>JAOTON010000708.1:0-1398785 GCA_034440635.1 Lepas anatifera | reverse complement strand
AGCAGGCCTTTCCGCGCACAATGGGTTATTTTTTAACGTTTGCCATAAAATGATCAAATATCATCGTTACAGCACATCGCTATGTGAATTGAACATGATACCCATAAATGGCATGCTACGCTGATTAATGGGGTAAAAAACGTTATAAAAATATCCGCACCTCCCAACACCTAAATCATATGATCACCTCACACAGTACACTTCCACCAAGAGCCGAGTTTGCGAGCCGTATATCCCCTGGAATAGCCGGAGTGCTACCGCGGCAGGCAGACGCCGGCTGTGCCGGGGCGGGGTATCGGCCGGCCGGCCACCGTCCTTGGCGTGTAGCCGCGGCCCCAGCTACGTGACGTGGCGCGCGTGACAGCCTGTCAGATGTTATAACGCGCGGTGCTGAAGTTCGCCCAAGAAAAACCACAATGGCACGAGCGTAAACTAGGGAAGCTCAGTTCTTTGGAGCTTTTGTTGTTGTGCTTGTATTTTGTACGTCTTTGTCCCTACCATTTTGGTAGTCAGGGATTTTTGTTTGTGCGGAACTTCAACCAGCTAATTGAGGAATCAAAAACATATTTACGTCGTCCGACTTAAGAGCGCAGCACTGAGTTTATACTAGGTTATATTTGCATCTCCCTTTTTATTCAATGTTTTTTCTAATGCAACGCGTCCTTGCCAATTCATCTATTTGGCCGTGAGGTTCGTTCTGCGCCCGGAGAATGTCCGGTATTCGTATACTTTTTCACATCGTTGGAGTTGTGGTACATTTTTACGAGCAGCTGCCACAGCCTGACCTAGATTGGTATCATATGTATCTATCAATAAAGCATGGAACGAGTAACCTGCATAGTTTTCGTAAAATTCAGGAGCGATCTGTATAGTTCGGGCGATCTGAGAAGAATACTGACATTTTCTGCGACATGCATGCGTGAACAATGCATCCGTTCATGGGGCGATTCTGATGGGCATGTATTAGAAAACCGCTGCTTCCGCGGCTCTCAGACTCGAACGACTTGTTTATCCAGACTTGTAAATGGCCCACTTAGTTCACGCTTGTAGATGACTGACTTAGTTCACGCTTGGAGACGACTCACCTCGTTCACGCTTGGAAACGATTCTCTTTGATCCAGAGGCAGATCTAGGCGAAAAGTTTGGAAGGGGAGCAGGGGGACAACCAGGCCAAAAATGAAGTGTTTCTTAAGAAAATTGGCCAAATTCTGCCAGTTCTAGGTTAAATTTCACTGCTTTGAGGGGGCATGGCCGGATTCCCCCCCTGGGTCTGCACCTGCTTTACTCATGCTTGCAGATGACTCGCTTTGTTAGATGAGGGAAGTTGGGAAAGCGTAGCGGAATATTGTTCGGATTATTTATCCAAGCAGCTGTCCTGAACAAGCATTCACCCGAATAAATACTGGCCTAAGACACGCAGAGTGTGACAAATATTGACCTGTTCTTGGTGACTGAGGGATCATGGTGCTTTATCCGAGTGGTTGATACTTGCCTTGCTGGAGACTTAATGCTTGGTATCAGCGGACCTAGATACATTATTTTTACTTATTTGCAAGGCTCTTGAAATCAATGCTATCGTAATTTAACTTGATTAGACGCCATTTTTTTCGTTAACGGTTTTTGATAGTGTAGCGTTAAAGGTGCTTTTGATATCATTTCCACATATACCAATTATTGTTTTAATTGCAAGGCAACAAATCCTGATGTCAATATCACTGCCGACTTTCGGACGGAAAATTCAGCACTTGAGCAGGGCGGAGTTGAAGCTCTGGCGTTGTTACTGCCAGGCAGGGGCGTAGCCAAGGGGGCGGCAGGGACAGCTGCCCCCCCCACCACTGAGAGCCCGAAGGGTCCCCTGACGACACGGGCCGCGCGAAGCACGGCTCGCTCGCACTATGCTCTGAGGCCAAATTTGACGTTTCATACCAGACAGGGCCCTCTTAAGCTCTCTTCAGCACTCTATTCTGTAACAAGCAGGGCCCTTTTTACCCTCAGGGCTCTTTTGGCACTGACTCAGGGGCCCTTTTCGGGGCGCCGCTCCCTCCTGAGCGAAATCCTGGCTACGCCCCTGCTGCCAGGCTTATACACGTAAGAGCGGCATACAAGGGGCTTAGCACCGCAATACAATCACCATGACCGAACATCATCACTTCAAAATTTCACAAACAGTTCTTTGTTTATTAGCTCGGGTCAACCATATGAGTCTTGGCCCTTTTGGACATCTTTTTAGGCTATATTCTGGTCATCACGTATATCGGTACTTTTCAACTGTAGCCCGGCAAAACACGTAAACTGTAGGGTGTTATCATATCACCAGCATTCAGCATTCTCTACAGCTAGAGACTGCACTGATCAGCAAGGCTGTCTGATAGAAAAAGAACAAAGAGCAAGGGACAAGGGCAGCTGAGGTAGGGAGATCAATATCGAAACCAATTACGTGGCTTCAATTATTCTTCCCGCTTTAGCGTCTTTGCTATCACAATTATAGCCTGGAGCAGCACATGCATTGTCATCGCTAACGCTAACTGCACTTGGCACTGAAAAACAGAACGCAGTGGGGTAGCGATGGGGTAGCGTGGACTTGAACCTCCCAGAACAAGTTCTATTTTCTAGAATGTACGGTCACGAAAATCAAGGGCAAAAAGTAGGTAATATGTAGGTTCTGAAGACGTATGATTAATTCATAGGTTCACGTTTTGGTTCTTTGACATCATAACGAACCAATAAATGTGAAAATCTTTAGAGTTCATGCATTTTGCATTTACATTCACGTGATGTTTCTTGCGTCACTTGTTGATTAAAGCCTAATCATAATATACCACCACAGAACCTAATAATAATAGGACCACCATAGGTAATATTTCGTGCCGGAGATGAATTATCTGCGCCAGTAATTGCAATATTCTTCCCACATGGTTGAACTTGTTGCACAGTAAGCGAACTTATCCTTTGCAAAAGCCCCTGAAAACTTTGTGAGATGGAAATACCCTTATCTACCTTGCACAGACTTTACCTTTGGCAAATCGAATGTCAAATGCGTCAACACTCGACAACTTAACGGATTTTCCCAGGCAAAAGGACCAAAGACCAAAGTGAAACCCAACAGTTGCCAGCACGCATTATACATACATACGCTATCGAAACATTTCCCAACATGAAGCTCTCAATCTTGAAAATCATCAAAAGGATAATCTGGCCCCCAGATGACGTTTAAACATGACGTGTTGTGACCAGAGGATACTCCGACACATCATGCATGGGATTTTCAAAATAACCGGAAACGTTTGGACGTTAATGAAAAAATCGTATATGTGTTCAATTATTTGTTTCTAGAATGAATATAACCTTAACAGTGTCTTAAATTTCATCGAAATTGATGATATTGCATGCCATTAGGACACTCTGCTTCTTGAAGCGTGAATATGTAGTGGACTCCGAGAAGTGAAAGCAATATATTCACTCTGCAAGAGTACAATCCAATTACATTAGAAACCCACTATTTTGAGTTTCTGGAACTGCCTCTACTCTCATTCATAAATTATTTTATTCCAAAATTCCATAAATTCCATAAATAAGTTTTTAATTATTCTCAATGTTATTACGGACAACTTTGTTGAACCAAGAACGACCATAGACAACAATATTCGGATTGCGAATAGATCCTCCATAGATACCGAGCCATAGCTGCGTTTCTAGTAAATACTTATATAAAAACCTTCAGAGAATGTGCCCAATTTAGTTTTAATGAAAGCAAACGAGTTTATAAACCTATCACAAACCGTTTTGGAGATATTACGGAAAAAGTGACGAGGGGGCAGAATCCGTCTCCCCTGACAGGAATAGGGTTAACAAAGGCTCACTTCCGGAGTTTGAACAAAACTCTGGCAGACTATAGAAATGCAATAGCTTCTCTGCCACTAGTACTCTCTGTTACCCTCTCCATGATGCAAACCTTCTGCCTGTGGATTCTGGGATAGCTTTGTGTTTAGTATGCATATGCATAGTCTGTCTTGAGGAAGACTGTTGCGTTCACAGGTTGGTCGTCCAAGCGGGTTCTGATCTTAGAAACCATGTTTCAAAGCGCCAAAAACATCCCTTTAGACTTCTCGCTAGTCGGAACCATGTTTATGTTCTTTTAGCGATTCAGAGGTTAGAAAAACTAATACCCGTAGAGGTGCAATTGATTCATTTAATATTATATATTATCAACATTTGTTATCAAACCTACTCATTCTGTCAGGTGGGGATAATTTTTGCTTTTGTAAGACTCAAAAATCCCTTTTAGTTCGGAGAACTTCGAGGTCTAAGGGCAAAAACTGATCTCCGATGGGGAAAGTAAATTATTTTTCTGACCTCTGTAGCGAATAGTGTGCTTGTTAGGTGTAAAAACCTTTGCCAGCATGTGAAGGTTTGGCATCGCTTGTCGCTTGTCAAGAAGGAGCAGCTTTTGGAGTGACCAAACAACGTTTTGAGGGGCTAAACTGGGGACAAATCGCAAAAATATAATACTTTTAATGAAAAGCGGCTAAAATTTGGTCATTTTGTGGAGAGGCAAAATATACTATTTTAGGTTTGGAGGGGGCCACCACCCCTTTGCCCCCTCCCCCCTTGGATCCGCCAGTGACAATTTTTACACTCTTCCCTTCACTACATTAGATCCTTTCATTTCCAGACTTGGATATTGCATCCTTCAGAACTATTTCCGTACCCACTTGTGGCACGTCAGCGGCAGTGACAGGATTAAGTGGTCAGATAGACGCGGATCATTTTTAACACGCGCATTGACGGGGGTGGGTACCCGCCCCCCTCGGGTTTTTCGGAGAAAGCAGAAAAACGGCGGCGCGTAGCGCCGCCGTACTTGTATACCTTTTCCCTCATCATTTTTACAACTTCTGTGAAAATTTTAAGGTTAGGTCATCTCAGGTCAGGTCACCATTACAGGTCAAGTGACCCGACCTCAAAAAAAGTTTAAGATAGCATAAGTCGGAGCAGGGTGAACTTATCCGATTGAAACTCATATCATATAATGGCCCCACCGAGTTCTCTAAAATATGTTCCGGTATTTTTGATATCGATGACCTAAGCTCAGGTACGAGGCATGACCTCTCCATTGGAAATACATGGGAAAAATGGTTTTTACGGAATAACTCAGTAACGGATGGTGATAGAGCATTTATTTTAGCTGCATTAGACTCGCCTGGGCTTTGCGGTTCTAATGATATGCATTTTATATAATTTGACCCTGACCTGACCTCAGGTCAGGTCAAATCCTTGATTTGACCTAGCAAGGTCAAATTATATATCATTCGATTTGCCTTGCTAAGAGGATTCATATAGTTCAAGTCGTTTTGCTCTATCTTTACTTGTTCAGATTTAATGGCCGAAAAACTGAATTTACATGTTATCCCTATGACGGGCATGTTTTGACCTCTCGTGACCTTAAATGTGACCTGACAAAAAAATGGTTCAAATGTTTTCGATGGAGAAGTGGATGGGCAGTCCAACGCCGTTTACCGTTTTTCGCTACCTACCGTGGTTCTCGAGATCTTAGGGGGCGGGTACCCGCCCCCCGTCAATGCGAAGGTGGCTCAGACCCCGTCAATGCGCGTATTAAAGTGGCACACTGTAGACACTCCTGTCAGATCGTTCTCGCGCCTGTTGCTGTCAAGGCGATTTGAATAAAGAGCACGAACGAAATGAAATAAAAGCAGTAGAAAGGATTGCTAGACACGGCTGAAAGATTGGCTGAAACCACATGTGTGTTAACACTCGCTGAGTCGAGCATTGTTAAGATGATGATACACTTAAGATGATACATACACTTAAGATGATGATAATGGTGTCATTAGACGCTCAGCTTCCAGGGCTCATGCGTATACTCTGAATATGAATTGAAGCAAACTCGAACCAAAAACAAAAAAATGTATCACTGCCATGAAAAATTATCGACCTACGAATGAATATCAAAATTGCCTAGTTTCGGAAATGGACCACGAATACTCATGACCATTAAAAGAACTCCTCTGATCAGACCTATGATAGGCCACTGCGATCGGCCTGCAATAACACCAGCGCGGCCGGATCGTCACATCAAAGTGGCACATCTCCGTGCATGCTACCTCTTACCCTTAAAAGGTGATGTAAAATGGTATTATCGAACTTTGACATGGACGTTATCTGTGTCAGAGAGACACTCTAATCGACAAGTGAATATTGGCTATTCTTGGCTATGTTATAGAGCGTCACGACCGTAAATCACCTGACTGAAGCGTGAACCCTATGTAAGGACTGGCTGATGGCAGATGTGCTGATGACACATCTGGGTCTGTTCTGGAGGCTGGGCCTCCGCTTTTACGAGTGTGTGCATCAGGGGATGAGAGGGGGGTGACTGACTCAGTGGACAGTGTGTCTGTCTCTTTGAATCCCTCCAATAGGGGCGGAGTCAACGACACCTTGCCAAGGCAACACATATTGACCGGGTGTTGGCGTTGCGAGATACCAGCGGCAGGGAAATGGGGACAACGAAGGAGGAAGAGAAGAATACCGAGAGGTGAAGGCTGGCGAGCAGAGGAAGTGAAGCGAGTGCCGAGTCTCTACTTTCCCCGATGGAATTCGCGACTCCATAAAGCAGAAGCAGATAGTGATTTGTAATATCACTGTTCAGCCAAGCCTGTGACGCGCTCTCTTAATTTCACTGGGCGCACCACAATGCGGTATAGGGTGTATATACAATACCAATCTATGTATCTGTCCGTCCCTACCCTTGCCCGCCCCTGTTTTGCGCAAAATTATGTTGATGGATTCCAACGATCACCACCCAAGCAGCGTTGGATATTGCATTTTGCCGTGTTTTCCTCGATCAATCGGGACAGGCCCCAGGAGCAGATGATACAGGCATGTGGTTGGTTTGATGAAATTCCTTCCACATCCAATGAGGAAGTATGAACAGCCACAGTATTTCATCCCCAGCATTATATTCTAGATTTCTATATTATTTCTGTTTTCATATATTTTTCGACCAAAAACTCACGTTTTGCCCAAACATAAGTTTTAAGCAGTTTTAGCAGATGTTTAGTCACGCATGCATTATCCGTAAAAGAAAATCGACATAATCCATGAATTATGTTAAAACATTGAACGTTGAAAAATATTTGATACATATTTGTGTCTATTTGTGCGTTGGATCTAGACGCGCTCCAAGGTGCGACTGCTGGCGGAACCATGTGGGAGAAGACTGGACATTGGACTTTGCAGGTCTCGCTGGACCGGAAATTCAAGCACATTCGGATACATGAAAAACCTACAATCTGATTCCGTTTGGATTGAAGATACCGAGTCTTATGCGGTGGGGGAGGGAAGTTGTTTCAGAAATCTGACAGGGGTTGCAGCAATTGTTTCTTATATGACATGGTGTATTGAAATGAGGAATCTTCCTCTCCCCCGCTCTGAAGTAAAGCCGTGGCGGGACCCCTGATATAAAGGTAACTTTAAGCGTGGTAAAACTTGAAAAAAGTCAGTTTCATGACCCTTTATCGGGCTTTTTAGCTCAAAATCTGTAGCCGGCGCACGGCAACGCGCTGGCGAGCAAATGAAGTGCTTAAGTTGGCTTTCTTGTATCATCTTTTAACCAAAAAGTTGGTATCGTCTTGTAAAGCAATGATGTGAAAAATATATTTCTGGCATATATGTCTCCAGTTTTATGATATACTAAACCACTAATAAAGCTCGATTTTGCAAAAAAAACTACGTTTAAGAATCTTTGTAACTTTCGAAGTGAGCGGATTTTAGGAAATACCGATATATATATATATATATATATATATATATATATATATATATATATATATATATATATTTAAAGTGTTCCAAGGAATCGGATAAAGTTAACCTTGAAAGTGACTTTTGCTTGTTTTTGAAACGCTTGCCCCTGGCTGCTGACAGACAAAGACCAAAAATGTTGATAATTTTTTATAATGTTTGTCTCTCGTGGAAACACCCAGTGCGCAGCTTGACACTGGGTGCTGAGCCTGAGACATATTTACTGCCCGTACTACAACGACGTGTTTTGTATATTTGGGGTGATGATGAGGTGAGAGCGACTGAAGATGATAGCATGAATGAATATAACTCCCTCCGTTGCCCCCGGGCCAGCAAGCGAGGTATAATAAAAGTTGTTATATTTCGTGAACGACTTCTGGAAGATCAAACCTTTAGAAATATTATCTTTGATTCTGTTTTCCGATGCCCGCATACTAATGCATAATGATACGTCATATAATAATGCAAATAATAATAATAATACGCAAAGTAATACGTTAGTGTGTTTTGTCATCTTTGTGAAGACAATACCTTCATTTTAAATGATCTTTGCCATAAGAAAATAATTGCGCTTTGCTTAATAAATACTTCACTCGCCGTCCATTTAACAATAAACACTTTCACATATCCGCGTTTTCCGGCTCAGCGCTGACCTGTGGAAGTTGTGAAGGTGATCTCCTGCATTTTGTGGCCTTTGACCTCGAACTGCGGCAGCTGAACCGTCTTGTCGATCTTGATGGGCTCGTCTCCCTTCCACATGTAGCGGATGTCGCCGGTCGCGTACCCAACTGGAAACAAAAGCGCATGCGCGTTGTCATATTCGGTGTTGGGGAGCTCAAGCCCCCAACACCGAAATGTCAAAGTACCTATAGTTAATTAATAGCCGCAGGCTGTTCCGAGACTATGGCGGGGGACGCCCCAGCTCCCCGTTCTCCCCGGCGGGGGACGCCTTGCCCGGCCTCCTCACTTTCTTATCAGTGGCAACGGTTACGACGGGTTAAATAGCTTTTCTTTTTAAAGGGAACATGTCACCTTCATGGGATATGAAGTGAGGTATCCGTTAGAGCATACCGAAAAACCTGTGGTTTCATAATTAGTTTCACTCAGAACTTGGATTTTACGGAGCCACAGCACTTTGTGGGCGTACCTTTCTTCGAAGGCATTTCTCTCCAGCCTCACCGCCTGTCCCTACCCACCCCCAGCAGCCCAGCGGCCGCGCGCAGCAGTTCATCAGACACTACAGCCGGCGTGGGACCGTGGGGTCCGAGAGACCACTCTCAACACATTCATTTCTCCGGAAACGGTCAGCTCCGGAAGAGATGAAATATTAAACCGGGGGTATTCTCGTATTGTCTCTGTTCTGGTTATATCAGCTCAAATCCTATTGTAAAGGTGCTAGGTTCTCTCGGAATGTTTAAAGGAATGTGGCACCTTCATGTCGTGATTTGAACTGAGATAGCCATGTAATAGAGCATGAATTCTAGATGACTCCTCCCTGGTGGTCACGTGGTATGAGGTGATTCGGGAAAAGTGACATCTTGCCAATCCTGACTGCACTTGCTGCGCAGACAAATTTTTCTTACCTGGGCCTCTTTAAAACATACGTGCTAAACAGGACTTTGCTGCTGGTAACTGAACATGAGTATGAGTTGTTTTAGTCACTAGTTTCAACCGTGAGATGTATGCTAACACATCGACAAAATAATAGAAATTGATGAATGTCCTTTTCGGTCCCAACAACAGACTCTCCTAGCTAAAACGCCTAATCTGTACACGTATTCATTAATGACATAAATGAACAGGGTTATCAAGGCACGAAACATTACCAAATCACATTCAGATTTCTCGTCACGCCGATTTGGAGGTTCTTCTGTGCATCTAACAGAGGAAAATTAAATGAAACGTAATATTAGGCTTATCAACCATCTTAAAAGCAGAAATACATCCATACCCATTGTTCTCCATAAAACTTGCCACTGAAACCACTCCAGTCTGAAATTGCACCCCGGTGCCAAGTCTTTAAACAGCAATGTCTAATAATAGTGTATAATCAATGGAGTGTTCAAAATTTCTATCCAGTATGTTATTTTGCATTGGTATTAGTTTTTTAGCATGTCTTTAGTATAAATAAGTACGTGTATCGCTTATATTCTGGGCACCAACAACCACATGAATATGGTGGTGTAGTCTTATGAGGTGTAACGAATAAATAAAATAATAAAAATGATAATTGCTTGGATTTAACGACGCATCAACTGACAACGTTATACGGCGTCGCCAACTAAAACCCTGTGGGGAAGAATTTGGGGATCAGATCAACTTATTCAGAGGCTCCGCCAGGACCTGAACTCAGGACCAGTGGCTTAGTAGACAGACGCGCTAGACACTAATGAGCTTTGCAAACCGATGTCGTGCGCTACCGATAGTGTATATGTTACGGCCCGTATGGAAAACCGGCCCGTTTGCAAACGGGCCGGCCCATTTGTAAACGGGCCAAATAGCTGGCCCGTATGCAAACGGGCCAGCAAATTGGCCCGTTTGCAAATGGGCCGGTCCGTTTGCATAACGTCTGGCCCGTTTGCAAACCGGCCGGACTTTTTGCAAACGGGCCAAAGCTGATAAAGATGTGGGTAGCAGGTAATTACAAGTCAACTTAGTTGATGTTATGTCGGTTAGGAGAAAAATTGTCAATCGCGAGGTGTAAGTGAGTGACATGTCAACCATGTCAATAATAATTTGAATAAGAGAAACACGCCATCAATGATCTGAAAGTTTTTGGGTAATAGTTTTTGTCATGAAACTGCCCTATATCTATCAATAGCTGTCATGATACCGTTAAATATTTACTGATAGATATATATCCTTCTGAAACCACCTAAGCATAAGCATAAGCCTGGGCATAAGCGATCATTAGCGATCCCTGTTTTAGTGAAATGTTAATTTTCATACTAGGTAAGTATGTACTTTGGATTAAGTTACTAGTCATTCTAGATACTTGTTAAATATGTTTGCAGTCAAATTCAAGATAATTTATAAAAACATAGGCGTTTTTGTCTTTGTTCACGGCTTTGGCATACAGTTTCTCATATTGCAGCCCACATCAGGGCAACGAGATCAGCAGAACAGTGGATTTAAGCAACAGTGCATTTAATACAAATTTTGAACCAGCTCTCCGCAGATTGCAACACCATTTCTGATAAAACTTACTTGCAGAATATTGGGGTTGGCTCCAAAGATACAGAAAATGTCAACTAGGTTGTACGCCACCTGTTCTTCTGACTTTGTTCGGAGTGGACGCAACACTACGAATTTGGTGAGGTGATTCTGACAATTTAGTATATAGGAATATCCATCCTTCCTCTCACTGTGCCAGTCGCTGAGGTCGACTTGAGCATGTCTGGCCATGTCATCAGTAATGGTTGAGAGAGACACTATTGTATTCTGTAGCCGTGTCTTCTTCGTCTCGCAGTTTTTGCAGGTTTCTAGGTACAGCCCGACAGTTGCACGGCTAATGTTGGCGTATTTGTAGCATTGCGTTAAAGGGAAAGTGGCACCACTTTCCCTTTAACGCAGTAAAGTACAAATAACGTAGTTTTAACTGAGATAGCCAAGTTGTAAAGCATGCTGGAAAACCCGGCACTCAATATATCGTTTGTCTTGAAACTCAAAGCTTCCGTAGAGAAAAGCTAACAACCTACCTGAAATAAACCCCACATGTACCCCATGTAGCAGGCCACAACTGTCAGCTGTTGGTGTGACGACATATGCTGACGTCATGGTGAGTATCAGCCAATCGAAGCCCTTGAAGCCTATTGAATATGGTAGTAGTTGTCAGATCATAACATCATCCACAGGCAGAGACTTATTACTTTCTATAGAGGAGCATTTTAAAAATAAAAATATCGAGCTTATTGTACATGTTTTCAGGGAAATCATGGACGCTTTCATGAACTTTGGCTAGAAGTACCCCTAATTGCACTAAATTCCAAGATTCGACCAGGGTGCCACATTCCCTTTAAACGTCTTGCTACTGCCAGGATGCCCCAGTGAAAGGTGCAGCTCATGAATAACATCAAAGACTTCCTCATTGTGGATGATTTCTCGTCATGTGTTTTTGTTGATCAGCTTTTGCACTCCTGCAATTGTAATTAAATCATACTTTTTGAAGCGCGGGTAGTGTCTCGCTAAGTACAGCTTTCCATGAGCCTTAATGTCCGCTAAGTCTTTGACGATCTCATCATAAGTGACCTTCGGCACCGACTGCGTGTTCGTTGCTTTCTCATCTTTCGCAGCAACAAAAATAAGCAAAGAACTCCTCTTGCGACATAGTTCCTGATTATAATCATTATTGGTAACTTAATGAAGCAAGAGAGTGGGCACAAGACGAGGTTTAGGACAACACGCACATTGGAAATGATATGACCGCATTCACTTTTCAGGGCATATTTTCCATAGTATTCAACAATCGAAAACCAATCTGATCAGAGGCTAGATAATGCCGGTGTTCACCAGAGGTGGTCTTTGCCTGTGACTGAGCCAGATTCTTAGCATCGTTAAAACTGTTTTTTGGCAAACAAGGAGCACTAAGTTATTTCCGGATACATATTTACTTTGATAACTGAATACGTAGGTACCAGTCATCCTTAAATGCTAAAGCTCTACAAGCAGCAATCTATTCAAGCATTGCAAGCATTTCTGCACGCATGTAAATGGAATGCAGTGCAGTCACAATGCTTGCCATGTTCAGATATTAATATTAACTTAATTTAATCGCCAAGTTTACAAATTCATGGGAAATAAAAAGATTCATGAAAATGGAAAAATTAGATGCATTAAACTAAAAATACGGACTTTCTCTAATAGACCAGACCCAATCAGTTTCCATACAACTTAGTTTTCATGGTCCAAATGCGATCTGATCAAACCGCAGATCCAGATACATCTTGGAGTCGTCGAGTTCATGAAGCGCTATTTTCCCAACACTTTAGCACAGACTCTGCCATAGTGATGTGAAAAAACGCGCGTACTCCATCTGCATGCGATCCGGATCACATTTTGGCCATAGAGACTAGGCCAGTGACTATCATCCGAATCCAAAATCCAATAAATATGTATTGAATACAACTAATTCGATAATGACCTGGATTCAAATGCTCATCCAGTTTCGAAGCTAAGCTGTTCCGGCACTCAGCAAAAGGTGGAGGTAATGTTACCTGGGATAATTTGCCTAGAAAGGCCCCGAAGCAACCAATTTGGATTCAGTAAAGCAGAGGAAGATAGACTGCAGCATAAAATGGAAAATTAATTTGGAACTTTGTTTCAGCTACTTAATTTCCTTTACCTAGAAAAGATGGCAGCCTTAGCTAAACCTTCTATGATGAGAGGCGCTGGCATTGCCTCTAATCTAATTATCCTGGCCAGGTATGATTGTAAATGCAGATGGGGTGGCACAGGATATTTATCAAATTTTTAAATCCATGACTCAAAAATGAATATTTTAATATGGACCTCTCCCCAAACCAGAAATAGAGCATAACCTGAAATCGAAGATAGTAAATTTCTAATGCTATATTTAGGGTTCAATCCAGGGATGACGCAATATTCTTAAACGTAGGTACACAACCATGCATAACATTTACCAGAGATTCAGCAAGTCTCAAGGCGACGAGGCGGTCCAATCACCCCTGCACTTCACAGATAAAAGAAGGCGTACAACGCTTGGTCTTCCGGCGGCAGGTCGGGTCACTATTATGCTCAGGAGGTGGAGTGGGCGGGATTTATCCAATGCGCTTCGGTCCAGAAGTGGAAAAATTAGGCATGATGCGATTTGGAGCTAATTTTCATGAAATTTGATCAGTAGACCCATTCCAAGAACGCTGCTGCGTGCGAATTCATTTTACTCAAATCCGTTTTAAACGAGCCGGCGGATTTGTAAACGGACCGGCCGGTTTGCAAACGGGCTGGCCAGTTTGTAAACGGGCCGGCCGGTTTGCAAACGGGCCAGGATACTAGAAAACCCAAACGGGCCAGACTTTTTGCAAACGGGCCACATCGCTGGCCCGTTTGCATACGGACCGGCCCATTTGCAAACGGGCCAATTTGCTGGCCCGTTTGCATACGGGCCGGCTATTTGGCCCGTTTACAAATGGGCCGGCCCGTATGCAAACGGGCCGATTTTCCATACGGGCCGTAACATATATACGCAGGTGCCGTGAGCCCCAGCCTTCTCAACACGTGCGGTGTAGCGGTCCTGGGGTACCCCACCACCTATTTTTCTTTTACGTCTGGGGAACTGTTCCAGGGAAAAATGTTACTTGGCTACATTGAAAGAAAAATTATAAGCTTGTCGAGTCATTAAATATTTTTGGAAATCCCTCCACTCTCTTTTTAATTCTATGCTTTCAAATACAGACCTATTGTTTTGAAATCGCTACAATCGCGCGGTCACACCAGTGCATCTGCTGTGCACTGTGCAGACCGAGTGGTGATGTCATAACGCACTATAATCGAAATAAAATGCTGAGGTCACCTCACGTCAAAGCCAAGGTCACAGGTCAGGATCATTCCAATAAATTGAAAGTTTCCGGTCCGGTCTCAGTATTTCCGGTCAGATGGCGTCTCCCAATATGACATATAGTACGTTATGATATCATGGTCAAGGTTACTCAAGGTTCATGTTCAGTCAAGGTCACATGTCAAAGTCAAATGCCATGGTTCTGAGCCAAACTCTCGTTTCCCGCCTAACGTAAGCTGTAGTGCTAGTTATAGTTTACATGCAAACATTATTAGGAAGATGAAGCATTGTGACGATACAGGTAGACAAGCTTGAATAACCTTAATCCCGAAATTTTCAGGAAACATTACATGTGACCTTCCCTCCATGACTTGAGTCTGCTTGCAATGTATTCGCTTCCTGCATAATCATTGTATGCATTTAATCACATCATGTTTTAATGCAATCAATATAATTATGATAAACTGATAATATGATAATGCAATTAGTGTAATTAAACTGGTTAACAAACCCTCAAACGGGCGCTTTTCTAACCCTCGTGGTTTTCGAGATCTCAGGAGAGGATGCATTCGGACCATTCTCTACGCCGCGTTGACGCCAAATCCTTCTTCCTTTGGCGTGTTAAAGAGACGACGCAAATACGGTTGTACGGGCAGGCGCGGCAAAGCGCGGCACTAATCGGATCAGGGTTGTTGATCCGCCACTAGCGTGTCGACGCCGTCAATGAGGAGGCAGCGTCGGCTGGGCCGCGGCCTGCAGACGCGAGCCCGCTCCTGGCCATACCTGGGACTCTCCCGCCAGGCCGGATCAATGAGGGTCTTACAACAGTAGGGACAGTCACAAGACACGTTGGGATGGGTCCTCATTGTGTTCAGCACTCCAATTTTTTGCACTTGCTAGAGTCAACGCGGTGGTACTTGATCTAACACTGATTACGCTGTGTGAGTGAGCTTAGAACATATATTTCTTCGCTTTCCAGAAAAAAGTGCAGATAAAGATATATATATATATATATATATATATATATATATATATATATATATATATATATATTGAAACTATACAAATGTGTTTCGGTGTTATGGGAAGGAAGGGACGCTTCTTCAGACAACAAAGGCCAGTCTCCTCACAGAAATGGTCCATCGAGTTGGAAACGAGCCGAGATAATACCACCACATGAGAAGAGTAGTCGGTCGGATCCGTGCAATCTTAGACCTCTCCCCATAGCAATCGTTCCAGCGGTCTGGAAAATTATCGAGAAAGCAGTTCTTGACCGGCTGTTCTTAAATTACGTAACGTAAAAGTGGGTGGAAGGGTTCCCTTACACATGACATCCATGCCACAGCAATATTTTTTTTTTTTTTTTTTTTCCCCTTTTTTTTTTTTTTTTCTTACCAAATAAATATTTATATAAAAAAAAAGGTTACACATAAGCGTTAAAGAAGGTTACATGGGAAGGGGCAAGTAAAAATAACAAAACATGTTTTACGTAATTAATAGACGGCCTTTAACCAGCTAACAACATACATGAAAAGTTAATCTCTGATCAGTTCTCGTAAACATAAATTCATTTCACAAAGCTGTAATCTACTGCCACAGCTTTTTTATTAGTAAAAAAAACAATTGTGTAAGGGCAATGAAGATGTTAGAAATGTCTTTGCTAACCCTCCTAAAGGGTTAAGTCACTGTTTTGATGTGGCATAACATAATACAGTCGGACGAAACTTCAGCTTTTTCTAGCATCCCCGGCAGGAGTGTTGCCACCATGGAGGTCATGGAGGTCATGGCCTCCATGCATTTTTGGAGGCCCTCCACCTGACTCAAGAGTCCCCTTTGATACTGCGCGTCTGGATATATCCTTGAGTATCAAAGAGCCCAGCCTCCCTGCTTATAAAAAGGCCTCTTAAAGAGAATGGACCACTTTGTCGAAATTCTACAAAGAACAATTTAAGAACAACAGAGGCCTGAAAATCAGAAAACAACATTTTTCCCCACTTCCATAGGCTAAAAATCGAAATATCTCCTCTTTTCTAAAAATAGGTGACGTCATAAAAATGACAGTTTTAATAATCAGTGAAATCCCAAATCTTAATCATAGACTCGCTGTAAAAGCCCATTCACAGAGTTTCCGCATGACACAATTTGTGTGCAGTACAAGAAGTACTGGTGCAAAACTTAACGTCAGATGTCGTTGCGGCAGCCGTGTTTATTGAGTGGTCGAACGATAATGCACATTTCTGATGTAAATAAACAATTTCAGAGTTCGCTTTTGACAAAAACAATTGATCCTTGCTCTGAAAAGTCCGGGGAGGAACAATGTGATGTATGTTGCACCAACACACATCCATGGCTGCAACCGTTGCAGCCATTGGGTGCAATTTGACCCAAATGCACATTGACTGGACGCTAACTTGCCCGAGGCTTTCGGTCCACAGGCAGTTGCATGCTGGTTCACTCGATAGCATGGTATTTTCAGCGAGTGGGTGAGGCTCAGGGCTTACGACCAATCAGATTACTGCTACCATATGGAAGGTATTCCTTCAGGGTTTGAAATAAGCCAATAAGCCCCTTTAATTTGAACTTTAAGGCTGGCGGAAATTTTATATCGAGAGCTTTGGGTGAAATTAAATATGTCAATAGTGGTTTCTCAACACGCTCTACAAAACTGCTATCTCAGTTCAAAACCCATTATAAAAGTGAGAAACTCCCTTTAACCCCTATGTAGAAGGCCATATAACGGCCTATCCAGGAAACCCCTTTACTTAAAAAAGGAAGCCCCTAAATGGCCCGCATAGGTGGTTCCTCTAATCATAAAGCAAGTCCCCTAAACGGTCTATCCAGAAGGCCCCCTTACTTATAAAGAGGGCCGACTAAATTACCTACACGGAGGTGCCTTTACTTATAAAGTAGGCTCCTAAACGGCCAACAGAGGAGGGTTCTTACTTATAAAGTAAGCCCCTCAGTGACCTAAGAAATGGAGGCCCTTCCATCCTGGCCCCCAGGAAAAGAAATCGGTGGCGACGCCCCTGACCCCCAGGCTGGTTCAAGAGCCACTATCCCGGACATACGCAAAGAGTGCGAGTGGATGAGAAACTTTCAAAACCTCTTTCAAAACCTCTTTCCAAACACAATTTTCACCTTTCAAGGTACGATTTTAGGGGCTTTGTTGTTCAACGTCCTCTCAAACAATATATCATGTAATTTCCGGCAATGTCTTCTGTTATCTTCGTGCGCTACGCAGACCACTTCTAGCTTGGAATAACCGGACCAAGCAATAGCTTGGCCAATAACGGAGCTCGACACCCACTTGATTTTCTCCAACTCCCACGCATGATAATTACTGGATGAATAAGATTGTCTGTCTCGAATCTACTCTTCCTTGCTACTTAACTCTTTTTTCTGTCTTTTTTTAAATATACGCCTGGGGAAGCCGTGGCGGCTGCTAAAAATACATGCATGATTCTGTTTCATTGCCCGTGACCTTTATACAGCAAATAATAGGATGGTTCATAATCAGCTTTTTCTAAAGGGGAAGAACCGGGTACAGTGTAATGAACAAGTAAATAAATGAACTCGCCCACGGTCACGGCGGGGAGAGGCTGGCTGGTGCGGCGCAGTGAACCAATTAGCAGCGGAATTGGGTGCCACCCAATATCTTTCCAGTGAGATAGGCTATCACTATTGTGATGATTAAACGTGGATATTCATAATTTGTTATTACGTTGCGCGTTGCCCCTGGTTGTATCCAAAAACTACCTCAAAAGATGATTGTACGGGGACATTTCGTTATCTCCCAATCCCCAGATCATTTACATGTACAAACACTGGCCTTTCAAACGGCTGAATGTGAACGTTTCTACCCGTATGTACATACGCCCACAGTGGCGTTGTAACACGGTGCCCTTACTTCAGGTAACGCATAACAAAATCAGCGGACCACCATGGGTTTTCTTAATGTCTGCTGCAGTTTAATGCGTAGGTTTCAAAAATGTAATTCGCTAGAGTCCTTGTTTGGCGCCTATTTTTCCAGTTTGAAATTTTACATGATATTTTTATTTCCGAATAGGCATCTGAGACACTTGCTTGTACGTTTCGTCCCATGAAGTTTAACTTCTTTGGATAGAGCCTTCAACGAACAACGCTATTGTTTCATTTGTTTAATTTGAAAGGCCGGACGGTTTCAAAATTGGAGGATAAATATCGCATGAATTCCCGCTTTTAGTCGGTAGGTGTGACTCAGCCAAGTTTCGGCCAGAAAAAACGATATCATATTCAACCTGTTGTCGCTATGTGTAATACAAGTGTTTTGTTTTGCAGTCTACGAAGTAGTATTCTAGTACTTTCCAGTACTGCTAAATTACAAATTTTAAAGAATGTCATTTTAAGTTGAAACGATTCTATTCGGCGCCCGCTGTCCAAATATGCAATCCAGATATGCTAGCAAATCCAGATAAAACAGCAATCCAAATATGCTTCACAGGCTAGAGGAAATGCGGCGGCACTTAATCTAACACCGATTACGCTGTACGAGCTTAGCAAAATTATGTCTTCACTTTCAGTAACAGCCTTGGGTATCATTGCCAGAGATGTACCAAGCACCTGTTGGATTCGTCGACCGGCGCAAAGGGAGGGTACCAGTTTTATAGTGGTTTTGAACTGAGATAACAGCTTTG
The DNA here is from genome assembly GCA_034440635.1 of Lepas anatifera. Classification (NCBI taxonomy): domain Eukaryota; kingdom Metazoa; phylum Arthropoda; class Thecostraca; family Lepadidae; genus Lepas; species Lepas anatifera. The sequence goes on along the minus strand of JAOTON010000708.1, from coordinate 1,379,780 downwards.
TAGAGCGTGTCAAGAACCCACCATCGGGATATTTCATTTCACCGAAAGTGCTCAATATTAGAGTTTCGCACGAGTTAAAGTTCAAAATAAAGGACCTTTAACACACGCCCCGCTGGGGTCCCTGGCATGACGCGCCCCGCTGGGCGGGCGTTTTTCGCCCCCCACCTCCGTATCTCATTTCTCAGAAAAGCTAAAGGAAAAATTACGGACGGCGTTTGAAAGCTTTTGACGAGACAAAGAGAAATGATACGACATATTTTCATGTCCGGTCAATATTGAGGTCAGCAAAGGTCAAAGAAGGTTCCATAGGCTTACAACAGGGCGGTGTACGTTTACCCCTCTAGATGTTTACTCAGTGGAGCTAGAGCAAATATGTATGCATCATTGGATTTCTCTCATCGTGGCAAATCGAATGATGTATAATATGTCCTTGCTAGGTCAAATTATGAAAATGACCTTACATCGAGCTAGGTCAAGGTCACATGGTAACCTGGTACGGTTATGCTGCATATCAATCGACTTCCCGTGACAATATAAGCACAATACAAGCAAAATGGGACGTTTGTCTCAATTCAGTGAGAAGTTATTGGCAAAAAAAATCACTGTATGTTCTTGTGACCTGAGTTGACCTTTGAGAGGTCAGATGGTCAAAAACTCAGCTTCAAGGTCAAGATTGTGGCAAGAATACACGATTTGACAAGTTACAGCTTCATCTATCCATTTTTTTACTGAAAATGAGCCATTTCTATTTTTCACCATAGACTTATAATGGGGTGACCAAAAAATTGACCCCACCTTAGGTCAAGAGTATCGAAATTCAGAGATAGCAGATTTGTAGACCCTAATGACCTTATCATATGGTGGAAGTTTAAAACTGATCGGTTGACAGATGTTACTTGTGAACTTCGAGAACAAAGAGTGATGTTAACTTCGACTGATTTGAAGCCACAACAAATAAATTTGAAAATGAATTGCATATACATCTGCCAATTCACGATCGCACTCTTTACAGAAGGCTAGTACAATGGGAGCTAGCAATACCATTGCTTACTTTTGAACAAGGGACTGGGAACGTCAGAATACATCACATTATGAAACATCGAACCAGCCGGCGATCTGGGACCAAAGACATGAGGTTGAATTAATAAGCTTACTTACATGACTCGATCTCCAGTTCGCAGAGCTGTCTGTCCATCGGGAAGTACTGCAGACTCATCGGGCAGGAGGCAGTGATGGTCAGCCTGTCAGCAGAGACAGGCCAGTCATCATCCATCTGACAAGCCGCCCTTAATTCGTCTTTGTGTCAGCTTTGGATTTGATGCTTTTAGAGGCTCCGTCAGCGGTGGTCGTCTGAACAAGCGTTTAGTTTATCAGGAGTCGTAGTTCTGTCAGTACTTTTAAGCGGTGACGGACATTCTGTGACGGTGTTGAAAAGTAGAATGAACGGGGCTGAGCCAGAAGAGGCCGGTTTTCTTTCCTTATAAATAGCATGATATATAGCCAAATAGATGCGGCGCATTGATAAAAAGCAGAATCGGAAAGCAGTTCGGAAAGCAGCAGAAAAACAGGTCAGAGCTAGCAATGATCTGCTAGCGCACCCTTCAGGGCAGGGCAGGATGGGTTAGGTCAGAGCTAGCAATGATCTGCTAGCGTAGGGTGGGTCAGGTCAGAGCTAGCATGACCTGCTAGCGTAGGGTGGGTCAGGTCAGAGCTAGCAATGATCTGCTAGTGTAGGTGGGTCAGGTCAGAGCTAGCATGACCTGCTAGCGCACCCTTCAAGGTAGGGCAGGATGGGTCAGGTCAGAGCTAGCATGACCTACTAGCGCACCCTTCAGGGCAGGGCAGGATGGGTCAGGTCAAATATGTGGCGGCGCTTATATTAGTGCACCTTCAAATCTACGGAAACGCCTGGCACGCTGATGTTCTCCTTTCCGCACATGTAGTCACTCTGGCATTTTAGATGCTGATAAGATAATAGTTGAAGCTATATAATTTTGTTTGATATAGGTTTAGATGTGCACCTTAGGTGAATATAACTATCCTCAGTTTGAAAAAATATGTGAAAAAAATCGCCAAAGCTTTTTGATTTGGGGAAAAATTTCAATTGGAAAAGGAATTACCACACTTCAGTTGTTGCATTATCAACTGAATTCCGTTTCATTTGAATCCCAATGCAAAAGTTCACGTTCAAAATAGTGGTTGAATATTACCATGCTTGGCCAAAATAGAAAATCTTGTATGATTTTCTTCAAGCTATCCCTCCTAAACCATAAGCCTGAGGAAAGAAATCATCCAAAATCTGTGTTTTACGCCCTTCACAATCCTGACAGCCATATGAACGCAACTGGGACGATGTATTTGGCCTTGCTATGTAGGGACTTACCGATGGATCCATAGAGCGGGGGCCTAAATTTCCCATGCTGGGGCCAACATACCTCCACCCCAAACGAAACACTGTCTTTTATGTTTTTTTTTTCAGTACAATTGTTTTAATATAATTTCCTTCAAGGCAAAGAGTTATCCTGACAGTCAAGATTGTAAATCTGCATCTATGCAAGGGAGATTTGGTTGAAACTCTTAACGGTGTGATGTGCCTACACTTATTTTTCCAAACTATTGGAAACTTTTACCAACGTTGCAACACGATTTCCAACGTGGTATTCTCCCAGTGACTGATACAGGGGGAGGGCTTTGGGGCTTAAAAGTCCCCTCCCGAAATGTCCGAGTGCCTACAGTTAATGCATAGCTGGAGGCTGTTCCTTAGGTAATGCCGGGGGAAGTTCGAGCCCCCTAGCCCCCTCTCCCCACGAAATGAGAGAGCCCCCTCTCCCCACTGAATCCGCCACCGCTCTCTTTCCCTACCTTTCAAATGCCAATTTTCTATTTAGCCGTGTTCTGGAAATGATCTGAAAGTATTAAAAGCCACACAATCAGAGGGCAAAGGTAAGCTCGAATTCGAAGTTTTTAGGTTAGAGCGTGTGTTTCTGGTAATGAGGGCTTGCAGAAAGTTAGAGTTCGATGTTCATTGACCCCCTCACTGTTTTTCCGGCGGTGACGCTTATGAAAACTGTCATTGCTTTTGCCGAAATTGAGTCTGAACTTCTGCTTTCTATGGGACCTACCGCAAATTGCAGAGTGGGCAGTGTGCTTTACAGGAACTTCCTTTTCATTTTTCATTGGTGATATCTGGAGGAAAAGCCTATTCAATTTTCCCCATTTATATAGTTTTGTTTTTTACTGCTTCAAGTCAGTTTTTTTCAAAGTCTGCCGCCTCCCCGAGCAAACAAAATAAAACCCACTAACCATGCTGGTCCGTACTTAACGAGGTAACATGGGTTTCTTCGCCCATTTTCTTCTATTCAATGCCATAGGGTGAGTGTCCAAGGTTCTCATTTAAAGGGGGAGGGGGCACGGTGCTCTGGTGCTTCTCCAGCTCATTCGCCTATGATGTAAGCCACTGATTTATGCGTAGCAAGTTTGCAGCCAAGCTCGACAAAATAAGGTTGGAAATGTGACTAATAACATTTGAACCTGTTGCAAACCAAATGCTGAAGAGCTATAGGTATCACTATACAAAATTGTTGGATGATTCCTCGAGGCGAAGTGATGCAGGTAAGCGAGGCAAACTAGGCTGTCTGTAAATTGCAATACAACGTAGGGCCTCTGATTTTAACTGCGACCTCCCGTGATTCCCCCGCAAAACACTATAGGACTACATAACTTGTACAGCAGAGAGTTGTGTAAAATCGGGAGCCCGTAACATTTCCCTTGCTCGTAATTCACCTGTGCGCGTCAATGGGCGTAGAATGCCCGTGCATTCTTAATTGGAGCCGGTCTCACCTCAAGGCCTTCGCCTTCGCTACTCTGGGGACCTGTGCAACTTCCAAGATGGGAAATCCTCTCACTAAACTGAGGGCACAAGCAATTTGGGCTGTGCTTGCATGGCGGCTTCAGGCACTTCGAAACACTGATTACCCAAAACTTCCGGATGGATATGGTAACGTTCGGGGTTGCGTATACAACCGGGACAACTTCGGAGTTAACGTTTCCACACAGAGCACCCGCTACCCAGGGCAAGGGCCCGAACCATGTCAATGATCCGCCAAACCGACGGGTCACAAGCGGGCAAAGGTCGAAATGAGTCCACCGAGGCGGATTATCCGGCCGGATTTCTAATTTTGAGCATTATGGCAGGGACTAGTATGCCATCGAACACGAGCATTACAAAATACCAATTCCACATAATCAAAAAAAAAAAACTTATCCTATCAAAAACAACCCACTTCACCCGATCAAGTCGAACAGTAGAACTAAATATCTCTCTGAGGACGTAAATTTAAAACAACAGGAGAGGCGTTCGTTTTCCGGCCATTAAAAGAAGATTTCGTAACGTCGGGTAAAATTTAGTCTAAGAATGTGTGTACTTGTTAGTTGTTCTTTTCCATAACTTTGCCTTCCTCATCTTTCTCTTCTCTCAACATCTGGCAACACCTCAAGTACTTCATGTATAGAAATATATATATATATATATATATATATATATATATATATATATATATATATATATATATATATATATATATATATATGTTACAGGGAAAGTGCGAAATCCGGGATTTCGCGAACTCCCTAGGGATTTCGCGAAATCACTGACCAGCCAGCGAGTTCGCGAAATCCCTAGGGAGTTCGCGAAATCACTGGCCGACCAGGGATTTCGCGAAATCACTAGGGATTTCGCGAACTCACTGAAACTTCAGTGATTTCGCGAACTACCTGAATGCTTTTCAGGGATTTCGCGAAACCCCTAACATGCCAATATGTCATATAGTTTAAATCCGAAGAATGATCCTTCAGTGGTCTGATTTTATACTCCCCGTCCATGTTTTCTCTTTCTATTATGTATTTTGCTTGGTTTTTATTTCGGCCTGATATTTATTTTTGAAAATTGGTTTACACACTCCGCTCTACCTCACACCGGGTCCTTGTGCCCGCTGACGAATTATTCAAGTCACTAGCCTTCCTCGAGGTGCATGGTTTATGTAAAATGAGCCGTATGTGGGGAGAGAGGAGGGGGTTGGTTCAAAACGGACTAGAGATGCATTCATCAGATGATATCAGATGATGCATACAGATGACCTTTTCTTATCATGGCATCTCGCTAGGATTTCCGTGTTTTGGACCAACATGTCTCTGGTTAGTCGTTCCCCATGTGAGCGGCGCATGCGCTTTTCTGGAGCTCCATCTTGCAGGTGCATGGTCTGTCTTCTCGAAAGTGATTCATGATAAGAAAAGGCTCCAAGTGCTGGAGGCAGCACCTGTACATCAGAGACATCAATCCCACAATCAATAGGCAAATGAACATCGCCTTGGCGCTATCCGTGTTTGACAGTGCCCGCCCGTCTTGGGCCTAGGTTATAATGTGATAGTGTTGGGGGAGGGACTTTTTATGGGTAATGACGCTAGGCTAGTATTTAATGTTCTGATCTATCGATGATTATGCCGCACTGCATAATTTTCATTGATAATCATTGATCTTCTAATGATAAACGCCCTCCGTTTGATTTCGTGTGATTTAATTCAAATTTCTAAACCACTGTTTCAAAGAAGTCTTAACCATTTTCGATCCGAGACGAGGAGTGTTTTAAACTGTATTTTGCTATTATTATCCCCATATATGCATCACTTTAGTGTTATATGTATCACTTATGCCTGAAGATATTGTTCGTAACAATGAAACGTCGCATGCAATGGCCTTTAGTTCAGTTCTGCATCAGTTTGACCCAGGCGATAGACGCTTAATTCGCAAGCTTGATCCTCCTAACTCAAAAAGAACAAACGCTATGTTCTCCGTCATTTTTAACGAAACATGTATCGAGAAAACCTGCTCCCAAAAAATAAAAAAAAAAAAAAAATATATATATATATATACATATATAATCCACGCGCTTAATACAAAATTATGACTCGTTATAGCCTGATATACGCTCACTTACCGATGAAGCTTTAATAAAAGCGAAAGCTCTAACTTGCTGATTTTAATGTATATATATATATATATATATATATATATATATATATAAAACAGTATATATGTAACTGTGTACGTGTGGCTGTATGCGTATGTTGATTCCGTTGTGGATTTATGTTTGCGAATACCACTAATACCCTAGTCCTAATCTCCCTGTGGCCCCATCGATCATAACTAGCTGTCTACACTCCCGATGTTGCCATGATGTACCAATTAATATCAAGAAGTGTAAGATTGATTAGCATACCAATAGAGTGGTGTGACACGGCCGAATACCATAACCTAACATTCAGAATACCACGTCATACGTCAGTGGGACTAAACATGGACATTGGGCATAGACAAGGAGAAAAACATTTCAAGCAGTATGTTCGTGGGGAGGTTTATATACCTCCTTATATATTATTATCCACACTAAGATACATCCACTGCCGTGGCTAATCAAAAACTATTGGGCGTTTCCAAATTTGAACAAGTGTTAGCCATACTCCTGTCAGGAGGCGGATTCAACCCACTCATGTTTTTTCATGTTAACTCCAAAATGGTTATCGATGGACTTTTGCAGCTTTCTGAATTTTCCTGAAACCAAATTGAGCAGATTCCCTGAAAAATTGGGATACCGTATTTACCAGGAACATATGGCTCGGTATTTAGGTAGGACCTATTTGCAAACCGAGTCGCGTACTGTGCGGTCTTCGTATAACAAAACCGTCCGTTACAGTATTGAGAGCATTTCAAGTGTTTGAATATTATAAATGAGATTCCAGGTGATAGTTTGTTTGCATATCCATACAATAACTTCACAGAGGCGGTTCCAGAAACTGAAAAGGGGGATTCCAATGTAATTGGATTGTACTCTCGCAGAGTGAATAGACTGTTTACAGGAATTCAATGCTAATGATATGTCAATGTTATATATATATATATATATATATATATATATATGTGTGTGTTTTTTTTTTTTTTTTTTTTTTTTTTTTTATTTTTTTTTTTTTTTTTAAAAAAAAAATTTAATTTATTTTTTTTTTTTTTTTAAAATTAAAATTTTTTTTTTTTTTTTCTTTTATCTCCTTTTCCTATAAAAACCATTTTTTTAAAAATAAAAAAACAAAACAAAAAGAAAAAGGAAATCAAAAAAAAAGAAAAAAAGGGATATTTTGCACGTTCTACCCAAAACGTTCCTACTTTTTTCATTTTACATTGATTTTGGTGTAAGACAAATTGATCCCACTAAGAATTTCTGAATCGGACGGGTATATTTAAAGAACTTAGAGGAGGGGGGAGTGAACCGAATCTACCCTCCTCCCTGACAGTAATAGGGGTAGGAAGGAGCCTGACAGGAATAGAGTTGATAGTCATCATATAAAAAACAGGTGTTTCGTGCTAGATGGACACTTTCCCACACTCACCTTATGATTAATCTCTAGTCTTTGTGATGCAGTTAGACAATAATTTCTCTGTTCATTGGCAGGAGTCTACTTTTGTTTTTTACCAATTATCCGTTGCGTCAATAACACAAAAACATTTATGTTTATTGAATTTCCGTACGCGTACCTATTTGCCACGTTTTTTCTGCTACATACTTGAGACATCAGCTATGAAAAAAACTCCCTGGCATGAATGTTTTTTTGTTTATAAGCGAATGCACGGATTGTTCAGATGCAAATCCGACCGGATTTACTCTTTTATCCGGCATTCGGCCGAGTTCGACAAAACTGCCGGACAATCCGGCCGATCCGGAGGGATTAAAATCCGGTACATCCCTAGGGCTAGGACATGGACGTCGCAACTTCGGATGGGGACCGGTTCTTATTGAGAGCCCGTACAATTCTGGAGACCTTTACAGTTTCGGGAGACTGCAGAACTTTTGATGGGGTCCATACCATATCACGGGGAGTTATTTCACTTCAGAAAACTCCCTAACGGAAGCTAGAGGACCTGAGGGGAGAGGGCGCGGGCTAAAATAGGCCAGGGTGGTACGGTAAGCGTATAAAGAGAGAGGGACTGACCGTTTAAAGAAACTGAGGGCACTAGCGAACAGCTCAATAAGGCAACCAGTCACTCTAATGGCACGTTCTTCTAGCAGTACATTAAGTTACTGAGAAAACACCTCCGCCAGTCCTAACTGTTTATGCCCTACGTCTGATTCATTGTTCCCCGTCCCAGGTGTCGGGACACCTGTTCTAGTCAAAAGGCTTAGTTGGCGAAAAAATGTGCGCATAACTTCAAACAAATAAGAGAAATATCAAAATCCCTACATTCTAGTCTTAATTTTGCTTTATAAGATGCAAATTCGCGTATTCCGAAAATTCATCTACATAGATTGCATCACACTGAAAATTATACTTGCACTCTGTTTTAGTAAAGATTGAAGACACTGAGGGATATTTTGGGGTGGGGAGATGGTATTACAGCAGTCTGACATGGGTTGCAGCAATGTTTCCTTCCATGGCATGGTATATTGAGAGGAACTTGGGCCCTCCCCCCTCCCCCTGACACAAAGCCATAGCGGCACCTTCGACAGGATGTATCGCGAAAGTGGAAACGTTCATGTTTTTGTCTCGCTCCATGTGTTACACGTGGTATTCTCCCAGACGAGCATGTAGAGAGGGGGTTAGCAATGCTCGGCACGCGATCGGGAAATAGGTGGTCTAATATCGCTTTTCTGCGATAGAAAATTCGGCCTTCTTCAACATTTCCTCACGCTGGAATTATAATTTCACAATCGCTTATTCTGCTATCATTAAACATTAGGGAAGTTTCTATTCGAAATAATAAAACATTAACCCACTATGCTCTGTAAACTAATAACTGTTAACCTGTCCCGTCTGGGGTCTGAGAGTTCTGAGGGGGAGGGAAACGGGTGGTCTAAAACTAAGGGCGTTTAAATGACGTTTCTCTAACTCGGCTCCTCGGGGAGGTAACAAAAAAAAACGATGAAATCATGCTCGATAGCTGGCAAAAATCAATGAATCACCTTTTTCATTTGTTTAGTTTCATATCAACAGGTGTGTCATTAGGGGGTAAGAAAATGGGCCAGAACAAGCTCATCTTAAGTTTAAACATTGTCATGACGCATACCAAATGACTCGCATTATGTGTGTTTTAGTAATTGCCTGTATTGAAAAGTTCAACAAAGTTGCAGTTTCAGTATTAAGCAAAAGTTTCAGTGTTAGACATTAGGTTGGCGACAGATCTGAGGTTGTTTTCCTCCCCTGGCCGTACGAATTATCTATGTGCCGGCAGAAACGTGCAAGCGTTCTAGATCAGTCCGTTTTCCGGTGAGGCTGAAATGACGGCTGGGACAGATGGCACTCAATAAATTTCCCTTCGAGCCTCTTCAATGCCAACAGCGGACGAGCCGACCCTCACCTGATGCTCCTCAGGATGTCTCCCGTTGGGTATACACGCAGGAACTCGTTAGAGGCCGTTGCCTCGTGGTAGTAGCTAGTCTTCTCATTGGGGAAGTAGGTGTCTGGTACCCAGATGTTCTTGATGAAGTCACTGCCGATGGTGAGGTCCTCTGTGCCCAGGTGCCCGTCGTATGCCATACGGGAGTCCCGCCAAAATTGACGGAAGAAAAAATCGATGGTGAAGTCCTGGCGGAAAGTGGCAGATGCTCAGACGTCTATATGAGATTTAGACTTAACATTTCAAAATAATTTGTTAGAGAAGCCATCTAAATCTATTCTTTTTAGTATAACAAAGTGTTTTATTTATACTTAAATCACTTACGCGAACAACTAGTAAACAGCTAATTTGAGTGAATCAGCAAGAAAGTTATTCATTCTTTTGATGTTAAATATCATAACACCAGCCACATAGCGCACAAACAATTTTGACATGTTCCTATTCTTGCTACAAAAGGACCGATAAAGCATTTAGGTAGCATTTTTACTTTACAATAAGGCTAAGTTGAATGCGCTTCTGTTATCTTTACCACAGACAAATCCCTTCAGCTTGGAAAACAAGAGCAACGGTCATTTGGCAATCATGGTATATCACATCTTATAGCAGCGTCTGAATCACTATCACAGATTTGGCATCGTCTGTAGAAGCAGTAGTGCGCAACACTCCGCGACAGCCGACACAGTTGACGACAGACAAGAGACGCATCCCACGAGTACTGGACCAGCACGTCCAGCGACAGTGCGTCCCATGCGAAGCTGGAGCGGTTCCAGGCACTGGAGCGGTTACGATCAGACTGCCAGTCCACAGAAAGCCGATTAGGTGCCCATGCGTTGCTCAAGAGTTGAGATAGCTGGTAGCGGCCAGTTCTCTTTGAGAGACTGCAACTTAGCATGAATCGCTCCAACTTAGCCAACCAAATACATCACGGTAAAGCAAACGGGAGGTGGAATCGCCGCAACCAGCCACCTCGCAGCTCAATCCAATCGGCTGGAACATTTTCGGCTGGCATGCGGGCTTTTATTTATAATTTCTATCTATTTCCGTTACTTTATGGTCGTGGTAGAAAATTTGCTGGCTTGGATTGCGTGATGAATTGCGTTTTACGGTAAAGTAAAAGTGGTGCCCTGTTAAAGCAATTCATCTGAAAAGCCCGCCGTTTAACTGTTGCGGGCGTGAACTTTGGTACCAAGTATGTGCCGCAATGGTGGGCGGTGGGTCGGCTGAGCTGTTGAGGCGGCCGACTGCGGCGGCGGGATGGCCAGCCCCGGAGGAGAGGCGAGGATGGAGTGCTTGCCGGGCGCCTGACCCGGTATCAGTGTCGTCAGCGGGCCTCGTGTCTTGTCTGAGGCCTTGGAGTTGGCACAGTAAAAATCCGAACACAACGCCATCTGTGTCATGGCCGAGGCGTGTTGACAGGCTGTTGCACGTGGAAATAAACCTCTAGAAAGGACTCTTTACTGCTTTACGCGAGCAAATTTCTGCCCTCTAAGAACGTTGTTATTGCGAGTAAGACATCATTCTTATATGTTATTATTCAACCAGAAATTGATAGAGTGCCTTTTTACTGTTCGATATGTGAAATTTGACTATATGTTTTATTCAATCATGTTTCCAAACACGAAATATTGTATAACTCATAGCTGTGCATAGAAAGAACCTTAGAGTAATTTTGTTTATTTAAATATTATTCTTTTAAAGAGCTCCTGAAATGAAAATTAGGCATCCAACTTTTTTCTTACCATATATGAAAGTTTCAAACAGGTTTTCGCTTTTTGAAAACAAAACATATGATTGCGTAAAAAACATACAAATGCCAGACCGTATGTCTTTTTGACTGTACTTTTGCTGGATCTCTTGGCTGTCATATTGAGATGCCGACTGGTCCTTTCCAGAGGCGTATTTCTGTGGCTGCTGCGTCCGCTGTGCGGAGAGAGAGAGAGAGAGAGAGAGAGAGAGAGAGAGAGAGAGGGAGAGATGGAGAGACGGAGAAAAGAAGGAAGATTAAGTAGAAGGAGCACATTCAGGATCAGTAGTGAATATCATTTCATTGGTATCGTATACTTTGGGAACGAACGTAAGGACTTATACGAAATACAAATATAAGTCCTAAAAGTAGTGGACAAATGTATGATTCAAGCACATGGGAAAGAAGAACAAATCAAGATTCATTTCAGGCACTTAACATCAGGGGCGTAGCCAGGATTTCGCTCAGGGGGGGGCGGCACCCCGAAAAGGGTCCCTGCGACAGCGCCAAAAGGGCCCTGATGGATAAAAAGGGCCCTGCGTGTTACATAATCGTGTCCTCAGGGGGCCCTTCGGGCCCTCAGAGAGGGCGGCTGTCCTGCCGCCCCCCCTGGCTACTCCCCTGCTTAACATAAAGTGATCTTTAGATTTCTTAGAATGATAAAGTAGCTTTGAACAATGAAAACATTTCGTTATTCAGTTTTTAGCGCAATAAAAACCATCTGGTATCCAAACAAGTTATACTGTTATACATTATCTAAGGCCGGTAGCGGACGGTTAGTAGACCTTGTTCGGCATAACAATTTCTGTACTATTTCGCTTTATCTTCTTAATAGTTTGGAACACGACAGCAACATTTGAACCTTTATGGTCGTGACATAACACTAGAGGTGCCAGTCCTAACATGGCAGCGTGACTGTTTTGAGTGGAGGCTACAGAGAGGGGAAGGCAAATCAGCTAGAGCAAGGAAAGGCAGGATAAATGGGTAGACTGTGTGTGGTTGAGAGAGGGAGAGAGAGAGAGAGAGAGAGAGAGAGAGAGAGAGAGAGAGAGAGAGAGAGAGAGAAAGAGAGACAGAGAGAGGAGAGAGAGATATAGAGATAGAGAGCTAGCGAGAGAATGCGCGTGTTATACCATGTTGACTTCCGAAACGGAGCCGATGGAGGTGATATGGAGCGTGATACCGATGGTGACTGGGGTGCCTGGAAGAGGAGTCAGATGTCCAGCGACAGTTCACACGGTACAGGAAACAGCCGAATCACAATAGGGGAGAGTCGGGACTGGCCCGAGACATTTCACACGGCCGGGGCATTCAGGGGATGGCCGAGTCACACTACAGAGGCTGACCCGAGACAGCTCACACGGCCGGGACACAAAGCAGACGGCCGAGTCACACTGCAGGCGAGCTGACACAGTTCACACAGCCGGGACATAAGGGACAGGGCCGAGTCGCACTGCAAGTGAGCTGAGACCGACCCAGGACAGTTCACCCAGCAGGGACATACAGGGGAAGGCCGGGTCTCACGGGACATACAGGAGGGGACGGCCGAGTCTCACGGGACATACGGGAGGGGACGGCCGAGTCACACTGCAAGGGAGCTGAGACAGTTCCCACCGCAGGGACATACAGGGAAGGCCGAGTCTCACGGGACATACAGGAGGGACGGCCGAGTCTCACGGGACATACGGGAGGGGACGGCCGAGTCACACTGCAAGGGAGCTGAGACAGTTCCCACCGCAGGGACATACAGGGAAGGCCGAGTCTCACGGGACAACAGGAGGGGACGGCCGAGTCTCACGGGACATACGGGAGGGACGGCCCAGTCACACTGCAAGGGGCTGAGACAGTTCACACCACCGGGACATACAGGGGACAGCCTAGTCTCACGGGACATACAGGAGGGGACGGCCGAGTCTCACGGGACATACGGGAGGGGACGGCCGAGTCACACTGCAAGGGAGCTGAGACAGTTCACACGGCCAGGACATAGAGGGGACGGCCGAGTCATAGACAGGAGAGCTGAGACTGAACCGAGACAGCTCACATTAGAGGTCCACACAGTACAAAATTTCAGCTTCTGTTCTGTCCCATCCCTTCCCCTGCCGTCCTGCAAAATGAACCCAGCAATTATTCTTGTTCTGTTCTATGTTTCCAAAATGTTGTCTCTCCCCCTTATTTTTGAGGAAGTATGATTTGTGTGGCATCTTCCAAGCGTTGGCTTTAGCAAGCATGAACTTCAAAAGCTAGATTCAAGTATATGTGCCACGATAAGAAACTGATAACAAAATGCTCAGTCTGTTAAATAAGACAATCTTTGATGACATCTTGTTGCAGTAGTCATAAGGTAATTTTTTGGTTTTGGCCAACCCGAAAGCATTGGGAAAATTATATGAAATAAACTTTATTCTTCTGGAAGTAATTATGCTCTGGCTCTTTAAAAGTATAGGGAGAGGACAATTTTATACACGGGAAAAATTCCGTTAAATTAGAAAACTTTGACCCCAAAATACAACTTTGACCCTCTGAACCAGGATCAGAGCTGCCCTAACATGCCATTCAGTTGGCTATCACTCACATTCGCATATGCAGCATGTTAATTCTTAATACAACTTTGGGGCGGCATGAATAAAAACCAAAAGTTTTAGAAAAGCACTTTACTTACTTCCCACTCCCTTTGTTTCTGTACCGCTTATAATTGTATCTTATGATTATTCCCTTAGTCAAAATCCCGTGTTTCCTTTGAAGTATTTTTCAGTCTACAAATAACAAGCAAAGCTCATTTGCTTACTTTTCGCAACAAGGCGCCATGAAATGTTCATCAAAAATAAATTTTCCTGTGCAACAGGGGGACGCATCCCCCCGCTTTCGGCGCCCATGTATATAGTAGCCTGGCCGGTTTTGCAAAAAGTTGTTCGAATGTTTTGTCCCCATCTGTTTTTAGATGCATTTTGGTGTGCTGATTACGAATACGCGGTCTAAAATTTAAAAATCGAAAAAATTTTGCCCGCGCCCGGCCGTTTAAAGTTTTCCTTTTTCCCGAAATTTGCACGTTTTTGAACTACTTGTCTAATTCAGTCAGGTAATGACTAATACTTTTCCATAGATTGAGATAATGAACAATTCTGCATATTTGAGAAGAAAAATCATCGCTCTATCTGTTTCCAGTTTTCCGTAGTTTTACCGTAAAGTGGAAGATCTGTCATTAGTTCCAGAAAATGATCACAGATGGCGTTAGCGAACGCAGCTCTTGACGAGGTGTTCATGGGAGCTTGGAGCCATCGTAACCTAATTTGAAACACGTGGCCTGGCCTAATGTACACTCGAAGGCCTTTCAAAGCAGTAGTGGGTACAAATAGGGATGGGGAGGGCTCAAGTCCCCCTCCCACGCTCCTCGGCAAAAGAAGTGGGGGACCAGCCAAACTTCAACCTGATGCTGACAAAAAACTTTCAACATCAGGACCAAAAACTGTTCGAATTTGGGCTCCTCGTTGCCTTCTGCAGCAGCTGGATATAAGAATGTCCGGTTTTCTCTCATTTTGACTGAGATCAGGACATTTTTGGCCAAGAAATGGGGGGCCAAGCCCCTCCTGGCCCCCCTTTTCCGACGCGTATGGGCCCAAGCACCCTCCAGAATGAAGTCCTGGAACTGCCACTACCACAAGGGTTCGTATTGGTCGGCGAAAATGTGTTAATATTCATGTGATAGCTTAATTTTCTATGGGTTAACACAAGTTTAATTATATTTGTCTCAGAAATTAAGGAGCTCAACAATGTGATAGGAAACAAAAATTGGTACACGCTGTAGTTATATACAATATTTCCGTACAAAAACTCCCGCAAAATAGCCACTGCAGTTGACGCGCAAGTAAACCCCAATAATTCTGGAAAAACTCCCTGTTCAGTGATTTATGTGATGTATATTTCTCTCATTGACATTAGAAACAAATCAGACTTCGTTCAGATACAAAATAGTAATATTTGCAGTTTTTCCTGGAGCCAAGGAAATCGAAAAATATGTGAATGAATTAGGTCATATGCAAGAATTTTCGAATGTTTATTTCGAGCTTCTAAACTATATTCATTTACGTAGTTCCCATTTTACGATGTGGCACTCACGACACAGCATAGCCAATCACTGCCTAGTCACCAACGCATTGGGAACTCACAGTCAGGGCCTCGTGCTGCCAGCAGACCGTTGTCGCTGCCTGAAGGAACGCCTGTTCAGTGCGTGCCCGTCCTGGCTCCGGACTTCGGTGACGGCACACACCGCTTCAGTGGTTACCTTTGCCGCTCTCTCGGTGGACTGAGTGTGGCTGGGGACTTGCGTTTTGAGTGGTACAGTGATGCACTGCTCGAGAGAGCTGTCATTCATGTCTTGCACCAACGGTGGTTCGACGTCTTCACCGGCTTCAATGGCTTTCGTGATGTCCACCAGCTCGGTGCATGTCTCCGCATTGAGGTTGATCCGAGGAACCCTCAGCTGTCGAAGATTCCTAAGCCTGAGGAATCCTCAGCCTGCTGTCGCTGCCGTCGTACACATCGGATGTGTTGCACTGCACGCTTGTGGCGTGGAATCAGTGCACATATCAGTGACAAGAGATGCCACAAGCGTGGAAGACGGAGCATGGCAAGCTCAGTATGGCGCGCTGGTACACGGCTCAAAGCCGTCTGCTCCTTGTGTACATGTCGGTGAAGGACCCCTCTGATGAGCCCTGCACCCTGGCGCGCTGCGCGGTTTGTGTGTATGTGCCACTGGTCATCGACGTGAAGCAGAAGTGGGACGTGATATACGCACCACAGCACGTCTGCAAGGAGCTCTGCCTTCAAAGGAAATACTTCAGCGGGACTCCCCTCGAAGTCATCCAGAGCAGCGTGGCGAGAAACTCACACGTGGCACATGCTGAAGTCATCCTTCTTGCCATGCTCGGGGATGATGAGCCCGAAACCAGGCAGACAGTAGTGCAGCACATCCGATGTGTACGATGGCAGCGACAGCAGGCTGAGGATTCCTCAGGCTGAGGAATCTTCGACAGCTGAGGGTTCCTCGGATCAACCTCAATGCGGAGACATACACCGAGCTGGTGGACATCACGAAAGCCATTGAAGCCGGTGAAGACGTCGAACCACCGTTGGTGCGAGACATGAATGACAGCTTTCTCGAGCCGTGCATCACTGTACCACTCAAAACGCAAGTCCCCAACCACACCCAGTCCACCGAGAGGCGGCAAAGGTAACCACTGAAGCGGTGTGTGCCGTCACCGAAGTCCGGAGCCAGGACGGGCACGCACTGAACAGGCATTCCTTCAGGCAGCGACAACGGTCTGCTGGCAGCACGAGGCCCTGACTGTGAGTTCCCAATGCGTTGGTGACTAGGCAGTGATTGGGTGATTGGCTATGCTGTGTCGTGAGTGCCACATCGTAAAATGGGAACTACGTAAATGAATATGGTTTAGAAGCTCGAAATAAACATTCGAAAATTCGTGAATATGACCTAAATCATTCGCATATTTTTCTATTTACTTGGCTCCGGGAAAACCGACAGATATTACTATTTTGTATCTGAACGAGGCCTGATTTGTTTCTAATGTCAATGAGAGAAATATACATCACATACATCACATACTGAACAGGTAGTTTTTCCATAATTATTGGGGTTTACTTGCGCGTCAACTGCAGTGGCTATTTTGCGGGAGTTTTTGTTCGGAAATTTTGTGTATAACTACAGCGTGTGCCAATTTTTGTTTCCTATCTTATTGTTGTGCTCCTTGATTTCTTAGACAATTTTAATTAAACTTGTGTTAACCCATAGAAAATTAAGCTCTCACATGAATATTAACACATTTTCTACGAAAACCTTGTGGTAGTGGCAGTTCCAGGACTTCATTTTGGAGGGTGCTTGGGTCCATCAGGCCATAACCTCAAATGGTCTCCGTCTATGAAATGCATTTACCTACTACCTGTCAGCACTTCAACATTTTGAGGAGCGCGGGAGGGGGACTTGAGCCCTCCCCACCTCCATTTGTACCCACTACTGCTTTGAAAGGCCTCCGGGTATACATTAGGCCAGATCACGTGGTTCAATTTAGGTTACGATGGCTCAAAGCTCCCATGAACACCTCTTCAAGAGCTGCGTTCGCTAACGCCATCTGTGATCATTTTCTGGAACTAATGACAGATCTTCCACTTTACGGTAAAACTACGGAAAATTGGAAACAGATAGAGCGATGATTTTTCTTCTCAAATATGCAGAATTGTCCATTCTCTCAATCTATAGAAAAATTTTAGTCTTTACCTGACTGAATTAGACAAGTAGTTAAAACACGTGCAAATTTCGGGAAAAAGGAAAACTTTAAACGGCCGGGCGCGGGCAAAATTTTTTCGATTTTTAAATTTTAGACCGCATATTCGTAATCAGCACACCAAAATGCATCTAAAAACAGATGGGGACAAAACATTCGAACAACTTTTTGCAAAACTGGCCAGGCTAGTATATACGGTCTCTAGCTTGTTTTCATCAGAGCCTGAGACAAAAAAACACCTCTCCGTAAAATCCTGAATTTTGAAACTTCTAAATTTCATCCAGATAGCTGGAAACCGACTTGACATTCAAAACCCGCGTCATCAACTAAATAGGGTAGGTGAATTCACTTACCAGATTAAGGGCGCTTTGTGATTTTTATGAAGGTGACCTGGGGTCAAATTGACAATTGATTCTGGTTCTTATGTAGGCCTTGCACATGAAAATACAAATAAAATACATTTGTAGGCATGTGTTACTGGTTTTTATTGTGTTTATGGCCATTTGCAAAAGTACAGTGAACAGATTGACAAAAAAACCCTGCGACTAAAAGTTATAAATTTTTGGTCCGATCAAGCTAAAACTTTCAGATTCGTCTTCAAGTTTCGCGAGGAGCCTGCACATACATTTGAAAGAAAATTTAAGAAGTGCTGTGTTGGCATTAGCCAATTGTTGCTGGAATTAGCCATAAGTTTGATTTTCGGGTAAATCTGGCAGTGTAAAATTTGTCGACCTCTTTTAGCGGCCTTTCTACAATCATCCCGGGGCTGCGGGCACCTTTTCATCGTCGGCTGCACGGTAAGCCGCGCCAACAACATGCCTGGAATGTGCCAGGGAAGGGTCTGGATATTCAGACACACCGCAGACATGCAAGCGACAGGACTCGCCGGTCGGCCGACAATGTAAACGCAGCCAACACGACTTCAGAGACGCAGGACTTGGAGAGGTCAATTTCGCGGAGAAAATTATTTTAAATGAACCCTGGTGTCCGGAAGTAAACTTTAAGGGTGAAGAGTTCCGAAAAAAGTTTGCCGCAAAACTAGCGGCCAGAAGCCAGGAATTTCTGCTTTAGGGACAGACATACGCAAAATAGAAGAAACAATCCTTGATGTACCTACGCCAGGAAACCAAACGTTACAGAGCTGTGGTGAAGAGCCTTCTTACCTAGAAACACGCGCCAAACTTCTGACTTTGTTTTTCGAATCAACTTTAGCCAATCGCTTTGGCCGAATTATCAAGAAGGTGAATGAGTGCAATAACTGGCACTCCATACCTACTCCTGCATCCCCTGACAAAGCCCTCTAAAGTTCCTTGAGCCCAACACACAGCTAAGCTGAGACTAGCCCGAGACAGTTCACATGGCCGAAATATACAGGGGATGGCCGAATCACACCACAGGAGAGATAAGACAGACCCAAGACGGCTCACACGGCCGGGACGTACAGGGGACGACCGAGACACACTACAGGAGAGATGAGACCGACCTGACCGCAATCCAGCTCTATCAGGTGGAGCCAACCCAACCAGCCCCTGGTCACGAGACGTCATATGACGTCATCAGGATGCCAAAAAATCCATTTACATATCTTCGATATTGAAAAATTAACCAAGTTCGAACATGTTATGCCAGCATCCGATGCACAAAAGCACCGTTTAATCATTTTTTGTTCTTTTGACTCTGGAAAATGGCCATTAACTTGTCTAGTTGGGATTAATTTGGCACCTTATTCGCCTTAAAAAAGGCCCTGCAAAACAAGAAAAGAGATTCTCTCCACACAGCTGAGGTTTTTCCGGGCATTTGCAAAGGAGAAATCGATTCACTTAACAACACTGAAATCATATTAGGGAAATATTGCAGTTACTGGCGCAGATAATTCAATTCTAGGGGAAAGTGTTAACGGTGGTTTTTAGCTGTTGGCATTAGCACGCAAACGTCTCGGAGCGAAGTTCACCAGATTTTAGAATATTGTCGCTCGTTAGTAAGTTAATGACTTTTTTTAAGGCGTTCTATCCATGGCACTCGGGCTTTCCTGACTTTTTGCAAAGCGCCTTTGTCTCTAAACTACATTTTGTGTTCTGAAACAAGGCAGCCTGTTTTCGCTTAAATCCAGATAGCCAACTGACCCCGAAATATAGTTGGTTGGCATCGAGCATAGGCAATAGCATTGAGTGATAAGAACAAGTCGCGGTCAAGTCGGTCACAGCTCTGTCACTAAAGACACCCGCCTAGAACCAGTCAGGACTGTTCAAAGCATGGATTCTCAGCCGCAGCGCAACAACGAAAATTGTGGCAGGTATTTGGTTTAAGACAAGCATCTAATCGCATAGCCGTGTACCCAAGACATGAGTGTTGTTGTTTCATCGCAATGAGAACCCATGCTAATCAGTGGTTTCAAAAAGAAAATAAGGAGGAAGAAAGAGAGAGAGAAAGATAATCGCGAGCAGTACCATTTTGACTTCAGAGAGTGACGAAATACTGACAACGTGAATCGTTATTCCAACGTCAACAGGAGGCCCTGTAACAACGGAGGCGGTTAGACAGAAGGCAAAGCAAGCGTGAACCAACAAGTGAATTAGTCAACGCACGACAAAGGGATAGCTCAAAGTTCTGCTCTTTATTTAGCCGGAGATAGCATTCTCGAAAGGAATGCCTATTTGGTTGAGTCAATCAGTGACGACAGAAATTATAGTCGTCTGTTTAAAGATCATTAGAGGGAAAACATGGCATACAATAACACTGCAATATGCATACATTTGGCACACACGCAGCATAACAATACCAAATTTAACCGTATATACACACATAGCAATGACGAAGTAATGAACCGCTGCCAAAAGCGACCCATATGTGGCATAGGTTCATACTTATGAGGCGTCCTGAGACTTTCTTCTGAGTGAAGCCCAAGTTCAGTAACTACGGTGATAAGCATGTCAACTGTCCATGACAAAAGCACCACATTTGGAGAGACATATTTGCAAACTTTGCTTATTTTTTAAGATGAGCGCTCTGGATCTCAACCAAACCCTCGTTTGGGTTGAATGGCAGCCTTGAGGCGGCCAGTATTCATCACCGTCTTCAGACTTAGGTGTCTGCAGACGCTCTTTATCCTGAGAGTAAGCCAGGATAAAGAGTTAAAGAGATGAGAGTTTGTTCACTGGCGTTCACTGTTCACTGGTTCGTTGGTTCACTGGTTAGTCTCGGTTGACTGGTACTGCGGTTAGAACCACAGGCCGCTTCTTTCATTGTCCCAGAGATTATCGAAGGGGCTGGAGTGGGGCGATTTGGAAGACCATATTTCAGGTTCTACAGCATGGCAGAGCACCGAGTCTTCCCCCCTCCCACCTAATGCGGTCGCTCTTCTGCTTCCAAGTCAATTTAAGGCTTCAATACACAACCTGATCCTTCATCTTTGATATATTCCTTTTGATGGTAGCCATAGACTTCGATGGGCTCTTTTTCTAGTCACTTGAAACTTCAGCGACGAGCCCCTCTAAGGGTAGGCGCCAGTAAGGAAACCAGGAAGTTTCCAGGGCTTCTCAGCTTTAGCAGAATGACTACTGGAAGGATTGGGCTGAAGCTGGAAAGTACAGAATTCGCGTCCAGAAAACAGCAGTTTATTTCAAATTAATGCCTGAAAAACATCACGCAGTGCTCGTCGAAGTTCAAGTGAGCTTAAGAAATAGGTATCACCTTGAACAAGTCAGTAACGATGCGAAAATAGTCTGTGCTAATACAGCATCAGATGTTTAGATATGAGTTTCCTTGTCTGTTTTTGTCTGGCAGTCGAGTTCTGGAACCTCTAACTCTAAGCCGATCCTTCCAACAATTTACTGCAGAGTGTGAGAAACTCTGGAAACTTTTCATTTATCCTGCTGCTGCAGATACAAGGAGGGCTCATCGCTTTGAAGTTCACATTAGCACGAAGAAGAGCCCAGAAAGTCGATCGATGCTTCCAGAAGGAATAAATCGTAGAAATGGATACATCAGGCATAGGGGCAGCTTACACAGTCATTTAAAAGTCACGGAACGGCAACGCAGAGCCAGGCACAAGTGCCGGTAATAGGTAAGGATGAACTGTTTGGGGTAAGTGGTAATAAAAACTCTAACTTCTTTCTGAGTACAACTTGCATTCTTTAAGAAACAAAGTCTAGCGTTGGCTCAAATTCCCACTGGTTGCCTCGCTGAAGCCATGCTGGGCTTGGTTTGGTTTGACGCACCCTAGCCAAACGTGCGTCCAGAGTGGCTTCCAGTGGGGTATTACAACACCAGATTCAGTACTTTTACAGAACGTAAGTTGTCAGAAGGAAGCAATAGTTTTCACACTGGAACCCTTTCACTTTGTAACCCCTGTAACACTGCCAACTTCCCCCATCCACCCCCAAAAGAGCCCTTGGAATCACCGGCACATGTGACTGGCTGTACTGGCACAAAATGCCCAAAATGTACTTGTGTTTTGAAGCCGTGACTCATCCATGGTACTGTCAGGCAGACCCATGTGTGACCCCAAGACTGTGTTCTGTCATGCTGCCGAGATGAGGCTGCGTGTCCCTGTGGATAATCTTATTTTTGACAATACAGAACCCGAAATGTGGCCTTCTACCTCGCCTTACCATAGCCCTTTTGACAATCTCTGGGACCATGAAAGGAGCTGCCAGTGGGCAAAACTGTAGCGTCAGCGAACGGACTAAAACAAAGAGGGCCTTCCTATGCCTGAAGAAGATTATTAATATTAACCGCCTGAAGGCTGCCATTCAAGCAGAGCACAGGCTTGGTTGATGAAATCCGGGGAACTAATTTTAGAAAAAATTAGCATAGATTGAAATCTACGCCTCTCTGAATGTATTGCGTGTGTCATGGTCAGAGAACTCGCTAATGTTTATCAGTCATAGTGACAGACCACGGACCTATAGGACTTGGCTGGGAGGAGATGAAGGCGAACAAGGTCGTAGAACGACATCGGTACAGCTACCACATGTCGGCCATTTCTTTGGCAGTGTCGAAATAAGCATTCCCAGCACAATTTATTGTATATTTTAAGGCCGGGGATTTTTAAAGTATTGTCCGCAATTAGTGAAGCGCAGACTTGGTAAAACATAGACATCGCTGTCTAGTGAGGCGCAATATACTTTTCAGAACATACTGCTGTGGACATTCCCCTATGCACTTATCCCGTTTGGAGGGTATTGGCGACTTCTCTCCGCGACATTGCGGCATTTCCCAATAAACTTCCAACGTGACCAAAATTCGGCCTTTATGACCTCATTTGACCTTGAAGATATGGACCTAGGTCAACGAAAATCGGCAGTATATAAGTCGCTATAGCCCTCACTTTACCTCAACCAAACGTGTTACTAACTCTATTTCTTCTTAGTTAGATTTAAAGAGAGAGGGGGCGAATATGTTTCCATACCAATTTTTCCTTTTACAGGAGTGGCGTAATGGGGTTAGGCCGCAAGGAAGAAATAAAAAATATTAATACATATTATTACAAACGATGTTTGTAGCAAATGCTTAGTTTCAATACGGAAAACGTAAATATCCAGGTCGATGCAAATACCAAATATATTCAAATGACGAATTTTAATAGCGGTGTCCTTTGTCACCACTTCATGGAGTGATAGCTGACAATTGCACTGTTCTGATAAACGTGGTCATCGTATTGATGTGACGGATATGCGAGCGCCCGCAGCTGAATTCACAATCGTCAGCGGGAGACGTTTCTTCACTGTCCGTTAGTCATACCCTGGCCGGGCTCCTTTTGAGGTCACATTCACAAGCGGTTCCTGGATAAGAGCCAATTTCAAATCAAGAACATGTTCTCATTGTGCTTGTATGTCGACATAAGAAAGTGTTAAATTCCCTCACTGCCAGTGGTGAACCTACGTTAAATCGTTGACTCATTGCCTTTGGTCAAAAGTTTGATACTCAAACAATGACAGAATCAGGGGCGTAGCCAAGAGGGGGGGGCGGCAGGGACAGGCGCCCCCTCCCTGAGGACATGATTATGTAACAAGCAGGGCACTTTTTACCCATCAGGCCCCTTTTGGCGCTGTCGTAGGGGCCCTTTTCGGGGCGCTGCCCCCCCTTGAGCGAAATCCTAGCTACGCCCCTGGACAGAATGCGCGGGATTATCGATAATTTGTGTCGTATTCCGAAAAAAGCGCTGCTTGACAACGTGCTGTCTCTGGGATTGTTTTTCAGTTGCAATGTCTTCAGCAGCGCCGTAGACATCAATAGAAATGAGTGACGTCACCAGCAGTGGCTGAGTAATGATGACGAAAACTGCGCCGATACGAAAGCTGACAGAATTCAAGCAGCTAAAATAAAAAAAAAAAACATTTTTTTTCCAAAAAAAAAAAAAAATTTTTTTTTTTAAAATTTAAAATTTTTTTTTAAAACTGGGGATTTTTTTTTTTTTTTTTTAGTTTTCCCGGGAGCTTGTGGTGCAGGATTGGGGCATACGACAGTTGCGTATCTACGAAATTCATACAAGTATCCAGTAACGTATATTTAGCGATGTTTTGGATCAAGCGAAGAAATGAAGTCAAATGGTGATATTCTGGGTATATTTCAACTTACATCTGATTTCGGTTTCTTCTGGTCTAGATAGGGCTTGTTTGATTTTTCAGCTAAGCACTTAATACATAGCCTGCTTGCCACGAGAAGGCTTGTGATATTGTCTTTCTTCCTGGGGGCTAGGAGACTTCGATTCCCTGAAGGGTCAAACATTAGCCTCGTTGAATGACTGGTGGAATCCACGCATTGCCCCTCCTCAAAACTTTGACAATATTTTGGCCAAATTTCCCTCAAAATGTCATGTTTTCAAGGGTTTGGCCGTTTGGCCCCCAAAATGTAGTGTCTGGGACCACCTTTGGCTTTGAACCACCTCTAAAAATATCGTCTCAAGATCAAATTACAAAAAAGCGTTTAGAACCCATCGCCTGGTCACGACCCGCGACGTTGAGACGTCATATGGGGACCAGAAAATATATTTACCGTATTCAACTTTGAAAAGTTAAGCAGGTTCGGAAGTGTTTTTCAGGTTTAAAAGTGTAACAAAATATCTTTTGGACACGAATCTGAAATTTTTGGTACTTTTTGTTCTGGTAAATGACCCTCAACGTGTTGACTTTGGATTCCTTAAGAATTTAACTCTCCTTCAAAAGGCCCTGTAAAGTGACAGAGGGATTTCATTGACAAAGCTAAAGGTTTTTCGGGTATTTCCAAAGGAGGAACCTGTTAACTTTTCTTTTTTTTTTTTTTTTTTTTTTTTTTTTTTTTTTTAAAAAAATTTTTTTTTTTTTTTTTTTAAAATTTTTTTTTTTTTTCCTTTGCCCCCCAAAATCCCCCCTCAATTCGTGTTAACGTCATATCATTGGAACCATGTTAAAGGTATATTGCAGTTACCAACTCAGATCATTCAACTATTGTTCAAAGCGTTAAGAGTAGCGTTTCACTTTCCTAGAAAAAAGTGACTGATCCATTAAAAATCTAACACTAGTATATATAAAATACATATTTGTGTGTATTAAAATTAAATGCCTACAAGTACATAAATCCTTAATTATAGCTTAGTAGAAAAACGCGCGGGATTGTAAATTCTATTGCATTCTTTTAGAGAGAGAGAGAGAGAGAGAGAGAGAAGGGGGCAGGGCGAGGGCAGGCAGGCAGATACCGGACTAACATGATGAAATTGTTGAAATTGTCTGGATATGGCCGTATGTTGCTAGATGCACGTTTAGTGTCCAACGAAGTCAAAATAGGATCAGAAACGCAAAAGAAGTATTTCAATCCGACGAAAATATGATTTTTGGGTCATCCATGACCTTGTTTCCTTGTTCTTTGTTTGTGTTCATCAATTCGACGGACTCATACATGTCCGACGCAAAGATGAAAAAATATCTCGAAAAAGTGTAGACTGGCCTGTCTCCTCGAATCCTGGATGTAAAATATGCTACGATTAAATATGCTAAAACAAGATAAAATATCTCACTGGAATTTGCACGACGGCACATCTGACCGCACCTCGAGTGATGGCTAACGTGCTGGTTAACACTACCAAAGCTTGGATCGTGAACGAAGGATCTGACGTCATCACTGCTGCACCAGTCCTCGTCCCCTCTTAATGTATCCCACCTGTGTGCCATACTCGCTAGCCAAGGCAATTCCTCCTTCTCGCTGTTCTAGTCATAGACACTGGATGGACACCGTCCACTCTGCTCTTCCTACTGGTGCGCATTTTTACAATGTGCTCCCTCTAACGATCCGCCATTAGGCTGGAGGTGTTTTCTCTCGCCGCACAGCCCCCTGGTCCTCTGCAAGCAGGCCGTAACAAAGCTCCAAGCTCTCGCACGGGCTGCATTCAGAATGGGAGGCGGCTGCAAGGTCAGAGCGGATCCTGCGGTGGATCCCTCCTGAGGCCTGCACGTCATCAGGTTCAGCGATCTGGGACAAAAAGTTAGAAATCCCCTCGTTGAGATTTTATCTATTTGCGGTGTTAAAATCATGCAGCACCCAATAGCCGCAGCAGCATATCGCACGCTACACCAGCATCCCTGTGGCATTTCATCCAGACCATCATCCCACATCCAGCGACGGCGGCCCGCCGCCGCGTCTTCCAGCGACCGCCGAACACATCGCGGTGAATTATGCAGGCTCGCGTCGGCGCCGACCGCCTCCGGTGTCGCATGACCGATGGTCGCTGACGACGACGCCGGGCCGCGGCGACCTTCGTTTTTGCGGACCAACACCGGAACCGGCGCCGCGGCGACTGTGGGCCATTTCCAGTTTCGCGTCGTAACGCGTCGCGCTCGACCCGCGTCCTGTGATGTGCAGCCACGCCCGGCCATCGAACGGCACATTGCGGGGCGTCGTTCAGAATAGTGGCGTCGCTGCTGCTGTGTGCTGAGCCGGCGAACAGTCGATGGCTGCGTTCTGGGAATAGTTACAGCGGCATGGAGAGCGTGCGGAGAGCAGACGATGTCTGTGGATGACTGGCGACCGCTCCTGCGCTCAGCGCTAAATATGTGTATGTTCAATCTCCATAATGGATCAGCTTTCTTGGGCAGGACGGGTGTGAGAAAGAGAAAGAGAAAAAGAAAGAGAAAGAGAAAGAGAGAGAGAGAGAGAAGAGGGAGAGGGAGAGTTAACATTTTTGTGTCTTTTTTTCAAACCGGCAGTTTTCTTTACCCTCATTTTCCTTATTTTTTCCAGGTTTCCTCAATATATTTGACTATTTTACGAGAGCAGAATGTCGGAGCCGAGGGGGAGTGTCTGGGAATAGCAAGACCTACCAGTCCTGCTATTTTACCATCTTACCATCTCGAAACTTTTGCTGTCTTCAACGGTAATTAGCGCTCTCATTTCTATGTAACTATCGAGGGAAGGTTGCGAAGAGATATTAAGCTCCTAAGTATTATGTTTTTTTAATTGTTTTCCATTAATTAAATAAAGTCTGCTGCGTCTATATTCCATCATCCAGCTATCACATATCATGTTTTTGGGCTGCCCTTGATAGGACGCCAAATTTGATTTTTAATTATGTCCTCTACCTCCTGATATTCTCCGCTAGTAATATATATGAGATAGTGCATAGGTTGGTTCAAACTGTTGGGTGGGAGGGAAAAGGAGATGGGGGGCGAACAGTGAGTATCCACTGGCGAATCCAAGGGGGGCCAAAGGGGCCGTGGCTCCCTCCAAAGCCTAAAATAGTATATTTTGCCCCCTCCCCAATAACCAAATTTAACCCCTTTTCTGTAAAAATACTGTTCTCACAATTTTTCCCCAATTTAGCCCCCTCCCAAAAACGTTGGCTTGGCCCCTCAAAAAGTTGCTCCTTGATCCGCCAATGACTATATCTGCGTCTGCCTGCAGATAACGCTAAACAAGTACTATCATATTAAGTTTCCAAATGGAAATATTATTGCTGAATAAATCGTAGTTAACTAATGTTACGTAAAATGAGGAAAAAACTCCCAAGAGCGTACTTTTTTCAGTGATTATCATTTTACAGCTGAATCCGACTAGCGGCTGAAACAGAGCACCAGGCAACTGAGATAAACCCTGGCCCACTGCGAGTTTGACGTGCGCGACAACCTCCGGTCAGCGGCCACCAGCCGTGACTATATGCAAGGTTGAAGCCGCGTGAGACACTGAGCCCGACTCGGGTGGAGTGTTGGACATCGTACCCGACCTGTACCTGGCCTGAAGGTGGCCTGGTCTGCTGCCGTCTCCAGCGGCCGCTTCTGCAGTGCGGGAACACTCCCACTGCGTCACGTCTGCTCCCGTCTCCAGCGGCCGCTTCTGCAGTGCGGGGACGCTCCCACTGCGTCACGTCTGCTGCCGTCTCAGCGGCCGCTTCTGCAGTGCGGGGACGCTCCCACTGCGTCACGTCTGCTGCCGTCTCCAGCGGCCGCTTCTGCGGTGCGGGGACGCTCCCACTGTGTCACGTCTGCTCCCGTCTCCAGCGGCCGCTTCTGCAGTGCGGGGACGCTCCCACTGCGTCGCGTCTGCTGCCGTCTCCAGCAGCCGCTTCTGCAGTGCAGGGACGCTCCCACTGCGTCACGTCTGCTGCCGTCTCCAGCGGCCGCTTCTGCAGTGCGGGGACGCTCCCACTGTGTCATGTCTGCTCCCGTCTCCAGCGGCCGCTTCTGCAGTGCGGGGACGCTCCCACTGTGTCATGTCTGCTCCCGTCTCCAGCGGCCGCTTCTGCAGTGCGGGGACGCTCCCACTGTGTCATGTCTGCTGCCGTCTCCAGCGGCCGCTTCTGCAGTGCGGGGACGCTCCCACTGCGTCACGTCTGCTCCCGTCTCCAGCAGCCGCTTCTGCAGTGCAGGGACGCTCCCACTGCGTCACGTCTGCTGCCGTCTCCAGCGGCCGCTTCTGCAGTGCGGGGACGCTCCCACTGTGTCACGTCTGCTGCCGTCTCCAGCGGCCGCTTCTGCAGTGCGGGGACGCTCCCACTGCGTCACGTCTGCTGCCGTCTCCAGCGGCCGCTTCTGCAGTGCGGGGACGCTCCCACTGCGTCACGTCTGCTGCCGTCTCCAGCGGCTGCTTCTGCAGTGCGGGGACGCTCCCACTGCGTCACGTCTGCTGCCGTCTCCAGCGGCCGCTTCTGCAGTGCGGGGACACTCCCACTGCGTCACGTCTGCTGCCGCCTCCAGCGGCCGCTTCTGCAGTGCAGGGACGCTCCCACTGTGTCATGTCTGCTCCCGTCTCCAGCGGCCGCTTCTGCAGTGCGGGGACGCTCCCACTGCGTCACGTCTGCTGCCGTCTCCAGCGGCCGCTTCTCGGCTCGTAATCAAAATGAACGGATTTTAAAGAATTTGCAGATTTTATATTGACGATAATGCTATTGCACTTCTTTTAATCCCTGTCAGTACGCATGCTTGGAAATTCCTAAGTTTTTGTGATATCCAAGCTCCAGGTTTTTCAATTCCATGGCGGCGTACTGGTATGGTTTTGCCCTACTCGAGGCAACTCCGGCGTTTTTTTAAATTAAATTAGTAATCGAATTCTCAGAACGTGGGCGCTGATAATTTGAATTTACCTGATAGAATGTAACTTAAATTGCGATCGAGAAACGAGGAATGGCCTCTATTTTGTATTTCATTGCTGATATATTGCTACGGCCGTCAAAATTACAGTTTATGGCTGCATCAATGCATCTAGGTCTGCGTTTATCGAATGAATGAATGTCCTTTCAAAAATTCTTTAAAGTGTCCTAATTGTCCCAACAGATGCACGTAAAATAAGTCGCTCGCTGTTTAGATGGAGGACACTTTAATGGGTGCAGGAGACTCTTTTCGATTTATAATAGATTGCCGCCAAATTATGCCCAAACTGTAAAGCTCCAGGAACCATTCCTTGGTTGATATTGACCATAGAGTTTCAGATTTGTAAAAACATGTTAAAGCATATTCTAATAAAAATTTATCAATAAGTTGTAAGCTACCCACTATGGTGTTGGAAAAGTCTGAAAATATGGTTTCCTTCTTTCTGACGTTATAGAGATACGAAAATATCAGATTCTAATCTGATTCAAATTTCATAAAATAATGTTTGAACAAAGAAAAAATGATGTTAACTCCAATGAAAAACACCCGGTGTTTCTAGGTGATAGGGAAACGCGTGTTTCCAGAGAAACAGAAAAAATATTCAGGGAAATTTCTGTTTTAGGTCATGGGGCACCAGACTTCCAATGCATTTATCAGTTCGATTAAATATGATCAGCTTGGTGCCTGGGTACCTCCGTCTAGTTGTCACTGCAGGAGTATGGAACCAATTTCAAGCCATATAGAGGCCAGTGTATTTATTGACAGCTCTTTATTCGCCTACCGCAAGATTGTCAGAAGTTCATTCTTTGCCTGTCTGTGATTCTGTAAACATACGTCCTAAAAGACGATACCAGTAAAAACAAGACTACATTTTGCTCATAGGATACCTTAAATCAAAGGAAACCAAAAGGGTCAACATGTACATACATTCTGCTAAGCATCTTTTTAAGACCTTGTGTGCCGCTAAGAGTCGTTGAGTAAACCTTTAGATGCTAAATGTCTACCCATTTTTGTCAATGTCAGAGCAGGGGAGTTTCGAAACTGCTGCCGTCTGTGAGATTTTCAGTTAAAACTTCAGCACATTGCCCACTGAAGAGATGAACATAGTTGATGGCACTCCCCACGTTTACGAAATCAGTCCACCGCCAGCGCTGCATTGTATTGTATTCAGGGTCACGGGCTGATCCAAATATACAGTTAGGCTGGTGTTGGGGCTAATTCGGAGAGACAGGCTCTTCCACGCACGTCTTTAATTTAACGCCCGCCATGACTGCATACGACCAGCTTGGATGAAGCAGGCGTACGCCTGAACGCTCTAGGGGATTTATCATTACCACCCTGCGCCCATCAAAAGCATAATAGATACAATACATAAACGCCTTCAGACTGACTCGGTTTTCGCAAGGAAAAGGATCTCTATCTCGATAGTTTTTAGTCCTCCTTCCATCCCCGCTCTGACATCACTGACTTGATTTTGTCTTCTAGGAGCCGTGACGACCCACAGAATGTTGATCCGTTGTCGGGATCTAGTTTGTACACTGAGCGCTGCACCTGCCGCAATCAGAGACTGCAGCGAACTGCCGACAAAACCAGACTGGTTCCAGTTCGTTTGGTATTCCGCCGAGGATGTCTGTGACAAGAAAAGTGGAGTCCTTAAGCCATTCCAGTACAAACACCAATCAATTAATTGAGGTGAGGTTGAAAGGAAATGGCTGTAGTCATTAATTCACTTTAAGTTTTGGACCCTGCTGCTTTCTGCTATGTTTCTGAGTATGGAGAAACAACTATTGGGAGAGGACAGAGCACCTGAAGAGGCCAAAGACCATTGGCTGCCTTTTCTGGTATTCATTGTTTTCTAGTGTGCCTTTTTAGTGTACTCTTCATATTGTCGCGGCATGTGTTCAATTTTTAATCATCAGTGCACTGAAGATTTTGGACTTTTGGATTGATGTAGGGACTCGAATAGTTTAAAAATATCGATAATTGGATCTTACCAAATCATTTTCCTGAATATATAAGTGCAAATGGAGGCACACTGTTTTAGCACGTTTTTCCGGAATGATCTCTGTGGAAATTATGTTTCCGCCCCGCAGTTTGACTACAGTCCAGTCCTACAAACCACTGAAAATGTTCAGGGAGATCAATGGCAATTTGGGCAGTTCAGACTCTGTATTTCTAAAATTTTGGTAAATGAATTTAGAACGATCAACAACATCGACAAATATTGGTTTCCTGGATATTTCTGAAATTCAGCAATGCAGTAATCCTCAATATATATATATATATATATATATATATATATATATATATATATATATATACTACATATATGGTGCAAAATCCTGCCTTTGGGCGGGCTCCAACCCGCGACGCTCTATGCATACAGAAGGCCAAGGGCCAAGTCAAACCGCGCGCTAGCCGCCTTTAATTGTGTCGTTTCGTTCAGTCTTAACCATGAGCTCGTCGCACCGAAAAACTCTTTTTGCTAACTCTTGCTTCGTAGCTAAACTCTTGCTTCATACTAAAGCTATGAAGGCAAGCAAGTTTCGTTGAAACATATATTTTCTAAATATTTGATATTCCATAAATATTCACCCAAGGAGTCCACCAACCAGAGCATCTAACGAAATAAAGCAATCAAATGCCGCCTCCTCACTACGTCAAAATTTACATATTCAACAGACATGCGAGTCCCAGTGGACCGTTCGCCCCAACGTCGCGTCGGTATGCCATTGGGTATACACCACGCAGGCGTGCTGAGTGGAAGGTGTTAGTGCAACCGATCCGAAATCTGGACAGAATCACTTCCTACCTCCGACACTCTCCGTCACTGAACGACCATGGTGTAGTCTTGGCGTTTAGACGATGCAGCTTGGCACGCTCCAGGTCATAACTCTACCGACGTTGCCAAATGCCGACAACATGCTTTTTTTGACGACAGGAAAACAATCAGAAAATGGTTCGCCAAGTCCCGAAAGCGCTACTCCGATTGTTCCCTATTTAGCGGAAAAGTTAGTCCCCTCGTTGCCCGTGCCACATACGGGACTGGAACACAGGACAGCACTATGGTGGGATTTAGCTTGCTGGGTCGGATATTTATTTTCCATATAAGGTACGGAATGTATGATTTTGGATAGAGATCGAATGCATTTAGCGCCTAAAGGAGCGAAAGCGAGTCAGTAAAAACTACTGAGGGAGTAACTTTAGTTCGCAGGATCTGACCCAAGCATCTAGGAATTGCATGTAATCTGGTAGTGAACCCGAAAGCAAACTATGGGAAGGTGAGCTGTTTTTCGATGCCCTCGCCAACAAATGCATATCCAAACCCTTTTGCCACTATTAGACCCCTAAAAGAGAAAGCTACGTGTTTTGAGTACCGGCAGCACCAGGACAAAACCACTGTGCGCTTTAAAACGCGCATTGACGAGGGGCGGTTACCCGCCCCCCTCGGGTTTTTCGGGGATAGCAGAAAAAACAAAGGTGGCGCGTAGTGCCACCGTACTTGGCATACCTTTTCTCTCATAATTTGTTCAACTTTTGTCAAAAGTTTAAGGTTAGGTCACCTCATGTCAGGTCACGAGTACAGGTCAAGTGACCTGACCTTAAAAAAGTTTAAGATAGCATAAGTCGGAACAGGGTGAGCTTATAAGATTGAAACTAAAATCACATGATGACCCCATCGAGTTCTTTAAACTATGTGCCGGTGTTTTTGATATCGATAACCTAAGGTCAGGTATGAGCCATGACCTCTCCATTGAAAATCCATGGGAAAAATGGTTTTAACTGAATAACTTAGTAACGGATGGTGATAGAGCGTTTATTTTGACTGCATTGGATTTGCCTTGCCTTTGTGGTTGTAATTATATACATTTTATCTAATTTGAACCCTGACCTGACCTCAGGTCAGGTCAAATCCTTGATTTGAGCTAGCTAAGTCATATTATATATCATTCGATTCGGCTTGATGCGAGGATTCATATAGTTTAAGTTGTTTTGCTCTATCTTTACCTGTTCAGATGTAATGACCGAAAACCTTAATTCACATGCTATCCCTATGACAGCATGTTTTGACCTCTAGTGACCTTAAATGTGACCTGACAAAAATGGTTCAAGTATTTTCGATGGAGAAGTGGAGGGGCTACCCAACACCGTTTACCGTTTTTCGCTACCTAGCGTGGTTCTCGAGATCTTAGGGGGAGGCTGGTACCCGCCCCCCCCGTCAAAGCGAAGGTGGCTCAGACCCCCGTCAATGCACGTGTTAAAACAACAGATGGTATTTCCAATGATCTCAAAAATTTTAATCAGAGGCCACGCGTGGTGCGGTCTACATTATGGCTAGAATATAATTGTAATTAAAAAAGATCCGATGTTTTATCTGCTGTCGTAAGGTTTAAAGATGAGTAGAATGATTATGTTCACTTGATCGAAAGCTGTATGACTGCCTTCATTCTAGGTTATCAAAATGTTGCTTCGCAGAAACAGCCATTATAACTATAAGCCAACCTCATCGTCTAACCACTTCAGCCAATACGTGTTTAAACATCCAGACAAAGTGCACCAGCTCTTCCCGCCCGGAGAGCTGCTCGAGCTGGCGCAGCTCGCCTGTTTGAGAGGCTGCCACAGCTCGCTCGCTCTATTGATCAGACAACTGCTGTTGAAATCTGCGCCGGCGGCTGGGGCGGCTGCCCGCGCCCATTGAAGGTACGGTAGCGTCGTCTGCCGCTGCCGGAGTCGGGTCCCCACAAACGGCCGCTGCCGGAGCCGAGCCCCCACAAACGGCTGCTGCCGGAGCCGAGCCCCACAAACTGCCGCTGCCGGAGCCGAGCCCCCACAAACGGCCGCTGCCGGAGCCGAGCCCCCACAAACGGCTGCTGCCGGAGCCGAGCCCCACAAACTGCCGCTGCCGGAGCCGAGCCCCCACAAACGGCCGCTGCCGGAGCCGAGCCCCCACAAACGGCCGCTGCCGGAGCCGAGCCCCCACAAACGGCTGCTGCCGGAGCTGAGCCCCACAAACTGCCGCTGCCGGAGCCGAGCCCCCACAAACGGCCGCTGCCGGAGCCGAGCCCCCACAAACGGCTGCTGCCGGAGCCGAGCCCCACAAACTGCCGCTGCCGGAGCCGAGCCCCCACAAACGGCCGCTGCCGGAGCCGGGCTCCCACAAACTGCCGCTGCCGGAGCCGAGCCCCCACAAACTGCCGCTGCTGGAGCCGAGCCCCAACAAACTGCCGCTGCTGAGGCTGGGCTCCCACAAACGGCCGCTCAGCGACTGTAGAGAGGAAACGAGCAGCCCAGTGAATGACACTGAAATCTGCCATAGAATGACGCGCTGCCTTTGAGACAGAAATCTGGGAACAATTGGAGGCTCCGGCGGCCGGGGCAAAGTTTGAAGGCAGGGTCGAGAGCGGAGTTCCTGCCAGTGTCCGAGTGCGCGACGTTATCGTTGGAAGTTTTGAAAGGAGTGGAAAAGGCCTGACGTTTGCAGTACGAAGTGTCGCCAGCAAACCAGTCGCTGAGACGGTATCAAAGAAGTATAAACACGTGAGCAATTTTGCACGTTGGTTGCATCGGCTGTTCTTCGCTGACCATATCCATAACATAGTTCACGCTTTTCGCTTAATCCCCTTTACTTGTTTGCCATATTTCGTTCTTTCTCCCTCCCGCTCTCTGCCAGCTGTTCTCAATTACTCTACTTTTCCAAGTAATAAGATCGGTCTGGTAAGTAAAAGCAGTCAAGCTCAAGTTTCAAATTTGATCTGGACAGCCATATACAGTTTTAAGACCCCCACCAGGCTCTACCCGGGTCCCACAGGCAAGCACAAACGAGAGCTCGAGCCAGCGTCACATCAATCAAAAATATCAGAAACTGTCTTGCACACCCAGTACCACCAAGTTAAGACTAAAGTAGAGCCACTGACATACTGCTCCTTCTTGAAAAGTTAAACGCCTCAGGCGCCGTTCATGTACCACCCGAATGACCTCACAAGTAGATAGACTCAGGAGACTGTATTTTAGGCGCTGAAAATGCTTAAGTAAGGGTGATATCGCTGGTCTGAACGCCATGTGGCCACTTACAGAGCAATAATGAACCTTCATGCATTATTAAACAGCTGTTTCAAAATTATGTTAGGGACGAAGAATATGCCTGAAAAGTAACACGACTGTATGTGTGCAAAGCATGGAATGCGGTGTCGCGTGATATATGGCTTAATCATTGCGGTAGCACGCCAAAGTGTCAAGGTAAACGATGACAAAACACGGAATACAAAGATCCGTCCAAAATAACGATACATGACTTCCTAATCGTGGCGCGGCGAGCTTTGACATTTGGACAAGCAAAGAGAGAGAGAGAGAGAGAGAGAGAGAGAGAGAGAGAGAGAGAGAGAGAGAGAGAGAGAGAGAGAGAGGGAGGGAGAGAGAAAGAGAGAGAGAAAGGGAGAGGGAGAGAGAAGATCGCCCTGTTTACATATGTAGATGGTGTCGCCAAACATGAAAACTGACGGGTA
Source organism: Lepas anatifera (assembly GCA_034440635.1). Classification (NCBI taxonomy): domain Eukaryota; kingdom Metazoa; phylum Arthropoda; class Thecostraca; family Lepadidae; genus Lepas; species Lepas anatifera. The sequence goes on along the minus strand of JAOTON010000708.1, from coordinate 1,344,240 downwards.
AACGCCACTAACGCCGAACCAAATACCCGCCACGCCTTCAACAGCTTGTCTTTTGTCTGTACACCGCTGCTTATCAGGTACCTATAATTTTGCTTCGTATGGTACTTAGCATGTGAAAATCATAAGCTCAGCTATTAAGTCTGCCGCTGGTAAATTTCCAAGAAAACCTAAACAAATGTTGGCGTCGGCTCCGGGTAAGACAGCGGTTAACAGCGTCTACGTGGTGTCGCATATGGCGTAGGTGTTATGTGGGGCCGCGGGGAAAAATCAACCTTGAACTTTTCCTATTTTTGTTCAGGTTGTTACCAACGAAAAAAGACAAATGCTGCGAGGATCTTTGTGTTTCCGTAGATGCTCTACCCATTTAGCTCACATAGCTATTGTTTTGCTGTTTTCTTAATATTTTCCCATTTTCTCCGTTTCATGGTCCATTAGCTAAAGGCTTAATATGTGTGAAGTAGCACACCGTTTGATTCCTCTGGATAAGAGAATAGATGCAGATTGATACACAGTTTAAGTATGTCTGGTCATTTTTTGTATGCAATGAGCTTAGTGCATTTTAGATTTCCCGCTGACGTTGAGCCACCAGGAAATTTGTCACCCACAATCGTTTAACCGGTATCGAAAGTTGGACCCCGAAATCTAGTGTGTACATAGTGTTTCCTGAAGAATGCTTACATCTAACCCGTGTGTATGTTAGCCTCAATGTTGTCATCACTGCAGAAAATGATGTATATCATATCATAGTATCCATACACATGTTATTTTATTTTAGTACAATCACTACCGTGGTCAAATGAATCACCACTATTGTTATACATCGTGCGAGTTTTTTCTGCTCGATCATCTGCGTTCTACAGAATGTTTACCAACAATCCGCGTTCAAAACCAGAACGAAAATCAGGAGACTTAATAAGAGGCTTGAATCCTCGTTAGGTCTGAGCCGCATGACGAAATCCATGAAGCGAAGCGGATTGAGTTTTATCATTTATTTAACCCGCACCCCGGTGGGGCCTCCGAGCCACCCGTGGGTGGGGTGTGTTTGAACACCCCCTGAACTCGGCCTATGCGGGATAGCGAAAAAACCGAAAGCTGGTGGATAGCTGATACAAATTCATTACGAAACTACATTTGTCACTTTTTGGCTCAAGTCAATATTGAGGTTATGACAGGTCAAGGAAAGTGGGATTTTGAGTAAAGTTTTTGGGCCTAGCGTCTGACAGAGTTCAGTTAGAATCATTTTTAAGGCACCATTTGCTCCCTCTCGTCACGGCAAATCGAATGATGTATAATATGACCGTGCTAAGTCAAAACACAAAAATGATCTGACCTCAGGTCAGGTCAAGGTCACTTCTTAACCTAGCATAGTGAATATGCGTATTAATCGACTTGCAATAACAATCTGAACGGAATGATATAAAAATAAAAGCTGTGTCATCATTTCATGCACAGTTATTGACTAAGTCCGAAAACTGCTTAAGTAGCCTTAGATAACCTCTCAGATGTCACAGGTAAAGAATTGCAACATGAACCTGGAGAGGGGCCCAGGATACTACGATTTGGAGAATAAGAAGGTATTCTCAGCTGTATCTACACAAATACAGCCCGACTTTTGTTTTTCCCAGGTATTTCCAATGGAGAGGTCATGGTCCGTACTTGACCTTAGGTCATCGATATGAAAAATTCCGGAATATATGTTATAGCACTCGGTGGGCCCATTATATGGTATAAGTTTCAATCCGATAGATCCATCCATTTCTTACTTATGCCACCTTAAACATTTTTGGAGATGAGGTCACTTGACTGGCATTGTCCTGGACCTGCAAGACGATCCAAGGCACTTTGGTGTTGAGGCTCTACGGCCAAAACGTAAAAAACGGATATTTTCATTTAGAAGCATTTAGGTAAAATCTTACGGAACCTTTCAGGGGTGGAAGGGGGCGGGGACACAATGCCCAGATTCCGCCAGTTGCAGTGGCTGAACTAGTCTAAGTTTGCCCTCCAGCGCGTCGAAGTCTGTTAGGCCCTAAACCTCGAGGAAGGAAGAAAATATTACAAGGCTTCTTGTAGCAAGTGAGCTGCATCATGTTGCAGTGAGCAAGCTGCATCTCCCAAACTCCAAATATATGTTTTTGAAACACAGACTTAATCGTGCAACTAGTATTTAAATTTAGCAGTCGTTTCATTCAACTGCACGACGTGCCATTAGTACTGACATTACTGATTTAATATATGTGCTGTGTTTGTTGTTCAGGTTACTTGCATTTTGCTATGACATCATAGTGAAACTTAGCTACGGTTGATTTCAAGGTTACATTTCAAGGTCAAATAGCGTGCGCCAAAGTCAAATCGCTATTTCTAGCTCAAAGAGTGCTGAACGCTCAATATAATATGCACGCTTTACGTAATATACCACATTTTGACATCACAGAAAAGTGACCTTGAATGACGTTGACCCTAAAATACATGGGATCGTATTTTCAGGGACCTGCCCTCCATAATTTCAGTCTGCTTTTAGGTGAATTTGCGAGCTTTACCGCACTTCATTGTCAGATTCAGGAGCAGCTGTTGTAGCAAGCCAAACCAACGTTTGGGGGATATAAATCGAAAAAAATCCCAAAAGCATGGCATTTTTAAAAGAAAAACGGCCACAAGTGGGTCCTTTTGGGGGCCAAAAGATACTATTTTAGACTTTGGTGGGGGTCACGGTACCTTGCCGCCCCCCCTCTTGGATCCGCCAGTGTAATCTTGGTATGTTGAGATAGGCCCTAAGCATAACCCAAATTTGATATATATGACCTCGTCTGACCTTGAAGAGACTACCCTTGCAAAATGTAATTCAACCCTAATGTAGACCATTATAGCCGCTCTATAATACCAATAATTATAGCACCTAAAAACCCCGAGTGGATGTTTTACAATTGTCTTCCTTTTTGAGACCTTACAAGGGGGGCACCTTAGGTTTCCACCGGGTCGGAAGGTTAAGAACTTCTTTCTTCTTCGAAAGCCATAAAAAGAGCTTTGAGGTTAGACGTTTTAGAAGTTTAACTTTTCGAGTCTCAAAAACTACGATGAAAAGTTGCATCAACTACAGGCAGAGTCTGAGGTGCTGTCATATAAGAGCTACGTGCGTCCAATATTGGAATATGCCAGTATCATCTGGTATCGGCAGCACCAACAACACATAAATAGACTGGAATCTATTCCACCGAGCGCAGCGCGCTTCGTTACAAGAGACCACCGCAGAGCTTCCAGCGTTTCAGCTATGATGAAGGATCTCAAGTGGCCATCTCTCGAGAAAAGACAAATTGTCCGTGGGGTGGCAGCTGTAGATGAGTAAAAAATGAGCTGAAGTTACTCCAGGACGCTCACGTCGTGGGCGAGCCAACAGTTTTTGGTACATTGCAGCGGGACAGAATACCATTTGAACGCATTTTTCCCAAAATAATCAAGGAGGGGAATATTCTCCAGGAAGAAACCGTTCCAGCTTAACCCACTACTTCTTTCTTCACCATGTTGTATAAAGATAGTCATTCCGTATAGATTACCGCGTGTGCCGTGCAAAATCGCGTGGACTGTGATTGATGAACTACGGAAACCCGTAGAGCCGTTATCATCCTAAAATGATTGTAGTCGACAAATTGCAGATGCAGATAGATGTAGATGAATCCTTGTACGGATATGCGAGTGCCTCAACGCCCGATTCTGCACCTCCAACTGCCAGAAAACTGTACAGTTTTCGTATCAGACCTCAACCAACCATCAAACCCATCGCACCTAAAACCAATTCCAAAGGTAGTATGTATTCGAGTACCACAATTTTTATATAGCACAAGGTGCCAACAGCTCTAATACGTTTTGCCCTTGTTTGAAATGTAAAGTTTTGACCAAAGCCAGTGGGTCGACGTTGTGGCGTAAATTATCGCTGACTCTTATGAAGTAATTTATGAACTCATAGCCACTCATGAACCCAAGCATTTGAACTCTTATGCTGTATGTTAATGTATTCGGGATTCTCATCGACCTAGATATTTGCATTTTCCTAAAATATGCTATGACTTTGCCTGTGCTGCAAAGTCTGGCTTTTATAAGAAGCCCTTCTGTTTTTATTTCGTCCCTGCAGCTTAATGTTCAAGAGACCTTGATTTATATTTGATTACCATACAATGTATGTATGGTGTTTTACATCATAACCAGCCTTCATTGGCCTGGATGAATATCCTTAAACTAAAATGAGGACATAAGGGTTTTCATTACTCGGACAGCGTGTGACAATGACGTTATGAATAGAAGATAGAAGAAAATGATCACAATATCGCCAAGACTTAGTATATTTTTTAGCAATGAGTCGAAAATAAGGCCAGAATGAGACAATGTTTCAAAGCACCAGCTTTATCGTCAGGTCTGATATGTATTTTTACAATTCTGGTTTGTACTTTACAGAAGTGAAGATTGTTCACTCACTTCTCATACACCACTCGTTGAAAAGGTATAAGGCTAACCAGAAATCAACCAGAACAAGACAGAAATTGATGATGAGTCGCACACTTAAGGGTGCGTTATCAATGTTAACCCTATGGGAGCATATTTCGTGAAATATCTGGTAAAGTAAGGTGGCCATCGTCGTGATTTTTTCACCAAAAGTAGACAATATGTGTATCTTTACGGCAGTTGATATTTCAAGCGTGACGCATTTCTGGTTTTTGTACAATTTGACTTTCTTTTTCAAATTTCTCAAACTTAAAGCTTGAATAACTTTTTACATAATATAATCATTGAAACAGTGTGAGTGGGCCTATGTTCTAGGAGCCAGTCTCCACAACTCTGTTGTTGTACTTTTTTGAATTTTTGCTTTTTAAGAAAGATATTAGAAGCTGAAATTTGAAAGCGTTTTCCAAAAATTCAGGGTAAAAATCGGAAAAACGGAAACAACAGAGTTTTGCGGCTATCTCCCCTATACAATTTCCATGCAGAATCAAAACCAAAAAAGGCTCGGCGAAAAAGTTATTTCAAGTTTTATAAAACTTTCCCAATAGATGGCGCTGGCAGTACCAGATTCGCATGAGTCGCCGCTGAGCCAGGTCTGTTCATTCATGATTTGGTGAATGGGACAGGAGCAGTGGCATTACAAGAAATACTTCAAGGTGGTTGATAGCAGGGAAACTGCAGTTAGAAGCCAAAGTAAATATATTCAAAAATTTGGATAGGAAATATTGAACAAAAGGAGAGCCTATAGCCTGATCACCCCTTGGCTACGCCACTGGCACACGGACACCTGTTTACCGGCGTGACCGGTTCCTCTGCGCCTCGGGCGCGCGCCAGTCACGTGGCAGCCGACTGAGGACGGGATCCGGCTGCTGAGGCCCTGCTGAGTGGATAAGGACGTCTCCATTGGGCAGTGCCGGATCTAGCCGGTCGGTGGGGGGGGGGCAAGGCAAAGTCGCAACAAACAAAAAAACCTCACACAGTGAAAAATGTTGCCGCAATATAATTTGACCGTAGCTTTTGGGAATGCCCAGAACGAAAGGCAAAAAACCATCACGGGGTGAAAAATATGCGCACAAGATGCTTGTTTTTGCTATCCACGGCCCAATGCTTACACTGAAGTTGACTGGTTCTGTTTGAAGTTTAGAGTTAAGGGAACGCAAATCTCGGTTATGAACTCAAGCGGAGTCGAGGCAAAAAGGAGGTCGATGACTTTGTGGGGGGAGGGGAAGGCACAACATAGTTCTACCCGAGCTTGTCCGTTTGGGGGGGTAAATATTTTTTGCCCTCCCCTCTGGATCCGCCACAGCCATAGAGTTTGCATGAACTTTGACTACCGTGTTGTCGAATCAAATATTTGTAATGAGGATATTAAGGAATTGTAAAAAAACAATGGGATTCACCCTAATCAATATTACATCATCTCGGTCATCAAAACTGGTTCAGTTTTTACCACCCGAACATTCAGTCATCTCCGCAAGGTGTTTTCTTATTGGATCGATGGTCTAGACGAGCGAGAGGTGAGCTACAATGATGTGTCCAGGGTAAAGATCGAGAAAACGAAAACAACAAAGTTTTGTGGCTATCTCTTCCATACCATTCCCATACAAAATAAAAATTAAAAAGGCTCGGCGAAAAAGTTTTTTAAGTTGTATAAAACAGTTTTCAAATTTTATAATTAAATCTACACTTCTGTCTTGGAAAAACTTCCAAGAATCTAAAACGGTGCATCGTACCTGCTCGTACCAAGAAGTGAAATTTAGCTGCTGATGTTTTATCATTTTAAGTCCGCCTAACAATTTGTTGTCTCTCAAAAACCATGATCAGTGCTCTTACAATTTCCAAACTGAGACGAAAGCATCAGACTTCATCCGACCGATTGTCCAATCATGATTGATGATATTTCGGTAACTTCTGTATTCCATTAACAAGAGAAATAGCTACTTGTCTTGTGAAATAATATCGTGGTAATTAGACGAAAATAGCTAATTCGGGCTTGCAAACGTCCCCCCAGAAAAATACTCGGGAATTTTAGAATGACTAACCGACCGAGGAGACAGAGAGGGGGACAAAAGGTCCGACGGGAGCGTTTATCTCTACAGGGGAGCATCGCTCAGGGGGTGATGTTTTCATCGAAAGCAGTCGAAGTGTAGCCCATAACAAAATTCGAATATTTTAGTGGTACTGATGTTTTAAATCCAAGCAACCATGTATTATTGTTGTGCTATAAAACACAAAATGAATAAAATAAAGCAATTTGAAATAAGGCAGGAGGAAAAAATTGGAGCAACACTTCTCAGTTATCACACATTTGTATTTACTAAGAGGCAGGGCCGTAGCCAGGATTTCGCTCGAATTCCCTGCGACAGCGCCACAAGAGCCCTGATGGGTAACAAGGGCCCTGCTTGTTACAGAATAGAGTGCTGAAGAGGGCTTGAGAGTGCGCTGTCTGGTATGAAATTTCAAATTTGGCCACAGATCATAGTGGAAGCGAGCCGCGCTTCGCGCGGTCTGTATCCTCAGGGGGCCCTTCGGGCCCCTAAGGGGGGGCAGCTGTCCCTGCTGCCCCCTCCTTGGCTACGCCCCTGCTAAGAGGTCTCAGTAAAACATTAATGGGGCTTTGCGAATTCTACCTATATTTTTTATATTACGATTGCTGTAATATCCCAAATATATGATTAACTAATAAAGCATACACAGCATGATCAGGGGTACTGAGCATCATACTAAGCCGATGGCTACCACATGTTTTGGACCAAAAACAGTCAATTATGTGCAGACCCTACATTGTCACAATCATGGATGCAGTTTTTTTGCCTATGCAACAATACCGGAAATTATGGATCTGCCGATGTGATCCTTGCTCCAATTGGTCCCATAGATCCGACGGAGTGGAGATAAATCTTCATGACATACAAAGAAGAAGATTCAACACAAAGTCGTCATTTGGGAAATGCAGTCCTGCGTTCACTTCCTTCCTATCGCTCGCTAGCTCACTCCGTCTCATGACCGCATTTCAAGCACGTCCTTTCTTTCAAGTCTTACCTCCTCTTGTGGACCAGTGAGGGTAACTAACAGGCTGTTTTCACAAAATGAGCCTCAGGTGAGACCAGGCAATTTCACTTCCAGCAAAAATGTTTATTTCGTTTTTAATGGATTTGTGGGCACAGTAAATTTTTCAGTGTGATTAACTGGCAGCAAAAATAGGCCAAAATCTGGTTAGCTTTCAGTTTTGCAGTGGAAAATGTAGTGCCAGAGTTGGAGGCTGAAGGTCTATGGTCCCCTCACTTTCTGGCCAGTTTCGGCCTGCCTGGCCGAAGCTGGATAGCGCACATTGTTCTGCAACTGGACAATATGAGCCTTCATGAGTCTACTAACATATGAAATGTTGCTGCATTGGTGTTTTTTAAAATCGATCTGGCTTCATATTTTGCCTATGTTTGTTTAAAAATGAGCGCCCCGCAAATTTTCCATGATATGGTTTATTTTGGACATCCGATCAAAATTTGGTCTTAATCAGGTCACTGTCCGCGTTCGAGAAATCAGCATGAAATAAATTTTGCATAGTTGCAGCTAAAAAAATCGTACCAGAAAGCTACGGGGTGTGTTTTCGAAATAATATTGACAGAATAGACCATTCTTAACACATTTAAAGTACAAATGAAGAATAGGCTGAGCTACTTTGTACCTGATTTGGGTCAAATGGCCTAGTTGACCCAAGACGGCGTTTTTACCGATGTGAGCTGTGTGCAATATCAAGGAGAGACGGGTGACAGGGAACGATCCTGAGGGAGGTTTATGCCGAATTGACCCGCCCGAATCCTTTTCATACCTTTTAGGGACCCAAATAATCGATTTTAGGGGACACCTAGAAATTGATTGGTCTATGATCACTAGAAGCAAAAGCCGCCGCGAGAGATCTGTTCCAACGAGTGAAAACCCCAAAAATTATCCTCCGGGGTCAGCTAAGATCTATGGAAGCCTTCTTCATTTGTTGCTCATCATCCTCCCTCAGCAGGGCAAAACTTCCGACAGCGAGAAAGGTCTAAAATACAACCTTACCAGCAGCCGGAAGATCCGGACTTTTATGGAGATGCCACTGTTACCAGCGCAAGTTTAAATGTGAATAGATTTTGATCCATGGCGTCCACGGAATACACTACAAGTGGAACTTTCGACGACTGCTTGATGGAATACTTTTGCTGACAAAGAGCAGAGTGGGAAGGTGACACTCAGAAAAAGACGCGTTCAGTATGTTGATAATCTTTGGATTTCGCAGCACTCCATTCTGCAGTGTCTCAAAACTGGTTTTGCATTGGGATAGTGAGTGTAAAATTCACGCTTGCAAATATGGAAGGCGAGTAGAAAGTCCAAACGCTATAATATTGTGGGAGTTAGTTGAAACTCGGTTACAGCCCTTACTAGCCCTTACTCGCGCATTTTTCATCAAATTTGTCTTTCCTTCCACACTAGATGGTTTTATATATACTGGGATTATTGAATTATGCTAAAAAAATCCCCAGGAAAAGTGTTTGGAAAAGTGAGCTAGAAAAAAATGAAGGGGAAAAAGTGAAGGAAATTCAGGGCGCCTTGGTTGTCACACTGTACTAAGCATTCCAGGATTTAGATCATTGTGCCTCCATCGCCATTATCAAGGACGACACTTTCCGTTCAGCGGAATACAAACGGCAGAACACCAGGCTCTACTAATATCAGTAAGACCCATTTCTGGCCACCACGGGCTGGAGTGACAAGATCTTTCAGGGGAAAAGAAAGCAGCGATTGTCCTGTGAGCAGAGTGCTAGCGACGACGACTTCAGGGCAGCGATTAACTCAACTAGTGTGTCCCCGTAGTACACTTCTCATACGGAAAGGCAAGCAATTGTGCGAGTCAGACTTCTGTATCATATTCTGCCAGCACCTGTTATCACCGAGGCTGGTGACTAGGGTATCCTCCCCCGTAGGCGGATCCAGGATTACCGATCGGGGGGCGGGCAGCTTCCCGAGGGGCGCCATTTCGACCAGGGGGCTGCCACTTTTGACCGGCAAAACCCATCAGTTGGGCGCAAAATCCTATCGGTTGGCACCGATTTTTGCATCCTGGGGGGACGGAAAGCGACATTTCAGGGGAGTCTTGTTAAAGACGTCACGTTTTTCTTGAAATGAAAATGGAAGGACTGAGGTCAGTTTTGATTCAATTGTCGAGTTTGCCGCACTTGTTTTAGATTTGTCTCTGCGATTAATTTTTTATGATCGGAAAAATATTGGAAGAATATTCTTTATGATACTCCCGTCATGGAACCTCCCTGAAGCTGGTTTCTAAAGATATTGTTATTTTTGGTATTTGTGCATATCTCGTGCATAGCGGGTGGAGATAATTTATTCATCGCACAATACGTAGAAAAATGTCACACTACAATATAATAATATAATGATAGCCACTAATTCGTACCCGAAATATCTAGTTACTTGCATAAAAACAGGACCGACAGACTCACGAATGCATCTCCACTCAGTGGACCAAACCGACTACCGAAAAGACTGGGCTGACGGCCAACGCCTATGCCTTGGATCACCCAAGCTGATCGAGGTTGCAATGCGGGTATCCAAGTCCGGGAAATCATCCCGAAAACGGTCCCGAAGACAGCCTTCTCCGGTCCCGAGAGAGAGCCAGGTGGGACCTGGACGGCGGGGACGGTGCAACGGCGCGGGTCCTCGCCACAAATCGGCTGTCATCCAAACCGGAATCGCCAGAGCTTCCTTCGGCGATTGGGGCGACTTTAACGAAGCGCCCCCCCATGTGGATATCTTTATTCGACGGCCGGAACAATCATCATCACATTTCAGGGGGTGCCATCAACCTTTCAGGGGGCGCCATGGCCATTTCAGGGGCTCCGAGGGTCGATAGAGGGGGCATGTGCCCCTCTTTTGCTCCCCCTGGATCTGCGTATGATCCTCCCACTTTGGGGCAGCCATGTGATGACTTGGGTGTCTCGTTCCTTAGTCCATCAGCTTTATCGCATTCAATGTTCCGAATTTTCGACCGGTAAACCCTCTTTACTCTCGGGGCGTGAAGCCCGATGCAATTATTTGCTGCTGATGTTGCCACTTTGCAGTTTGTTAGCAAAATATCAGTTTATTCTGCTTTTTTGCTGTGATGTATACATATATTTTGGTACACTGACACAGTAACGTGTTTTCTTTATCCTTTAGACTCCATAAAAGTCATTTTTGGAACTGTGAATTTCCAGAAAGAGGGTACTTTCTCGCCCAATTGAACTACGGCTTTCCCTGAAATGATTACGATACTCCTTGAAATGGCTAATGACACCCCACTGAAATTTTGCAGGGGAGGTGGTGTTGCATCACCCACTAATACTTGCCGAATATTTCAGGATCGTCGTTCAGGTCTTGAAAATCTATGCGGACTATAGAACATTTATTGCGCGTGTTTTGCACACACGTACCTTTAGCTCCTAACATCAGGGAACTACTGACTCATGACTGGAGGCATGTGAGGGTTATTTGGACGTCAGCACACGTATTCACACGAATCTCTCACGGTTCCTCTCCTCATAAAAAGGTCACACAAACAATTCCAAAATCCAATGGTGATGATGTGTGGACTCCATTGAATCACATCAGTCTTAATTCTAAGTCAGAGCTGAGGGCCTATCTATAAATTACGTTACATGTATTCTTATAATTTTAACCCCCCCCCTCATGGTAATACTTGCTTACGCCCTGTTGTAACGTCTAAAAAACGGTTGCTGACTTCCCGCTCCCCCTTGTTTTTCCTTCTGTACTTTATGGACGGTCTCATATGTTTCGGAGACCATCTTTCGATACTGGTCAGGGCCCATACCTAAAGAAACTGCTTCTAATACATTACAAAGGCTTTGGTTTATATCGAACTGATGTGGTCAGAAAGCGTCTGGACGGGATTGAGACAGAACACGTGTTTTGTCGATTACAACACAAACTACCCTATGATCAGAAACACTTCTCGATCACAGTGAGGAAAACTCCGCACATGATCGAGGGATACAACGCCCCCCCCATCTCCGAGCATCAGAACAATGTTCCATAATAAATACTTTGGTAAACACATGGAGCTGCGCGCCTCAGGGTTCGGTGGGTGAGCAAGTCAGTGAGTCCCGTACGAACGCACGCCCCTTTCCGTGACCGCCACGGGGCGGGAATCTCTAAGAAAACCCCAAGGCGATCACAAATGCGGGCACCCGGCCCATGTGTCATGTGTATGTGCGTGTGTGTGTGTTTACACACGCACGGAAAATGACGCACCACCGACGCAAGGCGGGCCGAGCAATAATGCTGAAAAACGATAGCTTTCAAAAGAAGACACTATATGTTTACAAAGTTAGGGCCCTCCGCATGAAGAGGGTATGTTATGTGAATGGGTGGACGACGTTTTTTAATATTTTTTTCGGGATGGAAGAAGTCGTTAAATTTCCCTGAGGTTCTCACGGAAAACAGTAAACAAGGATATTACGGAAATATTTCTGATATACTTACCAGGATGGAAAAGGACTAGCTTAGTTTGGGAGGAAGAAAGTGGGTCCACAAGGTTTGGTCACGACAGTGGACGAAGTAGTCGAGGATCCTACAACTAACTAGCTGCTAACTGACGCAAAGAGCGTAGCCAATCCACAGCCATGCTTGAAATGTCATTTGGCTAGCTTTGGTCCATCCCAGGTGACAGTTGTGCGAGCTGCAACTGCTTTCTTATTTAGAGAAATCAAGACAAAGGTTTTAGCAGTCTGCTCTCGGACAAATACTGGGCCCGCCCCTGCGAGAAGCACCTGTTACTGCGACCCGTCTGACCTTGCCCGCAGCGGTTCTTGTTTACCTGAAGGGTCGTAAAGCGTGGAATGCGGAGGCGTACTACGGTTTACAACCAACGTGTCACGTGGGCGGTCTGTGTATCGAAATGAATGAACGAATGACCTGACATCTGTTGTTGGGGAAACAGGGTATTAGTTCTGACGGGTCATGTCGTGTGGTGCATGTGTCGAGGGTAACGCACCCTTAAAGATACGATCTTGAGGGATATTTCTATTCAGTTAAGGTGAAAAAACACTACTCGGCCACCACTTGCTCCCCACTCAGCTCTGTCACCGTCTATTTGTCCAGAAAAATCATCCTGCCACGCTGGCCCTAATGGGCTGAAAGGTAGATACACTATGAAGAATATAGTATGCAGACTTACTTGTAAGTTATGTAAAATAATCATATTGATATGTCCTATATTGGCGAGAGCACCCACCCAGCTAAATTAAGATTTAATGAACACCGTAGAAACCCACGCCTTCGGAAATCGGACACCCCTTTAGGAGAACACCTATCTTTAAGTGTGAATCTTTATAATCTGAACATCTAAGTGTGAAATTTATCATCAATTCCTGTCCTGTTCTGAGCTTGACGTTTGTAACGTGCACACTAGAATTGCGAAAAATGTGATCAGATCTGACGGTTAAGTTGGTGGTTTGAACTATTGTCTCATTCTGGCCTTATTTTCGACTTATTGTTAAAAATACACAATTATTGGCAAAGGTATGCCCGGTTCCTCCATCTTTTACTCATGAGTCCGTAAAGGTCGAATCTTGGCAGTACTGAGACTTATTGGGAAATGCCGTGATCATGCGGAATAAAAGCGGGATTTTTATAAAAGGGGACCAGGGTCATAGATAGAAGGTCCGAAAAATATTTCATCACATTTTTGGATCATATTCATTCAAGGTCATTGACCGATGCCGTCACAATATGAGCATATTCCCTATAATGTTTACTATAACTGGCACTAAAGCAAATGTTGGGCGGGAAATGAGGATTGGCCGTGACATATGACCTTAAATCTTGACCTTCAGCCTTTAAATTTACATTGAGTTACCTTAACCATGATGATAACTAATAGTATAACTGATTAGCTAACTAGTTAATCAACTATAATTACTAATAATATAAGTTACACTGAGTAATGCTATTTGACCAGAAGCATGGGGCCAATGTCCTATAAATTGCTGGTATGACCTTGACCAGTGAGCCTTGACCTTCATGTGAGTTGACCTTGGCATATCATCCCCTTTATGCGGCCTCATGACGTCACCACCCTGTCTGCAATGGAGGCATCTGGTGCGACCGCGCGATTGTGATAATCTAAAGACATAAGTCGACTTTGCAAGCCTATAAATACAAAAAAAAATTATTGACTGATTAAAAAAAAAAATCCGCCAACCGACGTACCACTGAATTCTCTCAAAGTTAGCTAAGTAAAGTTTTTGGACTGTGAAAGGTTCTCCAGCGACCTTGGAAAAATGGCTAGAGGGCTTCCGATGCCTCCTCTGGTGCGCGTGTTAAATTCGAATCCGGCTTCGTGAAATAGCCTAGTATGTAGTATCACATTCAAAGATCACAAGCAGTACTATTTTCATGGTTCCAGGCCTATAACCTGCCACTGTCTGGGCTCTTTTGGCACCCACGACCACGGGGGAGGGGGGTATTTCTGATCACCCCACCCCGTTTGACCCCGGGTGCCTATGGTGATTGTCCCTCCCTGTGTGGAAAAGTACGTGATTTGCTAAGACGGCTATAAACCAACAAAGGACACCATTAATTTGTTTTAACGAAAGGGCGACTTGAACTTCCTGATAAATATTCCCAGAATAGGCGGGTTCCGTATTGTCGATTGCTGGGCGAGGGAGGAGCAGTTCGTCAGGGAGTGGCCTCTGGACCAGAGGAAGCCAGTTAAGACACCACCTTCTTGTATGGCCCGAATTTAGGGGTGCTGGGGCGCAGTGCAGAGGCGCACATTGATCCGAAAAGACGGATGTTTTTTTGTAAAGAAAATTGAGCGAAATCAGAGAGTTTGAGGACGAGGAATAATACAATGTTGCCTTCCCTTTCTCACCCCATGAATCCACCAGTGCCCATTATCCCTTGAGATTGGGCCATCAAAATAAGCCATTTGGTAAGGTCTTGAAGTGGAGATATGCGCAGTAATGAGAGAATAGAACTCAGTGCATTCGAGACTGCAATGCCGACCTGGTGTTAGCACCATTAGTTGACCTGAAAACATGAAATCCTTTCGCCTTGTAAAGCAATTTCAAGCATCATTTAGTTTCTACAAGTTAACGACAACCGACTAGAAATCAAGCAAATCGTGGGAAAGACCCGTGCTGAAGAAATTCTGACAGCTTTTGCAAAGTAAAACGAATGGCCTACATATTGTGCTAACAAAATCGAGAGACACTTATCCAAGAAGTAGTCGCCTTCCAAAACCAAACACATTATTCCGACCAATTCATCTGTTGTTCACTCATAAAACAGCACGTCAGCCGCAGTTCTGTGACTGGCATCTGTACCCTTGCGGAACACATAGTGCCTACCTCCGTAGTTGGGCCTCAGCCGTTTGTCGTACCCCTGTTGCCACATGTCCAGAATGGCTGATATGTTCACCTCCTCCTTCCTGCAACAAAACATCATGAACGCGTCAGGCAGATACCTTATTTTATAGTTTAATTCACTGCATATGAAGAATGAGGGCCTTGCTCTCGTCATAGCTCAGGTCAGTGATACGGAGCTGTTCATAAATGACGTCATTTGCTGAGGGGAGGGAGTTTGACCAAAAAGTGACGTGCTATGACACGGGGCGGTCTTTTTCCAGCAGTGATTTGTGGTTTTTGTCACTGCTGAGTTCTTATTGAGTTTTTTTGGGGGGAGGTAGAGCTGCCCAGAAGTAGGACTGAGACCCAAAGAGATGCATTCTAATATAGGGAGGTAGTGACTTTGAATGTCAAGCTTAACCCTCGCCCCACCGGGGGCCATCGATGGCCCCCCTAAGGTTTTTCCGGGATAGCAGAAAACCGACGAGGCGCAGCACCGCAGTTGAGGGCTCTACCTCTCACTGCATCATTTTCCCATCATCCCTGAAATTTTTTACCCCGGGTCACCCAAGGTCAGGTCACAAGACGAGGTCAACCAAGGTCACCTCACTTCACCTTTAGAGCTCTGTAAGAGCTACATTTCAAAGTCGATCGATTTGAAACTTCCTACACTTCATGAACCCTCCAGGGTCTACAAGGTGTATATCCGGGATTTTTCGATTTCGTGCCCTGAGGTCAGGTCACGAGGCGACCTCTCCCATTGACAAAGCATGGGGAAAAGCTATTTCATGATATAAAAGCCACAAAAATGATTGCAAATACTCAGACTGCTCAGAACAACGTTTTTGGACACCCTTTCACGGATCCCAGGGGTCATATTTGCCCTTTGACTTTTCCAAGGTCATCCAAGGTCACCAGAGGTCAAAAACAGTATTTTGACAATAACTTTTGACCTAATTGAGCTAGAGCGGTGAAACAAACACCATCGTGTTTGTCTCGTCACTGGCTTTCATTTGATATACAGCAAGGTCACTTTTCGACCTTTCGTGACCTCAGGTCATATTAGGTCACGAGGTGACCTCTGGAGGTCAAACCACTGGCGGGAGGTCTTTACGTTCCACATAGCGGAAAAAGTACTGGCAATTTGCTATCAAATGTACTTTACCAGGCCTCAATAGCTCTAATGACATAAGAGTTATGCCCAGTTTGCTTAATCATTGCATATTTGAGTGAAAATAGCCGATCTTGACCTAATTTGACCTCTGGAGGTCAAACCATTGACCTGAGCACTAAAACATGCGAAGTAATTTCTTACTGAATTCACGCGAGCTTTCTATTGCACTTTGCAGATTTGTGCTAACGCCCATATTTTCGGAGTTAGAGGGGGCCATCGATGGCCCCCCCGGTGGGGCGAAGGTGGCGCCGGACCCCCGGTGGGGCGCGGGTTAAAGCCTTTTCATAATAAAATGTATGACTGTAACACGCTGTTTGTTTTATAGCTTTATCATTTCTAACGTCTGCAATCTCATAGATGAAGTGATGCTGAAGTATGACACATGTGGGGCCGGCTCAAAAGGGACACCATGACTGGGGGGTGTCCGCCCAAAAGTGACGTCATGACGTGGGGAGGGGATGGAAATCCCTCCAAAAATGACGTTATTTATGAACAGCCCGTAAAGTACAAAATTCAAAAACGGTGTAGCTTACACGCCGAAGCTCTCTGAAAATCTGACACAGTTATAAAATAGTATGAGAGATAATAATCACATACAAACACATAGAGGTAAAAGAAACGTCAGCAAAAGGCTGAAAATTGTGTATCAAATGACTTACGCTCGCTGCTTGTCAGGGTTTTAGATTTGTGACCTAAACTGTCTTGCCTGTCAGGTTTTTAGATTTTTACCTAAACTAGCTTGCCTATGTGCTTCTAAAAGTGTGGGCAAGTTAACAGGCAAGTACCTATAAAATCATTAAATAATATTGCCGGATGCCGGAGAATCCAATACTTACTCACAGAGCAGGTGCTGAAAAAGTTTGTCGACCAATGAGAAACAGTCATACTGGCATCTCTGTGCTGAAACAATGATATAAATTTATAGAATACAATATCTGCCTCCTCCTGCCCATCGGTATCGAAGGTGGCGAGGGGATGCAACCCCCTTTACTCAGGAATCCGGGAAGACGTTCCCTCCAAATGTTGGACCTCGGCTTATTTGTTTGTAATTTTCACCCTGCTTCAGCCACGAACGATAGATAAATGAGTCGGTGAAGTGCATCGTCATTAGTGTTACAGCAAAAATTCTTAGAATTTGCCTCCCCTGTCGGTCAGCACCAGTTCGGGGTCCGTAACCCGAGTGAAAATTCCACGGCGACGCCCCTGCTCGGGCCCAATAACACTTTTGTTAATGGGCAGTAGGGTTTTGGAGCTTAACAAGCGCATTGACGGGGGTCTGAACCACCTTCGCTTTGACGAAGGGGGAGGGTACCCGCCCCCTAAGATCACGAGAACCACGGTAGGTAGCGAAAAACGGTAAACGGCGTTGGGTAGCCAATACACTTCTCCATCGAAAATATTTGAACCATTTTTTCAGGTCACATTTAAGGTAACGAGAGGTCAAAACATGCCGTAATAGGTATAACATGTAAATTAAGTTTTTCGGATATTACATCTGAACAAACAAAGATAGAGCAAAACGACTTGAACTACATGAATCCTCGCAGCAAGCCGAATCGAATGATATATAATTTGACCTTGCCAGATCAAATCAAGGATTTTACCTGACCTGAGGTCAGGTCAGGGTCAAACTATATAAAATGCATATCATTAGAACCGCAAAGCCAAGGCAAGTCTAATGCAGCTAAAATAAACGCTCTATCACTATCCGTTACTGAGTTATACAGTAAAAACCATTTTTCCCATGTATTTCCAACGGAGAGGTCATGCCTTGTACATGACCTTAGGTCATCGATATCAAAATACCGGAACATATTTTAGAGAACTCGGTGGGCCCAATATGTGATATGAGTTTCAATCGGATAAGTTCACCCTGCTCCGACTTATGCTATCTTAAACTTTTTTTGAGGTCAGGTCACTTGACCTGTACTGGTGACCTGACCTGAAATGACCTAACCATAAAATTTTCACACAAGTTGTAAAAATGATGAGGAAAAAGTATGCCAAGTACGGCGGCGCTACGCGCCGCCGTTTTTCTGCTGTCTCCGAAAAACCAGAGGGGGGGCAGGTACCCGTCCCCCGTCAATGCGCGTGTTAAGCTTGCCGTTTCGTGGTGGTCCAAGAAAAATGCTAAGATTTCGTTTGATCAGGGGCGTAGATTTCCGAAAATCTCAACTCAAATTTTAAATACTCAAATTTACTCAAAATGGTATCCAAATTTGAAAAATGTAAATGGCCTCATATGAAAGAATAAATGTTATCGATGTTTTAGTCATCACACAATCCTTTTGAGGCCTGCAAATTATCAGCAATCGAATTTAAAGGGTATTAAATGTACACTAGCTCGATATTTCAACGTGAGTGTCCGGACACCGCCAGAGATATAAATTCACACACTTGCATACTACCGCTCATTAAGGTCCGAGCAACAACCCATCACTATTCGGGACCGTTCAGCTATCGTTTCCACTGAAATGTGCCGTGCTAGAAAGATTTCACAATGCAAATTTAACTTTTTGAACATAGTAAAAAACATGGTCGTTCAGAAACTGTCGCCGCCCGATTTTTTTATTTTTGCTTGATGTTTCATTAGTGCACTCTCTCATTCTCGCACCGATTATTCAATACGCTATGTTGTCTCGGTTGGTATCGAAATTCTGTCTTGAAAAAATCAACATCAACCGAAGAAGTGTTTCTTTTGCTGGGAATTTTCAATGCTTGACACGACTTGTGAGGTGACTCGCTGCCTCAGTTCCACCAAATTAGCTACAATTCTTGATTTTTTACCGTGATTCTTGATTACCTGGTCTTACAACTGTACACGACTATTGCTAATTAACGATAATAATAAAAAAATATAAGTGGAACTGTGACGTCGGCCGGGAGATTAATAGTGGAGTATTATTGCATACCAACCAGTTTTAGGCTTAAAAATAGAAAGTTGGACCATCACGATTAGACGGTCGTGCACAGGCTTCTTGTTATCTGGAGGCAAAGAGGCGGCGGATACTTTTTTCATTGGAAGGGGGAAGTGATTGTTTTTTGTAAATTTTAAAGCGGGTCATTTTCCACCATGGGTTATGACCCACTCATTCCTACGCCTATGTTCTCACTCCCACTTCTGGAAGCAAAACACTGAACGTATGAGAGGGCTTCATTTGATGTACGCAATTTGCAATTTGCTACTCTTTTTCACCTGAGGGATGTTGAGGCAGCACACGTGCACTCTGCGTGGGCCTGTTCCACAAGAATCAATCATTTTTCAAGTTGTATCGAATTTTACCAGCAGTGTTGTACATATAAGAAAGATAAACACAATGTCGTGCTACAAATGCACCATATCTGAATAAAACAGGTGCCAATGTGAACGTGAATGCTAAATATCTCTCCCACTTAAAGTTCTTTCGCTCTCATTTTCAGTTTTTCTTCATTTCAACCATGTGACCTCCCTACCCCCTCTCTCTCTCTCCGGCGAAGGTATGACGGGTTATCATCAACCTTATTGTGCTCCGAGTGGGTACCAGCCACCGTCCCCCTTGGACGGACCAGAGACGGCCCTCCAGCCCCTGAGCAACGGGCCCTTTGCAAAGCTTAAGAGCGACCAAAGCTGGTCCGCGGGTACCAATAACTTTCGCCTGGCTATGCCAGTGCGTGGGGCTGAGGCACCTTAAGGCAGACCTGAAATCCGGTTTAGGATGGGCAGATAAAGGAGAATGTGAAAACTTATAAATGAGCCGACGGAAACAATCATTGAGGAGGAGGAAGAGAGAACAGAAGGGCGAAAAAGGATGAGAACGGTTTTTGGTGGTATTGATGATTTTAAGCATTGATATTTTTATTAGGTATTGAGAAAATAAGCAAACAAGTGAAGTATGGGAAAGCTCAGTGGGCTTGGAAGTATCGAGGGAATACATATTGTAACTTTTTACCGCTTATTACAAGAAATTGTACTTGATAAGATTCCTCTCGTTGTATCGCTGACCACATAGTTAATATCTGAATGCCATAGGCGGATCCAGGATTGCCGATCGGGGGGCACCTTCCCGGGGGCGCCATCCGGACCGGGGCGGGGCGCCATCCGGACCAGGGGGCGCCACTTATGACCGGCAAAAGCTATCAGGTGGGCGCCAAATCCTATCGGTGGGCGCCGACTTTCGCATCCTGGGGGGTGGGAAGCGACATTTCAGGGGGCGCCATCGACCTTTCAGGGGCGCCGAGGGTCGATCGGGGGCCGTGCCCCCTTGCCCCCCTGGATCCGCCTATGCTGAATGCTGATGTGCTACTCGATTCATAGGCATCAATGCAGTTAAAGAGGATATGACAAATTTGAACAATTCCAGATTAAAAAATTTTGAGCCAGAAAAGGGAAACCCTACGAAATTTGAGATTTCTAATAACTTTGGTGCAAGGAAAATTTTGAAGTCAATCATCTCATAAAAGTGGGAAAGGGGTACCAAGCACCTCACTCCGCTGTGGACCAACCTCTAATTTTCCCATTCTATTCTGCTAGCTTCCATCATCTATGCATCATAAGTCAGTCACCGGCGCTGGGACAGAGCCGTACAGTTGCGACTGCGGCCGGCGCACCCAATGACCCTGTTTGGCGGGCTTCCATCAAAGTCGCTGGGTTCAAGTCCCGCCCGCGGGCGTGGAACAAAATTTAACGGAGCGCGTCGGCAGAGATTAGCGCCGCTTCCTGCTGCGCTGTCGGTGTGTGATCAAAGCAGGCGCCCGCCCAGCTGGCGCCCGGCTTCTCGTGTTGCAAATGCTGCGCTATCCCTGGGGGCAGCGGCTGCAACAATACTCCCCAGCTTTGATGGCAGCATTTTCCGTGGGAGAGATCATCCTCGGAAGGCCGTGGAGTATGTAAATATTTAGAGCTAGTCTGTTTCATACAGATTAAACGTGAAAAATGTCACGTTGAATTTGATTAATACTAACAAATTGTTTCAGAAACAAGTAGTAAATAACACGGCGATTAGGCAGCTTAATTTTCATTACGAAGTTCCTGATACCGTGCTCGGCTAATCCCGCGCTGTACAGGGTAGGGACGGTATTCATTAACCATTGTCAAATGCCAATTGCACGCACTCCTTTCCGACTGTTCTTGATCGTCAATGATATACCCACCAGTGTACCAGCAGTGTATCATAATATACCCACCAGTGTAAAATGTACATACCATTCCGAATATTTTAACTTACGTAGTTTATGCTGTGCGAACTTTTTTCTTTCCTAATTTTTCAATTACGAACATCAATGATACTCGTACGTTCTTTAGCCATAGGCGCAGGAACGGGGGCTGCCTCCCAAACGTTCGGACTGGGGGGGGCAGTGCCCCAGGTTTGAGCCGATTCCGGACCTTTTCCGTTAACAAATCAAGTGATAGGCAGAATGATATTTGACCCCACCAGGGGTGACAACTTTGCCACCCTCCAGCTTCGAAAAAGTTCCTGCGCCAATGTCGTTAGGGATACGTATTGAAGCCATACGTACTTCTTCATGCGTACGTAATTTAGTCATACGAACTTCTTCCTTACATACTCTGCAATCCAGAGAAGTGGAGCTGGATTTGAAGGATCCCGGATTCAATTACAAAGCAAGATCAAAGGGGAGGAACCATGCTCACTGGTCTGACGCTGCTAGAACACTGGAGATTGCCGCTGAAACAGACATCCAAAAGCAGTCGAGCAACTAAGAGTTCTGTTTTTATAGGAAGAAATCGTTGGCCAATCTATCAACAAGCGCCGCAGTGCAAATATTTTTGTCCACCAGGAATCTGTAAGCAGGCTGTACATGTGGTAGTAAAACTTTGCGTTTTCAATTAACACAAACGCTGGTCTACTGGGGACCTTCTTTGGCCCAGCCGCACCTGACATCTGAACTCTCAGCCCGGATTGGAGCAGATAATTGGAATGCTTTAAGTTTGGTGAATTGGACAGAAGAACCAAGAGACCGGGCTGCAGGTGTGTTCCGAATCAAACGCAGGTTCAGCGAGTGGGGTCGAGAGAACGTACTGAATAAAAGAGACACGGAGTTTTCACGTGAAACATGGTAATCTAGCACACAAATACCGCTCGTACCCAGCAAGCAGTCGTTGAAAAGTCACTCATCAACATCCCAACCTCACGCAGCGGAACCCCTGCGATGCGATCCACACCCATCCTTCAGCCTGGACCACTCTTGCTGGCCGTGGAAGGAGTTGAAGCCTCCCCCACTCAATAAAGAAGGTCCAAAGGCTACCGAATGCGAACGCTCTTCCTCCCCTGGCCACAGTACAGCTCTGTGCCGCGCAGTATTCTGGTGTGGGGTATACATTTGAAATGCCGTTGCTGGGAATGGTTTGTTTCCCATCTACGTCACATATTTTTGGAGGTAGATATCCAATGTTGTCCCCCCCTTTCCCCTTCCTATGACTGCCCATCATTCACTTTCTGATCACTTTGACACGAAATCAGTAGTATTTGACGAAGCAAAAATAGTTTGTTCTATTCGAAGAACAACGGAACGGAAACAAGAAGTCATTGGAGGCTATGCCATTTGCATAGGCGGATCCAGGGGGCAAGGGGGCACGTGCCCTCCCGATCGACCCTCGGCACCCCCTGAAATGGTCACGGAGCCCCCTGAAAGGTCGATGGTGCCCCCTGAAGTGTCGCTTCCCACCCCCCCCACAGGATGCGAAAATCGGCGCCCACCGATAGGATTTTGCGCCCATCTGATAGGTTTTGCCGGTCAAAAGTGCCCCCCGTCCGGATGGCGCCCCCCGGGAAGGTGCCCCCCATCAACAATCCTGGATCCGCCTATGGCTATTTGCCTTGCAAATTTTGTTCATTTCCTCACTTCAACCTCCAAATGTAGGCGTTTTTGTATTCAATGTTATTGAGTTTCAGCTGTCACTTCATCGTTCTCACATGGGCTAGCTTACACCTCATAAGATGAGAAAACGCATATTTCAGACATACAAACATATTTCAGACAATAGATGCATTATCTAGGCATTCCTCCATAAAATAATATCAAAAGATAAGTGAGAGGTAGCGTTTCCTTTGACAGGCCGAGAAAACTTTGCAAAAAATGGTGAAACTTTCGTGACTTCTGGGAGGCCCTTCAAGCCAAGTAAGATACGACGACACTTCAGTCGTCGGGCGCCCGTCCGTTCCCACCAAGAGCTCCTCAATCACTTTCACCGGTTGCACGCATGATAAGCTCCGGAAGCTAGCTCCGCTCGGAAACAAAACTTTGCGGGCTCCAGCCAGTGACGGATCTAGTCAGTAAGTTTGGGGGCAAGCCAAAGTAAAAAAAGTAAAAAGAAAAACGGCACACAGTGGAGTATTTTGCCATACGATTACTAGACTGTAGGTTTTGGGATAAGCCCCAGAGTCGATAAGCAACAAAAAAACGTCACGGCGTGAAAGATTTGGCCTCAAAATGTTTGTTTTTATTATCCAAGACCCAATGTCTACACTAAAGGTGACTGATTCAGTATATAGTTGACAAGTATTTAGTACCAAAACCATCCTTATAGACTAAAAATGAGTCGGGGCAAAAAGGAGGTCGACAGCTTGGGCGGGGGCAAAAATATAGTTTTGCCCCAAGTTTTCTCCTTTTCGGTGGGGGAGGGGCAAATACCTTTTGCCCTCCCCTATATCCGCCACTGGCTCTAGCCGCTACTGCGCTTGTAAAGTCGCATGCCTGCGGCAATCACATTCGTTTTGCTGGCCGCCGCTGCAGTGCGGCGCTGCGTGCTCGGCGGCGGTTACATAAAAGAGCTCCTCCAGAACTGCGCGGAGTGAATTCGCCCGGCTCCCTTGGGTGCGATGGGGAACGAATGAGTCGGGGCGGCGGCTGCATCAGGTGGTGCAAGATCTCGCAGAGATATCGCCCCTATCTCACGCAGTTCAGTGCCAACGAGCCGTCTGTCTACGCTGATGCTGCCCATCGTAACTCGCGGTGGGCAGGCAGAGTGCGTCGTCGGTTCTCCCTGGTAGCTCACTGAACGGCGCGGCTGAAAGGGCCCGCTCGTAATCGGAAGGGGCGAATGCA
The DNA here is from genome assembly GCA_034440635.1 of Lepas anatifera. Classification (NCBI taxonomy): domain Eukaryota; kingdom Metazoa; phylum Arthropoda; class Thecostraca; family Lepadidae; genus Lepas; species Lepas anatifera. The sequence continues at coordinate 1,320,135 of JAOTON010000708.1, read as the reverse complement.
AGTACTGTTTGAAATTATTTCAAAAGGGAAAGAAGTATGGTCCTGATTCTTCTGAAACCATTAGCAAATTCAGTGTTCTAACCCCATTCCTGTCAGGAGAGAGGGCTGGATTCTATCTGCCCCTCATGTTTTTCCGGGATATCTTCGAAACGGTTCGCGATAGGCTTTTGATTAAACAAATCCTTAAACTGATTGAACAGATTCCCTGGTTTTTAAGGTAATGTGCTGACCAGGGGTGGATCTATGGCTCTGTATTTAGGGAGGATCTATTCGCAAACCGAATGTTATCGTGTGCAGTGCATTCTTTGTATAACAAAGCCGTCCGGTACAGTATTGAGAGCAGTTAATATGCTGATTGTGTGGATTATAAGTCGGGCGATAGTTCATTTACATACTCAATATACGTTTTACAGAGGAGGCTCCAGCAACTCAAAATGGGGGGTTCTAATGTAATTGGATTGTACTCTTGCGGAGTGAAGAGACTGCTTACAGGACTGTCGGGAGAACAAAAGTAGCCATAGCGTACTCCCAGCCCTATGCTAAGTTATAATAAGATATCAATGACGTGCCCAGGTATTGGAATTAAGGGATTTTGCGCAGTGCCAAGAGTATTTTAGCATACCAAGTGCAAGGAATAGGAAAAACACCTTGGGCATGCATTTAAATCCTTTAGACTCGGCAGAGTTCACAGGCAGTCCAGGATCTGTTCCGGGATCTGCAGACCAGTCCAGGATCTGTTCCGGGATCTGCAGGCCAGTCCGGGATCTGTTCTGTGGTCTGCAGGCTAGTTCGGGATCTGTTCTCCATGCAAACATTTCGCGGCATTTCAAACATGCGATAAAAACGGTATTAAGAATATATTCCAAAGACGGTATTGAACTAGTGACGAAAATTTGTCTTCCATGACTAAAACAATCCCTTTGAAGAAGGACTTGCCACTTTGCATGAAGCACCCAGTCCATCCCCCTCCGGAAGGGTTATTGGCTACAGAGGGTCTTAAGGTCAAGGTAACTTGCTACCCCTAAGCACCCAAAAGCGCGAGGCTGTTATTGCCCCTGCATCCCTGGAGGAAACGAAATCCAGACAGACGAAAAGTAATGATTCTATACTAAGTAGCTGGTAATAAAATGAAAACTCAAATGTAATGCTGGAGATGACCATCATGCAAAACATGTATCGCCATAGTGTCGCCATCAGTGATGCGGTTTTATATCTCTCTGGGGTGCCCGGGGGCACCCGCAATCAAAAGTCGAGTTAAAGAACCTTTAAACGTAACTGTTTTGATTTCAAGGACTTTGAATTGGTTTTATCTAGTTCAAGAGACCTGTGGATATTTTTTGGGGCGGGGATATAAAACAAAAACTATCAAAAGCTCTCTTTTGTGAGGGGATTATCGGCATTCTTTGAAATTCAGGGAGCCCCAATGATTCCCGAAAATCCACGACCCTGCTAGCCAGTGGCGGCGCTTGAACATTATGACAGCCTATGCACGATTGGCTAAGAGGTAAGGACGTCACCCAGGCTTTTTACCTGCTATTAGACAGTGGGCGATTCCAGCAGGCCGGCTGGAGAAGGGGCAAGCTCAAGTCGATGAGCAAAAATAATATTTATGTTTAAATGTTTAATATCATAAGAATTGAAGAAAAATTATTAAAACATATCTCGGTGGATTCTGGAAACGGTTACGCGGCAGTATATGAAGGTACAAGGCAAAATTCAAGAAGGAAAGGTAGGTGGGTAAATATGCCGGGAAGGACAAGGTACTCACGAGAGCTTCCCATTTCAAGGACAGCTTCGGCACTTCATTGTTTATGGCGTCCAATTTCTCGCTGTACGATCAATTTTTGAACGGATTTTTAAATTTCATCCGCCAGATTTTGTGCCATGACTCACGTTCTTCATAAGGGTTTCACAACGTAAATATCTCGCTAATAATTGCCAAGCAATGTCCTGCACTAGAGAAGGCTAGACATCCGCGAATACAAGAATGTCAATAAACGAATCCGCTGTAATCAAGGTCCTAAGACGTGGCATCGCACCTGCTAGCTCCTAAGGCAAGCCTGGGTTGCAGATTTAACAAGCCAGTACTCGCGTCCGAATGAATGAGGCATTAGAGATGTCAATCAAAAAGCACACGTTAGGTTTGCCACGGCGTTAGGCAGATTAAGCGAAATCGCGAAGTGCCTAATATCACATTTCTTGACGGTAAGAGCTGCGAACGTGGATTCTCAGAGATGCAAATTATCGTCTCTTTGACCCAGTTATCCGAAAAAGAAATATTCTCTGTAACTTAAACATCGAGTCAAATTATATTTATTCCACCTAAAATAAATACCTACTTCGAAATTTAAAAGTGGCTAGGCAGTGCGTAATGTGCCTCTATGGCAGCGCCGCCACTGCTGCTAGCTATGCTGCCTATGCTGGTCTAACTGTCGTGATCACGGTAAAAATATGCAAAGGATCTGTTCGACCCTATAAAGAGCAAGGTCCATAGTAATTCATTTGGGCTTTGATAACATGTCTATGATTTGACTGTCGAAAATTAATAAAACTCGCAGGGGAAGCTCACAACCACGAGATGTCAACAACTGAACTGAACAAATTGATTGGATGTGCTCAAGAATGATACAAATACAAATACAAATACAAACTCCTCATAGGCAATGTTTTCAAGTGAGGAATGAACTTATTCTAAGTTCAATACGAGTGAGGACATAACCTGATATCCCTGTTGTTGGGTATTGTTAATTGCTACGCCAGTCTATGACTCCTGGGCTACTTGCTATACTGTGATCATTTCCGTGCTTTTCTGCCATGAATAAATGTGTGTTTTGGAGGAAAAAAATCACCTGGGCTTAAAAAAGTTTATTGTTGTCATACAACGCACGATCTCATTACAACTCTGTTCACGACGTGTCCGTAGGTAATTTCCGCTCTCAGATAACATCCACGATCAACTGACCGAAATTATTACCCCCAATCCGTTATCACACGCCTAGCATATACATTTCTTTTTTTTACTTGGGCTTTACCGACGCAGCAATTACGAGGTTATACGGCGTCGATGGTGAAGGGGAACTAACTAGGCTGGGGCTAGGGCAAGGCATAATTTGGGCAGGCACCTAGACCTGCCTCTGGGCGGGCTGGATCCTGCGACCCTCGGCTCAGCGCAAAGGTCACGTAATCGATCCGGACGTAGACCTAGCCGATTGTGCCACCCAGGCCCCACACACCCAATATCAATCATTTGAAACAAAAATAACTGCTATTATTGAGTTCCAGCCTATTTCATCCACTTTTTGCTAAACTGAAATCTAAAACTGAAGACAGATGCCACTGGAAAGCTTATTTCGCAGCAGCATGCACGTAAAACCATTTAAGAAAGCTCAAAACACAGGACAATCGGATACAAGTTACGAAGACGGTATCGATGCGTAGATATGGAAGATCCGGACGCAAGTCACGGACGGATTAGGCAATTTATTCGGACGGAGTTGAGCGATTTATTCACCATGTGTTTGAATGGCCCTCGGATCCGATGTTTTGCGAGCGCAAACGCTGCAGAACGCCTTGAAGGGAATGGAGCACTTTGTCAAAATTCTTAAAATAATAATATGAGAAAAATAGAGGTTTGAAAATCAGGAACCAACATTTTTCCCCATTTCCATCCGCTGAACTAAGAATTATATCTCCTCTTTTCTAACATTATGTGATGTCATCAAATAACACTTTTGATAATAAGTGAAATCCCAAGCCTTGATCATAGACCCGCTGTAAAGGCCCATTCACAGCGTTTGCGCGTGACAAAAAATCGAATGCCGGGGCTATTCAAACACATGGTGAAATAATCGCTGGACCCGCAACTGATTTTTCGCTGAGGACGTCTGCTCTCATCATCAGTATGATACGTGTTCAATTGCCACGACAATCATACTTTCGTTCCGCCCGTCCATTCTCGTTCTTCTTAAGCACTGGTGCAAAAACTGAACGACAGATGGCGCTACGGCGACGGTGTGTATTCAGTGGTGGAACGACTATGCATATGAGTGATATAAAGAAACAATTTTAGAGTTGGATTTCGAAAAAAAACTATTGATACATGTTTTGACAAGTACAGGGGAGGGAAGATGTTATAAATGTTGCGGCCATTGGCCGCATTTCGACCCAATACCACTCTGCAATGGACGACTAGTCGTCCGAAGTTTTCGGTCGATAGGGGCGTTGCATGCTGGTTCACTCGCTAGCGTGGTATTTTCAGCGAGTGGATGATGCCTAGGGCTTATGACCAATTAATTTACTGCAGCCATATGGAACGTATCCCTTCAGGGTTTGAAATAAGGCAATATATTCATTTTTTTGAGCTGTAAAGCTGGTGGAAATTTTATACCGAGAGCTTTGGGTGAAATTAAATACACCAATAGTCGTTTTTCAACACGCTCTACGAAAATGCTATCTCAGTTCAACACCCATTATAGAAGTGGGACACTCCCTTTAATACTTCTTCCCAGCCGTAAGCTCAGCGGCGCAGGCCTGAGACACACACGCGCTTTGGAGACGGAGAGACAACGCCCACAACGAACAGATCGCATCGGGCACGCAGTCCTCAGAAACCTGGTGGTGGGCTGATGATGTATGGGTGGGATGATGATGGTGGTGGCGTGAATGATGGTAGGTAATATAAAAATGGCATCACTGCGATATAAAGAGAAAATAAAGGAGCGTCATCGCCCGAATCTATTCAGTAGGGTTTGGAAAGAACTGTGCCGGACAAAACTTCTGAGGCCCGAGCTGAACCTCCCCAGCTTCTCTATTGTCTCAAATGTATAACCTTTTCTATTCAAATGTACAACCTATCATGTATAAACTTTAACCTGTTCAAACCCTATAAACTTTGAGCATTGTCTTGAAATTTGATCAGTTGTTATGACATTCACCATCACCCATCAAATGTACGTCATTTCTTTGTGCAAAAATGCTCGTCAGGTACGGGCACAAGAGAGAGAGAGAGAGAGAGAGAGAGAGAGAGAGAGAGAGAGAGAGAGAGAGAGAGAGAGAGAGAGAGAGAATTTATTTATTAGCTGAGTAGGTACATTTTTACACAAGTGGTGGCTTTCCAAGCGCCGTCGTAAGCAATGGACATGAAGCAATGCAAACTATGGAAGGAGACGGGCAGTATAAGGATGTATTGCCCATGTCGCATGCGCTCGCTGCCTCCATGTATGGTTTGAGAGTGAGGAGGAGAATAAGGATAAGGATTTCCAGGTGCTACACACACAGACACGCACGCACACGCACACACATGAACTGAAACACAAAACAAACGGAAGAAAATGAAGGTGAAATAGGCGATGCCCAGCTTTGTGTTTGTTTTATTTTCGTACAGATGGTCCAGAATGAGCTACTTCTTTGTTCCTCTACGAATTTTGTATTCGAGTTTCGATTTGAATCTCGTCTCTTTAACGTTATTTTGGAATAATATACCTTAGTCTAAGCCGTTATCACTGACCAGCGTTGAAAGTGGCTGACATTTTAAAGAGCTCTGATCCAGAGAATTATTGTCCCAAGCGACCTCCAAAATCACGCGAGTCGCAGAAAAAATCAAGCAGGAAAACTATTTGGGAAAATATGATGGAAGATGGAAACACATAAACTCAACATAGTACATCACTAGTTACATTACAAATTACATTAGTACATCACTATAGCCACCATACACTTCCAAATGGCCGTTGTTCTACATCTCTTGGGTTTTTTAAGTCCCAGGGTGGGGGGAGGGGGGCCACCAGGTCTCCCTCCTACGTGCGTTAGTGCCAGACTCCTCTTCAGTGGGGATGTGAAAGCAAAATGAGCATGTGAAACCTCATAATACCGGTAGACTCATTTTTTATGCACGCACGGATCTACACTGCCTGTGCTCCCCTCTGCAGTTGTTTCTTCACCGTTCGCTTGAATTTACTTAGGTGTGAGATATGCGAATAATGTTCTGTTCGACTCCGGTCGAGTCCGTGTGAGACATAGATCCGCACACCGTGACCTCGATTGCCGGTCACGATGTACGTGCCGGGTCATTATTTTCCAGCCAGGGCAGCTGGTTAACCCGGCTACCACCATCCATCCGCTTTATCAAGCGAAGAGCGCAATATAAGGCCATCCCGCGGCTAAGGATCCAACTCGGGTCACGCACAGAATTCCTGATTCTTTCACACCGACGACGACCGGCAATAGGTCGCACAGGAAAGTTTGCCACCTTCTGGACCCCATGCAAGCACTGAGCACAGCAGTGTCCATATACAGTTTATATGTACACGGTGTATATTACACATTGATGAACAACGAAGAGAGGAGAGAGTGAGAATGTTTATAAGAGGCTCGACGGCTTCACGAGAAGTGTGACGAGCATGGACGAGTCCAAGAAGTAGACCGATGATCATTTACCGGCCATTTTTCCTAGATGCGGCTCGAACGATGGATTTTTTTCCGCAATGAGGCCTAGAATCTTGACATTTTGGCTCTCAGTTACTAGGGCACCATTTACGAACAGTAATGGAAGGGATATCGCGGAGCATGTGCCTTGTGCCTAAGACGAGAAGTTGAGGTATTCTAGAGTTTGTTTTGTTACGGCTTGAGTGACCAGAGATGAAGTTTGGCGAGTGCTTTCTATTTCCAGAATCATATAGCGCTTATTGCTTTTACCGATAATTTTAGCCTGGGTGTCGTCTGCGTATTGAACAATTTTGACATTGAAGCTGACGTAAAGACTGAGGTGGGTGGTAAACGTCGAGAAGAGCAATGGGCCGAGACAACCTCCGATAAACACCGATATATTTTTCGACTGGTTTTGGTTTTCAGTGTTCGCGAATGCTTGCAACATTTTGCGTATTTTAACGCAGGACTGGATTACCTTTATCAAATGGCTGGCAATTTAGATGGACCTACTGGGAGTGATATAAGAGATAGCTACAGAACCATCTGGAATCAAAATTTTAAAGCTGCAATTTTTAATCAACTCTGAGTGATCAAATATGTCAAATCAGTTTGCCGAGATCTAAAAAAAACCCAGAGGAGAGATTTTACCAATATATTCCTTTCAAAGTGGCGTCTGTAACCTTTTCAAGTGCAATTTTAGTATTCCAGTAAAATATGCTATCGCTGAGGTAAGAGTGCAGCTGTCCACGATACATTCGATAATAAGGCATTGAAATTGCCAAAACGATCCAAACAAAGAAGGGCTAGTAAGCGCAACTGCTCCCTCGTAGATATGTTAAATTAAAGACAGCTCCCAATATTTGGGTGTGTTGCTGGTAACTAGACTTGTGTTAAAATCACGTAAGAGTAAGAGCGAGACATAATTGAAACACTTTCTGAAGAAAAAAAAGACATGGAAAGGCCATTTGAATCATTTGCCTTGCGGGCATTGATCTCGTTACGATAATGTGCTTTTGTCGATGAGTCATCGAAAAATGGGGTTGTTAAATTAGCGTGCACAGGTTTTAGTGGAGGCTAGTATACCGGATTTCGTTGGTTATAAATTGCCAAATATACCCCAAAAGAAGCCAGAAAAGGTCAAACTACCACCCCTCTTCCACACGTTTCAACGCTGAATGGTTTGGCGCTTCTGAGCTGATTTCACAATAGCCTGAACAGTTTTCAGCCAAGACACCTGGCGAACCTTCCTTCTTCACATCTCCCCTTCCTTCCGGCTTGAAAAAGTTCCTGCACCTATTATTAAAGCATTTAAGGTTCGGTTCTGTCTTTGAAGCTCCATACCGATGGCAGCAGAAGCGAATGGTTGGACATTTCTAGCTGGTGCGCCGGTTCAGGGGCGCTGCCGACGGTGCGACAGTGATCGTGTCAGACGCCGCGGGGAGCCTGCGTGTGGCAGCTACACCGCCCCATGACGGACGACGCCTGCACCGGCGAGTGGAAACCTACCGCCAGGGGTAGAAAAATACCTACAGCTACATGAAAGCGTTTTGTGGATGAATTTGAGGTGAACTTGAATTTGTTTATCATTCTCTAGCATAGCTAATTAACCTGGTTTCAACGGCTGCTATGTATGTATAAGAACGCAAAACATTGATTATTAATGTCCACAGGGGCGGACGCAGACCCAAGTTTGGGGGGGGCAAACCCATGTCTGCCTCTCCTCCTGGGGGGAGGGGTGGGAGCGAATATTTTTTGCTCCACAGACCTAGTGTAAACACCTTTTTTCAACAATTTCGCCGGCGTTTGGGGGGCAAAAGATAGTTTGCCCCCCCAGCGCTTTGGGGCATGGCCGGAATTCCCCCCTGCGTCCGCCAATGAATGTACAGAACACATCGGTGGCCAGGAAAGCTGTCAACAAGCACTCTGTGGGCCGACGCAGTGAGGACAGATTAGCGCTTATTGATATGAACTTCAAACCAAACAACCTCCAAGTGCGTGCCGGAAAAGCTGGTTATATGTGATGGTAATAGCTCATATTTCAGACGATCCCGCACCAGGGTCGGCGGATTCCATTTCCGACCTGGTGTGCAGTATTTTCGGGAGGGGTGCCTTTTCTCTCATGGGGGCGCCTATTTTCCCTCCATAGGGCGGCTTTGATGTCAGGGGGTGCTATTCGTGAGGGAAATTCTTTATTTGACACAGAGGGTCCTGCCTCTTCAGGATGGCACTGCTAAGGCCTGATTTTCTCTTGACTGGCCGGGGGCGACGGTAAAATCCGGGGGCGGGTCCTCTCCGGACCAAGCCCAAACCGGATGTGCAAAATGATACTTTTTTCCTTTTGCACACCCTCAATTTTTTCAGGGTGTGCAACTGAACGCCCTGCCCAACGGAATCCGCTGTCCCTGTCTCGCACAAGCACTGCTCCTCCACCCTCGATTTTCGGTAACTCGAGTTCGGCTGGACGGTCACGCTGAAAGAAGATTGTGGCCATTGCTGGTTGAAGTGAACAATTGAACTCAACTCATTAACTATTATAATTGAAATAATCAAAATTTAACTCATGAACTATTATAAGCAAGTCTATCCAGGGGCAGATCCAGTCGATTGGTTTTGAGAGGGAAAGGGGCAAACCCATGTCGGGGAAAAACGCTGAACAACGGGGCGTCGGTCGGCATGGTTTAACTGTTGTAGTGAATGAAATTGTAGGTATATTCTGAACGTACAAAAACGTTTGAATTTAGTTTTACTGCCGAACATGCTCTCCCTAATAATTTATTACAAAACACGAGATTCCTTGAGGGAACTCATGTTTGTTTCCTTGGGGAAAATTCGGGTTTGACCCCCTCTATTTCCATGGGGGATTGTCGGATTGCCCCCCCCTCCGTCTTGGATCCCCAGAGTTCGTCGTGCATGTCCGTTCCAACGACCATTCACAGATGGCTAGAATTTATCAAAACCATACGTCCCGTAGATGTCAGTGCGAAAATCAGGCAGTCGGGTTCAGCGACTGTGGACTCAAGTCTCCAAAGACAACAGTTTTGGTGTCGCCATGGCGGCTCCATTTATCAAAACCACACGTCCCGTAGATGCCAGTGAGCATCTCAGGCAGTCGCGTTTCAGCGACTGTGTATTCGGGCGTCCAATGACAACAGCTTCGGTGTCACCATGGTGGCTGAGTTGACGCAGCCCCGCTGATCACGCCGCCTGAGCGCGCCTCTGCCACTCTGGTTCATACAATCCCCAGGTACAGCGGCAGTACCAGCTGGGCTAGGTACTCGTAGCACCCGGCAGGTTTTGGTGGAGTGGAGAGACGGGCGCGCGTTGTCCGCGGCGCGCCGTTGTCCCGATTGTAAGCGTTAGTATCAGACCCCTCTCCAGTGCTGGTGTTCATTCAGTTATTTGATTTTCTTAACTCACACAGAGATGCTGGATTCCTTCATGATGGTGTTGCACCTTTTAATCGGCCGCCAGGCGATTTGCGAACGCTCTGGGACGATTCGTGTAAACGCGTGTAAACACACACACACACACACACAGACACACACACACACACATACATACATACATACATACATACATACATACATACATACATACATACATATATATATATATATATATATATATATATATATATATATATACATATATATGTGTGTGTGTATGACTCCATTTTCACCCGCAGTCACGGTCACTGCGCGTTTACATGAATCGTCCCAGAGCGTTCGCAAATTGCCTGGCGGCCGATGAAATATATAGTATAAATATATATTATATATAATATTATATACATATACATATATATATATCTAAGATTTCATTTTTTAATTTAAGCCACAGTTGATCGTGTAGGTCTTGTGATTTTTGTGTAATAACACGTGTGCTAACTGTACCAGTTGTTCTTACCACATGACAGCAACTATGGGATCTTCCTGTATGTGTCCACTGAAATATAAATACATATACCTGTTTACAAAGATAAATATTTGAATATCCAAGACTGTAAAAATAACATACCCGTACAGACTATAAATAGCATGGCCAATAAAATAGCATGGCTTCTACAGCTTTGTTGGTAAATCAAATTAACTTTATCAGCATGAGAGTAAACTCAGATTCCCTGGCTCAATTGGGTGTGTTGAAACTGAGAGACTCAGTTTGGATATTTATATGAACTTGTTTGTCCACATAATCTCCCAATTTTGTTCGATTTATTGTCAGTGAATTAATAATTAAAAACCCATGGTGCTCCCCTTTGATTCGGGCGTTCCGCCGTCATTGGCTGCTTGTGAAAAGACATATCCCATAATACACTCAGGGAAGCACAATGAAAAGGAGAAAATAAACAGAAATTCGATGGAAAACGCACAACTATTTCGGAGATAAATATGCATCACCTTGCCATTCGCATCCATACAAAAAAGCCTGATATGCTTCGAGAATATGCCTATAGCTTATCCAACTGCGCCTGAAACTAAGTTATATTCGGCTAGGAAAAATCACCGCTTTATATTCGATCATGTCTCGTGAAACGATATGGCCCGAACATTTTGGCGTCCGAAGCCAATGGGGTTGTTTTCATCGTGAGGAACGCTCAGCTGACGGCTGGCTATGACACCGGATAGCTAGATGGCATCCTGCCATAGCAGAACCCTGGAGAGCGAGCGTTGCTATGGTAACGACACAAACGTCGCCCCGGGGCTACAATGAACAGAGGAGTATGGAACAAAGCCAAATATCTAGTGCGGCTGCTCGCAGTGAAGTTGGTATATTTGTTGCTGGATGCTCATTAACGGCAGCTTTGATTATGTTAATTTTTTTTTGGAAGATGTAGTTCGGTAGAGATATACCTACTTACACGTTTTCCAATAATATTTTACGGACGGAGAAATCATCAGGGGCAGACGCAGGCCGGAGTTTGGAGGGGGGCAAACCCATGTCTCCATCTCTCCTGGGGGGACGTGCAATTTGGGTGCTCGACAGACCTAGTATAAGCTACCTCTCCAAAGTACATGATCGCTCTCCTGGGGGGAGGGGTGGAAGCGAATTTTTTGGTCTATAGACCTAGTGTAAACAGCTCTTTATCAAAAATTTGTCTGGCGTTTGGGGGGGCAAAAGATAGTTGCCCCCCTCCAGCGCTTTTGGGGGGATGACCAAAATGGCCCCTCCCTGCGTCCGCCAATGGAAATTGTTATGATATGTATGCATGCATATATGTATATAGGTACCGTACACATTCCTTTGAAATTTGTCGTAGTGACTTAATTTTCTTAAACCTCAACGCTTAATATAAAACTAACTTAGAACTGGTGAAATCGCTATCGCTGCATGTCAAATCTTTTGTGCAAATTTAGCCAAATTTGCATGGATCTAGACAAATTGTCGATTGTGAGTTATCCCCAAGAAAATGGTTTACGTATCTGCAGGTTTCGGGACAAGTTGGCGAGCACAAAATATCCATCTTCATATACATCATATATACATCACAAAATCTACATCTTCCTTCTGAGCTGAAGCCTAGCAATTAACGGGAATAATTCCGACACCGAAAAGCCTCGGCCTGTGGCCTCAGCTTGTGCCACTCTGGCCCACGGAGAAACCGTTCACGATGTATGTAATTGTACTACCAAGTTGATGTTTTCAGCATGCATCATTCCTGCCAAATAAGACATAATCTCTTGGTTTACGAATTCACAGCCATACCATGAGCACAGTTTTCCTCAATATGATGTCTGCAAGCGGCAGAATATTGAATCATCTTGGCACACAAACTCTTCTGATCATTGACATGATTTCATACGTGACGAATTCCGGATTGAGGGGAATGTGACACCTTGGTCGAATCCAGGAATTTAGCGTAATTAAGGGTATTTTTAGCCGAAAATCATGAAAACGTCCATTATTTCTCTCAAAAAATGTAGAATGAGCCCAATATTTTGATATCTAAAATGCTCCTCTAGGGTAAAAGATAAACCCCTGCCTGTGGATGACGTCATGATCTGGCAACTACTACCATAGTCAATAGGCTTCAAGGGCTTCAATCGGCAAATTACTCACCGTGACTTCAGCGCTGTCGTCACACCAACAGCTGACAACTGTGGCTGCCTGGCTGGGGTAAATTTGAGGTACACTTCAGGTAGGTTTTTAGCTTTTCTTTACGGAAATTTTGAGTTTCAAGACAAATGATATATTGACTACTGGTTTGTCCTGCATGATTTACAACTTGGCTATCTCAGCTAAAATCACGTTATAAAGGTGCCTTATTGCCTTTAACGGATGATTATATGCTCTTGAGTTTTACCTTACCTCACTCATACTCTGGTGTCATCGCAAATTGTCCCTTCTCTTGACGTCATACCACGCTGATTTGTTTAATATTGAGTGTTCAAGAGAGCTTCAAAGGGCCCATACCTCACGAAGATCTACGGCTGGCCGCACAGCATAGCAAAGTCGGCCTGCAACTGGAAAAGTCCTCAGGGGGGAGGGGAGATGGTGTCGCTGCCCTAGCCGCACCCCTCTTTGGCTTCGAATCTGCTAACCAATACTCTAAAAAAATAGCCCCGTCTCTTCTGCGTGAAACCTTCAATGTGAAATAAGCTCAATCGTGCCATGCAAATACGAAATAAACACTGCATGTAAAATCTGAGAAAATTGGACCTGTTCTTGTTGAGATGGCGTACCTATTGCTGGTTCTAGTGCGCAAGCGCATAATTTTACCGAGCTTTATCATAAAAAAATTGTTCAAGGACTCCTTTTATATGATAGCAAAAACAAACCAACAAACAAAGCCACAAACACCATGCAGTGATGTTCAGGGGCGGTCTGACCTTCCTGTGATTATCGTCTCTCTGATTGTGTTGATCTAGCCCGTCTCCGCTGATGGTGTCATCACACACCCTCTCATCCGCCGCGCCGACACAATCGGAGCAGGAATCGGGGCGGCAAGAGTGTTTGACCAGAAAATGGATCTCCCCTCTCTGGCTGAGCGGTGTCCGTGATTGCGTCGATTTGGACGGTCGCGGCATCACAGGGTATATACATACCGAGTCAGCATAGCGCGAGACCGTAAGGAATAATTGAACCAGAGGTCGGAAAAAGTGTCGGAAGTGTCACCAACTGAATTTCAAAGGAAATGGTTAAAGAGTAGATGATCTATGGCAACAAAATGAAATAATTTCCCAGACCTTCTGAGTCCCTTTAAATATTAAATAGCGTATTGGCTACAGCGTTAACAAAGGTTACACATCAGCGTCGCAAAGTGTTAAATAAAACGGTGTTACATAAAGGTAAAAAATCACAAAAATGCTTATGTAGTTAATAGACGGGCCCAAAAGCGGCGAAACTCTTAACCTCTGCCCAGTTGGATGGTATGGACCACTTTTGCCACGGCTGGGGAGGGCAAAACTACTAGTGTAGAGAGTTTGCAACAAGAGCTTAGACTGCACTGTGGTTCGGGTAAAAAGGTTTAGAGTGGACGCAGTGGTGTTGTTATTCTCCCCCTTTTACGCATGAGGGCGGCATACAAGCGGCTCAGTAGCGTAATAAAGCCATGTGCTGTATATAATAGAGTCAGAGGCGTGTGCTGCATGCGCCTATGGTTCACCATGTGGCCGTTACGCGGGTTCACACCTTTCGCACTGACTGTGGTGGCTCTGATATTCGACGGGGCGGCCCGTATCCCTATTGGTTTTACTCGTCCCTTTTTGGTAGCTCTCGCTCATACAGACGCCTCACGTATCGTGTTTCTCCCAATGGAATCTACGCCCTCACATACCCCCATTTTCCAGTCGGCCAATTACAAACTTTGCTTGCGCACGGCGACTACCTGCACATTTATGCTCGAATCCGCACCCATACTCGCTCCGAGCGTTACTAAGAGGCCTCGCGCTGAACGGGAGGCCACGGGTACAGTATACATGCTCCATTGGAATACGTGTCCTTCATAGTCAGGTTTGGTTTTAAACGACATGATGATCACACGCTGGACGGGTGACGACTGAGATACGCGCTGCAACACGATTATCTAAGGACGTGGGCCTTGACTTGTTCGTGCTTTAGCTTTCATGAATAAATTGGTTACAAATACAGTTAAGTTGGCTTTTCATATATCATAGCGTTCTGAAATAAGAATCTGAGCTAACTGAACATCGGCTACCTAGGGAAAACTAGTTACCCATATCAAATCGATAACTGCGTCTGGGCATCTTCTAGTAAGCCGGAGCAAAACCCCTGTTTTCCGCGAACGCAGAGGTTTCGTTAGCCCAGTTTTCCTACTTTCACGGTCGATTCTGTTTTGAGGGAGAACTTGATAGGGCAGCAGTGACTGCCTGCAGCAGCAATGTACACTCTCTTGTATTTGATTTATGCCGTGGGTGAGACCGCACACCATCTCTGGACCTTAGCAGGCACTGCTGTCATGAGAGGACATCATCAATACACGGACACGCTCTAGACAAGCGTGGAGAGGAGGCAAATCAGAATACCAGACCTAGGCCAGAACAGGGAAAAACGCCACGATAAACTTAGAGGATTGTAGTTTCTGTCAGCACTGTAGTAAAAGATGAAACATTCAGAAACCCAGGTATCATATATTTCGGGTATGCTTAGCTTTTGGATCAACTGAGCTCAGGAAACCACAGCTTCTTTTTCGGACCTGACACAAACCCCAAATGTTAAAGAAGCTACGGGCCGGATGAACCTACCACTAGGCTTAATGCTCCATATATTATTTCTTTTGAAACCTTTTACAGCTGACGTCGTTTTCCTAATGACATTATGGTGGCATTCCTTCATTGCAAGCACGATGGCTTAAGAAAAGCTTGAACTTTGTCTTCACTGGCTAACAATATAAAACTGGGGCTTCCGGTTATTTGCTGTTAGCCTTCGCCAGCCTGTCCAGAGGTGCAGAAACTTGCCAACTCGGCTACCGGAGTTTGTGACACATTTATGAAAATTGAGGTGCATAATTGTGACAAAATAGCGATCCTGACTGAATGGCTCAAGATCAAACCCCATATTTTCGAAATAGAGAATGAAGCGTGTAGGGAATATTTTAACTTAGCAGCTCTGTTCTTCAATTGCACAGCGTACCATTAGTAATACAATATTGGTACTGTGTTCAGTTTCTACTAAAACGAGGGACCCCCGCTGCAGAAAACCCGCAAACCGCTGTCACAGTTGCCAGATTTTAACATGCAGCCCAATGGGGCTGATTGTTAGTAGTTTGCAGAAAGTTGTCGCCTAGATACCGGAAATGTGACAGTCATTTTTTTCGAGAAATACACGATTGTGGGCATAGTTAAGGCATTAACGATAACGCAGATACTTTACCAAGTACTTCTCTGTCCATTTTTTCAGGTTAAATCATATTTACAGTTTGAGTGTCTTCGATTTATTGGCCCCAATTTCTTCGAATTTAGTATTAAGTACGCCTAAAAGCTACTAATAAAAGTACTAAGTGAGTGAGAAAATAAACATAGCTGGGCAGCAATTCTACTTAAACTGCGCAACAGCGACAAGACAAGTTAGAAATGTTTATGTGATGTAGAGCCGCCTTGGTAGAGCCTGCCAAAAATTTAAACAGGCGGGAAGCCACTTATTTTGAGGGCATATTCATGAGGTATATTTAAGATAAGTGCAGGCTAAAACTAGCTAGAATAAATATTGCTGCCCATGGCTAATCTAAGATGAATGTAGGCTATTGTAAGACTGATGCACTTTCCCATATCAAGCTTGGTTTTTCATTCCTTAGCCTGCTTGTGCCTTAGTTTATTTGTGCCCTAGATTGGTTAGATAGATTTGGAGCTGGAAGAAGTTGGGAGAGTTGGCGCCAGCAACAGGCTGGCAACAACAGTGATTCAGGTGAGTTTTCATGATCAAATTATCATATCAATATTGTACAGATAGCAAATGTGTGCTAATGCAGTCCTCCACAAAGTGTTAACACCCACACTGGAGAGGGGCCTGGAACTAACGTGCACTGGAGAGGGCCGAGTAGACCCCTTCTTATCTCAGAAAATCACAGCAAATCTCAGAAAGAAAAAGACTTCGAAAAACGCTGGTTAGGGGTGTGTTGCTTACTACCAGTGGTGGTAAGCAACGCACAGGACCTGAACTGCATGGAGTTAAAGCAGGATTTTGACTACACTGGATCTTTCTTTGGTATGTGAATTCCAATACCTCTGTACCTATTAGGGCAATAGACATTATTTTACATCTATGCAGGCTAGTTGCCTCAGAGTTTTTAGTGCAAAAAGGAATGACCAGACAGGTGATGATTGTGAGTGGGATGCAAATTTTAAGCACTTGATGTGTTTATAAAAATGCTACCTAAGGTCCACTTTACCAACACATTTTAGGTAGATTCAAATACTATGTTGACAATGACATTTTCCCTTTTGTTGATATGTGAGATAGAAGTTTAGTGGGGGGGGAAGCTGTGGTTAGGGTTCCCAATTGTGTGTACATGTATGCTCCCATTAATAGGTATGTTCCCAATAATGACTAATTTCATGATAATTGCTACATGTAATCATGTGGAAAAGTACCATAATTGGAAACACCCCTACCAAAAATGGAAACTTATTCAAAAAGGAAATGCATGTCATTGGGGGAAACTGCAGTCAGAGTTGCCAATAATAGTTATGACCCCAATACTGGAAAAAATGACCCATAATTGGAAATTTTTCTTCCAAAAACAAAAACATGATCTATAAATGAAAACTCAGTTTACTACTTTCATGCTGTAATGGTTTGGTGCTAGAACCTTGTATGCTGCAAAAAGTAAGGGACAGGTAGACGACATTCAGCATATTGGAAATAGTATTCAAGTATACAATTATTATTTCCAGCTCTGTGTGACAGAGGAGGCATACGTCGCATTGAGTTTGTGACAGCCAGCATACTTTCTGCACCTCTGAGCCTGTCGTTCGTAAAGTGGCATCGGTCAACGGATGCAATAAGAAATTATTCTTGATCCGGCTACCTATCGATTTTGAGGATTAAAGCTATAGGCAAAGGCTAGTAGTAAGTAGGCGAAAACTCTGATGTTATGCTCTTTGCTGGTGGACAGAGGTATAAAAATATGCAAATGTGTCTCCTAACCTCTGCGTTTGCGGAAACAGGGTTTTTGCTCCGGCTTACAAGAAGATGCCCAGACGCGAATATCGATTTGATATGGGTAACTAGTCTTCCTTAGGTAGCCGATGTTCAGTTAGCTCAGATTCTTATTTCGGAACGTCATGATATATGAAAGGCCAACTTTACTGTATTTGTAACCAATTTATCCATGAAAGCTAGCTTAACAAGTCAAGGCCCACGTCCTTAGATAATCGTGTTGCAGCGTGTATCTCAGTCGTCACCCGTCCAGCGTGTGATCATGATTTCGTTTAAACACCAAACCTGGATATGAAGGACACGTATTCCAATGGAGCATGTGACAAGTGAGACAAAATACACACAGATAAATATAATTGAACCGTCAGTCACGCACATTTCTTTGGTGAGGCGTGCAACTCAAGCCACTTGAGTCACGCACCTCAGATTTCTGCGTCATGGCGGTGGCTATTGGAGGATGGGAAGCGGCCAGGCTTGGTCCCACTGGTGCTCACTGTTCTCGCGTGACAGGTGCGGTATTGTCTCATGGGGACATTACAGTTAACTACAGATGATTGTGACATGAGGTCAGAAGTGATCGCCACACCTCGATATCCCCATCAGCGCCCTCCCAGCAAAACTGAGCACCACACGTGCTACATGAGTGGTCCAAGGGTGACGAAACCGGGGGGGGGGTCGAGAAGCGTCTCCCCAAGTTGCGAAAATCATGGGTGTTCCCTAAAAATTTTGATATTCCACCTAACCTATTTGAATTTTCTCTCTATTACCCGCGTGGCCCTACATAAATGTGTTGGTAGGGTGCATCGTCATTAACTTTCCCGAAAACACCCAATATGCTTAAGGTTCGCCTCTCGAACCTCCCACCCCTCGTCCTCGCCAGTCCGGGGTTCGACGTCCCCCCTCCAAAGTAGACGTCACAGCAATACAGAAACGTAACTCCGTAACAGAAAGCAGATCGTAAATCCGCGTGATTCTGCATGATTTTTTCGAAGTTTTTCTATTGAGGAGATATCTAAATACAAAAAAAGCAGAAGCAAAATTTACGCAAACTATCCCACAGAAAATGGGGAGTGTATTTCAGTAACTAATGACGCACCACAACTATCCGCGAGCCCAAGTTGCGCCTTTGTGCCCTTTACACGCTGCAAAGAAGAGCATCACTGTATGTCGCATCTGCTGGCCACGAGACTGGTGGTAAAAGGGCTCTGTCAATTTTGCGGGATTCACGGGTTTTTGTCCATGGCTCGAGAACAGTAAGTGATAAATGACGAAATTAACACTACAGCGTGACCAAATGAATGAAAAAAACTTTGTTTCGATACCTTGCCACTTAAGATGATATATTAGAAGTTTAGTTGGAAAAATTGGAGATTTTGAAACTACTCTTGAAGCGCCAGTACCATTTCGTACTAGTTTCTCATTTCCATTAGTTCTGTTCAGTCGAATACTATAAATTGAAAAAGACCAGAAAATTTGCTTTGATTACGTGTTTTTATTTTATTTGCATGTCCAATGCTTGTAGCGTTGTGGAAAAAATGGTATATCAACACACATTTTTTCGTTTTAGCCCAAAAAATTACTCTTAATATCGTAAGTCTGACACAAAAACGAAATAAGGACGCTTTTATGGGGTACCCTGATTTCAAGAGGCACAATTAAACCTGTTTTGAAAGTGATAAAAAAGAGAAACTTCATTGAGGTGAGACTTTACTCAAATTACGATTTATTCAAGCTTGAAGCAGGCGAAACGCGTAAGGTTACGGCGCAGCCCCACTCAGGAGGGTGATTCACCCCCTCCCTCCTTCCTACAAAACTGTCACCCGTGGTCTGGCTGAATTCCATTTCATCATAATAATTGGCCGAGTTTAACGACACTCTACTTCTTAGTTTCACAGCGTCGCCTGATGAGCTTTTGGCTCAGGCTTGCAAATAAATATATAGGGTCAGTTCAGTTTCTAAGCTGGGCATTGGCTAGTTTGCTGGGCTGAGGGGAATGAGAGAGAAAAGTTTTTAAACGCTTAAAGTAGGGGGTTTGGTGCCTCTGCCCTTAATTCAAATCCCCCTAATTCAAACCCTATAGCACTCCAAGTCATGTCCCGTAAAGTGCCCATTTGGTAAATGTGGGTGAAAAATCAGTATGAGATAGCCCTAATACAACCATGAAGAAAGGACACAGGACGAAAAGTACGGGGAACACTTGTCCCCGCCCATTGGTGCCCAAGTGCCCCTTGTCCAGTGAAGTTTGCTAATCTGCTCCTCGTCCCCCACTCCCTTTCTCTTGTCTTCTCTGTCATTTTCGTTTCGTGCATCATCGTCTACCGTTAAATCCCTCTCGTATGTCCTGTGTCTACCCTAGAATCCCTTTCACATGCTCTGCCCTCCCTCGTCTACACTGAAACCCCACTCATATGTTCTGGCCTCGCCCTTGCGTCCCCTGCCCAAGCCGCCCTGCCCTCCCTAATCTCTTTTCTGCTTTGCCATCGCCTTAGTATAAGCCAAAAGCTACATCTTGGCCTGATTCTTTGCATAACATAACAATTCGAGAAAATATATAAAGTGAGTTTTCCTTTATAGAACAAATATGATATAGAGGAAAAATTGTCACATGAAATTGACTGGAGCAGCCAAAGCACCTTTGGCGGGGGACTCACGATCGCAGGTATGAAACGAGTTCTTGACCTCAGTGTCAGTGCAATGGATACATGCTTTTGCGATAGACGGATAAGCCTTTTTGATGCGTGATGAAATTGCGTTCAGTAGAAATTACGCCTATGACTGAAGACATTTTAGGACTGAAAGATGTTGAACGAGGCTACCATTCTGATTCACCCCAGCCCAAGGAAATAGAGGTTCTGGGTACTTAAACTCGGCGCCCGGCTACTAGGACACGGGCTTGGTCCCAGTCTCAGCGATTATTTTGCCACGGCTAACTGGCTTTGAACCGAGAGAATAGCGTTGCGAATTTCTTTTGGAATATGAGGGCCAATGAATATATTTTGAACATAGGGTCTTTATCATGTCCTTATCTGTGACAGGTAAGTTTTCAACACTGATGATTAGCGGTAAGTTCTTAAGAGATATCCTAATACATAATGGTTGGTCATTTGTTAAGGCACGTCTGGATATTTTTATCTCATGTATCATTCACATACCTGAGTGTTTTTTTTCAGTTGTCAAGTTATTGACTTGAGTTAGTGTTTTTTAGTCACCGGAACACACACAGCACATGGTTTTGTTTCTGCATGCACTTGTTTTCCTCAGAGCGTGAAGACTCATTGCCTCAGCGAGAATGCTTAGTAAAACGAAAACAGCACTCACTGAGGAAAAGTGTCGCCGAGTGAACAGAAGTTACGAACTACACACAAATATAAAAATTCGCACAAGTTCCATGAGTATGGGAATTTTTAAACGGTTTGTTCCTTATTGCCCTGAATTAGAATGTTGTGTTGGTGCACTATTTTTTAGTCTGCAGGTGCCGTTAAAGGTGGGCCAGGTGCTCCTGTTAGAGTTCCAAGGTGCTCCTCTATAAAAGAAGTGAAACATCCCATAAAAACCCGCGGTAGAATGTTTATTCTTAATCAAGTAATCATTCCCAGACAAACCATTGCTGGAAATTGTGTGCTTGGCAGTATTTTAAGACCTCGATGTAAACTGTATGACACTAGCACTAATGTTTTGGCTTTATACCCCCGGATGCAATATCAAGTCCCGTAATGTGCGAAACGGAAATTTTGAACAACTGGGCCTGGACAAAAAGCTATGATTGCTGCATTTTTTTAGCTTAACATTATATATATATATATATGTGTGAGAAGTTGGGCAGTATATTTTCTTTTAGGCACTAGCTCTTAAATATGATAGCGTTTTCGCACTGGATAGCTTATTCTGTTCTGTTATGATCTTATTGCTGTCTCTTTTGTTTCTATAGAAATATTTCTGGTCAAATCGGTAAACTTCATGAAAGTATTGCAATTAGACTCGAGCTTTAAAATGTATCATGCGGCATTCATTTTCAAGATAAAACAGGATGCTTCAAATTTTAAAAGTTCTAGTTATTTGAGAAAAAAACATGGATTCCTTATAATCATGCTCCTCGTCTCAGCACTCCGAAACTTATCAAAGCTTGTTTTTTTATTCACTGCTAACTCTTTAACTGATATTTCACTAAATTTGTTCTGAAGTCTTTTGTAAGCGTTTGACTCGTTGACACCCGTTCAAGTAGCTTGAAATTGCAATATCAATGGGCTGGGCGGGTCAGCTGGTCGGTCATGTGGGTCGGGCAGTTATGGGGCTATGCAGGGGCCCCATAACTGCCCGACCTGACCTGGTCACGAGCTGACCTGAGCTGACCTGGTCACGTTTGAGGTCAAACGTGACCAGGTCAGCTCGTGGGCCACGCGTGACCGGACCAGCTTGTGGCCCAGGCGTGACCGGGTATGTATCCTGCCCAAATACTTGAATTTAAAACTACATGACCGGGCCTAAGCAAATCAAGCGTTAACAAGGGAATTTTAGCGAAATGCCAGTTAAGAAGAAAACAGAGTTAGCAGTAGAATAAAAAACAAGGTGTTGAATCTAAACAAAGCTTCGATGAAATTGATATCGACGAGGAACAGAAGCGTAATATTCGTATATTCTTGGATGGTCTCTCCTATACAAAAGGTATGCTAGATATTTTGCTAATTTCTCTTCGATTTAATGTGCAAATTTTTCAAACGACTATAATTTTGTAAATGTGAGCCATCCTGCTTTTTCTTGAAAACTAATGTTGAGTTATAGGTACATTCGAAAGTTTGAGTTATGTTGTGATATTTTCATGAACTTTACTGATTTGATTATAAATATTTAGATAGAAACAAAACAGACAATAAATAAAATCATAGAATAACAGAAGAAGATGTCCAAATGCCAAAACGCTAGCATATTTAATAGTCA
The DNA here is from genome assembly GCA_034440635.1 of Lepas anatifera. Classification (NCBI taxonomy): domain Eukaryota; kingdom Metazoa; phylum Arthropoda; class Thecostraca; family Lepadidae; genus Lepas; species Lepas anatifera. Next base: position 1,297,659 of record JAOTON010000708.1, on the reverse strand, counting down.
ATGCATATAAGACAAACATATACATATATGATTTGGATGACACTTTGTGCTCTACAATACAGGTAAAGCGGTGCAAAAGCGCAGCAATTACGACCTTAAAATTGAGGCCTCACAATTAATGACATTAAACAATTTTCGACTGATTTGCGCGAATTTTCCGTCAACAAAATGTATTTGCAAATTCTATCCCCGTTAAGCACGTAGCGACTTGTCAGTTCCTTGCGGTTTTTCGGTCAGTTCGGAAGAGACTATGGTGGAAGGCACTTCAACTTGCCCATCTCCAGCGCTTAGGGTCATATTGGCCAAAATATGTGTTGATGACCAGGAAAAATCTGGAACATCATAGGCATTTCAAGGCGGGAAGTGCCCGTCTGCCGTTTCAATAACACACTGGACACGTACATTTACTCCTGTGATGTGCATCAAACAGAGATGCCGCACTCTTATCGCTACATTACAATAACTGCCAGTTGCAGACCGTCAAGCCTCTGTAGAATGCTCTACTCCCTTGAACCTATGGCACGCTGAAAAGCCACTGGTGTCATTTCTAGCCAGGCACTTCGAGCTCTTTTTTTGCAAGTCCTTGGGTATTGTTTTTTCGGGTGAACGTTTTCATTTTATGATTTTTCCGGTCCGCGGCGGCGGTGGGGTAAGGCACACAAAATTATGAGAGTACATTTTCTCGCTTCTTCACTTCCCAATATCCCGAACCAAATATAAAATTATATGAGTTCTTAATTGTATGGTTTTTTTATGTTGCTAACACCGCTGAACATACACCGCACGAACGCTGCCAATAAAAACTCCTCGCGAGCGTACAAAATAAGTTAGGATTCAGAAGCAGGGGGTGGAGGATGTGAACTAAATGGCGGATGCTTCTTGCTCGCACGGCAGAATTCGATTTCTTCGCGCTGGCACTACAAAAACGCCTACCATGTCGCCGGTCTACTCTGCTCTGGTACTCACCCTTGGGGAGGCGCAGCCGTCCTGTACGGCAGCTCGCTGGCCACGGGCACCAGTAGGGTGTAGGTGCACATCCAGACCAGCACCAGAAGAGTGCGGCCCATGGCGGCAGCAGAGCACAGCTGGTCAGCAGAGAGGGTACATAGCGTCGGGCGTCGGCGACGGCGGCGCGGCTGCGATTGGCGGCGGTGGTCGATACCAGCCTCTCGGGTCGGCTCCGACGCCGCCGCTGCCGCCGGCTGCGCAGCCATCCCCGGCTGATCAATGCCCAGCTGCGTCAAATTCGCCGTCGTGGGATGCAAGCTCTAGGCTGCTCAGCCGGCTGCAGATGCCGGCTCTTCTGCCGCTGAGGGTGGCGGCGGTGTCGCCGGCAGCCGGCGGCCGCCGCTGTGCCGCCGCAGCCGGCGACATGTGCCCGTGAGAATCGAATGTTGAGTTGAATCTGCAGGAACTGTTTTGCATTATTAGTGAAGCTGATTTCGAATATCAGAGCCGAGCGGTCCACTGTTTAAGTCTGCTAATTCGCTACTTGTGGACTCGCCATATGGCAGCGGGGTAGCGATAGCGGTTTCTGTAACCAGAAGGTGGCGCAGTAGCGGGCTGCAGACTCAAACTATTTCAAAATTATTACCGACGGCCTGTCAATATGACTACCAACCCAACAAATAAGGAGATAATGATTGATTTCAATGTTTTCTACACCAGAAAACAAAAGAAAAGTTGATACATGTTTTTGCACATCTTTTTTTATAAATTTTGTACAAGTTGTTGCCAGCAGTAGCGCACCCAATGGGTGCAGCGGGTCCAGTCCCCCAAACACTTCAACACCAAAGTGCCGCCCCCGCCCGTGTCGGGAGCTGAAGACGCCCGGCATGGGTTTTGGTAATAATTGATAGCCGCAGGCACCCATCGAGGGCAGAAAGGAGCCTTGATCTGGCATTTAGCACCAGTTCTACTCTCACCTTGCCACCCTTGCCCATAGCGTGCCGCCCCTGCTTTGAAGCATTCACCTAATGTGTGATTCAAGCCGCCCCTGCTCCGAAATTGCCGCCCCCTGTCAAATATGCCTTCCCCATCAGCCTGCTACCCACCCTCCCACCCATTTGTTAGCTTCCCCCCCCCCAAAAATCCTAGGTGCGCGCCTGGTTCCCAGTTCGGTTCTTGGAGTCGGAATCTCACTAAAGTCATCAAGGGACTTGCAGCGGAGACCCCGACCCCACCATCCGAACGAGCAACTGCCACAATGAAGGCTAATTTGAAAGCCAAAGTTTAAAGGGAATGCGACACCTTCGTCGAATCCTGGAATTTAGTGTAATTAGGGGAACTTTTAGCCGAAAATCAAGGAGGCGTCCATGATTTCTCTGAAACAATGTAAAATAAGCTCAATATTTTTATTTTCAAAATGCTCTTCTAGAGAAAGAAATAAGTATCTGTCTGTGGATGATGTCATGATCTGGCAACCACTACCATATTCAATACGCTTCAAGGGCTTCGATTGGCTGATACTCGCCGTGACGTCAACATATGTCGTCATACCAACAGACATGATAACTGTGGCCTGCTGCTAAGGGTACATGAGGGGTACATTTCAGGTAGGTTTTAGCTTTTTCTACGGAAATCTCGAGTTTCAAGGCAAATTATATATTGAGCACCGGGTTTTCCGACTTGCTTTAAAACTTGGTTATCTCAGTTAAAAACACGTTATGAAGGTGCCACATTCCCTTTAACATTGCACAAAGCACGGGGACAGCCACCCCGCTCAGGTCACTCTCTCACCAGTCAATCGCCAGACGATTTACGTCGGGTAAACTATTGAGCGCCGGAGCGTCTCAGGGGAACCGGTCCCAAGCCTGCACACGCACTGCCACTGCATGTTCCTGAGCAGCGGGCCGGAGCCCAATGCTCCATCACTTGAGCTACCGGGACGACAATAATAAAACTGTTAAATCTTACAATAAAACAGTTATTTTACGTGTGATATCAAAATAAGTAGTTTACGTTGAACTTTGTTCCAAATGAACAAAAAACAACACTTTCGGGTGTCGCTTTATCAATGTTTTGTAACAAGCAACAGTAGTGGAGAAGCGAAGTAGCGTATAACGGTTTCACGATTTTTAAAGTGGTGCCAGCGACGGTAGCAATTTCATATTGCCAGGATAGCTGAAGGGGTGGTAGTGCCTTCAAAGATGTGGTAGCAACAGTCACTTCTGTCGAATGCACATGTCACCATGACTTTTCGTGGGGACACGGTGCCGATATGAAAGGGAAGCTACGCCTTGAATCAAGGGCGGTGGAAGGTGATTTTGGAAGGTTTGAGGTTCTAAGCTTACCCCATTTTCAATGTTTTCTTCAAATATATTCTATGCTTAAACCTCGGCCTGGTGGGGGGGTTAACACCCCCTCGGGTTGTTCCGGCTGCACGACAAAACGGCGGCGCGAAGCGCCGCCGTGCTTGGCACACCTTATCCCTAATTAATTCCGCAACTTTCCCCAAAATGTTAAGGGCGAACCATCTCAGGTCAGGTCACCAGTGCAGGTCTAGTGACCTCACCTCAAATATTTTTAAAGGTGGTATAAGTAGGAAATGGGTGAATCTATCGAATTGAAATTGATACCACATAATGGGCCCACCGAGTGCTACAATATATTTTCCAGGATTTTTCATATTGATGACCTAGGATAAGGTACAGATTATGACCTCTCCATTGAAAATACATAGGGAAAACAGGAAATGGGCTGTATCTGTGTAATTAAGGCTGCGAATACCTTCGTATTCTCCAAATTGTAGTATCCTGGGCCCCTTTCCAGGTGCCGGTTACAATTTTTGGCCTGCGACCTCCGAGAGGTCATTTGGGGCTATCTAAACAATTTTCAGACTTGGGTCAATAACTTTGCAGGAAATGATGATAAAGCGTATATTTTGAAACTATTAAGTTTGTATTGCTATTGCGAGTCGATTGATATGCATATTGACTATGCTAGGTTTAAAAGTGAACTTGACCTGACCTGAGGTCAGACCATTTTTGTGTATTGACATAGCATAGTCATAGTTGCATAGCATAGATGGTTGCAAAACTCCACCTGGCTGCTGACCAGGGCTGGATGGAGTCTCAGCACTGTCATCTCCGGTACTAGCTTCGGCACCATCCGAGGGGACCTTGGGCTCAGGTGAAACGTGCTATCGTTGAAACATATGGTGTTTCTCTGGCATGTGTGTTTAGCGTTTGCGCAATGCGAAAACGAGTAGCCTCACCATTTTTAGGTAAACGGGGTAAATGTAAGGAAGGGTTTTCCATCCCACATAGATATTTGTGGTCTCCTCACCGAGCGTATCTGTCTGGGGTTTCCTTTCCTGGTGTTTTTTGCCTTTATATATTTCAAACGTGTGGCCGCTGACTTTTGGCTGCCAGCATTTGCGGGTGAGCTTTTTTCGGACCCCTCGCCCTTAACTCTTCACCATTTAACAAGAAGATGGCCCCCTATGAAAATAGGGCTTAGCGAAACAAAGTGCAATAGAGCCGCGTAATTAGTAAGAAATACGCATTTAGTGCTAGGTCAATGGTGACTAGAGGTCAAATAGTAAGATCGCTATTTTACCAAATATGCAATGATTAACAAAGGTCATAACCTATATACATAGGCGGTAAAGTAATTGATAAAATTGCCAGTATTCCGCTAAAGAACGCCAGTGGTGACTAGGGTCACGGACAATAACGAGGTACGAAAGGTAGAAAGACCGCCGTATATTAAATGAAAGACACTAACAAGAAAAACACAATGGTGTTTGTTTCAGTGCTCTAACTTAATAGGTCAAAAGTTATGGTCAAAATACGTTTTGACCCTGGTGAGGATGACCGGAAAAGTCAAAGGTAAAAGACCCGGATTGGAAAGGTGTCCAAAAACGCTCGAGCAGTCAGATTGCAACATTGTGGGCTTTATATCATGAAACAGGTTTCCATGCTTTCCAAGGGAGAGGTCGCCGGACCTGACCTCGGCACGAAATGAAAAATCGGATATAACTAGACCGAAGGGGTCATGAAGGTAGGAAGTTCAAATCGATGGACTTGAAATGCAAGCTCTTACAGAGCTCTAAAGTTGAAGGAGGTGACTGTGACCTCGTCGGACCTACCTGGACCCGGGGTAAAATTTCAGGGATGATGGGAAAATGATGCGGAGAGGAAGCCTAACTGCGGTCTGCACCTGTCGTTTTCTGCTATCCCGGAAAACAGCCCCCCCACCGGGGGCATGATGGCCCCCAAGGTTTTCGGGATAGCAGAAAACGACAGGCGCAGCACCGCGGTTGAGGGACCCCACGCATCATTTCCCATCATCCGAAATTTTACCCCGGGTCACCCAAGGTCAGGTCACCAGACGAGGTCAACCAAGGTACCTCACTTCACCTTTAGAGCTCTGTAAGAGCTACATTTCAAAGTCGATCGATTGAAACTTCCTACCTCATGACCCCTCCAGGGTCTACAAGGTGTATATCCGGGATTTTCGATTTCGTGCCCGAAGTCAGGTCACCAGGCGACCTCTCCCATTGGAAAAGCATGAAAACTATTTCATGATATAAAGCCACAAAATGATTGCAAATACTCAGACTGCTCAGAACAACGTTTTTGGACACCCTTTCACGGATCCCAGGGGTCATATTTGCCCTTTGACTTTCCAAGGTCATCCAAGGTCACCAGAGGTCAAAAACAGTATTTTGGCAATAACTTGACCTAATTAAGCTAGAGCGGTGAAACAAACACCATCGTGTTGTCTTGTCACTGGCTTTCATTTGATATACGGCAAGGTCACTTTCTGACCTTTCGTGACCTCAGGTCATATTAGGTCACGAGGTGACCTCTGGCGGTCAAACCACTGGCGGGAGGTCTTACGTTCCACATAGCGGAAAAGTACTGGCAATTTCTATCAAATATACTACCAGGCCTCAATAGCTCTAATGACATAAGAGTTATGCCCAGTTTGCTTAATCATTGCATATTTGAGTGAAAATAGCCGATCTTGACCTAATTTGACCTCTGGAGGTCAAACCATTGACCTGAGCACTAAAACATGCGAAGTAATTTCTTACTGAATTCACGCGAGCTTTCTATTGCACTTGCAGATTTGCCTAACGCCCATATTTTCGGAGTTAGAGGGGGCCATCGATGGCCCCGGTGGGGCGAAGGTGGCGCCGACCCCGGTGGGGCGCCGGGTTAGGGCGCCATCGATGGCCCCCGGTGGGGCGAGGGTTAAACCTCCGTGCCGCGGATGATCACCTTCTTTCGCGAAAATGACCATCCGTGTCACTGGTGTTGAATGAATGAATGCCGGCCGCGTTCGTATTACGGACGTCGCGGTGGACTCTGGTGGTTGCCTGTCCGAAATGGACCAAGCGAGCTTGGCTCATCTCGGACATTGCGGCTAGGCGCGTTCGCTGTGTGTGTCTACGATGCAAACACGGCCGGCCGTTGGCTGATCATAGGAAGGCCACTAAAAAACAGCATCTCTTTTGCTTGGAACGAAGAGGGGTCTTGGTGTTGTGTGATGTTGGCCCGAAGAGAGAAGTCGATTGCTGGGCCGATCCTTCTATTGTTCATCACAGGCATACTTATACGCATAAAGCAACAAAAACACTCACGAAACATACTCCGAGTCTAGACCATTGCCTGTCCTTGAGACAGGCTGACCATGTTTGCTTTCTGGGTTCCGACCCGTCACCACACCACACCTTTCCCCTATTAATAATGTATTTTTCATTGTTTTACTCTAGTCCAGTTTTTTCTCATTTTTTTCACTCAAGTTCTTGTTCATACACATTTTTACACGTTCAACACATCAAAAATTCCCATTTTCTTCATTCAACACATCGGCGCATTCCTCTTTTTACCTATTCTACACATCACACATTCCCATTTTCGTCATATAACGCTTTGACACATTCCTTTTCTCGTCATATAACACTTCGACATATTCCCCTTTTCCATATCAAATAGACATGTGGCTAATGTGTCACTTACTAGCATCGTTCCCAAACGCTACTTGTGCACGTACTAGCTGTAGTGGTTCTGCCCCTGGGAGGTGCACATATACTTAGCCGATACTTAAGCCGTCTGGCTTCGCAGGGTGCACCGGTATCGGAAACACTGTGGTGACACTGGTTAAGGTGACCTTGTTTGCGAGCTGGCGCTTGTGATTGTTATCTGTGGCAGTCCAGCCTGGAATACAGAGAAGAGAGGACCAACAATCTTTACACTAGCATATGACTGGCGGAGCTGAAGCCTTTCAGGTAAGAAAAAACACTGAGAATGATGCTGAAGTTTAGTAACTAGTTTAGTATCTGCGACGCGGCTGGAGTTTACTTCCGGACCCAGTGCTATTGTCCCAAGGTCAAGTACAGCTACTGCTCTGACGCGCTGCTGTGTCCGGCACTGGAACAAACTCTTAACAGGACGAAATTGTTGGTTTCCGTCTGATCAAGATGACATATGTAGCTGCGCAGTGGCTGGGGTTAGCAGAAATGCGGGTGTTTTAAACGCAGACGGTAACGCTGCGGGGTTGTTTGCACCGCAGGTCACATCCGGAGACTGCTCCGCTGCTGGGCGGGGTACCAACGTCCCTGATCAGGGGATCAGCCGTGTATTGGATGTGCTGCTTCCTGGAGAAGTGGGCGGAGACCAGCGGATTAAACTCGGCGTCCAATTGTTATGGATGCACCGTTGACCATTTCAAGGTTGAGACCAACTAAGAGTGGTTGCCATATTCCAAGCTTAGGGGTGTGATTGGATCAACGGGTGAAACTGGCGTCAGCTCTAACAGATGCGTAAGGGAGCCTGAAACACAATACAAGGCAGTAGAAAACAATAAGAAAGGAGGGCTGCCGTGAAGAGGCAAGTTATAAACAACAGACATACAGAGGCAGACAGGTGTACGAAAAACAAAATACGAGTGTCGTTGAATATGTTTTGATCAATGTACAATTTGATTACCACTGGCCGTAAGTATGCTGATTTATATACAAGTCTAACAGCAGACAGAGGTACACGGGCCAGCCAGGTTGGCGACGATAAGAGAGCAGTTGCAGACGCTCGTATTCGGTGGTTTGAGCTCGGATGAGCGCAAAGACCGGAGGTAGTTCGGAGATAAATAAGCGGTGGCCTGATGTGACGGCCAGGGGCGGTGGCAACGGATGCGTCGCCAGACGAGCCGCACCAAAACATGGACGTCACAGAGCCGAGAATGGAGGAGGTCGTGTGTGGGGCCAATCTCGGGTGGTTATAAAGCAAAAACCGCAATGACGAAGAAAGACGAGAAGAAGGCTGGTCCATGCATCCATCGGGTGTCCATCAGGCGCGATATCCGGCCGTACAGGAGTACAGCACATTTCCTATGCGGGACAATTATACAAACATAACCAAGGGGAATTCAGCTACGGTAAAGCGCAAAGTCCTTAAAGGGAATGTGATACCTTTATAACGATATTGTAACTGAGATAGCCAAGTTGTAAAACATGCTGGAAACCCGGTACTCAAGAAATCATTTGACTTAAAACTAAAAATCTCCGTGGAAAAAAGCTAAAATCCTACCTGAAATGTACCCCAGATGTATCCCATCCAGGCGGCCACAGTGGTCAGCTGTTGGTATGATAACATCGCTGACTTCACGGTGAGTAATTAGCCAATTGAAGCCCTTGAAACCTATTGACTATGGTAGTAGTTGCCAGATCATGACGTCATCCACAGGCAGAGGTTTATTTTTCACCCTAGAGGAGCATTTTCAAAATCCAAATATTGAGCTCATTGTATGTATATTTTTCAAAGAAATCATGGACGTTAATTACACTAAAATCTTGGATTGGACCAAAGTGCCACATTCCTTTTAAGGCAGCAAACGGCCACGCGCCAATTCAAGCAAAAGAGAGGAATTCACCCAAATTAAACATGACAGCAAGACCAGGGTCAAAAGGTCATGTAAGTTCGGGAAGACATGGCTAAATTTCAGTGGGAGGCGGAAACAGCAGAAGTGACACATACCATTACAGTTATGTTGTAAGCTGCTGTGATCTAAACTGGGTTTTTCTGGCGGTATGGATTCAAATTGGTTGCCCCTCGGGTTTTTTTCCGGTTGTACGAAAAAATGGCGGTGCAAAGCTCCGCCGTACTTAGCACACTTTATTCATAATCAATTCTGCAACTTTCGCCAACATTTTAAGCTTGGTCCATCTCAGGTCAGGTCACCAGTGCAGGTCAAGTGACCTAACCTCCAAACATGTTTAAGATGGCATACTAAGTCAGAAATGGGTGAATCTATCGGATTGAAACTTATACCAAATAATGGGCCTACCAAGTGCTACAAGATGCATTCCGGGATTTTTCATATCGATGATCCAGGGTCAGGTACGGATCATGACCTCTCCATTGGAAAGGCATGGGGAAAACATGAATTGGGCTGTATTTGTGTAGATACAGCTGTGAGTACCTTCATATTCTCCAAATCTTATTATCCTGGTACCCTTTCCAGGTTCAAGTTGTAATTTTTGACCCGTGACCTTTGAGAGGTCATCTGGGGCTACTTAAGCAGGTTTCAGGCTTGCGTCAATAACTTTGCAGGAAATGAAAATCAATTTTTATATTGCAAGTCGATTGATATGCATATTGACTATGCTAGGTTGGTTAGTGACCTTGACCTGACCCCAGGTCAGGCTACTTTTAATTCTTGACCTTCCATAGTCATATACATCATTCGATTCGCCGTAACGAAAGGAAGCGAATGGTGCCTAAAAATTGTTCTAACTCAACTCCATCAGACGCTAGAGCCCGAAAACTCTTCTGTAACATGGCACATTCTTTGGCCTGTCATGACCTCAATATTGATTTGAGCCAAAAATTGACTGATGTAGTTTATTCATGAATTCTTATGGGCTATCCACCAGCGTTCACGTTTTTTGCTATCCCACTTAGGAGCCGAGTTCGAGGGGTTTGGGTGTTTAACCCTCCCACCACCATGGCGAAGGTGGTTCGGAGGCCCACCGGGGTGGGATTTAAAGCATCGTACATGCGTAAAACCCTGATTCACTGTCTCCAGTAGGCTTGCTTATTGCAGGTGCCCTGCTGTCGCGACCCACAACCCAGACCTCGAGACGATCTGGGTACGTGACCGAGACCGCAGTGGGGCGAGGCACACCAGGGTTGGACATGTCTTCGTGCTAAGACTTCACTGATGTATCCACAAGAACACGCTGAAATGTGAATGAGGTAACATGGAAGGAAACCGTTTGATCAATTTGACTGAAATAAATAGTTTATCCGAAAGGAAAAGAGTTTGGAGAAGTTAGAAAAAGAAAGAAAGAAAAAATGCGAAACAACAGGAGGATCAGCGTGCGATATTAATCTGGCACTTCCTGTTCCAGCTTCCTGTCAGGTGTCAGCTGACCATCACCGCCGAGGGGCACTCTCACACTGCGGTGACGAAGAGATCGGGACTGAGGTGACCCAAAACCGAAAGATCATGTCGGGTAGGTAGCCATCAGAATCCCATGCCGACTGGTTGAAAGTATCCGAGGATATTGATAATGATAACTATGACGTCAAACAATGATTAAAATATGAGGATACAGGTTTATTGGGGTCCTAATTAATTCAGACAACTCTGTGAAAGTCTCTGTGGAGGCCACAATTTGTCAGCAAGGCGTGCATGACATTCTTAAAATATTTTATCATCATCATCAACTGTTTTCATTATTGTCCAGATGACAGACAGGGCAGACAAAATAAGACAGGTACGAACATAAGATTAAAGGAAGCCAAAACGTCTCGATGTAATCACAAAAGAAAGAGGATATGGTAGCTCTGGCACAAACCCCAATGGTTTAAATCGGCTCATCAGCCGAAATAAAGCACCACGCCTAACAGCCACCCGGTTCCAACCGATCGGCCAACTGACAGGGACGCTGCAAGCCGTCAATTTCTGGCTTATTAACGCACCAACTGCGTATGGCATATCATGGGTCGTCATATGGCGTCGCCAACTCTCTCCCTGTTGGAAGGGTTTCTCGGGAGCCAGATTGCTCTTTGTTCCGGGAATCTGCCGGGCCTTGAACCTGGGTCGGCCGCGTGGAAAGTGAGCGTGCTAACCACTGCACCACCGCGCCGACGGCTTGTGTCACATGTACCATATGTGTGTTTCATTGTCAATGAGTGTGGGCCAATTTAAAAGGTCTTGAAAAACTGCATCATGCACCCTGATGCCGAAAAAATACTAAGGACTCGAAATCGGTGCTTACAATTTTGCCCGCGGCGCATATTCATATACCGGACTCATTTAATGAACTCTAGTGCTCCTCTTTTCTAGTATTATCGAAACTACACACAATACGAACACCTAACCTATCTATTCATCCACCTGCACAGAATATCTCCTACACTTGTCCACCTCCCTCAGTCTACCAGCACGCACAGCCACCACCATCTTCAACACCATGAGTCTAGGTTTTATAATCCGCCACGCGACCCCTCCCCACCGAAGCTTAAACTCGGCGTCAGCATACCCAGCGTGGCCTCTCACCTCTGTGCCCCGCGGGCAAGCGGCGCCGAGCGGATGGCGGTCGCTGATTGGTGGAGGCGCGTTCACCTGTCTTGCAAGGAATTCAGCGGAAATTCAATCATGAAAATGGTAAAATTTTAAACCATAAATCAGGAAATGTATTCGCATTATCTTTTTGAAACATTCCTAGAACTACCTTTCCCTCTATTTGCTTGACAATTTGCCACACCATTCGAGGCTGCTCTTCGTTACCGGCGAAATGGTGGCAAACAGCACTAGCTAGCCGGCGGCCGAGTTTGCTGAAGTCGGGAGTGTCGCGAGATGGGTTTCCACTGAGTGGAGAAGAGTAGGGCCCGACCCGAAGGTAACCGAAGGAAGGGGGAGAAAGAAGTGCATACAAAATACAACTTCTTCACCGTCAGACGAGTTATAGAGTGAGGACTAGTAGAGAGCGCTGCTGAAGTACATCCAGATAATATACCAGAAGAGGGAAGCACTTCCCGCTTTGCTCCGTGATGGATAGTGAGAAGGCCCAGAACCTGATTCGGAACTAAAATATTGTTGATTTTGTAGCACATTTCACCTTTCTGACGTCATACCACGAAAACTATAACTCTATGGCGAAACTCCAAAAGCCATAGGAGACAAATGTTTTCGTCTCGGGAGGGCACTATTATTGGATCGATCATGCTTACGTGGACGTTCAAAAACCATTGGCAGCGCCCAAATCCGAGAACTGTCAATTAAGACAGCGTTAAGAGAACCATTATATTATAAACACCACACAAAAACCCCTTAAAGGGAATGTGGCAGCTTTGTAACGTGATTTTAACTCAGATATAGACCTGCAAAATGCCGCAAACTCGCGTACCATGGTACGGGTCACTTTACCAGCTAATCATTGTGGATTTGGCCCACTTTTTCCACAAATCACCGTCGTCTTTTTCCACAAAATACAGACAAGTTTATTCTACCTTAAAACAGCTCTGCTCTAAACCAGAAACTTTAAGGGCACCACGTCCCAAAAAGTGGCATCCCTACTTGGACGGCCAGTGAGCTGCAAAAAGTCGCGAACTAGTGGGCCGTTTCCCTTGCTAAAAGATAGGGAATGGTTCGCGCATACTGCCCATACTTCGAGGTCGTCTGGGCCGTTTTCAATTTCTTTTTTCCCTTTCTGAATAGCTTCTTTTGCAAAGAGATGTGTATAGAACTGTCTCATATTTATTCTTAAGTTAACTATCGGATTTTTAATGGTAAAAACTTTTTAAAAATAATAATGACATGTACGGGGTGAATTTTAATTTAGCAGTATCAGTTGATCTGCTCTAGTAATTGAGACGAGGAACAGCGCTGTCACTGAGGTTAAATGCCGCTTTGGCTTTGAATTTGAAAAGTGAAGGAATACCTTCCATCTGGTAGCAGTAATCTGATTGGTCGTAAGCTCTGAGCCTCACCCACTCGCTGAAAACACCATGCTATCAAGTGAACCAGCATGCAAATGCCTGTGGACCGAAAGCCTCGGGCAAGTCAGCGTCCAGTCAATGCGATTTTGGGCCAAATTGCGCCCAATGGCTGCAACACACATCACATTGCCCTTCTTCCGGACTTGGCAGAACACGTATCAATTGTTTTTGTTAGAATCGAACTCTGAAATTGTTTATTTACATCAGAAATGTGCATTATCGTTCGGCCACTCAATAAACACGGCTGCCGCAACGACATCTGACGTTCAGTTTTTACACCAGTACTTCTTGTACTGCACACAAATTGTGTCATGCGGAAACGCTGTGAATGGGCTTTTACAGCGAGTCTATGATCAATACTTGGGATTTCACTGATTGTTAAAACTGTCATTTTGATGACGTCACTTATTGTTAGAAAAGAGGATATATTTCTGTTTTTAGCCTGTGGAAGTGGGAAAAAATGTTGTTTTCTTATTTTCAGATCTCTCTTGTTCTTAAATTGTTCTTTGTAGAATTTTGACAAAGTGGACCATTCCCTTTAAGGACATGCAACCGAAATGTACTGCCTAATATGAAAAAAATACTAGTTGACTGGGCACTCCGCATCCAGAGATAGAAATCCACCCCCCAGCCATGCAGGTAATTTCAAAGTTTCATATTCTGGGCACTGAGCATAAACCTAGGAAACATATCTTCAAAAATACAGTATTTTCTAAAAATGAGTAGAATAAGCGACAGGGGAGGAATGATATATCCACCAGTCAAATAGCTTGCGCAGTGGGAAGACTCATCTCGTGGTATGGATCCCAATGACCAAAACAACCGCAACGTCTAAAAACAGCATCTAAAAGCGTTAGCATGACAATGAAGCTCCTGACCATTTGAAGATCAGCGCTAGAGGGTTTTTCTAATCGTGCGAGGCAAACTGCTATTTTGACTCTTCGGGCTGTTTCACAAATACTTTTCCTCCGCGTGTGCTCTATTAAAACATATTTTCAATAAATTTGGATTTATATTTTCTAAGATCTCTCTCCCTTTATTGTGCCTGTCTCTTCCGAGCACTTCCGCACAGAGAAATGACATGTACAACATTCGATGGGTGATGGTGAATGTCACAACAACTGATACAATTTCAAGACAATACCAATAATTTTGCTAGGGTTCGAATTTTAATTTATCCTGAATAATTCAAGACCGCGTTTAAATTCTTCTAAGCTTCCAGAGTCCATAAGAGACTGAGGCAGTTGGTTCCATGAGGTGATCACTGCAGGGTAGAATGAGTCTGTATGAATTCACGTAGTACATCGATCTAACAAATCTTTGATTGTGGCCTCTTGTGTTGTCGTTGGTTGGTCTCAGATGAAGAGTTGGCAGGTCTACTAAACCCTTGACTAAACCCTTGACTTGAATGATCTGTAATGATCTAAACCAGGTTACTCAGACCGCCTTTTATTTGAATCGCGCCCTCAGACCGCTCGATACCACATAGAACGGCGTGCTGTTTTATTTGTATCTGAGGCGCTGTACTTGTCGTTAAGTGCTTAATTAATGTTGTAATTTATCCTCACCAATAAATCATAATCAGATAATCATATTTGCAAAATCATCAAAACATCCTCAAAAATATTTTCATACATTCCTAAAATATTCTAGATTATATATATACGAGAAACAGTAATAAAACATATATTCATTTCAGTGTTTTAGTGCCATTTCTTTTGCTTTTGCTTAAACTTCCTAACTGTTTTTGTTTTATTGTTTGACTAACGCTTGCAAAGTTTTGCAAACCAAACAATGGTGGAGAAAGATATCGAGAAAGCGACAGGGTAAAATGTTTCTGGAGCATTATCGAAACAAAAGCCCTTTGTTTGTATGAAGGTTTTGAATGATGTAGTCTGAATTATCTTGCCCAAAGACTTAAAAGTTAGCTCTCGGGTGATTCATGGGATTTTTTCAGGTGCAGGTGGGGTCAGTATAGGAGTCATAAAGAACTAATTTTTTATATTGGGAGCGATGCCATCCTGAATTTTGATTTGTACTTGATAGTGGTAAAATGAATAGTCATGTAGTCAGCATCTCCATTTTAAATTTTGGTAGCACTTTAGCATTTTAACCCGCGCCCCACCGGGGGTCCGGCGCCACCTTCGCCCCACGGGGGCCATCGATGGCCCCCCTCTAACTCCGAAAATATGGGCGTTAGCGCAAATCTGCAAAGTGCAATAGAAAGCTCGCGTGAATTCAGTAAGAAATTACTTCGCATGTTTTAGTGCTCAGGTCAATGGTTTGACCTCCAGAGGTCAAGTTAGGTCAAGATCGGCTATTTTCACTCAAATATGCAATGATTAAGCAAACTGGGCATAACTCTTATATCATTAGAGCTATTGAGGCCTGGTAAAGTACATTTGATAGCAAATTGCCAGTACTTTTCCGCTATGTGGAACGTAAAGACCTCCCGCCAGTGGTTTGACCGCCAGAGGTCACCTCGTGACCTAATATGACCTGAGGTCACGAAAGGTCCAAAAGTGACCTTGCCGTATATCAAATAAAAGCCAGTGACAAGACAAACACGATGGTGTTTGTTTCACTGCTCTAGCTCAATTAGGTCAAAAGTTATGGTCAAAATACTGTTTTTGACCTCCGGTGACCTTGGATGACCTTGGAAAAGTCAAAGGGCAAATATGACCCCTGGGATCCGTGAAAGGGTGTCCAAAAACGTTGTTCTGAACAGTCTGAGTATTTGCAATCATTTTTGTGGCTTTTATATCATGAAATAGCTTTTCCCCATGCTTTTCCAATGGGAGAGGTCGCCTCGTGACCTGACCTCAGGGCACGAAATCGAAAAATCCCGGATATACACCTTGTAGACCCTGGAGGGTCATGAAGTGTAGGAAGTTTCAAATTGATCGACTTTGAAATGTAGCTCTTACAGAGCTCTAAAGGTGAAGTGAGGTGACCTTGGTTGACCTCGTCTGGTGACCTGACCTTGGGTGACCCGGGGTAAAAAATTTCAGGGATGATGGGAAAATGATGCAGTGAGAGGTAGAGCCCTCAACCGCGGTGCTGCGCCTCGTCGTTTTTCTGCTATCCCGGAAAAACCTTAGGGGGGGCCATCGATGGCCCCCCGGTGGGGCGAGGGTTAATACTGGGTGAAGTACGCCATTGGACCTTCATACCATGTCATGCTATTAATCAGAACAAACGAATAGAAGAGGTGCTGCTTATCAATATTAGATAACAGATAATAGGCGATGCATGCGAATCATTAAAAATTTGCGAAAATATTTGAAAACACCTGGCGCCACAGTCCAAAGATCCCCTTTAAGTTGTGTCTTTTATTGATTTCAAATACTTCGTCAATGTGCTGACTACATTATTTTTAAAATAAATTTTATCCAAGTTTTTCCTGGTACGGCTGTTGGAGTCAGAGTCTCATTAAAGTCATCAAAGGACTTGTCACGGAGATCCCGACCCCACCACCCGAACGAGCAACTCCCACAATGAAAGGTTAATTTAGAAGTCAAAGTTTAACGTCCCACAAAGCGCAGGGAGGAATTATGAATGAATTGTTAAGTAAAAATATGCGCCTAATTCAGCTATTGTGTATATATTTTGATTTGTTTTTATCTGAATGACTGTATCTCTGCTTAAATATGGAGTATACAATAAGTTATGTTACAGGCATGTACATACATACACAACAAATTGCCCATTATGTCTGATGATTTCCGTTGCTAGGTAAACTATTAAGTTGTAGGTCAGATGGAGAATGTCACTATAACACTAAGGGACACCTATTTATTGATAATTCCACTTCCTTTTCTTAAAGCGATTCATTTGGATTCTGGTTGACCTTTTGGTCGTGCGTGCCAAAATCACCACTGGGGGGTGCCAAGCATGTCATTGGGGATGCCGGGGCACCTCCCTAAATATATATAAATGCACGCACCGGTTTTCTGGGCTTGAAGGGTTTGATAAATTTCCACTCAATTGTTTTGTTTGTCTATATATCTTTTATGTGTCCCCTGAGAACCAAGTTGGATTGTTACCTGTCATAAGAGAGCAATTAGTATGATATTTCATTCTTGGCATTTCATATAAGAGCACTTAGTTTTCTAAAGGCTTTCACTTTTTCCAATATTTCATACAGCTAAAATCATACCTGGCTGTTTAGCCTGGACACTTGTATATGTATGGTCCTTGCTTTAGCTGGATGTCTCTGAAAGGAACTTGTTACGAGCCCAACAAAAATAAAAAGTTACATACGTACTCTTGCCGGAGTGGGTCGGTAAGACTACGCCAAAGAGGAAGCTGGAGTGCAAATTGATGCCCCCTGTGCTTTAGGTGCATAGCTGTGTCACAACAATTTGTTTTGTCAGCAAACTTGGTGATTATAAGGTTTTGTATCACCGTGAATATAAAGGAACAACGTTGCAAACTTTGGTTTGCCAAATATGAACAACGGTCTCTTTTCCGAGCGAAAATACATTTCTCTATCTCTTAGGCATGCTTACTCTTGCACAATGGTCTAATGCGTACTATTGCCGAACATTCTCCCTAGTAAGAACGTCCTCATATAAAATTTGGCAGGCATTCGTTGTCCTAAGCCTGAAGCATAGTCCGAACTCAACTTTCTTACTGATGACAGACTGTGATCAAAGACTATTGATAATATGAGTAAGTTCTGAAAGTTTTTCTAGCTTAGATATTTATATATATATATATATATATATATATATATATATATATATATATACATACATATATATATAATGAAACCAAGGGCGCCAACAGACTTACTACTGCAGGAAGAACAGAACCTCTTGGGTTTTGTTTGCACCGAAGGCACTGGCCTAGCTTTTTTGTAGACTTGAGTTAAATGAAAACACGTTTTTTCAAAGCTTAGCTTTGATTCTCCTCCCTCCCTAGTCCAGTTTTAATAAATGCCCAACGCCCACGTGTTGCCTACTTTGTCCTGCTTTCGTATGCATAGCAACTATGGACGAGTCTGTAAAACCCTATAAAACTTCAGGAAGAAATTGCAGCACATACCGAGGCCTTTTGGAGAAAACTCCCAGCAGTGCTCCTTCATTTGTTTTTCCTGAAGTCATGATGTTGGTAATGAAACAAGGACACCAACATTGGCGGATCCAGGAACAATTTTTGGAGGGGGCCAAACCAATGTTTTGGGAAGCAAAATCGAGAAAAAATTGCGAAAACATAATGTTTTCACAGAAAGACGGCTAAAATTTGATCTTTTTGAGGGGAGGGGCCAAAAGATGCTGTTTTAGAGTTTTGAGGGGACCATGGCCCCTTTGTTCCCCTTGGATCCGCCAGCGGACACCAGTGGTGTTGACAAAAAGAAAAAGCTCACGCCACGGATTACTATTCTTATTCCTATTCTATTCTTATTCACTGTATGTACTATTCTTGTTCCCTCCAGGCGATTGGTTTACTGACACCTTTCAACAATAGGCGCGCGCTTTCTACCTTGGCAGCTGTCTATGTCCGTGGGTACTCCCATGACACTTAATTGTAGTGATTAACCTCTAGGCCACTGGATCAATATTTACCCTCTGAGTTATCTCTCAAAATTAATTGTTTCTGTAGGAATGCTCTAAGAGCCTTTGATGCACCATTTCGTATTTGATTATAATGCTATCGTTACGTCTGGTTTGAATATTGCTGAAAAATTGTAGAGGTGCTTTCGAATTTTACGGGTGCTTTTCAACTTTAAGGGATGCTCGCTCACCCCTAAAAGTACACAAAGTTACACCCTTCCCTCTGTTGGCCTCAATCGGATCTTACATAAAATGGTAGGTCCTATACTGACTTTTTTCGGAGCAATTTTATGGTCTTGAAATGACTTCGAAAAGTTGTCTTATCTTGGCTCCTATTGAGCCTGTAGGTGTGATATTTTCGCCTAAATGTATTTTCTAAAATCCGTGATGTTCAGTGACCTCTAGTGACCAAGCCTTTGGCCTGTCTTAAAGTTTGAAGCAATAGTGCTGAGGGAGCAAGTTAAACGTTCTTGAATGCTGTTAATATTTTTCCAACTATCTTAGTTCCTGGGATACATGGTTTTTCTAGGCACACTCCATTTCAACAATGTTAACCTCTTTTAATCTAGTGACGTCAATATTGACAGGACGAAAAAAATGATCACAGTGACTTTGATAGCATCCTGGAATAACTTTTGATTGCTTTTTGATAATTTTCCTAGCACTCTCAGATTGTCTGTTCAAGTGGGCCAGCCCTTTTACAACCAACCCATGCGATGGTGGCCTACCCAAAGGGCTGAAATACGTTATTCGCCCAAACCCGGGACAAGTGCGTGACTGCGCACACCAACAGTTTTATGCCACAAAGCTGACCCCTGGAAGCGGAAGCGGTGGATGGGGAAAGCAAAAGCACAGTGCACCAAACGTAAGCGGAAGCGGAACTGGAAGTGAAGATGGACTGCTTCCCTAGCCCTGGAATTATCGCCCGCTTGCCGGATTATGCTCGTAAAATCTTTCAAAATTTCATCAGGTGTTGGAACATTATTGCATGCTACATTTATATTTATGGAGCGGCGGGCAAACAAAGACCAGCTACATCGAGGGAAGGGGGTGTCTTATCGACGTAACAATTGCCAAAGGTAAATGGTGTCACCAATTCTCTCCCTGTTGGAAAGGTTTGTAGAGTGTCAAAATGTTATTTTTGAACCTGACTCAGCCT
Source organism: Lepas anatifera (assembly GCA_034440635.1). NCBI lineage: Eukaryota > Metazoa > Arthropoda > Thecostraca > Lepadidae > Lepas > Lepas anatifera. The sequence continues at coordinate 1,277,986 of JAOTON010000708.1, read as the reverse complement.
TGTGAAAAGCGAACGCCTGCACCAATGACGGCTCCAGCACTCCATTTCTGGGGGAGAGAGCTAGGGGCTCGAGCCTCTCCCGCCATTACCTCGGATCAGCCTCCGGCTATGCATTTACTTAAGGTACTTTATATTTCGAGGGGGAAGCTTGAACCCAACTTGTATCCGCCACTGCCCTGCACCATACCTGAGTGCTGAAACGCACATGTGACGTCAGCGACCAAAGGGGAGGGGCCTGGTATTTTCTTTGACTTTCTGACAAAGGTAGAGGTGGTCTGTTTTTTACGATTTCTGACAAGGGGGAGGGACAAATCATCGGCTGCTATGGAATAACTTTATTGAGTGAAAACTGCCCAGGGTAGTTGAAGAGCGGGTACTTTATCACGCGCCCCGCTGGGGTGGGGGCGAAATTTGTTCCCCTCCTGGTTTTCCCCAGATAACGCAAAAACGAAGAGACGCAGAACAACGAAACTTACAGTACCTTATCCCTGATTAATTTTACGTATCTGACCACATTTTACAGGTTATGTCAGGTCAAGGAGCTATTTAAGGTCAAGTGACCGTACCTCAAAACCCAAAATCACGAGTTTGAAGCAGTGCCAATGGAACATCTGTCAACCAATCAGTTTCAAACTTTCAGCAGATAATAAGGTCATTAGGGTCTACAAATCTGCTATCTCGAAATGTTGATACTGTTGACCTAAGGTGGGGTTAATTTTCTGGTCACCCCATTATAAGTATTCTTGAAAGGACATTGCGTGGATTTCGGATGTTCGTTTATGTTGTTACTTACTCCACAGAGAGTTTTTGGGTTCGGAGCTTTCGTTCTGTATTGACAGAGCTTCGTCAGCGAATATTATTGAATCATCCTACTTATTCTGATTTACTGACGAAGCTCTGTAAATACAGGACGAAAGCTCCGACCCCAAAAACTCTTTGTGGAGTAAGTCCGAACGATCATATACGACCATTATAAGTATGTATATGGTGAAAAATAGAAAGGGCTCGTTTTCAGTAAAAAATGGATAGATAAACCTGAGAATTCTCAAAACGTGTATTCATGCCACAAACTGGACCATTAAGTTGAGTTTTTGACCGTCTGACCTCTCAAAGGTCATGTCAGGTCACAGGAGCATACAGTGATTGTTTTGCCAATAACGTCTTACTGAATTGAGATAAAGCTCCCATTTTGCTTGCATTGTGCGTACGAGGAGTCGATTGATATGCGAAATAACCATACCAGGTCACCATGTGACCCTGACCTAGCTCGATGTGAGATTATTTTCAAAATTTGACCTAGAAAGGTCTTATTACACATCATTCGATTCGCCACGATGGGAGAAATCCAATGATGCATAGATATTTGATGTAGCTTAGCTGAGTACCTAAAAATCTAGAAGGGGAAAACGTACACCGCCCTGTTGTAAGCCTATGGAACCTTCTTTGACCTTTGCTGACTTTAATATTGACCTGACGTAAAAATGCTGCTTATAATTTCTTTTCGTCTCGTCAAGAGCTTTTGAACGCCCTCCTTAATTTCCTTTGGCTTTGGTTGGGAAATGAGATACGAAGCGGGGGGGGGGGCGAAAACCGCCCCCAGCGGGGCGCGTCATGCCAGGGACCCTAGCGGTAGTCGATGTTTTAGTCAAGGTTTCGTAGTCACAGGTCCACTGTCCACTGCTACCTGCAGCCGTCCATTGTACCGCAGCCCGAGCATTGTAGTTCTGCGGTGTCTTTGCGTGGTTGCTCGTGTTGACCGCCGCTGCTGTCAAGAGGAGGTCTGGAAAATTTCTGAAGGCTGCTGACGAAGGGGAGGGGAGTCATCCTTTTCCTGACTATTCCCGACAAAGGGGAGGGTCAGAACAGCCTCCAATTCGGCTGAAGTCATAAATGATCAGCCCGTGCCACCCGGATCTATCTTTAGCGGTTATCATAATTTAAGAAACAAGAAACGCAGTTGTTCCTCCTCTAGTGTTTTAGAACAAGGCATTAGTAAAAACACACAAGACTCGCTACTTAGGCGGATCCAGGATTACCGACGTGAAAGAGGGGGGCAAAATATCGGGGGTAGAGCCATCCGTACATCAGGGAGGCGCAAATTTTGGATGGCAAAACCTATCATGTGAGCGCCAAATACAATCGTGAGAACTCTGATGCCCGCATCCTGGGGGTGGGGCTGGGAAGCTACATTTCAGGGGACGCAATCGTCCTCTCAGGGACGTCGTTTGGGGGCGCCGAGGGTCGATTGGAGGGCCCAGCATGCCTCCTGGATCCGCCTATGACTTGCTGCTTTTTAGTGGGGGGGCGGCGCCAGGGTTGAACAGTTGCACCAAGCCTTGAATTAAGCAGTCTCCGGCTTACTACGGTCTTTTTATCAGGTAGCTTAATCTCATCTCTAATGTATTAAACGTTTTCTTAGCGGCAAATACAGCACGTTTCAGCGATTTGCGTATCATATTCTCTTGCTCACCACGTCAGGCCTCACCATCCAGCACAGCGCCCCCTATTGAGTATAGCGGACCAAGCGGCTGTCTGTATTGTACATCCAGCATTCTGGCAACACACCCAACAGCAACGACCAACACGCCAACCTGTCTTAGCGCATGCACACTTTCTGCCGGCCCACACAGACACGCGAACGCCAAACGCCCAACCGACAGCAGCCGCTTCCTGCCAGCGCACCAACGCTGCACGTGCAGGTATACAATTTCACAAACATCGCTGCTCACGCGGCGGCTTTCAGCCATACGTGAATATTCAGCCGGTGCTGCCAGTGTTCAACACACAAGCCTCAGTGCACGCTTCTGTAGCAGTGCAGTAGTACAAAACATATCACGCTCACAGCATGGCTGCCGGCGGCAGGGTAAAGAGGCCGCGGACAGCATCAAAAAGCAGGGGAGAGCACCTTATTGCAGCCTGCCGCGAGGCCTGACGCTCGCGTGGTTCTGAGACGCTGACCTCGCCTCCAATAGCTCTCCCTCTCTCCTTTTCTTGAGCAAATTCGTGAATGGATTCGTCCACATCGGGGAGCGCGCTGAACAAGTACACTCTTGAATATCGCGTGATAGTCATTTGGGAAAATGGAGAATTAAGTAAACTGATCATGGCGACCGATAAGTTCACGGAAGGCTTGTTGAAGGTAAAGCTCTATGTTAGAATTCTACAAAAGGAGTGGCCAAAGTTCCTGATAAGAGAAAAAGAAAAGCAAAAACTGAAAAATTGAGGTAGCGTAATTTAGTAAATTAAGTCCTTAAACAATATCTAAAAACCGGAATCGCCACACAGAAATCCTAAAAATTGAGTACTAAAACCGACTCAAGAACTCTACTCAGCACTGAAAACTATATGGTTGACAAGATGGTACCAAAAGAACTAAGGATCGTACAAATTTGCCCCAAGAGGGCTTAGTAAAAACGTCATGAAATGAAGTTAAATGAGCCACACAGACTGCAGAGTAGGTACGAAGCCAACTTTTAAGGCTAAGACTTCAACCACAAGAAGTGGCAAAAACTTGGGACTAAACAAGCTAAAATATCGACAGAATGAAAACCTGTGTTGAAGGAACAACAAGAGAGAAACAGTAACGCGGGAAAGGTTAAGCGCAACGTATCAGCCTTTTTGCCGTATTTTGTCGACTAGTGTAAGGTAAGCGATGCTGCCTTATCTTTCTAGGGCATTCAAAAGTCACTCCTTTTATAAAGACACTCAATATGATGAAACATAAATCCAGCAAATGAAAACTGCTACATTGGTAGCAGTTTCCGTCAGCTTCAATCTGAAATCATCAGCACTCGCAGAATTCCCCGCATCGCAGCAATGCATGACAAGAACACGAACAAGAACAGCTCTTCAACGGTTGGAACCCATGGGTAATCTGTGCGTTTGGTGTCGGAGTGCCGTTGCTTTGTTCGTGTCGGAGTGCCATAGCTGCGCACATAGACTGCTAGGCTTATTTGAGCAGTTATACAATCAGCGGCTGCGGTGAACTCAAAATATCGGCTGCGACATCTATCAAATCAATATTATTTGTGACAGGTTACTCTACCCTAGTTACTCCTTTTAAATTAAGCCAGGTGGGCTTCTTAACCATCTTACTCAGCCAACCTCTTAAAGTGATTTTAGGTCTGAAAAATTCCACGACAGGTCGACCAAGAGATATTGAAATAGCATTCTGCATCTCAGATTTCGATACAAATAATGCAGTTTATGCGGGACGTCGTGTCAGAAGCACTTCCGTATGATCAAGAGTTTTCAAGTTATTATGATAGTGACTTTTCTGAAAATTTATATTCTCAAATTCATATAACACAATTATTTGTGATGCATATAATATAACATTATGTATATAGAAATATATATATATATATATATATATATATATATATATATGTGTGTGTGTGTATCCGTGAGCTAACAAGTGATGTTATACATAAAAATTTGGAGGATCAGAATCTGTGGCATCTAAAATCTAATGAAAATCAAACATATTTTACAATGTGGCCAGTTAATTTTGCTTATTTTTTTAACGCTATAACTAAAGCGCAACAAATTTCTTTTCGGGCACAAAACATGCTATTTCTAAATTTATTATATGTGCAGATATAATCTTTACATTTCATAATGTTCTTCATACACGGCATTCATCCCCGCGTTACAATATACAACTCTGAATCGAATCCATGGAGAAGTTCAATATGGTCATACAGAAGCCACACCACCACTATCGTGTGTATCGAGGTCAGGTGACCGAAATCGTGATAGTTTCGTAGAAGAATGTGTTTAAAATCATGTTTAGCTTACGGGCTAAAAAGACGGAAGGGCCTGTCCTGTAGCCTATCTCTCACCCTTACAGTAAGGGGGTGTTGGAACCGTGTTTTATATGACCTTGAAGCGGCTGCAGCGGGGCCACCCTGCTTTGTATAGCTTCTGGGGCTCTCATTACCCAATCTCTAGCTACAGAATATTCTAGATCATGTCAGCTCACCGAGCTATATCGTTATTTCCGGAAGCAAGAAAGGTAGGCTTTCATCTTTGTAGGATTTTTACTCCTTTCCCTTGACTGTATCTAAAATGTAATGTATCAGTTGACCTATCAGTTAACTTTCACAAACCTTTATTAACATCTTGTGACTTTTGCCGTACTTTTCCCTTAACCGTTTGACCTCGGTTGACCTTTACTGACGTCCTTGGGCTTTTATTTATTGTACCCTGTATTTCGATCCCTTTATTTTTTAATAAGGCCAGCATTGGGAAGCTAGATATTAATACATGTTTTGGGTGTACGGCGGTGCAGTGGTTAGCGTGATCGGTTTTTACGTGGCTGACCCGGGTTCAAGGACTGGTGGATTCCCTGAGCAAGGAGCAATGCTCTTCCCCAGAACCCTTCCAAAGGGGAAGAAGTTGGCGGCACCATGCAACCCTGGTAGGTGGTGTGTCGATGAGGCCCCAAACTTTACATCATAACGATATTTTTGGTGTTGCGTACGATTTCAGTGCCCTAAAGTACCCAGACAAGTAAAAACTAAACAATTTAAACAATTCGGACAGCTTTGACTTTCCGCTATCAACGACCTTTATCCCGCCTCACTCGATGCTAAATCGGTCACACAGCTGTATTACATGGGAATCCAAATGCTAATTTCTTGATATTAATCGTTACTATGATGACCATATTAATTTGTGATTCGAATCGCTAATGGAGGTGCTATTTTGATTTGAAAATGTGTTTTTTTAGCTTGAATACTGCTCCCGGCAAAAACTCAGAGAACCCCTTATCATACGGAAGTTTTACTGGCAACGGAATTTGATAACATTTGATTGCTATTTTCGTCACATTTGTAACATAGTTTATCTAATATGAGATTGATAAAATCTGATTAAAATTGGAAATGTGGGGTAGTATGCCTTGGACAATCTGTCCTGGAACTGCTCGAAGACAGAGGTCAGAAAATGTATTTATTGTTCCCAACGGAGACCAATTTTCACCCAAAGATTTATTGTGCTCCCAGACGACAAAGGTCTTGGGGGGTCTTTGAAAGAAAAACAAAATGATATCCACAACGCTCAGAATGAGTAGATTAGGTACCAGATTGTCATTCCTAGCTGTATTGAAGGGAGCATTTACACCTGAATGATTACCGGTGTCAGTTTTGAAAGCAGTCGATCTCTGATTTCCCTGATATTTTCCCAAAACTAGGATGACAAACTTGAGTTTTTCCTACCTCTGCCCGCATGCTTGATCTAGAAAAATGTTTTCAGAAAACATGAAAGGCAGTCACAAATATTTTTTAAACAAATTGGCACAGGTTCTATTTAGCGTGTTTATCCACGGGCTAAATGATGTCTGGGATTGCACAACATCATCATCCACGATAAAATAGTTTCAGATACTCCTACCACACATCTGTCTAGATGTCTAAAGATCCATAACTTTATCAAGCGCTTTGAGAAAAGTATTTCAAAATAATCTCAGCTTTGAGACCTCTCCGATTTTTTGAAAAGATGCTGATTTCAGGTCAGGTGCAGTGTAGAATACACTATTTAGAAAAAGGCTGCAGATTGATATCTCCTTGGGGTACGCCCGGGTAACCCCAACCAAACTTCAATGTAGTGAAAAGTATCTTTTATGTTGCCATATTTTCGATTTCAATTACTTTAAATCAGTTAACATAGTTCAACGGTCCCACGGGAAGGCTGAATCATATAGTAATATTTTACTACCCCTTTGAATATGGTTTTTATGGATATTGTTTCGAATGTGAGCACGCCAATATTTTTTTCTAATACACGCCTTCCACACCTCTGAATTTAGAACCTTTCTAAAGTGTAAGGTCGCACACTTCGCATCGTTAACTTGGTACCAGATCAAACGAAAGACATGAAAAATGTACCTAGGGTGCAGGGCTGAAGAAAACAAATTAAGAATAATTTTCCGGACATTTCAAGACTTAATACATTACATTAAACCACGATAAAACTTCAGTTCCAAATAATCACGAAGAAAAGTGATAATAGCAAGAGAAAACTCACACAGTTTTGTTCTGCTGGACAGTGACATTAGAAACTAGGAAACCAAATTGCTCCCATGAAAATGTACTCATTTTCAACGAGAAGGTGTCGCTTTTACTGGATCGGAACCAAGACCACAATATTTTAGTCTACAAAACAATTATGGTCGGTTGGATGCTTTGTTTGCTAAAAACAAAGCGCCGAAATACGTCCTTGATCAGCAGAACACAGCATCTCCTGCGACTCTGCTGTTTTGCCTAGTATTCACTGGGCCACAGCGGGTCTGCAGAGACCCGTTCTGCTCTGGAACCGGCCTTTTCCGCAGATGATGTTCTTTGAACGACGGAAATTAAAACGAAAAACAAGTTTAGCCAACATGCAAACTGGAAATATACCTCGAGAGACGATCCCAACTGAGCGTGTTTCGCTCATGAATCCGGTTTTGCAGTCCAAAAATCATTGCACGCAAATTCAGCATGGTTGTTCTGAGCAAAATAGACAGCGCAAGTGATTCCTGAAGGGGGCAGTTACACAATCGCCATGGAAATATCCAATGGTGGCATCTTTAGATACAAGCCTACACCACTACCATTCACTAGATTTTGCATTACCTGAACACAAGCTGTTCCGTACAAAGCTCCAGATTTGCAGGCACACTTCACCTCACTGTTCAGCACCGCGTCTCCAAGATAAGTCTGTCTGGCCTGAACTCCATCGCACAGAGTCCACGCTCTGCATCAACACTTTTGCACTAGCCCCGGCTTGTGGAGCAGCCCAGTCTCCGAGCGGTCGCCATGCGCAGGCGCCAGCCCGTACAAAAATACTTATAAAAAACACCGAACGATTCGTTGACGCCTTATCCGGGTTGATTGGAGACTCTGCGTGCTGATTGTGCCGTAAATAGTGTCTATGAGGTGCTCAGTAGCACTTTGAGTGTTAATAGATCTATTAGCCTGTTGCAGCTCTCACCAGTGCAAATATCACCACTCTGAGCATATTCTACCGTTGAGGGCCAGTGGTGCACACATATGTTCGCTTTCCACTCACTCGAAACGTTCGCATGCGAGGCTCAATCCCCGTCATACTTGCAGCCTTTGTGATTGTGCTTCTAAGGTCGAATCCAACTCATTGATGGAGACCGATGATTCTACCGCTCACTCGAAGTGGTGCAACTGCCAGAGTATCTGACGCCATCAATGACCTTCACTGGTGTTGCCCTCACTTTTTCTCGAACGGTACGAGATCTTCTGCCACCTTGTCGCTGACGTGTAGGTATATGATCCAGTACATGAGGTTGAAGCAGATGAAGGTGACGGGGAACACGATGCGGGAGTACTTGTCCACGTCCGAAGGACTGCATCCCAGGAGTTTGCTGACCTTTTTGCTCTTGAGAAGCGCTGAGAGGGGAAGGGAAACTCGTTAGACGTGATGACGTTGGTTGACGAACATATTAGACAAAACGGCAGACGTCGTTTAGCGAGACTTATTTGCGGCCGTGATTGGCGTATAATCAAGCCAGCGGATTCACATACAATCTTTACATGTAGTTTCATCTGAACGTTGTTAGTTTTAGCTTTCCAAAACGTGTTATCTCAACTCTTACGGACGATCTTCCCATAAAGCCTCAGAAACGATGGGGTTAGAATGGACGGGTACGCCTTTCTCAACTTCATTGCTGATGGTGCAGTGGTCATTTATGTTTTTGCTACGCCTCCAACCGGCAAGCTGCCCAATTACATTGAGGGAAGGGCAGATGTTTAATGAAATCTCCCCTAGGGACACGAAAACACGAGGCACAAAGCCCGCTACCTCTGGAATCCCAGCCAGAAGTCCGAGTCCGATCGGCCAGTTTTTCTTTTTCAACATTCTTATCCTCTCAGCTGATCAGATGGGATTGTGCGCTGATTACGAATATCGGGGAAAAATATGTAGATATCCGAAATCCTTCCCGCGCCTGGCCGTTCAAAATTTCCCCTTTTGTTGAATTTTGTTACATTATTGGACTAACTATTCCAGCTGGGGATATACGACCAAATATTGGTGCTGGTGTCAACAAACAGGTCATTCGGCATGGAGTATAATAGGCGGTAAAATAGGCGCCCATCAGCTTTTAGTAGAGTTGTGATATTGTGTTCAAGTTCACAAGACATTTATAGTTCAATTAGCTAGCCATAGATAACGTTGCTCACCTGAAGCACTCTGCTAACACGGAAGACTGCTAAAAGGCCACCCAGTTCCTACTACTCAACAGCGATGAGGTTTGGCAAGATGCTGCTCAAACGCCTCCTTAGCTTTGCATGACTAGTCCAGAAGATTGCTTGGTACATTTCCTTAGAAAACGGAAGTCTCGTGTTATATGGCCCGTACAATACCTGAGTGGGAGTAAGTGGTTGTGTGATAACGGCCGTTGAGCATTGTAAAAGAACATTGTTTAAAATATTAAATAATAGAACCGCTATCAGTATCTGTAGGTTCAGAAAATTAGAACCGCTAAACCTGAAAGATTTAAGTAAAGTCCGCTGATGATCAATTTCAAAACGTTTGGATAAATTTGAATATTACACTATCCTAGTTATTCCCACCATAAGCTCCCACAGGTTCCAAGCTAAACTACTGAAAATGATCCATAATTAACTGCACGTCGGAGCAAAACATCCATCGCGGCACCGCCCATGGCTTAGAAGTCGATGCATCATCAAACTCAAGCAGTCAATATTATTAACGTCTACCATGTCATTTGTGACTTGCGCCATCAGAATACGACCTTCATATTCATATTTGATGCATTAACGGGATAATGTATGTATGTTCATACATACGCTGACCGGGTGAAGACTGAGGTACACGCTGCAATAAAAGTATCTGACAACGTGAGCACTGAGCTCGCGCTTCGACTTCCGTGCCTGCATAACTCAATCGGTTGCAAATACAGTGATGTAATTCTGAACTTCCACACATCACGTCTTTCCGAAACTAAGCTTCTAAACTCAAACACGTTTGCTGGGCAATGGCTACCTTAGGCAAATTGATTCTTCGTATTTAGCTGACAATTGCGTCTGTTTCCTCGTATGCCGACGAAGCTAAACTTGTGTTTCCCACGAATGCGGAGGCTTGGTAGCTCAGCCTACCCGCTCTGGATGAATGTTCGCTCGATAAGCTCAATTCCTCTTGATGGACAGCTTGGCGAAGCAGCAATTACAGCATTTTGCAATAACTCTAACCCTCCTGTCCTTTATTCATAACGTGGGTAAAACTGTAAAATTACCTCACGTAAGGTTGGCTCATTACAGGAATTCCGGTCCCAGGGTGACGTCACAAAGCAATATGGCTGCAATAACTAAGGCGTAAATTTCATTGACCTTGCAGAGTTGAATTTTGATGAACGTGTTTTGAAGAAACTGGAATTGAATTCTCTTAAGGGGACATATTTTGGAGTTAAGCTTAATGTAAGATTTAAACGTTGGTAAGTTTTGAAGTGCTGCGGCGAGGAGCATGATGATAAGTTGATAAGATGTTCACTGGTCTGTCCCCTCGAATCCGGAAATGTAAAAAAACACTAAAGATTATATATTCAGGCACAGCCCTTCATCAAAATCATTTAGTAAATATGAAAAATTATCAGTCATAGTCTAGCTCAATTCGAGGTCTGGCTTCACTATGACTGAGAATTTTTGATATTTACTACATGATTCTGATGAAGGGCTGTGCCCGAATATATAATGTTCAGTGTTTTTTTACGTTTCCGGATTCGAGGGGACAGACCAGTGAAATCTTATCAACTTAATGTAAGATTATGATAAAAGAACTTTTTTGGCATCATGTACCTTTAAAATACTTTGAAGTTGCCAATTTCTACAGAGCCTTATAGGTAAGTACAGGAACAGAGAGAGAGAGAGAGAGAGAGAGAGAGAGAGAGAGAGAGAGAGAGAGAGAGAGAGAGAGAGAGAGAGAGAGAGAGAGAGAGAGAGAGAGAGAGAGAGAGAGAGAGAGAGAGAGAGAGCGTGTGTGACCTACAGGCCATGTTTGCCGCCTCCTCGTCTGGTCGGCCTCCGTTCAAGGTGTTCTCCAGAATACACCCTTTCGAGTGCGCCTTCGGGTCGTGCACCTTAAACCGTACCTCCTGTGGAAATTGGAGGGATGTAAAACAACTAATGCAACATCAAAAAGTGAGCTCTCGAAACAATGCGGACAACATGAGTGCCGTCAACAGCCTTTAAACCGTAAAAAAGTAATCATGGATACTGAGGCCTCATTGGCCTCTCCCTTCGTTCTAAGAAAAAGAGAGCCAGGAAAATCCCCGTTAACTCTATTCATGCTAGGCTCCCGGATACCCCTATGGCTGATAGTTGACAGATAATTGATACAAAATTGACGGATAGTTCAGGCATTGGAAAATTCAAAGTTAAATGGTGGTTCCAGCATCAGAATTGCAGTCAACCTTTCGGGAACTACCTGCGAGTGACTTGCGCGAGTTGAGCGTAATCAGCAGTCTAAGAAATATGCGCGGGCTGCGTTTGTCATGAACTTGCCACAAACATCATTTTAGTTTTGAGTCCGGCAGAGAGTTGAGGTGCTAAGCTAGGTTTTCACAAGAAAAATAATTTCAAGGGATTCCGGTTTCTTATATCTGTGCATGTAAATACGCATTTTGGACAGTGATTAAATTGATCAGCTGATCTTGATATTACCTGCAATCCGAGCAAGGGGGTCGTGCAATACAAAATTTTCTACCGAAACGCTGTGCACAGGATTTAAAGGCCAGTGCACAAATTCTTTAAAGGCTGGATATCCCACAGTCCTGTTCTGCGGTCAATATTTTGGCATGGTGATGCGATTATCCGCAAACACTTATCTTGCACCTTTGTGCAAGTTCGTGCAAGATGATTTTCGGTATGCTCTTGGGGACTAAGAGCTTTGTTCACATAAGTGTATGAATGTCCAATAAATAGTGAAATTGGAATCGTTAGGTACGCTTGCAGGGCCAAACAGGTTTTAACAATCTTGAAGGGGGAGGGGGCAGGTTACCATTGACGAGCAGGGCACTTACGCAGGTGTGGTGTTCGCGGTGTTCGGAGCATGGCTGAAGACCGCAGTGGTATGAGTGGCCTCCGTGGTCACCGTGGTGTGAGCCGTGGCCAGAGTGGCCTCTCCGTAGCGTGGTCATCTGACGGAGGTCATTCAACTCGTCAGGCCGAGAGTAAAACACACCCACACACACAAACCTAAACCCATATCCCCACCCACACACCATCACACACAAGGGGTGCGCGCACGCAGTCCGTTATAGCTCGGAGTTTGATAGAAATTATCATCATTTAAATGCGTTGAAATTGCTAAGGTCGTCGTGACACACTTGTTCACGCGTACACTCGTTTGAAAAGTAAACACGCAGCTCATCGAAATTAGAGATCACAGAATCTTGGTTCTCCTCGGTGTGCGCGTGATGTCATCGGCCAGAAGGTTCGGGGGTGTCCCTGAATCTCCAACTGAGCACTGACCAGAAACTGCCCCCCCCCAAACAAACTAAATCGTCATCAGTTTTATACTCCTTGCTGCGTTACAGTCGTGTTGGGGGAAAAGTATTCCTACACAACCGCCCAACTTGGTTGAAATAAGAAATATGTGATGAGAAAAAGGGTCGCACAGTCATGCGTCAGTGGTGCCTTAGTGGAATTATCCGCAAGGAATGGCAATAGAGTTTTGATTTCACTGCCGTTCGCTTTACCGGTGCTAGTCGTTTCATATGCATGATAACTATATTTGGTTGCATAGTGACTTGATCTGACCTTGGGTTATGTTATCTTCAATTTTCATTTGTATATAAAAGCTAAATTTTTAATCACCGTACCGAGAAAAACTCGAATAGTGCCTTAAATGTAGGTACTATACCTACCTGAGCTCAGTCGGAAGATGAAGCCAAAAATGTTAATCCACTATCTCCTTTAGTATCGAAATAGAGGAGGGAAAGGATCAAACACTCCTCCAAACCGTGGCGAAGGTGGTTTGGAGGCACACAGGGACGGGGTAAAATTCCGGGAAAAACAAATAAGACGAAAGTCGGCTCTAGGGACAACACAGCGGCAGTTTCAGTAACACCGGACTCGAGCTCAAACTTCAACTCTCGGGTTGAAGCGACTATACCGATAGAAAATGCTGAAAAATGCATCAAATGAAGCTGATTGACAAAGGGACAGGAATCAGAAGTATTCACGCGTACCTATACCTAAACTTTAATGCAAAGCAAAACCGCCACACGGACCCCCTAGGGTACAATATGCTTTCGGGTGCACCGGCCCAAAAATGTGTAGGTGCAAGTAAAAAATGCACATATGCCTTTTTAATATTTTCTTCTGGCTGTTTATTTACACTATACGGGCACTCTTTGTTGCCCGCACCAGCAGGGCATCGTCGAGAACACCCGAGCACCGTCGGCCACCTAGGCCGACGGCAGTGCCCCTCTTTGATCGATATTGCCCGGTCAACCACTACACTTGCACGCCACCTCCTGAGCTGAAACGCCAGCCAAACCGCCATCTATGTGTGAATGCTTTTATCGCTCAAAAGTAAAACACCACTAGCCCACATCCAGCATGCAAAAGTGATAGCTTTGAAATGGAGGATCTCCAGCAGCATAAGCAGACTCTGAAATTTTTCCAAGATTCGATATTTTGCACTTCAATTATAAAGCCGTGCAGTCCCTGACTTTAATTATAAAGCCGTCCCTGACGCCCTGCGGCTCGGGCAACCTACTCGGCGGTGGCGGTCATCCGCGCTTTAGCAAGTAAAAATTATAAACTTACATCCCTTGGCTCGGCCCTTACCACAGTTTCTGCAATCAATCGTGGATTCAGATCTGCAGCCAGGGAGCCGGCAACCAACAAAGCCTCTCGGGGCACACCTTCCCACAATCATATTCAGATTGAGCCATTGTCCGATCTTTTACTTGCAGCAAGTTCCACGTTAAATTGTGTCGAAGAAATCCATCCTTCCCTCGGAATTCTGCGTTCTGCGACACACTGCTTAAGAAGCGGGTAAAAGTGCAATGTGTCTAAAGGGGCGTCATCACCGTGGAGCCTGAGGCGGGGCACTCACTCTCTCGAAAATTGGGCGGCTACCCTCCCTTTTTTGACCGGAAGCATAGTTGAATATGTATAATTGTGTTTACAAAATGTTCTTTTATTACTATTTTGACGAGACTGTGCCGATGTTTAAAACAACAATAGAGTTGCACTTCCATATCCAACAGAACAAACATAGATACATATGGAGAAAGGTTTCGATCGCTAGGTTCGCCCCCACTCCCCCTCGCAAAAATCCGTTATGGCACAGGATCCCTTGGCAGTACAGAATGTCTGATCAAAGACATAAGTCTGTAGCATGCTCGGGCTTTGGGCGGCCCAAAAAAATTATTCCTGGGACCCTAAAATTGAATGCTTAATTATTATGTTTCTTTACCCAGTGTCTTCCCGAGCCCGTGCTTGTCATACCGCAAAACACAAATGCGCTCCTTTCCAAAAGCAAAGCGTATGCTTTTAAAACATGCCCCTGGAGCCAAAAATGATAGCTCTCTAGCAATCAATCGATATCAATCTCCCAGAGCTAACGATTCTTCCGATATTCAGTTATGCATCTTTGTGTGTTCTGTACATAATGCACATATTCATGTCCCGCACAATCCTCTACGGCACCGTTAATAAATAAGCGCCCGTGAAACCATTGCAGCATTGGCAGTCGCGTTCCTACAATTGCAAGGAACAACTTTAACTGGTGAGGCAACCAAGGCTCGTGATATATTCTCGATCCAGGGGAGGGGGAGGGTAGATTCTGGATGGGTTAACACTGGCACGGCAATACAAACCCTATACAAAGCATATTGGAAACCCAGAATCCAGGGGGGCCTGACCCTCCCGATATCCACCCATGGAGGGAACAGTCCTTACGTTACGCTACGAGGACGTCTCAAATTGTGTTCAATTTTCCGGAATACGACTGCGAGCAGACCTGAGGTAGCTTTTACAGGATTTTAAGTAGAGCCAACCTACAAAAGTAACAAGTCTGACGCGTCCAAACCATCCCACCCACGATTGACCGGCGGAACGTTCGAATTTAAGAGGGAGCACCATGGTTTTGTTCAACCCATTTCCTTCCAGTCAACGCCCTAGGGCTAGTGTTAAAATTTCTGATTTAAGGAGGGCACCGTGCCCTGGTGCCCCGCAGTTCCGCTGCCAGTGCCACTCACAGATGATTTGGACGCGTGCTCCTCCGCCATGATCATGGCATTGTGCTCCCGCGGGTCCCTCTGCATCGTCTCGAGCGCCACCTTCTGGATGGCCATCAGTCGACTCCTCCGCATTCCGATCCGCTTGGCGATGTACCCGACGTAGGCGTACTCTGCCGGAAGATGGCAGAGTTTTCAGTGTTTTGCGGCACACAAACTGTAATGGTTAGACAATGTCGCCAACTATCAAGCTATCAAGCGGGAAATATGCTGCTACTAGATGAGATTCGAGCTCATAGCGTCAAAATTGTGAGATCGAAATGCCGCATATCAGACCACGCTGATTTGACTCTGTCAAAGAGCCCACCTCTGCCACCTCTGTCAGAAAACCTAATATATATAATTGCATGTATGTATAATAGCTATAGCATCATTTGCAAAATTCGCAAATCAGCTTAGGTGGATCCGGATTTGTACGTTAAATTGCACTGCAAGTATAAATTTGAAGCATCTTTTCCATTTAAACAGGTAACTGATGTGGACTTTCACTTATATTTTTTATTTCTTATTAGTGCCACTCACAACAGGCACACTTGCCTAATAACAGGGAGTACTGGCGTGGGCAGGGGTGTGGATTTGCAGACATCATTAGGGATGCCCAAAATTGAGGTAGGAAAATTTTATTGACCATCATATGAAAGGAGATTGTAAAATATTATCGTTGTTTTAGCCTTTACACAGTCCTTTTGAATCCGGAAAATTATGAAAGATAAAACTTAAGCCGTATTTCAACACTAACTCGATATTTTATCCCGGGTGCCCAGACAGCCCTAAAGATATATAAGTGTACAGCCTTTCATGGTACCGCTCATTAAAATCCACGCAACAACCCGCTACTGTTTTATTTAGAGACCGTTCAGCTACCGTTTCCACTGACTTGTGCCGTGCTATAAAAATTTCACCATTCGATTCTAAACCTTTTGAACATAATAAAAGAAACCTTTAAAAAATGTCACCGCTCAAAATAATGTCATTAACGTTGCTTGATGTTTCATTATTGCCACGTTCCATCATTGTATCAAAATTCTAGTAAGCTGTATTGTTTCGGTCAGTACGGAAATTTTGGCCTGAAAAATCGACCTCTACCAACAAAAGAATTTATTTCGCTAGGATTCGCCTTTTCAATGCTTGACACTACTTGTGAAGTCACCCACTGCCTCAATTCCACAAAATTAGGCATAATGCGAATGCTGAGAGTTGAACGTCTTGATGTAACAATGGTACATAACTTTTCACGAATAATGATAATAATACACAATAATGAGCTAGGAACGGTGACGCCACCTGGGAGACTTAAAGTGGAGTATTATAGCGTACAAACATATTTTTATAGGCCTAAAGATAGAAGGTCGGACAACCACGGTTATACGGCCGTGCACAGTGGCTTCTGGCTGCCTGGAGGCCGAGTGGCCGCTGCATCGAAAGGTTGTGGTAACTGGTAGGGGAATGACGTATGCTAAAGGAATACAGTGATGCTCATGCCATTAAAATATACATACTAATCAGTTAATTCCCTCGGGCATCTTGTGCTTTGCTTTGGACCATCCTTGTTTACACGATCAGAACTACTTGTCTCTCCGCCTCAAATTGTTATTTTAACATTTTAAACTTCTAGTGTTGCATAGGCATGAAATGTCAGATAGGCGTGTATGTCACTTGTAACATACACCATGTGTGTTGTATTAGGAAGGGCGGGTAAGAGTACGCAGGAGATAGAGTACGCAGCAGCGTTTGGGACTAGCAACCACGAGATGGAACCCTAGTATAAAAGCAAGGTTAGTGCCTAGGTCACACCAAAACCAACGTGCCTGTTATTTCCGCGGGAGTACAGACAAAATAAGTTTCGGGCACCCTTCAAATATTTCTAACGGTAAACTTGTAGATCATGCTTCTATTATTAAAAGTATTGTATTGCGGTCTGTCATCAGTAAGAAACCTGAGCTAGAATGTGTCCAGAACCGGAGCTCACGCTAAAGGCCGCAACATGTTTAGAAGAATTTCTCCCAAGGAGCATGTCCGCAAAACGCAGTAGGCCGTTGCAAGAGTGCGCTAAGAAGGAAAATTTAATTTCGCCGGGACAGATCCGTAATTCATATTTAAAACCAAACGTTTCAACATAGTTCTTATATATTCAGAACGGATAAAATCAACAATCACCTATTTTGGCGACAAAAACTTCCACATGGCTTAGCCCAAAGCACAGCGGGCATCAGTGCTACCCAGCCCCTCTGGCGTACTCTACCGACCCACACCGGCAAAGTACGCACGGACTTTATTTTATGGGGTCGTGGCGAGTTCCTTCAGAGACATCGAGTTGAAACATGAACCATACATAACAATTCTCAGGCCAAACAACCACATAAAAATTTTAGCTGTTAGACTTAAAGAAGAAGAAAAGCCTTCAGAAGTAGTGCGTACTCTTCACGGACTTCCCTAATAATAAGTGTGCTAATTTTAAAAAGTCCTGAAAAGCCGCATCATCTACCCTGATACCAAAAAATACTATGGACTCGAAATAGGTGCCTGCAGTTTTGTCTGCCAAGGATACTTAAATACCGAACTCATTTCATGAATTCGCCTGCATATTTTTCCAGTTTTATCGGCACTGCACATTGCACAAACGCCTAACCCATATATCTACCCACGTGCACAGAATGTCTCCTTCACCGGTCCCCCTCCCTCAGTCTAACAGCAGGCATGACCGCCATTTTCATCACCACACATATAGGTATTACAATCCGCTCGCGACCCCTCTCCAGCGAGGCTTGAACTTGGCGTCAGCGGCGCCCAGCGTGACCTCTGTAACCTCTGCCGCGATTGCCCGCAGGCAATCGCGGCTGCCGGCGGATGGAGGCCTCTGATTGGTGGAAGCGCGTTCACTTGTATCGCGAGGAATTCAGCGGAAATTTCTTCACGAAAATGATATAGCATTAAACCATGAACCAGGAGATTGTTAACATTATGTATTCCAAACATTTCTAGCCATACTTTGCTCTCTATTGGTTTAATTATTTGCCACACCATCCAAGGCTGCTCTACGGTACAGGCGAGACGGCGGCAGTCAGCACATGCCAGCCGGCGGCCGAGTTCACTGAAGTCGGGAGTGTCGCGATGGGTTCCTGCTGAGTGGAGAGGATAGGGGCCCAGTCCCAGGGTTACCGAGGGAACGAGGAGAGACGTTCATAAATATAAAACTTAACTGTTGGACGAGCTATAGAGAGTGAGGACTAATAGAGAGCGCTGTCGAAGTATAACCAGGTAATATACCAGAAGAGTGAAACACGTGCTGTTTTGCTCCTTGTTGGATTGTGAAAAGCACAAAATCTAAATATAAATATCTGTGTATTGTCCATTATGTTTGGAGCTTTCCATTGTTTGATAAAGTATTAAGTTGGAGGTCAGATCCAGAATGCCACTATAACGCTGTGGAACAGGTATTTGTTGATAATGTCCTCTATCTACGCACTTTATAAGGACTTTGCTTCACTTTTCGGTGGGGGGCCCAAATCACCATTAACAGGGGCGGCCCCGGTTTGAAAAACCGCCGCCCACCCATCATTTTCAACAAAATTTAGATAGGTCATCTCAGGTCAGGTCACCAGCAGGTCAAGGCCCACCCAAAAAGTTAAACAAAGTGGAGCAGGGAACACCAAAAACTCATACACAAATGGGCTCACCGAGTTCTCAAATATGTTCCGGTATTTTAATCGATGACCAAGGTCAGGACAACAGACCCCATGTAACAGGAAGGACAATAACAGTAAAGAGGGAGCTTAGCCACAGCGCCGCTTGCGTCAATGAATCATTAAAATACCCACCACCGGTCAAGCAAATCTATTACCAAGCAAAAATATCATGTGGCGCGCAGGATCAAAGCAAGTGTTATCTACGTATGTAATGGCAAACTAATTACATGTTATCCCAGGCGACGGCATGTTACCCGACCTAAATGACCACAAAAGTTCAAATGAGGAGCGGATGGGCCAACGCCGTTTACCGTTGCACCACCGTGGTCCGATCTAGGGGGGGTCCGCCCCCCGCAATCGAAGGTGGCCGACCCCCAACGTTAAGGTTGCCGAGGCACCATCAAAGGGATAGAAATCCACACTCCCATGGGCGTTTAAAGGGATGGGCACCTTCACAACGGATTTAACTGAGATAGCCAAGTTTAAAGCAAGTCAAAACCCGGTACTCCATATTTCATTTGTCTTGGAACTCGATATTTCCGTAAAAAACAAAACCACCGACAATAGCCCCCATCAGCCCCCGTCGCCGGCGGCTATACACTGGCGGACGACATACAACGCACAATACATCAGCCAACAACCCTTAACGTTTCAAGATGGTAGCGGTTGCCAGATCGTGACATCATCCATACGAATATTTATTTCTTTTCTAGAGGAGTATTTTAAAAACAAATTATAGCTTATTTTACATTTTTCAGAAAATCAATGTTTCATTATTTTCGCTAAAAGTACCCTGATTCACTAAATTCCAGGATCGACCAAGGTGCCACATTCCCTTTAAGGAACCTATCCACCGGATCAGATCGAACATGAAAGGCGGTTTCCCGCCGTGGGGATTGACCCCACGTTAACCCATGCAATCCAATCTGAATACGGGCAATGCAGCCACTTGGCCACCCGGCGCCCGGCGAAAATGTGCAAATGTGCTCCGGTGAAAATGGTAGTTTTTGTGCCAAAGTTTTTTCCTCGAATTTGTGTGAAACAATCATTGCAGGTAGGAAATCATGGAAGCAATTTATCTCAAAATCGATTGCCATAACTGAAAGATGACCGATAGAAGCCCCACTTTTTACCCGTTTTTGGAGCGCCCGTGTCTAGGATGCTGTACCGCAATACAGGAAATCAGCTGCTTCAGTGCTCCCACAATCGCCTCGCGGGCGCCACATTTTCTTTACATATGATTTAAATCCTTCAACGCCGCTCAAGCGTAGGCGGATCAGGAGGAGGGGGGAAAGTGGGAGCACTGACTCCTCGATTGACCCTCGGCGCCCCCTTGAATGGTCACGGCGGCCTCTGAAAGGTCTATGACGCCCCCTGAAATGCCGCTCCCCCAGGATGCGAGCATCGGCGCCCCACGATAGGATGTGGCGCCCACCCGATGGGCTTTGTCGCCCAAAAGAGGCGCCCCCTGGTCTAGATGGCACCCCTGGCCCTGCCCCGATCGGAGATCCTGGATCCGGCTATGTGCTCAAGGTGTAATGTAGAACCTGAGGTGAAATGATCGATATTTGACAGAATTTTGAAACTTTTTTGCGTTGTGATGAGTGATAGGGTAGCCCAACAATTAACAAATATCGTACGTCTAAACGTAGACGATTATCTGGGAATTAATCAGTTGTGTGGGCTTTCGGGCCCACAAGCCTCCCAGGGTTAGTTATATAATTATATAGCGCCCAGCTGATTATCTAGGAAACTGGAAGCATCTGAGCTTCTGACCCCCCAAAAATTGTGGAGGATTTGCCATTCATCTTGGAGAAAAGGCGACTTACTAAGAATCACGACACCATGTAGAAACTTGTTTCAATTGTTATATTGGAACTTCTTTATCCTGGAAATGAAGACGCAGGCCCATACGCTGCTGAAGCCTTGGCTTCTAACTGCTTTCAATAATGCTACAGACGGTTTCGTTGATGAGATAACGCGCCGTACCTACACGGTTATACAGGGCTGGCGAACATATTGCCTCTAAACTCCCTAAATCCCATGACATAGCTCCAACTTAGTGATAAATGTATTATTTCAAAACTTTCAGGATATCTATCAATTTTTTTATAGGAAAACTCAGAAAGTTTTAGAAGCTCATTGCAAACTGTTTTGGAGGTATCGTGGGAAAACATGGATCTGCCGAATATGCCTTCGCCCTTAATCGAAACCGTGTTCATAATCCCTGGAGAGTAGAATTTGGGGGATGTGGATCTTTATCTCGTTTGGGGGGACGCAGGCCCACAATCAAACGTCGAATTAGTGTAAAAGATTCCTTCAAATTTTCTAAATCTTCATTATAATGACTTTCGATTGGTTTTATGCAGTACAAAAGGCCTGAGGGAACGCTACAACACACTTTATATTATGCCTTTCCTTTTAATATGGTGGCTATTGACGTTCGTTCACATTTGGGCATCCCCAATCATTAAAAAAAATCCACACCTCTGGAAGTATTTATGCATAGTTATGGCTGTGCTACCCATTGAGACAGCCTGTGAGACAATGAGGTTTATCATGCTCGGATACTGATGCCGTTTATGAATAATCGTATAGAGGTTTGCAGCCCTGCAACGCCCCTGGGCCCCTGTGCCTGGGCAACGCCCCTGGGCGTCACCACTGAGTTTTTTTTGCTTTTCGACTTCGGCTTGCACCCAAACCTATCAGCTAGATCCACCACTGTGCAGAACTGGGGCAAACACCATTGCACAAGTTCAATGATAGCTCTGATTAAAATACTCAGGCTACGTCACGATGTAATGCCACTTTCAGAAAAAAAACTTTTGGCATAGCGTGGAAGAAAGCAGGTCAAATCTTTAAAAACGTGAACTAGAACATAATGCACGCATCTGATCCCGTTAAGCAGGAAAGATACAATTGTTAGGGCCATGAATATGATCCGCGGGGAAAAAAACGTGAGCGATTGAGAGTAATGTCATACGCAGTGCCAAGTGAACGACCAGTCAGCCTAGAAGACTAATGTCGCTCATAATGCGTCGCCAAAGAATAAAGATGAGGCCCAGCTGAAAGTAATTACCATCCATAATTTTGAGTTCTCGCTCTTGGAAGCATGACTGGCACGTAGCTGAAGTATACATCACCATCGCAGCGGAAAATTTGCATGAGATGCATTTTTGGCAACGATACAATTTCTGGTATTCCATCTCAAACATTTCGCTAGTTTTTTATGACACCCATCTTGGCTCAGGACATATGAAACTTGTGTTAAAAATCTCAGTAATTGCATCCGGAGCCAAGCTTGGACCCAAGCCCGTGCTACCTAATGCGTGGCGGAAATGCTCCGTCTCACTCAAATTTGACGATTGGAATATTTGACAGATCAGTCCGTTTTTTCCAGTTTTCAAGCCTCAAGCTTTCAAATAGTTGAACAATCGAGTAAAATGGTTCAGTCAATGAAATGGATCAGGATTGATCTCACTTCTCTGCGTTCCCTGCGTAGGAGCTAGAGGCGGACTTGTGTCCATAAATCTGTGAAAGTTGTTCCGTATTTCACCGTGTTGATATATGGGTGGTGTTCAAACGTTTCCCTGTGCATTTTTAGCCTGGATTGTTACAGTATCAGCCAAAACTTTAGAGGATTGCATTAATATGACCCGAGTGAATGACAGAAAGGATTAAACGCCGTGGAATCAATCCATATTCATGAATAAAATACAAAATAGCTAACCAAGAGTTCAAGGAGGCACAAATGCGTTCACTCAGGAGGCTTAAGTGGATGACAGGCAGTCCTAATTCCTGGGTTAAAATCTTCTCACCCAACAGCGATGCAAACACCATAACAAAGCAGGTTCCCATGTAGACGTCGATGGCCTTGATGTAGGAGATTTTCGGCAGCGCAGCGTTGGTGGACGACATGAGCGTGGTCATGGTGAGCACGGTGGTGACGCCCAGCGATACGCGGGCCGGAGTGGCATTCCGGTTTAGCCAGAAGCTCACCTGTGTGGACGATACGGGTGTTAGAGAAGAACCGCAGAACGACGCGGAGGCTACAGAAGAACATCAGTCAACTGCATGCACGAAAGAAACGAACCCAAGAGAGCAGCAGTGGTCAAAGGTAGTGGGGCCTTTCATGGCATATTCTTCGATAAAATGTCAAACGTCACTTCGATTTCCTTGCTAGAGGTCTCCACCTACACAGGCAATTCGTCCCGACTTAGTGGAGAAGAAAAAATTACGTAACTCGATCACCCTCGATCCAGCGCACATAAAGAGAAAGCAATAAAACTTCATGGAACGATAATAAGCGCCAAATCACCTTCGTTGTCCGGGTGCTCTAAGTCCCAACCTTAACGTAGAAACGAAATTATGGATATCTTAAACGAAAACAAAGTAATTTCATCTACCAGTTTCAGATGGAGTGGAACCGCGTTGGATTGCTACTCTCGATCGCATCGAGTCGGGAAAAGTGGTATGCTTCTCTGACATCGAGACCGATTCGGTTCAGCGGCAGTCAGTGTTGAATTGGGATTGACGGCCAGCGCTGACTCAAATTGTGATCATCATTACTGGGATTTTTGGGCGCTCCGACAACTATGGTCGTTTGATGCCCACGACACAAACTGAATGAAATGTAAACTTTGAATTCTTGGCTTAATTGAGAGGGGGAAAAGTAAGGATCTCAGAATATGGGTTATTACATGTCAAATTACACACCACTTTCCCAACCACTTGGATTTTCTTGAACTTTGTTAAGCGGATGGTACCTGAGAGAGCATGCACATCTGTCGCTTTTTAGTCGCCGGTGACCCATGGGGTCAGTTTTGTAGGCAATAAAGAGCCAAATAACTCCAAACATTGCAGGAGTTAGCTTTCTATATCTGATTTGGACGGCGGGATAATACAAATTTACGTTTATAAGATGCATGAATATCTTGCATATCCCTCGCCCACCGGGGGCCATCGATGGCCCCCTAAGGTTATTTCAAGATAGCAGAAAAACGACGAAATGCAGCACCACGGTTGAGAGTTATATCTCTCACCTCATCATTTTTCCACCATCCCTGAAAATTTTTCCCCGGGTCACCCAAGGTCAGGTCACCAGGCGAGGTCAACCAAGGTCATCTCACTTCAACTTTGAAGCTCTATAAGAGCTACATTTCTTAGTCGATCGATTTGAAACTTGCTACGCTTTATGACCTTTCCAGGGTCTACAACGTATATCCGGGATTTTTCGATTTCGTGACCTGAGGTCAGGTCGCGAGGCGACCTCTCCCATTGGAAAAACA
Source organism: Lepas anatifera (assembly GCA_034440635.1). Taxonomy (NCBI): domain Eukaryota; kingdom Metazoa; phylum Arthropoda; class Thecostraca; family Lepadidae; genus Lepas; species Lepas anatifera. The sequence continues at coordinate 1,253,726 of JAOTON010000708.1, read as the reverse complement.
TGGGAAAAGCTGTCTCATGATCTAAAAGCCACAACAATGATTGCAAAGACTCAGACTACTCAGAACAGCGTTTTTGGACAAACTTTCACGGATCCCAGGGTTATATTTTCCCTTTGACTTTTCCAAGGTCATCCAAGGTCACCAGGGGTCAAAAACAGTATTTTGACAATAACTTTGACCTAATTAAGCTAGAGCGGTGAAACAAACACCATCGTGTTTGTCTTATCACTGGCTTTCATTTGGTATACGGCAAGGTCACTTTCTGACCTTTCGTGACCTCAGGTCATATTAGGTCACGAGGTAACCTTTAGAGGTCAAAACACTGGCGGGAGGTCTTTACGTTCAACATAGCGGAAAAAGTTCTGGCAATTTCCTATCATATGTACTTAACCAAATCTCAATAGCTCTAATGGCATATGAGTTATGCCCGGTTTTCTTAAGCATTGCATATTTGAGTGAAAATAGCCTATCGTGATCTTTCCTGACCTCTGGAGGTCAAACCATTTACCTGAGCGCTTAAACATATGAAGCAATTTCTTACTGAATTCACACGAGCTTTCTAATGCACTTTACAGATTTGCACTAACCCCCATATTTTCGGAGTTAAGAGGGGGGCCATCGATGGCCCCCGGTGGGGAAGGTGGCGCCGGACCCCGGTGGGGCGCGGGATATGTGGATAAAGCCACTTTAATTCGGTTACCTGAATCTCATCTTTGACCCCACTAGGTCAAATCAGAAAAATTCAATTTGTGATCCGCGTTCTCGCCAAGCCTCCATGCCCCTACTTGATTGTCGCACGGTCGCCTGCGCGCGCCCAACCTCAAAGAAGGCAAGGATGCTGCGTTCGCCAGCGTAACGGTCAAGGTCAGACTGACCTTGACCCCACACCCGCGTTTTCGCGGTGGATTTCGTCGCGGCGCACAGACTCGGCCGTGGGGACACAGTGATCGTCATGTTCCCGGTCGGAGCCTCGGCAGTCAAGTATACCAACAACGACTCCAGCCTCGGAGCACGCCAGTGCCCGTGGACCAGCAGCTGCACATTTGTGAATCAACAATGATCTGTGATCAACATTCAGTGAGAAGGGCTGATCGGGAATTGACGTGGTGAAAGGTAATTTATGAAACAGGGACAAATTGATACACGAAACTATGAATTACGTGTGACACAGATTCGGCGTTTAGGGATGTCGAGACGGTGCCGAGGGAGGAAGTGATGAAGCAACAGAGACAGTAAAGAACCCAGTGGCTGAAGTGGTGGATGCTTACAAAAAAGCAAAGGAAAATAAAATTTCCCAAGAGCAAACCATCACCTGAAAAAAACTTTTGTGAGGATTGTTTTTCGCCAGCCATGTTATTGTGTATTAGGGATGTACCTGAAAACATCGCGCAAAGTTCCATACAAAGTCACCTATCCCATCAGAGCGAATCCTTGAAACACAAAATCACGTACCAGCAAAAATAAATTAGGGCCCTGGACGGGGAACCTTTCAACAAAACAAAAACCATCAAGGGGTTGGAGCAAACGCTTGAAGCAGCCAAGCAAGAGCTGGGCTTGTTTGCTAACCAAGAAGAAGACATGGACAGCACAAAAAATCAGCATCTCCCTGTCGAGCAAGAGCTTCGGAAGCCGTCTTCCGGGGAGGACATCCGAGCGGAAGCTGAGGTTTTTGCCGTTCCTGATTATCGGCGGTGGGGTGCGCCAGGGGGGCGTGCGCCAGGGGTGCGTGCGGGCGTCCCAACGCACGACAGGCTATCGATGAATAATAGGTAACTGAGTTGATTAAACTGGGGTGATGCGGAACGTTTTTAAGTTAGTTTCAAAATTTAATAGCAGAACAAGTCCATAAACAAAACTGGAATTAATAGTTACCAGAGGTGGGCGGTCCGCTACTTTTGTCCGCTACTCCGCTACTCCGCAACTTGCGGACCCCTAAATGGTAGCGGAGTAGCGGTAGCGACTTCTCTACCAAAAAGTAGCGGAGTAGCGGGTAGCGGACTCTAGAAAATTAAAAGCGCTACCGCTACCAGCAGCTTTTTAAGCGTATCCTAAATTCAAAATATTAGGCACGCAAAAACAAGGTCTATGCCAACGAGGGGATTCAGGTGTGAGTTTGGAGTAGAAACGTCCTCAAAGGTAGCATAGTCAATTAATTTACAGGGGCTGTAATGGAGGCCAACATGGTGAAAGAGTAAATATATATCAAGCAAGTCCTCTGAAGGCCATTGACTTCGTGGCCTTAGTATATTTTTTGTTGTTTTAACCCTCGCCCCACCGGGGCCATCGATGGCCCCCTAAGGTTTTTCGAGATAGCAGAAAAACGACGAAACGCAGCACCGTGGTTGATGGCTCTTTCTCTCACCTCATCATTTTCTCACCATCCCTGAAAATTTTTATCCCAGGTCACCCAAGGTCAGGTCACCAGGCGAGGTCAACCAAGGTCACCTCACTTCAACTTTGAAGCTTTATAAGAGCTACATTTCTAATTTAATCGATTTGAAACTTGCTACACTTCATGAAACTTCCAGGGTCTACAACGTGTATATCCGGGATTCTTCTATTTCGTGACCTGAGGTCAGGTCATGAGGCGACCTCTCCCATTGGAAAAGGATGGGGAAAAGCTGTCTCATGATCTAAAAGCCACAAAAATGATTGCAAATACTCAGACTGCTCAGAACAGCGTTTTTGGACACCCTTTTCCGGATCCCAGAGGTCATATTTGTCCTTTGACTTTTCCAAGGTCATCCAAGGTCACCAGGGGTCAAAAACAGTATTTTGACAATAACTTTTGACCTAACTAAGCTAGAGCGCTGAAACAAACACAATCGTGTTTGTCTTGTCCCCTGGCTTTCATTTGTTATACAACGAGGTCACTTTCTGAACTTCCGTGACCTCAGGTAATATTAGGTCACGAGGTGACCTCTGGAGGTCAAACCACTGGCGGGAGGTCTAACGAAAAGAGAAGATTGTGTGAATGATTGTGTTGGTGCATGCTTTGGGCATGGAGTGAACTTTGGCTCTAATATATAAATAAAAGTTGGCTGTCTGTGAAATTTATTTAGATCGACCTGGACATTTTCGGAGTAGCGCTTGTGTAGCGCTTTATACTAAAAAGTAGCGGTATCGGAGTAGCGGGTAGCGCTTTCGTGTTTGCAAAAAAGTAGCGGAGTAGCGGTAGCGGTTTCATGTTACCAAGGTAGCGGAAGTAGCGGTAGCGGTTTAAAGAAATCGGTAGCGGCGCCCACCTCTGATAGTTACAGTCGGTTACAAAAAAATTGACAGGAATATCGGTTGCAAATATTTGCAATGCCCAATTGACTACTCTTGTGTCTTGACCAGAGCAGCCCAGCCTTGATCCTGCTTTATTGGAAACATTCGTTGCTAGAAAGTAATAATTGTAAGCTGTCAGCTTGGATAGCTGTCAGTTCTGTCAAAGCCCTCTGAAATCATCAGTTATGAATTTTTTCGTAGAAAGCTAGAACTTCTCGTAAATGTTTCCAGGGAGAGGAGAGAGCCCATTATACGTCCCTTAAAGGGAATATGGCACCTTGGTTAAATCCCGGAATTTAATGTAATTAGGTGTATTTTTCTAGCCAAAAATCATGAAAACCTTGATTTCTCTGAAAAATGTACAATAAGCTCAATATTTTGATTGTTAAAATGTTCCTCTAGGGTTAGAAATAAACCTCTGGCTTTGGATGACGTCATGAACTCGCAACTACTACCATATTCAATAGGCTTCAAGGGCTATAATTGGCTGATTACTCACCGTGACGTCAGCATATGCCGTCACGCCAACAGCTGGCAACTGTGGCCGACTGCTTGGGGTAGCTTTGGGGTACATTTCAGGCAGGTTTTTAGCCTTTCTTTACGGAAATTTTGCGTTTCAAGACGATAGATAAATTGAGTACCGGGTTTTCCGGCATGCCTTACAACTTGGCTATCTTAGTTAAAATCACGTTATACAGGTGCCACATTCCCTTTAAGCTAGAATAATCCCCGCAGCAAACAAAGTATTTCTTTCAATGGTTTTTAGGTGCTTGTGTGCCCAAATGCAAAAATTTCAACATTTTTCTTGGCTAAAACTCCTAAACCAGGCAATAAAAAAACAAAAAAAAACAGGTATTTTAAGGGAATTTTATTAGGGGACTACTCTCCTAGAAGCGCGCCTGCAGACTGAAGATTTTGTCGAGCGTTAATGGCGACGCCAGAAAAGCAGGGCATGCGAAACTAGGACTTTGTATGAGGGGTGCCAGGAAAGACGAGGGAGCATAGAGCAGACGACGGGACAGGGTACATGATATATGCATTTTAGGTCGGACTAGGGAGGGTAGGGTGCTCGAAGGTGAGGGAATGACATAGAGGAGGGATTCGGGGTAGACTATGGAGCACAGGGCACACTAGGGCGAGGTTAGTGCGAACGAAATGAAGGCACGAAAGATGAGGCGAAGCAAAGCACCCGAAAGTGTGGGCAGGTGACATAATCATCGGGATTTCAGGGCAGCCGTGGGAGGGCACGGCATATGAGAGGGATCTCAGGGCAGCCGTGGGAGGGAACGGCATATGAGAGGGATCTCAGGGCAGCCGTGGATGGGAACGGCATATGAGAGGGATCTCCGTCAGCTCAGTTGGAAGAGCTCTGATCCGCTGCTCAGAAGACAGTGCGGTGGCAGTCTAGTGGTGTGGGCTTGGGATTGGTTCCTCTGAGACGCCCCAGTGCTCAATATTTACCCGAGGTAGGACGACTGGAAACTGACCGGTGTTAGGATGATCTGAGTGGGGTGGCCGTCCTTGTTCTTCGCGGGACATTAAAGCGAATGGACCACTTTGTCAAAATTCTAAAGATGATGATTTAAAAACCAGAGACGTTTGAAAATAAGAAAACAACCATTTTTCGCACTTTTATACGCTAAAAACAGAAATATATCCTCTTTTCTGGCAATATGTGAGGTCATCGAAATAACCCTTTTAATAATCAGTGAAATATCAAACCTTGATCATAGACTCGCTGTAAAGGCCCATTCACAGTGCTTCTGCCTGACAAAAATTGCTTCCCGGGGCAATTCAAATACATGGTGAAATAATCGCAGGACCTGCAACCAATTTTCCGCTGAGGACGTCTGCTCTCATCATCAAAATCTTATTTGTTTACTTGCCAGGGATATCACCACTTCATTATCGGTCTTGTTTAGCATTGGTGCAAAAACTGAACGGCAGTTGGGGTTACGGCGGCCGTGTTTATTCAGGGGTGGAAAGATGATGCATATGCCTGATGTGAAAAAAAACAATTTCAGAGTTTGGTTTTGAAAAAAAAACACATTTGATTTGGCAAGTACGGGGGAGGGAGGATATGATGTGTGTTGCGGCCATTGGGCGGACTTCGGGCCATTGACGCTCTGCAATGGATAACTACTCGCCCGAAGTTTTCGGTCGACAGGCGTGTTGCATGCTGGTTCACTCGCTAGCATGGCATTTTCAGCGAGTGGGCGGGAATTAGGGCTTACGACCAATCAGATAACTGCAACCATATGGAAGATTGCAGAGTTTGAAATAGGGCAATAACCCCTTTACTTTGGGCTTCGAAGCTGGCGGAAATTTTATGTGAAAACTATGGGTGAAATTAAATGTGCCAATAGTAACTTATCACCACCCTCTTCAAAACTGCTATCTCAGTTCAAAAGCCATTATACAAGTGGGACACACCCTTCAAGCGTTTCCAAATAAACCTGTTCGTGCGGGAATTGCTCGTTTGTATGGTGCGGTCGGGGTCTCTGTGACAAATCCCTTAATAACTTCAGTGATACTTTGATCCCTAAAGCCGAACTTGCGACAACTTGGACCGGATTTACTTTAACAAATATTTTATCAGTGCGAAGCAGACCTCCACCGACGGAGTTGGTTTGTAAACTCGAGTAGTGATTCCGTCCCTTCATTGGTATGGTTTGTGTCTTGGCCGGAGTGGATGTTTCTTGCCGCTTTACAGAAGTATCATTCCAAACAGGCAGTAGAATTTGTCACTTTGTCAGGCCATACGGGTTAGCCGTAGTGATTGAAGAAGAGGGTGACGTCAACTTCAGAGTGTGGCTGGATGGCAGCAGGATAACTATTGTAGCGCATTGTAAGCCTGGCGTTGTGAACAGGCATAACTTAGCAGCAATTCCAGAATTTCGCACTGCCAGCACATTCCACTCTTCTTTCACATTCCGTAGCACTCACAAGTTGTTCCCACACTGAAGTCTTCTGTATCACTGAGTTTACTACGGGGTTAATTATTGAGTTAAGGACTTTTTATAATGCGTTCTGTGCATGGCACCTTTTCCCGCTTCTAAAGTGAGTGGGATAATTTTTGGGGGAGGGTTGGTTACTTTAATGTCGCAAAGCAATGGGGAGGTTATTTCAAGTAATGGGTCGCGAGGTGCCTTAATACTTGCGAGTGAATGGTCGCGGCTACGGCAGGGAGGTTACATGATCTTTACTTCAAGGAACTTTATATGATCACGATAAGCGCTGAGTGGTCTGTTCACTATTTCACAGATTCGAACTGAGAGTGTTCGTCGTAGACTCAACTATCGTGGCGTTCAATTTTTTTTAATTCCAACGGTCTGAACACTAATGAACCATTTCTTTGAAAACACTAAATGACTTTATTTTAGCCAGAACCGACATCAATAGATGAATTTGAACTTTTACATCCAGCTGTCCGGTACAACTAGCAACTAGTCAGTCGCTGGCAATATCTAGTCATGGGTGGGATGTTTCGAGCTAAGTTTTTGGATGTTATATGATGTTTACAAGTGAGTGGGCATCTGTGTTGTTAGGTGTGTGTTTGTTATCTTGCTATTTCCCTCCTCCTACATGAGCGTGGATGTTTTACTTCAATGGTGTGACAAGTGAAAACCCTTGTAATGGCGGACCTTCGTCGAATACACTGATACTGATACCTGTTAGATCCCAAAACCAACTCGGGGGGCTTCTGGGACAGAATCTGGGCCCTGGAGGCCGAATCTGGGTGCCCCCGAGACTTATTTGGGGGAGGGGGCTCTGCGAGCAACTCTGCGAGACTTGTTCTCTAAATCCTGTACCTGCCCCACCTCCCAATTCCGATAACGTGTACCTGATGTGCTGTGTGTGCCCTCAATTAGTTTCGTGTGTGCCCAAATGTCCAATGTGTGTCCCAAATCCTGTGTGCCTCCTCCGATAATTTTCCAGTAGATATACATGCTTACCAAATGTCCTGTATGCCCCACTAATATCGAAGGTGTTCCCCCTCATTATTTCTGTGAAAGCAACATATTTTTTACATTTAATGCGTAAAGCCACCACCTATATATATATATATATATATATATATATATATATATATATATATATATATATATATATATATATATATATTGCCCCAAATTGTTCCCCTTGTGGCCACTCAAAACCATTTGGGGGCACTTAAACTGCCCCCCCCTCTGTTGTGCTACTGGCTGGATTCATCCCTAATTCTCTTCAGTATAGCCAATCATAATCAGCATCAGAGCAGACAGTTCACAGAAGAGAGAGTCATAATCGAGTTCTCATGGAGGAATGGGTTGGCTGAAATCCCAAATTCTATACGCGGTCGTCGGCACTGATACATTTTCACTAACTTACAACCTCGTTACGTGGCATACAGAATACCAAAGTTTGTGTTCTAAATGTCCGCGTCATTAGTGAGCATTGACCAGCTTTTGGCTCGTAATGCAGACATTGCGGGCCTCAAAATTGCATGAGAACAAGGCTTTGACCCGACTTGAGCTGGCGTTAATCCATTGTATCAAAACTAATTGCATATAAGTCTGCAAGGCAAAAGAAGAAGCTCTCAATCGATACAAGTGCCTACAAATAGGCTACCAGGCGTTACTCTAGTTAGGTACATACATACAAACTTTTCAGCTCCAGCTTTGGAGTAGAAGAAACCAAATACTACGTCTTTTAACAGTTAAAATTAACCCTCGCCCCACCGGGGGCCATCGATGGCCCCCTAAGGTTTTTCCGGGATAGCAGAAAAACGACGAGGCGCAGCACCGCGGTTGAGGGCTCTACCTCTCACTGCATCATTTTCCCATCATCCCTGAAATTTTTTACCCCGGGTCACCCAAGGTCAGGTCACCAGACGAGGTCAACCAAGGTCACCTCACTTCACTTTAGAGCTCTGTAAGAGCTACATTTCAAAGTCGATCGATTTGAAACTTCCTACACTTCATGACCCCTCCAGGGTCTACAAGGTGTATATCCGGGATTTTTGATTTCGTGCCCTGAGGTCAGGTCACGAGGTGACCTCTCCCATTGGAAAAGCATGGGGAAAAGCTATTTCATGATATAAAAGCCACAAAAATGATTGCAAATACTCAGACTGCTCAGAACAACGTTTTTGGACACCCTTTAACGGATCCCAGGGGTCATATTTGCCCTTTGACTTTTCCAAGGTCATCCAAGGTCACCAGAGGTCAAAAACAGTATTTTGACAATAACTTTTGACCTAATTGAGCTAGAGCGGTGAAACAAACACCATCGTGTTTGTATTGTCACTGGCTTTCATTTGATATAAGGCAAGGTCACTTTTTGACCTTGCGTGACCTCAGGTCATATTAGGTCACGAGGTGACCTCTGGCGGTCAAACCACTGGCGGGAGGTCTTTACGTTCCACATAGCGGAAAAAGTACTGGCAATTTGCTATCAAATGTACTTTACCAGGTCTCAATAACTCTAATGGCATAAGAGTTATGCCCAGTTTGCTTAATCATTGCATATTTGAGTGAAAATAGCCGATCTTGACCTAATTTGACCTCTGGAGGTCAAACCATTGACCTGAGCACTAAAACATGCGAAGTAATTTCTTACTGAATTCACGCGAACTTTCTATTGCACTTTGCAGATTTGCGCTAACGCCCATATTTTCGGAGTTAGAGGGGGGCCATCGATGGCCCCCGGTGGGGCGAAGGTGGCGCCGGACCCCCGGTGGGGCGCGGGTTAATATATTATCTTACATGAGTAATAACCCCTCCCCTCCAAATCCACATTCCTGCTGAAAAATATTGATCACATCCGTGGCACTAACATTATAGCATGCGCCTTTCTGTTTTGTATTATCATTTTTATCAAATGAAATCACAAAAATGGGTCAAAAACAAAGCACAGATCATTGTGAATGATCACGGCATCGCCCGAGAGGACGATAGCGTCCCCACCCCCGAAAAGAAACGTCACGTCTCACCCCACCCCTCCCCCAGGATACGGGTATCGGCGCCCAGTGGTCGGATTTGGCGCCCACCTGATAAGCTTTCCTGCCCAAAAGTGGCGCTCCTTGACTCCTCGAACCCCTCCCCCTCCCATGGGGAAGTCCTGGGTCTGCCTATAATCACTTATATTGTTCACCTCTGAAACTTTTTCGTGCCGTCTTAAATATAGCTATTAACATTATATCCATCATATGCATATGCATCTACATCATAAGCATCATAATATCATAAGTATAACTACTCTCCCCCAATCAATAAAATGACTCTCTCGCTCCGCATATGTAATTATTGAATTTACATATTATGTTACCTGAAATAATACTCTTACTCACGTATTATCTTTTCGACACCTTTCCCCGTCCCTCCACATTATGACTTATCACATCCGCCAAAAATAATTTTGTACGGTACCCTGCTGGATTCACTGCTTTTTGGTATGCTATTCTTCTCAAGCTGACCTATTTTTGTTTCAGATATTGTGACGACGGAAAGAGTGGGGCGTACAGCTTTATTCACGAGTTCAATATGCTGAGAATCATTGATAATGATTGACCTTGTCCTGAACTGTTTTGTCCTCCCCTCCCTGCTCTGTTTGACTGTGGGTACATTTGTCTGACCTTGATCTCAACACGCGCCCCAAAAGTATTTTCCCCAAATAACGCAGACACGAAGAGACACAGAACAGCGAAACCTACAGTACCTAATTCCTCATGAATTTCACGCATCTGATCAAATTTTTTAGGTCTGGTCATGCCAGGTCAAGGAGCTATTCAAGGTCAAGAGACCCAACCTCAAAACCCAAAATCATGAATTTGAAGTGGCGCCAAAGCTACATCTGCCAACTGATCAGTCTAAAACTTCCACAATGTAATAAAATCACCAGGGCTAACAAATCTATTATCTCAGGGTTTTCATATTGCTGACCTAAGATTTGGTCAATTTTTCGGTCATCCCAATAAGTTAATGGTGAAAAATAGAAAGGGCTCGTTTTCAGTAAATACTGGATAGATTAGCTTACGAGTCCTCATACCACGTATTCTTATCACAATCTTCACCATGAAGTTGATTTTTACCATCTGACCTCTCAAAGGTCAAGGAGGGTCACATGAGCATACAGTCATTATGTTGCCAACACCTTCTCACTGAATTAAGATAAAGGCTCCATTCTGCTTCCATTGTGCTTATCTCCTCACGAGAAGTCGATTGAATGTAACAGGACTATACCAGGTCACGAAGTGACCCTGACCTAGCTCGATGTCAGGTCATTTTCTCAATTTCCGTACAATGACATTCCGTACAATTTTTCAGTATCCGTACAATGACCCGTCGGCGATCGACATCCTCGACTGACCTTGGTGTCATGATGCCAAGCAGCGTTTTTATTTTATAGTTTGTTGATGGATGGCGGCAGCGGCTACTGGGGGTGCGCAATATGGATGTCACGTTTCTCGTCTTTTTAATAAGCTTTTATGGTCGTATGTGTGTGAAAATACATGTGTTGATTGAAAAAATGACTTAGCAAGGTCATATTCAATTTACCACGATGAGAGAACTCCATTGATGCTTAAATATTTTCTCTAGCTTCGCTGAGTAAAATTATATAGGGGAAAATGTACACTGCCTTGTTAGAAGCCTATGGAAAATTCCTTGACCCCTCCTGACCTCAATATTGAACTGACATAAAAATCGTACTCAAAATTTACCTTCACTTGGTCAAGAATTTTTAAACACTGACAGTAATTTTCTTTAATTCTCCGGGAAATGAGGTAGGGAGGGGGCACGAAATACGCCCCCTTCCCCAGCAGGGCGCGTCGTGCCAGGCACCCTAGCAGGGCGCGTGTTAAAGGGAAAATACCACTTTATCGGAATTCTAAACAGGACTAATTAGGATCAAAATACGTCTGAAAATCAGGAAAACACAGTTTTTTCATCTCCTTTCGCTAAAAACAATGATATCGCCTATTGTCTTACTACCCTGAGTTCACCCGAGCATCGCGTGAAATCACCAATCGGACAGCTTGCGGCCCCCTGCAACATGTCAGGTTCTGTGGCCATTCTGTTTGCTAACATCTACCACGTGACATGCGCTGTTAAATTGAAGAGGATTATTTCATGGTTGGAAATAAAGTAGCAAGCACCTATATTGAAATTTAAAGCGTGCGGAAATTTTATAGAGAGCTTTGATTGAAATAAACTATGTCAATCATGACTTCCTGACCCGCTCTGCAAAACTACTACCTTAGTTAAAAAACCCACTTATAAAAGTGAAACAATCCCTTCAATGACAAGAAAATGGCAGAGGGAACTTGGCCGCATAAACATCATAATGATGTAATGATGATGAATAATGCAATGTCAAAAATGCAAAGTAAAAATAGAAAAGAAAGAACATTTTCATTTGTGATCATCCATGAATAAAAAGCGTCGTTATCCATCGTGTTTTTCCTCAACCTTCTTCGGCCACGAGAGTGCTTTCCTGGTTTCGTATGAGGCCTTTGCTAGGAATTTCAAACATGTTGACGAAGATCTCATCTGCATTCCAAGTGCGATGTGCGTTTCAAGGGTATTTTACCTATTTTGAGCCCCGATGAAGCTGTAATATCAAAGTGTTTGACCAATTAAAGAGTAAATGGTTGAAGTAGTATAATAATGTAAACGTAATTTGGCCTTTACTTACGCAGAACTCGATTTGTTGCAACTTAAACTCAATATGTTGCAAGGTCACGCAGAAACCAACACCTCTTGGATATAAGGTAACATGTGTCTTCAAAAATGTTATACGTATGGCTGATTTGATATCGCAAACCATCAGTGCAAGTTTCATTCCAGTTCAACACCTATTCGTAATGATATGAGCCTTCCAATTCCATCGGCGCAACGTTCGGGACCGATAACATTTCCCATATTTTATATGTGAAATGTTAGTTCACATATTTCATATGTGAAATGTTATTCTATATAGGGAGGCCTGGCGGGCGTTCCGGTCCGCTTAGTAATAAAGACTCCGGTCTTTTGAGGCTCCATCATGAATTCATAGATAACTGAGGATAACTTTTAAAGGACTCTCACATTGCAAAGGAGATCTATGACATATTAATACACGGCTCTTCTGCGCAGATGTCATCTCTCCTCTCCGTTAAGGTTGAAACCGATACCGTACGTCCCTTTCGCAAACAATATCACTAATAGAGCACTCCGACTGATTGGATGGCGAATTTGACACCATGGAAGAAAGATATTCCGCGAGCGACCGCTGAAAAACAGATTCTATAGCCATCCCTCTTTCTAGGCCATATTGCGGAGCGTGTTGTTGAAAGGTCTGGCGACGTTGGCTGCTGACGCCGCAATAAAGTGATGACGTCCCCGCACGGCAAAACTAATAACAGCCCTCAGAGAAGCACACCACTGTTGACGGTTTCCAGGAAACATGATTAAAACTGGTTCAATCAACACACTTAGCATCAATAAAAGTGGCTCTGTTGGTAGCTTGATTCATCTCATCGTTAGCAGTTGCAAAATAAATAAAAACATATGTTTCCGGGATCTGGAGCTTTGAGGTGAGTGTGGTCTTGGCTGTTAGTAAGCCCGCAATATATTAGAGGTTAACTCCACAAATACATCATAACTAATCTCGCAGAATGAAAAAAGAACTGCGCTTAGTGAAACCATATGCATATCTGAGATATGTATGTATGCGTTTATCAAACATTGCAGACAATGGTGGGACTTGTAAACATGACTGGGAATGCTGAATTATTGAAAAAATGTAGTAACTACCATTTCAAAAGGTACACTTTAATATAGGTCTGTTTTAGTGTTTCGAGACGCCTGTACAACTACGTAAAACCTTTTTTCTCATTTTAAGGATTTTGAATTGCATTCATGTCAATTCAATTCACAATTAATAATCAATTAAGGTCAAGTAACATGAAAAACACAATAATGTCCTGGATGTTTTACCACTAATTCGAAGCTTGATTGGGGATGCCCTGGCAACGCAAAATATATAAATACGCATCCCTAATTACGGACCATTTAGTTTGAATTGCGCGGTACAGAGTGTCATTCCGGGGCGAAATGGTGATCCATTCCGGGACGGAATGACGATCCATTCCGGGGAGGAATGACGATTGCGGTCGATGCGCCCTGAAAGCCCCAGCACGGCGATGCGCATCAGATACTGTAGCATTTGGATTACTGCGATGTGCGGAGAATTATAAAAAAACCATGAAAATACCTCCACCCCAAGTGCTGTAAGTGAGATGAGCAATTGTGGCAATAGACTAAGATAACTTGTTGAAACATTCCTTAACCTCACAAATGAGCAAAATATGTCTCACTTTGCCATTGAGCAGAGATTGTCAAACCAGCTTGAAATGGCATGTGCATTACTCACTGCTGGAGTTTTTCGATGACCGTGCTTTTTTCTACAGACAACAGATGCCTTTGGTAGTGAAACCATATAGTCTACTTATTGGAACACAACGGTCATGACGTCGCTCACCTGCTTGCAGAAAGACGTACCTGGAGGAGAACAAAACCCGTTTTTTTAGCCTATCGTGGTGGATCGTCGCTGAAAACGTCAACAGCTGCGTTCATGCACGATATCAGTATTTTCTCACCCAGGAGATGATGACGATGAGACTGGATGGCACGTACATCTGGATCAGGTAGTAGCCCATAGAGCGCTCAAACTGGATTTGCAGCGCTAGGCGCGAGTAATTACCTGTGGGTATTTGGTAGGCTTGTTAACAACTACAATCAATGGTATGACAATCACGTGTCATGAAATAATCATGGCAAGGTAAGTCATAGCCTGTCCTTCTTTCAGGTGCTTGATCACCAAATTTTGACTGACCATTTAAGCCTTGTAATTCTTAATCTTACAATACCTTATCTTAATCTTGATAAGAAGTTGGTAAGAGCCTGGCACAGTGAACCATTCATTCCAAGATTGTGCGTTCTTTACAGCCTAGATGCTGGCTTTAGAGTGTTCGTGGGCCATCCAAAGACGTGCATCATGCCAACTCGATTCATGCACATTTGTTTATGGTTTGCAAAACAGTTGTCAATAAACATGAATGAAATTTGCACTTATTGTCGGACATGGATGGGACACAGGGGCGTAGCCAGGATTTCGCTCAGGGGGGGCGGCGCCCCGAAAAGGGCCCCTGCGACAGCGCCAAAGGGCCCTGATGGGTTAAAAAGGGCCCTGCTTGTTACAGAATCGTGTTCTCAAGGGGGGCCTTCGGGCCCTCAGGGAGGGGGTGGCTGTCCCTGCCCTTGGCTACGCCCCTGATGGGTCAATTCGCTACTAAAAGCCTCTGGCTACGCCTGATCTTCTACCCAGATGAGTTTTGACTGTTGCATTGATGTCAGATCAAGTGATAATCCTATCAAATAGGGGAGGGCGGGTATGCCTCGAACACTTCTTAGAATCTGTCTTCTGAAGGGTGCAACGAGTAAGCCAGAAGCATGAACTGGTGATATAGTCTTGCTCAGGTTCCTGGCAATACACCGACAAGAAGAGAAGACGAAAGCCTCAGGGAATTGTTTTCTGTTGACGCTCATATTCGCTAAGTGACGTCAGTTGTTTTACGGGGGAAGGGAGGTGAGAGGGAACGCTTAAGCTACTGCTGAGGTCATATGATGTCGGAGGGAGAAGGGGGAGTAGGCTTAGCTTGAGCTAGGGCAGTGCACCAAATTTTGCTGCTGGGCGGGCTCGAACCCGCGATACTCTGCACACACAGAATGTTCCGACCCGGGCTACCCGTTGGTTATGGCCGACTGTGGCACCCCCACTCCAAAAAGCTACGTTTGTAGGCATTCAGAAAAATAATGGGGCAGATCGGTCGGTGCATCACTCCCTCACGTCGCGCATTTTTACAGAGACTGGTTGAGTGGATTATCTAGGGTGCTGAATTCAGTTGCAAAGCGTTCAGCTCGATCTTATTTCTCCAGGTCACCGTACAGAGCTTTCTTTGAACTCCCGTGGGTCCTGCTTAAATCTATGAGACATTTTATTCTATTCTACTTAGAAGACACCCAAAACCATGACACATATTTTTGTAGATATAGATCAGTTTCATTATATATAAACTCGAGATGGTTTCTTAGTTTGGGCCAGGTCAAGTGAGTTCACAGTGAATTTGGAATTTCTCTTTTATAATTTGTATCCCAAAAGTGTTTTCTACATCAAGGAAAACAATTGAAAACAGATGTTTGCTCTAACTGTGCTGTGTGATTGCTTGAATTAGGCATTAACAGTCGCATTCGCACCAAAAATTTCCATTGTAATGGATTTAATTACGCTTTAGCTTCAAGGTGTCTCCCAGATATCCTTCACTTCAGGTGTAGCCTGGCGTGAATCATTGTTTCGTAGCGGGGGACCTCGTATATACGATAAAGATGCGTGCTCAGTTTCCAAGTTTTATTTTTCACACATATTAGCACCGGGCGATGTGAACACGACATGTACGTAATCAAGTTATAATTACAAATTTAGTAGTCCACCACTGCTCTTCATGTCAGCACTGTGTACTGTGTATTTGTGTATGCATATATCACATTTCACGGTCACGTGGGAAGAATCTCGTCGTCGCTAGGGTGCTGTAGAAACATGAATGTCTAACCAAGCCTGAGATCAGCTATGTATATATGACCTGACGATCTGGATGCGATCTGGATGCAAGCTAGTTTGATATGGATCACGTGTTCAATAGCCAATGGAATTTGATGGGTCTCCGTTAGTTCTAAGAAATGTAGCTCAGTCATCTCTTTCTATGCCTGATAGCTGTTGAGCCAGCATTCCAATAGGGTGCTGAACAATAAGGTCTTATTTCTGACGACATCCTGTCCTACCATTATGACTGCTAGTGCATTTTCTGCTGTACCCAGTTGCACTTGCTATTTCTAGCAAGACCACGTACTGGGAAGATGAGGGCGGGCGCCTTCCCACGGATGCAACTGTTGCCGGGCAGTAAATAAAGGGAACGAACCACTTTCGAAATCTAGAAATGACTGTTTATGGAGAAAACAGGTCTGAAAATCGGGAGAGTGCATTTTTTTACCAACCTTGAATTGCTCAAAACAAAAACACGCATCTTGTTTTACTACCCTGGGTTAGCAAAATTATCCCATGCAATTATAAAGCCCTGCTGAGCTGGCTGCTTACGGCATATAATGTTGCAAAATTCATGCCCCTTTGTTAACATTTATCACGTGACATGCGTTACCAAATGGAAGGGGATCCCTTCATGTTTTAAAAATGGGACAAATCACCCTTCATTTTGAACTTTAAACGCGCGGTAATTAGGTAATACAGAGAGCTTGGGTAAATCAATGAACTCTATCTCAGTAAACCCATATAAAATAGACCTTCCTCTAGCTTTACTAATTTTATATCCTTAGCCACTTGACAATGTCAGCCTCACCTTGGCCTGTTAAACTCATCTAAAATGACGTTTCAACAAAGCAAAAATATACCCGCTCGCGTTATATAATTAAAAAACTTGCATTTGGTCTTAGAAGTGGTTGTTTTAAATTATAGACTTAAATTTGGTATTACATAGGTTACGGTCGGGGAGGAAATTCTCTAGTTTCTTGAATAACCAAAATAAAAACAAACAACGTGACTTACCTTATTCTCTTTTTTTTCGCTTGAAACAAATTTCTTTAGGTCAGGTCGCTTAGGTCAAGGACTATTCAAGTATCACCGATCTCAAACAAAATCACAGTTTAGTGGCAAGACATCTAACATCTTTAAACTTTCAATATAATGAGCCATTAGGCTCTAAAAATCTTTATAATTTTTATTTAGAAGTACAATTTGCTAGCACTATTATAATTAGAAAATAAACTATTAAAAATTAAAAAACTAAATAACTTTTAGCATCGGACTCTCAGATATCATCTGGGGTACCTTAGCGAGCTATGATTCGTTTGCCAATAACTGCCCACTGAATTAAGATAGAGCTTCAATCTTGACCTGACCTGACAAACGGCCTCACTTGAGGTCACGTCATTCCATGCCTCATTCTTCGCCCTTGTAATCCAGGTGCGGTTGCAGTCCGGATCAGCACAATCCTTGTTAGAGGCTTCGTGTCACCGGTAGCTCTTTCACTCTGGCTTCCGGTGATGACATCCAGAAGTAGGGCTGGAGATCTCTTCTCGATCCAGGGCAGGTTCTGGGTAGGTTCACGCTGGCACGGCAATTCAAGCCCTACACAAAGCCTATGAGAGACCCAAAATCTAGGAAGGTCCTGACCCCTCACCCCTCCCCCGATCTCCACCCATGGCTTCAATGTTGGAAAAAGAGTGCCAGAGGGGCCAGCCTCCAATTTTCGTTGGGGATGGGTGACTTAGTAGATAGCATCCCTGTCTTCTAGCCACCAGTCAATGGTTAAAGTGCCGGCAGAGTCTCTGATAAGTTGATCTGATCCCCCAAATGCCTGCCAACAGGGTGAGAGCTGGCAACGCTATATGACTTGGCAGTTGGTGCGTCGTTAAACCCCAAAAATTATTATCATCATTATCCAATGTTCGATAACAATTCACCGATATCAGTCACATTGGGCAAAACAAATTTGAAAATGCTACAGACAGCTCGAGACGGAGGTAACGCCGTATTCGAACCCGATGAGATTTTGATGTTCGAGTGAGCATTTTCTCGCTACCAGAGTCGAATAGTGAATATTTACTGGTCCTCCCTCTTATATTTTCCGCTGCCAACACTGTCACTCATTCTAAAACCATCAAATTAGCATCGTGTGGCGGGTATTTCGTGAATTGATTTTCATCCCAAACCGCACGTTGCAAATTTATCTCAACATGGAGGTATTTTTCAGGCTACCTCAGAGCATGGGTAAATTACGAATGCTCATTTCTGTTTCAACTGCTTCTTCGCAGTAAATGCAGCTCCCTTGCTCCCAAAAGCGACTTAGGGATGCAGACACTGTCAGAGGCCAAAAATCTGCTACAGAAAAGCTGATAAATGGTATGCATAAACAAGGCTGTTCACGTCAACGCAGGTACACCTTTTCGGGGGAAAATAAGCTCTGTTGCACAAGGTGCAGCTTTTTGACTGGCGACCACTCGTTTACGCGGATTTTATTTCCGGGGGTAAAGGGCCCACCAACTCGCCAACCGTGCTCTAACTGAACCCTCTGTTCGACTGAACCGTCCAACTGAACCGAAAATCCTTGTTTTTAGCGATTGGAGGATGAGACCAAATGTGGTTTCCTGATTTTCAAATATATTTTGTCCATAAGCTGTCCTATATAAAATTTCGACGAAGTGGTCTATTCCCTTTAAACCCAATCCCTTCTCCAGTAATAACAAGTACATACATGTCACCAGAGGCCATACAAACCATTTAGAGTGTTGGGGAATGACCTAGGACCCTAAAAAGATGATACAGATGACAGTAAAAGCGCTAAAAGACTGGCAGCCTAAAACGCCAAAGTCCAGAAACTAAAACGTCTAAACCCTAAAAAGCCCAAAAAGGCTACGTCAAGGTAAAGATAAGAAGAAAAAAAGCGTGGGATGAGGTAAATACAGTCTTTTAGCGCTGCCAGTCTTTAGGTAGGCTGCCAGTCTTTTAGCGCTTTTACTGTCATCTGTATCATCTTTTAGGGTCCTAGGTCATTCCCACAACACTCTGCGGTTTATGGCACCCTATCTTCAGCAGGCCTTCCGAGAACTTATTACAAACCATTTATCCTAACGCAGACCAATTGATACCCCGAGATCAGACGAATGTTCCCCAGATAGAAATAAAGCCTTTGGAGCACACTTCCGAAAAGAACCTCCAGCATCAGCCAGCTTTTTGTTTTGTTTGTTACCCCGAAATCAATGTGATGCGTTTGATCACATTGAAAATTGAGGAAAATATTGAAACCTGCCAATGAGTGTAGAAGCATGGGTTCAACATCACCTCTGGCTCAGAATTGGAAGACACATCGAAAGCTTGAACCCATGCCACCTACCAGTGACGTTGATAACCTACATACCTTCTGCACACATCATGAGGTGCCCACTTCGCACAGAGGGTCCTACCTCTTCCGGTTGGTGGTGTTTAGGCCTGATTTCTCTTGGTCAGCCGGGGACACCGCCCAAATCTGTGGGCGCCTCCCGGACCAAGCCAAACTGGGTGTGCAAAAATATACTTTTGCACACCCTTGTTTTTTCAGGGTGTGTAACTGCACACCCTGCCCCCCGGAATCCGCCGTCCCTAACCCAGCTTATCTATTTTGCCATGATTCGTGTCATCCGTAGTTTATAACTACCTACGGCTCACCATTCCCGTCCTCGGCTTATCCACATCGCCTTGATTCGTGCCGCCCCCGACTAATCAATGCCGCCCCCTTTCCAACTTATCACTTCCACCTTGATTCGTGCCGCCCCTAGTCCATAACTGCCGTCCCCGAGTCCTCACTGCCGCCCTCGCCTTATCACTTCCACTCTGATTCGCGCCGCTCCTAGTTAATACCTATTGCCCCTGGCTCATCACTGCCGCCATCGACTTACGACTTTGCCCTGTTTCTTGCTGCTCCGGCCAATCACTGTCGCCCCAGCTTATCACTTCCATCCTAATTTGTGTCGTTCTTAGTCCATAGCTTCCGCCCTGGGCTCATCACTGCAGCACTGATTTTTACCGCCCCTGTGCGTTAGGGTAAAAAATAAAGGACGTTAGGGTAAAAATAAAGGGTTTGTACGCGTACAGTGGACTTGCTATATTTAATAATATTTACAGAACGATACACGCGTTGTTTGGAGCGCTATTGGCGTTTTTGCTATATTTTTACGTAGCGATTAAGTCCTTTGCTTTCATTTCAATTTCCCTGCACTCTGCAATTCCGAAGGTAAAATTTAACCCCGCAAGACTGATATACTTCAATTGTGGATGGATTTACAACTCATATTGGATTCTTTTAAGACGTGTATGTAGCTTCGGAATGACGCCTAAAAAGCAAACATGTTTGACCAAAGCTGTAGAATACCTGCCCAATACTAAAATAGAATGTCCCCTGTGCTATAAAAGGCACAAAAAAGCGATGTATAATAGGTTTGCTGCAATGAAGGGGTGCAGCCCCCGCAACGCCGCCGCCCCTATGGGGTGCCACCCCCACCGTCTGAGCACCCCCAAAGATTTTGGGAAAATTACACCCCTATGTATTTTAAGTTACTCTGTTTTAGCTATCTTGATAACTAGCAAGACGACTATGGGCAATACAGGTAAAGGTAATTGACAAGACAGGGCAGGTAAATAAAATTTACAGAAAGTCAGTTTTCAGCTTCGTGCTGACAAGAATCTGTACTCTTTAGAAACAAAGACTTAGCTGACTTAGGCTCCAATTGTTACCTCAACCACCTACCGGTTACACAGTGCAACCGGTAGGTGGTTGAGGTAACAATTTGAGCCAAGTCAGCTATGTCTTTGTTTCTAGAGAGTACAGATTCTTGTCAGCACGAAGCTGAAAACTGAGTTTCTGTCAATTTTATTTACCTACCCTGTCTTGTCAATTACCTTTACCTGTATTGCCCCTAGTCGTCTAGCTAGTTATCAAGATAGCTAAAACAGAGTAACTTAAAATACATTAAAACCACCGATGGTTATCCCCAAGAACTCCAGCAATTTCAGTCAACCCGAGGCAATAGACACTAATCAACCGGGCGCGGTGCCTCGCGACACGCGCTGCTCCCAGCTAAACACCCGAGGTGTTCACGAGCTTCAAATCCGCAGCGTAAGCAGTTATCACTATGGTGACGAGCCCGGCACACGTTCTTCATTTTTCATCGCGATCTATAATAATTCGTAATGCATACGTCAGTTTATCAGCCACCCCAACGCCTGCCCCAGCGTTCGACCGAGCCTCCATCAAATTTTTCAGACGGTGGCCCCTAAAGTACGCCGGTTCGATGGTGCGGGGTCTTCCGCAGCTCGTGACTCGTTCAGAATGGCTTAACCCTTGCCCCGGTGGCGGGTACGAGCCACCTTCGCCCTGGTGGGGGGCTAAAAAAGACCCCCACGATCTCAAAAACTAAGAGAGCTAGAAAAAGCGCAAAACGGCAATCGAAAGCTCTTCGAAAATGATATCGAAAACACTTCAGTCATTTTTCTTGTCAGGTCAATATCAAGGTCACCAGAGGTCAAAATAGGTCAAAATCGCTAATATGAGGTGTACTAAGAAAACCTCCTATATCTCAGAAACTATGATAGCTAGAAACATTTTTCTAACACCATTCGAAAGCTCTTGAGATGCACTTTCATCACAGTGGCATTCATTTTCGTGTCAGGTCAAAGCCTAGGGAGCTACAGGTCACTAAATATTGGGCATATTCTTGGGAATGTCCATAGCCACCCATGCATAAGGGCGTTTACTTTTTCGCTAATAGCTTCCAAACCAAACAAGATACAGCCATAGTTTATGCACCATTGCAATCCTCTCGTCAATACGAATCGAATGATATATGATATTGCTATGCCAGGTCAAATTTAAGAATTTGACCTGACCCAGGTCAACGGTCTGACCCAACTTGACCTGGTATAGTCATGATGTATATCATTTGACTTCCAGTGACTATACAAACACTTAGGTGACAAAATAAAAGCTCTATCCTAGTTTATTCAAAATTTATAGAGAAAAACACCAAAAAATGCTTATTTGACCTAAGGTGACCTTTTAAAGGTCAAAGGTAAAAATTTTGGTATCAGCTTCAGAAATGGGCTAAGAGCAAGTCGCAACCAATGTTTGAAGTTGATTACATCCATACTTACTGAGAAAAGCTCATTTCGTGATTTTCCCCATGCATTGTCAATGGGGAGGTCATGTTCTGCACATGACCTTAGGTCACCAATATCAAAAATCCCGGAACAAATGTTGTAGCTCCTGGTGGGTCCAAGATGTGGTATGAGTTTCAACTTGATCGATTAACCCTTCTTTTAGTTATGCCGTCCTAAGTATTTTTTGAGGTGAGGTCACTTCACCTGACCTGGTGACCTGACCTGATATGACCTTGAGCCAAAATTTTCAGGAAAGATGTAAAAATGATGAAGGAACAGCTAGACCAAGTTTGGCGGCGCTGCGCGCCGCCGTTTTTTGGTCACTTTGGAAAAACCCGAGGGGGGTCTAAAAGACCCCCCACCCGGGCGAAGGTTAAAGCAGTTGCATGGCTAGCGCTAGCGCCAGTGAATATAATGAAACATAAGGAGGCGTGCCAAGGTTATACAACGCTGATGAGGCAAACTAAAGAAAAGAAACAGATTGTTCCAGAACTCTGCGTTTTGTTTTGCCAACAATAAAAAGGGAACGAAATCAGAACACCCCTTCAGATAGCCACTGGTAAAAAATCATCAGCCCATAAAACCAACAGGTAAGAAATCCACAGATTACAACATCAACAGTCAAAACATCCAATGTGGAAAAATTCACAAGTTACAAGTCCCCAATTTATAATGTTACATACTAGGATACCAGAAATTTGGAAGTAGAGAGAAATGAAATATTTACCTACCGCCTCCCCAGTTCCTCAGATTTCCCCACCTATGTGGTCCAGATCAGTCTTTGTCTGACCTTTGTAGGTCACGCTGGGTGTGAAATAAACAAATAAATGAAGAAAAAAACAGGAAAGGCAACGGAGTCGTGCACACAAGCTAAGAAGTATGGTAAAATTATATAATTCTCGAAGTTCTTCTCAGAGGTAGCACGGAAAGTGGCATATGAAAACAGAAGTTATATGTACATGTCACCACGGATAAAAAACATGGGAGGGGTCGGCCAGTCCTCAACCTCATGCTGACATTACTGTTTTTCTCCTAGAAACAAAATTCGGTGAATTCGAGCTCTTAGTGACATTCACTGCATACTGGCTAAACTTTCCCTTTATTTCTCAATTTGGCTGAAACCAGATAACAAAATCGTGAGAAGTTAGGGGCCTGCGCCCTTCCTTTCCAACACGCATGCCAGAGGGTATCGTTGCAGTTTTCAGTCAGCAAAGTTTGCCTCGTGTACTCGCACCATTTTGTCTTGAGCGATTGTCCAATAACCTTTAACTGCGATAGCTTTAACACTCTGGAATTAAGTCGGCTACAGGTTTCAATTTTCTTCGTCTTTAGTTGAAATGGTTTTCGGGTTTGCCACGACTGAAAACGTGCTCTGGCATAGATAATGCACACACGTTTGATTTCCTCGGAGAATCTGCCAAGTTTTGAAAAGGTCTTTTAAAAGGAGCAACCACATAAATGCGAAGGAAAGGGCAAAGTAACTCCTTGTAAAACTACTGCTCACCCCATTATTTTGTGACAGATCCTACAGAAAGCAAAAGTTCACAACGAGCTTTCCTCAAGGCAATCACAATTTCTATGGGCGTTAACAGCGGAAAACCCATGGAAGGGAGGAGACCCAGTGAATACTCGAACCCCTCGTGACTGGAAGCACCCGCTCTAACACACAAACTGCGAATTCGAGCTTCCTGTTAGCTTCTGCTCATGTAACTTGCAAAACTTCCAGACCATTTTCAGAATGTGGCTAAGAACAGGAAATTGATGGATGAAGGGTAAGAGCCAGGGCCACGCTGCGCCTCTTTTCCGACGTTTGTGGAGGACTCCGACGGACTGCAAAAAGCAAGAGGGGGCATATCATGCAGTCAAGAGTTTCAACCAATATATATCTTCCTTTTCTAAATCCGCCTATCGAAACAGATTTTTATCCTTGCAAAAGAAATTCGCACAACAAATGATACTGAAAAATTAAAGACCACTCTCTGTTTGAGGAGGGGGAATGACATGTTGGCTCCCTGGTCTGGGCGTTCGGGGGCGTGACCCTTATTTCCTCCCTCTCCCCCTAAACCCGTAATTGACCATAGCTCCCACAAAACTTCAATCGGCGTTGTTGTGACCCTTTTTTGAGCTATCAGGGGGATTTCGGAACCATTTCACAGCGCGTTGACGTTAGGCCTCTCCATTACTCTAGCGTTAAAAATGGCCGAAAACCACGTGATGGTGACACGTCGGAATACACAAAAGGTAGTAGCCCTAGATGTTCAGCGCCCCTTCCCATATCGAAAGCCTAGATCCGTCAATGATGGCGATCCAAAAGCGCACCAACTACACAGTTCATATAGCCAGCGCTTGTGATGCGGATTCTGACTCCGATCCACCCAACCCGCCGCCACGTCACTCCTCACCTTACACCCCACCTCCGCCTCATCAGAAACTCAGCGGCGTCACCACTGGCTCCCACTCATCATCATCCCCAAATACGCTGCACTGCTTGATAGCCAATATTCCGATATTTTATGTTAAAGTCCGAAGCCTTATTATGATTCTTCACATATGAAGCATCCTAATTATCACATATATGGGACCTTTGGAGATTGCAAGACTTCGTGCGAAAACTCTATTTGTCGGAGATGCCAAGTTGTTGGAAATTTCTCAAATGTTCGAAATAGAGGTTTAGTTTCACGTTTTGAAATCGACTTTTGAGAATTCCAACGTAATGTGATACGAATTTACGGAAAAAACGAGCATTTTCTATTTTTGCACACTTATATGGAGATTCAAAGATGTGATGTAACCTTGGGGCGGTCATGTCGTGGTTTGAGCTTCGAACTGTTTGTTTAACAATTTTACCGGTAGTACTGCCATGAATTTTTGCCAGGCTCTGTCATCTAAACTAGCCTATTGAATTTACCTGAGATGATGGAATTGAAAGTTTGGCGACTGCTGGAGAGGAGCGAGGAAGTTCGGAAGAGCCAAAGTGTATATAGACCAAACTTCTGGGGTGGGGGGGGACAGGGACCCGGGTAAAATTGTGAGAAACCTGGCTTTTCTGAAAGAAAATTAGCCAAAATGAGTTAGAAGTGGCTGAAAAATTGCACATTTAGACAAGCGTGGGTGGACTTTTCCGGAGGATCCACCCCTGAGTATGGGGTATAACAAGCACAACAGCTTTGAGCTCCTTCGTTACATTCATCATATTAGAAGTAAATCGGTGTATATGGCGAGCCTTGCTCTTCTTCCCACTACGAAGAGGGTTTTGTGCATTTCCAAATTTACAAGTGCTCGACATAGCTTTTATTCTGAGTAAGAATTAACTCTTGGTCCACTTTGGTGCATGGTCTTGAAGTCATATTGTAACTACGTTCAAGTATTGCGGCATATTTGGTACAGATGTGACTGTTTATGGAATGATCGGAGATTATATAAAGGAGTTAGAGAAAGCACCCATCTCTGTTTTTCGTACTGTGTAAAGTAAAATAAAGAAACTTAAATTATTGGTGGACTCACATCACCTGGGCACTTCTCACCTGGTGAGAAAATCTCAAGAGGCCACATGGTCTAAAAATTGTTAAAAGTCTCAAATATCCTATGGGCCGTAATTGCCAGCATTTTCTTAATTGAATTAGGAATGAATTGTCTATTCTAATGGATTTAAACCGAAGTTACATCCCTACAAAGATAGCTGTGAGCGGTGACCAGGCGAAAATGCCTAAGGCTATAACTCAGTAACAATCGGTCAAATCACGATGAAAAATTGGCAGCTCAATTCAGCGCCCCAAATAATACCACAGACGAATCAATATCAAAATTAATGACATTAGTATTTTATACTTGGAACATTGTGATCGATGTGCCGTTGATGCCCCAATTTAGAAATTTATACGTCAATGCGACAAGTCCGTTTTATTTCGAACAAATACTTGGAAAATGTACAGAAACACTCGACATCCGAAGAACAGATAATATCCAGAGTGGACACAATGCATCTGAAAATAGTCATCACCTATATAAAAGTCAGTAAAATATCAGAGCCATGGCCACGCGGACCTACTGACATGATAAACGCAGCACTATACGGCAGGAAGCCTGGGCCGGTCTATTCGCGCCACATCATCAAATGGCGCCAGTCCGGTCTTTTGTTGTCGGCAATGGACGAAAATGCCTAGGGCTGCGTGCGCCTCGTCCACACGCGCCTCCATTGCGCCCCATTGATGGTGACGGAAGTGGCGGCGGCGACTGCGGCTCTGGTCGCAAGGTGCGGCCGGGCGCCGCCGCCGCCTGAGTGGAAGCCGCTGCCGGCTATAGTAGTGCTGAAAGTTGGCCGGACCAGCTACTGTGATTATGGTCCGCGGCGGAGGCAGTTAGCGACAGCGCGGAGGCTGTCTGCCGTGAAAGCCTGCCAGCGGCAGCCGATCCTGCATTCTTATCGGAGGGCGGCGTCATCCGATAGGGGATTGCGTAAAGTCAAGGACACGCCATGGGTCGGCGGGAGAAAGCAAAATACTTTGATGATGGGGGTGGAAATTGACATTTAGGGGGCGTCAGATTGCAACTCGAGGTATCATTTCTCGCATTCTTTATCGGAAGGGGGGTTGAGGTGGTGGTTGAGGTGGTGTTTGAGGAGCGACGTTTAAGAGGGAGGAAGCACCAGGGAGCAGCACCCCCTCTATGGCCCTGGGTCCGCCTGCGCATCACAGACAAGTAACACGGTTAGAAACAGCGAGGACAGGGCAGCAACGTACCAGATGGATGTCGCGCGCCATTTGGCCCGGGCCATGACAGCGGCGAAATGACGATGTCGCCGGAGTTACGTCGCTTCAGACGTTAATGCGCGGCATCGGTCATCAACGTGCTAAGAGGCGCGCTGGTTCAATACGCGGAGCAGGGACGACGAGCACTAAAACGGATGACAAGAGTATTTCTGGAAACTTCGGGGAGTTTATGTCAACGCGAATCCAGCACTAACAAGTCTGGAAATGCGTCACAGTACATTGCTGGTGCCAGCTCTTGCTGAAGCGCTGATTGCAGCTGCTTACTCCAGAAACGTGGCGAACACGGCCCGGCCAGAGGTGAGGCACGCCGCTTCTGCTTGGGATACAGTTGACGTGTCCGGTTCGGCACGTTAATGTTATGGGAGATATAGATTCCACCAGCGTATTTCAATCAAACCTCAAGAGTCCGACGCCATATGACCTTAACAGTTGGTGCGTCGTTAAACCCCCCCCAAAAAAAAAATTCAAACCTCAATAACTTGACGACTACCTGACCACTAAACCAAAGGCGCACGCACGGGTATGCGTGGTTGTAACTGTGTCTGTGGCTATTTGAGAGAGAGAGGGAGAGGTACGGCTAAAATAAATCATTTTTAGGTCGTTTCTTTCCCGTCAACGTCATGGGGTCAAATGTTAAGATCTTGAACACTGAGGGATGGACATGTCCCCGCTGCCTCCTCCCCTGATGCTATGCCTATGGCTTATCGCTTTGTGATCACCTTACTCTGTTAATAAAAAAGCTTAAAAAATTAAGACTTGTTAAATATTCATGAGTGTTGTCTGAGTAGTCTCCTTTCAGAGAGCACTTTCTTCCACTTTCTTTCCCGTATGTGGCCATTCCTCCCCATCTAGGCAGTGGACCGCTGGCCCGCTGTTAATATTCCAGAGACCTTCTCACCAAGAATAGGAACATTGAATTTATCAACGCTGTGACACCACGCGGGAGATGTTCACGACGTAGGTTTGATAAGTATTTATGTACTTTGGCGAAATTTAGCTAATAACATCCTGTAAAGTGTTCAGGACGAAAAAAGTAGCGGCAAACGAGTTCAGGGAACTAGGCTCACAAGGGCATTTCAGCGTTGTCCTGTGCTGTTCAAAAGCAAATTAGCTGTTTTTGTTGGCAGATGACGCAACACAGAGTAATGCTTCATCTGCGTCATTGGCTTTGAAGACGACAAAGCCTCGCCATTTTTCTAGGGGAAAACTTAGAAAATGCGAATACAATCGAATTCTTCACCAACCAGAACTGGTTAAAAAGAGACTTGTGGGCGTTTTAATTTCATCAGGAGAAGAGTTGATATTTTTTTATTCTAATTTCTAGTAAAGGGTATTATAATTTTAGTAATTGTATCAGTGAAGAGTCCAATATCGAGCACTTGGCTGCAATTAGTAAAAACCTTGCATAAGAAAGGGGACAGCGAGTTAATCATCGAGCGACTGCCAGTAACGTTACCTTTGTCTGGCTATTGGTCTTTGCCAGGGGCGGACGCATACCCAAGTTTGAGGGCGGGGGGGGGGCAAACCCATGTCTGCATCTCCTCCAAAAATATATAAATAGCGGATAATAGAAACAGCAGATAGAAATAGCAGACCCCGCAGTGAAGCCCCTACACATATAGAAAAACGTTTCATCAGTTCTGTAGGTTCCTATAAAGCATTTGCCCATATAAGAAAACGGTAAAATGATTGAGAATAAGTGTCAATGGAGGAATATTATAACCCATAGCCAGCGGCGGACGCAGACCCGAGTTTTGAGGGGGCAAACCCATGTCTGCCTCTCCTCCTGGAGGGGGGCGTGCTATTTGGGTGCTCGACAGACCTAGTATAAGCCGCTCTCCTGGAGGGGGGAGGGTGGGAGCAAAGATTTAATTACTCGACAGACCTAGTCTAAACACCTTTTTCAAAAAACTTATCCGGCCTTTGTGGGGAGGGGGCAAAATAGTGTTGCTCCCCTTCCAGCGCTTTAGGGAGGGCCATGGCCGGAATGCCCTCCCCCTGCGTCCGCCAATGGTCTTTGCCATATTTGCATGGCGGCTTTTATTCAGCTTTAGTATACTGCTACTACATTTAGGCCTGTGTGTTAGCACGGGCGAGTTTGGTAAGAAACCCGCGTTGCGAAAACAAAGTTTGCTTCCAAAACCATGCTTGTGGTAACAATGTGCAGATACGACCGAGTTTAACATTTGGTATCCCATGCCATCGTAAATTGTCTACCGCTCTTTGTGCTATTCTCATGCGGCGCTGTATGGAGTCATTCTAAACAAGCTATCAAAACCTGCTTGGAACAGAGGGTGGCTGCACACAAGATCTGCGTGTTAGCGATCAGTGGGAAGACAAAACACTGCACGCACACAAAACTCATGCAAGGCCAACGTGCCAGAGAGCATAGCAGGATGAGATGAATTAAAATGATGATATTGATGCTGAGCTTTCTGCTTCCATGGCTATATTTTCACACCCTTCGTTTTCTATTATGCTGTTGCATTTCTTGGTACTTTCTACTTGTTATAATCGTTTCTTCCACTATGGACTGTTTTGGTAATGGGCACTAGAAAGTGAAGAGAGTGACTGCTCTAAACAGGACAGAAAAAGTCGCCGGATACGGGTTTTATATAAATGCAAGGGCATGAGTTTTGAACGTGCTATAATTTTTTAAAAGTTTTCTGAACAAATTTTAGAAAAGTCAATAATTTCGAGCAGCTCGCAGTCAAGATTCGACAAAAAACCGGTTGACCGGTTTCACCCGGTCTGTGGTGCAAGGCAGTTTTAACGAAGATGTAGAAGCATGAGCCTGCAGCTGTGACATTGTGACATCTGGCAGCGCCAACGGTGGTTGGAAGCAATGTAGGCTAGTGCAGTCCTGTGTGTTTTTTAATGACGCTAAAATCCAGAAAAGATGGTATATCTACGTTAAACCAGCATGCGTTATCACAACGTTCACATGTCAGTTCAGCCTATGAAACAGTTACGGTTTTAAGATGCTGTGAACAATCCAAAAACATTATCTTGGCGTTTTCTGAGTTTCTTGACCGAGGCTGAACCCTTAGCTAAACTAATGCAATTGGCAATAATGACACTACAAGCATGAATTTTTTTCATGTATTCTTTGTTTGCCACAAGCGCTGTGTGTCTGTGTTCGGCTTGGAACATACTAGTTCGGCTTGGAACACACTGTTTCGGTTTGCGTCATGCAGTATCGACTGTGCCCAGTATCGAAGGCCCGCATCACCACCACCAAATACCTGTTGAAGTTTGAAACAAAATTGTGCGCTGCTTGTGGCCAAGGATTTTGAACTGGGCCAAGGAGACGGTGCTCTCGACTTTGACCGAATCGGTGCCGTCCTTCCAAACGTATTCGACTTCGGCAGTAGTGTATCCAACTGCAGACAAGAGCAGAGGCGGGATAGCAGAGCAGAGCAGAGCAGAACAGAGCGGCTGTCAGTGCGGCAGATAGCTGTAAGCCAAGCGTGTACGACAGTGGCAGGACAGGGCGCTCTGTCGGTCGGCACCCTGCCTGGCCGGCCCGGTCTGTGCGGGCGGTGTGGGGGCGGCGGCAGGACCGGGGCCGCCTGGGCGCGTCCCAGGGCGCTGTGGCAGGGGCTGTACGTTTTGGCGGGAGAGGGCAAGTACGTATTTGGGACGGCTTACCTGTGGACGTGCTGAACTGAATTTCTTGCGTTTTGTGTCCCATCACCACAAACTGGGGCAACTGCACAGTCCGGTCTATCTTAATGGCCTGCTCCCCTAGCCACTCATAGCGAATGTCGCCCGTGGTATAGCCGACTGCAGAGACGGGTGGCGTTGTAATTTATATATAATTATGAGTTATGCAATGTTTACACTGAACTGATATATGCCTGATAATCATTATCTTTTTGGAGAGACTCGATACGTTTGCAACCGCAAGATCATGCAAACTTTAATGGATAATTTTTCCGTATGTAAATTGAAAGTGAAGACGGTGCTTTCCCGATGGTGATTATTTGCTTAGTTGAAGGCTATCTTACTTAGTTTTATTCTTCATTTGGAGCAGTGTCTCATAATTGCAAGATACATCTTTCACATGCAGTCTTTGTGACGAGGTCAACACGTTTCTTTACTGTTTCCTCTGCCTTAAATACAAATGAACGCTTTCACTTCTTGTAGCCACGTCTGATGCTCCTGAGTCAAAAGCTGTGTGCATGTCAAACGGTGTCAAAAGCAGTGTGGGCAACGCGTGTTTTAAATGGCACAACACACGATCAACTCAACACAACTTATCACAAAGAATGACATCGTATAGTTATGTTACATTTCCTGTAAGAATATAAGCACACACGAAGCGAAATGATTAACACTGTTATGTAATGCTACAAAATGTTCAATACTGAACTAAACAAAATGTTTAGTTCAGTTCGATATAAAGCTGACGTTGGATTTATGTGGTACAACCTGATGCATTATGCAAACAAATGAGCGTATATTTACAAAGCTGTGTAAGATAGTATCCCTCACAACCGCTAAAACACTGAGTACCTAACTCAGGACTATGCAGCCCTCTATAGAAAGGGCAAAGCCCACGCTGAGGCGACCACGGGTTAGTTGAATTTAAGCGAGGGTTTGTGTGACGCATTTCCATAACTCCAGCGCAGGTCAGTGGCTCCAGTGCTTCTGGCGTGCGGCCGGATGGGCCGACTCATTCGAAACGATTGGATTTAGAGCGCAGCATAAGGACCATTTATCAGCCAATCGAACACAAATGAGTTCACTTGATGCCCAAAGCGTGTTTCATCAATCGCCCACCGCTGAAACTCGGAGTGTGGCTCTCATTGACCAGAACGGCCCCATCCATTATGCAGCTGCCGGTCGGTGTGGTCAGTGCTAGAAATGAAAGACTATGGCGGCCAAATTTGATCTTGCACTGCCTCGCTCATTTCATTTGCGGGCTAAATTGCCTCTTGTGTTTGGGTATCTGTCCTTTTTCGGCAAGCTAAAATGATTACCTATGTCTATAGAACCCTCCTGAAGAAAAAGTCAAGAAGAATGCGCTGTGAAATTCTGAATGATGGTGTCATTTGGAAAGCAAAAGATTTTCACATCACCAGAACCATTCCCTGATCGCCAGTACAGATCATAACAAGAAATTTCCCAGTAGTGCAGTGGAGGACCCCATAGAGACATACTATAACTAATGTTTTGATTCACCGAACGGATCTGAATAATAGTTCCTAGCACTTCAACACTTCTGATGCTTTTCACAAACCAGCTTCGTCAAAATGTAAATGGGAATAGTTTGCAAACCTTTCGCTATCAGGAACGATAATCCTTAGCTCCTTCGTATTTTAGGTTTCTCAGCTTCTGATTCATCCACACTTTTCCAGAACTATTTAACCAAGCAATTAAATTTATGCTGTGTCCATGTTTACCAATGTTAATCACATAATTGTTTTTAGTGGCATCACCAGTTAAATTTTGACCAAATATTTATATTTGTATTTGTATTTGATTTGTATTTGCGTAAACACCAACAGGATGTATCCCAATTACAGGTGCAGTCAAGTGGTAAAAAGGTAAATAAGTTATATAAGCGTAGTACACGAACAATACATCATTAAACGACGGTCTAGACATCTAAACATCGTAAAAGTGTAAAAACGGGTCATATACATGCCTACAGGCCTAACAAAGACATTTCCACGGTCACAAAGCGCACTCATTGTAATCACACAAATGGCCCTAGGCTATTCGCGAATGTCGGCCACCGATTTGAAGGTGAAATGCGTTGAGTCAAAAAATCAACATCTCTCGGAGTTGAGAAAATCATTAGTGAGCACCGGAATCCTGCAGAACAAAGACCCTTTACAGTGTTCACTCTGGCGTATGGAACATTCCACAGCCTCTGTACTCGCGATACACGCCCTGCACTAATAGGCCAAACATCCCATCACATGGGGACAGTCAAGACGTCCAGAGAAAATGTTATGCAAATAAAGCAAGTCATATGCGCAAGTCTCGAACGAATTGAAGGAAGCTTAAAATGTAGTAGAAGCGTGTTATAGTCAGTGACTGCGATTGGTCTGTCCGACTTCACCGCCAACCACATAAGGAACTTATGCTGAATCCGTTCCAGGCGTTTCAGGTTGGTGACAGCTGTGCCAGCCCACACTACACAACCATATTCCAATATGGACCGGACATGAGCAAAGTACGCACTTGACTGACTGGCATCTCAGTCTACCGCCGTGCCGACATTGTGGGATTTGCATGCTTCTTATAAGAAGCCCCAACATGCGGTTTGCTCGTGTTACTACTGAGTCAATATGATTTGAGAATGTCAGTTTTGTGTCAAGTAGGACGCCCAGGTCCCGAGTCTCCGTGCGGCCTCCAAAATTGAATGATCCAATGAATATCCGGCCAAAATGGGGAATTTCGAAGGGTGAATTACATGACATTTTGAAGGATTCAATTTCAAAAGCCAGGATTTCGACCACGCGGAGAGTCGTTCCAGGTCCGCTTGCAGGTCATCTGCGTCGGCTGAACATTTTATGCGATTAAAAATCTTGACGTCATCAGCGTACAGACGCATTGCGTCTGTATGCAGTGGTAGGTCTGCAGTAAAACATAAAAAGTAAAGGGCCACAGACACTACCTTCCGGCACCCGAAAGGACGGGTGCCCAGTCAGACATTTTTCCGTCGATGACGACGCGTTGACGACGATTGAGAGGTAGGATTCGATCCAGGAGTGCGCCCGTCAGTTACATTGAAGGATTTCTTAATTTTGTGAAGAAGCAATGCATGATTGACACTTGTGAAGGCCGAAGAATAATCAGTGTAGATAGCATCTGTCTGAGCGCCCTCCTGGATCGACCTCCATCCGTGGTGTAAGAATACACTCAGGTTTGACACGCACGATCGTCTTGGTAAGAACCCGTGTTGGATACCGGGATTGCTAGTTGGCAATGAGCAAGCAGTTCATCAAAAACTACTTTTTCTAAAATTTTGGAGCAAAGAGGGAGTAAAGAGATTCCACGATAGTTGTTTGCGCATGTTTTGCTGCCTTTTTGTGTATGGGTATAATATTGGCGTCTTTCCAGAGTTGCGGGAACACTCCCTGGTTCACAGAGAGTTTGCATATAATTTCTATAGGGACAGCGAGCTGATGGGCGCACTCCTTCAAAAGCGTGCGCTGAGACCGTCAGGCCGCACGCCTTGTTTCCGTCAATACTCATAATCAAAGCCAACACCTTGCCGGGTGGTACAGCAAATCGGTTTAGTTGTAATGGTTGAAGTGTTGGGCAGTCGGGAAAATTTTGTACAACTGGATTTGAGAATTTTGAAATGAAAGTTCTGTTGAGCAGACTTGCGCATTCAGTGGGAGATTTGTGGGTTGTGCCGTTCTGCATCAATGATTGTACTGATTGCCCAGATGATTTGAGAGCCTTGATAAACGACCAAAATCTTTGGGGTTATCGGGGAAGTCATTTACAAGTCCAAGAAGATACTCCCTGTATTTGGTATCAGTGATTTCCTTAAAGTCTGCCCTGGCTCCGAGAAATCATTGCTGTGCTCTGGGCACGGCACAGACTTTTTCAGGCGATGGGCGGCGTCTTTCGTCTCAAGGCAGCCCTAACGTCGCTGTCAAACCACGGTGGAAAACGGCGAAAAAGGAAACAGTAGGTATGTGGTCAGCGATTGCAGCATTTAAAAAGTCATAAAACAGTGCGGTGGCTGCGTCTACATCTAAATCAGTCAGAACGGTCCAGGGAATCAAACGAGGACGGTACGCAGACCGTCGAAGTCAAGCGTTTCGATAGTTAAAAGCACGAGTTCGTGAGACTTTAGGCATACAGGTGACAGTAACACGAAAAAATGACCTTGTTTCGTAGTGGTCTGAATTGAACGTACCGTCTACCACTTCAGATCGGGTCTCACCCCCACGAAGGGCACAGACTGCCCGAAAATATTGCAACTAAGCATCCCATTTCCAAAGGTTCTCTGTTTGTGTATGGTGAAAAGCTAATATATTCAATGCCTTAAACAATATACATTAGTTAAGTTATGGTACCATTCTGACTATTATGGTATTACACAATACAATTAGTATACTGATAATCTATCCCAACCAAGGCTAGACCAGAAAGGTTTTACGACAGACTCATGGCTTTGGTAAATATAATTGTTGGTAATACTATTAGACCGCAAAGCCTGTGGTTATATCTCTTTACGGGTAATGTGGGGCATTAAAAATTTTGCACATGGCCCAGGAATTTACAAAATGCGAAACGACCTGGGTAATGAGCAAAATGTCAAAAACAGCAAAAAATTTTGGGGTAATGTGCAAAATGGCCAAATTTCTGGCCAATGTACAAAACGACCAAGTTTCTGGGCAATGTGTAATCTACCCGGGCAACCTGAACATTTCCCAGGCCCTGGGCATCTAAAGAACGGACGATACAATAATTGCTAAAACGCGGGTACTGTGCATAATGCCCGGGCATTTTTCATCGCTCTAGTGGTGTGAAAACTTTAGAAGTCGCATAGCAGACAGGCACAAAATGTCATGGAGGTAAAAAAAGCACCTTACTGCTGCTTATGGTCTCACAGTGAACACCTTACCTAACCATATCCCGACTAAGGAATGATTAGAGAGCGATAAAGAACTAATGCAGGTTTCGATGTGATTCGACTTTATTTTGCGGGTCTGTATGTATCTGTATATCCGTATTCCTGTAGACGTTAATTCCTGACGGATACCTACAGCGCTGAATCAGCTAAATATTTGTTTATCTGTGCGTCCTATAAAGTTTCTGGAATTTTCCACTGGCGTTTCATTGGATGGTACACTGTGGGAGGATGACCAGATGTGGTCGAATCGGCTCCAAATGTTTCCCCATGATCTCTCCTTCTCGGCGAAATAACTGTTCCAATACTTAAGTCATACTGTAATGCACGCACTAAAACCGAGAAAGGGGCACAGACTGCCCGTTGGTTACACCAACAGTTGTGTGGTTGCAGCAGTAGCAATTGCATATGACGAAGGTCACAGCGCAGTCCATCATAGGCAGATCCAGGGGGGCAAGGGGGCACGTGCCTCCCGATTGACACTCGGCGCCTCCTGAAATGGTCACGGCGCCCCCTGAAAGGTCGATGGCGCCCCCTTGAAATTTCGCTTCCCACCCCCTCCCCCAGGTCGCGAAAATCGGTGCCCACCGATAGGATTTTTCGACCATCTGATAGGTTTTACCGGTCAAAAGTGGCGCCCCCCAGACTGGATGGCGCCCCCCAGAATCTGCCCCCTCCCCTCCGATCGGCAATCCTGGATCCGTCTATGCAGTCCATCCCGATGCAACTGTAGACATCCACTGCATTATATGTACCGAGAGGTGCATGAGACATCTCTTGGTGGTGACATCGCCGGGAATTTTGCAAAAAGTTAGAGAGAGAGAGAGAGAGAAATAAAGAGAAGTAGAAAAAGTTAAAAAATAAAAAAAAAAGTAAAAAATTAAAATAAAAAAAAAAAAAAAAAAAAAACAAAAAAAAAAAAAAAAAAAAAAAAAAAAAAAAAAAAAAAAAAAAAAAAAAAAAAAAAAAAAAAAAAACAAAAAAAAAAAAAAAAAAAAAAAAAAAAAAAAAAAAAAAAGAAAGAGAGAGAGAGAGAGAGAGAGAGAGAGAGAGAGAGAGAGAGAGAGAGAGGTGGGAGTGTGAAATCAGACCTTCCTGTACAACTCAAAAACAGTGATAGTGGAATGGCGGTAGTGGTTTCTATAACCAAAAATTAGTGGAGTAGCGGGTAGGGGACCCAAAACAATTCAGAACCACTACCGCTATCGACAGCCTGTTAATACGCGCCTCGCTGGGGGCGAAATTCGGCCCCATTCTGGTTTTCCCAGATAACACAGAAACGATCCGACCTAGAACAACGACACTGACAGTACCTTATCCTTAATCAATTTTACGCATTTGATCAAATTTTTTAGGTTAGGTCATGCAAGGTCAAGGAACTATTCAAGGTCAAGCGACCCGACCTCAAAGCCTAAAATTACGAGTTTGAAGCGGCGCCTAAGGAATATCTGCCAAACGATCAGTTTCAAAATTTCAGGATATGATAAGGTCATTAGGGCCTACAGATCCGCAATCTCAGAATTTTGATATTTTTGACCTAAGGTGGGGTCAATTTTTTGGTGTGCCCCGTTTTAAGCCTACGGTGAAAAATAGAAAGGGCCCGTTTTCAGTAAATACTGGATAGAGAAACCTAAAACTCCTCACACCGTGTGTTCTTACCACGATCTTAACCATAAAGCTGGGTTTCTGACTGTCTGGCATCTCAAAGGTCATGTTAGGACATAGGAGCATACAGTGATTGTTTTGCCAATAGTTTCTCACTGAATTGAGACAAAGCTTCCATTTTGCTTGCATTGTGCTTATCTTGTCGTGGGGAGGAGTATATTGATATGCAACATGACTATACCAGGTCACTCTGTGACCCTGACGTAGCACGACGTCAGGTCGTTTTCACCATTTGACCTAGCAAGGTCAGATTATACATCATTCGATTTGTCACGACAAGAGGAATCCAATAATGCATAAATATTTGCCCTAGCTCTACTGAGTGAGAATTT
Organism: Lepas anatifera; assembly: GCA_034440635.1. Lineage (NCBI taxonomy): Eukaryota > Metazoa > Arthropoda > Thecostraca > Lepadidae > Lepas > Lepas anatifera. The sequence continues at coordinate 1,216,302 of JAOTON010000708.1, read as the reverse complement.
AGAGGGGAAAACGTCTTTGGAGTTTGGAGGAATGTTTTGGGGGAATCGAAAAAAAAACATAGATTTAAAACAAAGTCGGTCGTTTGGAGATACTATTCGGCTGGGATGCGGCCCTATGCAGGGAAAACGTACACTGCCCTGTTGTAAGTCTATGAAACCTTCCTTGGCCTATGCTGACCTCAATATTGACCTGACATAAGAAATAATTCTTATGATTGCTCTTCGTCTCGCCAAGAGCTTTCAAACTACGTCCATCAATTTTCTTTAGATTTCCTGGGAAATGAGATACAAAGGGGGCGAAATACGCCCCCCCCAGCGGGGCGTGTCATGTCAGGGACACCAGCGGGGCGCGTGTTAAGGGACCACCATTAGAAAATAGGAGATCGAGTTTGAAAAAGACAATTTTTTTCTCTCAGAAAAACAAAGGGATATTAAGACGCGCATTGACGGGGGGCGGGTACCCGCCCTCCCTCAGGTTTTCCGGAGATAGCAGAAAAACGGCGGCGCGTAGCGCCGCCGTACTTGGCATAACTTTTCTCTCATCATTTTTACAGTTTCTGTGAAAATTTTAAGGTTAGGTCATCTCAGGTCAGGTCATCAGTACAGGTCAGGTGACCTTACCTCAAAAAAGTTTAAGATAGCATAAGTCGGAACAGGGTGAACTTATCCGATTGAAACTCATACCACATAATGGGCCCACCGAGTTCTCTAAAATATGTTCCGGTATTTTTCATATCGATGACCTGAGGTCAGGTACGAGCCATGACCTTTACATTGGAAATACATGGGAAAAATGGTTTTGACTGAATAACTCAGTAACGGATGGTAATAGAGCGTTTCTTTTAGATGCATTAGACTTGCCTTGTCTTTGCAGTTCTAATGATATGTATTTTATATAATTTGACATCGACCTGACTTTAGGTCAGGTCAAGTCCTTGATTTGACCTAGCAAGGTCAAATTATATATCATTCGATTCGGCTTGCTGCGAGAATTCATATAGTTTAAGTCATTTTGCTCTATCTTTACTTGTTCAGATGAAATTACCGAAAAACTTAATTTACATGTTATCCCTATGACGGCATATTTTGGCCTCTCGTGACCTTAAATGTGACCTGAAAAAAGTGTTTAAATATTTTCGATGGAGAAGTGGATGGGCTACCCAACGCCGTTTACCGTTTATCGCTACTTACCGTGGTTCTCGAGATCTTAGGGGGGCGGGTACCCGCCCCCGTCAAAGCGAAGGTGGCTCAGACCCCGGTCAATGCGCATGTTAAAGTAATGTTTTTGTGCGATTTTGCTTGTATGTATTGCAATAAAACTGGTGATCTTTAATCGAAGTAGTGAAGAAATGGGTTGCGATTTCGCGAATTGGAGAAAGTAATGCTGGTGGCGTTAGTGGTTTTGGCTAGACAAGGTAGAGGAAGTAGCGGTAGTGGTTTAAAACAATTTGGTAGCGGCGCCCACCTCAGTATCAAATTCATGACTTCGTTTTCACGTTAAACATCTCTTTTCATGGTCCTTTATTTATGCTTCATTAGTTCAATCCAACTCTCGAATATAGCATTATTTCCAATTTGCCTGTCCATCGTCGTTTCTGATGTTGTTTGCATGTAAATCGCTTCTGTGATCTGGTGATGTTTTGCCCTGGTTTCGAAACCAATTATTTTAAGAGCCCCCCCAGTCCATTAAATGACTTGTTTTGTAAGCCTGTTTTGCTGTTGTCTCTGGTTATTTGTCAGTATACCCCCCGCCTGCTGGAGGTGTTTAAGGGACTTGGAAAAGGGTATTTCGGGGTGACCAGAAAACGGCGTCGCGCATAACTTTCCTCTGATCCTTTTTGCATACTTTCAATGAGCTTCAAGTAAAAGTCAACTCAGGCCCGGTCACCGGGTCTAGTCAAGTATTCCCACCTCTAAACATGTTCCAAGTGGTAGCAGTGAGAGTATGCTTAACACGCGCATTGACGACGGGCTGGTACCCGCCCCCTCGGGGTTTTTGGATATAGCATAAACGCGGCGGCGCGTAGCGCTGCCGTACCGCGCCGCTGTACTTGGCCTACATTTTTCTGATCATTTTTACAGCTTTTGTCAAAATTTGAAGGTTAGGTCAGGTCAGGTCACTAGTACAGGTCAAGTGACCTGACCTCAACAAAGTTTAAGATAGCACAAGTCGGAGCAGGGTAAACTTATCCCATTGTAACTCATACCACATAATGGACCCACCGAGTTCTCTAAAATATGTTCCGGTATTTTGAATATCGATGACCCAAGGTCAGGTACAAGCCATGACCTCTCCATTGGAAATAACATGGGAAAAGTGGTTTTAACTAAATAACTTAGGTCATGGATGGTGATATAGAGTTTACTTTAGATTTATTAGATTTGCTTTGTCTTTGCAGTTCTAATGATATGCATTTTGACCCAATTGACCTTTGCCTGACCTCAGATCAGGTCAAATGAAATATTTGACCTGATTTGACATAACAAGGTCATATCATACATCATTCGATATGACTTGCTGCGAGGATTCCAATGGTCTAAATTATTTTGCTCTATTTTTACTTGCTCATATGTAATGGCCGAAAACCTTAATTTACATGCTATCCCTATGACGGCATGTTTTGACCTCTAGTCACCTTAAATGTGACCTGACAAAAATTTTCCAAATATTTTCGATGGATAGGTGGATTGGCTACCCAACGCCCTTTACCGTTTTTCGCTACCTAGCGTGGTTCTCGAGATCTTAAGGGGGGGAGGCGGGTACCCCGTCAAAGCGAAGGTGGCTCAGACCCCCGTCAATGCGCGTGTTAATCTTTTCATCAGAGATTCATACCACATAATAGGGCCATCAACTACCACAATATGTGCTAACAGGATTCTTTAATCAATGACCTAAAGTCATGCACCAGCCATGGCCTCCCGTTTGTGAGCCTATCAAAACATTTTGAAATTCCTGTTTTTTTAGTAAAAACGTCCCAAATCGACTTAAAAACAGCATTAGCATGAGTTCGCGAACTATTTCTAGGATTGTAACTGAAAACTTCACCTGTCACCTTTGGCAAGTCAACTGAGGTCAAATATGTATGTTTCGAAAACTCAGCCAATAGCCTTTGACTTAGCATAAAATATAGGTGCTTTATATTCACCGTCATTGTGTTTTTAGTGCCGATTTGAGTCGACTGATATATGTACATCACGCCCATGATGGCTCACTAAGGGTCAGTCAATTAACATGGGAACAGGTCAACTTTTGTGCTTGACCTAGTATGGTAGAACCGTTTATCACTCGGTTTGTAGTGACGGGAGGATTACAACGGTGCCCCTCGTATAGCTGTATCATGTTTACTTCGGAATTTACTATCGAAAACGTAAATACCCGTGTTATGGGCATCGCTTAGTCCTTGGCCACGATGGACCTCAATTTAGGCTTAACTTCATAGGGTAACCACGATCGAGACGTATCTACAAATGCTTTTAAATGCCCCCGGAAAGACCGTTCTACATTGCCTCTTAGGTCAGACAAATGGCGTCTAAATCAGGCCTGCTTGATATTGAAGCCTGGAGTTATATTCTAAAATTCATGTTCACGACCTCCAGCACAATAGTATTTGTCCTGGACTGAAATACTACTCAAGGACCTCTGCATCGCGTTAGGAAAACATTTCTAGCTTAGATCCTGTGATTAGCAAGGTTCTATAAGTGCGTATAGTTTCATTTGAGAGATTTTGACCTAATTTTATATCTAATGACCTCAACGTCTTCTGACAAAAAAATACCAAAGTATGTTTGATTAAATTTGGGACAAACTTTCCATTGATTTTTCACTAGCCTCTTTGTTTTCTAGGTATAAGGGGGCTTTTTTAGATGCCCTCACCAGGGCGAGGGGTCCCTCACCTGCCAATCGGGCAACGATTATAGATGTGTGGAATGAGCTCGGGTGCTTAATGAAAGGGTCTATCTCCAAAAAAACTCATCGTCATTATATCGCCCATGAAACTATGCCAGTGCATGGGACATTGGGGTTTAACACGATGAGTTCCTCTAGATGATGCCCTACGCCACTGATAACGATACGTCACCAATGATTTATATTACATTACAAACCAAGAGTAAGCGGGCACTAGCCAAACTACCTGAGCCAAACCTGCAGGAGTACAAAAGAACGGTCGTCCAAGCATTATCACAGAGCGCCTTAAACGTATGTGACGACGTGGCAACACTCCAAAAAGACTCGCAAACATAGAATCCACACGGTAAGAACTATCCAGATGACTTTGTGAATGCGCAGACCAATGCAATAATAAAAGCGCCATGAACAGAACTCTTCGAAGCATGAAGTTCAGTGTAGCAGGAGCCAGGAACATAAGCTAATCATGGGGTTAGCCTACTTGAAAGACATCGAAGCAGATATGGAATAGTTTGCGCCAAGTACCAAATGAAGACATGCTTCCGACCTCGAAACGCCAAAGTAGTTAGTCGTCCTGCCAGAAGACCACATCCCCGAGATGAAGAGACCTAGACCAATTTCCCAAATGGATTGCACCGACTGTAACAAAGTTTACATAGGAGAGAGTGGACGAATGGTGTATGGTCCTCCGTCAGTTAGAAAAACAGAACATGTTTTTTTTTTTTTTTTTTTTTTTATATTTTTTTTTTTTTTTTTTTTTCTTTTTTTCGCCGTTTTTTGGGGCCCTCCTGTGGGTGATAACTCAAATAAATACAAATACAAATGTGAAGTCCCTCAAACGCCTCCTGCAGGGAGCGTGTGGCGAAAAACAATAAGGGTAGCAGTGGAACACATCTACGAAACAGGGCACTCCATGGAGTGGCACGACACTGAAATACTTTATTTCGAAACCAGGATAAAACATTGCCAAATCAAAGAAACGACTCACATTCGGCAAACATCCCAAACACATCAGAAACGACAATGAGCATGAATGTGGAAAAGTACGTATTATTCCAGGGCTGGATGTACATCAATGTTTTATTTTTAACCTTTTCGTCTCTCAAAAGCAAGATATAAGTCAAGTTTTTCCAACCAATTTTTCCCTTTGTATTTTTGCTTGATAGTAAGACCAAGATGGTGTATAAACTGGTCGTAAGTAATACTTATAGCCGTAGGTTTTGCGGTGCGATATCATTTATAGGTTTTATTTCTAGAAGAGTGCAGATGCTCCGTAACATATGGTCAGATAGGGCAGAGAAGAAGGGAGAATAGGGCGCTGATGGAGACATATGGGGTCATGAAGGACAGACAGAAAAGTAAGGCAGGGGCAGCCAATTAGGGCCAGGCAGGGCGGATAAAATGAGAAGGCAGAGAGCTGGTGGGCAATAAGACAGACCCAAACAGGGCAAGGAAGAGAGAACAGGGCGCTGGTGGACAGGCAGATGGCGTCGGACAAGGCAGAAGAGAAGGGTGTGGGCCCCAGCTAGACGGTAAAAACGGCTAGGCAGGGCTAAAGTTAATGAGTACATGGTGCTGGTAGGCAATCATCTAGCACCGGGAAGGATGAAGAAGAAGGGAAGCTAGGACGCAGAATACAGTTAGATACGGCTGGGCAGGGCAGAGAAGAGAGGGGGGGCAGAGCGCTGCTGGGCAGTATGATACGACCGGGCACTGCAGAGAAGGGAATGCAGGGCACTGGTGGGTCATCAAATACGGCCGGGCTGGGAAGAGAGGAGGAAAGGGGCTGAAGAGAAGAATTTGAAGGCAGGGCTGGTGGGCAGATAGATATGAACGGACGGGGCAGAAATGGGAGGGCAGGGCACTGGTGGATCGCCAAATACGGCCAGACAGGGAAGAGGGCAAGGGTGGTCAGATACGGCCGAATAGGGTAGAGAAGGGAGGGCAGGATACTGGTGGGGTGTAAGATACGGCCGGACAATGCAGACAAGGGAGGGCAGGGGGCACTAGTGGGTCATTATATACGGCCGGACGAGAAAGAGAGGAAGAGAGGGCAGGGCAGTGGTGGGCAGTCAGATACGACTGGACAGGGCAGAAAAAGAAAGGAGGGCTGGGCGCTGTTGGGGAGTCAGATACGACCGGACAGGGCAGATAAGAAGAGATGGCTGGGCATTGTGTGACATCCAGTTTGGGACGGGAAACTGCACAGGGTGCTGTTGAATGATTAACGAGGCGAATACAATTGATGCGGCAGGGCATTGTTTGGTTGCGGTAGCTAATATCTCAAATGATGGGCAAACGCTGGTTGCCATGGGTCGTTTACTAGTGGGCAAAGCAAGCGGGGACTGGTGGGCAACATGTTCACAGCTAGTGGCCTAAAATATGCCCTGCGTTCTCGGTGAAGACAAAGTGCATTGATGAAACACTACCAAGAGCTAGACCATGCAGGAATATGAAGCTAGCAGTGTACAATCATAATTCAACCTTACACAATGTTTTTAAGAACAAGTTATACCGAAATCGATGGTGGTTAAGGAACAGGATGACAGATCCAAAAACGCGCCAGTTTTATGACCAGTGTGAATGACGATTTGCCAATGTATGTACTCATGAGACAAACACGATTCCAGGCTAAACGTTTTCAAAAAGCAAAGTGGGAATCACATGACTAGACAAGCTCAAATACTAACGGGGGATTGAAAAATTCTAGAAAAAAACCGGAAGGTTAACAAAAAATGTTTCAAAAGCAACAAAACAACAAAAACAAGCTGTCGGTCTCGCGGGCAGAAAATTGGGAAACAACGTGGAAAGTACACATCAAACCCAGCGTGGAACTGGACGCAGGAGCGGCAGCGCGTGCGAGAAGAATGTAGCGTGAATACATCGAGCCTCGATCTAAGTCCAGCACATTGAACAAAGGATTTGTGATCACTCAGAGAATTGTACGGCTGAGGATATAATTCCAGAAATACACGCTGTGTGATAAAGGGACCAAATCTGAGGCCGACTAACCTCAAGTTGAGACACACGGTTTTAGCCCGCCCACGGATCGCGAAAGATAATCTATTCCTAAGGAAATGACAAGGATTGGAAGAATTGAGGGATTATGAAAAATTGTTTATCCTTACAGCGGAGAAAAGACGTAGAGATTGCGTCATCGATAAATCAGCATCTATCGATAGGGCACCATCAGGGAAAAATTGTATCTTGTTTTACTTCTTTAGGGAAGTAAAAGCAAGATCCAAAAGATCTAAAATCCAAACAATAGCATGACAGACAACTCATTGGCCAACTGAAATAACTGAAGATAAACAGAACATATGGACGACAAAACAAATTGTAAACTCCACCTGGAAGCGAAAACACCACAAGCCAAGTTTCTATGGATTCCTGAAAATACAAGAGCCCCCCTCGCCCCGACCACGCCCACTGTCTCAATAGCTATGGAGTGCATCGATGGGACCTCCCGTGGCACCAGTCGACGCCAGTGGATTCATGGGACATCTAGAAGAGGGAGCCATCAAGTCAAAACCGAATGCCCCGTACATCTCGTATCGCTTCCTGGAAAATATACTGGCACCGACGCGGCCGCCCTGTCCTTCGCAGATAGAGTTATCACTAAAGGGACGCATCACGACTGATATTCATTGGAAACCAACAGCAAACGGTCAATATCTAAACTTCTTGAGTCACCGCCTACGGGGGTACAAAAGAAAAGGGATCCAAATATTAGGCTAGTGTACATACATTCAACGCAAGTGATGACGTGCCAGCACGCGAGAAAGAACTCACAAACATCTGACCCGCGCTGAAGGACAACAGCTCTCCGGACGACCTTGTGAACGTGTCGATCAAGAAAATCAAGAAGCGCAATCAACATAGTTCTACGAGCCGCGAAACCCAGAGCACCAGCAATCAATAGCACGGGCTAATCCTGGTGTTACCCAACTTGAAAGGCACATGGAAGGAGATGAGAAGAGTTTGCGCCAAGTACCTTAATACATACATACTTCTGACCTCAAAAAAAAAAAACGCTAAAGCAGTTACTCGTTGAACCAAAAGACCAAGCCCCGCGATAAAGAAACCTAGACAAATTATCAAATGGATTGCACCGAATGTGACACAGTTTACATGCGACAAAATCGACGGGTCATGTCAGTTGGAAACAGAACAGAAGTCCGAAAACATCCCCAGCAAGGGACGTTTACCAAGAAACAACCAGAGGCAACAGCGCAACACGCCTACAAAATAGGCGAAATAGGGCATAAAAATAAACCAGCACAAAAGTTTTTATTATAGGCTGTATAAGCTGCATAAGCTGAAGCTACTTAAACTATGTAAGGGATTTATTTTTCACAGTTTGGTCTCTCTCCTATATATATATATATATATTTTTTTTAATGCAGTGCCCTGCATCAATCCTTATCTTTGTATTTTTATGATGGGACCGATATGGTCTGAAAACCGATCGTATGTAATAAATACAACCATAGGCTTTGCGTTTCAATAATATTTCTAACAACTAACTCAGTATCTTTTGCTAGTTTCAGTGTTTTCGAATTCATCAAAACTTATATGCAATCAATTAAACAGCTGTTGGGAGGGGGGCGGAAACCAAGCGGGCAGCTGATATTGAAAACTCGGAGTAAAAACTATATGGGATGAATATTTCATTAGATGACCCCTCCAGTAGGGTGTGTCATGAAAATCAAAAGTCAAAAATCGAAAAACGGCGGGTGTGGAAAGCGCGAATGACGTTTTGAGAAGATCTATGGAGAAAAATCTTAAAATTTTACATTAGCTGTGCGGGTTTTCGAATATATAAGGCATGCTTTAAGTAAAATGTCATTTTACGTGTTTTCAAATGCCTGCCACGAATACAAATTCAAGTTGAATGTAACAAAAACGGATTCAAATGTAACTAAGGGCACCTTCAATTCATGGTATAAAGATAAGATCCCAAAATATATTTTTCTACAAACATGCCTAGGAGAATTCACCAAATTTTAGCATTATTTGCCAATTTGCTTCTCCAAGTGCAAAAACCAGTCTGACTGGACTAGGTCAGAGACCACTGGTCAAACAGGTTGGGAATAGTTATTATTGACTAGGTCTGATTATCAGACATAATTAATGTTCTTTTAGCTCAAATTAACGTCTTTACAAGGTCGCGTGTTCGAATCCTAACGCTGGTCAGTTTTATCTGCTCTGGAGCCATAGCCCCAAGCACCTGCAAAACATTTGTCCTCTAATTATCAATATTTCACTCCTGGCAAAAGAGTATTTTCATTAAATTGATTTTGTAGCAAAGCGGGAAAACTCGATTCAAAACTACAAGACATTCTTACGAGTTTGCAATGCCTAAGTCAAGAATGACGGAAAGTGAAGCTTAGACAATCTGGCATTGACTTGCATCTATGTGAAGTGATCTATTAGACCATCGTGTATTGCTAATCTTCCTATCGTCCTCCTGCTCCCTTCATGACAACAAATACCCCCACCTTCATTGGTACATCATGGCGTCCGGCTCTGGGCCACGACCTCTACCAAAACCCAAGTATCAGATCCACAAAACATCAATACATAGGAAAGGGGATAACTTCATTCAAAGCGAGCTCCCAACTATGGGAATGTACTAAGGTACCTGACTTACCCGCAAGAAGGTAATCGGCTAGACAACAATCTGAATTAACGAAATTAATCCACATAACAGATGGCTCAAGACGTTCCCGGCATTCTCCACAGTCAGTGGCAGCGGGCAAACGTAAAGCCACTAGTAATCATTTAGAGAATGAAGGAACAACCAAGCGCTTGGAAAAGGCGAGAGACATTCCCAATGGAAAACATCTTCGGCCCAGGCTGCAATATTTTTCTAATACCGGGACAAGCTTTTTGATCTCACGGGCTGCCAATGTCCCATTACCCACTATTTGGGATCAATATATGCAGGGTGGAAAGGAAGGCCCAGGTCGATCGAATGGTTGGTGTCGATTAGAAAGAAACAAAACGGCAGAGTAAAGCTCATAGTAGAAGCTAAGTACAGAGCAACGCAAAGAGCAGAGAAAAAGAGACGAGACGAGGAGAGGCAGAGCCATTCACATCACGTGAAAGACAAGGCTATAGAACTGTTAAGAGATGCCTGGCAATCTGGAAGACGGCACCGCACATTCTTCAAGCAGTCGCAAAAATCAGATACCGATCTTTAACACTGCAAAGGCAAGCATCAGATACGGAGTGCCTTTCCGGGTCACGGTGGCAATTGCCAGCGGATTTCTGGTGGATCTTGCGGGTAAGTCAGGTACCTTAGTACATTCCTCATAGTTGGGAGCTCGCTTTGAATGAAAGTTGTTCCCTTTCCTACGTATTGGATGTTGTGTGGATCTGATATGGGTTCTGGTAGCAGGTCGTGACCCAGAGCCGGACGCGATGATGTACCACTGAAAGGTGGGGTATTTGTTGTCATGAAGGGAGCAGGAAGACGATAGGAAGATTAGCAATACGGGATGGTCTAATAGATCACTTCACATAGATGCAAATCAATGCCAGATTGTGATGTTTCGAATGAAGGAAAGACTATGCTAAGCTTCACTTTCCGTCATTCTTGACTTAGCATTGCAAACTCGTAAGAATGTCTTGTAGTTTTAAATCCAATTATCACTTCGCTACAAAATCAATTTAATGAAAATACACTTTTTCAGGAGTGAAATATTGATAATTAGAGGACAAATGTTTTGCAGGTGCTTGGGGCTATGGCTCAGAGCAGATAAAACTGACCAGCGTTAGGATTCGAACACGCGACCTTGTGAAGACGTTAATTCGAGCTAAAGAACATTAATTATGTCTGATAATCAGACCTAGTCAATAATCACTATTCCCAACCTGTTTGACCAGTGGTCTCTTACCTAGTCCTTTCAGACTGGTTTTACACTCGCAGAAGCAAATTGGCAAATAATGCTAAAATTGGGTGAATTCTCCTAAGCCTGTTTGCAGAAAAAATATTTTGGGATCTTATTTTCATACCATGAATAGAAGGTGCCCTTAAGTTACATTTGAACTATTTTTACTTAAATTGAACGTGAATTTGCCTTCGTGGCAAGCATTTGAAAACACGTAAAAATGACATTTTACTGAAAACATGCCCTTACATATTCGAAAACCCGCACAGCTAGATATTAAAATTTTGGATTTTTCTCCATAGATCTTCTGAAAAACGTCATTCGCAACTTTCCCGCACCCGCCGTTTTCGATTTTGACTTTTGATTTTCATGACACACTACCCTCCAGGCCTATTCACAGCGTTTCTGCAACAAATTTGGGGTCGCACGGTCCACTCACCCGAATAGTAGGTGATAATCACGAACGAAATCACTTGAAATCGTTTTATTTCGAAAGCATAACTTAGCACATCCAGATTACGCCCTTTAAAACTTCAAGATGGTGCTTGTGTCAAGTTTATGAAAAAAGTATCACGTGCATAACGATATTCTAGACGTCTGAATACGCACAACTGGTATAAGCTACTCGTAGGCAAGATACCTTTGCTTAAAGGTACCTTCAAGAGGGATTCCTCTACGCCCGAGTGACGTCACACGGGCGTGTAGGAATTCCCTCACCTTGGGGCCGTGTGTCAAACTGCTGCTAATGGCACTCGAATTTGTGAGAATACGCGGCAATTAAGTTTGTCCCAAATGCGATAAATAAGGATTTCATCTTCGATTCTAAGCCTCTTTTTGCAAAAATTTGGATATTTAATAATTTAATTTTCCCATGTTATATGCTACCAGGGGTGACGTCAAACCCGGTCATCTGCGCTTGCTGTTGGAGGGGGCTGACTCGCAGGCAGTTCAGAAAGGCAAAATGCAAATGCACTCCGATGATAAGAACCGACGATCTCTGCGGGAAATCGGTTGCGAACCATGCGATCATTTCACCGTGTATTTGAATAGCCCCCAAATGCAATTTTTGGCATGCGGAAACGTTGTGAACGGGCCTTAAAAAATGATATTTTTATTTTTGCATGACATTGACAATGGCTGAAGCTGTTTTCCCGGTCTAAAATGTTATGTCTGTTATGAGGCCTGCACATAACTCATAGTTTGGGAAATATGTTGTCTACAGGGAAAATAACGTTTTATATTTGTAGCTTATGCTTCAGACATTGTGAATATCCTATTTTCTAGGCAGCAAAGTTCACATCATGGGCTTATAAAGACGAAGGAGTGAGTACTTTGAGGTGGACACTTTCGGGAGTTCCAATCTCTTCGCTTAGTTTGAGTTATTGGCCGTAGTGACTAGGTATGAATTCGAGAAACGTCCTAAACTAGTTGGGAGAACTCCATTGTCATTATTTCATCTCATTGTCACCAATAATTTACGATTTATAGCCGAGCAGGTGCAGAATCTACAAATCACCGGTGATATGCTTGCGCTGTCATCAGGACTGGCACGTGCTTTAAGGAGTGTTACCCTTATTTTAGTCATGTAGATGGTACATAACTGCAGATTTGACTGGCTGATACCCATGATCACGTATCATAGTTTGGTGAAATCACACCTATTTGTCTGCAAAAGTTATCGCAGGATTTTTTTCGTTTTTTTTCTTGATAGAAATATAAAGTCAATGCTATCCTCAGAATGACACGACAAAGAATGTGTCATTTGACACTGTGGTGAGAGCTGCCTGTAGCTCCGAATCAAAATTTTGGAAACACTGGGCAAAAAAACAAAAATCCAGGACCACATCCCGTATGCCGTAAAATATGTTTCTGTTGCTGCTGACTCCGCGTGACCAGGTAATTGGTATCCAACGTATAGCCAACATTCTTAGAAACATTTCAGTGCGCCATAACATCTGCCTGGGACAGCCTGGCCCATCCCTGAATTTTCACTCAAATTTCGTGTTTACATTACTGAAAGAGTGTGCATGGCAGAGGGGCGTAGTCTTAGAGCTGATGGGTGCTATCCATTCATTTTGGTAACGCAGGCACACATGCAAAATTTCCGCTTATTCGAGTCTGTAGTTTCTGATATATCGATGAGGGATGCGTTGGTGTATGTGTATGTATGTACTTGTACATACATACGGAGAAGGGTCCCAAATGTAAGCAATAAAGATATGTTTTTGGATTAGCGCGAATATGTGTCGCAACTTACAGCATGAACGGATTGATAGTCCTGGAATTCCAGCGTGAGAGTGAGATCTGTTTACCCCGCTCTCGTGCACCCGCGTTAGAGCGACTTAACTCGACTTAACTACACTTAACTCATTGTACTGGTGCTTTCTTTATACAAAGTTTGGATCTATTCAAATGAACCAGATCCAAGTTATGGCGTAATGTGTGGTACAAAGTGGATGGCTGGACACCTCCTATCCTTAAATATTCTGGTCCAAAACACTTGTGTGTGTGTGGTGTGTTTTTACATTTCGCCTGGTAATATGTGTGGTATCATTAGTGGTGAATCCAGAAGCGCTTAACCCAGCCATGACCTATAAGTTTATTTTGACACATTTTCTTTCATGATTTTTATCGGGTTGCTCCTTCCCCTTAAACGTTTGGCTAATATCTTTTCCGTCTTTGATCAACTTTCCGGGATGTTCTTCACAGCTAAGCACTTCGCATATGGTGGGCTCATATGTAAGATCACGAAACAGAGAACATATGTTTTGCATCGGATGATGTAAAAAGTAAACGTTATGTTTTACGTTATTTACAACATGTTTTGGAATTTACTGAACGCTTACTTGTGAACAATAGTTAGCAGGACACAGTTTCACAGAGAGGAAAGTCTGTGGTTATTCACTCACATGATTCGATCTGGAGCTCGCAGAGTTGCCGGTCCATGGGGAAGTACTGCAAGTTCATCGGACACGACGCTGTGATGGTGAGCCTGTGAAAGCGGAATCGTGACATCAGAAAAACAGTACTGTGACGTCAGGGGTGCGAAACGGTGACGTCAGAGAAGCAACACCGTGACGTCAGGAATGAAAAAGGGGGACATCAAGCAGTTTTGAATTACGAAATCAGAGCAGCAGAATCATGCCGAAGGAGTTAAAAATCATCTCTGATGTTATGACAAAATCTAAAATCACACTAAATCAAAATGATGTGCCAAGATCATGGCATCAATCCGGAACTAATCGAATATAGGCCAACGCGGTACCCATTTATTTTTCTGTTCAGTGTGCATATATGGTTTCTATGGGCCCTGAAGGCGAATCTGAAAGTTTTAGATCAATCGGACCAAGACTGACGGACTTATTAGACCAGGAAATTGTTTTCGTAAATTTGCTTACCGTACATTTGCGGATGGCAAGGGGCTGTTCACATATGACGTCAGTAAAAATTGGGGGTGTTCGGACCCCAACGCCCTTCGTCAAAAATTGACAGAAAATGACTGGCTCCCTTCACCCTTCGTCAGAAAAAGTCATAAATTGGCAGAACGCCCTCTCCTCAGCTATACTGTTGTCCACCTCAAAACACTGGTAAAAGGCGCGGGGACGTGGCTTTATATCTCTTTGAGGGTTGTCTGTTATGAGTGAGCCTGCATCCGCCCCTGCACAGGTCAGCTGATTGTGCCCCGCAGTCTGAGGGCGGTCAGGTCTGCATCTCAGTCAGGCACCCACAATGAAACGTTGAAGTGGTATTGAAATATTCTTTCAATTTTCGAGTTCTTATTTTAAATACTTTTAATTTGCTGTATCGGGTGAACCAGACCTACTTCAACGACCTGTCTGTGAGAAAGTGTAACACACCACTGAATACCATCCCTTCCAATATGGTGGTGAACAAAATTGCTTCAAATTTTGGCCAAAGAAATAAAGCTACTGGAAAGACGCCAATGATACAACAAGTAAAAGGTTTTCAAGTAGGTAAAAGCACAGTAGTTCAACAAGTAAAAGGCACTCAGATTTATAGGCCTTTATTCCAACTGTACTGTTTCGCCACTGCCAGTGCCAGGCTATCCGAGTCGGCCCTTACTAACAACACCGCCGTTAATCAGGTGCGGTACACCCCCACGGTGACACACGCCCCCATCACACGTTTTGACACGAAACGGGACCGAACTGGATAGTTGAAAAACCAGTCTACAAAGGGTGGTATACAACTCACCACCCGCCGCACCTTTGCCCCGGTGAGGAAGGGGAGGGGCACTTGTGGTTTGACATTGTATAGAAGTACGTGACTAGGATAACTTCTAGAACATTCTTAGTATATTAGGCTAAAATTGGTTTTATAGTATACTTCTATTATATTTGGTTTCGGAACGTTGAAGTACGCGCTCTTCAACTGTCTGGCCTTGCGCAGTTCTAGACTCATGTTCCGGAGACTCAATAAAAATACATAGCAGCCCATGATTTCTACTCCCTCCCTTGTCAAGAAACTTAGAAAACCCCAAACCCCCTCTCCTTTCGTTAGAAAGTCAGAAAATGCCAGACCCCCCACATTTGGTTGCTGTCGTCATATATGAAGAGCCCCTAATATACAAAACAAAAGCACATGAAATAGTTATACAAACAGCATTTATTGTACAATACAAGCAAGAGAAATCAAATCCACAGTCGGTTTGACCCTGGGCCATTTCTTAAGAATCCGCACTGTGACCTTGACCTGGGGCCAATGACGAGATTTCCTGGTATAACTGTTTCTCTTAATTTTTCCAAGTAATAGCCTTAGAATTTATATTTCGTATTGAGTTGGTTATAATATCCGTTCTTTTTATTTCCTATAGGGCCTTTAGCACGTGCATTGACGGGGGCGGGTAACCACCACCCCCCACCACGGCTTGTTTGGAGATAGAATAAAAACAGCGGCGCGTAGCGTCACCGTACTTGCCGTACCATTGTTCTGATTATGTTTACAACTTTTCCCAAAATGTTAGGGTTAGGTCATCTCAGGTCAGGCCACCAGTGCAGGTCAATAAACCTCACCTAAACAAATTACGATAGCATAAGTCAAAACGGGGTGAACTTATCCGATTGAAACTCATATCACATAATGGGCCCACCGAGGTCTACAAAATATATTCCGGTATTTTTTATATCGATGACCTAAGGTCAGGTATGATCCATGACCTCTCCGTTGGAAACACATGGGAAAAATGGTTTAAACTTAATAACAAAAAAAAAAACACATAGTGATAGAGCGTTATCTTAACGGAATTAGATTTGCCGCATCATTGTAGTTCTAATGATATGCATTTTGACCTAATTTGACCTTGACATAACCTCAGGCTGGTCAAACCCTATATTCGACCTGATTTGACCTAAGCAGTCATTTTACATATAATTTAATTCGGCTTGCTCCGAGAATTCCAATGGTATAGATTGTTTTTCTCTATCTCGACTTGTTCAGATGAAATGACTGAAAACCTTCATTTACATGTTATCCCTAAGGTAGCATGTTTTGACCTCTAGTGACCTTAAATGTGACCTGACGAAAAATGGTTCAAGTGTTTTCTTTATACATTTGTGTAGGTTATACAACGCCGTTTATCGTTTTTCGCTATCTAGCGTGGCTCTCGATATCTTTTTTTAAATAGGGGAGGGTACCCGCTCCCCCGTCAATGCGCGTGATAACATCTTCAAAACTGCTTTAACCTGTCAAAATAGCTTAGTGTCGTGTCGTCTTCTGTTGTTTTTTCTACGTGCCCTATTGTGTTGACTTCTCTCACCAATAGCTTAAAGAAGGCCAGTGGGTGAATTTATGTACCTGATACTGACTTTGAATTTAAAGTCGGTTCTTTTGTTATTTGGTCGCAATTTTAAACTTGCAAAATTCAGGAATAGGTTAAAAGAAAAATATATTTGTCATACAAAGGGAAAAGTATTCACGCATGCCGAGGAGAAACATGTATTTTCATTATGATTCACTTCCATATCCGTCAACGTCACGCCCATGCCGTTATTGGCCACTGATCCATGAACGTGCTCTGTTGATGACGCCGCCCTACTATGGAGCCTGCTGTATGGGAATGGCGCAGGCCAGATAGAGCCTCATCAGCCGACTTCGGTCGCTGGCGCCCTAACAAAGATTAACGGTTGGGCTTAGACGGCCATGTTCCGTGGACAGCTGAAGAGCATTTGGTTTTGTGCTGGCAGTCCCTGCGCAAAACGCACTGCTTGTTGCGATTGTGCTTGGGATAAGCGCAACGAGTAGGATATTTGTTGGTGATTCTAATTGGTATGCACAGAGTTTAGATGCTTATAAAGGTAGCTTAAGAAGTGTTCGTTTGTATGTTATCGCTCGATGCTTAGGGCAAAACACATTGGGAGTTTTTTAATAGACCCCAAGATAGGACACACGAGTTTCCGAAGGAGAGCTGTTTTCTCCTTGCTCTCAGTTTTGAAAGTAGTTTCACTTATGGTGCCATTTTCTAGTGGAGTATGTAATGATGTCCCTTGTTATTTTCATTCAGGAGTACATTCAGCTATTGCTAAGATGTAACTACCAAGATCGTACAGAAGCACGCCATCTTAGCAAATCTAGATTTACTATCTTCAGTAAAAATACAAGAAGTTAACTACATTATTGGTATGAATAGACCCAATCGCAAAACGTGGTAGAGAAAAATGGTTTAATTCGTTTCCTAATCTCTCATTTTTACTAGCATCAACCACAGTGATAACTATAAAAAACGTACATACCTCCCCATTTCGTTTAAAGTATTTTCTTGACTATTTCGTCACCCACAGCCTTGTTTAATTTACTCAGTCTAACGCAAAAACGACAAAGTGACGCGCTACAAGGAAGACACAAGTTATCCAGGTTATAAAAATCCGACACAAGTTTTTACAGGAACACTTTCTGTGCATCGCTATGAGGAACCCTAGCCGCTGTACTGGAACTATATCCTCCCTCAAATCACAGATGAAAGCAATGGTAGACAATACCCCCACAGCCACACCTGAAATGTCATTCTCAGATACATAACAGCGGTGTTGGTATAATTTCCCTTTAATTTCGTAACAAAAGCATCTTGCCTGATACACCATGCATAAGCTGCTCTTTCATTAATCAGCCTCCCACACTCTCGAAGACTATCTGTGAGACATATTAGGCTCATGATCCAATAAAGATGCAGAGCACAGTCCCCGGCGGACAGAATCGATAACGTTCTCAGAGAAGCGTAAAAGTGGCCTGATGGGTGCCTTTACACACCGTTTGTCCCATTGAGATACCACGAATATCTGTCTGGGGGAGGAAAAGCCTGCCCACTACCCAATCACGGATCGCAGAAGAACTTCGCAAAGACATCGGAATCATGATATTCGATACCAAATATTATACAAATCCGGGTCGAGGCGGCAGGAAAGACAAGAATAAAACTTTAGCATAGGCGGATATGGGACTTCCGCCTGAAGGGTGGATGCCCAGCAGAGGGCGTCATTTATTACAGAGGGACTCATTCTCCATCCTCTGATTTCTTTCCCGATTCATCCTCGATACGGTGGGGAGCGGGGAGGTTCGAACACCCTCCCGATCTCGGCTCCTATGCGGGATAGCGAGTAAAGCTCTAATACTGGACACGGCTAAGAAACTATATCGGCTAACTGAGAAACTATATCGTTGATGGGTTTTGGAGTGCTGAGGCGAGGAACATGATTGTAAGTTGACGAAGTATATACTGGCTTGTCCCCTCGAATCCTGGATATAAAATGCACTCAGGTTATGTATTCGGGAGCAGCCCTTTGTCAGAATCAGGTAGGTCAAATCTCAAATTCTCAGTCATAGTGTAGTCAGACCTTGAATTCGAGGTCTGGCTACACAATGATTGAGTATTTGAGATTCAACGGGAAAGTTAATGATGTATTATGATGTAAACCTTATGTACTAGGGCAAAATGAAAAATAATGACCAAACCTAACACCAGGTCAAGATCGCCATCTGACCTGGCATACTCAGTCTGCATATCAATTGACCAATAATAATCAAACAGTAACAGCGTCAAAATGAAAGCCGTCTCTCAATATTCTGTGAAGCTATTTCCCGAAGTCTGGAAACCTGTTAAGCCAGTTAACTAATATAAAAAGAATATAACCAAAGAACTAAAAACAATCAAAATACTTATTCATAGATATAATCCTAAGAAAAGTGGTACCAGATGAGCTCTCAGTGCTGAAATCCAAAAATGTGCAGCATGACTAGAGAAAAGGGCCAAATATACTACGATTTTGAGAATAAGAAGTTCTGCCCAGCCGTGTCTCCAGAAATAGATACATTTTTCGGTTTATTCATATTTTACTCATGCTTTTTCAATGGACAGTTCATGACCCTTACCTGACCCTAAGCCATCGATATAGAAAATGACGTTATCACACTTTTGGTACTTGATAGGTCTATTATATGACATAAATACCAGATCAATAGATTAAAGCTGTTTCTACTGGTGCCACTTTGGGTTTGGGCTCATTACTGACTTATCCTATGGATGTTTTTAGGTGTTTTCCAATATCTTGCCAATTTGGCTGAAATAGTGAAATCTTGGGATGAAATGTGGAGGGACAGGCCCCGCCTTCTTCCTCTATTTCGACGCACCTGTCCCAACGATAGTACTGACCGCATACCGCTGCTTTTGGTGGCTCTGTTCTTCTTCGATACGAGTCTCACGTCGATTGAAATTGGTAGGTATCTGCGCAGAACAAGAATTTTTACAGCTGAGGCACAAAAATGGGGTACTTAAAAACAGCGGCGGATCCATAGGTGCTAATCCAGGCAAGCTTCCCCAAACCGAAATAGAGGACCCGTTTAGCACACCGCGCAACCGCTTTAAAGGGAATGTACCTTGGTCGAATCCTAGAATTTAGTGTCATTAGACGTACTTTTAGCCGAAAATAATGAAACCACTCATGATTTCTCTGAAAAAATGTACAATAATCCCAACATTTTGATTTTTAAAATCCTCCTCTAGGGAAAGAAATAAATATCTACCTGTGGATGATGTCATGATCTGGCAACCACTACCATACTCGATACGCTTCAAGGGCTTTGATTGGCTGATGCTCATCGTGACGTCAGCATATGTCGTCACACCAACAGCCATGACAACTGTGGCCTGCTGCTAAGGGTACATGAGGGGTACATTGCAGGTAGGTTTTAGCTTTTTTCTACGGAAATCTCGAGTTCCATGACAAATGACATATTGAGTACCGGGTTTTCTGACTTGCTTTACAACTTGGCTATCTCAGTTAAAATCACGTTATGAAGGTGCCACATTCCCTTTGAGAGCAAGACTTCAGAACGAAGCCGGTCACCCGTGCAGGCGCCGACGGGAGAGCCTTCGGCGTCGGCCCGCCAGCCACGAAGCATGATGACGACGTCACTGCTGGTGGATCTAGGAGCAGCGAGCAGGCATCTCAGATCTTGTCCAATTAAAAAAATACAATGGTTTTCATGATTTCGAGCCTCGTTCCCCGAAGTGACCGGTGTTGTTGCAGATCTGTCGCTGTATACCATTGTAGTTGTAGGGTTAGTCTACCCATTTTCAAAATGCTCGCTTTTTGAATGATAATATCCTCTTTAGTTCATTAGCAGCAACGAAGTCACATTCCAGTAATAGAAAGGCGGGTTTTTCTTGGCCAATATTATCCAATTCCCTACCCTAGTTTCATGCTCCAGTAGCCTATTCCCATGTAGAAAGTAGGGATAGACTCGCACGCTTATGTATCAATGTAACTTATGATCTACCATACCTCAAAAAACCGGGTAAAACAAAAACACTAAGACATAGAAATAAGGCAATCGTTTTCTATCATAGAAGTAAATTCATAAACCTAACTTCTGGAAAGTATTGCTAGTCGCCGTTGCTGCTGGCTGGAACAGCGACCAGAACAGGTTTCTTCCAATACCTGAAATTTCCATTATTCTTTTCCGTAACAGCATTCTTGCAATTATTGTTTGTGCACTCCTATGGGTACTTGATATCAGGGGCGGATCCAAGGTGGGGGCGATGGGGTTATTGCCCCACCTTTGGCCAACCTTAATCACTGGAAAGAAAAGCCTCCCGCGTCAGGTGCCGGGCCCCCGCGAGGGTGCTATGAGTAAAAAGCCCTGTATGGTGATATACTGACTATACAGTTTGTGCGAACGTGTAGGTGGGGTGGTGACCCGTAGAATGAGCCCGAGTTGGGCTTGGGGCACCACATTTTTTGCTCCTCAAAAAGCTGAGTTCCATCACATTTAATTTTTTCCGCGGGCCCCCGAGTCACGGGCCCCCTCCCAAAACGAGGGCCCCCGAGTCTTGGATTCACCCCGTCCTTGTGGAAATCCTGAATCCGCCCGTGCTTAATATTTCATTTGCAGAAAAACGTTTGGAATTTTGAGTTCGAAGAGAATGGAAGACTGCTTGATCTAAAAATAATGGTTTACATATATTGTATGGTTGAAAGTAAGGTGTCAAAGATAGACAGATCCGCCATTTTGCTAGCAGTCGAAGACATGATAAATATGTGTCAAATATTGAGATATAGTCTTGTATTCCTATTTGGACCTGATAACAACTTTTTCGAGATCATTTAGCCACGCCCCATGACTGTTGAATGCGAGAAATCTGAAAATAACGATATGCTCTGTGAAAGGAACATTGAACATTGAACGATTTCATGGAACGTTGGGCACTCAATCCACTTCTATCACCGAAAGGAATCAAACGAGGTGTTACTTGACATACTTCAGACTCTTAGCTACTGTTTTCTGAAACCCCAAACATGGGAAAAAATCCAGAAACACAGCTGAAAAACCTCAATGAGCTAGGTGGGTAGAGGAGCTACGAGGAAACGGACTTAAATGTTTTCTTTACGCTCATTTTCATGGGAAACAGTAAACAATTAGCCAAAGTGGTGAGTGATTTTCTTGGCAACCCAACCCAACCATTTGGAAACCCCATATCCTTTATCCCCCCCCCATTTGACTACGTCCCTGGTAGTGGCGGATCTAGGACCTCATTTCGGGGGCGGCGCTACGGGGCTGGAACCTCCCCCGTCATTGCCTCGGAACAGCCTCCGGCTATACATACATTAACTATAGACGCTCGGAAGTCGGGGGAGGGGGCTTGAGCCCCTAGTTCCCCTTGTATCTGCCACTGGTCCCTAGTACCCACTCAGTCAGAGCTGAGCTCTCTTGACTCCAATCAGTATTGTTCCACTGCAATTTCTAATATTCATTATCATAATGTGCACAATACATTGCTATGGCATAATATAACTTAGACGTAATGTTATTGGAGTGAAAACAATTAATTTCCACTTACCTAATGCTACGCAGGATGTCGCCGGCCGGCTTTATCCTGAGAAACTCATTAGATGTGGTGGCGAGGTGATAGTAGCTAGTCTTCTCGTTTGGAAAATAGGTGTCGGGCACCCACAGATTCTTCAGGTACTCGGATCCAATGTTGAGCGTGTCTAAGCCATCTTGTTTTTGAAAGGCTAAGCGTGGATCTTGCCAGAATTGCCGAAAGAAGAAGTCGCTGGTAAAATCCTGTCGGTGAAACTTGCGTCACAGCAGTTCATTGGTAGCCGTTACAGTGTACACGCATACATACCTATGTGAACTGACAAATGTTCAGGAACACTTATATTGAATCTTGATTTAAGTTAACTATGATTTAGATTCGAAAACATAGGACGTACAATTTGGCTGCAAATATGATTATCACACCCTTCCATATTTTCGAACCGCTAAGTATTTCTCTAGCTCTTTTAGAAGCTTTGAGTAGATGGACCATGAACAAACATGATGAAAAATATTTGTGACATGCTTCAAAGATAGGTTGATTCGCTATGAAAATGAACGGAAAAACAAGTAAAACAATACGTTTTTGAAACATTTTCCAATAATATTTCTAACTGCAAACTGACTCCCAGTTGAAACATTTTTTCGGACACAGGTGCATGTCAAAAGTGTACATGATGGCTCAGGAAGAAGTTATCATACATTACTGCATGTGGATAATTATATTCAACCTACAATTGTTTTTTTGTAGGCAGATAATATCTTAGCATTAATGGTAGCACTTAAGATTATTCAGTATTTGTCAGAGGTTAAAAAGCGTATTAAACTTAAAGGCCCCAACTGCACAAGA
The DNA here is from genome assembly GCA_034440635.1 of Lepas anatifera. Lineage (NCBI taxonomy): Eukaryota > Metazoa > Arthropoda > Thecostraca > Lepadidae > Lepas > Lepas anatifera. Next base: position 1,193,318 of record JAOTON010000708.1, on the reverse strand, counting down.
GTCTACAGTGCATAATATGAAGTCCTCTACAATCTGAGGTAAAAGCCTCTACCTCGTTGGGTGATGCGGTAAAGGATAAACTAGACACTATTCATATTTCTTTTACGAATAAGCCAAACCAGCCTGTGCATAAATCCTGCAAAACAATAACATATGCATACACCCATCATTGGAGTGACTTAACTCTTTGAATGATTCACAGTGTCAGCCATATTCTGCAAAACACTCACTTGTATCGACTATTCGCACTTTACGAGGCCAGGCAGTCTGCTAAAGGTGACTTAAAGCAACACATAGCATTGGCTCTGTTTCTCCCAGCTTGTTTCATGATATGAGAGTAACATGACGTTGTCATGAGGACTGATTTCAGTTTTGGTATGAAAAGCAAGGAAATCTTTCTTTTCATAAAAATCATCAAAACAACAACGCTATTTTCCGCGCAGGAAAACTAACCCAGACTCGGATAAATAGAGCCATCACGCGACATAACACGTCCTGACATGACCTCGAGTTGTGGGCGGGGCTTGTCAGGATAAGAGGCCGGGCCTGTCGTGTGTGGTGGCGTCGATTAAGCAAATGTGCCTGAAGCTGGGTTTTTTACGGTGTAGACCTGTCTGGTATGACCTGATTCCTGGGGATCAGCATCAGATCATACGTGCACGGTACGGGTGTTGGGTTTGACTAACCTGGCCAGTGGCGGATCCAGGGCTTCATTAAAAGGGGAGGGCCTGGGGGCTCGAGCGTCCCCGCCATTGCCTCGGAACAGCCTCCGGCTATGCATTTACTATAGAATCTCTGAAATTTCTGGGGGCTTGGGGGGCTAAAGCCTCCTAGCTTACGCCCCCTTGTATCCGCCACTGAAGCCAGGTGTATATTGAACTCAATGAATATTTCTCACCTATTGAACATTTAGATATGCTGAAATCGAGATGGTTACAGTGTAGGTTTTATAGTTATATCCCCGCAATGCTAATATAATTTGGAAGCCAAACTTTGACGTCCCAGGAAGCATAGACGGCCATCCCGCCCAGCTCTTACCAGCCAGTTGCCAGCCGACCTACCTCGGATAAGTGTTGAGCACCGGAGTGTCTCAAGGGAATCAATCCCAAGCCTTCAACAGTGCAAAGCCACTGCACCAGTCTCTGAGCAACGGGCCGGTCCAACTACTTAGCTGCCGAGGCAGCTTCGTTTTTATCTCAAATTTTGAAAATGATAAGTTGCTAGAGGAACGGCCAATTTCCCTTTTGGATATGAGATGGAATCTTTAACTCCAGTAGGCCTTTGGAACTACCCTGCAGTATTTATAAAGCGTGACACCTGATGGGGCACGTATTAGATGAGGCTACGAAGAAAATTAAAGTGTGAAAAACACAAGGAGCTGTGCAAACTAAAACGGTTTGCACCGTTGTATAGAGGTGAATTAGTTAGTTATTCTATAGCATCAGGCTGTCCTTCGAGCCTTTTCTGGTAACTTTTGAAGCAGCGGCGGCATTCAGCCACCGTGTCATACAACAAGCAACTCCGTACTGGAGCCCTTCCAGGAACACATGCACAGGACTGTCAAAAAGCCCCAAGAAAGAAACGAAACACAAGAATAAGCAAATAGATTGCATAGTTTGCAGGCTCCAAAAGCGGATGACGAATTCGAGCCGAGATTCGCTATGTACCATGAGTACTTCGGAAACGGACGCAATCGACGTCATGTGCATGGTGATGCCGACGGTGACGGGGCTACCTGAAAGAGGGAACCAAACCACACCACTGACACGGCAAATTTCACAAGAGGCTCGCACACACGCCAGGTCAGCACGCAGTGAAAGCGTGCTGTGAACTGTGTTCCGCAGTTTGGGCCAGGGTATCCACGGAGGCGTCTGGTTGTGAATTGTGTGCCGCAGTTTGAGCCAGGGTATTCACGGGCACCTGGTTGTGATTGTGTTCAAGTTTGGGCCAGGGTAGTCAGGGCGGGGTGTGTCGCGCAGTTTTGGCCAGGAAATCATGAGGCGCCTGGTTGTGATTGCGTTCCGCAGTTTGGGCCAGGGTATCCACGGAGGAGCCTGGTTGTGATGTGTGCCGCAGTTTGAGCCAGGGTATTCACGGAGGCACCTGGTTGTGATTGTGTTCGAAGTTTGGGCCAGGGTAGTCAGGGCGGGGTGTGTCGCGCAGTTTTGGCCAGGGAAATCATGGAGGCGCCTGATTGTGAATTTCGTTCCGCAGTTTGGGCCAGGGTATCCACGGAGGAGCCTGGTTGTGAATTGTGTGCCGCAGTTTGAGCCAGGGTATTCACGGAGGCACCTGGTTGTGGTGTGTTCCGAAGTTTGGGCCAGGGTAGTCAGGGCGGGGTGTGTCGCGCAGTTTGGGCCAGGGTATTTACGGAGGCGCCTGGTTGTGAATTGTGTTCCGCAGTTTGGGCCAGGTTATTCACGGGAGGCGCCTGGTTGTGAACTGTATTCCGCATTTTTGTGGCAGGTTAGTCAGGGCGGGGACTGGCCTTCTCGTCACTGGCCTATCAAGTTTTGCAGCATACTGTTCTAAGCGAGATGGGACTACTGTCCTTTTTGTTTTTGTGATCTGTAGAAAATCCCTATTCCAGGTAATTTTATGTCAAGAACCAAATTTTGATACTAAAATTGCAGTAAAACATGAATAAATGTATATTTCAAGGTCTAAAAGCAAGGAGTGATAAGAAAGTGACCAATTTTTGAAGCGAGGATCCTGTTGGACTGCCAAAAATAAGATTTTAAAACTTGGCGAGAGCGAAGCATGTGTTCGTAGCCCTTTCACTTAGAAGCAAACATAGCATGACACTACAGGATAGCTGGACAAAACAACGATAATGAAATCGTCATGTGGTCTTGGTTTTTGTTTTTCCTTCAGATAGGATGATATTCTAATTCAAAAGCTGTTGTTTGTAGATCATTAGGAAACACTCACGATTATGCAGGTACCGAAAAAGCTGCTCATTAGCACTCAAATTGAATGGAATTGAATAATTGATGCTGTTTTTTCGATGCAAACAAGACTAACTTTGATAATTAATGCAAATACAATGATCGCTCTGTAAAATTCCAGTGGCCTGGGAAAACAGCGCCATCAGTGATGCTCCACACGGAATATGCTCGCCTACGGTAAAGGTTGCAGCCGCCCTGAATCCCACACCTGTTCCACTGCGGACTTCTCCGACTCTCAGTCCTGATCTGGTGGGGACTTTCCTGATTCTCAGTCCTGCTCCGGTGAGAGCTTCTCGACTCTGATCCTGTTCAATGGCGACTTCTCTAACTCTCAGTCCTGATCCAGTGGCGACTTCTCTGACTCTCAGTCCTGATCCAGTGGCGACTTTTCTAACTCTTAGTCTTGATCCAGTGGCGACTTCTCTGACTCTTAGTCCTGATCCAGTGGCGGCTTCTCTGACTCTCAGTCCTGATCCAGTGGCGGCTTCTCTAACTCTCAGCTCTGATCCAGTGGTGACTTCTCTGACTCTTAGTCCTGATCCAGTGGCGACTTCCCTGACTCTTAGTCCTGATCCAGTGGCGACTTCTCTAACTCTCAGTCCTGATCCAGTGGCGACTTCACTGACTCTCAGCTCTGATCCAGTGGCGACTTCTCTGACTCTCAGTCCTGATCCAGTAGCGACTTCTCTGACTCTCAGTCCTGATCCAGTGGCGACTTCTCTGACTCTCAGCTCTGATCCAGTGGTGACTTCTCTGACTCTCAGCTCTGATCCAGTGGCGACTTCTCTAACGCTCAGTCCTGATCCAGTGGCGACTTCTTTGACTCTCAGTCCTGATCCAGTGGCGACTTCTCTGACTCTCAGCTCCGATCCAGTGGTGACTTCTCTAACTCTCAGCTCTGATCCAGTGGCGACTTCTCTAACTCTCAGTCCTGATCCAGTGGCGATTTCTCTGACTCTCAGCTCTGATCCAGTGGTGACTTCTCTGACTCTCAGCTCTGATCCAGTGGCGACTTCTCTAACTCTCAGTCCTGATCCAGTGGCAATTTCTCTGATTCTCAGTCCTGATCCAGTGGCGACTTCTCTGACTCTCAGCTCTGATCCAGTGGTGACTTCTCTAACTCTCAGCTCTGATCCAGTGGCGACTTCTCTAACTCTCAGTCCTGATCCAGTGGCGACTTCTCTAGGATTCTCAGTCCTGATCCAGTGGCGACCTCTTTGACTCTCAGCTCTGATCCAGTGGCGACTTCTCTGACTCTCAGTCCTGATCCAGTGGCGACTTCTCTGACTCTTAGTCCTGCTCCAGTGGCGACTTCTCTAACTATCAGTCCTGATCCAGTAGTGACTTCTCTAACTCTCAGCTCTGATCAAGTGGCGACTCCTTTGACTCTCAGCTCTGATCCAGTGGCGACTTCTCTAACTATCAGTCCTGTTCCAATGGGGATTTCTCTGACTCTTAGACCCGATCCCGTATGCAGTTCTCTCCCATATGGTCAGATGTACTCAGGCTGTGCCTATGATTTCTCCGAGCTTGTAGATGTTTAAATATTAGGCACACTTCAGTCAGGACCTAGTCATAAGTAAAGGTGCTATAGACGGTGTTTTTGACGTTCAGAGTACCCTTTGCTATTTTCTTGTATTTAAATTTGCATTTACGGGTCTTACAATGATTTCTGATTATCCAGCTCTATGTGCAGTCTAACTTAAAAGGCTTATCTTTCTAAGCAAAGCAAAGAGGAAATACGCGCAGATGAGATGGTTATGGTATCGGCAAACAACTGCAGCTTTGTCATGGGCCTATCTTTATGACTCAGTTGCTGCAGGATAATAAGTTACCTAGTGCGGTTAGGAAGACATGTTGAACGAAGCTGTCCAGAAGTCTTGCGTGTTATATGTGTTTTGGATGTGTTAGTAGAAAGTTTTCAATAAGAGATTATATTAAAAAATAACCCTTCATGGGACCCTTTCGTTTCCGGTGGGACCCTTTTAGCACTATCCCACGAGTCAATTTCAGTGCCGCCCCTTCCCCTGAGCAAAACCCGGGCACGCCTTGCCATCCTAACAACGCACCGACAGCTGAGGGCATTGGCGCCGCCGCCGCCGTTCGCCCTGTTGGGAGGGAAGTAAGGGGATGGTGAACACTAGTGCAGAATGCCCACCCTGCGTGTGAATCCCGGCCATCAGAGTAGAGCGGTAAGGGTAGTACGCAGTGCTGTTCACGCGATCAAAAATAGGTGATCCACTGTCGCTATTCCGCCATCGAGAATCTGGTGGACCCTGTTCGTGATTCCGCAATCGCGGAATGTTTCTTTGATATTGAATTAATATTCCGTGATTTTGTATTCCGAATTGCATGAAATATCATGAAGCACTTAATCTTACATGTTAAATAAAATAACTTAGTGTATAGATGGGGACTCTGTGTAGTTGTCTGATATGTTCTGGACAGAAGAAGTAAATTGATACCCTCCTTATCATGTTTGTTCAGATATAGTTTCTAAAACCTCATTTGCATGTAACCAAGGCAGAAATGTGGACTTTATGTCGGTTAGGTGTTATTGTGTCACGCGGGTTGAAAGCCGCTTAGGGCTGAGGGAGGGGGATAGTTACTCCAGACACATGAACAGTTAGTACGCTCTATTTACGCACCACCCTCGGAAACAAACCTATCGACTCATGTAACCGGGAGTCCGCAGGCGAAGTCCGGGTTACATGAGTCGATCCGTACATGATTCGTGCATGTAAGCACTGATGCACTTATGTAAGCACATATAGTGATATATCGATCATACATTATCGAGTACAGTACATTATAGTATAGTATAGTACAATTAACATTATCGACATATCTATGATCATAGTTTCATAAAACCAGAACAGTAATAATGACTTCCTATTAGGCGTTATAAGTCTGTTGTCTAAAATAGAGCGTACTGAACCTGAGTAGGCGTCGGGGGCAAACGCAGAGGGAGTGGGAAGGAGTTTGAAAGAGGGGTGCGTGTCGCGATGTTGAAAGCCACTGCAAACATGAGAGTTGAGACTTGTCTAGGCTACAAGTTATGTACCATTCTGACTTCTGACAATGACGAAATACTGACAAGGTGCATCGTGATCCCGACATCAACGGCAGCGCCTGAAATATATACGGTGGTTAGACAGGGCACACAGTCGGCATACCACATCAAGGCCTGATCACAGCAGTTACGCCGCACACAATGCGTACCTGCGGTTATATAGGGAAGATTGGCGGCAGAATATGGTAACGTCAATGCAGTGTGCGACCCTGCTTGACCAAAGTTGTTGATTGTTGCACAAACAGCGACAAAATGTCGTGCGCGATACATTTTTAGATGAAAATATTTTAGTGCGAGCCTTTCGCCCAAAATTTTCATGTGTCTTAATCCACCTCGTGCAAGTTTCCGTTGATACGAGAACATGCTGTGAACAGGCCTTTAAACACAGCCCTATCTTTTTAGTAAACTGGGACATATTTATGACCGCCAGCGCGGAAGGGCATACATTTTTTAGCTTCATGGGTGAATGTCAGGCATTTTGCATTTATCATGACAAGCGAGAATCTTTATTCACATGGAGACAAATATAGGCGGATCCAAGACGGGAGAGGGGAAGGCGCCCCCTCCCCCGACCAATCCACCCGGCGACCCTGACCGTGCCCCACGAGCCCCTCGCACCGAACCACCCGTCCGTCCCCTGAGCACTGTCACTGTTTTCCACCACTCCCCAGGATCCATAAATTGGTGGCCCAACAATGCGGTTTGATGCCACACTGATAGGTCACACCTTTAAACTGGCGCCCCTGGTATAAAAAGGGCTCCTCTAGGCTCGAATGGCGCCTCCTCCGGACCCAAATGAAATCCCATCCTATGGGAAATCATGGATCTGCCTGTGGCAGCCATCAGCATGTAGTTTGCATTTTTGCTCCGTGTTGCGGATCGGAAAATATCTAATACGTTCTGATAGGGTATACTGTGTCATATTTCAATAATATTTTGGTATAATATAAGTACTCGTTCAATTCAAGTATAACAAGAAAGACTGATAAATGATATAGATTCTTAGCGTACAAAAATCTTATCAGAAGATGTGATGCCAGATAATGGCCTCCGAGTGGGAAAATGCTCTGTGATGTCAGCAAAGGGACGCAAAAAATAGGGGCATAAAGGAATTTCAACATAATTTATTGCGAGACTAGATAAATGTTCCTAGCCACGGGTAAAAGTGAATTATTACTGTGAATTTACAGCTTTAGACGGGGCTTATCAGGAAATACCACCTTTATGATCAATTGCAGCAGCATGTTTGTGCAATATTGACACCATCTGGTGATAACTGTGACGGTATTGATGCTTCATTATCAGACGACCCATTCGTCCGTCCGTGATAATTTATGATCAGACAATTAATTTATCCATCCATGATAACCTATGCCGCGGATGCGGAGACCTGTCCATGGCTATCATCGATATGAAAAATCATCAAATAGAGGAAATGTTAGTGAGGCACGTACGCTATCAAAAATTATTGAATTGCAAAAAGCAAGAATAGCAAGAATAGATGCCCCTTACTAGAGCTTCCATAGCTCTCAAGTTTTGCATAATTCAGTACGCCTCCTCATTCGTACGCCATCGCACGTTGGAAAGTTAAAGGGAATGTGGCATCTTGGTGAACTTCCAGACTGGAGTGGTTTTGGGAACAATATTCATTGAAAACAATTAACTTGTCCTTATTTCTGCAGAAAATATTTGTTTTGTATTTCCGTTTGTTACGAGTAAAAAGTCTCCAAATCAGCGCAAGTCAAATCGGTGCGAGATCTGGTCATGTTTCGTGCCAGGATAAGCCTTTTGATTTAGGCTATAAATAAATGCGAATACAAATGAAACATTTTTTTACTAAAAAAGTTGTTATCGGAAAAAATACACGTATCAATTTATGTTGTCTTCTCGATATATTAAAACCCATTTCACGTTTGAAACCTGTCAATAAAGCAGGCTAAACACGTTTATAATGTCCAGTACCCAGTAAATTCATGTTTAGCGCATGGATTTTAAAGAGGTTCAGGTAGAAAGATGCATCGACCCAGTGTGACATTAGTATTCCTTCACTTTGTCATGAGCAGTAATAGTCACGTTACCACCCAGGAGGACAAAATTTTAGAATTGAGATTTTGTATGCGGGTTAATTTTATCTTTTCCTTCGCAAACGTTAATTTCTTGGACAAATGAAAGCTAGGCCAAGTGGTATCTCGGCGTGCTCTATCACATAGCTATCTCAGTTTCTTTCCCATTATGAAGGTCTCCCTTAAAAATAAGCCTCAAGACGAGAGAAGTGTGCCGTAGATTTATTTTTTCAACTACGTTGCTGGAGTGGAGCCGAGCGGAGCGGCTGCTATCCTCCTGGGATGGATTTTCACGAGTTTTGTACACTCATACTGAGCGAGATTTCGCTGAGTAAGACGTGAGCTGCTGCGTCAGCCACGTGCCGAGCGAAACAGTGGGTTGGAGGGGGGTCATCACCAGCGCCCCGGGAGCAAACATGTTTTATGGTGGATTCCAGCTGAAAACAGATTTTCGTGAACATCCCGCTTTAAACTTGCATGGATGCAGGCACATAGCTCAGATTTGAAACTATCGTCATTTAAACTTAAAATTGAATTAGGCAAGATTCAATAAATTAATGAATGTTTTAACCTTTCGTCAGGCGCACCTATTTCCGGCAAGGGGGCAATATCGGCCCCTAAGATCGTAATCAACCGGCCGATTTGAAAATTCAAGTGCCATGGATTCCCCTCTGCTAAACTTTATTTTGAAAAAAAGAAATTTTCAAAATTTTGATTTTTAGGAGAAGGTCGTGAAAATAACAATTTTTGTGTATTTTTAGATTTTCCATAACCCTGTCTCTTTGTACGATTTTCACAAAACTAGTTCAGATTTACAAATAATTGACCCAAAATTTTCATATACTCGAGTTACGCAAAATTCGAAATTCAATGGCAGTTCCAGGACCAGGACTAAAAATATAACAACCTAAAAGTTTTGTTACGCAGATTAGAACCGTCATATACTGCTTGGCATCTTCGACACATAAATAAATGAGAAAAATTGTGAAAAACCATCAGGGGCGGATGCAGTAAGGTAAAACAGTGGGGTAAAATACATACCAACAATATACGAATGGTATGCATGAGTATATAGTCCCTGACTAGTTGAAATTTATTTCTGATAATTTTACCCTCCCATGGCAGCTCTGGGAAAAGGGGTGACATAGGCGGATCAAGGACTCGTCGTGGGGGGTGGGGGTGATTGGAAACACATTTTCAATATACAACGATATTGAGTCGCGGCGGTGATACTGGCGGGAATATACATTTTGAAAATGTGTAGTGACTGGACAGCCTCTGGTAATCTAGAATTGGGTTATAACTATTTTGAATTTTCATATACCCAATTGTATTCGCCCTGCACGGCTGTAAGCAGTCTTCTCACTTACTAACGTTTAGTCCTTCTTGATAACATTCCCCCATTTTGAACTGCTGTAACCGCCCATAATACAAATATGACAATTGGAATGCACTATCATCTCACATAAAAATGATATAATAAAACCATATAACTGGTATCAGGATCAGCAGAGACGGCTTCCTTTTACAAAAACCCATCGCATACGATAATACTTGGTTTGTGGATAGAACCTCCCCAAAAACCCAGCCATAGCTCCGCCCCGGTAAATATATAATCTTGAAAATTTCATAAAACCGCCTGTACTAGTTTTAGGAAAAGTCAGGAAGTTTCAAAGTTCTATCGCAAGCCGTTTCGGAGATATTCTGAAAAACCTGAAGGGGGCAATAGCCCCCTGCCGGAAATGTTAATATCCCGTATAACATCATGTGAGCTGTAAATATAAGGCATGTAAAAATATGGAAATCCAAATGATGACAATTTTGAAAGTAGCCCCAAATTGCAAAGAAGAGCAAACGTGACGTAGAAAGACAATGAACCTGTTATCCAAGGCATATAGAACACTGCTGTCATCTAGGATTATAATTGGCTTCTGACTAGCAAACATGTCAAATTCTGCCAAGTCTACGGCCAAACATAGCAATTCACAACCAACACTACCTTCGTTCTTGTTTGTTTTATTCGGGCCACTGTTAACAGGCAAACTTGCCCAGTTATAGGGAGTATTGGCGTGGGTGATTGAGGATTCTCTCCAAATAGTCAGATCGAACATGGAAAGCAGTTTCCCGCAGTGGGTATTATAATTTGATAATATACTTATTTATCAGTTTTAAGAAACAAGCTGATAAGCTGTCACATGAAAAACAGTTTTTAGTAACATCTCCAGTTAAAAAGAAGTATTTCCGTTGGCCTAAGATGTCTTCACATAGAGCTACGGGGTCACATACTTTTGTGTCAAGAAATTCAAATTTATTGGCCTTTAATGCGTCATCTCCCAGCGATATAGTCAGATCAGAATTGTCTGTTTTTGGCGAGTAGTCACCAAATCCGTGCCCATATTACCTCTGAATTTTTACTTAACCAGAACTCATTCCTTCCATACTTGATCGGAAATACGGTAGTATTTTCTCTAAAATGAAGCGTGCGCTTACACTGGAAATATCGAGCTGAGCCCAAAAGCTTCTGAACTATTCTTTAAAAGTTCAGTAGTACTTACTGTCCGTTTTCATACATGATTTACTTTTATTGTTTTGTTTGTAAGCGACGACGTCGCTGGAAATTTTAGTTCGTGGGACAAATGAAATATCGACCAAGTGGTTTCTGGCAAGGCTCTTACCCTTCGCCCCAGTAGGGGTGTTTGAACATTCCCCTCGGGTTTGCTGGCGGCACCAAAAAAAAAAACAGCGGCGGAAAGAGACGCCGTACTTGGTACACCTTATCCTTGATTAATTCCACAACTTTGATTGCTTGATGCAACTTTGCAGCTTGATTAATTCGGCAACCCAAAATTTTAGGGTCAGGTCATCTCGGGTCATGTCACCAGTGTAGTTCAAGTGACCTAGCCTTCAGAAAGTTTAAGATTGCATAAGTAAGAACAGGGTGAATCTGTTATTGCGAGATTGCTATTGTGAGTTGATCGATATGCATATTGACTATGCTAGATCAGAGAGTGATCTTGACCTGACCTCAGGTCAAGGAATTTTTACGTTTTGACTTAGTATAATCATGTCATACATCATTCGATTCGCCGTAACGAGAAGAAGCGAATAATAGAGCCTAAAATTGATTCTAACCCAACTCTATCAGACGCTAGAGCCCAGAAACTCTTCTCTAATATGTCACCTGCTTTGACCTGTCCTGACCTCAATATTGACCTGAAGCAAAAAGTAACTAATGTAGTTTCTTCATGAAATTCTATGGCATATCCACTAGCCTTCATTGTTTCTCTATCCCGCATAGGTGCCAAGTTCGAGGAGGGTGTTCGAACACGCAACTCCCCTCTTCCCCACCATGGCGAAGGTGGCTCGAAGGCCCACTGGGGCGGGTGTACATGGATATCTCAGTATCACATGGAGCTATCACATAGCTATATCAGTACAAATGTCATTTTGAAGATGCCTCATTCCCTTAAGTGAAATATAGTTAAGTGATGGGGCGCCGACCAAAATAGACATCTGGTGATAATGAAGTATCAGTTCTGAATGGTGAATAATTTGGTTATTTGTTTCTGCCCACCGGTGAGGATGCATTTGGCGCACCATGACCAGGCTTTAGGATATCGTTTGGACATCAGGACAAAACGACGCTGAGGTGCTACCTTGTAGTGGAACACCACGCAAAATCCTTGGGTGAGAAAAACTCGCCCTTTAGGGTGGACGAAGCCCACCCAGCTGCCGGAAATCCTAGAACTGAAGGCCCGAAAGGGTCGGAAGTTCTAGCAAGAGTATACTCAACTACCAAAACCCACACAAGCCCATGACGGTCTATCTGACATTCAAGCACAGTTCTATATATTTTACTCTAGATCTGTAGGAAGTATGCGGCAGGACAGCAGCAGTAAGCAGCAGGTAGGAGGCGCACCTCTTCAGTGCAAGGTGTCGTGTCCCTGAGCAGTTACACAGCCGCTCCGATCCTCGGCCAGATAACGCAGGTGGTTGGTGGCGGTGGCGGTGGCGGTCATATTTATGGCGTTTGTTGGTCGTTTTACTGCCAGCCGCCGCCGCGGCTAAGCTTACAGCCCGTGTCGGTCCAGGATATTACTGGCGCGCTGGGCACGGCTGCGTGCTACTGACCGGGCCTGGTGAGGCTGCAATGGAGAGTGTGACGGGTATGGCAGCGAGAGTAGTATCGGAGCAGGGTTAGGACGGCAAGATAGTAGTACCTGAGCAGGGTTAGGACGGCAAGAGTGGTTCCGGAGCAGGGCTACGGCGGCAAGAATAGTACCTGAGTAGGGTTACGGCGGCGAGAGTGGCACCGGAGCAGGGTTACGATGGAGGGAGTGGCACCGGAGCAGGGTTAGGACGACAATAGTGGTTCCGGAGCAGGGCTGCGATGGAGGGAGTGACACCGGAGCAGGGCTACGGCGGCGAGATGGCACCGGATCAGGGCTACGATGGAGGGAGTGCTTCCGGAGCAGGGTTACGGCGGCGAGAGTGGCACCGGAGCAGGGTTAGGACGGCAAGAGTGGCTCCGGAGCAGGGTTACGGCGGCGAGAGTGGCACCAGAGCAGGGTTAGGACGGCGAGAGTGGCACCGGAGCAGGGTTAGGACGGCGAGAGGGTTCCGGAGCAGGGTTACAGCGGCGAGAGTGGCACCGGAGCAGGGTTAGGACGGCAAGAGTGGCTCCGGAGCAGGGTTAGGACGGCGAGAGTGGTTCCGGAGCAGGGTTACAGCGGCGAGAGTGGCACCGGAGCAGGGTTAGGACGGCAAGAGTGGCTCCGGAGCAGGGTTACGGCGGCGAGAGTGGCACCAGAGCAGGGTTAGGACGGCGAGAGTGGCACCGGAGCAGGGTTAGGACGGCGAGAGTGGTTCCGGAGCAGGGTTACAGCGGCGAGAGTGGCACCGGAGCAGGGTTAGGACGGCAAGAGTGGCTCTCGGAGCAGGGTTGCCAGAGGTGGAAAATCTTGTATTTCTGACAACATAGTAGGTGACGGATTGCAGATGTAAGAGGTGACAGCTGGACATGATAACCAATATATGTTTTCCCCCAAATCTATAGGAACGTCCAGAACAAATAGGACCATGGCCCCCTAGGCCCCCAGGTGTCCTGCGCTAATTTTTCCCTCAAACCACGCCCACATCTAAGATAGCTAACCTAGGCAGGTAATATTACAGATATAATAGAGTTCAGTTCACCAAAAGTTTGGGCTTCCATATGCCAGGAGAAATGTTTCACTTCAGGAAAAACTCCGGTCGGCGAAGGGTCATCCGCACAGTAAGATTTTGTTTTCACGAACTGCGCCATTTCCAGCTCCATTGCATCGACCTTGGCTCTTGTAACTCCAACTGGCGCAACTGGCATATTGAAAATGTCGTTTTTTAGCTATAAAGACTAAGGAGACATGCTAAAGGCTTGAAGGGTGGGCGGGCGGCGGGAGGAGGGTGGCTAAACAAAGACCCACCGTGCATGGAATGGGACAAGGAAACTGCATATTTTGATGGCGGTATCAAGCCTGATTATATAATTTACCTCGGGGCCTTATGAAGACGCTGATAGGAAAAGTCGGCCCTAGAATATATTGAAAAAGTTTTGAAACATTACGATTTCAGAGTACCTACTTGCATGCCTCGTAGTTACTTGAAACCATATATAAAACTCTTATTTCCTTATGCATGCCTAAGTTGCAGAGTTTCGTTCACTGAAGTTATCTAAGTGACTTAGGACTCTTGATGTCTTAATTAGGCCCTTCGTGAATACGAGCCACCGCTCTAGGTCTCGAACCTCTAACCTCCAGTGATCGAAATCCCAGGGTGCTGGGAGGAGAGCGACACCCAGGCAAACTGAATTTTAACTGAATTTTCCACTCTCTGCTCTTTTATTTGTACACAGTTTTCCTCTTCCTTTTCAAGTGGAGCTTTTTTAGTCGATTTCGATAGTCGTATTGTACCTATATGAACGCATCAAAAGTAAGGCAGTAACGAAAATTTGGGATGAAAATGTATGTTCAAACATTAAATCAGGGTTTAATAAGAATTTAATTGACTCTCACAATGTTTGAACTTTTGAATCTTCCACTTGACAGCCATATTTTCCAGTATGACTTTTACGTTCAGCATCCCAGCGCAAAGCCGGTTTAGAGACACTACGAACCGACCATCCCTGATTCAAATGGCGTAACCATTTCACTATGATGGACTGCTCTTGCTTAGGTGTGTAGGGGTGTTTTTATTGAGTAAAACCGGGGGGCTTGAGGACAGAGGCCTTCCCTCATAAATATGCCATAGTGTGGCGCAGCCACCACCGCGGCAGTGGCTCAGCGCAGGTCAGCGCAGGTCATCGCAGGTCAGCCAGGTCACGGCGCGATCCCCTCCTCTGCCGTCAGCGGGTGGGGGAGATTGGTGGTCGTGAGGAACGATGCCTCAGCACTCTATCGTGAAGAAAACGAGGAATAATACAATTATTTGGGATTATCGCCACACCAACTGCCGGGATTACATGGCGTCACCAACCCTTTCCCTGTTGGAAGGCTTGCTCGGAAGTCAGATTGCTCTTTGCTCAGGGAACCTGCCGGGCTTTGAAGTCGGGTTGCCGCGTAGAAAGCGAGCGTGCTAATCATTCCACCACGCGCCCACACGAAGGTGAGGAAAAACTAGGGACAGGATCAATTTACCCACCCATAGGCAGATCCAGGGGGTTAATAGGACACTTCCCCTCCCCGATCGACCGTCGACGCCCCCTGCAATGGTCATAGCGCCCCTTGAAACTTTTCCCATCCCCACCTCCACCCAGTATGCCAGTATCGATGTCCCCCCTCCCCCAAAGGATTTTGCACCCACCTGAAAGGTTTCGCCACCCAAAAGTGGCTTTGCCTGGTTTGGATGTTCTCCCTCGGATCGTAGATGCTGGATCCGCCCATGGACCCACCAACCTGAATATGCTGACATATGCCCAGGAAAAGACGCCCGCAGGCATTCACCATATGTATGTACAATTACATTGGACATTCTCAATGCACCAACCCATCGAGCGTCCAAGAGTTGAAGGAAGCCGAACAAAGATCCATTCCCGAGTGCCAGCAGTGAGCATACGGAAGAGAGATTGCTGCTATCTATGAGGGTCAGTTGCCATCAGCCGAAAGTGGTCTCCAATAAATGCCTCCTGTCATCGATTGTAATGGGATCGTGCTGGTTGGAGGCCGTATTTATGCTTCACCTGTACCGCTTTCTATGCTGCATCCAGTTGTCCTGCTCATGCTAACGACCGAGTAACGATGTTGATTGTTGCTTCCATTCACACCCAGGTCTTCCATTCATGGTTAGAGTACGCGCTGGTGGAAGTGCGTTTGCATTACTGGGTACCTAAAGGGGCGGGCACTTGTCAGGCGTGTCCTGAATGGGTGTCTTGTGTGCAGCCACAGGAAGGTGGCGCAAAATCCTCCACGCGTGGAAAATCTGCCAGTGGGCTGTTCCGACACAAGTCACGCCTTCAATATGGTAGGAATTGAACACTGCTTGTGAAGGGGATGAGAAAAATAAAGAAAAGGCGTGTGGCGTCATGATAAACAGCTTAACGACCAGTGCAGCTCACTTCGAGGTCGCCGAGAGCCTCATGCTGACAGTTTCATAGTGGCCCTGCTAAGACTGACAAGACGAGGGAAACCGGCAACCATACTCTGGGTCAGCGAGTCAAACATCATCGGTGGCGAGCGTGAACTGCGCGATTCAATAGGTGGGTGGAATCACAGCGACAGGTCACGGACAAGCTTGGTCAAGAGCAGATCACCTGAAAGTTCATGCCTCCTTTGGCAAGGCACATAGGAGGATTGTGGGAGTGAATGATAGAGGAGCATACGAAGAGCTCGCTCAGTCATCAGGGCAATCACTGCGTTAAAGATGAAGTGCTGAGCATGACCTTGACTGAACTGGAGTTCATGTTGAACGGAAGACCGCCCACTTACGTAAGATCGGATGCTTGTGAACCAGAACCGCTTACCCCGACCATTTGATATTGGGATGCGATTATCCAAACTAGTCACTGTTGCGATTTCGGGATAAGCAGGTTAACAGGCAGCGCGCCGCTGGCGACGGGTTCAGACTCTGGTCGAATCACTCCTGGAAGAGGTGGCGGCGCGGATACCTACCAACACTGGTGAACGTTATAGAAACGGTGAAAAAAACGCAAACGGTGGTAGGTAGCCCATAAAGAATGATGAGAAAACTATATTAACCACTTTTTGGCTCAGATTAATATTGACGTTATATGGTCAAATAATGAGACAAGTTAAAGCAGATTTATTGAAAACCTGCTCAAGTAGTCCACGATGACCTCTCAGAGGTTATGAACCCAAATTTGCACATGACCCGGGAGATCCTGGAGCGTAAGATACTACGCTTTGGGGAATGATAAGCTATCCCCAGCCGTTTCTGCAGAAATGAAATAAAATCAATTATGTTAAAATAAATTATGTTCAACTTGTACCTAGTACGGGTGTTAGAGTCTGAGTCTCACTATAGTCATCAAGAGACTTGTCACGGAGACCCCGACTCCACCACCAGAACAAGGAACTCCCACCATGAAGGGTTAATTTAGAGACAAAAGTTACTCGTCCCACAAAACACAGGGACAGTCGCCCCGCTCAGGTCACCCTCTCACCAGTCAGTTGCCAGCCGGCCTACGTCTGATTAACTATTGAGCGCCGGAACGTCTCAGGGGAACCGATCCCAAACCTGGACATGCACTGCCACTACATGTTACTAAGCAGCGGGCCGGAGCCCAACGCTCTACCAGCTGAGATACCGGGGCGGCATTTACAGTGGAGGAATCATGACCCAACCTGACCCTAGGTTGTCAATATAAAGAACCTCGTTACCACAGTTTGTGGCACCGGGCGGGTTATTATATGATATAAATATTAACTAAACACATCAAAAATGTTTTCACTGGTGCCGCTTCAATCATTTTGGGGTAAGATCATTCAGCCTAGCCTGGTGACCTGACCTGAGATGACCCAAGTTTAAATTGTCGGGAAAGCTGCGCGATTGGTCAAGGATACGGTATACCAAGTACGGCGGTGCTTCCCACAGACATTTTCTGGTGCTGTCGGAAAAAACCCGAGGGGACACCCCAGTCGGGGCGAAGGTTAAGCGCAGTGAGGAGGGGACGATTGGCGCCTGCATGCTGTGAGGCGATACCAAACACTCCTCAAACAATGTAATGTAAACGAAGCAGCAAAGGGCGCGGTAGCTCTAGGGTTAACGGTCGCGGCACCAACGGTGTGACCAGAGCAAGTCCCACCGGCGTTGCAGGATGGTAACGGTGTGTTGTTGACGGCGGGGCCGCGTCGGCCGGCGCCGACCGTCGCTGCCGATGGACGCGGCACACGCACAGCTCACCAGCAGCCACATCGATTGTGTCCCGAGCGCACGCCATTACAACACAAGCGGCGGCCCGGCCCGGCGGCCGGCGGCGCGCCAGTGCTCACAACTGGCTGCAGACAACCGTAAAGTCTATTCTCGGTAGGAGCACGACCCGAATAAAGTTGAAACGATCGATTGTGATGAGCGCACCGGTTTGGAAACTGAAAACATCAGAATATCTAGCTTTAAGAAAGCATTGTTTAAGGTGGAGGTGGTAGCTCTTGTAACTTTTGTTTTCGAAACCTTTGCATGTATGAACAATTTTAATTGAAGTTTAAAAGCTGAACCTGTAGTTTGGACTCTTGTAATTTCGGTATGGGTTTCCGAAAATTGGGCAATTTGGCCATATCTGGGTCAATTTCGGAAACTTAGATTTTGAGTTCTGCCAAATTATCCATAGATTAAAGGCAAATATAGCATTGCCTCCTGGTACCTTATATCTTAGTTATTATGTTTACAACCACGCATGCAATACTAGGTCAGGAACAAGGTGAATTTCCTAGTGAAAACAGTGTCTGTGTATTAGTCAATAATACCGAAACATAAGAAACTCTCGAAATAAGAGCTGCTGAGCCCATCTTTGTTCCTGTGTAGTGCTGGCACTGTGTACCCTTGTACAGGAATGGCAATACTTCTGGATCAAAACATTATAGTTCATTTGATTTAAGAAAAGCCATCGTCCAAATTCTAAACAGTAAAAAATGCACACGTTCAAAAAGCAGAACTCCAGCAGGAAAATTTGACGCCTCAGTAGTTACAGACCACAAATCGGGTTTGTTAGTAGACCTTGCCACTTGGAAGAACGGTTGTTCTTGGATTAAATGGACTATAGGCGTGCTGGTACTTTCATCCTGAAAAAAACTGGAAATCGTTCAAACTTACTGAGCAAATGTGTCATATTTATGACGGGTTTTGAACTGAGATAGCACCTTTGTAGAGCGTGTCAAGAAACCGGTGAATCCACGTTTACCCCGGATCCATGAGCAGTTGCAGCAGGCTCATTTACGCACCGACCACGGGAACGGACTTATCGACTCATGTAACCGGTAGTCAGCCGTCGGGACTCCCGGTTACATGCGTCTATAAGTCCGTTCATGCAGTTGGCGCGTAAATAAAGCGCACTGAAACTGCCCATGTATTCGTGTTAAATGCTTGCAAACCACACCCGAAACTTTTGTTGAACTCTTTCCACGACGAGGTCGATGTGACATTGTGAGGTTCTGACCCAAATTACGGATTAAATGTGCAAATAGCGGCTCGCTTGTTTAGCTTATACCCAGAGAAAGCCGGCTCGCAGCTTGCGGGCTTATACGTCCGTGTAGCTAAATACCCGAGCAGTCGACTGTTGCTAAATAGAGCGGTCACTCAGAAAGCTTTGTGTGACATAGGTGCCCACTTAACTCCTCATATCAGTCCCAGCGCTGGCATGCCAGTGTGACATAAACTTGGCGGCTCCAGGCATCCGAGGCGGCTGGGAATTATCCGTAAAGCAGATCGAAAGAACAAAGCCCCGGAGCTAAATCCTTGGTCATTATTCTCAGCAAACGTTCCCAGTTAGGGACGTAGGCATTTAACATCACCCGTACTGCGGCCAACACTGGGAGTGCTAATGTGGAAGTTTGATCAGGACCTCAGCTGATGCAGCTGAGGATGGGGATGCAGTGGCGCATCGGTAGCGCGTTGGGTTTCTACGCGGCAGGGCCGGGTTCAAATCCCCGGCGGGAATACTGACTAAGGGCTTCCTGATTCGTAGTATACCCTTCGAGCACACTGGGAGCTGATGACGCCGTGCGAACTCAGTAGCTGGTGCACTGTGAAGCCCCGGGCCCTGACACTTTGCAGCTGAGCTGGTTCACGGACGCGTCACAGACCTCCCACAGCACCAGCTGGCAACCCCAACTCTCCAAATCTAGAGATGTTCTATTTTTCCCAGAGCTTGCGGTATCTTTTTAGTTTGGAAACGTACTGTCCTCAGCGTGCGAAGCTGCTCTGCTGTGCTTTACGCTCCTACCAAATCGAAGGGGAATCAAATCCAAGCAGATCAAAGGCACTTTTTGCTAGTTTCTTATTGGCTCGATCAAAAGCTTATACAAAGTTTGTATCACAGAAGTTCTATGCTTACATTTCTAATTCAACCTCCAAATGTATCCAAATTGGCTTAAGATTTCACGATGGTTTGATCGACAATTAACCTTACGGGTTAAATGATATCCCCAACATTACAACCTTATTTTTAAACTTCAAACTGCTTAGGTATTTTTGTGTTGCAATACATATAATGAATTTTGATACATGTGACAAGACAATATTATTTCCCCAATTATCTTGGAGTTGAAATGTAGAAATTGGAAAAACACGTTGATCAATTAGAGACCAGAAACTGTACAAATATGGCCCACGCGGACTCTCTTACGTCGAACTCACATCATCGGAAGGCTTTCCAGACGTCTCCAGACATGATCGATAAGACGCAGTAAATTTTTCCGGTTGAGTTTACTTCCCATAACACTTATAAGCTGCTTTCGGTCTCAGTTCTGTATTATGCACCACTTGAAGGAAAAGTCTGCTCTGCTCGAGGCGAGATTTGAGCTGCCCCAATTACCTTGTAGAGTGCTCTGCCACCTTAGAGTGACTGGCCCACCGCCAATCCACAAATTCCGGTTCTGGGTTTAACGATCCTAATTAAGTAAGCTATTACTCCAAGCACAAGTCAGACCCAAGCTTAACACCCGCATTGACGAGGCTATGAGCCACCTTCGCATTGATGGGGGGAATGGGGGCGGTACATCGCATTGATGTACCCCCACTTAACACGCGCATTACGGGGCTGAGCCACCTCGCATTGACGGGGGCGGGACCCGCCCCCCAAGATCTCGAGAACCACGGTAGGTAGCGAAAACGGTAAACGGCGTGGGCTGCCCATCCACTTCTCCATCGAAAGCATTTGAACCATTTTTTGTCAGGTCACATTTAAGGTCACGAGAGGTCAAAACATGCCGTCATAGGGATAACATGTAAATTCAGTTTTCGGCCATTACATCTGAACAAGTAAAGATAGAGCAAAACGACTTGAACTATATGAATCCTCTCAGCAAGCCGAATCGAATGATATATAATTTGACGTACCCGCCCCCGTCAATCGCGTGTTAAGACCCAATATACACTAGTCAGCGAAACGTAGTAACCGACGTCAAAAAGCCTGACCTAAGCTCTATAAAGAATTGTCGTATGCATATTTTTCAGATCAAGTCCAATATCACCAAAGACCAAAATATTTCACCATAGGGATACAATCGGATGTAACAGCAATCAAGCTTTTTCAGCCATAGAATTTGACGTATAAGATCTGTAACAAAATTATCTACACCTTTGGAGTCCTCTCAGCAAGCCGCGACGAATGTTATGTAATATGGTATTACTAGGTCAAAGCTACAATTTGACCTACCTATCGTCAGATCTCGATCAAATTAGGTCAAAACGCATACCATTAGAACTGCAGGGATAAGGAAAATCTCAATGACATTAAAATAAACGTTGTATCTCTATTCCCAACGAAGTTATTGAGCTTGCAGCATTTTCTCCATGCATTTTTAATAGAAAAGTCATGGGTCGTACATGAGCTTATGTTATCAGTTTGAGGAGATCCCGGAATAAATTTTGTAGTACCCGGTGGGTCTATTATATGACAAGACTTTCAGATCGATAGATTAATCCTGTTCTTATTATGTCATCTCGAACTACTTTTGGATGTGAGGACCTACACTGGAGACCTGACTTGAAATTACATTGTCCCAAAATGTTGACTCAAGTTGGAAAAAGGATAAGAGAAAATGCGTGTTAAATAGGTGGCGCTGCGTGACGCCGATTTTAGGCCGTCTTCGAAAAACCTGAGAGGGGCGTGTACCCCCGTCAATCCGTAGGTTAAATTTTGAAAGTAAATTTTTGGATGAAGATTATTATGAAATTTTTAATCGGGTATCTCATGTTCTTTGCAAAAATACAGGGATGGATCCAAGGGGACTATTCTACAGGAAACTGTCCTCTGAAACAAAATGTTTCATATAAGTGATGCGTCATCGGAACCAGCAGGATCAACTATATCCGTCTACACGTGAATTCAAAGTGAAGTCCAATGCGGAAACATATTTGTGATAGCTTATGCTTAAAGGTCTTCCTTGGCACGGTCTCAGCTGATCAGCCTTGGTTTTTAAAAATAGTTATTCGGGTTTAACGACGCACCAACTGCTGAGGTCATATTGCGTCGCCGGGGAAAGCGGAATGAGGTATACTTGAGCTAGGGCAGGGTGCCAAATCCTGCCTCTGGGTGGACTCGAACCCACAACACTTCGCAAATGCAGAATGTCACATGCCAAAGTGAGCGCGCGACTGCGCCACCGAGACCCCAGCCTTATTTTTTGTTTGTTGTATTATCTGCTCCATAAGTCAGGGTGGGTTTTTATCTGGGGAAATTTCCTGAATCGGATTCACAATCAGTTTTCGTTGGGGAAATACTTTTGACCCCGGTCGCTGAAGTCAATGTGAAATCAACATGAATGCGCATAGACTGATATCTATCTAAATAAGATTCACTCAGGAGGGATTTCACTTGTTCACATCGGTATGATAAAAAATAAAAACGGCATCAATGAGATAAAAGCAACGCCTGTGCACTGACACAGCAACCATCATCAAAACACATGGCATCAGCCCAACCAAGTCGGTGATTTTATACATTCTTAAGACTGGTCTTAACATGCGCATTGACGGGGGGGCGGGTACTCGCCCCGCCCTCGGGTTTTTCGGAGATAGGATAAAAAAGCGGCGCGTAGCGCCGCCGTACTTGGCATGTATTTTTGTCATCATTTTTACAAATTTTGTCAAAATTTTAAGTCTAGGTCTTCTCAGGTCAGGTCACCAGTACAGGTCAAGTGACCTAACCTGAAAAACGTTTAAGATAGCATAAGTCTGAAAAGGGCGAGCGTATCCGATTGAAACTCATATCACATGATGGCCCCACCGAGTTCTCTAAAATATATTCCGGTATTTTTATATCGATGACCTAAGGTCAGGTACGAGGCATGACCTCTCCATTGGAAATATGTATGACATGGAAAAATTGTTCATACTGAATAACTTAGTAACGGATGGTGATAGAGCGTTTATTTTAACTGCATTATATTTTCCATGCCTTTGAGGTTTTAATAATATGCATTTTTTTCTAATTTTACCTTGACCTGACCTCATGTCAGGTCAAATCTTTGATTTAGATTTGACCTAGCAAGGTCATATTATATATTGTTCGATTCGGCTTGATGCGAGGATTCATATAAGCCAAGTTGTTTTGCTCTATCTTTACTCGTTTAGATATAATGACCGAAAACCTTCATTTACATGTTATCCCTATGACGGCATGTTTTGACCTCTAGTGACCTTAAAAGCAACTTCACAAAAAATGGTACAGATATTTCCGATGGAAAAATATATGGACTACCCAACGCCATTTACTGTTTTTCGCTACCTAGCATGGTTCTCGAGATCTTAGGGGGGCAGGTATCCGCCACCCCCCGTCAAAGCGAAGGTGGCTCAGACCCCCCTGAATGCGCGTAATAAAATGTGTATCGCCTGGCTCAAGCTCACTCCTTCAAATTTTTGGTTTGGTGTCGCCACCCGAGTATAACAGAGATGCCTGCGGCCGGACTCTGTGCATATAAAAGGGAAATGGACCACGTTGTCAAAAAGTAGAATACTATTTCTGGACAACATAACTCTGACAATTCCATTTTGCTTCCATCTTCAACGGTTCAGAACAAAAAAATCATTTTCCTTACAGGTTAAAGTGTTTTCAAAACAAAGTTTAGCCCACTTGGGATTTGCCTTAGCGTGTGTAATTATGAGGCTGGCAGCTATGGTGCCACCAACAGCATGACAACTTTACGGTAACTATGCCATTGTTAACATTAACCACGTGACATTTGTGACATCCACACAGTTAGGATTTAGACCAATCAAATGGCTGCAACCAATTTTAATTGCACCAACCGTCGCACACCCTGGAGTCAGCCCCGAACCGGATCTGTGGCTTAGGAGATTTTGATGGTATCCACTGAGCCACTCAGCCCTCGAGGAATTCCTTTACGGCTTGAGTTAAGGCCTCACGGCTTTTAACTGTAGTGGTTTTTAAATTGAATAAAGAGAGCTATTGGTAAAATGAATTATGCTAATCTTGATTTATCGAGACGATGAAAAAATTGTTTTATCTTAGTTCAAAAAATTGCATTGGTTATTACTGGCTGTCTTATCTGTGGGTATTGGTAATGCCAACGTTCCCAAGTATTAACACGAGATGAAAGAGCGCGTCCATTGACCCTGGAGCCGCACAGACTGGGATACGCTCAGTCTCGATCTGGTGCCCTCAGACTGGACTGAGCTGGAGGGGCTGCTGATGTGACCACCATGCTCAGCCTCAAAGTTTACAGCCGTTTTTGGAAATACATTCTTCCAACAGAAAAACCATGCTCAGCCTCTTCATCACGGTCTAGGATACTTTGGTCACCAGACACCGTCCTGAACGTCGTGTGCGCTACGGCAACCTCACAGTCAGAATGTGTCCAACCTACGCGAAAAATGACAGCGATATTGCTAAGGCCGACTGGTTGACCCACAATCGAAGAGAGGGCGAACGAACTTACCAGATGTTAAAAAAACGAGTGAATGGACTTCGGGCCAAGAATCATCGTGATTTCAATTCCAATCAATTTTTGGTTAACGACTATCATGGTTTTGGGAGACAATGCGGCATTTGAGCACCTCGACCTCCTGTGAAACCCGTGAAGAAACCACATCTGACCCAGACATACTCAACGAGTTCTTTGGTAACATCGGATCTAGAGTCGCTGCCAGCACAGTCGCGTCACCGAGCAGCCAGCATGTATGGGCCGCCCAGTTTTCAGCTGACTCCAGTCACCCCGCCAGAACTATCGGCCACCGTGAGGGGTATGGGGTGCACCAAGGCAGTGGGTATCGATGGGAAACCCATGTTGGCAATCGGGAAATGTCGCTCTATGCTGGGCCCAATTCTCTTACGAATAGTGAGCAAATAACTGACTTCTGGTGAATTCCCTGTGGCTTGGAAAGCTGCGTGTATTGTACCCATTCATAATTCGGGTGATCGCGCCGCCCCAGGTAACTTTAGGATGATCTCGTTCTTATAAATGAGTTCTAAAATTGCCGAAAAAGTTGTGCTCTGTCAGCTTAATGACTACTCGACTCGTAATTGTATACTCGGCGATGTTGTGGGTAGAGTGAACTCCGCCTTCCTGCTCGGATGTTACCCGCCGCATGCCCCTCAGCGTCGAACCAGGGGCGGCCCACTGCAGCTCATTTACGTCCCATTCGTCCAAGAGGCCAACAAGGATACGATCGAACGTGGCCTGTTTTCACGAGCTGGGAGGGAATTTAACGACCGTACGAGCATTTACCCTGCAGCGGATCCCTTTGACGTCATTTTCTCCTGTTTTAGATGGACAGTGAACAAAAAGTGATTTAGCAAACCCATTTTAGTATTTTATGCTGTACGTATATTTTTACAATATGTGACTGTATGTTTTTACTAACTCATTCGATATATGTTACACCCCGCTGCAGGTTTGACCATTGACTTCACCTATCAGTGGGTTTTAAGCCTCTTGGTGATGAATTTGAATACACGAAATGAAATGAACCGATGCCCAGTATGCGTATCGTTCAGCACATGCCATGGAGGACGCTGCCTGTCAGCTGGGACACCTAGAACACCGACAGGGGCATGATATCGTCGATTACGGCGATCGATTTGAGCAAAGCGCCTTCGACAGCGTTGATCATGGACTCCTCTAGAGCAAATTGACCTGATATGGGATTCCAGCCCACTGGTGTGCCAGTTACTTAGACCAGACGCATCAAATGGTGAGGGTAGACATCTCTACATTGCCTGTAATCCACGGCGTGTCCCAGGATTTTTGGCCTGTCAAGTGCTCTTCACCTGGTTAACCAATGGCGTTGCCAACTTTCGAACTCATAGTAAACTCATTACTTATGCGAATGAAACCCAAAATATGCACGAAAACGAAGCTTGGTAAGGCAAGCCTTTCAGAACTACGTAGTTGTATACCCATTAGTCATTTGGGAAACTCGAAAAGTATTTTTGAAGTCTCTGAAAATGAACAGTTCAAAACACTGGCTTTATACTCATTGGACAAGAAATATGGTATAGAAGACCGCACAAAATTAACACTGAGCATCCCCGGTTCCAAAATGTGTTCCTCGAAAACGATAAAAATTTTGGTCATGACCCTGCTTGAAAAACTTAATTGCGAGCACCACATTTCGGGCGTAGTTAGAAAGTGTCCAACGCTCTTGAGGATCGCAATAATACTTTCTATATCCTTGCTTGCTTTATGAATGAGGTTGACACCTGTGTCCATTTAAACAAATGCGGTAGTTTCCTTGATCCGAATGATTGCCTCAGGCAATTACTAAAATAACCATCAATCATGTAAAATGTTTACCCTTGCCATCTGACTCTACGCCTGAGATTGCCCCTCAAAAAATAGAATGTAATAGGAGAGGTGGGGTGTTAGGGGTGCTCTCCTCCATCCAAGTATTGCCCTTTTGATGACCCTAAGCCGAAACAAGTTTGCTTCACAAAAACTTGCTTTATAGTAGATCTTAGACGTTTGCTTCACAGACATATAGGAAGCACCAGGCTCAAGCAATCATAAATATGTCCCTTCATCGCTCTGCGATACAGCTCACGGAACAGAACAGCATCAAACGCCAATCTGCACCCGGTTCAATTTGGCTAGTGCATCTACTTCTAAAGCTTTGGCTACACTGCGCACTATCTCATGTTCCTTTTTATCACGTTTTTATGCCGCTTTTTTTGTTTTTCCTTGAACGTTTTTTTCATTGTTTACTTTCCCATCACGTCTTTGTCTAGACGTTTGTAAATGCATGACTGCACAAAGATAACATCTAAAAATTAGCATTCGTATCGCGGTATGGAGCTACGTGAATAACAAAAACAGCGCAATGGCGGAATGAGCCTATCCATAGGCGGATCCAGGGGATATTTTCGAGAGGCAGATGCCTCCCTTTGTTCCACCTTTCCCCAAAATGACCTGGTGCCCTGCTGAGTGCAATAGGTGCAATAGCTTCCGTGTTTCTTAGTTGCCAAATGTAAGTTCAGTTCTTTTCGATATGCACGTCCGAAAGCAAAATGGCCGCCTCTATAATCAAACGACCCGGAACCACTTTTACCCCTGCAGTAAGGACTGCAATAGTCGCTCCACGCTCGTAAAGAATGAGAAAAAGATAAAAATGTAATCAAGTTTAATGCACAAAAATATGTGATTTCGCTTTTCATTCTAAGTGCACGGTTTTGCGTTTTCGGCGGCACCTTTGAGCTACGCTTTTTCGTATATCATTTCTGCATTTTTTATTTATCTTTTTTTACCCAATATAGCTAGAGAATACATTTCCAAGGACTTAAGTTGTTCTCAACGATGAAAAAACGAAAAACGTAATAAAAAAGGGAGAAAGTGTGCAGTGTAGCCTGTACTTGAAATCCATTTTTAGTTCCGTATATTGGACACAGCTCCAATAATCGTGTTCACAGTAACAAGGAGCTGGGTAGTTGTTCACCTTTTAACGTAACATTTACAATAAAGTCCACTTACCTCCATAGTTAGGCCTTAGACGCTTATCGTAGCCTTGCTGTAAGGAGTCGAGGATTGCCGACAGGTTGACGTCGTGTTTCGGCCTGAAACACAGAGAAATAGCATTCAGTACTTTCACTAAAGTATCTTTATCCTGTCTGTGTTTGTATCAGTGATCTTTAACACGCACCAGTAACAGGAGCGTGTACCCACCCCTTCACAAGATTCCACAAAATAAATCTTACTTCGTTCGTAATCGGTTTCTGACAGCGGAGCGCGTCACCGCCGTACTTTGCATACCTGCTACTTGATGTCTTATTTGACTTGAAACATTATCTTAGGCCCAGGTCATGACAGGTCACGCAAACTTGGGTCAAATCCTCCAAATTTTAGGGGAGACGTTCTCCCTTATTTGTGAGTGGGGGACGCCCCCCCTCCCCGCCTTGAACTGAACTGGACAAGCTATGGAATCAGTTGGCAACCTGTCAACCTACCCGAAAGACCTGTTCCTTCCCACTCCTGGAGATCAGTATCGGACCAGTATTTAGCATTCATCCTAAATCATCAAATTCCAGTCAGCCCAGTCCCAGTTTCTTTCCGACAAGGAAAATATATCCCATAAGGATTCCGTCCCGTCCCGTTTTTTTTCCTGTAAAATTTTCAGAAAGATGTTCTGTAATATGTATGCGCGTCTTTCTGTTTCATGTGATGGGCGCTATATGACCTCGCAGGTTGGCGCGCCCCTAAACCCAAATAATCAATCAATATTTCATGTGATCCTCCCTATCGAATGTGTAATATCTACTTATGTGTGGTTTCCTATTTCATGTGTACGCAAAAACGCAGGATCGAATTTGTTCTTACACATGTACAGCCCCTGCAATTGAATCTGTACACACTAGGCTCGGCAGTTTTTGGCTAAATTCTGGACAACTGTTGCTACCTTGGCCAAGATGAAATTATACAGCATGTGTGTCTTGCCCTTGGCTTTATATATTGTCCCAAAAACTGGAGTCCAGGTTCTTAGTTTGAAAATAATTTTGCAGACAACATTTTTTATGGTTGTCCCGTGACAATTTAGTTTTTCGCTATCAATTTCTAAAAAAAAGAGACTGCCGATTATAAGTTGGTACATAATCGAAGCTGGGAGCAAAACCCACAAGCTGCATTTTGAATCACGACTCTGCAGGCAGTAGTTCGTTCACACTATAACAAACCTTCTGAGCCTAGTGCGTACAGATTCAATTGCAGGGGGCAGGGCCGTCGCACGCTGCTCAAGCGCTGTAGTGCCCGCGTGACCGTAAAAGGCGCGGGCTGTTGCGGCGGTGCCTTGCATAGAGGCGAGTCGGCGCTGTTTTCTGGGGACTCTTCAGGCGTGCGCGCGCTCGTCTGTGTGGGAATGAGCATGACATGCTGTGTGTGTGGGTGTCTGTGGGTAGGTGCATCAGTGCTAAACAATCAGTCCTCCAGGTTTTCTTATCATTATTATTCTTGCTCTTTATGAATGATATGTAGGTCAGGGGTGTGGATTTGTATACCTTGGAAGGTGGTCGGGCACCCCGAATGAAACGTTGAGTTGGCGTTAAAAATTCCGTTGAATTTCATTGCTTATCATTTTCAGGCCTTTAAACAGGTTTTATTTGCCTCAGCAGGCCTGTGTGAGGGCCAAAACAAAGATAATACTCATATCATGCTATTAATTTTTGCGTGCTGGTTATTTGTATTCTTTCAAATTCAGGCATCCCCAAATGATTTTCGGAAATCGTAGTATGTTAGGTATTGACTTTTTGGGCTGGTTGCTATAAGGGTAGGAACTCTTGTAAAACGATACTAGGGCAATGACCCGTCTGAAGTTAGTGAAAACTTTTGTTAGTGTACAAGGCTCTCAACAGCACCCTTAAGCCTACTAGTGCGAACGCACTTCCCTCCTTCAACATATCTGCTGATCAGAGGTTGTTTTGTAGAACTTTGTGTCATGGGCCATGACCATGGTCCATGCTCATATGACCATGGACACTGGACTGGGTCAAAAATACTGTAATCCCGATTCATCTACTTTTGAGGCACGGGAGGCTTTTCGATCAAAGGATCGGGCTGATAAAGACACGGATGGTATCGTAAGTGTCTTTACTGCCTTCTGGATGCTTGGAAAGAAAGTGATGGAGACTCAGGGGCGGAAAATTAATATAGAATAGTCGATGGCCCCGGAAAACCTTCTCCAATTAGAATTTTGTCCATAAAGGAGCGGGTAGTGTTGTGAAGCCACTGAAGTATGAGGCTGCCCCCAGAAAGAATGGCACCATACCGTTGAAGACAGCGTTTTCACCAGCTTTCCCACTCATAAAAGGTATAAAGAGCGAAGGCAGCGGCTCAGTTTGGACCATTACAGACCTAGCCTAGAAAATAGTTAGGCATTCATAAAAGTACCAACCCCAACATTGCGTGGAGTGAAACTCACTGGTGACATCCTGGATGTTTCCGGAAGGACATGAAAGAAATTATAATGTCAAAAATCAACGGATATGGAAAATCCACCCGTGAGATGGATGGCTTTGGCTGCGAAAGTCAAACCATCACCTCCAATAATAATTGAATTCCGTCTAAAAATTCCGGTTATAATCGGAATTTGTAGATTATAATGTAGAATCCGATTATAATCGGAATTTGTTGATGGAACCCTGGAAGTGCATACGAAGCCGGACCTGTGGCATCCATGCAAAACACCTGGCTGATGCATCGACGCTTCTGCCTGGAGGAGACGCAATTATATTCGATCCTGATGATAAAGCGCTGCCACATGCCTGGAACGAATAAGCAGCCTTCTGGACGGTCGGGCTAACGTTCGGCCATAGTCTGGGCCATTCCCCACAGCCGTTGCAGTTCGTTGCACTCAACTACCTGGTGATCGCAGTCGGCAAACAGTGGACCTGGCCCAGCAAGAATTGTTTTTGCGAGCCATGGAAACAGAATATCAGAACTATCAGGTGTCCATCGGTTGCAGCGTATTTACGCCTCCCTCACCAACAGGCCATAAGTAGGGGAAGTGGGGTAAGTCCGCCACCATAAGGATTTGCTGTTGCTATAAACATGTTTTGTGCCGAATGAAAAATTATACAATTTGAATCCGTTCTGAGATCAGTTTGGCACTAATAAATGTTTTTTTTATAATTTGGTTTATATCTTTAAACTGAAAATAAATGACTTCAAAGTGAAAAGTGCATTTCCCAGTGTCTTAAAAAGTGACGGCCACACCGACATGGATCCATCCATCCATGAATAAAGAGTTGGGGGCGCGGTGGTGTAGTGGTGAGTGGTGAGCACGCACGCTTTCCTACGTCCGACCCAGGTTCAAGGCCCGGCGGACTCCCTGAGCAAGAAGCAATCTGGCTCCCGAGGAACCCTTCCGACGGGGAAAGAATTTGCGCCGCAATAGAACCCTTGCAGTTGTTGCGTCGATGGGGCCCATTATTGAATTATTAGAAATACCATTATTAAGAAATAAGCTGAAAAGAGCCCAGAAAATATTGTATTCGAGTTTCAATCACAAGGCTCAAACTCTAATACATCTGTGTTCCACGAACGAACCTTTTAGATCACATTAAACTTTTTATCCTACCGTCTCCATGCCAGAACAGGTGGAAATAAGCATGAGCTGCTGTACAACAATATAGCTATGAACAAGGAATGATCGACATGTCGGAATGACAGCAGCGCTGTCTTCAATGAATCAACTTCCTTCTGTTCTATCTTGAAGAATATGCAGCAGGTTTAGTTGGTCAGTTCAGCAACTACATTTGTTTACCAATAATCTTATTTTTGACCAGCTGTTGTACTGCTCTACCGGTCACTGTCTGAATGGACCAGCTTGTGTATGATCATTCTGTGTGTGTTCTGGGTGCGGCTGGATTTCTGTACAAAAAATAATGTTTTCACAGTTTATTCATGCTTCGATCCCATCCCACCTCCCTCCCCAATCTATGGTATAGATCCGTATCTGTAATGTTTTTCTTCTTGAATGCTTTAGTTCCGTATGTATTTTGAATATGAGTGAGTGGGTTCTCATCTGCTGTGATTGTGTTCTAGAGCTTTTTATTTGTCCCCTTTATTTGGTCGCATACGCTCCTCCCTGTGAAAATGTATTCTAGATGGAAGAAAACCTATCCCTGCAAGCCGAACGTAAAACAGTAATCAGGTGTGTTCTTGTTAAGTGTGACATCTTACTTTGACTTCGAGTGTGATGTAGCGATGTGACTTCACCTGCTATTGGGCTTTCCCTGTTATTGGGCTGAAACCACGGGCTTTGAAAGCGAGGTGGCAGCGAGGGATGCGTCCTTCCAACTCGCGAATCAGGGATGAGACGTCCCGTCAGAAAATTGAAACTCAACCTAGATTTTTGCAATTTCTCCATCTTACCTGCGTAGACGTACTTAAATGTGTTGCTAAAACATTGAGTCGTTAACGTTTCCAAATGTAATGCTTGAAATTAACATCCCATATCCACACCCCCTAGTCATCATCAGTCCAGGGTTCGTCCCTCCCTCCCCCCACCCCCAGTAAAAATTCCGTGGTGACACCCCTAACTCCTGATATAGGGCTGCTCGTACCGGTGGTTTAAAAAAGGGTATAAATTTACCATGGTTTGAATCAACCAAAGATTGGTCCAGATGCCCCCTGATGAGGTCCATGGACCAAAGTTCCTCGGTGAGTGGAGATTTCGTGCGCTAAGCTTAGGTGCTCGACAATTTGTAAATAGTTATCTGGAATAGCTCCGTGTTACGAATTCACCATGGGATGACACCCTATCTGGTAACCATAGTGCAGAGGGGCAAGGGGGACACTTCCGTCCATCGACTCTCGGCGCCCCCTGAAAGGTCGCTTCCCAACCCACGCGATGCAAGCATCGGTGCCCTCCGATAGGATTTGGCACCTATTTGATAGATTTTGCAGCCCAAAAGTGATGCTCAATATTCGAATGACACCCCTCCCCCCACCATGTGCCCCCCCCTGCACCGGAAGCCCTGGATTGGATTATGCTGGTAGCAAATGGGCGAATGCTTTATGTGACGTAAACGTTTTGACGCGGTGGATGATCAACACCAGGCAATATAGAACAGATATTGATACCAAAGTCATTCAGCAGTACTTGGACGGACAGGCCGTCACTCTCTCCGGCGTTCCCCAGAGAACACTGTCAACCGCGATGAAGCCAGTCTGGCAGAAGACGCTGGAAGATGTCGTGTACTAGCCACGCGGAGGAGGTTCACCCCCTAAGAATACCCAGAAACGGTCACCAGTCGCTGTCAAGGCCCAGTGAGTATGGTGTTGACCGGCATTGCTATATAGCAGTGAGCTACAACCACCACTTGTCCTGTATAAAGACAACATTTTCAAGGAATACATGCAAGAGGGGGTCACATGAAGTCAGATATGTGCACAACAAAGGCGGCTGACTTCAGGACCTATCATTCAATGTGTGATTTTCAACAGCTTGCCTCCCATACCTACGTGAAGAGGAAGGGACCAAGATAATAAAAGGAGACACCTCGTGCAGCGATATCAATGAAACCTTTAAGAAAGAGCACAATAATCACGACATTTGCTTTATCCACCTTCTTTCCACATCTATCCAATTCACCCACTGCTTGAGAGGTCATAGCCTCACTTATCGTCAGGCTACAACAGAATACAAAATGGTTCCGTAGTTCCAAATATTTGCATGATCAGTCATTCATGAACCACCCTTGTGAAGGTAAATAATAGTTGTTGGGGCTTAACGACGCACCAACTGCCAGGGTCATACGGCGTCGCCAACTCTCACCCTGTTGGAAGGGATTTTGGGGATCAGATCGACTTATTCAGAGGCTCCGCCGGGACTGAACCCGGACCGGTGGCTTAGAAGACAAGGGTGCTATCCACTAAGCCACCTCATCCCCTCCTTGTGAAGGTCTCCCCTCTTAATAATCGCTAGGTGTTCTCATAATTGTTATCAGTATTGTGTCGTACATTCTTCATTTTTTGGAATAGTGAAAACTTATCTTCAAATATCCAAGGCCATTTATGTCTGGTCGCTGTCAGGCTCGATTTCTAGTGTGGCGTCAGGCTCGATGTCTGGTGACTATTGGGCTCGATTTCAAATGTGCCCTCAGGCTCGATGTCTAGTGTGCCGTCAGGCTCGATGTCTGGTGTACCACCGAGCTCGATTGATAGTGTACCCTCAGGCTCGATGTCTAGTGTGCTGTCTGGCTCGATGTCTGGTGTACTATCGGGATCGATTTCTAGTGTGCCCTCAAGCTCGATGTATAGTATGTCCTCAGGCTCGATGTATGATGTACTGTCAGGCTCGATTTCTATTGTGCTGTCTGGTTCGATGTCTAGCGCGCCGTCAATCTCGATGTCTGGTGTGCTATCAGACCCGATGTCTGGGGTGGTTGGTGTGCCGTCAGGCTTCATGCCTAGTGTGCCCTCAGGTTCGATGTCTAATGTTTCGTCAGGCTCGATGTCTAGTGTGCTATCAGGTCGATTTCTAGTGTGTTGTCAGGCTCGATGCCAGATGTACTATCAGGCTGGATGTCTAGTGTGTAAGTTGGATATCTGGTGTGCCGTCAGGCTCGGTACCTGGTGTGTAAGTTGGATATCTGGTATGCCGTCAGGCTGGTGCCCGGTGTGCCGTCAGGCTGGATGCCTGGTGTGCCGTCAGGCTGGATGCCTGGTGTGCCGCGGATCTGCACGCGGAGCCCAGCTGTCCCAGACATGCTGCGCTCACTTGAACGGCTTGCACCCGACAGTGCCAACAAACGCCGCCGCCGCTGGTGCTATCGATTGTGCCGGGTGCCCCGCCATCGAGCCAGAAATGCACCACTCCGGCGCTTTCTCCGCTGTATTCAAACACGCTCGAATTTGACAGCAGAACCAGAACACACTGGCCGCCCACCGTGCTGTGCGTTTCAAAAGCGGCCGGCTCATCCACGCATTATGGTGGGCAGCTGAGATTTTTGCACTTCTGTTGGCGTCGTTTAGCCTGATTAATGAGCTGAGCCGAGCGCCCGCTCGGACGCGCCTGCATGCAACCTGCCGCCACGTGTATTACATCCCAATTAGCCTACTTTGTAGCCAAATTGGCAGGGCTCATGTTGACCCAGATTGGCAACTGCTCATGTAATAAGATACTTAATTCAAAATAAAATATATATGAAGGATTTTTTAGGAATTAACGTATCCTACAAGCAACGACGCGCATTTCACTCTGGTTGGGCTGCCCGTGTTGGAATGTTCAAATTTTATTTGGATATAATGTTTTTCAGCTAAATTACTTGACATGGGGCTTATCATAGGCATTAGGTTTGCCGAATAATTATTGTCAGCTTCTGCTAGTTTTTTCGGGCTGTTTATTGTAAAAGCTCGCGGTAAATATAACAACATGGAGCCTCCGTTTTCTCGTAGTGGTGCTACCCATTGAGCTTTCATACTCCATTTGGAGAGCTGTTTTTTATTGATGTTATCCCATTTTCAGAGTTTCACAGCCCAGCAGCGAAGAGTTGAAAGAATGTCAAGCAACTCCTCGTTGATTGCTCTTAACGAGGGGCACGATTAATACACAACCAAGCATGTCAGACGCCTATTTTCTACACAGCGAGTCAAGTATGTACATCTGTCAATCATGCTGAAGACATTGAAGGCTGAACCCCGAAATCTAGGGTGCAAATAGTGTTCCTGCAGAGTGCTCATACCTCAGTTTCATGTTTATTTGGTATGTTGTTTACCATCATTTCAGTAAATGGCGTAAATCCGTGACGGGTCCAGGACAACGTTTCGGGGAGGACTATGGGGTTTCGAGCCTCCCCGCCATTGCCTCGGAACAGACTGCGGCTATGCATTAACTGTAGCCACTCCGACATTTAGGGAAGGGGGTCTTGAGTCCTCCTAGGCCCCTTGTATCTGCCACTTATATAGGTATATAATGTATTATTGACACCTGATTTCATTTCCGTGTAGTCACCTCCATGATCAGCGAATCACCACATTTTCAATAAGATGTGCAGATTTTTCCTGCTCAGTTCTCTGTCGCTCTACATCTTGTTTACCCAGCATCTGCTTTGAAAACTGAAAGGAGATCCACGACATTACGGTAATAACCCTGAACACTTGTTAGCTTCACACTTCCCTTAATCAAAATTGATTTGCCTACCTAACACACATGTCTAAAGTTCATCTTCCGGCACAGCTTCTCACTTAAAGGCCGTTTGCATAATTCGGAATCGATTCGATTGTATTTAGAGGAGGTTGAATGCAGTGGTGGTCCCATACACTATCGCCTGAAGCCCAAACGGCCAACATCTTAAAAAACAGGTGATTTAGGGAAGATTTTGGAAAATAATGTTATTAAATCATTTTCATCAACTCTTTTTACTCCGTCGTGTGTAACCTTTTCCGTGTCCATCTTTTTATTATCCCTGCCCTGAGCATTTATTGGGGGATAAGCCTGGTGCTCATATAGGCAGCACTAATCAACAATAAGCAATGATTGCGCGCCCCCTCCCACCATGGGGCGTATTTTTGTAGCCTTAGGGTGCATCACCTCAACCTTGACTGCCCTTACTGACCTTGGGCCGTCCTCTGGTCTGTGGTATGGCGCCCGTATTTCACGATCGGCCAACCTTCTTCAGCCCTTGGGCCGGCTCACTGCAACATGGACTGCCCTTACCCACTTTTAACTAGTGCATGAGTACTCCGCTATGCTACTAAAGCAAAGTTATCTCCAGATGAAAAAGAAGAAAAACTTTATATAATATTTA
This sequence comes from Lepas anatifera, assembly GCA_034440635.1. NCBI lineage: Eukaryota > Metazoa > Arthropoda > Thecostraca > Lepadidae > Lepas > Lepas anatifera. Next base: position 1,157,333 of record JAOTON010000708.1, on the reverse strand, counting down.
TTAAAACCTGAGCCACGGTGGAAAGCATTTGCAAAATGATGCTTGTCCCCACACCCCGCCCCCTCGTTCCGCAAATGTAGAAACCCTACAAAAATCGCCTTCGTGTAGAAAACTTTAGATACATCACAGCTGCCCGCTTCACGGAGATTCTGTAGATTGGGCACATTGATTGATCCTTTAAATTTCCAAGGGCCGTCGCTGCGCAAAGTCGACATGAGAAATTATTTCGGGTAGAAGCGCTCTATTTTCAAATCTGACGAAAAACACTATGATAATTCCTCTCTTTCCCTGGCAAAGTTTTGTATTATTATTTTATTCGACGCTGTTTGAAGCAACATCGCAAACATCCAAAAATGCGTGCTGCTCGCCCCATGCTTTCCCCCTTGGATGTCATTTTTTAAGGAAATATGACACCCTGCTGCAATTCCAGTGGTGGTTAGAGGGATGCTATTTACTGAGCATAATGGATATGACTATGGATATGGATATTTCTGGTTGTTGGGTATCCCAGAACCTGAGCAGATCAGCACTATCAGCAGGCAGCACTATCTCGACTCTGCTCTGTCGGAGAATTTCCGCGCTAGAACTGTAAAAAAAGCCCACCAAGGCCTCGGTGGCCAGTGGAAGAAAAACCTGTCGACTCGCTAACAATTCTGGTGACAAAAATACATTAAGTCGGAAACAAGACAGTCACGATCGTGGACACCTCATGGTGAGAAGTTGGCACACAGTCTGTCAATAATTATTTGATATTCATATGGACTTAAGGGGTCTGGCAAATAATCCCCTTTTGGTGTTTAACATGTTTTGTCATACATGTTTGGTTTGAAATTCCGTTGGTGACACTTGGGAAGTTTTTCTGAACTCTGTTCAATCACGCCCCAGCATCATCTGGATCATCTATCGCATACCTATTTGCTAGAGGATTGTGGTGAAAAATATCAGACACTTATAAACCCAGTCACTGTCCTCTTTTCTTCAGATTTATAGCGGTCACTATTCTAAATGGCGTTGTATTTCCACCGAAAGCGAGCGTGATAAAGAGATATTTGTATTCCAAAAGAATGCTGGAGGCCGACATATCTGTAATGCTGGCTTTATCTTTCTGTCGGGATGGTCTGGTGTGACTGCTCTTCCTAAGTATGGTTGGAAGAGCATGCGTGTCGCCAGAACGGTTTGGGAGCCATGAAGCTTCCAGGGCCGTGGGCACTATGGACCCCCTCCCTTGGGCTCGGCTTAAGCACTGGAAAGAAATCACCTCCCGTTGACGGTCAAGCACTGGAAAGAAATGCATTCGCGTGCGATTCGTAGTGTGGAAGCCGTCCTGATGAGCAGGACGGCTTCCACACTAAAAAGGCCTAAAGGACTGGAAAGAAATGACCTCGTAGTGAGTGTTAACACCCGCCCTGGTGGACCTCCCAGCCACTTTCGCCCTGGTGGGGAGTGTTCAAACACCCCCTTGAACACGGCTCCTATGCGAAATAACGAAAAACGCGAAGGATTTTGGATAGTTTACACAACTTCATGATGAAACTGCATCAGTCGCTTTTTGGCTCAGGTCAATATTGAGGTCCTGACAGGTCAAAGAAGGTGGCGTGTTAGGAAAGAGTTTCCGGGTTCTAGCGTCTGACAGAGTGGAGTTACAATAATTTTGTAGGCACCATTCACTTTCTCTCGCTATGGCAAATCGAATGATGTATATTATAACTATACTAGGTCAAAACATGCAAATGGCCTAAACTTAGGTTAGGTCAATGTCACTAGCCATCATTTCCAGCAAAGTCATTTACCCAAGTCTGAAACCTGCCTAAGTAGCCCCAGATGACCTTTCAAAGGTCACAGGTCAAAATTGCAACATGAACCTGAAAAGGTTCATGCTGCAATCGATCGAGTTGCAGAATTGAATGAAGATAAGGTGTGCTAAGAATGGCGGCCCTTTGCGCCGCCGTTTTTTTCGTGCCGCCGGAAAAAAACACGTGGGGTGTTCAAACACCCCGCTCCACCGGCGGGGTGCGGCGTGTAAGAGATCTGACGATAGTTAGATTCCGTTCCGACCAAATATCCAGTAAAAGACCCTGGGCTGTTGTTCAGCGCAGGACACTGTTTCTTCTGCGTTCAGCTGACCTGCCTTCATCTGACATCTGACCCGCCTTCATCTGACATCTGACCCGCCTTCATCTGACATCTGACCCGCCTCATCAATACCCCCTTCCAATACCCCCCATACATACCCCCCATACATCGACCGCCTTATACATCACCGCCATACATACCGCCTATACATACCCCTATACAACGCCTTTCATCACACTCTATCATCCCTAACCTAATCCCAACATACCCAACGCTTATCCCATACCATACATACCCCTATCCCTTATCATCCCTTACACACCCCTTTCACAACCCCCTTACCATCCCCCTTTACACACCCCATACAACCTATACATACCCAGACATCCATCCCTCGACCCGCCTATGAAGCCTATACACACCTTCATCACTCGGCCCGCCTTCATCGACATCGACCCGCCTTCATCTGACATCTGACTCGCCTTCATCTGCCAGGTATGGTGCCTCAGGGCACGCACGGGCGCCAATCACACCTGCTCGAACCGTACTCCAGACCCTCCTGTGTAGCTGGTGTCTCGAATAGGTTGTGCACTGCACAAAGAGAAGAAGAAAGAAACAAATTGTGCCGATTACTGATGCTCGGAAACACCGCAAGGCCGATCGGTCTTCCGCAGAGACAGATGGGTAGTTTTGCGGATCTCTTCGAGAGCAGTGAGGTCTCAGGGTCGATAAAGCTGTCTGTGAAGGCCGCCGTGTGGGAGCGAAGTAAGGGAGAGTGTCATTTCCGACATGCCGATTGATTGCCGTCACAAAGGGTCAGCGCACTACCAATCACGCTACAAGACCAGATGTGGCCGAATCACTGTATATAGATCACATATAAATCACTGGATATACAGTGTATATAGATCACATATAAATCACAGGATATAACTATCGCGCCTCTCCTGACAAAGAACAATTGGTGTTGTTCAAATTTGAGGAAGAGGCCAGGCTAAGAATATCTGACTAGAACTTCTCTGAAATGTCGCAAATATATCCCGAGTGTAGGGGGGTCTACAGAACACCCCTTCCTATTGTTGCGAGGTGGGCCGCTTTTGTTGCAGCCTCAGGCAAGTGCGGCATCATTATGACCCTCCATCTCACTTGGCCTGGCGGCCAACACTGAGGAGAAGCCATAAAGCGCAGCTTTAAATGCGATCACAACAGGGTCGAGGTCTTAACGATGCTACCATTGCGTGAGTTCCCGAAATTTAGGGTGGCAGAAAAACATCATGTGACCATCAAGGAGAGACTTTGATCCTGTGAGCTAACATAGCGGAAAAGTAAACACGGTGGTGCTCAACAAAGCAGCCAGTAATCAAGCTGGAAAGGTTACGTTTCTTCTACCGTAAACGAGTTGCTTAAGATATATGTAACACGTCTGGTGACCTTATTTAGCAGACTGAGCCTTTTCCCAGGTAGTTACTTGCCTGGGACACGGATGCTACCCCATTTCACCAGCGACTAATAAAATTTTTTCAACGGCTTCCCCTAGATTTGTTGGGACATTGCAGTTAGCTTGTTAATAAGGTTGAATCTTTACAAAGGTTTGAACTTGGTAGCGGCATTCAAACTCTGTTTTGTGTTGAGGAAAAGGTAATGAAACTTTTCCGACCGATTTGAAAGTTTAGATATAATTTCTGCCCTTGATTTTATTTTTATTTCTGCAAAATCAGATTCGTAGTTCCAATGCCAAATTTTGAAAAAAAATTACTGGTTCTTTGAAATGTGTTAGAATTTCATTTAGATGTTCAATGATTTCTTAATTTCAGTGCTTGCTTGTCCTTTCTGGGGTTTGGATATGATGGAAAAAAACAAAACAAAAACTTTTGCAGCATCACAACAAATGTTGCCCAACTACCAAGAGCACCAAAATAAATGACACCAAACAAGAAAGACAATTAACATTTCAACTATGTTTGCTTTTCTGTGGATCTTAAAAGAAAATGCTGGGAATTTCAATCTCAACAATCGATTTCGACAGCTCTCAGGCCCAGTCTCAGTTGTACGTATTTAGGTATGTATCGAATTCCCAACGACTAAAATAGAGCCTACCAGCCGCACTCGTTCTACTAGCTCCCCAGCGCACGCAGCTCAACCTCTCTGAACGCGGAAATTGCAGTGCACCCAGGCGGGCTCAACTGAGAAGTTACGCCGAACTATTATGCGGAAGACTTCTCTGAAAGGATTAAATCAGCCTACATCTGACCGTTTGTAAGCGGCCTGGAATCATGCCACACTTAGGAAGGAAAGTGAACGCTTTGAGCTACCGCGGTGCTATTACTTATGGCGCGGCGACACCGGGGCGCCAGAGCTGTACCCACAATCCAGCCCATCTACACTCAGAGCCTTTTCTGTGGCGGTCCAAGCTTTACCCAACATCTGGCTATCTACGCTCAGAGCCTGTTCTATGGCAGTCAGAGTTGTACCCACAATCCGGCCCATCTTCACTCAGAGCCTGCTCTGTGACGGTCAGAGTTGTACCCACAATCCGTCTCCTCTACACTCAGAGCCTGCCCAGCGGCGGTCCGAGCTCGGATACATAGTAAGATCACGTTCAGCAGCCTTATGATTCGCGGCTGGCGAATCGCGCGAGTTGCTCCGTTTACAGCCCAGTCAGGTCCATGCAATCAGCCAACGGATGCGGCGCGCCCCAGCGAGAGGATCGGAACAGAGAGAGAGAGAGAGAGAGAGAGGGGGTGGGGGTCAATACACCCACCACCGCTGCGCATCAAATAGACTTGGAGAATACTGAATGATATTCGATGACGGTAGATAGGGACAGAGTGCTTGCTTTGGAATGTAACGGGGGCGCAGTGCAGTTTTCTAATAAAATGGGATGCTTCAAACTTTTGCAAATAGGTACTGCCATTGATAGTAGAGTGCCAAATATTGCGACTTGGCATTGAGGCGTAAAATTGAGGCGTGATCTTTAGATATACAGTGATCTTCAACCAAAAAAAGTATAAAACACATCATTAGGTCCAACGGTTTCTGACACCTGCCACCAAGCAGCAGCAGTAGCTTGGTTCAACCTCGCCTGGGGGATCGTTTCTGAACCTCCTCCTGGTTTTTTCGCAAACAGTTCCAAGCCAATTGGAATGAGAGACACGTTTGATACCCGTTGGGTGATGTACTTGAAATATCTTGGATGCAACTTGATATCAGGTCAGTTCAAGCCAGGGCAATGAGTTATGATTTGCATGGAGATGTGTTTTTCCAGGCGCCAAATGAAGGCTACACTCATAAATAGTGACGTCACAATTTTCTGTGTGCAAAATATCACATTTATGAACTCATCCTCCGTTTTCCACCCTGGGTATTATAGGAGAATCACAAGTAATTTTATACTATGAAGACTCGCCAAAAATTATATTGTGATTGTCGATGACGTCATTTCATGAAAAGTCTTAATGTATGATATAATAAACACTTACAAAGGACTACACAGCATGATGTATTCTCCTCCCCATCTTTGAGCCCTTCCGATGGCTTTAGACATTGTGGTAATATTTGTTTCAATCATGTGAGAAACACTTAAAAATCTTACAACTTTATGAAAAGTGATAAAAAATTGAGAACGCCACTATGACCTGTATTCGTTTTTATGATCCTGCATTAATAAACAAATAATAGAAATGCTGCTTATGTGGTAACTGGTCATTAATTGTGTTCGCCTTTCTGTTTCAGGTACAATATGAATGTCTGTTAAGCAGTAGCATGCTGGGTTTTGAAGGCATAAGGAAATTTGAAGGCATGTGCATGTGTACGATGGTGGAAGCTGTTGAGCTGTTAAGCAAAGTCTGGTTTCCTTTGTTTGCTTTTTTGTAAGCACGAGAAGTAACCACTACCGTCGCCCCTGGTAAAACTTCTGGTGAGTGCTGATGGATTGGTGGATCGCTTTCGGGGATTGAATTGAAAGGCTAAAGCGCATGTAAATGCTTTGTTGGCGTGGTATGCTCATGCATGTTTGTGGTGTTTGCATGCTTTCATTGAGCTCTGGCCTGCAGCGCTTCTTGGTCCTTGACTGGTATGTTCGTTTCTTCCACAGAAACCACCGAGTTTGGCAGCTGCATTTCCCATTTCTTGTTTGTTTTCAGGGCCTTAGCCATGCCCCCCTTGTTCCCAAACCATTCTCATGTCAGGGTATGTTCACATTGCGTCTGCTAAAGTGCCAAATATAGGTCTTTGCAAGAAACAGGTGCGTCTGACGAAGTTTTGAAAGCGACGGTTGTGACAGTTTCAGAAGTTTTTCATGGCATTTAGTCAAACCTGAACATGAGTGACACCAAGATTGCTGAGCTTAAAGCGCTGAGGGCAAGAAAAGTAGGATCATTGACAAGGGCTCGTCGCAGGGCGTTTGTCACAATTGACTGCAAGGGAAGTCGAACCCAGATATGTGAGTTGATGAAAGAGATTGATCAAGCATATGAAGCTGTTGAAGAGGTTCACTTTCAGTACATCAGTCAACTCAGTGATGAAGATGAGCTGAAGGGAGCTAAGAAGTACCTAGAACAGGTTGAGCAGCAGCGTGCTGAAGCTATTGACAAGATTAAGGAACACTTAGAATCCAGGAAGGATGAACCACCATCTGTCACATCCAGTCACAAGTCAGAATGTGATGCTTCAGTGCACAGTGGTAAGGCCAAAAGCAGAGAAGCGGAGATTCAAGCAAAGGTTAAACAGTGCCAGGTTGTACAAGCAGAGCAAGAGCTCAGGCTGCAAGAAGAAGAGCTGGCACTGAAGAAAAGGCGTAAGATGTTCGAGTTGAAATCAGCTCATGATCTAGCTAAGCTGGAAGCAACACTGCAGAAAGCAGCTCTTGATGATTTGGAATGGGATCGTCGAGACGATTTCAAGGGCGAAGAGATGCTTGAGGATTTCAGAGTTGGAGAGGAAGTGGGGAAAGTGGTTCATGACAGCCAAGAAGCGTGCCGAGTTGAAGCATCATTCGTCTCCAGCATCCCAAGGATAAGCCTGCCCATCTTCAACGGAAACTGCCTAGAGTGGCCAAAGTGGCTTGGTTTATTTGAGGCCATGGTTGATAAGCAGCCTTCACTTTCCAAAACAGAGAAGATGATACATCTTCAATCTGCTGTTTCTGGTTTAGCGTACAAGACTATCAGTGGATTTTTGTTGAATCCTGAGTTGTATGACGAAGCACTCTGCACGCTCAAGGAGAGATTTGGACGGGAAAGGGACGTAATTCGCGCCCACCTCCAGGCCTTGTTCTCCACACCTCGGCTGAGCAGTGGGAGTGCTTCCCATCTTAAGGGACTGTATGCTGTTGTACACAGCACTGTGGCAGTCTTGAAGAGCCTTAAGGCTACCGGTGACTTGCAAAGTCAGGAGAATCTGCTCAGGACAGTGGAGAAGCTCCCTCCAGACTTACGAAGAGAGTGGAGTAAGTTTGAAGTGGACACACAGTCTAGTGAGGTGACATTAGACACATTCGCCTGTTGGCTTGGAAAACAGGCAAAAATCGCTCTCAACTGTGTGGGATCTGCTTCCTATGAAAAAGACCTGTTGTAAAACGTTCCACTCTCGCGCTCAGCGCCGACAGGACCGGCTGCACCTGCTGCAGTGAGGACCACACCCTACCTGAATGTAACACCTTTCTCTCCTGGACTGTGGATGCCCGAGCGCAGTTTGTCAGCAACCATGATCTCTGTTTCTACTGTCTCCAAAGCGGTCACCGCCTGAGAGGCTGCATTGAAGCCAGGCCATGTGGTCAAGACGGATGTAGAATGAGGCACCATGCGATCCTGCACGGCAGTAAACGGATTGTAAGATTCAGAAACGAGGATGAAGCAGTCATGCGGCAGACACCATCAGAACAGTCAGTAGACCGCACTGTGGCCGCCTCTTACCATGATGTCGAGGACTCTGTCACGCTGTTGCAGATTGTGCCGGTGAGGGTGCATGGAGCAAATGGAGCCTACCGTGACGTGAACGCTCTATTGGACCCAGGGTCGCAGACCTCGCTTTGCTGCGAAAGTGTGCTGACACCTTTGAAGATTACTGGTGACACCCACAAACTTTGTTTACAGAACGTCGAGGGCAGCGGCTCACCACATGATGCCCAACGAGTAAGGTTAACTCTGAGTCCCCTGTACGCATCTGAGACAGAAACAGTGGTTGAAGTACCGGAGGCTTTCTCAGTGTCGGCACTAAACGTGAAGCCCCCTGCGGTGCCGTCTGCCCTGAAGAGTCAGTGGCAACACGTCTCAGACCTCGATATACCAGACTGCAGTGGTGCTCCAGTTGAACTCCTTCTCGGAGCCAACGTACTTGAAGTCGTCCTCCAAAAGGAAGCAAGGATCGGGAAACCAGGTCAGCCTGTGGCAGTAAAAACAGCTTTCGGATGGACGCTCACAGGGTCAATCAAAGGTTTGGTACCAGAGCGACATCGTGAGGTCATGTTTTTAAGTAAAACATCAGAACATCAGGACCTCAACAACACACTTCAAGATTGGTGGACAACGGAGTCGTTCGGTGTCAAAGTAGATAGCCCCGTCTCAAAATCTCAGGAGGATGTGAAGGCCCAAAGGATCATGGAAGAAACCACTAAGCTAGTGGATGGAAGATATGAAACTGGGCTTTTATGGAAGCAAGATCAGGTGGAGCTTCCAAACAACAAGATGATGGCTGCGAAACGTCTCGAGGCACTGGAGAGGGTACTTCTTCGAGATGAAAGCAAGGCGGAGAAGTATAAAGCCATAATTCAGGACTATGTGGCTACAGGATTCGCCCGCAAGCTGTCTGCTGAAGAGGTCGCTCAGCACCACCCTCGAGAATGGTACCTTCCCCACCACGGAGTTGTAAATCCCCATAAACCGGGGAAGCTCCGTCTAGTCTACGACGCTACCGCTAAATATCGTGGGACTTCCTGAATGACAATCTACTTCCGGACCAGACATGCTCTTGAGCCTCCCGGAGTGTTGCTGAGGTTTCGTGAAGAGAGTGTCGCAATCTGTGGAGACGTGGAGAAAATGTACCATCAGGTAAAGGTGATAAAGGAAGATCAGCCCGCTCTGCGTTTTCTCTGGAGGGACTTGGATCCAACGAGGATACCTGATGTCTACACAATGACGGTGATGATTTTTGGTGCAAAGTCAAGTCCGGCATCAGCAAGTTTCGTTATGCGAAAGACTGCAGATGACCACCAGGATGGAAGCTTGCTCGGGAAGAGAGCTGCAATAGCAGTTCATAGAAACTGTTACATGGATGATTTTCTCAAAAGTGAGAAGTCCGTAGAAGAGGCGAGAGCGATGCGAGCCAAAGTGTCACTCCTGCTGTCACAAGGCGGTTTTCGCCTCACCAAGTGGCGAAGTAACCAGGTTGAGGTGCTTCAAGATTTACTAGAAAATGAAAGAGCGTATCCAGATTTAGCCCGTCCTACAGAACCGATATTGGGATGTCCATGGGACCCAATAAAGGATGAAATAGGCCTAAGAATGGTCGATGCTGAGGTGTCATCAACGAAACGCGGAGTGGTGCAGGCAGTGGCCCGCATATTTGACCCGCTAGGCGCAGCAGCTCCTACACGCTCCAAGCGAAGCTCCTGATCCAAGCATTATGGTCAAAGGGATCAGGATGGGATGATCCACTAGGCGACGAAGAACGTCAAATCTGGACGACATGGAAGGAGGACCTGGGACAGCTGCCGAAGCTGCTGGTGCCGCGCTGCCTTAGTATAAGTGACGATGAGTGCATATCCAAAGAGCTGCACGTATTTTCTGATGCATCGGAGGTGGCGTTCGGTACCGTGAGCTATCTCAGGACTGAGCACGGCGATGGAAGCACCGAAGTTTCTTTCGTCATGGCAAAGACCAGGGTGGCGCCGCTGAAGCAGTTGTCCGTGGTAAGACTCGAGCTGCAAGGAGCTGTCATGGCGGCGCGACTGGCTGACGCTATCACTCGAGAACTCACATATACAATCAAGAGAGTTGTCTTCTGGTGTGACAGTAAGGTAGTGTTGCAATACCTCAACAATGAATGTCGGAGATTTCACACATTTGTCGCGAATCGAGTAGCAGAGATCCGAGAGACCACAGACCCGTCCCAGTGGCGCCATGTACCGGGCTGCCTCAACCCAGCGGATGCCTGCTCGCGTGGCATTTCCTTGGGTGATCTCATTTCAAATGAAGCATGGCTGCAGGGTCCAGGCTTTCTCAAAGAAGACGAAGTGAACTGGCCAGATCAACAGGCTGTGACCGGCCTAGAAGCAGCAGATCCGGAAGTCCGGACCGTCCTCACTGTGGGCGTCGACCGCAGCCGACTATCCGAGGTGCTGCCTGATGCTGATAAGTTCTCGTCATGGACACGACTCAAAAGAGTGACTGCATGGATGATGCGGTTTATCCACAACCTGGCAGCCAAATGCTATCCACAAAGGTTTGAACTGATCCGTGGCCCTCTCGCTGCAGCAGAGCTGCGGATTGCTGAGTACAGGATCTTTGCAAGTGTCCAGGCCAAACACTATGCTGATGAAATTCGAGATCTGGTCTCTGCAGCGGGAAAGGTGAAGAGACCTCGTTTGCAAAGTTTGTGTCCTCTCTTGGATTCTAACGGCATCATGCGAGTGGGCGGTCGTTTGGAGAAGACTTCAACCTCACACACCGATGTACACCCCATCATTCTTCCTCCAGACGATACGGTAACGACGCTTCTCGTCCTTGATATCCATGGAAACGTTTTCCATTGCGGAATGGAGCGCACCCTTGCTGAAGTTAGAGGTAGGTTCTGGATCCCCAAAGGAAGATCTGCAGTGAGACGGATCGTCTATCACTGCTTGACATGTAAGCACAGACGCAGTGTGCCACAAGCGCCAAGAATGGGAAATGTGCCCGAGTGCCGGCTGCAGACATCGCGTGCCTTTTGCGCCACTGGAATTGATTACTTCGGCGCGATGAGTGTCAAGAGGTACCGGAAGGTGGACAAGACGTATGGAGTGCTCTTTACGTGCCTGACGACCAGAGTAGTGCATTTGGAACTGGCCAACTGTCTTGACACAGACAGTTTCCTTCTGGCTTTCAGACGATTTGTCGCCAGGAGAGGAAAGCCGGACATGGTATACTCGGACAATGGTAGTAATTTCATCGGTGGTGAACGAGAAATGAGGGAGTCCCTGGCTGAGTGGGAGCAAGAGAGAATCGCGAACGATCTCAGCAAGAAGGGAATTCAGTGGAATTTCATTCCCCCAGGCGCCCCTCACATGGGGGGAGCGTGGGAACGGCTCGTCGGAAGCGTTAAACGAGCACTCAGAATAATACCCGGCAGCCACTGCCTGTCTGAAGAAGTCCTCCACACGCTTCTCACAGAAATAGAGGCCATGATAAACGGCCGTCCTCTCACATACCTGAGCTCAGATGGCAGAGATCTGGAACCTTTGACACCAAACCACATCCTGCTCGGGTGTGCGTGTCCCAACACTTCACCAGGGAGATTTTTGGATAAGGAGGTCAACAGTAGGCGGCGATGGAGGCAGACCCAGACCATCGTGGACCAGTTCTGGCGAAGATGGCGGAAAGAGTATCTTCCTACTTTGTTTCCAAGACAAAAGTGGCACCAAGAGACCAGACAGATGAAGGTCGGCGATGTTGTCCTGATGCAGGAGGCCAACGCGCCAAGAGGTTTCTGGCCTTTAGCACGTGTGCAGGAGGTATATCCCGGCTCGGATGGCCGAATTCGCTCCGTGGAGCTAGTAACAGCCGCAGGTACCACATATCGTAGACCAGTCACTAAAGTATGTTTTCTTGAGGAAAGTGACTGAAGCAAGTAGACTGTGACACGTTGTAGCAATGCAATAATCAGAAAGGTCAGAATGGCGAATGTGACATGCCAAGTTGTCCTTGAATCTTTCCAATGTCACAAACCATTGTCTTTTCAATCTCCTGCGATCCTTAAAGCAGCTTCATCACGTTCAGCAGACGCCTGCCTTTGCCGTCGCTGACTGGATGCCGCCACTGATGATGCTCACGAAGCTCTGCTGCGATGCTGCACAGCATTCGTCTGGCGTTCTGCTCATGCGTCGGAACACTCGTAACGACAGTGCGGGGCCGTCGTGGCGGGCCATAGTTGAGCCCTTTGTGTTGAACCTTTGGCGAAGCAGTGCAGCAGTGTTCACGCGGCAGTGCTGGTATTGGGCGATATATTGTCCATATTGGGTGCTATCCGAAGAGACACGCATCTTCAGACTGACCGGCCAGTGGCTTATGTTAAGTGAACTTAATTCCAGCTAAGACTGGTCATGGTCCTGGTCAGATACGTTTGTAGACAGTGTGAGTGCTCCGGACCTGCAGCTGAGGTGCCGCCGGCTCTCCATCGGGCTGTTAGGGCGAGCGAACACAGGGGGAGGATGTGGTAACTGGTCATTAATTGTGTTCGCCTTTCTGTTTCAGGTACAATATGAATGTCTGTTAAGCAGTAGCATGCTGGGTTTTGAAGGCATAAGGAATTTGAAGGCATGTGCATGTATACGATGGTGGAAGCTGTTGAGCTGTTAAGCAAAGTCTGGTTTCCTTTGTTTGCTTTTTGTAAGCACGAGAAGTAACCACTACCGTCGCCCCTGGTAAAACTTCTGGTGAGTGCTGATGGATTGGTGGATCGCTTTCGGGGATTGAATTGAAAGGCTAAAGCGCATGTAAATGCTTTGTTGGCGTGGTATGCTCATGCATGTTTGTGGTGTTTGCATGCTTTCATTGAGCTCTGGCCTGCAGCGCTTCTTGGTCCTTGACTGGTATGTTCGTTTCTTCCACAGAAACCACCGAGTTTGGCAGCTGCATTTCCCATTTCTTGTTTGTTTTCAGGGCCTTAGCCATGCCCCCTTGTTCCCAAACCATTCTCATGTCAGGGTATGTTCACATTGCGTCTGCTAAAGTGCCAAATATAGGTATTTGCAAGAAACAGGTGCGTCTGACGAAGTTTTGAAAGCGACGGTTGTGACAGCTTATATGTAACAAACGCCATGCTCTTTGGTCATCTACTCCCATCGCATAAGAGTGTTTTTGCAGTGTTGGTATGCACATGCACACATATCTAAGCAGGGAAAAATGCACACTTCAGGAGCAGGGTAAGAGTGCACACTTAATAAGAGGGTAGGAGGCACACTTAAGAGCGGCGTAAGAGTGCACATTTTAGAGCAGGGTAAAAGTTCGCACTTAAATGGAGTAACCTTATCACGCCGTATATGACAGTGGGTATATGATTTGGATATAATTCCTGATTATATAACAATTCCTGAAATCGCCATGGGGCCCCTGAAAGGTCAATGGTGCCCCTTGGAATTCCGCTTCCCGTCCCCTCACCCAGGATGTGAGTATCGTCACCCTGCCCCCGCCCCCCTCATGGAAAATCCTGGATCCGCCAATGAACCAAGGGATTGATTGGCACGCTCTATCATATGGCTAATGGCTATGGCCATCGCAATGTAACACATTGTCTTGAATTAACCCTCGCACGTACTCGGGTTTTCGCCACCTTCGCCCGTACAGGGGGGGGTTGTTGCGACCCCCCTTCGCGATTGGCCCCTAATTGACGTAGAGCTCTGCAGTAAAAACAAGCGTGTTGGTCATTACGAGTACTCGCAATTGGTACACGAGTGCTCGCAATTGGTACACGAGTGCTCACAATTGGTACCAATTTGTTTGACCTTAGGTCATAAGATCAAGGTCGGGTCAGGTCAGGTCAATGAGCTGATTTTTTCCTGTTGCGGCCCATTTTGCCGTTTTGACTGAGTATTGACCAAAGTTTGGGTGACAAATCACATTTGTATGGTCATTAAACTGAGAAACTGACATTAACGCCTCAATCCATATGCTTTACACCTATGTGACTGATCTAGGTAATGCAGGAGGTGAGGTCAAAGGTCGAAGGTCACTGATCGGTAAAACTCGAAATTGCCCAATATGTAAAATTTTTAGTTCCAGAGGGGTAGTTTTGAATGCTGAATTCGAATTTAGCACTTTAAACAACGTCAAAGGCTTCTTTGATCAAAACCTCAGGTCATCAGGTCAACTTCCAGGTCAGGTCAATGACCTGGTTGACCTCAATGACCAGGTAAAAAGGTCAAGTCGGTAATGGAAGCAAATCAACTATTTCAGTGTCCACATCATTTAAATGGACTATTCAATAAGCCATTCTGAATCATTTAGTGCGTTTCTAATCATCTGTCACTGCTTACACCCCCTTCAATGTCAAATTAGGTCAAAGGTCGAAAAAGATCAAGTCTGCATTGGAAGAAAAACGTCTTGTTTAGTGTCCTCTTCATACAAATTGACTGTTCATTATACATTTTGCATCATTTACATCAAGTGCCTGCTTCATCATATTTTATTGATTACACCCCTTTGAAGGTCAAATAAGGCCAAATTTCGAAAAAGGTCAAGTCCATATGATATGCAAACCAACTAGTTTAGTGTCCATATAATTCAAATTGACTATTCATAAGCCAGTATACATCATTTACGCAAAGTAAGTGCTTGCTTCTTCATCTGTAGTTGTTCACGCTCCTTTCAAGGTCAAATAAGGTAAAAGGTAGAAAAAGGTCAAGTCCGTATCGGACGCAAGTCAATTAATTCGGTGTTCATCTCATTTAAAAATACCAAATTGAAACACGCATCTGTAGTCGTTATTCCACGCAGAGTTATCACTGAGGTCACGCAAGGTCAAATCAAGGTCATTGAAGGTAAAAAAGGTCATGAAAGATCTAACCTGATAAAAGTGATCCTTGGAGGTTGGAAAGAAAATAGTCTTGGCCAAGTTCATGAACAAATGCTGTAAAGGAACTATGAGAGTCTGGATAATTCACGTGAAAACGGGTACCTGCAGCCAAATGACCCCAACATGCCTTCACTCTTGAGGTTATAACTCCATGACTTTGAAAGGTAGGAATAAATTGTTGTTTGTAAAATATGTGCAATGAATATCCCAGAGGTTATACAAAATTTCAGGGCTCTAACTTAAAAAGCTCGTTTTCAATTCTTGAAAAAACCTTAGGGGTTGGAACAACACCCCTGTATGTGCGGGGGTTAAAGGTGGCAAGTGATCAGATCAGCAAATATGATAGATTCACAATTTAAGAGCCCAAAAATATTCGTTTTTCCAAATGCTGGAGATATGAGGTTCTGATCGCGACCGAGAGCTGTTGAAAAAGAATAATTAGAGGTTTTGAAGAAGAATAATGGCATTACTTTTACAGTGGACGCAATTTCAAACTATGCCAAGGACACGCTTCGCCAACGTAATGGCATACTGAATGGAAAATGCCACGACGGAATGACGCCATGATCAGGTTAGTGTTGAACGGTATTGGAGCGGACTGTATAGCCGACGATTGCAGGCGCGTGTCTGGAGCCAGTTCATCCGCCAATCCCGTCTTCTATCATAGACAAACGTGCTGGGCGGCTCCATCTGACTGAAGTTATTGGCTCGCCGCCCACACGGCCAGCTGAAGCTTAGTCCAATATTTCACGTGCAATTTTAAAGCAGACCGATCTAGGCAATCGCAATGCATCCATAAATTAATATCAGCTGACTTGATTCCAATGAATATTTAACGAGAAAAAGATGAGGGAGAGAGGGGGTGGAGGGAGCGGAGAGAGAGAACTTAGAGAATATATTAATTCGAACTATATAACCTTCACCATATTGTCTTTGACATAGGCAATTAATTATTTTGATAAGTTGCCGGATTCCTAGGCGTGATTGGCGATATCTCGAATGATTGGCGGTATCTAGCGGGGACTAGCGGAGTGTTGTCGCTGATTTAGCGCGGTGAAGAAGAATCGTTAGCTGTCGATGTTAGCGCTCAGCAGCGGCAGGTCCAGGATTGTCGATTGGGGATGGTGGGGAACTCTGAACCGGGGGCCACCACTTTTGAACGGTAAAACGTATTAGGTTAGTTCGAAATTCTACAGCGGTGGTGCCAATATTCGCATTCTGGGGAAGTGACATATCAGGGGCGCCATCGACCTTTCAAGGGGGCGCCATGACCATTTCAGGGGGCGCCGAGGGTCGATGAGGGTAAGTGTCTCCTTGCTCCCCCATTGACCTTCCTATGGTGCTGAGGGACTATATCCTATCAGTTGAACCGTCGGCCTCCCAGAGAGGATCTCCAAGCGCAAGGTATCAGCCAGGCGGGCGTGAGGGGACCTCCCAACACACGGTGTTGGTCACAGGATCGGCTGGAGAGTACCTTGCAGAGCATGCCACAGCACTGTTCCTGGTATAGTTTGTGTCGATTATTTTATATAAAGTTCATGAGACGAGACCACATGCCTGTTTTTGTTTTACTGATTTCCAAAAATATGGTTGATCAATACTTGTTTGACGCCATTTGTTTAGCCATCAATTAACTAGCAAAAACGTTTTGACCCCCACAGCTCCCAAGGTATTGAGCAAAGTAGAATATTTGGTATTTTTGTTAACCAGTTATGTGATGTAAATCAAAATGTGTGCAGGCATTGTGTCTCATTTTATCACAGCAACTACAATTGTGGGGAAAAGATGCACAAGCAGCAACACACAAGTCCACCGTTTCAAACTAAGATTCGGCCGCCCTCAGGGCATTTTTTTAAGGAAAAGTCAGTGGAGGGGGGATTTCTTGTGCTGGTCATTATAGTGTCTTCAGGGGATCAAGATCCAGTTTTGAGGGGGTGTAATAAAATTTAGACGCGTTAGTGTTAAAAAATTATACATTCTTGTGTTATTCCATGTCTAGAGATTAAAGAGGCTGCACAGGGCTGCCAGGTTTTCTCGGCGGAAAAGGTCAAAACTAGTTAGAAAAAGGGCCAAAAAGGCGCAAAATTGTATTTCCACTAAAATAGCCAAACGAATACCACAAAAGCCAGATTTGAGGTTAAAACAGGCCCTGAGCGGTAGTCATAAACCAACTGAAAAAGCGACTTGTATCACTGTTTAAAACTAATTGTTGACAGTTTGATATTGACTTGACTTGACGCAACATTTTAGCACACTACCTATCTAATAGGAAGCCAGGGGTGCCCTTCCAACCCGACGTGGCCATCGAATTATTTTATCCACATAAACAGAACATTTTTTAGCATCATCTATCACCCCCCCCCACTTTTTGTCCAAAATATGCCTGATCTCAGTCAAAATGGGAGTAAACCGGAAATTTGTATAACCAGCCGCCGCGGAAGGCAACGAGGAGCCCAAATTCAAAAAGTTTTTAGCACTAACGTGGAAAGTTTGCTGTCAGCATCAGGCTGAAGTTTGGCTGGCCCACTCTTTTTTGCCGGTGGCGATGCTTATGTATGCTACACCACAATAATAAATAAAAAGGCTAAGCAATTCATACCGCCACACTAGCAACCAGTCTTACGTACTTTGACTACACCGTGTCCCGTCTAATCCACGAACGAGCTCTAAGCGCTGACAACTGACTGCGTGTGAAATGAGAGCATCATGCAATGTCACGGTACTGGCTGGGATGTGGGCTTCCGGTCGGATAGAACAGGATGTTTGATTGGTTGTAGGCCAGCGTTCATCTCCAGCGTTGTGATTAGTTGATTCTGAGGCTGTTATGCCGGGATTTCCCGTAACTACGCATTTTGTTTCGTTTTTGCACAATGGAGTAGACAGCTACGGGTGGACATTTTTGAACACAATTTTTGTGGATTGCCAATTTGGGGCCAAAAATAGAACAAAGTTATGATTATCGGGTGGTGTTCTGTCTTATTTTCGTTCAGTGAGACTGCATTTGGTCAATCTTAAGTCATCTCTTGTGTATTTCACTGGGGGCCAATTTCCGGGCACTGGAGTGTATTTCGGCCGACTGGGGGCAAATGGCCCCCCAGTTAGCATGTTAAAAAATGGCCTGGCCGCCCTGTGCTCTCGGGACAAAAGCATAGTTTGATGGGAAAGTGCAGCAGCGGCGAAACCTTTACTTGCGAAATATATGTGGCAGATACCAAACCAACACGCTTTATTTGCTACATTACAAAAAAACATAACCATTTTTCAACACCGGTCCAAAAATGCTTTAAAAATCAGCTCATGTAACTAGATGTTAAACGGACCTGATTTTCAGGAGAGACACTGTCGGAGACTGCGGCTGCTCAACGGATGGGCACGCTTATCTACTGCTAATCTGAGTTATCGGGTCCGTACTTCTCGTCCGCTCCCTTCCCTACACGCACTGTTACCATCCAGGGCTTAGATGGGCTGCTTTGCTGGGGCGGTCAGGCTCGGTCACTTAAGCCGGGTGACGAATTGGACAGACTCTGGCACCGAAACCTGGCACTGCCACCAGTCGAGCACTGAGCAGAACCACTTGAAAAAAGAGTGAGATTCGGAGCCAAAGTGGGGGAGGGGAGGGTGGTGAGGAAACCCTTGAAACCCCTTACGTTAGCTTAAATTCGGAATTTTCGATGATGTTTCCAGTCCAAAGTGCCCCCACAATAAGAGTGGGGGGCAGGCTCCCTGGTGGCAATGCCCCTGGCCATGGGTAAGTGAAGGCTCAACTACGTTTTTCATTATTAAACTATGTGAGATTACTTGCTCAATAGTTAGTCCAACATTCCTTTTTACAGCTTCATAAAGGGCTCAAATTTGAAAACTAAGATTTCAAAAACACACATGAAAAACGGGTGCAGACCAAATCCAATCAAATCACATTTTGATTACAGACTAAATTTCGTCTCACTCTGTATTCCCAGTAACGACCTCATACAAAAACAGGAAAACATATATCCGGCTGGAGCAGACTGAGAAAAAACTTTATGGATAACAACACTTTTTCCTCTGCTGTTCAAACTCTCAGATCTAGGTCTATAGCTGAGAAAAATATAAAATGCATCTTTTGAATGCCGTGTGTAGGTTGGATACTCTTCCTGTCTAAGAAAAATAGTTTGGTCTGATATCAAAGTATGCTGTTATGAATAGTAACATGGGATCAAAAGTTAAGAAAATTAAATAAGTTGGAAGAAAAGGAAGGTGAAAATAGTTAGCAAAAGGAGCGAGAAACTGATTGCAGGAAACGATAATGATGCACAGAAAGAATTTATTACTAGGTACAAGCTTAAAATGGGTTTACGTTTTACCATTGCAGAACAAAGTTGCACCGTAGTTCAATACCGAAGTAAAACAACCCTGGTTACGTCACAGCAAAAGCAATGCAATTATAGGAATGACAACGCCTTGTGCACAATAGTGCGCCCTGTTCAACCTGGTTCATACCTTCTTGCGCACCAGCGCGCACTAACGAATACTAGGCGTTGTAGTGACATTGTAAATAGCTGGTAGGTAAAGCTAGGGGTTGTTGCACCTTGCTCGGCCATTGTCGTTTGACTATGGTTTCAAATACCTGCTCGGGTTACGGCCGCCATCTGCTTCGTTTACGTGGCAAACACAGTGGCCTGGCACGATGCCGTAGGTTAGAATAAATGTGACTTATTTTAATCAATCGTGGAACTGGAAGCGTCGGAATATTTTCAGTGATCTGTGAGTGGAAAGTATTGTTCTCGTTCCAATAGTTGAAAAGTGAGGCATTTGGAATGGTCAATCAGGTCCAGGTAAGTAGGTATGTGGTTACTTCAGGCATGTATGCCATATTGGTATTAAGGCTCATATTTTCGTGTCAAACGAGCTCAGACTATTTGATCATACGGCTAGGTACCGCAGTGGGTAGAACCTAATTGTGTTTGCCTTATGGGTCCGTTTGAAAATAGGGTGAGTTGAGTTCCAATATGATCTTGTTGGTGTCTTCAGATTGATCGGCGCCGATGAGGATACGTGTTTACCGATATGGGTAAACCAACGTGCGGGTTATTTTCTTCTTGAGAGGTGGCTCAATGCTTACCCTTTTCTACCGATGGTCTTCCGGTTGCATTGGGGCCAGAAAACGCTTAGCTTCATAGAGACGAGAAGTTCCTTGAAGCACACAGAAAGAAATTTTTACAAGGGCAAACCTTGTCAGACCCTTGTTTACATGGAAAATTACTAGGGTAAAACGCAAAGCTGTACGTTCAAAATCCATGCCACGAAAACAAGAAATACAAGGAAAACAGTAGAACAATGGTAGAACCATAGTACGACAAGGGTTGCTAGAAGACGTTGACAAACCTTGAACAACTAGGTTAACCTACATGACAAAACAATGGCTGACAACGTCCCCACAAGCCCTCACAGGTCATGATTGCCCATTACAAGGGTAGAACAAAGCCTGTGCCGCCTGTACGCAACCGCAGCCTTCCTACAAGAGCGTACGAGATTAGAACCTGCTTAACAACCGCTTACCATTACGTAACGGGAGGGAACAAGGGTGTTGCAAGGCACCTACAAGGGAAAAGAGACTCGGATTACGTCTTAAACAGCGGCAGATCAGGACTTCATTTGGGGGGGGAAAGCTTCGGCGCTCGCGCCTCCTCCGCCAAGTGTCTGGACAGCATCCGACTACGCATTTACTTTAGGCACTCGAGATTTCATGGTGTGGAGGGGGCTTGAGCCCTCAGCCCCTCCCCTTGTACCTACCTCTGCTTCAAAAGGAACCTCAGTCTCTATGCAAAGCTAAAGCGTTTTCTGGCCCGAAATGCAACGGAAGACCATCGGTAGAAAAAGGGTAAGCATTGAACCTCTCTCCAAGCAAGAAAATAACCCCAGTTGGTTTACCCATATCGGTAAAACAAGTATCACTCATCAGGCGCCGATCAATCTGAAGACACCAACAAGATCATATTGGAACCAACTCACCTATTTTCAAACGGGCCCATAGGGCAAACAAATTAGGTTCTACCCACTGCATGTGGGTAGAACCTAATAATTAGTAGAGCCTAAGCCATATGATCAAATAGTCTGTGCTCGTTTGCACGAAAAAGAGCCTAAACCAATAGGCATACATGCCTGAAGTAACCACATACCTACTTACCGGACCTGGATTGACCATTCCAAAATGCCTCACTTTCAACTATTGGAACAGAGAACAATACTTCCACTGCAGATCACGACAAATATTCAGACAGCTTCCAAAGTTCCACGATTGATTAAAATAAGTCGCACTTATTCTGACCTACACGGCATGCGTGCCAGGCCACTGTTATGCCACGGGTAAACAGAAACAAGATGGCGACAGTAGCCCGAGCGGTATTTGAAACCATAGTCAAACGACAATGGCTGAGCAGGGTGCAACAACGCCAGCTTACCTACCAGCTATTTACAATGCCACTACAACGCCTAGTAATCAGTTAGTACAGCGCTGGTGCGCAAACAAGGTATGAACCAGGCATGAACGAGGCGCGCACTATTGTGGCACAAGGCAAGGTTGTCATTCCGTAGTAATTGCATTGCTTTATGCTAGTGACATAACCAGGGTTGTTTTACTTTGGTAATTGAACTACGGTGCAACTATTGTTCTGCAATGGTAAGACTAGTAGAAACACAATTTTAAGCTTGTACCTTGTAATAAATTCTTTCTGTGCAGAGGTAGGTACAAGGGAAGGGGCTAAGAGGGCTCAAGCCACCTTCCACACCATGAAATGTCAGAGTGCCTAAAGTAAATGCGTAGTCGGATGCTGTCCAGACACTATGGCGGGGAGGCGCGAGCGCCCAAGCTTCCCCTTCCCGAAATGAAGTCCTGGATTTGCCGCTGTTGTAAAGACGTAATCCGAGTCTCGTTATACCCTTGTAAGAAGCCTTGCAACACCATTGTTCCCTCCCCGTTACGCACTGGTAAAGCGGTTGTGTAAGCAAGGTTCTAATCTCGTCACGCTCTTGTAGGAAGGCTGCGGTTGCGTACAAGGCAGACACAAGGCTTTGTTCTACCCTTGTTATGGGGTTATCATGACCCAGTAGAGGGCTTGTGGGGACGTTGTCAGCCATTGTCTTTGCCATGTAGGTTAACCATAGTTAAGTTACAAGGTTTGTACAACGTCTTCTAGCAACCATTGTCGTACTATGGTTCTACCATTGTTCTACATGGTTTTTCCTTGTATTTCCCTTGTTTTCGTGGCACGGATTTTGAACGTACAAGCTTTGCGTTTTACCCTAGTAATTTTCCATGTAAACAAGGGTCTGACAAGGTTTGCCCCTGTAAAAATTTCTTTCTGTGTGGTAGAGTTATGCTTCTTCTTATAAAGGGTAGCTAATCTCTGAAGCCTACGGGGTTGCCTCGATGCTGTTTTTAGTTTAAAGTTCTTTTCTTGTACCTACTTTGAAAGGCGTGTCTTGCATTGCACAGGCAGCTAAAGCAGGAGAGTTGTGACGGTGGTCCCAATTTTTCAGCCGGTTTTCTAATTTTCTAATTATGCTGGAACAGTATTTCTCAGCAATTTTTCGTTTAGAATATCATGCATTGTGGTAAATAGTCAAAGCTTTGTTGCTGGGTGTCGAGTGTGGCTTGCACATACCCACTAAGTAGGAGGGGCCCATATATGACCGTGTGCACGTTTAATTATAAAAAAACCAAAAAATAACAATAAGTCAATGATATTATAGAAAAAACAGCTTTCATTTAGCATTTTCACTCCAAAATCGAGCAACCTGTTTGTAACTCCTCAGAATCTCGAAATTCTCAGAATCCCGAAAAATTCCACACCACCAGCATCTAAATAAGTATTTGGGGAGCATTGATGCCAATTTAATCCCCCCTTTAGCTATATGTTGGGAGCAGCCTCCTCGTAATTTTGAAGAAAATATTAAACCCAATATACCTAATCTCCCATATATAAATAGAAGAGAGGAAGAGAGAGGGGGCTAGTGACTGAAAGAGTCAGAGGAGCGTGCTAAGCTTAAATAGATGTTGGTTAAGTCAAATAATTTTGCCTCATCCCCGGAGGCGTTTCATCCCGTATGGGGGTTAAAGCGCCCTTTACAGTCTTTTCAAAGAGTGAGAAAATGGGTTTTAGCTGAAATTACAATTTTGATAAGTGGATGATAGTTGCAAAACACCAGATTTTTCTAATGATATAAAAACATTATTGTTAACTTTAATATAGAACAAATATATCGATTTGCTCGTATAGTTTGCGTTTTACCCTACTCTCCCCTAATTTATTTAGGCACATCTAATTACCTCCCCTATCGACTTTAGCTGTTACTGGGGCCTTACCCAGTTGCCCAACAAATTATTACAGCGAAATAATTTGTGACCCCCTCCTGTTTACCCTGCCTTTTTGGCCGATTTGTTGGATTTGCGTTGGTGGCAGCAGCTCTGCCTGAAGAGGAGTGGCCGGCAGGGAGCGTAACATTACGGCGTGACGGGCCGGGGAGCGCCACACACCGTGACATTACCGCCGGCTCCGGCGCTGGGTGTGCTGGACAGGCCACAAAACATCTCATCAGCTTATAATCAT
Source organism: Lepas anatifera (assembly GCA_034440635.1). Classification (NCBI taxonomy): domain Eukaryota; kingdom Metazoa; phylum Arthropoda; class Thecostraca; family Lepadidae; genus Lepas; species Lepas anatifera. The sequence continues at coordinate 1,133,907 of JAOTON010000708.1, read as the reverse complement.
GTTTCTCGGTGCACTACCGCAGAATCTATTTTTGATGTACTTTTCTTTTCTTGTGATGTTTGCGACCATTTCGAGAACGGACGGGAAGAAGATTTAAGGAGAAATACTTGAGGCTATAACTTGAAAAACTTTAGTCCGATGAGTCCAAACTTCGGATCGTGCCTCAGAGCCCACGAGAACTTTAAACACTCATTTTAAAGAAAACCGAGAGGTACCGGGTAGATTCGCGATTTGCCTGCTCTTAATGCGCTTTAATTGCCCAATGTCGCTGAGGGAGTATATGTCTCCTCTCGACTTAAAATGACATTTACTTTTTGCCTACATTGATAATTATTTTTTCAAAGTTTTTACCAGCTTATCTACTAGGGTACCAAGTTCGGTAGCGTTCTTTTCCCACTGGTATCCACCATGTTAACACGCGCATTGACGGGGATCTGAGCCACCTTCGCTTTGACGGGGGAGGGGGCCGGGTACCCGTCCCCCGTAAGATCTCGAGAACCACGCTGGATAGCGAAAGACAGTAGACGGCGTTGGGTAGCCCATCCACTTTCCTATTCGAAAATATTTGAGCCATGTTTTTTCAGGTCACATTCAAGGTTACTAAGGGGTCAAGGCATACCGTTGTAGGGATAACATATACATGAAGGTTTTCGGTCATTACATCTAAACAAGTACAGATAAAGTAAAAAATAGGCCATTGGAATCCTCGCAGCAAGCCGAATCGAATTATGAGTTAGACGGGTGCCAATGCCAGGTCAACGGGCTATTCAAGGTCAAGTGACCCAACCTAAAAAACAAAAATCACGAGTTTGAAGCGGCACCAAAGTAACATCTGCCTACCGAACAATTTGGGTGTCAATTGATGTGCAACATGACTGTATGAGGTTACTATGTGGCCCTAACCTAAATTGATGTCAGGCCATTTTCACCATTTGACCTAGCAAGGTCATATTATACATCATTCGATTTGCCGCAATGAAAGGACTCCAATTATGGACCAATATTTTCTCTAGCTCTGCTGAGTAAACATCTATAGGGGAAAATGTGTACTGCCCTACTGTAAGCCTATGGACCCTTCCTTGACTTCTGCTGACCTCAATATTGACTTGAAATAAAAATAGTACCCATAATCCTTTTCCGTCTCGTCAAGAGCTATTGAACGTTGTCTCTAATTTTCTTAAGCTTTTCCGAGAGATACTATACGGAGGAGGCCGAAATACGCTCCCTCCAGCATGGCACGTCATGCCATGGGGATCCCAGCGGGCTGCATGGTAACCGCGGGAATCGATAAGGTCGTCTGACGCTAGGCCAGTGGATTGGGCTCAAAATTGGTACGCAGTGCTGAACATATTGCACGGAAACGCTTCAATGGTTTTTGCGGGATGTGGGCTGGTTCAGGTTCCATAGTCGGATGAAACCATCGTCAAGTCATTGATATCCTAAAGTCACCGTAGCGATATTGGCCTCCCCCCCTGCTCTAAAACAAGACCTTCCAGATGATGTATAATTTGGCATGGTTCACAGGAGAGTGAATATCATTATCGTGACTTCGATATACCAAGAATCTGACTACGGGTACTTTAGTCTTTGGAGCTTGAACCAAGCCTTGCCCCTGCAAAAATCTGTCAACTGTCTCTGTGTGACAGGCTCAACGGTGCGTATGCCATTTTTGGACCAAAACGATTGGCCCCGGGCTTGAGGTCCTCTTAGGGTCCGGTGTTAAAGCTAACGGCACCTAGCCCACCCCCCAGTGGGCCTTCGATCCGCCATCACCCCAGTGGGGGGGCGTGAAAACCCCTCCGGTCTCGGCTCCTGTTCAGGATGTGGAAAACGCAAATGGTGGTAAATTTTCCGTAATAAATTTTTATACAACTGTATCGGTAACTTGTTCGGCATAGACGAACATTGAGGATACAAAAGATGAAAAAGGTTCTTAACAAGTTCGCTAGGAACTTGTTAAGGTTCCAAGAAACCGGCTTGTAACCGACAAAGACAGACGGCAATGCACGCTTTTATCTCTGCTGGAGGGAAGAACGGGGGTCACATGAGTGACCAACACAAATTCTTCACTGCAAAGCATAAAATGCAGGTAGAGCACTATCCTCACCCGACCCTGCTCCACAATAAGCTGTTCCTCCACGGACAGACCAGACTGGCGTGGTACCACAGCACCACCTCCGACGACGGAGGTGGAGAAACAGCTGGCGACAATAGGGTAGTCTGCTTTTCGTTCTCACTTTGGGTTTTACGGTGGTTCGACTGCTAGGTCATTTTGCGCCAACTGTGATTAAAACACACACGTAAGTCTTGGCGTACCCATCAAAAATATTTTTGGCATAGAACACAGTATAGATTCCGCTGAGAGTTCCTACCTGAACAACTTTCACTACTGAGCACTCAATCAGATCTCCCAGCTCCTGCCATCAAATATGCGTGAACATTGCGACCCATACGAGCGTTTTTTAGTAAGTCTCACATGTGAAGCCTCTGTTATAGCTACACAGTGTTTTATGCTAACCATATTCACCCAGGAGTCGAAGCACAGTATAACGCCGAACACAAACAGCAAGAGGACTCACACAGTTCCGTCAGCCATATGTTGTTTACCTCTATCATCGGAGGCAAAGGCAAATCCAGCCAGGCCTGCCTTAGCTGGAGAGGACCTTGGCGTTTGTGGTGGGGCAAAGTCGTTCCAGGATTGTGTCTTCTTCTTCGCCTGGTAGCTCCCGAAACCGAACACCGAGTGAACAATAGCAGAGGGCTAAACATGACGTCACATCGTCTGAGAATGACGTCACGTCCCCGTTTTTACTCCACTGCCCGGCGCGTGACAATAGTGCCCTGTTGCTGTCCCGTCAGACGTCTTTCGTCGCCGCCGACATCCAGCGTGCCTCTATTGGCCGGGCCGGGCGCCAGCTGACGTTGTGACGAATGCGGCGCAGGTCGCCCGATAGAGACCGGCTAGGCGCACAAAGGCCGGGCCTGCAGCGGGCAGCGGCGCGCTAGGTAAGTCGGCCGGGCCCGGCCATCGGCAGCTCTTCACGGTGAAATGGGTGCAATCATGGGCCATTTGTCAAGATGGCGGTGATGCATGACTGGAGAAAAGCACGCGACCTGGAGACGGCCGCTGGTCAATGGAGCATTGCAGCAGGCCGGGCAGCCCTCCAACAGAGCTGGCCGCCGCTCCCTGTGGCTGGGTCACAGTGCAAGTTTAAAGCGAGGGGTATATGTTTTGTAGTGGTGTGTTGCTTGGTATAATGTTATGCAGACGGAAAATAAACGCACGGCTTAAGCACTCCACACATTGTTACATACAAGAGGAGATATATATATAACCCCTTTATTAGGGATATCCGATTTGGAGCTTCAAGACAGGAAGAGAAGGTTGGCTTAAACATTTTTGAAAGGCTCAACTTTCTTTTTAACATAAGCGCAACTAATTCACAAAAATAAGCTCGGTCATGATATTTGAATGCCTTTCAATCATTACGTATATGAATTAAGATAGAACAAAGCTAGTGCGAGACGATTTGATTTTGATTCAAATGATGCTCGCTTTTGTCGGTCCTATTGATTTTCTCTCCGGTCTATCGCCCGCGGCCCTCATGTGACTGCGCGGCCTCTGTCGAAGACTGCGGAGTAGAGAGACTGCAGTAGCCTACTCACCGCAGGCTTCAGCGCCGGCAGACATCCAAAAAGTTTTAAAAATATAACACGGACACAATGTTTTCCCTCCAAGAATTACCACAAAAAGCGCCTTAATTGCGACAAAATGCATTTCCCAACCAAGCAGCGTAAATAATTGCAACAATAAGTTCTCTTTTTTAAAATTTGTAGGTACCTTTATCAGCTGTCACTCGGTGCATCTGTGCTAGCGCTTTCCATGACACCGATGTTTTCAAATAATAAATGATTCTAGTATTAAGGCTCGACAAGCAATGACTGTTAGGCCAAAAATAGCAGAATGATAAGACCAATGAAGCTTTCATTTATACACTCGAAACAGCATCGCTCCGGAATCCGGATCAGCAACAGTAGTAGCACCAACACTGGACAACACCAATACCAGCACTTGCACCAGCACGAGACCAGCACCAACACCAGTACAAAACAGCGCCAGCACTGGCTCTAGAACTAACACAACTAACACAAGCACTAGTGCTAGTACACCAGATTCAGCACCAGTACGGGCACCAGTCTTTGCGCCAGTGCCAGCATGCATTCAAAACAACAAAAATAGCACAGCGAAAAAATTAACACGGACGGCGTCCGCAGCGTCAGCAGCTTTTTGCATCTCTAGGCGCCGGTGTCAGGTTAGTGCAGGGCTTCCTATTTCCCAAAGTGACACGGCAGTGACGGCAAAGTGACATCGGTACCAAATGACAGGAAAAGTGTACCATATTTAGGGGAATAAAAACGGAGCGACAACTTCCGATGTTACGCCGCTTTCCTACAGCTGGTATGAAATTGGGCCCTGGACACTGAACTCCATGTAGTTTTTGTCAAAAAATTGACGCGAATTTGGTTGTCATGCTGTGAATGACACGCAAGTGCCACAGCCAGGATTCTAACAATAAGAAGACCTGTCTTAGGGTACCGAAAAACAGTTCCGGGTTAAAATTTGTGTCAAATATATTAGTGAGGGTTTGCGGTGCATCTACATTCGGTATTGTGATATTACTTTACGAAGTTTAGCAGCCATCAAAGACATTTGTTGGACATTGGACATGTTGGACACACAACAGCGGCTCAGTACATTCCACATTGTCAAACAACATCATGACCTAGGGTGGTTCGATTTCATAAGATCAGAAAACAATCGATAGTCGGCCAAAAAGTTGCTATCCTTCTGGCACTTTGTTGGCGAAAGGTCACCTGAGGTCAGCAAACACATTAAAGGCAGTAAAAAGTCACAGACCATGAATGCATTTCACCCGTGTAATCAAGAACAAATGTTTGCGTAGGCTCCTAGCATCAGTTACCAAGCACATGGATGACCCTCGGATGGCTTATTGACATTCTAAGGTCAGTCAAGGTCAGAAGCCTGGAATTACCTTACTTTACATGCAACAGTATGTGCAGAAACGTTCAAGCGCATTAAAAGCTATTTTACTCATACTGCAGCCAATCACTATCCGGAGAGGTCAAAACTCGCCTGGTTACATTGGGATAGAAAGACCATTTTTAGCACTTTTGAGATCTTTGGTATGCTACAGGGTGTTTCATAAAGAATGATATTTTTGAATTGATCATAATGCTGTTATAAATAAGTTGTTGTGGTATAATTTACATATCGTTCGAAAGATAATTTTGGGACATTTACAATTATTTGTACTTTGATGGCTGTTTTGATATTTTTCTTGTTCAAAGTAGTCTTAAAAATGACTTGAAAAATGCTGTCTTGTTTTCCTTCATCAAAAATGTTGGTAGAAATCACGCGCGTATCACGTGACAAGTATCACGCCAATGACACTGAAATCATTACATCGTCACTATGGTACATCACAATCCACACGCACATTACCTTTAGGAATTAATTATAAGAAACGCACCTCTTAAGCTTAGGAAAGCTCGGGTCCAAGTAAGCAATCCCCAATTGGTCCATGTCCCTTGTTCTGCGGTGATCAGTGGGGTATTGTGGGCTGTGTCCGCCGCATCATTCATATGGAAGGTAAGCCAATGAGCCATATGGAGCTTGAGCCAAAAGTTTTAAACTTGTAATATTACTGTAGCTTTTGCTTTTGATGTGCATGCTCACGTGGACACAGCGCACAAGACCCCACTGCTCACCGCAGAACAAGGGACATGGACCGATTGGGGATTGCTTGCTTGGACCCGAGCTTTCCTAAGCTTGAGAGGTGCGTTTTTTAGAATTAATTCCTAAAGGTAATGTGCAAGTGGACTGTGATGTACCATAGTGACGTTGTAATGATTTCAGTGTCATTGGCGTGATACTTGTTACGTGATACGCGCGTGATTTCTACCAACATTTTTGATGAAGGAAAAATAGACAGCATTTTTCAAGTCCTTTTTAAGACTATTTTGAACAGGAAAAATGTCAAAACAGCTATCAAAGTACAAATAATCATAAATGTCCCAAAATTATCTTTCGAACGATATGTAAATCATACCATAACAACTTATTTATAACCGCATTATGATCAATTCAAAAATAGCATTCTTTATGAAACACCCTGTACATGGCAAGGTCAAAATACTGAAGAAATCTCAAGACACGCTTCTGTGACGTTTCGTTATAAAATGTTTGCGCAATACCGCGTCGTGACTGTGCTTTACTTAATTCAACATATTTCGGGTCATATATGAGATTTCTTAAGGTCATCAATTGACTTAGGGTCAGAGGATATATAGCATCGGTGATCTCAGATCACAAGCAACACACTGTGACTGGACGCGTATTTCTTGTTTTCCAGACGGCTGTGAGGAGAGGATCGAAGCGACCCTCCCCAAGCAGGGCGAGGTTGTAAAATACCTGCGTTGGGACGTTACGTCCAACTGGCCTCTTTGAGTAGGATAAGCACTCATCCTTGCGCGCCATTATACCCCTTGCAGACATTATTAGATGATACATTTTCCGTCTAAAAACGTGTAAGGCTTACAGGTTTCTAGGCAGAAAAGGTGTCTTCTAATAATGATTGAAAGGGATTGTTAGACCCGAGTCCATGCGGCGGACATTATGCAGGAAAGGACGGCAGAATATATCTATCATTGTATATCTTGCACAGAACGCCTAATGAAAAGCCCTTAACTAACTGTTCCTTGTGTTGTTTTTTCTTCACAAAACTTAAATCATCCCTAACTATAGGAAATAGTTGTTTTCACGGACGGCTCAGAGCAATAAGCCAACAAGATGCCATTATAAAACCAGAAATCTACAAAGAAGCGACTTGTATCTCATCTCATCAGTACGCGCCGTGGTGTTTCTGATCCGTGCGCGAAGCTCGTCGCCAGTCCAGGAAGACGTGCCGATTGGGCAGCGACTGTCGGCGCGCTGTGCGTGACGGTGGTGAATGCGAGCGAAACAGCGGGATCAGCACGGCCCGGCTCTGCTCAATGGCGACCCCATGCGCCGCCTGATAGGCCGACGCCGCGGCCGCTCTTGATTAGCGCCTGGGGCAATAGGGCACCGCCAGATCCGCCCCCGGCAACTCCTCGCGGTATAAGCACGGCGATCAAATGGTGCCGGACTTACTGAGAATGTCATTACTGGGATAGGCATGGGCCTATTCATTCATGCACTTTGAAAATGAGTTTAATTTCCAAGACAAAAGCCTCGCGTCTTTATCTTAAGCCTCTCTTCTTGGAAGCTGAACTGAACTTCCTAGAGCGACCTGCTGGTGTTTTTGCACCGGGTGTGGCGGTGAGTGGGCGGTGGGTACGGACTGACTGCGTGCGGCAGGCTCTCTTGCGCTTTTGGGCGGAGTCACCACCGACAGCTCGGTGGCTGAGACGGGGTTTATGACCCGACTCCTGCCGGCACGCTGTTGTAATCTAGCGAATGGTGCCGCCACGACGTGGGGCTTTGCAGCCTTAGCTAAGATTTGTATCGGTTCGTTAGATATATGTTTTGTGTGTATGTTTACACTCGATTTTTATTTGGGTACATTCGACAAAAAATGCCGATAGTATAATCGACACTGACCCCTTTGCCCCTATTTCATATATTCCATGGCTTAACAAGTCCTTGATGACAGGCTTTCGTTGCCATGGCAACCCTACGTCGGTGACATTTCTGGGAACGCTGCTGGTAAGAAAGAGCAGTGCCGTGACGCTGGCTGCAAAGGTCAGCAGGGGGATATCTTCCCGAGATGAGGCACTGGCTCAGCTTCTGGGAGCCGGCACGTTCTCGGGAGTGACGATCATAATATATTTTCTCTTTGATTGGGATTATATGGGGGCAGCCTGACGCTATTGGCAACTAATATATATCCCTTCTAATTCTCAGATGTTTAACTTGGATCAATGAATGGATTTGCCGCCCCGGTAGCTCAGTTGGTAGAGCATTGGGCTCCGTCCCACTGCTCAGAAACATGCATTGGCAGTGCGTGTCCAGGCTTGGGATCGGTTCCCCTGAGACGCTCCGGCGCTCAATAGTTTATCCGATGTAGGTCGGCTGGCAACTGACTGGTGAGAGGGTGACCTGAACGTGGCGGCCGTCCCTGTGCTTTGTGGGACGTTAACCTTTGGATTCTAAATCAACCCTTCATTGTGGGAGTTGCTCGTTCGGGTGGTGTGGTCGGGGTCTCCAGGACAAGTCCCTTGATGACTTTAGCGAGATGCCAACTCTAACAGCCGCACTGAGAGCAGCTTGGACAAAATTTATGAAAAATTGGCCAGGAGCATCGCCACATAATCTTTACGGGAGAGGGGGAGGCGCACCCCAGACTGGCGATGAGCGGGGGAGGGCGTGAGAAAAATTTTGGGAATTCTGGTTGCATATGAAACACACAGATCGTGCACTTCACCAACACATTTATATAGATTCACGCAGGTAACGGCGAGAGAATGCAAAAAAACTACCGGGAGTCCAAAAGTTTCAGGGGACGTCCCTCCGATTCGCGAGTAGGGAGACGCGTCCCCCGCCCCCAGTTTTCGACGCACATTGAAAAGTTTTTTTAACAGCTTTAAAATATCAGACACTTTGTCGACCGGCCATTTGTCCGGTCAGACTGGCCACAGATAATGCGACTAAAGCCCCTGTCACGCTATCGCGATTCGGGCTGCGATTGGCTACGATTCGACTATTCGTAAGCTATCGTCACCGAATCGTGGTTATCATAGTGGTCAACCGTGGAGACTTGCTCATTCGTGGTCCTTCCTAGGTACTCGTAGTAAATTGGGTTGCGCCACGATAGTTTTCAATGTTTCAAAACTCTCGTAGTCAATCGTGGTCGGTTTGTCAGATCGCAAATTTATCGTGTGGAAATCGGGATAATCGTATGGCACGGAAAATATTCCAGGAGTAAGCCACGATACCAGTAGGACACATCCACGATGTTTTACGATGGAGTAAACATTTATACCCGATACTACCACGATGAGCCACGATTGAGAACAAAAGCTCTTCGTGAAGCTACAATATTTTAACAACTCTACTACGTCTAGTCAGAATTGCCATAAAACTGATAAATATCAAGCAGACCCAGTTATTTCTGCACTTTATATTAGCTTTCCCCAGAGTGTGTACGTACTTTTCATCTGCTAAAAATGACCCCAAGGAAAAAAAGACTCCCTCGAGCCAAAAAGAACGGGAGAAAGCCGTATCCACGGTTGTTGAAATCAACGAAGCCAAGGACCTGGAAATGGGGAGCCTGGAAGCGTAGGATAGGGCGAGGGAGTTCTAGGCGCTTATTTAAAGCGAGACGAGGGAGAAACAAATTCGAAACGAAAAAGACCCGTCAAAATGCCGTGTGAGGAGCAAGAAGAAGAGCTGGTTGAATGACTGGAGCAGCATGAGTGCATGTTTAATAAGAAGAGAAAAGACTTAAGGAATCCCGAAAAAGAGCCTACCTATGGAAAGAAAATGCAGCCGAAATGGGACTGGCCCCAAGTGAAATACAGAATTTGTATGCTTCGATATTGCCGCCTGACATAAGCCAAGTCTGGTGATGGCGCAAAGGAGAGGACTGAAAGGGACAGCTGGATCCTCAAGCAGTTTCCTCCACGTCCACATTGTGCGGGTGGCAGGCTGCCAAGCCGTAAGCATTACAAGAAAGTTGGACCCATCTGTGGCACAGGCAGTGTCTTGCACGAAATCTACGGTCAATGATGGAGGAAAGGAGATCAACGAGATGGGACCGACTCCTTTTTCCCGGGATGGCCGCAGTGCCGCTACCAGCATATCCATTTTGCCAACGTTTCGTCATTGCTCACTTGCTCTTCGTTTACTTCTGCGAGAAACTGTGGAGATTTAAGTTTCGCAACGGTCAACAGAGCCATGTTGACACAACGAAAGCCAAAACAAGAATTATTGGTCTCGTCCAATATGGGCTCCGAGGTAAAACATGGGCCGGAATCGCGCAACCGTCGTACTCCATCGTGACGATGATCGTCACACATCGTGGATATTCGTGTTGCATCGTACCTCATCACCATGGTCTCGCACCTTATCATACGGTCATCGTGAGAGATCGTGATCATCACGTCATCAACCGTAACGCTCCCTTGGATTGTCGTATTGAAATCGTGCAACATCTGCGCAACATCGTACACGTATCTACAGGCCCTGTTTTTGTGGCACGAATGCCCACGATTCACCACGATTTTTGAATCGTGGGAGATCGCGGCCAATCGTGGCCCACATCGTGATTGTGTAAAAGAGGCTTTATTTAGACTCAGGGGCAAGGTATAAAAGCTAGCAATATTTGATGAAAACATATTTTCATCAATTTCAAAGTTTTCCCTCCCATAATCACGTCCCATAGATCTGTCACTACCTCCTCCGTGCATGCCTTCCAATTTCAATCCGTAAGACTAGCCTGGAAGTAAAATAAACATGTTTCTTGGTAAAATACATTCGAATAAACGTCAGTAATTTAGTAGGTAGTTGTTCCATGTCGGCTAATCAGACTACCACAGCGCCGCGGTGGACGATAGCGACAGAGCGCGACCATCCAAACCTGCTGCTCAGGTGGACCACCACTTTTTACGAGATGGCTAGAACCTGTTTACCATGAAACGATCACTGTTTGGTTGCTTCATCTCTCAGTGAAATGTGTTCGCCCGTTGATTGAGGATAAATTGCTATGTATATGTTCCCCTATCGTCAGGGGTGTGGATTTGTATATATTTGGGGTGCCCGGGCACCCCCAATGAAACGTGGAGTCAGTGTTTAAAATTCCTTTAGGTCTAATTGTCTATCGGTTCCAGGACTTCAAACTGGTTTTATTTGCTTAAGCAGATATGTGTGAGGGCCAAAACAAAGACAATATCATGCTATCTGTTTTTACGTGATGGTTATTGATGTTTCAAATTTGGGCACCCCAATGATTTCGGAAATCCATGTCCCTGCTTATCGTCCGGAGCCGGCAGACTCGTTCGGAAAGGCGATGGAATAGAAATGTATAGGTACCGGGTTCGAGCCCAGCCCAGTTCAGGTTTACGTTTTTCGTTCGTGTTGTTTTGCAAAGTTTTTAGTAAGAAATTTTAGGAAATAATTTTTGTACATTTACAACAGTGACACTATAACGCATTAATGGATGATTCTCTGTAAGCCACATGACGAATTCAGAAATGTGTGTGAGAGGGGGTTTGGGATAGATGTGCAGTGGTAAGCATGCTTGCTTTCCACGCGGTTTACCCGGGTTCAGGGCCCGGCAAGTTCAATTCTCTGAAAAAGGAGGAATACGAATCCTCAGAAATTGTTCCAAGAGGGTAAGGGTTGACGATGCAAAACAACCCTGCCAGTTGGTACGTTGATCAACCCCAAAAGGCCCCGGCTGAAGTGAACACTGTTGCTTCGGGTGTTTTTAATCGTTTACATCGTGTGGTGAACAGCTTTTTCAACGTGTTTCTCCTTAGCGACATATTTGTATCCACTAGGGGTGCTAAAGAAACATATAGCTGTGTTTGCGGCCTCAGCGCCAGTACTAGTTTGATACATATAATTTCAATCAGATACGCATGTTTTATTTATGCTGCATTCGGGTCTTTGTGTGTTTTTAGCTATACTGACATCACCTGTTATTGGGTTTTAAGACCTGTTGGTGATATAATAACGATACATCAAATACATCAAATACATCAGATGCATCAGATACATCAGATTCAAAGCGTCATGTCATGAAGAGGCGAAGCATTCTTCAAAATACTGTTTTGCGCTAGAAAAGGAGCATAGTATTAGAAAGAGCATTGGACGACTGCAGGAAGATGATCAAGTGTAATAGTGTGCTCAACCAGTGATTGAAAATTTTTCGAAACATTTACAGGAAATGTACACCAACAGCGGTTAAATCAATTTATACGCTGGGCTCCTTGCCTCATGCGACATTCCTCAGCTCCCAACGGTAAATCAGGAGATTTAGACAGACACATTGTCATAGAAGAGCTACATGAGTGTATAAAAATATGAAAAGTGGGAAATATCCTGGCTCAAATGGTTTACAATTTAGTTTTTAGGGGCCTCTGGACAGATATACCAGACTATTTGCACAGATACGTGTTATATATTCAACGCTCAGATAACAGCTTATCAGTATTTTGCGAAGGAATTGTAACCCTGATACCTAAAGCACCAGAAAATGCGCAGAGACTAAGGCCTGGCGATCACTTTCCTTTTTGAACGTATTCTCCAAGATACTGTTTGCTAGAATGGCAAGAAGGATCAAGTCTGTGCTAAGAAAGCTTATTAAACTCAGAACAAACTACATATCCGAGCCGCAGGTTTATTGGGGAGAATCTAAGAGTCACATATGATACTATACACCACTGTAATGATATCAATATCTCCGGGGTACTAATTGTGGCAGATTTTCAAACGACCTCCGAAACTTTAAATTGGACGTTCCTTCTCATAGAGATGGAAAATAAACTTTGGTCTTATATTTATCAGTCTGGTTAATTTGCTTTACATGAGTACATATAACTTTGCCAGAATCTCACTAAATGGAGTGTTAGGCCAGATAATTTTCCTGCAACGTGGAGTAAGAAGTTGGTCCGGCCGGTGGATGCCTTTTCAATATTGTGGTTGACGTCCTTACACTATTGCTAAAACGATCTCCCTTTGTCTGTGGTATAAAATTAACTTCTAATGATTAAGTTCGCAGTACGCAGATGATACGTGCATATTTATATCTGGTTCAAGACAATGTATGGAAAGCGCATTTAGAGAGCTTCATCATTTTTCTGCGGTTCCGGTCTAAGTAGAAAGTGTTAAGCAACTGGCCATATCGACATTAATGAAGTCGTCCTTGTCAGGATTACTCTTGGGTTACGAAAGTAAGAATATTAGGCATAACGTTCAGTAATAGTTTCGAAAATATTTCGGAAGATAACCTGACCACAAAATTGTCAAGCCTAATACTACTCATAGAAAGAGAGAGAGAAAGGTGGTATTATAATCATAGGAAAGATTGCTGTGATTAAATTTCTATTTATGTCAAGGTTCCTTAATATTTTTTGTGGCCTAACCGACACACCAGCTTCCAGGGTCACATGGCGTCGCCAACTCTTCAAGGCTCATTAATATACTTTTTCATTACCAAACCCAAAACTTGCAGTAATCGAAAATGTCCAAACAAATTCTGTATATATTCATGTGACGGCAAACCCGATATAATTAAACGATCTTCATTGCTCCAAACTTATGGTAGTGATGGATTGAAAATCTTAAGCGTTCAGCACTATTCAAAGCCTGAATATTTCAAGGTTGAAACGTTTGTGGTTCGCAAATGGTATGTGGTATGTCTTTTTGCCGAAAGGTATTGGGTACGATGTGCCGGAATCATTGATGCTTGGACCAAAAATGACGGACAGAATTAAATACCGCATTAAAGGAAATGTGGCACCTTTATAACGTGATTTTAACTGACATAGCCATGTTGTAAGGGATGCCGGAAAACCCGGTTCTCAATATACCATTTGTCTTGAAGCTCAAAATTTTCGTAGAGAAAAGCTACAAACCTACCTGAAATGAACCCCAAATGTACCCCAGCCAGGCGGATACAGTTGTCAGCTGTTGGTGTGACGACAGTGCTGACGTCACGGTGAGAAATCAGCCAATAAAAGCCCTTGAAACCTATTGAATATGGTAGTAGTTGCCAGATCATGACGTCATCCACAGGCAGAGGCTTATTTTCACCCTAGAGGAGCATTCTAAAAATCAAAATATTGAGCTCATTGTACATTTTTCAAAGGAATCATGGACGTTTTTATGATCTTCGGCTAAAAATACTTTTTTTATATTTTTGCACTCCCTTTCCCGGGAGCATTTTGTGTTAGTCGCTGGTCTCATTCATACAACGCACTCACACTACGTACAGAGCGGAAGTTTCCATTTGCTGGCACCCAAACAGGACAGCGGCACCGCACTCGGCGGGCAATAGGCTGCTCCAGTCTCCCCAGGCCGCAGCGCCCGGCACAGGTCGAGCCCTCACATGAGGGCCGCGGGCGGGAGACCAGACCGGTGGATCACTTTAAAGGCTGATCAGGCCCGTGCACCCACAAACAGGGACGCTGGCTGGCACGGCGTTGATTCTACTGCCGGCGTACTCCCCAGTGTACCGCTATCTCTTGAGTAGGAGGCGGCCGCGGAAAGGGCTGCCTTAGGTCAGCCTTGATCCAGAGGTCTTCCACACCCAAGCGTGATGCCTTTGCCAGCTGCTCCACGGGGGTGGCAACTAAAAAGACCCCCTAATTACACTAAATTCCTGGATTCGACCAGGGTGCCACATTCCCTTTGAGAACCCTTTCTGGAGAGATGCAATAACTGCATGGGAGGCCTTTATTAGAAGATTCATTAGAAGATTATTAGACCAGCGGCCGAAGAGCTTTGGAACGAACCAATATAGTGCTGTAAAAAATACCAAATTTCAAACCAGCGTTGTGAGACAATGGGACTGCCGTGGAATAAGATTTATCGGAGGCCTTTGGGATTCTTCCAACAGACATTTAGTGCTCAAAGCAGAGCTAGTGGAAAAAATATTTGATTCAAATGAATTTCTTGAAATAGAGTCACTAGTCGGGTCGTTACCAAGCTCTCTTCAAAGGCTTCATGGATCATTTGTTTTTGTGCAGCCTGTGTCCTATCACGCAATATCCAGCTGATCGGCGAGAACAAAATAAGCTGTGTGACATATTCGGTATTTATTGCTCATTATATATGAGTCCAAAGAAGATCTTGACGAAAATCTAAGGCTATCATGGACAAGGGATGTCGGTTGCTGCAAAAAATTATCGCTGTTAAAAGTAGCTTCCGCAACAAGATCGATCATATTGGCTAACTGTCATTATAAGCTAAAAACATAATCCGGGTCACCAAAAGGGATTTACATTATTGTCGAATAAGTGAAGGACTCAGCTGCTCATTTTGTGAAAGAAGTGAGGAAACAATATACTGCAACTCTTTTGGGAGTGCCAAATTTACCAAAACAATATGGCTGATGTTTCCCGCGCGTTGCTCCGAGGTGGGCTACAATCTCGAGATAGCTCAAATTAAATGGTATTTTTATCCACTAGTGTAACCATTTATAGGCTTTAGTTAAGACTTTGACAACATTTTTATGGCAAACACCAATGCAAAAAATGTCACCCTCTGCGGCGCATTTCAAGACAATAATTGGTGTCAGAATCGGAAATCAAATACTTATCAGCGTTAATGAATCGTTAACTTGAGAGATTTCATAAAAAGTGTCGAGTACTTGCAGAAATAAATCGCTCATGATAGGTAAAGACTGTTGCAACTGATTATTTCTTTGTTTGATTTGAGACTGAAGTTTTTCATGAAGCTAGAATTGCCCGAATGACCATGTATGTCTGTATGACTGCCTAGTGCATAGGCCTGTTGAGTTATTTTTCAGGGTTGCCGAAGATGGGTACGGTAAAAAGCACGGTCTTTATTTAACGTGTTTTGCTTGATCTAGCATCTTTTAGGTAAGGTGAAGGAAATTTTAACGTGATACTAGGCGCGTGCCCACTCTTTTGACTTGCCTGGGTGCAAGTTTCTGGCTACGTATTCAGTGTATCTGTTCAGTGTCTGCTTCAGACGTTGAGATCCTTGTGCCGGCTCCAGGTATAGGTGGCGCGCGGGTGACCATTTCGGTTTCCGACAGGTGGTCACTATCTTAGGCAAGTCGCTGGTGTTCAATTGTCCAGTGCCTGGAGGGACGCTGTAAACGATAAAGGAAACAATGCATGTCTGTACCCAGTTCCCTTCTGGCGGACATCGAATAACGTAATGTGTTGCTTCATAAATAAATAAAAAATACATTTTATATTTCATTTCCGACAAGCTACCTGGGGCTACATCGGAATTCGTGCTCGAGGGCTTGGTCGAGGCTCCGAGGCTGAAAAAACCGGACACAGAGGTGCCAAAATATTAATTGCATTTCCTTAAAAATGTTACAAATCCTGACATTCCAGCCATGACACCCATCCTCCTTGTCCGCAGCGATGACATCCACAGCTGTCTTTATGTCCAGCGCCTGTGACATGCCTCCACTTCGCGACCACCTCCTGTTGCCAGTTCAGCCGCTCTTCGAACAATATTTCAGACTCCTCCGTCACTCCTGTTTGTAATTCCTGGAAGTTCCAATCAGAAGTAGCCTTGGTGTCTTGCACGCGCCTCTTACTCGACTTCTCTATACCTTCCGCAGCGTTCTACCTTCTGTTTGCAGCGTTCTACCTTCTGTTTCGTTCGTCATGCACCGCCGTTCCTCCGGGCCGAGCAGCCTGCATTAGTTTAAAACCCTCACTGTTGGAGGGAAAAGTCGTCGCCCTTATGATTTTCCCCAAACAACGCTGAACAACGAAACTTACATTAGCTTATTCCTGATTAATTTCACGTATCTTACCGCATTTTTAGGCCAAGTCATGTCAGGCCAAGGGGCTATTCAAGGTCAAGCGACCCGACCTCAAAACCCAAAATCAAGAGTTAGAGACGGCACCAAAGGAACATCTGCTAACTGGTCAGTTTAAAAATTGCAAAATATGATGAGCCTACAAACCTGCTATCTGGGAATTTTCATATTTTTGGCTGAATAGATCAACTTGAAAGCCCTTATACCATGTATTCTTATCACGATCTTGATCATAAAGTTGAGTTTTTGACCATCTGACCTCCCAAAAGTTATGTGAGGTCATACGAGCATACAGTGATTATTTTGCCACAAACTTCGTACTAAATTGAGGTAAATATCCCATTTTACTTTCATTGTGTTTATCTTGTCACGGGGAGTTGATTGATATGCAACATGACTATACCAGGTGACCATGCACTGGCAGATCCAAGGGGTGCCAAAGGTGCCGTAGGTCCCACAAAATTAAAATAGTATCGTTTGGTCCCCAAGAGAACTTAATTTTGGCCGTTTTTTCAAATACTATGTTTTTGTGATTTTTCTTGATTTAGCCCCTCCCCCGCTCAAAACGTTGGTTTGGGCCCCTCCAAAAGTTGCTCCTGGATCCGCCAATGTTACCATGTGACCCTGACCTAGCACGATGTCGAGTCATTTTCACAATCTTTCACAATTTGATCTAGCAAGGTTATATTATACATCATTCGATTCGCTACGATGAAAGGACTCCAATGATGTCTAAAGATTTGCTCTAGTTTCGCTGCGTTCAATCATATACGGGAAAATGTACACTAACCTCTTGTAAACCTATGGAATCTTCCTTGTCCATTGCTGACCTCAACACTGACCTGACAAAAAATAGTACCTACTTGTAATTCCTCTTCGTCTCCTCAAGAGCTTTCGAACACCACCAGTATTTTTTATTTATTTTTTCCGGGAAATGAGATATGGAGGAGGGGGTGAAATACGCCCCCAGCAGGGTGGTTGTTAAACTTCCTAATAGCAGTGTCCTTGAACCCGATGAATTCGGGTATTATGAGGACACCTCATAGCAGCAGTATTTTTAAGCTTGCACAGCACGATTGAGATGTCAGCTATCAGGGCTGCCATGCTTATTGTGTTGCTTCTGCACTCCACATCCTGAGGGTATTTTGGGCTTCACATTTCTCTGCACCAGATGTTTCGTTTGACTGTACCAATTTCTCTGCCACGAACCTGCATCCAGAATGATTGGTAAGCGGTGCCGTCCCAGGAGGTAGGAGAAGAGAGAGAGAGAGAGAGAGAGAGAGAGAGAGAGCGAGTGAGTCCACAAAGAACAACTCATAAAAGGCTGCATAGGCTTTTGATTCTGGAAAGGCCACAAACTCTCTTAATTCTGGAAAGGCCACCGACTCTTTCAATTCTGGAAAGGCCACAGACTCTTTCAGTTCTGGAAAGGCCACGGACTCTCTCGATTCTGGAAAGGCCACATACTCTTTCGATTCTGGAAAGGCCACCGACTCTTTCGATTCTGGAAAGGCCACATATTCTTTTGATTCTGAAAAGGCCACAGACTTTCGATTCTAGAAGTGCCACTGAGTCAGAGTCTGCCAATTAAGTGTTTTGATCCTGTTCTCAGACGTTCCGAAGTAGGTTATCAAAGCGATAAGTTCAGCCTTTTCATACGGCATTTCCACTACCGTTGCCTTATTCTTGTCAGTGTTAGATCATTCCTGTGCCACACACCAGCAGATAGAAACCAGGTCTCTCCCAGCAAGTCTCTCATCTGTTTCCACGAACCACCTTGTTACCCAGTATTTGCACCTTTTCCCGTCCTTAATCACGCCCACGAGCCTATCTGCAGAAACTTGGCATGCTTTGAATTAAGTTTCCACCTTCTCTACTAGCCTTTCCGCACCATTCCCTTCCGGTTTAACCATGGAAAGAAAAAGAAGTCAGGTGCCTAGTCTTGCTGACCAGGCATACAGTCACAAAGTTGTTATCGGCCATAGCAGGCTTCCACCTTGTTGGAGGCCGTACATGCAGCACTTGTCTACCTGCGTGACAATCATGTCACGCTTTCTTGCATCGCCGGGTAAGCGGTCGGGTTCATGTGCGAGTGTACGGCATGTTCGGCTCACTCGCGCGGAACTCTAAACCCCATGCCATGTTCGTGCATACAGTGTTTACTCGCTCTGCGTGCTGGGATGTACGAGTAAGTGGACGACTGGACCATAGCCCGGGTGCCAAGGCTTCTTGTATACTGTCATTATAAAGGGTTACAGCTTGTTCAACCAACAGGTTTACAATCCCTAGATCAGTGTATTAACACGCGCATTGACGGGGGTCTGAGCCACCTCCGCCTTGACGGAGGGGCGGGTACCCGCCCCCTAAGATCTCGAGAACCGTGCTAGGTAGTGAAAAACGGTAAAGAGCGTTGGATAACTCATCAACTTCTCCATAGATAATAGTTGTACAATTTTTTGTCAGGTCATATTTAAGGTCACTAGAGGTCAAAACATGCCGTCATAGGCATAACATGTAAATTAAGTTTTCGGCCATTACATCTGAAAAAGTAAAGATAGAGCAAAACGATTTCAACTATATGAATCCTCGCAGCAAGCCGAATTGAATGATATATAATATGACCTTGCTAGGTCAAATCAAGGATTTGACCTGACCTGAGGTCAGGTCAAGGTCAAATTGGGCAAAATGCATGTTATTAGAACGGCAATGACAATGAAAATATAATGCAGTTAAAATAAACGTCCTATCTCTATTTATTACTAAGTTATTCAGTTAAAACCATTTTCCCATGTATTTCCAATGGAGAGGTCATGGCTCGTACCTGACCTTAGGTCATCGATATCAAAAATACCGGAACGTAATTTAGAGAACTCGGTGGGGCCATTATGTGATGAGTTTCAATCAGAAAGGTTCACCCTGTTCCGACTTATGCTATCTTAAACTTTTTTTAGGTCAGGTCACTTGACCTGTACTGGCGACCTGACTTGAAATTACCTAACCGTAAAATTTTAACAAAAGTTTTAAAAATGATGAGGAAAAAGGTATGCCAAGTACGGCGGCACTACGCGCCGCCGTTTTTCTGCTATCTCCGAAAAACCCGAGGGGGGGTACCCGCCGCCCCCGTCAATGTGCGTGTTAAATATGCGGACATAAGTTATCTTATTCGATTTTCTTATTGTTTATTGAATTAGTCATCTGCAGCCGCAGTTTTGTGAGCGCAGCCGTGCACGAAGTCCGCAACTTTGCTCAGATTCACTTTATCGTCTACTATTCGCGCCCGTCGTCGAAGGGAGTGTCCCAAATAGTGTCCTTGTGTATAAAAGACTGCAATGCCTCAGTATCTAGAACACCACACATAGCTCAGTGCTGCAAGGTCTGGTGGAATTTCACAAATCTAGAGGATTCGGAACTGGGTTTGCGTAATAATTTGCCTTCTGGCGGATTTTAATTTGTAGCGGGAAACGTGGAGGATATCTCTCCAGAAAAGTACTGACGACCATGGGGTAATGGTCCCCATGACCTTCCATGTTAGTGACGCCCCTAGTCATGAAAAATAATGTCTGCCTGCCTGTAACATAACTTTTGTTTTTGGTCAGGGGATTCGCTGGGGATATTTCGGCTGGCATCAAAAGAATTGAGCCCATTGAGGCATTCCACTTCCGTGAACAACATATCAGAGCTGCCCTGCTCTTTACGGCTGTGTGGTAAAAGTTTGAAGCACTTTCCGCTGTGCTTATGGTCAAGTATATGATTGTTGGTTCTGGTCCACGTCTCGTAACCAGGATATCATGTATGTGTATTGCGCGTGACATTAAGTTGTTTTTCAACTTGATGTTGATGCAATGTCGCAACATCAATTTGTTTCGACATTGCAATTTATAGACTCCTGTACCTGATAGTGAAGCATTGTACTTCAAGCAAGTGTATGTTAATATATGTATAGTAACATCGAACCGACTGCTCCTTATATAACCCAGGCCTTAACCATCCGACATGTTACACCACGCGTTGAATCCCCCAGCCAATTAAACCCTCTCGACAGCAGTCACACCAACGACTGCGCCGTGTCGTCGCCGGCCCCGAGAGGGGGAGGGGAGGACGTCGCTGTCGGCGACAGGGCCGTTGTCCGTCCCTTCGAGTCGGATCATCGTGCGGACGACAACACACCAGTGATAAGCGGGCAACACGCTGCCGAGGAGCTTGCCAGCACCCATAGCCGAGCGGGAGCGGTAACGGCAGCCAAATTCTGCTGAACGGAGGCTCCTGCAGCGAGCGACTCTGCTGCCCGGTCTGAGTTGGAGGCTACAAAATGCGACTGTTGGAGGTTGTTTTATGATTGAGGCGATAAATTGTCGTCCTGGTCTTAATGGTCCGCGTGGTCTGGCCGGGAGGAATGGTTTTGGCACCTCTCGCCTCTGGGGACGGGGGCTGGGGGTGGAAGGGTGGCGGGAGTTACTTGTTGAACGAACAGTGACAATGGGGAGGAAAGGATGTAGCTGTAGCGTTGCGGAATGTATAAAACAATTTCCAATCTCCAAGTATCGCTCCCGGAACACAAATGCCACCATCAGGAGCATCCAGTGACTGTGGACAAACAATGTGGCTCATAACCCTAAACACAGTCAATACCCACACCGAGTACATCTGACACACGTCAAACAAGCGAGGCTCAAATCACCATGTACTCACAGGGCAGTGGCGGGGGAAGGGGCGCGGCTGGTCGGAACCGTGGTCGTTGCAGTCGCTGCTGCCATCAGCAGCAGGGGGTACACGGCCGGGGTGCTCCTCCAGCCGCTCAACGCTAACGGCATCGCGGAGCTGTGTCACATGACCGGTGTCGTGTCACATGACCACTGCAGACCGAGCCTGCCATCGACTGTCGGCGCTGGCGGCGCGGTCGATAGCCTACGGTGGAGCTGCTGCCGCCGCCGCCGGCGCACGCGCTCCACTATCGACGACCCTCGACGTCGTCGCTGCCGCCGCTGCCCCCTCCCTCCAGCGGCGGAGACATTCCCCAGGTGAGTCCGGAAATCCGCCCTCGCCCGTTGGCAGGAGCGGGCGCCCGGACTGAATCTCGGTGCAGGTCACTCTGAAGACGGAAATAGGGTCAAGTGATGACGGCCTCGGTTCCGCTGTGGATGCGGAGTGTGCTGCAGGAGAAACACTGAAATATGGAAAGCGTCGATTCTAAACAAATTGCCATCACCTGAGCTTCCAGTTTCAACGTGGGCCTCCATTGCAGCGAGACGACAGGCTGCATTGGGAAAACGTCAGATGAGGATGGACTTAATTCCTTGGACGTCATTTGCAGCTCAGTAAAGTGTGCAGTGGCTCATAGTTTGGGGGAGAGGGGCTAGCATTTCCCCGCCACCCTCTTGGACAATGGGCCCCGTCGGCAACAATTGCAAGTCTAATCGGTTCTAATTGCGAGTGAAATTCTAACTGCTTCTCCTATGGAGATTTTCTTCTGTTGTGGGTGACCTGCCTGGTAACGTAGGTAGCTTCTAGAATCCGTGGGTTTTGTGAAGAGGCTTGTGCTCAAAAGCCCGAAGAATTCAGCTTGATCAAAACTTCCAAAAACCAAATCATTGATATACCCTGGTCCGGTGATATACGGAATGATGATATACCAGTGACCTATACCGGTGATATAACTGCGTGTTCGGATGGATGTTGCTTTCACAACTGTGAAATCGTCATAACTCCCCTTTCCCATTTAACCATATGTTCCACATGTCATCAATGAACCGTAGGAAGACAAGGGGTTTACCTCAGAGCATCCTAGAGAGGTGCCCTCCCATGTTCCCACATACCTACAAGCACAGTGGCAGATACAAGAGGAGTCTAGAGGAGGGCTCAAGACCCACCCCCCGAAATTACAGAGTACCTATAGTTAATGCACAGGCGGAGGCTGATCCAACGCAATGATGAGAGAAGCTCGACCCGTAGCCCCCTCCCGAAATGAAATCCTGGATTCGCCACTGAACACGTATATTTACGACTAAGTCTGGGCTGGATTGCCGTGTCATTCCTCTGTGTTAAGTTGTTTTCTGGACCAAAACTGAAATTATTATTGTGTAGTATCAGTTCTATCATCTTCATAACCTCCTCGAACGGAATCGACTTGTCTTGCCTCAGTTCCAGAGCCTGTCGGCATGCCTATATCCCTCCCTACCTGGAACACTGGGGTAAAACTTTATTACGTACATACAAAAAAAGCAGCGGTGCACACTTGCACAGCCACCCTGGTTTCTGATTGGCTGCGGTATATCATCCAGGTTGACCGGGAAGTTCCTGGTATCCCTGATGAAGGTGACCTGGTTTTCAACATGGGTTGGCAGCTCTCTCTCTCTCTCTCCGCCACATCCGCTACCTTTTTTGTTGCATGTCTCTTTCATTTACCAGTTTTTACTTACCCTCTTATTATAATTTTATCACCAGAATATATCAGTGGAATATTAGGGGTTGTACCAAATAATAATGCAATACCTGCTGTATAATTACTTGTGCTTCCTTTTCAATGGGATGATCTACGGCAAATACATTTCCGTGTATTCGATATAAATTTTTGCGCCAGAATTCGACTCAGGTGTATTTTTGCAGCCCATCCTACTCCGTGAGTGTTTTTAGCGCTTCGAGAGCAATATTTTTTGCATTGAGCTGCAAATATATTTCTCAAAATTACATTTTCAATAAGTTTACGCTGGTGTAAAATGTTTCGAAAAATGGTGGAGACTTAGGCACCCGTATAATTACTTCCTAAGCTCTTCTGATATTAATAGGTAGTGCAGTGATTCTCTGAGGTCTGGCTTATTTTGATAGATCAGAATAATGTGACGCTTAAAGGCGTTACATTTTTCTTCCGCTTTAGTTGCTGAAGAAGCTTACCCCGGCATGAAAGGCTTCGAGAAAAGCTTGGAATTTAGACATTATAGAAACTCACCAATTTCTGGTGCATTCCATTTTTCAGTTTAGTTTCTTGTGCTATATTAATCAAGGCCAGACACTATACGTTTGATTAGAGAGATGCAGCCGACCAGTTTCTGCTGGCAGCCAGCCTCAGAAGCGGCCGCAGCGTGGCTATCCCGCTGTGGCCGGGCGTGTGTTATTCGGCAGTGGCAGGCTAGGATGAGTGATGGGGGTCGCCGATGGCAGAGCAACATCACTGGTGATGGAGCGGCTCCGGTGGCCTCCTCACCATCGCGGCGATATGACGACAGACATCGACAGCGCCAACAAACAGCAGGAGTATGCATCATGGCGAGATGGGCCCCTGGTCAATGAGACGTGTCGCTGGTCGAGTTGTTTGGAGAGGATCATTTGGTGTCTGAGGTGGGTATGATATGATCCCGATTTTAAGGGTAGGAACGTGTAGGACACTGGGAAGCCAATGCATAGTTTGGAGTGATTTATTTCCAGACACGCCAAAGGGCAGTTTTATACATATTTGATTTGGGATAACGCTCTATTTGGCATAAATAACAGATATTTACTTCGATAGCGTCCATCATACCTAGACCAGGCAGTAACATGGAGGCGCGTATTCTTCAACTTCATTCCATGTATTTATCTCATCGTCCACGAAGGGAGTCCATTTAAAGACAAAGTCAAATTAATCCTCAGTCAGGAAACTCCAGCAATACATAATTATCACATAAAACATAATATAATATACAATGTAAAACGCATAGGTGCAATGGTACGTTCAGCCATAAGGTCCCATAATTTCCAAGCTAAAACTATAGCTAAGATTTAAAACGAGGCCACATAGCCAACAACTTTGCTTCTAAATGCACACAGCGTGTCATTGAATATGTCCGCTAGTGGACACCGGTCTAGGAACTCAGTTTCCCCTGGGTAACTTCCTGAACACTTCCCTACTTCCTCAGCTCAATAGCAATCATGAGATGGCTGACGAAGGCTATTCAGAGCACCTTCGTCACAGTACCTTCCTTCACAGTGTTACACGAGCATATGGAGTGTGAATTAATGTCGTTTGTATTTTTATCACCGGGACACTGGATGAGAATGTTTCTAGCAATAATCTTATTTTAAACTTGAGGACATTTCTTAGAAGTAATATATCACGTTGAGTTCCACGAGATGCTAGTGAAGTAAGTTCAAATGTTTCAGTAATTCTTCATAGACTAATTATCTGCATTTCTGTCTTGAGTGCGTGTTTAACCACATGAGAAACTTGTGAAACACTCTTTCTAATCTATTCACATGTGATGGTGCCGCCCCACTCCATATGACGGAGCAGTAATCTAGTACGGATCGAACGTGAGCGTAGTAAGAAACAAGGAGGCGGACTGACCTGCTGAAGCATCCTCTCGTGTCAGCTCTTTGAAAACAGCGAATGAGGAAACCAAGCGACCTGTATGCCTTTTACTATGTTATATATGTGAGACCCGAACGTGATTTTAGTATCTAAAATGACGCCTAAATCCATGATACTTATCTAGCGCCAATTTCATTTTCTTTAAACTTCGCAATCTTTCGCAGTTTTTCATCCTTACCTCTGCCCCGCGAATGTTCGTCTAGATTCACCTCATACACCGCACTGGGTAGCTCAAGAAATTCTCACCAACAGTTTTTCTTTAAAAACAAAAGTGAGCTGAGGGAGTCTGCAGACTGCAGAAATATTGGAAAATTATAGCTACATCACTTCATTCGCATTATTCGATGAAATATCGGGGTAGTTTAGATCCGAATGCGAGTAGAATGGTTTCCAGTTGCAGCAAAATATTCTCGTATTTCGGATTCCATAAATGATTCAGATTTCCATGACCTCCCAGATTTTATTTGGGGTGGGGGCCAGTGATCAGATAACAATTTACAATTGACGCTCCTCCTGCACGTGACGTGTGGCAAATGTCACGGTCATATTTTGAGGTTCTGCATTCAGGTTAGATGTAAGCCGAGAAGTAACGTTACAAACGTTTTCCTAATCTATAGGAGATTACAATAAGATGCCTGTGATTATATCTGCAATTGGTTGGGACGCAGAGTTCTGTAATAGAACAACTCATCATATGTGGCAAAGGCTTAAAATAGTATTGGCAGCGGCTCAAACATAGAACACCTGCACGAAAATTACGAGGTGATAGAGACATTTCCGAAATGGATAGCCCACGAGGTAAGGCCAAAAATATTGAACAGCATAAGACAAAAGAACGGCCTCTAAACCTTTAACAAAAAATGGTGGAACGCAAACCAATATAGATGCATATCGAAGGGCTCGGGACTGTGTCAATAAGTGTGTGAGGAGGGCTAAAAGATTTGCGGACTTAAGTTTAGCTCATAGCTGCAATGGGAACAGCAAACAGTTTTTTAGCTATTACAAATGCAAAGAAGCAGAAGCCTAGCATTGAACCACAAAGAAATGATGGTGTTACTTTCAATAAAGATAAATATACTATTACACTTTTAACCCTCGCCCCACGGGGGCCATCGATGGCCCCCTAAGGTTTCTCCGGGTTGGCAAAAAACGACGAGACGCAGCACCGCGGTTGAGGGCTCTACCTCTCACTGCATCATTTTCCCACCATCACGGAAATGTTTTACCCCGGGTCACTTAAGGTCAGGTCACCAGACGAGGTCAACCAAGGTCACCTCACTTCACCTTTAGAGCTCTGTGAGAGCTACATTTAGAATTCGATCAATTTGAAACTTCCTACACTTTATGGCCCCTCTAGGGTGTACAAGGTGTATATCCGAGATTTTTCGATTTCGTGCCCTGAGGTCAGGTCACGAGGTGACCTCTCCCATTGAAAAAGCATGGGAAAAGCTGTCTTATGATGTAAAAGTCACAAAAGCGATTGAAAATGCTCAGCTTGATCAGAAAAGCGTTCTTGGGCACCCTTTCACGGATTCCAGGGGCCGTATTTAGTCTTTTACCTCGCCAAGGTCATCCAAGGTCACCAGGGTCAAAAACAGTATTTTGACAATAACTTTTGACCTAATTAAGCTAGAGCGTTGAAACAAACACCATCGTGTTTGTCTTGTCACTAGCTTTCATTTGATATACGGCAAGGTCACTTTCTGACCTTTCGTGACCTCAGGTCATCTTAGGTCACGAGGTGACCTCTGGAGGTCAAACCAATGGCGGGAGGTCTTTACGTTTCACATAGCGGAAAAAGGACTGACAATTTCCTATCAAATGTACTTTACCAGACTTCAATAGCTCTAATAGCATGAGAGTTATGCCAAGTTTGCTTAAGCATTGCATATTTGAGTGAAAATGGCCGATCTTGACCTAATTTGACCTCTGGAGGTCAAAACATTGACCTGAGCACTAAAACATCAAAGTAATTTCTTACTGAATTCACGCGAGCCTTCTAATGCACTTTGTAGATTTGCGCTAACGCCCATATTTTCGGAGTTAGAGGGGGCATCGATGGCCCCCGGTGGGGCGAAGGTGGCGCTGGACTCCCGGTGGGGCGCGGGTTAAGTAAGCATTTCACCTCAGTTTTCACACATGGAACACCGATTCCGTCAAATAAGGGCCTTGGAGACGCAGCGCTAACTGCTAACATCGGGGACCCGGAAATTAATTTACAGATTGTAAGGAAGAACTTGAGCAGTATTGGATCCAATAATTCCGCCGGGCCTGATGTAATTCTAGCTCGTATCGTAAGACAAACTAAGGATCAACTAGCTCACCCTTTCATTTTGATCTTTAGATGGTCTACTGAATTTAGTGAAGTTCCTGATGACTGGATACGAGCAAATGCGGTTCCTTTTTTCAAAGTTAGTTAAGGGCTTTTTATAAGGCGTTCTGTGCAAGGCACCTTTGCCCGCATCTAGAGTGCTATTTTCAAAAAGGGATAGAAGGACGAGGTCAGTAAGTATCGCCGAGCAAGTGGCATCCCTCGTTTTTAAGGGTCTCAAGAAAATTAAGAACCACATTCAGAATCACCAAGAAAAAATAAATTGATTAATGACTCCCTACATGGTTTTGGCATAGGGAGATCATGCACTACAAACTTACTGAACTTTTTTTCTATAACAAAGCAAATACCGATGGTAGCCCTGTGGATGTAATTTATTTAGATTTTAGTAAGGCTTTTGATCATGTATCTCTCATGAGACCAATTTTATAATTCCATCCCGGGCAAGAAACTGGATTAAGGAGTGGCTAGTAGGGAGGAAACAAAGGGTCTTGCTAAATGGAGAAAAATCTGAATGGGAAAACGTTACCAGTGAGGTGCTACAGGGCTCTGTTCTGGCCCCGCTGCTTTTTGTGATATATGTATATAATATTGAACAAGATGTTCGCAATAAGATTTCAAAGTTTGCAGATTTCATCAAACTGACTTGAACCGTGGACCCATCTGGACGCAAGGGTCTGCAGGAGGGTCACAGTGCCTTCACTAGAGATCAAGGCATGCCATCATAGGGATGAGATGTAAATGAAGGTTTTCGGTCATTAAATCTGAAAAAGTAAAGATAGAGCAAAACATTTAGAGCATTGCAATCCTTGCAGCGAGCCAAATCTAATGATACATAATATGACCTTACTAGGTCAAATTACGTCAAATCAAATGTTAAAATTCATATCATTAGAACTGCAAAGACAAGGCAAATCTAATCCAGTTAAGATGGGTGCTCTATCACTATCCATTACTAATTTATACAGTTATGACCATTTTTACCCATATATTTCCAGTGGAGAGGTCATGGCTCGTACCTGAACTTAGGCCGTCGATATAAAGAATACCGGAACACGTTTTAGAGAACTTGGTGGGCCCATTATGTGATATGAGTTTTGATTGGATAAGTTTACCCTGTTCTAACTTATACTATCTTAGAAGGTCACTTGACCTGTACTGGTGATCTGACCTGAGATGATCTAACCTTATATAATGAGAAACAAGATTGGAAAATGATCAGAGAAAAGGTATTGCAAGTGCGGCGGCGCTGCGCGCTGCAGTTATTATGATATCTCTAAAAAAATCCCGAGAGGGCGGGTACCCGCTCCCCCGTCAATGCGCGGTTTAAGATACTTTCATTCTAGCGTGGTTTCAGGTTCTGAGGTTCTGCTTTATTTACACGTTTTATTTCGTCCAGTGACATCACTTATGTAACCTGTGTTACTACCTTTAGTACATTGTAAACAACATTTTTGACGGGATGAAAACTAATTTCGACCACTTTTCGTAGATATGCAGAATATCAAATGGAAATGTGTTTTTATAGTCTGTCAAACAACCTTTTTTGTCACTGGAGTTCTCGGTAAGCAACCGACCCCTCCTTGCCGTTTGGAAGCTGAGGAGGATAGTTGCAGTGAGCTGCAGCGTGTTCCCTCTGACGGTATATAATTGTTTACCGTAGTCAGAGGCGTCGCCACTAACAGGGGTCATGAAGGCCATGGTCCATATGGATTTTTCTTAAGGATCTCCACCTGACTCAGGAAGCTCCTTTGATACTTAGAGTCTAGAATAGCCCCTTAGTATCAAAGAGCATGGCCTCCCCTGCTTATAAAGGAGGCCTCCTAGTTGGCCTATGCTGGAGGCCCTATAATATGTAAAGGAGGCCTATAATGGCATATTTATAAGACCATTCTGCTTAAAAACTGTGCCCCTAAATTTCCCCCGTACTTATAAAGCAAGTCACCCGAACGACCTAGCCAGGAGGCCCTCACTTATAAAGGTGGCCACTAAATGTCCTATATGGAAGTGCCTTTACTTGTAAACGAGGCCCCTTACTTATAAATAAAGCCCCTAAATGACCTACAAAACTGATGCCCCCAAAAGCTAGGAGGCCCCATCAGGACCAGAAATAGGAGACCGTCTTTGATCCTGGCCCCCATGAAAAGAATGCCGTGACAACGCCCCTGTCCCTAGGTCAATTGGTGGCCTAGAGTAGTTAACCACATGTCCTGAACATGCAAAAACCAAGTAACATACCGGCACGAGGCCGTTTTGGGCCAATATTTAGTGACGATGTAATATAAAAAAATGTGTTTTCCGATATTTTCAACGTTCTGCACGTGCAACATGATGTCTAAAAATCTTAAGGTGTCAAAAAATGACCATTAAAACCCAATATAATCTCGCCAGTTTTGGCATCTGGCAGTAAGCGGCCAACTGCATCCGTAAAACGGCTTCTAATGCGGTGCAATATTTCTGCTTATACTCTTACATGGTAAACAAGGTCATTCCATGTCACTGACCTTTTCTGACCTCGGAAGGTCAAAGTACGATATGCTATCTGAAGGTCATACAAGTGTTCGGGAATTGATGCTAGCAGCAGGCTTCAAACATGTGTGGTACAGCGCCTGCAACGCCAGTTGAAAATCATTTAAGACCAGTGACATTATTTGACCTTTGATGTCTGCCTACTCATCCAGAACAACATCAACAAAACCAAAGACAAGCTAAAGCAAACCAATGTGGTATATAAATATGAATGTACCCACGAAGACTGTCTGCTTCGAAAAGGCATGTGCTACATTGGTATGACAACCACTACCATCTCAAGGAGACTAACCAGGCATCTTCAGTCTGGATCAATTAAAGAACACGACAAACAAAAATACACAACAGAGCTCACAAGAAAGGACCTCGTAGAGCAAACTACCATCATCGGCGGAGCCAACGACAACAGGCTCCTTGCCATCCTGGAGGCCCTCCTCTTCGTCCAGAATAGTCCCGCCATAAACGTGCAGGTAGAATCACCAAATATTCTTGAGATTTTCAACCGACCCAGTGTAGGGTGAAAATCTTAGGTGTTGTTTGCATGCCTTCTACTCGCAGCTTTCATAAAAGGTTAGCTTAAAACTAGTGATGTGATAATTGTTACAAGAGCAGAGGTCGAAAGAATTTCTCACGAGAAATAATCAAAGAACTTACTTGTTTCTCATAATGATGCTTTAGATTAGACAGTAGCACAAATTGCAATCATGTTAACTTTATCACTTTTTCTTATAATCAAGTATTGAGTGTGTAAGTGTATAACTAGATAAAACTGTGATTGATACTACTTTGAAAATGGAGTAGGTACTCTGAAACGTCAGAAAAAGGCCACAATATATGAATTTCGGTAAACTTATTGGTTCATTACCAGAAGAACCCACGAAAACCATACGAGACATCGAAAACACTACAAAAGAAAATACTAAAATGCAAGCTTTCCCTCGTCTTTAACCCACGCCCCACCCGGGGGTCCGGCGCCACCTTCGCCCCACCGGGGCCATCGATGGCCCCCTCTAACTCCGAAAATATGAGGGTTAGCAAAAATCTGAAAAGTGCATTGAAAAGCTCGCGTGAGTTCAGTAAGAAATTAGTTTGCATTTTTAAGCGCTCAGGTCAATGGTTTGACCTCCAGAGGTCACGTTAGGTCACGATAGGCTGTTTTCACTAAAATATGCAGTGCTTAAGCAAACTGGGCATAACTCTTATGCAATGAAAGCTATTGAGATCTGGTAAAGTGCATTTGATAGGAAAAGGTCAGACCTTTTCCGCTATGTGAAACTTCAAGACCTCCGGCTGGTGGTTTGACCTCCAGAGGTCACCTCGTGACCTAATATGACCTGAGGTCACGAAAGGTCAGAAATTGACCTTGCTGTATATTAAATGAAAGCTAGTGACGATACATACACGAAGGTGTTTGATTCAGTGCTCTAGCTTAATTAGGTCAAAAGTTATTTCCAAAATACTGTGTTTGAACCCTGGTGACCTTGGGTGACCTTGAAGAGGTCAAAGGGAACATATGGCCCCGGGGATCCGTGAAAGGGTGTCCAAGAACGCTTTTCTGAGCCAGCCGAGCATTTACAATCGTTTTTGTGACTTTTAGATCATAAGACCGCTTTTCCCCATGCTTTTTCAATGAGAGAGGTCACCTCGTGACCTGACCTCAGGTCGCGAAATAAAAAATCCCGGATATACATCGTGTAGACCCTGGTGGGGTCATGAAGTTTAGGAAGTTTCAAATTGATTGACTAAGAAGTGTAGCTTTTATAGAGCTCAGACGTTGAAGTGAGGTCACCTTGGTTGACCTCGCCTGGCGATCTGACCTTGGGTGACCCGGAGTAAAACATTTCAGCGATGATGGAAAAATGAATGGGTGAGAGATAGAGCCCTCAACCGCGGTGCTGTGTCCCGTTGTTTTTTCTGCTATCCCGAAATAAACCTTAGGGGGGCTATCGATGGCCCCGGTGGGGCGAGGGTTAATAAAATATGTTTTCAAGAAGATATTTCGCCGACGTACACTAATATACATATATATATATATATATATATATATATATATATATATATACATATATATATATATATATACAACAGGTTTTCACCTCACTTGCTGGCCCGGGGGAGGGGGCAACGGAGGGAGTTATATTAATTCATGCTCTCATCTTCAGTCGCTCTCACCTCATAATCATCCTAAATATACAAAACACGTCGTTGTAGTACGGGCAGTAAATATGTCTCTGGCTCAGCACCCAGTGTCAAGCTGCGCACTGGGTGTTTCCACGAGAGACAAGCATTATAAAAACATGCAATTCCCTATACCCAAGAACTTTTAGTTCTCCAGTATTTTGTCATTTTAAGCCTCGGACAACAGAATACACGAGGTTGAACACAATGAACTGGATTCGGCGAAGATTCAGCAAAATAAGACGCCCAAGTAACATTAGTGTCGAACTTTGTCCAAACACTCCGGCACCAGTTTGTACTTGAGATAGCTATTTATAAAGAAAAAAACAGTTTGATATTCTGTATATCATATGAAAATGCAGCATACTGAATTTTTATGTGGTCAACAT
The DNA here is from genome assembly GCA_034440635.1 of Lepas anatifera. Lineage (NCBI taxonomy): Eukaryota > Metazoa > Arthropoda > Thecostraca > Lepadidae > Lepas > Lepas anatifera. Next base: position 1,101,603 of record JAOTON010000708.1, on the reverse strand, counting down.
TTCTGCCACTGACCACCGCTGCAGCCGCTGTTGCCACCCGCCTCAGGGCACAAAGTGGCGACCGCTGACCTTGGCGTCAATACGGTCTGTCTGAACCGGAGCACGCGTCTGAGGCGCTGGCTACCGAAGAGAGCGCGTTGATTGCGCGGAGTTTACTCGTGGCGTTAACAGGAGCGGACGCGTGGCGGTTATTGGGAGGACACCGGGAGTTGGATGGAGGCGGTGGAATGTGCTGTATGTTATAGCTGACAGTATCGGTGAAGAGGATGACGCCCGGAGATGTGCGATGTTTCTGAGCGTGGCGGACGGCGATGTGTGCGGTCTGCTAGAAGATCCGATTGCACCGGCGGCAGTCGAGAGCGATAGCTGCAAGAATAAATATTGTAAGGCTTCTTCAGGATCACTTTGAGCCGATACCCTAAGACTTAGTGGTGAGATATCTCAACAAGGCCGTCAGCATCTCAGGAGAATCGATATCAGCAGTGGTGGATGCGACTGCACCACATGGAAAAGTCCTGTTATTTTTTTCCACCGATGAAGTGGATGGAATTTTGCGATATCGGTCTGTGTGTGGTTTAACACGCACATTGAGGGGGTCTGATCCACCTTCGCTTTGATGGGGGGCGGGTACCCGCCCAATCCCCCCCAGATCTCGAGAACCACGCCAGGTAGTAAAAAACGGTAAGCGATTTTGGGTAGCCTATCCACTTCTTAATATAAAATGTTTGAAGCTTGTTTCAGGTCATATGTATGGCCACTAAAGGTCAAAACATGCCCTCATAGGGATAACACGTAAATGAAGGTTTTCGGTCATTGCATCCGAACAAGTAAAGATAGAGCAAAACAATTTAGACCATTGGAATCCTCGCAGCAAGCCAAATCTAATGGTGTATAATATGACCTTGCTAGGTCAAATCAGGTCAAAGATGTCATTTAACCTGACATGAGGTCAGGTCAAGGTCAAATTAGGTCAAAATGCACATCTTTAGAACTGCAAATACAAGGCCAATCTAATGAAGCTAAGATAAACACTTCCACCATCCATTACCAAGTTATTTAGGTAAAACCATTTTCCCGTGAATTTTCAATGGAGACGTCATGGCTCATACCTGACCTTAGGTCATCGATATAAAAATATCGGAACATATTTTAGAGAGCTTGGTGAGCCCATTATGTGGTATGAGTTTCAATCGGATAGGTTCACTCTGTTCTGACTTATGCTATCTTAAACTTTTTTTAGGTCAGGTCACTTTACCTGTACAAGTGAACTGACCTCAGATGCCTTTACCTTAAAATGTTGGCAAAAGTTATAAACATTATCAGGAAAATGTATTGCAAGTACGGCGGCGCTACGCATCGCAATTTTTGTGCTACCTCGAAAAAAACCGAGGGGTAGGGTCCCCTCCATCAATGCTTGTGCTAAATAATGAATTCGTGCTGACTAAGCTGCTCATGGAGTCACAACTTACGTTTAAAACAGTGGTAGAACTAAGGGGCGTGGGTTTTCTCAAACCATTGGGATGCCCGGATCTGAAAGCCGTCAACTATGACAGCGCCGAGATGATTATTTGTATTGTTAAGACTTTTTTCCAAATCACCACAGCCCTCTGAAAAACATGAAGCCAATATGCAGTATGACATACGAAAATAACAAATACTGTGTGACCGCCCACTGTGAAGCCTCTACATAGATAGAGAAATGTTTAATTAGTCCTGTAGACAATTTTAAGGTCTCTGTGAAGTGTAACATTGAGTTAGGCATGAATACCTGCCTAGAAAGCATTTTCCCATGCATGAAAAGGTAAAATGGATGAGAATAAGTGTCAATGTAGGAATTTTATACCCCCCAGACAGTTAGAGCTTCACATCCAGTAGCGAGACTCACCTGGTGTTACAGGCACCTAATGACCCAAGTATTAGCTGCATCTTCAATTACCATTAAGTATGACGATGATATCTCTGCCTAGGATCTCCACCCATCTAATAGGTAGGTACCAGCACCGAAACCTGTTCATGAGGCCAGCTGTGATCAGGGCCATGCAGGCTCCTCCACAGATTATTATCTGGTCACGCGAATTTCGTTGGAAATCTTCTAAATGTGCTTGGGTTTACTTTTTATGAGCCCCCCATCATCTAATCCAGGTAATATGATACAACAGGTATATTATCATTTGGTGCGCGTGCCCTTCACCCTTACTCGATCCTCCTACACATCACGGCAAAGGCTTTGAATACACACCACAAAATGTGTATATTTTGTTTTGTATCTGAAGTGTCATATTTTTCTACATGAAGCGCAGCATTATCACAAAGTCTTTAGATTAGTACTGTCTCTCCAGGGCCTTGCATTAGTAGAAGCATTTCACCCCGATAATGTTTTAGAAAAGATCGCCACTTTGATAAAGTAAAATGAAAATTTAAAAATAAAATAATTAGAAATTTATTATTAAAATTGAATAAAAACATATTAAGGTTAAATAAAATTTTGAAATGTTTGGAGACTAAATACGAGTTTAAAGGGATTTTTTGTTAAATTATTCACGGACTAGACGGCACGCCTCGCGTTGCAAGATTAGCATGCAGCGCGTTCGGGAGTGAAGAGACGCGAGGACGCGAATGATAGGGAATTTGTGGGCGCGTTGATTGGCAAAGAAATCTTGGAAATCAGTCAATAACTTTTTGACTTTCGGGCTTTCAAAGTCAGACTTAAATTTTGAGTCCAACACAATCGCGCGGTCGCACGTTGGCCTGCACCATCCTTACCTAAACGTGTTTTGATTCAGCGAGCCGGCCTGTGGCGCCCTTCCCTGCGGGACAAGCATTGCCTTCGTCGGCCGCGGCTTCGTCGTGCCCTCTTCACGACTCAGGTTTGCTCGCCTTGCTCGCAGACTTCCGCTGCTTCGCGGCGGCTTGTCTCCGGATTGTTTATCCCATCCCTTGACGGCCGGCCTGGCGCTGCCGGGTTCCTCCGTTCCCTAGCCCGACACTGCTTGGTATCCTTCTTCCCATTTTGTAGTTTGCTTTGCCTGCCCTTCAGCAGCCGTTCCAGCAACCCTGCAAACGCTTCCGGCAACCACGAGTTGGCGTGCCGATTGTGCCTTCCGTTGTGATTGGATAAGCTGTTCTGACATAATCGAACCTTACCTAACCAAGTCTCGATTCAGCGGGTCGGCCTGCGGCGCTCCTACCCTGCGGGGCAAGTATCGCCTTCGTCGGCCGCGGCTTCGCCGCGCCCTCCTCAGGACTCAAGTCTGCTCGCCTTACTCGCAGACTTCCACCGCTTCCTGGTGGCTTGTCTCCGGATCGCTGGAACCTATTCAGCGGAACGTATATCGTTCTAAATGGGGTGCAGTCTTGAATTGCACCGGGTCACGTGACCCAGTTAACCGTTCGGTCCACCTATTCCTTCAATTTCTATGTTATCCCTTTACCTTTACATAAGTGTGCTTCTCCTGCGTGTCCTGTGGTGAAAGTGTACCGCAATGCGTTTCCTGCAGTGAAACTGTTCCGCAATACGTATCCTGCAGTGAAACTGTGCCGCAATGCTTATCCTGTGTCCATACTGTGCCGCTCAGCGCAGTTTAGCTTTGGTACTGTAGCAGTTGTTTTAGCTCCCAGAGGGTAGCTTAGATAGGTGTCCTGACATGCTCGAACCTTACCTAGGCATTTGTCGATTCAGCAGGCCGGTGCGACGACGCGATGCGTCGGGCTCAAAATATAGGTCTGACTTTGAAGGCCCATAACTCGAAAATGTATTGAACGATTTCCAAATTTTCTTCACCAATCGACGCGCTCATGAATTTCGTCATCTCTCGCACGCTCGCGCTTCACCACTCGTGACGGGCTGCGTGCTAATCTCGCAACGTGAGAGGTGCCGTCTAGTATTGAATACGCTCATTTCCTGCGCATTTTCTTCATTCACAGGGAGAGGCAGGGGTCTAAAAAGTGAGCTTGTGGTCGCCGACTAAAATCCAAGCTTCTTAGATGGTCGCCGAACCTAATACTACATGTATTACAAAATCGGTCTTAAAAGTGGTATAAATATGGCTATAGGGAAGCACTGGCGAGTGCAAGGGGGAAGGTTTCGATAAAATATAGATATAAAAACCTATAAAATATAGATCGGGTTTCTCGATATCGATGACCTAAGCCAGAATCAAGTCATTACCTAAGTGATTTCATGAGATTATAATTCAGTATTAAAGTCAAAGTTATGATCTGAAAGCAACAAAATTATACATGCTGGCCCTTAACCCTAGCCCCGGTGACCAGCATGAATCACCTATGACCCACCCCCCTGGTGGGAGGGGTTAAAAATGACACCCTCGATCTCGGAAACAAAGAAAGATAGAAGCGGAAAAAGCGATCGAAAGGTCGTCGGAAATGCAGTCGGCGTTACTCCCGGAATTTTTGCGGAAGGTCAATACTGTGGTCACCAGAGGGGAATAATTCATATACGTCAAAATGTATCAAATACAGTGCTCTATAAAACCTTGCTTATCTCCGTACGCAAAATAGCCGGAACCACTTTCTCAACGCTATTCGACAGAGCCGGACCAGCTCTTTCACTAAGGCAACATCCATTTTCATATCGGTTCAAAGGCTAGGGCGCAACAGGACACTGAATATTGGGGATGTTATCAGGTAGCTTCAAGTTATAATAGGAAGAACGCTCGCATTGGGCGTGATATGTCGGACCTAAAAGCCAATGTTGGATAGTGATCAGTCATTTATACGCACTACGCAGTCATGAATACGTATCGATAGTGCCGACTAATCTTAGGCTAAGTCTGTTTGGAGGTCAATCGAGGTCAAAGATGATACACTGCCCGTACACAAGGGCAATTAAATGGGCGCCGAAAGCGGTGGGACGGGGTACCTACGCATCCTCCTGTTGGCCAACCAGGGGAGGTCTCCCCAAAATTATCGGTTCATCGTCATTAATGCTGTCAGGTACCAAATATGCTCACAATTCCCCTGCCCCGGTCAGCACCAGCCCGGGTCCGTTCCCCTGTAAAAATTCCGTGGGAGCGCCCCTGAGCATTAAACTTTTCGCCCATCACTTCTATACCAAGCAAGATACAACCATGATTGATGCACCATTGTTGTTCTCTCATCAATAATGGTTTTATTTTGTGTCCATCCATGTGAAAAATTGTTAGGCCTTATCTTAGAGACAAATAAAAGGGTTTGCAGCACCTTAAAAAAGTGCCTCAGAAACAGTTCCGATGTTTCATTTAACTAGAGAAAATGTTTTCATGTACATACATGCGTCGTGAAATACTTGTGATTCTTCACCTTGAGGCGCCAGAAATCAGATAAATTCCTGTAACATTTCAAATAAATAATTCAAACATTATTCATTGGCAGCATTTCCTCAAAAGTGCAGTGGAAAATATCAACCATTGCTAAGATGAGGCCCAATTTTCGCTTCATTGTTGAACATGGTTCTACTCAAAGCAATAGCAACGCTGTCTCTTGGGAATAACCTTGTTTTCTTTCCATGACATCATTCCCATGATAACTATTTCCAAAGCTCTTAATTGATGCATTTTAGCATTAATAACCAGGACTAAAAAAGTTTCCAGAATAGTTGCTGATGACCTATTTGGACCAGGATTGGGCACTGAGAAGAACAGTTTGCATTTCAGCAACCTGTTCTTTTGTGGTGGACACAATCTCTCTGTGATATTTCTGCTGTACCTCTGTGGCAGTGCTTCCATATTTCATCCATACTAGAGAAAACAAAACGATTCAACTTTCTTGTGACAAAAAATACAAGATATTATCAGAAACTTGGATGCATATAATCAGTCAGTTAAAAACATACACATACACCCTGATCACCCAGTGTGCATCCATCTGTGCAAAAGACACAGCTTATTCTATGTTTGGCAGACTTAAATTGGACCATTGTCCTTGCAGTGGAGTCTTCTGGCAAATTGGAAATGGTTTATCACAGATTTGTGCTGTGCAGGAATGCACATTTATATCCCTTATGGGGTACCAATGCACAGAGATGGATCTAGGATTTTAGTAAGGGGCAGCCCTCTGAGATTGCATGCTGTCAACCAAAAGGGCACACTTCACCCAAAAGGGTGGCTATCATCATCAATCAGTGGGAGAAAACTGTGGTTGGTGTGACTTAAAAATGGTAACAGTGCCATTATGGGAGTGCTTGACCCATAGATGGGAACACCCATTCTCAATTATGGGAACGCATGAGACCATTTTCCAGAACAATATTTTAGGCCATGAAACAAACTTTTGTTCTTTCTACCTGGCTTATTTCTGTTCTTAAAATTTTAGAGGACATTTATCTTTGAAGCAGAAACAGGAAATCATACTTTATACCCTACTTCCAATATTCAAGCTCAACATGTTTATTATGATCATTCACATGTCTTGGTGCATCTGTGTAAATAAAACACTAATCATATACAAAATCAATTAATAGATACCTAGTGAAACAATAAAAAGTTTTTTAATATTTAATTTCTATTGCCACTTGAGATAATAATATATACAGACCAAGATATATGGCCATACAGAACATGATGTGAGCCAACCTAGCCCAACAAAACCTGTTTTCAGCACCTTTAATGCCATTTTTCACAACTTCTAAACTTCAAAGCTCCATCTGTAGCCCCATCATTTGTATTCTAGTGGTGGGGGCAGTAGCAAGGTATTTTCTGCCTCACAGACCTGGTTTAATCAGTTTTGGGGTACCCTTATCCTCAGGCCGCCCTTAATCCTTTCAAACTTAAGGGGTCCTGAACTCGAGTTCAGGGACACCTTGGACCTGTCACTGCTGTGGCACCCCAAATGAAAGCTCAAGTTATTTTCTGTGCCTACTAAGAGCATCCTTAAAATTTTCCTATTTCTCATTTCAGGGACTTTAAAATTTATAAATAACAGGCCTACTTGGTCACCCAGTTATATGTCCAGCTATAAGGCCCAGTCTGCAAAGTACGGCAGCATGCCAGACGAGTCGCACCAGCCATCTAAAATTCTTGCACCACCAGCCTCCAAAAATACACACCAATCTGGCACATACCAGGGAAAAAATGCACCCATTCCTACCCCTACAATGCAATGCTATCTCAATCATTAGTCAGTTAGTTAAGGAATTTTTATAAGGCCCCCTCCTATGTCTTCATAGCCATTCAGCCATTATTTGTTTAGTTTAAGTGTCACTAACCTGGCAAGTCCGCACCAGGTTGATAAAATTTGCACCAGTCTGTCCTGTCTCAAAGGGCACTCGCACAGACAAGATCTCGACGAAAATCCCGTACTTTGCACACTGGTATAAGGCAAGAACATGGTGGTATGAAAAACAGTATACTTGTTATGGATAGTCTCATAATTAGGCACCCCAAAAATCACTTAGGAAATCCACGCCCTTGGGAATGTGTGACTATATAACAATCTTTACGATGATATTTTAGCGTGATTGTGGTTGAAAAGGGTTTAAACATGCACCACTTGTAGGAAGTTTTTTTTTCCTTCTGAGACTTTTCGCGATAAAGCAAAACAAGGAAACATCATTGCAAGTAGACTCCAAAACCCACCTAGATTGCACGGACCGTCTATGATAAACGCACATCTTGATTTAGCCACTTGGATTTAACAAATTGAACACCAGTCGTCAAAAACGGCGCGCACTGCTTCCAACAAAAATACAAAAATATTAGCGGCAGCCCGCGCCGCGCTCGTTCTGAAGGCCGCAGACACCAAAAATGTACCAGGGCGACCACCTGCGACCAGGCGACCACGCAAGTCGGCGGTTTCGGCCGACTAGGTCGCCCATTGGTCGCCTATTGAAAAAAATGAAAATCACCGACTTGGTACCGACTCGTGACAGATTCTAGTACATTCTAGTTTGAACTTAAAAATAGTACATAAATACGGTAAAGGGAGATGGCATCATCTAAAGTACCAGGTGATTTCAGTCGTTTTTCATAAAATTGGAACCAAAAAATGTAATAAGAAGAAACATAACTAGCATAGACTAGCAGCAACTAAGGGCGGTGATGATACCAGATGTAATCGGCCAAAGATGCCCCGTTGTAGCCAAGCTGTCTTTCAGAAACGCCAAACAAGCCGGGAAACGAAGGCTAACCTGGCTCTTTGTCGAAGTAGATTCTGCCCATTCTTGGCCAAAGGAACTGGCAGACTTCATCCAATAGATTTTGATGGGCACTGTATGTATTACGATGACGGGTGGATACAGTGGAGAGGGTAAGCATATTTAGTAGCAGGAGCGGATGGTGGAAGCTAAAATCATAGGAAAACAGATGGAATCAGAGTTTGAGACGGTTGCTGGGTCGCCAACCAAAAGATGATAGGGTCGCCGACGGCGTAGGTAGATCGGCAAGTTTTTAGACCCCTGGGGAGAGGGGATCCCGCCACGGGCTCGAGAGTGGAGAGACGGCCGGCATTTTTCGGTCCCTCCAACTTTGGGCCCCCTGGCAAGAAACGGGGCCCCTCACACAAAACAGACATGCTCGTTATATGGATCCGCACAAGATGGCTTTTCTTAGGGTACCATGCATTGTTATCTGACATCCTAGCAAAATAGGGAAACCCAGCTGCCAGGGCGTCACAAAAAATTACTTCATTTAGTTTTCGATGCATCATGAAAAACCAAGTAAAGCCGCCTAAAATTTGGACTGCATATTTTCCCTTTCGAGAATGGAATGAAAATATGATTGTTTCTAGAATGGGCCCCAAGACCTGCAAACAGTATTTGTAATTATTGTTGAATATTTATAGATACAAATACATGTCACCATCCTTCAGATGGAGCATTCCACGACAAATCGACAAATCTATGGGCTGCTCAGCGAAAGCAGTACGGAGCACTGCAGACTAAGCCCAACACCGTCGCTGTCCACTCAGCCTGCAGTCGGCACGCCACATAGACGCGTCCGGTTAGTAGTGGTGTAACTGGGAGGGGAGAACTGAGCAAGACTGCGCTTCGGTGACACTGCGAACGAACTAGATGTGATGTGGAGGTTACTATTGCTCACATAAAAATTTGAGCCGTTCCGCAAAACTGAATGTATTACCGGAATATTCTTAACAGTTTCGACACTCTGGTGCATTGGTTGGAAAATGTAGCGGGAGGATAATGCGTCAGAAGCCGATTATTACTGTTGCCTTAGGTTTTTATATAGTTTTCTTTTTCTACCCATACCATGAAAAATTTTCATGTATCCCAGTTCAATTTATATAAAAAGCGCACATCACAGAGAAAAAGCCACACAACGTCCATGCCGACAACCGCTTTTCGAGCATAATAATTAAGACATACTGTTTTGCTTAACCCGCGCCCCACCGGGGGTCTAGCGCCACCTTCGCCCCACCGGGGGCCATCGATGGCCCCCCTCTAACTCCGAAAATATGGGCGTTAGCGCAAATCTGCAAAGTGCACTAGAAAGCTCGCATGAATTCAGTAAGAAAATACTTCACATGTTTTAGTGCTCAGGTGAATGGTTTGACCTCCAGAGGTCAAATTAGGTCAAGATATTCGCCATTCGCCGGTTGACCGGAGTCACAACTGGGCTATAGCGACGACGGAGCCATCTGTCGGGACAACTCTGAACGTCAAGTTGCCAACCGTCTGGTTTCGGCGCTCGGGTCGTTATTTCAGAACAAGGACGCGCTACGACAGCAAAGCTGTGGCAACCTACCAGTGCTGTCGTCTCCTGCAGATCGCAGGGGATGTCGAGATAAATCCCGGGCCAGTATCGGGGGAAGGACAGACTTCTGTTCGTGAACGACCAATGAAGTTTAGTGCTCTTCTGCACAATACACAGAGTTTGCGAAATAAGATGGGACAGATGCGTGCTGGTGCGGAAGAGTTCCAGTCTTACGACGTAATCGCTTTCACGGAAACATGGCTGGACGACGGTGTCGGAGACGCTGAGCTCGGTGCCACCCTGCCGGACCACACCTGGTTTCGGCGTGACAGAGGAAGTGTTGGAGGAGGTATCGCTTGCGCTGTCCACTCATCCCTGCTTCCTACAAAACGAGACCATCCAGATTTGAATACCGAGACTCTGATTATACAGCTCGCAAAGCCCAACATGATCATTGTCGTGTGCTACCGACCACCCAGTGATGATGAGTCACTGGAACGGATTGGTCAGTGTCTCGCAGCGCTACCAGAAGCGAGACCACTTCTGGTTATGGGCGATTTTAATTTGCCTGAACTACAGTGGCTTCCCTGGTGAAGACGAAAACTCCCAACCAATGCTAGTGAGAAATTCTGGCCGAGCCATCCGTTTCATTGAGACTTGTGAAGTGATTGGCCTAACACAGCTGGTAACGACGCCAACCAGGGGCCCGAACATTCTAGACTTAGTGCTAACGAGACACATCTGTGAGGCGTCAGCACGGCCGCGACCGAGCAGTATCACTTCAGACCACGATGAAGTAGTGGTATCTTTCGCTGCAAGATCCTCACCTCCAGTTCGTGTAACCCGCTCCGTCGCCCTGAACTACCGTCGCGCCGATTTCGATGGACTTCGTCGCACTCTTCAGGCTACTCCATGGAATCTGCTGGATAACTTAGAAACTGATGAGGCTGTATCGATGTTTTACACTCTTGTAGACGCAGCGATACGAGATCACGTCCCCACAGTTGTGCCCAAAAAGCGTTTTCCACCATGGTTTACTGCAGAGGTTAGACGCGCCCTTAAGTTAAAGCAGGCAGCTTTTGAGCGCATGAAACGTCAGCCTGAAGATGAGCGAGTTAAGTTGGAATTCGTGCGAAATCGTGCCCTCTTCAAACGTGTATCTGGTAGGAGTTACTCTGAGTACCTGCAGGGCATCATGGGTGATTTTGTCTCGAATCCGAAACGATTTTGGTCTTTTCTTAAGTGTTTTAAGCAGGTGAAGGGGATTTCGGTGTTAGAGGAAAACGGTACACAGATATCCGACGACGTTGGTAGAGCAAATTTGCTGAATCGAACATTTGCAAATAAATTTTCCTCCCCAAACGTTACTCATTTTCCAAACCTACCTTTCTCGACCGATGAAACATTATCGGACTTCCACGTGACAGAGGAAGCTGTGTGCCGTTTACTCAAAGATCTGGTAGTGAGTAAAGCTTGTGGCCCAGACGGCCTAAGCGCTCGCATTCTCAGGGAGTGCGCGGTGGAATTGGCCGTTCCTCTGTGCAAGGTTTTCCGCTTATCACTGGCTAATGGTATATTTCCAGAACAGTGGGCAGAGGCAAATATTGTCCCCATTTACAAAAAAGGCTCTAGAAAAATCCAGAAAACTATCGTTCGGTTTCATTGTTGCCTCTGTGTGCAAAAAGTGTTTGAGAAAATTGTCAGCGATCAGATTTTTCAACACGTCAGACCTCTCCTTTCGGAAACTCAACACGGGTTTATACAGCATAGATCTTGCGCTTCAAATCTGGCATCTTTCCTTGCACATGGATGGGCGGCTATTCAACATAAATCTCAGCTTGATGTGGTATACACAGATTTTTCCAGTGCCTTCCAAAGCGTAAATCATCGCCTACTGCTCTATAAACTTCGATGTATGTATGGCCTGGATGGACACGCTCTGAAATGGCTCACATCATACCTCGGGAGGCGGAAGCAAAGAGTAGTGTTAAATGGCAAGATGTCCCAGTGGACTCCGGCTGTCTCGGGGACGCCGGAAGGCGGGCATATCTCACCTTTGCTGTTCCTTCTCTACGTGAATGATTTGCCATCTGTAATCTCTACAAACTGTTTGATGTTTGCCGATGACGTGAAAATTTTCGTTCAAATTGACACCCAAAATGACGTCATCAGGCTTCAAAATGACTTGGATGCAGTTTCGCGCTGGGCAGCGGACTGGAAGCTGAAGCTAAACGCATCGAAATGTAAAGCATTCAAAATCACTCTAAACCGCAATTTCATCCCTTCGTCTTACAAAATCAACGGCGAAATTCTAGAAAATGTTGACAACATCCGAGATCTAGGCGTTATTCTGGACCAAAAACTCACTTTTCAGGCGCAAATAAATTCCATAGTACTAAAAGCCAATAGGGCATTAGGCCTTCTCATTCGAACCTTCCAGTCAGCTTCCCCCAGATACAAACTGGACAAGCGTGCGACCGTGTCCGTATTCAACGCAAATGTTCGATCAATTCTTGAATACTGCTCCGTCATTTGGGGCGGAGCAGCAAAATGTCATCTCATTCGCGTGGAGAGGGTTCAGCATAAATTCCTCATGTGGCTAGCCAACCATACTGAGCCTGCCAGTGCTGTCCTGGACTACAAGTCCCTCCTTAGTTTGTACGATGTGCAATCCCTTCAGGCTAGGCGCCACCAAAGTGATATCTTGTTTTTATGTAAAGTTTTTAGAGGCCTCATCTCATCATCACATATTTTACAAGGTTTTACGGTACATGTGCCGGTCAGAACCACTAGGATTTCACGTTCTACTTTGTTTAGTGTACCGCCGGCTAGAGTGAACACTGTTGCTTCCGGAGCTTTTAATCGCTTACCTCGTCTGGTGAACAGCTTTTAAACGTGTCAACCCTCAGTGATATATTCTGTGATCCGCTCGGGGTACTGAAGAAAAATATAGCTGTGTTTGCGGCAGCCGAGCCAGTACTGGTGTGATGTGAGTATTTATGTTGTAGTTAGGCCTCCATATGTTTTTAGTTCTTCTGACTTCACCTGTTATTGGGTTTTTAAAGACCTGTTGGTGATTTAATACAGATACAACAGATACAACAGATACAACAGAAGATCGGCTATTTTCACTCAAATATGCAATGCTTAAGCAGACTGGGCATAACTCTTATGCCATTAGAGCTATTGAGATCTGGTAAAGTACATTTGATAGGAAATTGTCAGTACTTTTTCCGCTATGTGAAACGTAAAGACCTCCCGCCAGTGGTTTGACTTCCAAAGGTCACCTCGTGACCTAAGATGACCTGACGTCACGAAAGGTCACAAAGTAACCTTTCCGTATATCAAATAAAAGCCAATAACGAGACAAACACGATGGTGTTTGTTTCCAGCGCTCTAGCTTATACATGTCAAAAGTTATTGTCAAAATACTGTTTTTGACCCCTGGTGACCTTGGATGACCTTGGAGAGGTCAAAGTGAAAATATGGCCACTGGAATCCGTGAAAGGGTGTCCAAAAACGTTGTTTTGAGCAGTCTGAGTATTTGCAATCATTTTTGTGGCTTTTATATCATGAAATAGCTTTTCCCCATGCTTTTCCAATGGGAGAGGTCGCCTCGTGAACTGACCTCAGGGCACGAAATCGAAAAATCCCGGATATACACCTTGTAGACCCTGGAGGGGTCATGAAGTGTAGGAAGTTTCAAATCGATCGACTTTGAAATGTAGCTCTTACAGAGCTCTAAAGGTGAAGTGAGGTGACCTTGGTTGACCTCGTCTGGTGACCTGACCTTGAGTGACCCGGGATAAAAATTTCAGGGATGGTGGCAAAATGATGCAGTAAGAGGTAGAGCCCTCAACCGCGGTGCTGCGCCTCTTCGTTTTTCTGCTATCCCGGAAAAACCTTAGGGGGCCATCGATGGCCTCCCCGGTGGGGCGAGGGTTAAGATCTGACCCACGGATCGGAAGAATGACTCCATCATGTGGCGCCATTGAACTTCACATATTCAATGTGAAACTCGACCCTTCTGTCCCCCATCATTCGAGAGCTCATGCACAATAATGGCCTTCAAATTAACCGGTACGAACTTGTGAATCTTCAATGTTCCTTCTCTCGTGATGGTCTTATCGAAGCGTTTTCTGGGCTCAGTAGCTGATTTGAGCACTTTTTGTTTTTGCTCATAAATTTCAAGGATGGCAATAAATTTCCTTTTGCTATAGTCTGTTAGCCATTACGATACGAAATATAAGTTTCCATTTTATATTTATGGAACCATACCTTGGCCTCTCGAGACCCCAAAAATGACCTGACTGAAAAGTTTTATAAGCATTTTCGGTAGAGATCGAGGCAAGCAATGGAACACTTCTTTCCGTTTTCCCTTTCAAGCATGGTTGCTGAGATCGTAGGGGGACCCCCCATGCCAGTAAAGGTGGCCCGGGGCCTCATACGAGCGCGTGTTAACAAGCATTGGCGGACGCAGGAGGGGCCATTCCGGCCATGCCCCCCCCAAAGCGCTGGAAGGGGGCCAACCTATCTTTTGCCTCCCCCGAAGGCCGGAGAAATTAAAAAAGGTGCTAACACTAGGTTTGTGGAGCAATACAATCTTTGCTCCCTTGGGCCCCTTGCGGTTATCTGGGGCCCCATAAGTTTGTCGATGCACCCAGCTGGCCTGGCCCTTTTAGTTTTTATGGGCCTTCTGAGCTACTTTTGGGCCCCCTCAGCGTGTCTGGGCCTCATACATTGAAGATTGTCCCACTAAGCTAGTGTTGGCCCCCGAGCTTATTTAGTACTCGCTTAAATGATCAGGCCCCCATGCAGATCTTGAGAACCCTGTCTTGGTACTGAGTTCCCATGAGGTCGTTGGGGTCCTTATCTGGTTTGGGCCCCCTTACTTGGTATGGGGCTCCCTAGCTAATATAAGGACCCTGAGTTGGCCTGTGCTCCCTGAGTTGGCTCTGGGCCTCCAGAGGGAGTTCGTGGGAGGCATTTAGACTGTGTGGGTCCTTGGGAAGGTATTATACAGGATCTTAATGGATTTGTCTTGAAGCCCAAGCTAGTCTGGGGCCCTTTACATAATTACTCTCAGGGCCCTAGACTAGCTCAGGGCTTCCTCCGCAATTCCACCTCAGGGGCACTTTCTAGCTTAAGGGTCCCCAAACCAGCTTGAGCTCCAAGACCAAGCCAGTAAGCTCTTGTGCAATGCCTTCTCAAGGACCCAGAACAGCTCAGATACCCCTTGCGAAACTCCGTCTCAGGAAGCACAAATCCAATTCAGGTGGCCATGGCCAACTCAGGGGTCCCAAGATCAGCTGAGGGGGCCAGTGCCATTTAAGGGGGCCCCAGACCAGGTAAGGGCCACCGACAAGCTCATGAATTCCAGGGCCAACATAGGGGTCTCACGATCAGCGTAGGGCCTTAACCCTCGCCCCAGTGCGGGGTGTTTGAACACCCTCCTCGGGATTTTCCGGTGGCGCGAGAAAAAAAAAACGGTGGCGCGAAGCTCCGCCGTATTTGGTACATTTTATCCTTCATCAATTCCTCCGCAACTTTCCCTAGAATTTTAAGGTTTGTTGTTCTTAGGACAGGTCACCAGTGCAGGTCAAGTGACTTCACCTCCAAAAATGTTTAAGGTGGCATAAGCAAGGAAAGGGTAAATCTATCGAATTGAAACGTATACCACATAATGGGCTCACCGAGTACTACAACACATTCCGGGATTTTTCATATCGAAGACCTAAGGTAAGGTACGGATTATTACCTCTCCATTGGAATTGCATGGGGAAAATAGGAATTGGGCTGTATTTGTGTAGATAAAGCTGAGAATATATTCATATCCTCCAAATCGTACTGTCCTTGGCCCCTTTCTAGGTTCATGTCGCAATTTTTTACATGTGACCTCTAAGAGGTCATCTGGTCTACTTAAGCAGATTGTCAGTATTGACTCTAGATCAGATAGTGACCTTGACCTGACCTTAGGTCAGGTCATTTTTACGTTTTTACCCAGTATAGTCATATTATATATCATTCGATTCGCAGTAACGATAGGAAGCCAATGGTGCCTGAAATGATTCTAACTCAACTCTGTCAGATGCTAAAGCTCCGAAAGTTTTCTCTAACATGCCATTTTCTTTGACCTGTCATGACCTCAATATTGACGTGAGCTAAAAAGTGACCGATGTAGTTTCTCCATGAGTTTATATAAGCTATCCACCAGCGTACGCGCTTTTTCGCTATCCCTTATAGGAGCCGAGTTCGAGGAGGTGTTTATACATCCCACCCCCACCATGGCGAAGGTGGTTCGGAAGCCCCACGGGGCGGGTTTTGACACGCGCCCCGCTGGGGGAGGGGCGAAATTCGGCCCCCTCCTGGTTTTCCCCCAGATAACGCCAAAACGAAGAGACGCAGAACAACAAAACTTACAGTTCCTTATCCCTAATCAATTTTACACATCTGACCAAAATATTGCGTTAAGGTCATGTCAGGTCAAGGAACTATTCAAGGTCAGGTGACCCGACCTCAAAACCCAAAATCACGAGTTTGAAGCAGTGCCTAAGGAACATCTGTCAACCGATCAGTTTCAAACTTTCACCATATGATAAGGTCATTAGGGTCTACAAATCTGCTATCTCAGAATTTCGATGCTGTTGACCTAAGGTGCGGTCAATTTTTGGTCACCCCATTATGAGTTTGTGGTGAAAAATAGAAAGGGCTCGTTTTCAGTAAAAAGTGAATAGATAAAGCTAAAAATTCTCAAACCGTGTATTTTTGCCACAAACTTGACCTTGAAGTTGAGTTTTTGACCATCTGACCTCTCAAAGGTCATGCCAGGTCACAGGAGCATACCGTGATTGTTTTGCCAATAACTTCTTACTGAATTTGGATAAAGCTCCCATTTTGCTTGCATTGTAGTTATATTGTCACGGGGAGTCGATTGATATGCAACATGACCATACCAGGTCATCATGTGACCTTGACCTAGCTCGATGTGGGGTCATTTTCAAAATTTGACCTAGCAAGGTCGTATTATACATCATTTGCTTCGCCACGATTAGAGGAATCCAATGATGCATAAATAGTTGCTGTAGCCTTCCTGAGTAAATGTCTAGAGGGGTAAGCCTACACCGCCCTGTTGTAAGGCTATGGAACCTTCTTTGACCTTTGCGTTTGCTGACCTGAATATTGACCTGACATAAATAATCTTTATAATTTCTCTTTGTCTCGTCAAGAGCTTTCGAATTCCCTCCTTAATTTTCCTTTAGCTTTTTTGGGAAATGAGATACGGAGGGGGCGAAAAACGCCCTCGGCCCAGCGGGGTGCGTCTTGTCAGGGCCCCAGCAGGGCGCGTGTTAATTTGCCCATCACGATTTCCCGTCCGGTTCCATGTGAAAAAAATCATTGTTTCTTTTTCTAAAGCCCTATTTTGGTGGCATAAAACGGAGCGGCAAATCTGGTGGGAAAAGCGGAGGCTTCATCTGAATCCCAGTAGAATCTGGGGAATAGGATATTGACACCTCTAACTCTGGAGGAATATGATACTAGCTTCCTGTCACCGAATCTGTCCCCACTCAAATAATTTTTGGCGGTCAAAAACAAAAAGAAGTAATAAGGAGTGAATGAGAGGGGATTTACCAGTATTTGCGCTCTAATACACTGGTGGGTGAGTAATGGATATAATGTATTGCATTTTTAGTGGTGGGATGACGGTGGATGCGTGAGGAAGGTATCTAAGTTTCTGAACGGAGTTTTCTAGCTCTTCTTTGCATACTTTTCTGAAAATTATATTCAAGAATCCAATTTTGGCTGGAAACGTTCTGATGCAATTTCAATTTGAGTTGCTTTCGTCGCTATTCTCCGATTGAGCAAGATTATGATTCTTGGACGCTTTGTCCAGAAATTTGAAATTTTTAGCAGACAGTGTAACTTTTTAATGGTATTTTTACCTCACCACATGCTATTTTGACCTAAGCAGAAACTCGGATTGAGGAGTAGACAGGTATTTGTATTTGAAAAATAGGAGTACAGATCCCAGAGAAACTGGTAGGTAACTTGTTGACATATATATGTGGCTTGTTGAAACTTATAGTGAAAAATGCATGACACTGAATATTGAGCACTGAATAATAGAGGTTCATTTTGAGCTTACTTCTAAGCTTACTTCCTACTAGGTTCATTACTTTGTTCTCGCTCTCCCCTTTGTGCAAGAACAATCTCAGGACTGTGCTTTTACCAATTCTTAAGGTAGAGCTCAATGCTGGATTTTCAAATTCAAAGTAATCCCCCCATTTTATGTAGATATAGTGTATGTACCAGGCAGAAGGCTTCCCATGTTGATGTTGATGTTGTTATGGTGGTTTGGTGGCCTACCTATCTGAAAAATTAGCCCTGATCACTCCAATTTTGGAGAATGTGTCATTTCTTTTTTGGAATTAGTCTTCTCCATATTGTTCATGGGTCATTGTCATTATCAAGAGTGTATCAAATTGTTTTGGAGCCCTGTCCAGGTTCACAGCTTCCACTACTTTGTTGCAATGTTTTACTGACTTATTAAAGTACTGTGTGTTCCTGTACCACATATAAGCTTGTTGAAGCACCTATCAACCCTCTTCCCCATGTACCTACCTCAACCTAGTTCATTCCAAACAATAGTTTATTTTTAGGGAGGTTGGAGAGGCTAAAGTTAGGTCCATAAGCTCTCAAAGTAGGTATTAAGCCAATGGGGAATGTTTCAAGGCTTAGAACATGTATTTCAGTTACTCTCAGGTATAATTATTTTATGAATTTCATTGTTGCTGAAATATATGGAATACTTTTGGAGGTGTTTATTTAGTTTTGTTGCTTCCAGTGGTGTAGCTAGGATTCGGCCAAGGGGGTCTGAGAACTGTGGGGGCCATTAGTAACCGGGGCCCATCTCCTATATTTTTTGTAAAGTATTTTGACATTATAATATTTACACAATGTGAATTTTGTTGTGCCTTTTTACATGTTTGTTCTTATTTTGTTTATAGTTTGATTTTTCTTGATCCGACCAAGTGCTGTTAAATTGAGGTCACCATATATTAAGGCTGGCCCATACCTATATGGCAGTGTGGTTATGATAACAGCTTTGTGGCACATTCTGGGAAATTAAATTTTGCAATGTGCATGATATTAAACCTGACTCTACCTCAATTCAAACTGTTATTCAGGCATGAAGTTATTGAAGGTCAGTTGTTTTGAGTAGTACAAGGAAATGATCTTCTACAGGATAATCAGGAAATTTCCAAAGAAATGGGAAAAAATTTATCAACATACAAGGGCTATGACAGTGTGTCCTGGACGCTATATAACGTCTATTCCGCGGACAGATCCTGATGCATTCACCACAGTTACTTTCTTACCCTTGCTATGTTGCAAATGAGCAAATTACCAAGGCAACAGGCACCCGAGATATCTATCGCCTTGGTTGACTCTGTTATTGTTATTTTCAAACTTCCATAACTATTTTTCTTTTGGGATTATGCTCATCAATTTCTGTCATTACCCTTGTTTATCTGGTTTCCTACAAAAATATGTGAAAGTTGTTTATTTCAGAATATCTAGGAAGATGGTTATTGGGATTAAGCTAATATATAAAAAATCAACTGAAGTGGCAAATTCTGTGTTCAATTTGCTGTTTTATAAGATAGAACTAGATCAATTTTTTGTCTTTCCTTCCGTAATGGTGCCTGATCGACATGTTTCAATTTGTCTGCTTTTGGTATGCAGTGGGCGTAGATACATTTTTCCGAGGCATATGATTTTCGAAAATCTTTGAGCTTAGGATCTCAAGTGATATCTCTGGATTGTATTCTCAAATCCAAAAGAAAGTGAAAGGAAAAAGGACGCTCAATAAAAGGGTCATAGGAGTGTGCTCCAGTTGCTATATAAAACCTATTCCGTGGACGGTCATACTGATGAAACCGCTCCATTACTCCTCTCTCCCTTACTCCTTGTGGTGCTGAACATGAATCTGGCAGCAGAAATGCTGTATCAGATCAGAATTTTGAGATCCAGTGTGTCTGTTTGTCGTCTTTGTGCAAGCCTTCTTGGCATCAGTGACATTGACAGTGCAAAACCCAAGACGTCTAGGAAAATGAACGTTTGGGTGTTTGTGGAGGCTTAGGTATTCTACCTTAAACCCTATTTTCATAAACCTAGGTCAATATATTCAAGGTTACACAAGGTAAAACGAGGTCATATAGGTCCAATTCTGCATGTGCAGGGTAGCCATTGGGAAATGCCGTGATTATGCGATGAGAAGCCGGATGTGGAGTGAAAGTGACCTAAAGTAGCGACGGAAAGGTTTGAGGCAATGTTCTCTGAAACTTTTAGGGCAAGGTTGTTCTAGGTCATTGACCTTCAACATCAAAATATTACATTTTGCCTATGACGTATACTGCAACTAGCACTATGGCAACCGTCGGGCGGGAAATCAGGTTTGACCTTGACCTATGACCTTTGACTTGAACCTAGGACTTTGACCTCAAGATTGAGTGACCTAACCTATGACGTCATAACATAATATACGTCATATTAGGCGACGTCATCCGACTGAAGGCACTAGAGTCAATGACATTGAAGTGGTGGCATGACCGTGACCTGTGACTTTTTACTTGGACTTGGCCTTCAAGGGAGGTGACTATGGCATAAAACCCTCATCATATCATGTTGCGACGTCACCACTCGGTTTCCAATACCGGCGATCCTGTGCGACCGAGCGCACGCCTTGTTCAATGCACAATGTTCAAGCACTTGAATGCGAGGTAGTCTTCCGGTGCAATAAATTCACATGTTTAGTGATAAGCTGCATTGTCTGGGTGAGGATAATCCGGTTTCTCGACATCCTTGATCTAGATTTTTCCACAAAAGACTAGGCTTATGACTGTGTGGAAAGTGTAGGGGCTATACACCAGGTATGCTCTGGGGAAGAAACCAGGTCTGATGGCCAAAAACGGTTACTAAATTTGAAATCAGCGTTATCGAAATACGTAGAAACAGGTGCTTATGAGCCAGATCCATTTTGGCTGTTAACCATTGTTATCGGGCCCCCCAGATTTGCCCTGGGGGGGCTGAGACTGCCTCTCGAGGTCATCCAGATTAGCTCTTGGGGGTCCCTCTGAGCCTGTCTCTGGGGTGAGGGGAGGGGGCTGGGAATGACTTCCGACAACCCTCTGAGACTAACCCTAGGGAGCCCCTTGAGAATAACACTCGAGGGGGAGGTGTTGAAGCACCCCTGAGACTGAGTCTTTGGCACTCCTGAGACTGTCTCTCGGAGGCCCCAGTTTAGCCCTCAGGGGCCTGAGGCTAACTCGGGACCCCCTGAGATATACTCTAGGGCTTGTTAGACCAAAACTCGGGAGTACCTCTGGGAATTACTCTTAGAGCCCCAAAATTAGCTCTCGGACGTCTCTGAGACTAGCTCCCGGGAGCACTCTGAGACTAAGTTTTGGGTGCTCTCTGAGATTGACTCTCGGGCCCCTTAGGCAAAAACTCGGGGGCGGGGGCGCAGCCTGAGGCTAAATCTCGAGGGCTCCCAAGATTACCCCTCGGGGGGCCCTGAGACCAGCAATCTGCGGATCAAATGAGACTAACTCTCGGACCCAGATTAACCTCGGGACCACCTGAAATTAAATATTGACTCCTGAGAGAGACGCCCGTGAGACTATTGGGGGCCCTGAGACTGACACTCGGGGACTCCCTGAGACCAAATCTCGGGGGTCCCCTAAGACTGACTCTCGGGGTCCCCTTGACCGACTCTAGGGGTCTCTGAGACTGACTCTCAGGGGGCCCCTGAAACAGACTTTCGCCAGGCCCTGAGACCCACACTCTTGGGGCCCCTGGGACTAGCTCGGGGCACCCCTGATACCAATTTTTGGTGCCCCCTGAGACGAACTCTTGCGGGTCCCCGAGACCGAATCTCGGGGGCCCGCCGAGACCAACTCTTGGGGTTCTCTGAGACTGATTCTCGGGGGCCCCTGAATCAGACTGTCGGGGGCCATGAGAACGACTCTCTGGGGGCCCTCTGGGGACTAGCTCGCCCTCCCTGAGACCGACTTTCGGGGCCCCCTGGACACTTTGGGGCCCCTGAGATCAACTCCAGGGACCCCTGAAATCTTCTTTCGGGGGTCTTGAGACCTACTCACAGGGCGGGGCCCTGAGACCGACTCACAGGGTGGGGCCCTGAGGCCGACTCGGGACGCCCTGAGAACGAATGTTTAGGGGCCCCTGAGACTGACTCTGGGGGCCCCGTGGTCAGATTGGCCCAAGGGGGGTCCTCGGACTCCTAGGACCCCTTGGCTACGCCACTGCATCCACACATTCGTGGGCCCGCCGAGATCAGCATTTGGAGGTCCCTGAAATAATTACTTGTCCCCCCCCCCGATACCAATACTCCAGAGCCCCTTGATACTGATGCCCGGGGGCTCCTAAGACCAAGCTCGGTGTCCCATTTAGATCAGGCTCGGGGGCATCCTTAGGCACATGCTCACGCTTTTCTCAAGAGTAACTCGACACCGATGTTTCGGGGGCCCCCAGATCAATATTCGGAGCCCTCCCCCACCCCTGCCCCCCGAGACTAATGCTCGGTACTCTGGAGCCCCTCGATACCAATGCTCGTGGGCCCTGAGGCCAAGCCTGGGGGCCCCTGAGACCAAAATCTGGGTCCCATGAGGCCAATTCTCGTGCCTCACTCATAAGTCCCTCGATATCGATATTGTCGGGGTCTCCATACTCGATAGTCACCCCAAAATCAATATCCCCCCTTCCCGAGATCAATGCTCGGTACTACGGAGCCATCGATGCCGAGTTTCGGAGGCACCCCCCGACACCATGCTCGGGTGCCCACTTAGACCAAGCTCGAGGGCCCCTGACACCAAGGTCGGGGGCCTCCTGGAGACCAAGCTCGGGGGCCCCTGAGACCAGGATCGAAAGGCCTTTGAGACCAAGCTCGGGGCCCCTGATATCAAACTCGGAGGACCCCTGACACCAAGCTCGGGGCCCCCTGAGACCAAAGCTCATGTTCTGTGGAGACCAAGATCGGGGCCCCCTGAGGCCAAGGTCGAAGGGCCCGTGAGACCAAGCTCGGGGGCCCCTGAGACAAAAACTCGGGGAGGGGGCCTGAGACCGAGCTCAGCCCCTCCCCCTCCCCGAATTAATGTTCGGTACTCTGGAGCCCTCGATACCGCTGATCGGGGTTCCCGGAGACCAAGCTCGGAAGGCCCGTGAGACCAAGCTTGGGGGGCCTGAGAAGAAGTTCGGGGGTCCCCTAAGACAAAGCTCGGGGGCTCCTGAGACCGAGCTCGGGGGCCCCCGAGACAAAGCTTAGGCCCCCCCCCCCGAGACCAATGCTCGTGTTTTCCAGTGCATAGGTTCAGCCCAAGGGGGATCCGTGGACTCTAAGGACCTCCCTTGGCTACGCCACTGGTTGCTTCACTACCTGTGCTGAGCTTTCCATACTAACCTTGTAGGCCGGTGGGCGTTTGATCCACTCTCGCTTCACTTTTTTAACTTGTTACTGGTTCCTATGTTACATAATGTGAAAATGAAAGCATTGCAGATAGCCCATAAGAATGTATGTCAAAACTGTATTGGTCACTTTTTGGCTCAGGCTTGTATTGAGGTCATCACAGATCAAAGTAAGGGGCAAGTTAGACCATTTTAGTGTTGCTTCTAACTGGGTTAAGTTAGGGTAAATTTTGAGGCAATATTTTAGCTTTCCTCTTGTTATGGTAAATCATATGATATATAATATGACAATTCTAAGTCAAAATGACTTGGCCTGAGGTCTTATCAAGGTCACAGTCTGACAAAATATGGTTATTTATTTGTAATTTTTATTTTGATCCTGGCATGCAAGACCAATTGTGATGACCTCTTGCATATATATGTTACTTTAATGACTGGAAGGTGTGTGACACATGATGTTTGGAAATGTGTTTTTTTCCATAATAAGCAGTGTAGGTTTTGCAGGGGTAGGATTAAAGGAAACTGCTTGGTATTTCTGGGTGCAGAGAGTGTGACATTGGATGCTGAAACTGTACCTCTGAATGCTGAAACTGTACCTCTGGATGCCGAAATTGTATCTCTGGATGTAGTGGGCATGTCTCTGGATGCTAAGGACTGTGTCGCTGGATGAAGAGGGTGTGTCTGAATGCTAGATATTGTGTTTCTGGATACAGGGTGTGCTTTTGGACAGAAATGGACCTTTTTCACACTAATTAATCCTTATACTGATTCTGGTTTTGATCTCCTTTACCCATACATTAGTGATATGGCTCCTTCATGGTTGACTGCTAATGGGCTTAGATTCAGATGCATTTGGCCAAATGTTCATGTTCATGTACATTTTCACTATGACACCTCACATTATAAAACCTGAAGAATATTACAAAATTAACCAGGGGCAAAACACAATAATAAATATACTTCATTACACTAAAACAGAGCAACCATGACCATAAAAACGGCCAAAATGGTGAATCAGTACCCAAGCCTCAATTTGCTGTTTCTACAATCGGGTGCATTCTTGATCACGATTTCGGTATCCGTAACCGTATTGCGGGGCAGCCAGTCGTTGTCCTCCAACCCAGTTCTCCACCAGTGTCTGTAGTTACTGTTTCAGCTCATTTTAGTGTAAATCTCCAGCAGGAGAAACAGTGGCGGCAACCCCATCCAGTTGTCGGTGTAGAGCTGTCACTGCCTGTCTCCGCCAGTTAGGTGGCCGCTTTAGCCGCTCTGACGCGCCGTTCCGGCTGTTCTCGGCTCTGGTGCAATTTTTCCATTGCTTGCAGTTGAAATGTTTTGTTTGTGTGCAAAAGTCAATATTTTCCATGTAACATGAGCCTGCCTGGTGTTTGATGTTTTTTATTGCTTGAAGTCATCGAGACCACTTTTGCCGTCTTATTCAAGCCCTGATTTGTCCTTTAATGGCTAACGGTGCTACCTTGGCTCCTATTGATGAACACACCTTCCATCAATAATATTGCTGCTGACTTTTCTGTATTTGTTTCAGAGCATAATGGACAAGCGTAAATACAATGGTACCAGTGGCTCAGGGCCAGCAAAGAAGCACAGGTATGTTACAGACACGCGGAACTAGCGGCCAAAATGTGCCTTTACCCGGCTACTGATAAGATTGTGATTGTGTTTTGAACTGGCAGGTCTGAACCTAGCCTGAATCTAGACTGAGCCAATCCTGATTTAGGATGTGGGAGAGGGAGAAGAAAAGAGAAAAACGACACATATGTGTGTGAATTTCTTATATCCAACCTCAAAGAGGAATTCTTCCGAACTTTGTTCCATCGGGCGAGGCTGACTTCTGTGTCCATTTTTTGACGTGAGCCTGTTTCTAAGCGTCTTCATGTGTGTGCAGGGGTGGGGATGATGAGTTCCCCGCTTCCACTTTCGAAGAGGAACTGGCAATGCTGGAGGCAGCTAGTGAAGAAACAGAGGAGGACTTTCCAGGCGGACCTGAGGAACTGGTAAGAGATCTTCAAATTAGACACTTCAGGAAAGATGGGCTAAGTTGTTGCTGAGGAGTGTACGGATTTGAGACCCTGGTTCTACTTTGTGCTCGTTTTTATCTGCTTGTTGCCTTACTGTATGTTACCTCGCTATACTCTGCAAAAGAGTGCGATGTTGATATGATCCATGAATAAGAAAGTAACCCACGCAGCCGTGCTGGTGTGACAGAGTTGGAAGCTGCCAATTCACAGACTGCCCAGACGGAAATGTTACCAGACACCTTTATTATGGGTTTTGGCAGCGACGACGGAATCTTGTCTTTATATTTCGTTTTTTTCCCAAACTCATCGCCCGCAATGAAGTAAGCATGTGTTCAGAGCAAAATCCGGAGACGTAGCCTTGATCGGCGTCTAACCACCTTCCCGCTCCCGGCCGCGAGGCAGGAGGAGGAATAGCGAGGTACAAGCCCCTTGGGCGCCCGATGTGAGGTGGAGGGAGGAACAGCAGGGTCCAACACGTTTCGGCGCCCGGCCGCGAGGTAGAGGAAGGAAAACAGGATCTAACACGTTTCGGCGCCCGGCCGCGAGGTAGAGGGAGGAATAGTGCGGAAACAATGGCGGATATAAGTAGTGGTTAGGGACCTCAAGCCCCCCTCCCCGAAATGTCGAGAGTGCCTATATTGAATACATAGCCGGATGTTGTTCCGAGGCAATGGCGGGGGAGGCTCGAGCCCCTCGCCCCCCATGAATTCCTGGATCCGCGAAGCATGTGAACTCAGTAAATGGAACACTTAAGACACGAATGCATGTTATACGCTACTGCAAAACGGCTCAGTTACCTCAAATAAGTAATTGATAAATGGTTCGGGAGTCCATCGCTCAACAGTACCGATGTTTCAGTGTAAATTGCATAAACGTTCCAGTATTCTGGAATCTGCCAGAGCTGATTGTGGCCAGAGAGTGGTAGTTTTCCCTGTGGATCCGGAGGCCTTGTTTCTCTGGGCGGAGAGAGAGAGAGGTAGCTTTTCCTGTGGATCGGAGGCCTTGTCCGTGGGAGAGGTATTATTTCTTTCCTGTGGATCGGAGGCCTTGTCTCTGTGGGTTGAGAGGATTATTTCTTTCCCGTGGATCGGAGGCCTTGTCTCTGTGGGTTGAGAGTGTTGTTATTTCTTCCTGTGGATCCGGAGGCCTTGTTTCTGTGGGCTGAGAGAGGTATTGTTTTCCTGTCATCCGGAGGCCTTGTTTCTGTGGGCGGAGAGTGGTAGTTTTTCCTGTGGATCCGGAGGCCTTGTTTCTGCGGGCTGAGAATGGTATTATTTTTCCTGTGGATCCGGAGGCCTTGTTCCTCTGGCGGAGAGGTAGCTTTTCATGTGGATAAGGACGCCTCCGTGTCGTTTTTGCCATCGGTAGTGGATGCAGTGGATCTACAACCCGATGCGTACATTACTCATCCTTGCTGATTTTTGGTTAGTTGCTGTCTCTTTCCATACGGATCTGAGCTTATCGGATGTTTTTCAGGGCCCAGAAAGCCAAGAAACCAACGCAAAATGGAAGCGGCCCGCGCTTCCGCCGATCGACCCCAGCCAGGACACGGTCATATTTCAACAGATGGAGACCGACTATTACTTAGGTAATACCGACAGCCATCCCGGCATTCCAATCGCTCGATCTGTAATTTCTCGCAGGACACACTTCTTGTGCATTTTAATGTGACGTTTTTCTGCGTTTTATTCCAGTTTGAAACGATGCATCGTAGTAAGCCGGTCCGTGCATCATCTAGTGGCTGTGACTGGATCGCTCCCGTGAGTCATCTCTGTGCGTGAAGAGACTGTGACTGTATCGCTCCCGTGAGTCATCTCTGTGAGTGAAGTGTTTGTGACGGGATCGCTCCCGTACGCCATCTCTGTGAGTGAAGTGTTTGTGACTGGATCGCTCCCGTGCGTCATCTCTGTGAGTGAAGTGTTTGTGACGGGATCGCTCCCGTGCGTCATCTCTGTAAGTGAAGTAACTGTGACTGGATCGCTCCCGTGCGCCATCTCTGTAAGTGAAGTAACTGTGACTGGATCGCTCCCGTGACTACGCTCTGTAAGTGAAGTGGCTGTGATTGAATCACTCGTGTGTGCCATCTCTGTGCGTGAACTTACTGACGGGATCGCTCCCGTGCGTCATCTCTGTGAGTGAAGTGTTTGTGACTGGATCGCTCCCGTGCGTCATCTCTGTGCGTGAACTGACTGTGACTGGGTCACTCCCATGCGTAAGCTCTGTAAGTGAAGTGGTTGTGACTGGATCACTCCCATGCGTCAGCTCTGTAAGTGAAGTGACTGTGACTGGATCGCTCCTGTGCATCATGTCTGTGAGTGAAGTGTTTGTGACGGGATCGCTCCCGTGCGTCATCTCTGTGAGTGAAGTGTTTGTGACTGGATCGCTCCCGTGCGTCAGCTCTGTAAGTGAAGTGACTGTGACTGGATCGCTCCCGTGAGATGATGATATTATTGGTGTTTAAGGGCACTTCAGCTTCTTGGCTATATGTGCCCAGGATCCTCCGTGCGTCATCTCTTGAGGAACTGACTGTGACTGGATCTCTCCCGTGCGTCATCACTGTGAGTGAACTGACTGTGACTGGATCGCCCCCTCTCCACTCAGGGCAGCACCTGGCCGGGATGCCGGGTGCCCAGAGCGGCACAGTGCCCGTGATGCGCATGTTTGGAGTCACCGCCGACGGTCACTCTGTGTGCTGTCACGTACACGGCTTCGCACCCTACTTCTTCGTACCGGCGCCAGACGGCTTCAAGGAGGAGTGGTGTGGGTCCTTCATGGTACGGCTTATGCTCAGGAGGGCGACTCGCTATAACGTCAGGGCCAGAATTCGTTTGATGTGTCCTTTGGGTGTTTCTAATTTATCTCAGCGCTTTGCTATTGTGCTTTGTAATGATTTTCCTGGCAATTGAAGACAGTTCCTGGTAATATTGGGTCTCATATCTTTCTAATCAGTATGGTGTATGCAATGTTTATATGGTGTGTGCAATGTTTTTTTAATTGTGCAATGTTTCCTTTATGTCGAAGTCAACCGCCTTTTGATTATGCACTCCTAAGCTAACGTCTCGAGAAATGGCTCGGGGGCAACAGTCTGACAACCAATCAATTAGCAAATTTCATCCAAGTGGACGATGGAAAACGCAAACCCAACTTATGCAGGTGGCCAGTGGCTGACAGCTTGTTTGTGTGAGTCTGCGTTTGCGTAAGTTGTGTGCGACGCTTCTGACACCGGAGAAAGTCGTAGCCACCAGTTATAAAAACACCAGCCTGGCCGTGATGTGACCACCAGCGGGCGCTGAACACGGCCTTGATGCGCGAGGTGAAGAGTACGGCGGAGGTGCCGCAGGCGGTGCTGGAGGTGGCGCTGGTGCAGCGGCAGTCCATGTACGGCTACCACGGGCCGGGCCTGGCGCCGTTCCTGCGTGTGACGGTGGCGCAGCCGCGCCTGGTGGCCGCCGCCCGCCGCCTGCTGGACAGGGGCGAGGTCAACGTCCCGCAGCTGGGCGCACGCTCCTACACCGCCTACGAGAGCAACGTCGACTTCGAGATCAGGTGGGTGATGAAGGAGGAGCTGGCGGCGACGTGCGGGAAGTCGCGAGCGGTGCGTTTCTGAGCTGCAGTGCCCTGGGTCGGTCCTGCTTTTGCGTATGTGGAGCGTCGCGCTCATTGTGGCAAAACCTTTGATATGGTCGGTGATTTTGTAGAGCGGAAGCTGCCCAAATTTGACTGGCTCCGAAACTCTGATTGCAAATGATCTGCGGGTAAATATAAGTATTCGTTATCAAAGGATCTAATATGCAGGTTTTGGTATTGGGACTTTTTTTCCAATGTATTAATGCCTCAATTTTGCCACTGTGCTTGGTTTTTTTGTAACGGAAATACGCCGTTACTGTCCATCCCCGCCTACGAAGTACGTGCCAACCTCTGTGATGGCCAGCCACATGGAGACCACCACCTGCGGCAGTGTCCAGCACGTGTCAGACCCTTCGCCCTGCAGGTACATGATAGACGCCGACGTGGTGGGCTGCAACTGGGTGGAGCTGCCGGCCGGCGCCTGGCGCAGGCGCCTGCGTGACGTAACCGGTCCGCCTGTGACGTCACACTGTCAGCTGGAAGTGGACGTAGCGTGGGACAAGCTGGTGTCGCACCCGCCGGAGGGCGAGTGGCAGAAGGTGGCGCCCGTCCGAATACTCAGCTTCGACATCGAGTGCTCCAACCGCAAAGGTGAGCAGATCTTTGTGGAAGTCTTGTTCCTGTGAGGTTGAGAAGGAGAATGACAGGTGGGTATTTGGGCTTCGGTTGTTCTGAAGGCGATAAATAGTCGGCCCAGGCGCGGGTACGCCATGGTGGTTCGCTAACACTCATGTTTAAAGGTGAAGAATACTTTGTAGAGGTCCCTGTGTTGTAATCAAATGATGCTGAGTTAAAACAGGAGGTATACAATGTAGGTGTGACTGCTGCACGAGAAAGTTTTCACAATTGTTCCCACATGGCGTATTCGAAATTGGTCTATCATTCTAGTTTTTTCTTTGTCGTCTTCTCTGTATCTGATAATAGTCTGCTCTAAAAGCTGCCAGGAATACCTGATTTTTTAGTGCCATTATCTGAGCTGTTCTTGCCTCTAAAGGGTAATGTGGCATCTTTGTAACGGAAATTGAACTGAGATAGCCACGTGATAAAGCATGCTGAGAAACCACGTGATCGATATTTCGTTTGTCCCAGAACTCTCCATTTGCCAAGAAAAAGGTAACAGTTCATCCCTGTCGATCCCCTCCCTGGGCTGGTCACGTGGTATGAGGCTGCCATTAGTAACCATGACAACGTGACGTAAATATAAAACTCCTTTGTGCGGATAATTCTGTGTTGTCTGGACATCTTTAAATCTATATGCTAAACGCTACTTTGGTGCTGGTAGATATAAAATGTGCGTATACTCCTTCAATGACTAGTTTCAAACGCCAAAATGGTTTAATATCTCAGGAAAAAATGACAAATTGACAAGTCCTCCGTCCCACGGAAGAGAAGCCTAAGTCACTTTTTCTCGGTTTTGAGATTTTGGTGTCATTGGATGCAGCTGTATCTACTTATAATCTACAAGCTGCATCTACTTATCAAATATTTGACAAAGTTCACTTAAAACATTGGTTATATGGACCTTTTCACATCAGTCCCAGGGTTCTGCTAACGTAAAGCAAACTGAGGAAATCACTCTCCTGTAAAATATTCCGAATGTTACGCACGCTGACCTTCCGTTGGACGGTAGAAGTGCCACTTTAGGGCCTTATACCAGCCTCTTTTAGCCCCAAAACCCGCAATTTGTTGTCCATATTCATGTGTAGCGCAAATGAACAGCCTCAGTAAAGCAGAAAGCGTAGCCAGATCATGACATCATGCCGATGCGGACACTTTTGACCTCTCGCAAATGGAAATCAAGTAATACAAAATATTGTGCTGATTGACCATTTTTCAGCATAAATAAGGTGAAATTAGACATTCTCAATAAAAGTGCCCCCTGAAACTAATCTAGGTCTGGAGTTGCATTGAGGTGCCACATTCCCTTCGATGACACGAATGGCAATGCTGGAACGCGATTGGTGACGCTGACCACGTTTGTGTTCGTACTTAGAGGGCTCAAAATCATCTGGTTTCAAAAGTGAGTACACGTTCTTGCTATCCCGATTGATGTTTCTTTTGGTGTGCCTTTAACTAACTGTTTTGATTTGTTTTTGCTCCTCTTGTGAGTGCGTAAGAATGCAGCCGCTGTAACACTAACATCTTAGTTATATTTAGCCTACGACGTTTTTGTAACAGTTCTGCACCATTTTCTTCGGGGTAATACACGATATAGACTGGTTTCCAGATGAAGGCCAGCTCTGTTAAAAAATCAGAATCGATAAGAAAACTAGGGAGATGCCCCCCCACTAGCAAAACAGGTGGGGACAGCCCCGCCCAAAGACAATTGGCGCTCTACCCAGCTTTTATCCCTGCCATTTAACGTGAACCAGTGTCCTAAAACTGGTTGTGCGCTAAGTGCTGAGTGTAAAATTCATATTGGGAAATACAGTCAGCGAGTGGAAAATTCAAAAGTTAATATATGATAAAAGTATATTGAAACCCTTGCTAAATATCTTCTATAAAGTTTATAAGTAAATTTGTTCTCAGCATTCGCTTATTCCCATATTTGTAATGATTTCATAAACACCAGGACTTTTACTTGTGCTAAAAAGCTCCACCTGATAAGTGAGCGGAAAAATTTGTACCAACAACACAGAAGTGAGTGGAAAATCAGCTTGACTGGGTGTCGCTCCCCACCCAGCACCCTGGGATTTGTGACACTGACGTGAACCTGCACAAATCCTCCAAAGTTGGCTGCAGGCTAACTGCTTCGATTGCGCTGTCTCAGGCGGTCGCTATGTTTTGACTTTGTATCCCCCTCCCTGTCCCCATTCATCGCACGGTCTAAGTCCGTCCTCTAGAGATGAAACGATGGTAGCAATGTGCCTGACTATGTCAAGATTTTCACCTTGTCGACGTAGGCTAAGGCTGCTGATGCTCCACCGGGGACAACCATATAAGGGCAACAACGTTGCTTGTGACTGACTTTTTTCCCACCACGAGCATGCTTCTCAAGAGCACTTGTGCTTTTGTACCACGTCCTCTTGGGGCGAAATGTCACGATGTGTCTGGAAAGCACGTAGTTTTTTATATTCTTTCTTTGTGTTATTAGGCTGTTGAGTGTCTACCTACCTTTTCCGGAATGTTGATCCCTGCTAGTCAATGTCTATCGTGCTCATTGAGTATTACCACGATTTAAGTTCTTTATATGCATATTGATATACACATAGTTAAGAGTTATCAGTCTGAAAATAAATCTCCGAATGTTTAGTGGTCTTCAGATTTATTGTGAGTTTCGTGCACCTTCAAGAGTTGAGAGACCTTTGCAAGTCAGACAGTTACTGTTTTTTCCGGGGTCGTAAGAAAGAGCAAACAAAGCTAATCTGATTGGCGCGCTCCTTAACCCAAATAAAAACAGCGCATTTTCCTTTGCACCAACCACACAGGTTTTAGTGTTGAAATGAAAGCTTACACTAAATTACCACGCTAATACCCTGTAATTGAGCAAGTGTGCCTGTTGGGAGTGGCCCTAATAGAATAAATAGATAAAATGCATACCCCAGCTCGTGCTTTTGATCATGTA
The DNA here is from genome assembly GCA_034440635.1 of Lepas anatifera. NCBI lineage: Eukaryota > Metazoa > Arthropoda > Thecostraca > Lepadidae > Lepas > Lepas anatifera. Next base: position 1,069,246 of record JAOTON010000708.1, on the reverse strand, counting down.
GTGGTTTTACAGCGCTTTATACCGGTACAGTACCACTCAGAAACGAGTGTGGGATTGACAGATTGAAGTTCAAGAGCTATTTTTATTTAGTGACCGTTCAATAAGACGCATATGTTCTGTTTTTACCTGATAATTCCCTCGGTCCTGACTCATGGTTCAAAACACAAGTTTCACAAATTGTATATGAAAATGATGTCTCATGGTTGGATAACTGATATTTAACTTATCAGTTTGGCCTGATATAGATGTCAAATTTGGGTATAAAAAGTGACCTAAATACCTCGAACATGGCCAATTTGCCAGCCTGGGACATTTGCGAAACGGTGAAGTGTTGATTGAGAAAGGTGAGCAGCGCAGTGGCTTCAGCGTCGGTGAGCCTGACAGCCGCCCCCCCTTCAGGCGTGTTCCCCGAGCCGGACAAGGACGCCGTCATACAGATCGCCAATATGGTGATCCACCAGGGCGAGAAGGACCCCTTCATCAGGAACATCTTCACCCTGAAGTCCTGCGCTCCCATCGTCGGCTCCAGCGTCATGAGCTACGAGAACGAGGCCGACTTGCTGCGGGTAGGAATGTGCGCCGTCGTGTTCCCCCGTTGCAGGGGGACCCATTGCCCGTGTTGTTTGATATATGCCTGTGCATAGATTACTATGGATATACAATTGCATAATCATTTGATGAAGAAAGGCAAGCTGTTTCTACTCATCAAAAGATTTGATAGAATTCGCTCAGAATTTGGTGTTCAGGGTTCCGTCCCATGGTTTCTCTAATGTAAATCAAAACAGAAAAAGCGCTCTCCTGGTAAAGTATTCCAAATGTGGCATACTCTTTTCTTCCGTAGCACAGCATATTTTGTAACTGCACGTGCTCAGATGATGGTGTTTGTTTGCTGTGCTCCATCGGTCGTGCCGTGAGGTGGAGTTTTTTTGTGTTACCGCCACTAGCACATGCATCTACGATTCTCGTTGTTTCTATCACCTCCGGTTTCTATCTCCTCTCATTGTAACATCACTGGTTTAAAACGGCTTTAGCTCATACATGGAGTCTTATTTCACACATAATTTTGGTTTATGCATGGAATTTTAGTTTATACACCGAGTTTGGTTCTTTTGACAAGCGTTTGTAATTAATTTTTAGGTGGACTCATCTCATCTCTGCTCTTGCACCTGTTTTAGGTACTTTTTCGTTTCTTGTGCACTTTTTGCTTCGGCGGTATCTCCGCAAGGATCTGTTGTAGGATCTAAAGCATATTTTTAAGTTTCTTTGAGCAACCGTCTTTCGGGAGGTTTTCCGATGGTTTTTAGCTTTCGGATGTATATCTGACTTGTTATAGTTTTTCTTTTTAGAATTTGCGGGCGGCGCGGGGGGCGGGGGCGCGGCGCCGACGGGGGCGGCGGGGGGGGGCGGGCGGCCGGGCTCCGGGGGGGGGGGGGGGGCCGCGAGCAGCCACCACAAAACGTCTATGATTTTATTTTATTTTTGTAGGGTTAGTTTTTAGGTTTTTTCACACCTGTCGCCTTTGACTTGACACTTAAGAGCCTTTGAACATTTCACTTGACATGGTGCCCTACCTCCAACAAGCTCTCTGAGAACTAACCACATTTTCCTGATGCACCCCTGATCTGCCTGTCACGCCGTGGCGCCCAGCTCCCGGAGCGGTGCAGTCGGGTGGTAACGCTGTGCGACCCGCAGGACTGGGCCGACTTCGTGCGTCAGGTCGATCCCGACATCATCACCGGCTACAACATCAACAACTTTGACCTGCCCTACCTGCTGGACCGCGCCAAGGCGCTGCACGTGGCCACCTTCCCCTTCCTGGGCAAGATCAAGAACAAAGTGTGAGTCGCACGCTGTTAAGACCGGGCAGGAGAGTTTCGTGAACCGCTGGAACATACTGACTGACATTGTATCGTCGTGGACTGCAGTTGAGTTGATAGCCTCTAAATATGGCGGTGGAGGCTGTTAGCATCGCTGTTAGTCTGCAGTGGTGCTCACTGGCGATGTCTCTGTGTGCAGTGGTGCTCACTGGCGATGTCTCTGGGTGCAGTGGTGCTCACTGGTGATGTCTTTCTGTGCAGTGGTGCTCACTGGCGATGTCTCAGTGGTGCTCACTGGCGATGTCTCAGTGGTGCTCACTGGCGATGTCTCTGGGCAGTGGTGCTCACTGGTGATGTTGCTGTCTGCAGGACGCTCGTGAAGGACACGGTTCTGCAGAGCAAACAGATGGGCCGTCGGGAGTCGAAGGCCATCAACACCGAGGGCCGCACCCAGTTCGATCTCATCATGGTGAGATGCAGGCTCCTAGCCAGCAGTTCATCCGGGGTGGGACCTGGGAATCTGGAGATGGACTGGGTAACAGACTTACTGGGTCACGACTCAGAGTCAGAGTCTCAATTTTCGTAACATATTGACTGATCACAGGACATATGTATTTGAGAAATATTCAGAACTAATTGTTGTGAAGGATTTCATATTGATATTTGGTAATGAAAGGTAATTTGTTTATTTCGTATCCACACTAGACCCATGCCGGTATCGGTCGTTACGCAAACATGGGAAATGTAAAGTATATTTTCAAAAGTACACTGATTTGTCAGTTATTTTCTGTTTAATCGTAGCAATACTTGTTTATATGGCAAAACTTGTGTGATTTAGCCCAAAATTCTTTTTTCAACTTTGAGATGCACAGCATACACAATCCTAAGCTCATGTTCATGCAATAATTCAGGAGTAATACGCGCACTGGAGGGAGCCCCGGAGCCCAACCCCGTCATCTGTTTTTCCGAGGTGGCTGGAGAACCACTCGTAGCCGAAAAACGAAACTAGGTCACATTTGAGAGCATTTAACGGCGCGTTGATTGGTGGAAGAATTGTGAAAATCGGTAGAAATTGCCCTGGCTTATAGGCTTTCAAAGTCAGATCTGCATTTTGAGATCGCCACAGCGGTCAGACCATTCCCACCCATCCCGCGCCACCTCTGACCCGACCCACCCCGCTCTGACCCGACCCACCCCGCTCTGACCCGACCCACCCCGCGCCACCTCTGACCCGACCCACCCCGCCCGGCTCTGACTCGACCCACCCTGCTCCGGCTGTGATCCGACCCATCCGGCTCTGACCCGACCCACCCCGCGCCACCTCTGACCCGACCCACCCCGGCTCTGACCCGACTCACCCCGCCCCGGCTCTGACCCGACCCACCCCGCCCCGGCTCTGACCAGACCCACCCCGCCCCGGCTCTGACCAGACCTGCCCTCTTTCGGCAGTTTCTGCGGCGGGAGTACAAGCTGCGCTCCTACTCGCTGAACGCTGTGTCGTTCCACTTCCTGCAGGAGCAGAAGGAGGACGTGCACCACAACATGATCAGCACGCTGCAGGAGGGCGATTCCCAGACCCGCCGCAGGTGCGCTCCCCACATACCTCGGGGACAGACATCTCACTGCTCATCAATGGTTATCAGTGGTGGTGGATGCACTGGAAATGCTTATTAGTGAGGAGTGTGGTGATTATGACGATGTTGCACATTAAATTAAAAAGGACGGCTGTGTCTCTCACAGCCTTTTCACATAGCTCAGTTGGTAAAGCGTTGGGCTCTGGCCCGCTGCTCAGGAACATGCAGTGGCAGTGCATGCGCAGGCTTGGGATCGATTCGCCCGAGACGCTCCGGCGCTAAATATTTTTCCGACGTGGGTTGGCTGACAACTCACTGGTGAGAGGGTGACCTGAGCGGGGCGGCCGTCGCTGTGCTTTGTGGGACGTTAAACGGTGGCCTCTAAATTGGCCCTTCGTTGCGGGAGTTGCTTGTTCGAATGGTGGGGGTCGGGGTCTCCGTGACAAGTCCCTTGATGACTTTAGCGAGACGCCGACTTTAAAAACTGAATTTGCACCAACTTTGACAAGAATATCACAAAAACAAAACGGCAAATGAATGTGTTATTTCGATTTTATTTATGGACTAGTGAAAATGGTGACTCTTTTGTGTCCGCAGTGTCGACGATGCTTGTTTGTGCTACATTTTACGAAGTCCGAAAGTGTCGGCGACCACGCTAGAGGCACCCCCCGTCGATAACAGTGGTTTTATTTCAATCGCAATCCATAGCCTACCTTCATTCTGAAACCTAAATCGCTCCTGCTGTGTTATTTATTGACCCCAGCTAAAGAACTGGGCGGCGCCTGGGCCTGCTGTCCACCTGTTCAGCGCGGTACCGTTCAGCCCAGTCTGACCCGCCGTTCGGTACACTCTCCTGCGGCAGACTGGCCGTGTACTGCCTGAAGGACGCCTACCTGCCGCTCAAGCTCATCGACAAGCTGATGTGCATCATCAACTACATGGAAATGGCCAGGGTGACGGGTGTGCCCATGTCGTTCCTGCTCACCCGAGGACAGCAGATCAAGGTGGTCTCCCAGCTGCTCCGAAAGGTGCGAGCAGCGATCGGTCGTGGACAGTGGGGTTGTGGGCGGTAGTCAGAGCGTTCTGAAGGTATTCTCTTTAGCCTGTGGTTGAGTGTGCCATCATCATAGGTTGTGAATTACATGACCGAAATGGGTCGATTTTCGATTTGTGTTTCAATGAGTTAAGTTTTTGTTTTTTTTGCCAAAAGGGGTCCCAACTTTAGTGTAGTGGACTACGAGAGGTTGACTTTTGTACTTGGGCCACTCCCAACAAAGCACACTTGCCCAATTTCGAGGAGTGTTGGCGTGGGTGTTTAAGGATTTTATTCACTGGGTCAGATCGGGCACGGAAGGCGGTTTCCCGCCGTGGGGATTGAACCCACGTTAATCCGTGATATCCGATCTGAATACAGACAATGAAGCCACTGGGTGTCCTAGTGCTACTGATATACCTATTCACTTAGCTTTTGATTTGGCTATTAACACGCGCCCCGCTGGGGTCCCTTGCATGACGCGCCCCGCTGGGGGGCGTTTTCGCCCATGTTGCATATCAATCGCCTCCCCGTGACAATATAAACACAAAGCAAGCAAAATGGGAGCTCTATCTCAATTCAGTGAGAAGTTATTGGCAAAACAATCACTCTATGCTCCCGTGATCTGATATGACCTATGAGAGGTCAGATGCTCAAAAACTCAACTTTATGGTCAAGATCGTGGTAGGAATAGACAGTTTGAGGATTTTCAGCCTTATCTATCTAGTATTTACTGAAAACGAGCCCATTGTATTTTCACTGTAGACTTATAATGGCGTGACCAAAAAATTGACCCCACCTTAGGTCACCAATATCAAAATTCCGAGATAGCAGATTTGTAGACCCTAATGACCTTATCATATTGTGGAAGTTTCAAACTGATCGGTGTGCTAATGTTCCCTGGGCGCTGCTTCAAACTCGTAATTTTAGGTTTTGAGGTCGGGTCACTTGACCCTGAATAGCTCCTTGACCTGACATGACCTTAACTTAAAAATTTGGTCAGATGTGTAAAATCAATCAGGGATAAGGTATCGTAAGTTTCGTTGTCCTGCGTCTCTTCGTTTTTGAGCTATCTGGGAAAAACCAGGAGGGGGCGAATTTCGCCCCCAGCGGGGCGCGTATTAATAGGCTCTTTTTAGTGCAGTTGATTTAGCTGTTGACTTAGCTATTTGACTTAGCTATTTATGTTTCATTTCGAGAATGCTGTTGATGCTTTATGGTTCTGTTGTCCGCTGCGGGCAACAGAACCATAACCATCACAGTAGCAGGCTGGTAAATACACGACTGCACGAAAATATTATGATGTTTAACTGCGCCCTAGCTGTGTTATATTTGTCTTTATTACACCGTTGTTGGCTCACATTGTTTGTCGGCTCGTGCTCTTGTAGCACTAAGTACAATAGTACAAATTCCATGACGAAACCTTTACCACGGTGAAGGAAACCTTCACTTCTTCTGCCTGCCTGCACAGGCGCGGCAGCAGAAGCCCTGTTCCAGCTGTCAGCACAGTTTTGTCAGCACCAACCAGCGGGCCGCGTTGCGCCTACCTCACAGGACTGTAGCCTCTTCCCGGGAACTAGTTCTAGAGGTTTTACGGGTTGACGGCCTGCTGTTTGTGCCGATGAAAAATAGTAAGTGCACGAAGTGGCAGCCTAATATTTTTTAATGGTATAAAGGTTTACGTTCCCTTTGCTTAGCACAAACTAGAGGAGATTATGACGCTGATGTTTCTTTTCTGGAGGAGAGGTTAGAGGTCCTGCTGACAAAACTGTGCAGACAGCTGGAACAGGGCTACAATCTGGTGCAGGACTTTTTACCCTGGTGAAGGAAACCTTCATTGCCTTTGCCCGCTGCCACAGGCGCGGCAGCAGAACTTGGTGATGCCCGTGTACGAGAACAAGGCGAATGACACTGGCGAGAGTTTCGAGGGCGCCACAGTTATCGAGCCGCGCAAGGGCTACTACGACGTGCCTATCGCCACCCTGGACTTCAGCAGTCTCTACCCCAGCATCATGATGGCGCACAACCTCTGCTACACCACCCTGCTGCAGCCGGGCGCCGCCGAACGGCTGGGGTGAGTACACGGCCTGGGCCTATCTCTGTGTCGATATCGGAAGGAGTGGAGTAACAATGTTCTTAAACGCAATTGTACTGTAAGAGGGTTGTATTTTTGGGTGTTTTTAATGAGTGTCGAAGGAAAATTGAGTGCAGGAATTTTCAGAAGGCGGGAATGCCTAGCATCCGTGGTAAGTATCGCCCTCACTTTTCGCCTGTGTGGGGAAGCTAATGATGCGAGTGCCAACTTCACCGGGGCACGTCATGACATGTCACCGGGGCCGCCGAGGGTGGCCCCGATGTCATGTCGTGTCTACTGTGGGCTTTGTCTCCAGCTGTGTCCTGTTTTATCCGTGACGGATCGCTGCTATCAGCTGAAACGAAGTTAGTGTCGATTTTCCCATCGGTTTCGCTCGACCAGATTCTTGGAACAGAGCTTTTTAGAGCAAACACTCCCCGGTAGAGATTCTTGAACTAACAGGTGTAAAACAGGATTAATTTGATAAGCTTTTATTGTTTGGATCGTTTGTGGCAACACCATGAGTGAAATTTAGTTAAAGAGGTTGATCGTTCGCAGTCCAACTGCTTATTTTTTCGATCAAAATTACACTGAAATGAGCAGGTGAGCTGGTTTTGGCACGGTAGAACTTGAACTTGAATTTTAAAAGGGTTTGGCATGCCTACGATCAACGTATTGAACCTAATTTTTATATAATAACGTTGGACATTATGCAGCCTTAGTAGCTGCAATGCTCTAAAACTCTAACTGTCATCATGGGCCCTATTTCCTCGCTCCTGTGTTGATGTCTGTGTTGCGAGTGCGAACTTTGGAAGATGGCTCAGCTCTTCCTTTCGTGTGGACTCTATATCCTGCTGCTGTTGATGCCGATTATGCGAGTGCTAACTTTGGAGGCTGGCTCCGGTGTTAGTCGCCTCTGGGGCGGGCTCTATTCCTCGTTTGATGCCGATTATGCGAGTGCTAACTCTGGAGGCCGGCTCCGGTGTTAGTCGCCTCTGGGGCGGGCTCTATTCCTCGTTTGATGCCGATGATGCGAGTGCTAACTTTGGAGGCCGGCTCCGGTGTAAGCCGCCTCTGGTGCGGGCCTCTATTCCTCGTTTGATGCCGATGATGCGAGTGCTAACTTTGGAGGCTGGCTCCGGTGTTAGTCGCCTCTGGGGCGGGCTCTATTCCTCGTTTGATGCCGATGATGCGAGTGCTAACTTTGGAGGCTGGCTCCGGTGTTAGTCGCCTCTTGGGGCGGGCTCTATTCCTCGTTTGATGCCGATGATGCGAGTGCTAACTTTGGAGGCTGGCTCCGGTGTTAGTCGCCTCTGGGGCGGGCTCTATTCCTCGTTTGATGCCGATGATGCGAGTGCTAACTTTGTAGGCTGGCTCCGGTGTAAGCCGTCTCTATTCCTCGTTTGATGCCGATGATGCGAGTGCTAACTTTGGAGGTCGGCTCCGGTGTTAGCCGCCTCTGGTGTGGGCTCTATTCCTCTGTTGATGCCGATGATGCGAGTGCTAACTCTGGAGACTGGCTCCGGTGTAAGCCGTCTCTATTCCTCTGTTGATGCCGATGATGCGAGTGCTAACTTTGGAGGCCGGCTCCGGTGTAAGCCGTCTCTATTCCTCTGTTGATGCCGATGATGCGAGTGCTAACTTTGGAGGCCGGCTCCGGTGTAAGCCGTCTCTATTCCCCTGTTGATGCCGATGATGCGAGTGCTAACTTTGGAGGCCGGCTCCGGTGTAAGCCGCCTCTATTCCTCTGTTGATGCCGATGATGCGAGTGCTAACTTTGGAGGCTGGCTCCGGTGTAAGCCGTCTCTATTCCTCTGTTGATACCGATGATGCGAATGCTAACTTTGGAGGCCGGCTCCGGTGTAAGCCGTCGAGCCGCCGCTGAAAGCAAACATGAACTGAGGCATCGTCTCCTGTTAGGCTCGGACGCGCCTTATCCCGCGCTTAACAGCTAGGCCTGAGAAGCTCCATTCCGCTTTTTCTTGCAGATTCCTGGTCAGTGGTGGTTCTTCCGATCCGAGTATAGCAAGGACTCGACAGGTTGCCCTCTGCTTCTTCATAGGTGCTGTGGGAGTCGTGGTTCCTGTTGTACATATGGCCTCTAGGTATACATGTTAACTGGGTTTAAATCACTAGATGTTCTTACGGTTGAACTCCTAAAACTGCGGGTCTAGATTCCCCCAAGGCAATGGCTGGGTAACTGAAATAGGCTTTCAAGTAATATGCTGTATTTGTTTTGGTATTCTATATTAGACCAAGAAAGATAAATGTAATCGAACTCCCAATCTCGCGCTCCACCTTTGGGTCGGTGACGTCTACGCGTTATTCCCAGGAACGATATGTGAACTTGTTTTCCCGCATTCATCTCAGCTTTTGTGAAGGTGGGGAAAAGTGCAGCGCCTTGGAAAGATCGCGAGAAGTCCGAATGCGCGAAACTGGCTATTTTCAGGCAGGCTTTCGGGGCGCTTGGAGAAAGATCCTTAAAATCCAACGCCTGTAGCCTGAAGCTTTGCAGTAACTGAATGAATCAAGGTTAAGTATCTTCTTAACACGTTCGCTCCTGAATTCCATTTTCCTAGAGTCTGTGAGTGATATCCAATAGGGGGAGTGATATCCGTTAAGGTTGTTCCTATTCAAACGCGAGTTCTGTGTGTTATGTGTGGGGTGGTGAGATCTCCACCGCTGGGGTGATCTGTATCCGGCATGCATTCTCTATCTCGTGAAGTGTTCTAGTTTTGTCTTGTCGCCGATATATCGACTAGTGGGGACAATTTCAGTGATATGGTGCGTCACTCATCGCTGCTATATAATGTCTGTGGCTCCTCGGACGATAGCAGCGTCCATTTTGGAGATACCAGCTGTTTTGTTTTAAAAAAGTATGCTCGCTATCATCCCACCCCATTCGCTGCCCTTTTCGCTACCTTAATTCTTCTGGTCAGTCTCTAATTGATCCAATTCCTCTGGTCATTGTCACGTGCAATGTATTTTGGACATGTAGTTTGGACAGTGAATACTCGAAAAGTGTCATTTTGTCGCCGAAATTTGCGTCATCCCTTCCATCTTTATAATTGAAGGGCTTAAAATATTATGTTTTTCTGTTTGGTTATAGTTTTCCAAAACTTTCGGAAGAAGAAGATTTCATGAGTCATGTGATGAGTTCTTCCAGGGATCTTCCTATGTTTTCATTGTTTTATGGTCTATGGGGTCAGTCCGAACCCAAGTGCAAAATGCGTTGTCTTCCCCGCCATTTTTGCTGACTGATATGGAGGTTAACGTGACGCATAGCGTGTGGAATTTTCCCCGCTTTGTTATCTCTTGATGACTTAGTTTAAATTTGTTTCCCATCAGTGTTTCCCGTGATTAGTTGAGGTGTTGTTAAGGAGCTGATTCTCAACAGTGGACTTCCCTGCGATGAGTTCGGCTTTTCCGTTTTGCCAAATAAGCATTCTGTCGGGTGTTGCAATATGCAGTCTCTATACCGGGCGGGGTGATTAGCTGCATCAGATTGCTTGTCAGCTGGGTACGCGAAGTTGTTTGGTAGCCAAGGCCTGGCACCAGTCCAAACCAGTTTTGGGAAGGCGGGTGGGAGGGGGAGGTCCACGCATACCATCCTGTTTGCGGCCGATATCACAAACAGGCGTCGGTCAGTGGGCTGACCGTGAGGGTCTGTGTCGGTTTTCCCCGGAAATTCCCCGGTGTGGAGCGTTCTCCCATAAAACGACACGAGCTGCTCTCGATATCATCACACGGCTGTAACCTTTGGTCTCGACACCAACGCTTCCTCCGCTGCCAGCACTCGCACCGTCAGCTGCCACCTCGCATCTACCAGAGCCCCAGCATGTCTACTTCTCTTCAGCTCACCGTCCTCCTGCTGACGCTGACGGCGGCGCACGGTCTCCCCATCGCCGACTCCGTCCAGGCCCTGCTGCAGCAGATGTCAAACCTGCAGTCGCTCCAGCCGGCGTCAGCCCTGCCGCCGTCGGGCCTGCCTCCGTTCCAGCCTCCGATAGGCCTGCCGCCGTCGGCCAGCGGCAGCGCCGGAGGCAGTGTCGTCCAGAAGGAGTTCGCCAACCTGCAGCTCACCTCGCAGACGGCCAACGCCGGAGGTGCGGCGAGCGCGGGCGGCACCAGCGTCAGCGCCGGCTCCACCAACACCGGCTCGGCTGCTGGGCTGGCTGGCCGCTGGAGTTCCTCCGACGCCACCGCCAGCTCGATTCAGAACTCCTAGTGCCCCGCGGCGTAGTGTATATGGGTCTGCCAGCGACGGAGTTCGGGCCAGCGGCCGCGCCTGCTGGAGAATGGCGATGCGGCACTGGTGGAGAATGGAGAGGACACGGGTAGAGGCACGCCGCAAAAGACTTGGTGTACAAAACCGGATTATTCTTGTTCTCCCGTCAGGTTGTGCTGTTTCTGTGTATGCGCTTAGCTCTCTTGGGTATACCCACCACACTTTCGCTGTCTATAGTGAATTGTGAATTCATCACTAGGGAGTCGATGAACTGAAATTGCATGTGAATCTTGCCACAACAACTTAATGTGCGGGATTCGTGATGGATGAAATAAATCGGGAAATTAACGAAGGCCTTTGTTGTTTTGTTTGGAAGAACTGAAGTAGATCTGAATGTTTTGCCAAGTGGTGCTGTCCATAATTCAGGACCCTGGAAAGTACAGTATAAATCCTACTATGGCCACAGTTGTTTACAATTTTGCAGACTTAAAGCTGTTTTGGAATTCTGTATATTCGGTATTGCATAAGCAGTGTCCCAAAACTGGTTTTGCGCTGAGTGCTGAGTATAAAATTAATATTGGAAAATACAGTCAGTGAGTGAAAAAAATTCGAGAGTTACGATATTGTGTGTCAATTCAAACCCTGGTCAAAACCTTTGTTTAAAGTTGAGAAATGCATTTTTAATTTAAAATTTCCTTATTACCACATTTGTATGAGTTCATATACACCATGAATATTTAAGAGTGCTAAACAAACTGCACTTGAATGAGCGCAAAAATTTAGCGAAAATAGCAAAGACATGAGTCGACAATTCAACCTGCCTAGGTGTTGCTCTCCACAGAGCACCCTGGGCTTTGGGACACTGTGTATAAGTATTGCATAGTATTGCCTGTTTACTTTTGCCTACTACACACCATTTGAGGAAAGTGGAGGAAATTGGTTGGTCATTAATTATGTGTGTTATTCCGGGAGGATCCCCGTCGCCTCCACTGACCAAACTTCCCCTACCAAACTACCGTCTGACGTCGGTTCCTGTCGTCTTCACGACCAACCTCGTCGAATCCGGTGCCGTCCCACACAAACTACTGTCGGCTGGTCCTCGCCCACACAACAGCCGTCACGTTGGTCCTATCGCCTCCACTGACCAAACTTAGCCATCTGAATGTCGATCCCCTGTCGCCTCCACTGGCCAAACCTAGCCGTCAGACTGTCGGTCCCCGTCGTCTCCACTGACCAAGCTCTGCTGTCTGAGAGTCGGTCCCCGTCGCCTCCACTGACCAAACTTAGCCGTCTGAATGTCGGTCCCCGTCGCCTCCACTGACCACGGACAGTCGGTCCCCTATCGCCTCCACTGACCCGGCCGCCGTCCGCTCAGGCTGGCGCCGGACCAGTTTATCCGCACTCCCTCCGGCAACCTGTTCGTGAAGCCGTCACTGAGGCCGGGCCTCTTACCGGAGATTCTGCGCGAGCTGTTGGCGGCCAGGAAGAAGGCGAAGGGGGACCTGAAGAAGGAGACGGACCCGCTGCGGAGGCAGGTGCTGGACGGACGCCAGCTGGCACTCAAGGTGAGTGGAGGCGGAGGTCACGGCTGAGATGATGGTGGGCGGGTGTCATCTTGTCTACTCCGAGATCGTTGTGTCCTGGATAAAAATTTGGCTATTGAGAAGTTAGTCTTGCCCTCTACCGGGTGGCTCTGAAGTTGAACTTGAATGGGGTGATGCACTGTTTCAGCTGCTTGTGCATTTCAAACATTTCTGGCCGGTTCTGGTGTTTTCAAGTGCTGCGGATATAACACGGTTGGGAGTTAGATATGCTCTTGTCATAAGTGCATGATCCGTACATTAACTCTATAAACTGTAAAAGACGATGTACCATTTTTCCATATTTCCTTTTCCATATTTGGTGATGTCCCCGATAATGTTAAATCCTTCAATGTGATTGTTTGACTTTTATGGCACGCTGGCTGTTAAGGATGTGTGGCGTCGCTGCTCCTATTTTCATTCTAAAAAATATTGACGCTGCGTGGTGACACGTATATGGGGGAGGGCGTCGCGACGGCGTCAGTCCCTTCGACTACCCATGTGCCTTGCCGTGTCTGGTGCTGTCGCCCCTCTCCCACTGGCCGTGTCTGGTGCTGCCGCCCCTCTGCCACCGCCCGTGTACCTTGCCGTGTCTGGTGCTGCCGCCCCACTCCCACTGGCCGTGTCTGGTGCTGCTGCCCCTCTCCCACTGGCCGTGTCTGGTGCTGCCGCCCGTGTTCCTGGTCGTGTCTGGTGCTGCCGCCCCCTCCCACTGGTCGTGTCTGGTGCTGCCGCCCCTTCTCCCACTGGCCGTGTCTGGTGCTGCCGCCCCTCTCCCACTGGCCGTGTCTGGTGCTGCCGCCCCACTCCCACTGGCCGTGTCTGGTGCTGCTGCCCTACTCCCACTGGCCGTGTCTGGTGCTGCTGCCCCACTCCCACTGGCCGTGTCTGGTGCTGCTGCCCTACTCCCACTGGCCGTGTCTGGTGCTGCTGCCCTACTCCCACTGGCCGTGTCTGGTGCTGCCGCCCGTGTTCCTGTTCGTGTCTGATGCTGCCGCCCCACTCCCACTGGCCGTGTCTGGTGCTGCCGCCCCTCTGCCACCGCCCGTGTACCTTGCCATGTCTGGTGCTGCTGCCCCTTACTCCCACTGGCTGTGTCTGGTGCTGCCGCCCGTGTTCCTGTTCGTGTCTGGTGCTGCTGCCCCACTCCCACTGGCCGTGTCTGGTGCTGCCGCCCCTACTCCCACTGGCCGTGTACCTTGTCGTGTCTGGTGCTGCTGCCCCACTCCCACTGGCCGTGTCTGGTGCTGCCGCCCGTGTACCTTGTCGTGTCTGGTGCTGCTGCCCCACTCCCACTGGCCGTGTCTGGTGCTGCTGCCCCTTACTCCCACTGGCTGTGTCTGGTGCTGCCGCCCTTGTTCCTGTTCGTGTCTGGTGCTGCTGCCCCACTCCCACTGGCCGTGTCTGGTGCTGCTGCCCCTTACTCCCACTGGCTGTGTCTGGTGCTGCCGCCCTTGTTCTTGTTCGTGTCTGGTGCTGCTGCCCCACTCCCACTGGCCGTGTCTGGTGCTGCCGCCCCTTACTCCCACTGGCCGTGTACCTTGTCGTGTCTGGTGCTGCTGCCCCACTCCCACTGGCCGTGTCTGGTGCTGCCGCCCGTGTACCTTGTCGTGTCTGGTGCTGCCGCCCCACCCCCACTGGCCGTGTCTGGTGCTGCTGCCCCTACTCCCACTGGCCGTGTCTGGTGCTGCTGCCCCACTCCCACTGGCCGTGTCTGGTGCTGCTGCTCCACTCCCACTGGCCGTGTCTGGTGCTGCCGCCCGTGTACCTTGCCGTGTCTGGTGCTGCCGCCCCACTCTCACTGGTCGTGTCTGGTGCTGCTGCCCCACTCTCACTGGTCGTGTCTGGTGCTGCCGCCCCTCTCCCACTGGCTGTGTCTGGTGCTGCCGCCCCTCTGCCACCGCCCGTGTACCTTGCCGTGTCTGGTGCTGTCGCCCCTCTCCCACTGGCCGTGTCTGGTGCTGCTGCCCCTCTGCAACCGCCCGTGTGCCTTGCCGTGTCTGGTGCTGCTGCCCGTGTTCCTGGTCAGTGTCTGGTGCCACCCCTTACTCCCCCGTGGCCGTGTTCCTTGCCGTGTCTGGTGTTCCCTCCCGCCCCAGTGTCTGGTGCCACCCCCTTACTGCCAGTGGCCCGTGTTCCTTGCCGTGTCTGGTGCTGCTGCCCCACTCCCACTGGCCGTGTCTGGTGCTGCCGCCCCTCTGCAACCGCCCGTGTGCCTTGCCGTGTCTGGTGCTGCTGCCCGTGTTCCTGGTCAGTGTCTGGTGCTGCCGCCCGTGTTCCTGGTCGTGTCTGGTGCTGCCGCCCGTGTACCTTGCCGTGTCTGGTGCTGCCGCCCCTCTGCCACTGGCCGTGTCTGGTGCTGCCGCCCCTCTGCCACTGGCCGTGTCTGGTGCTGCCGCCCCCTCTGCCACCGCCCGTGTGCCTGGTCGTGTCTGGTGCTGCCGCCCCTCTGCCACCGCCCGTGTACCTTGCCGTGTCTGGTGCTGCCGCCCCTCTCCCACTGGCCGTGTCTGGTGCCTTGCCGTGTCCGGTGTTCCCGTCTGTGTCTGGTGCTGCCGCCCCTTACTCCCACTGGCCGTGTGCTGGTGCTGCCGCCCCTCTGCCACCGGCCGTGTGCCTGGCCGTGTCTGGTGCTGCCGCTCCTCTGCCACCGCCCGTTTACTTGGCCGTGTCTGGTGCTGCCGCCCCACGCCCACAGCGCTTGCCCTCCCGCCGCAGATCAGCGCCAACTCAGTGTACGGCTTCACGGGCGCCACCGTGGGCAAGCTGCCCTGTCTGGAGATCTCGCAGAGTGTCACCGCGTTCGGCCGCCTCATGATCGAGCAGACCAAATCGGAGGTGGAGGCGCGCTTCAACACCCAGAACGGCTACCAGCACGACTCCAAGGTGCGTGAACTGCCAGCGGGACAGCGGCCGCTCTGTATGGCGGTCTGGTGCTGTGATGAGGCGAAGCCGAGTTTATGCTGTATAGTTGTCAGGCGCAGGTGATTTACTCGCGTCTCATCAAGTCTGTGTGTGTTGGCTCAGGTGATTTACGGCGACACCGACTCGGTGATGGTGCGGTTTGGCGTCGACACGGTCAAGGAGGCCATGGCTCTGGGTAACGAGGCCGCTGGCTTCGTCTCGGACAAGTTCATCAAACCCATCAAGCTCGAGTTCGAGAAGGTGCGTTGACTGCTTTGAATGTGCCGTGATTCAGACCGGTTGGTTTGGTCTTGGATGGTCTTTTTCCTTCATATTCTGAAAAGAGGCACATGGAAGTCAGCCATGAAGTTATTTTAAAGGAATTGTCTTACAGGGTCTTTCGGCCCGGTATGAATACAAATATAAGGCCATGGAGCTAGAATAAAGGATATTCCTAGCTCAGGGTGTTGCTTTCAGTGATCTCACGAGTAAATTGTGGTGTGATAGGGCGACTGGTTGCAAATACATTTGAAGAGTGGCGTTATTCCAGCATCCACTTGGACTCTGTGTAAATGAAATCTGAGATTTTCGTATGAAGTATTTGCCCTTATTCGCACCTTTTTATATTACAAAAAAAAACATCTCAATAGTGTGGAAGTGTATGTAATGCATGAACGATTGGCAAGTGTAGGGACGATACAGCGTCGGCTGAGCAGCTCGAATAATCCTACATGTGCAGTGTGGGGAACGGGTGTTGTAAAGCCTCAGTAACCGAGGCCTTCGATCCCCACTATATTGCCAAGTCGGCACCCACCCGCTACTGCTTTGCTATATTTTCTGTGGTGGTATATGTGTCGCGTCACTTTGGACATACCTATAAACACAGTCGTCATTGTCATCGTGCACCGCCCCAGGTGTACTTCCCGTACCTGTTGATCAACAAGAAGCGGTACGCGGGTCTGTACTTCACCAAGCCGGAAGTACACGACAAGATGGACTGCAAAGGTATCGAGACGGTACGACGAGACAACTGCCCCCTGCTGGGAAATCTCATCAACATGTGTCTGCAGAAACTGCTCATCGAACGGTCTGTATCTCTCTCTCTCTCTCTCTCTCTCTCTCTCTCTCTCTCTCTCTCTCTCTCTCTCTCTCTCTCTCTCTCTCTCTCTCTCCCTCCTCCCCCCCCTCTCTCCCTCTCTCTCTCTCCCTCTCTCTCTCTCTCTCCCTCTCTCTCTCTCTCTCTCCTCTTTGTATTTTATATGTGCTTAAGATGTCATTTATATAAACCAGGTATGTGCCCATGCGTTTCAGGCTAAGAATAGCCACATGTATTTTGCGATCCGACATGGTGTAGTGAAATAGATGAATATACACATCAATCTGTACATCGGCAGCTTTTGTGGAATTATGTCCATCTGTAAACGGAATCTGAAATCAAGAAAACGAAAGTGATTGAATGGATATCGGCGCTATTGTCTATATTTATTTCTCTGAGGTTATATGAGCATGAAAATTGTATCTCTGGGCTTCCTCATGCATCAATCATCACTCTCAACCCTCCCCCGTGTTTGTCCCGATAGAAGCCCGACTTCTCTTGAAAGTATCCGGTTTGCCCCGACAGTATCCAGGCTTGTCCTGACACTAACCCGGATTCTTCTGACAGTATCCAATTTCTCCCGATAGTAACCCGGTTCATCCCGACAGTAATCCGTTTTGTCCGGACAGTGACCCGGCTTGTCCTAATAGCATCAGGTTCGTCCCGACAGTAACCCGGTTTATTCCTACAGTAACCCGGTTTATCCCCACAGTAACCCAATTTATCCTGAAAACAACCCGGTTTGTCCCGACAGTAACCCGGTTTGTCCCGACAGTAACCCGTTTTGTCCCGACAGTAACCCGGATGGCGCTGTCGAGCACGCCAAGCAAGTGATCTCCGACCTGCTCTGTAACCGGATCGACATCAGCCAGCTGGTCATCAGCAAGGAGCTCACCAAGACCGACGCCGACTACGCCGCCAAGCAGGCGCACGTGGTGCTGGCCGGCAAGATGAAGAAGCGAGACCCGGGTAACGCGCCCAAGCTCGGCGACCGGGTACCGTACGTCATCATAGCGGCGCCCAAGAAAACGCCCGCCTACGAGAAGGCGGAGGTTAGTGCTGCTACACCAGGTGAAGCTGACGTATCAAACACGCTGTGGTGATCCTTGGCACTGTGGAGCGGGTCAGTATGAGTGCCTTACCTTTTCAAAATGACTCGCGGGTTAAGATAGACCCACGATGTTATATCACGGCGCGGTGGCCGTTCGTAATCTGTATGGAGCGAACCGTACAGAGGCGCGTGTTCGGTAGGATCCCATATTCGTGCTGGAGAACAGCGTGCCCATCGACTCGCAGTACTACCTGGAGAACCAGCTGAGCAAGCCCCTGCTGCGCATCTTCGAGCCGATCATCGGAGAGGGCAGGGCGGAGTCTGTCCTTCTCAGTGAGTATTTCGGACCATAAACAGAGCCAGGGGAAGGGCTTGGCAAAGGGTACACTTGCAGCTCCCCCGTCGACTTTCGGCGCCCCCTCCCCCGCCCTGAAATGGCCACAGCTCCCCCTGAAAGGTTGATGGTACCCCCATGAAATGTCGCTGACCCCACGGGATGAGTTTCAGCGCCGCTGCGATAGGATTTAGTGTCCCTCTGACAGCTTTTTCCGCCCAAAAGTGGCACATCGTGGTCCGGATGGCACCCCTTCAGCATGTGCCCCCCCCCCCCACCCTGATAGGAGATCCTGGATCCGCCTCTGTTTCGGACGGGAAATAGAGTCGCCCAGCAAATCTGGAGCATGCGGATGTTCCCACTCATGGGAGGCTCGTAATTTTCCTGACGTCCCTGAGCTGTTTTACCTGATTGTTGAACCTTGTCGCTACGCTCTAAAAAGCATCAGTTTATTGTCCCCTGAACTGGTGTGACTTATTCGACGACGTCGATTGTCGTGTTCACCCTCGCGTGGGATGCTTCCTTACCTAAGTCCGGTATTGTTTGTTTTGGTTGCAGGGGCGCCGCGTTACCGAGAGTGGCATACCATTGAGTGAACTGCTTTAGCATACCAAACTGGCTATCTTGAAAATGACCCTGTCAAAAGCATGCATCATATGTGCAAAATAACGCCAGATTCGCAATCATGGTCCCTGAGCCATGCCTCGCATCGTCAATGGGAGCCTTAACTATCCCCTCAGCATTCTCGCCCACCCTTGAAAAGTGACCGGAAGTCGAGTTTTCAAGACTTTCGAAATTGTGCCGATGGAGGGGCTCGTTTGAAACAAAATGAACGAGGGATGCGGAAATGCTCAGATATGTCTCAGGTATGCCCCTGGAAATGCCTATTCGCTAAAGCCAAATGACGTTGCTAAGCACCTTCCCTATGTGAGCATTGGAATCGGTATATAACGTGTTGTCTGGGGTGTGAAACGACCGCATCATAACAAGAGTGTACTAGAAGTTGTCTGCATTAATGCTGTGAAACAATTGTTTACACATTAACACGTGGCGCTACGGTACCCCCTGTGCCGTGCCGGGTTGTGACCTGTGGCCTGACCTTCAGAGGGAGAGCACACCCTGACCAAGAAGGTGGTGACCTCGAAGGCGGGCAGCTTGTTCGCCTTCACTAAGAAGTCGGCCCAGTGTCTCAGCTGTAGAGCTGTGCTGAAGGATGAGACGCAGGCAGTCTGTCAGTACTGTAAGGTTAGTAATAGTTCTAGGGTGGATGAGGACAGTGCTGCTGAGGGCAGAGGAGATGATGTTCCTATCAGTCTGCTTGGTGTCGTTCAAGCAATGGTGTTAGCCGCACGGATGCTGATTGGCTGCAGGCTGACAGTTTGAAAGGAGTGTGGGTGTAGTGGCTCCACCACATTGTCTTGTTTCAGGTGATTTGGCTTTAATGGAGTGAAATCTGGCGCTGAGCGTTGTGAATTGGGTGTAGGACATGATCTGAAACCATGACAACGGGGCTTGGCCGCCATGTCCATGTGATAAAAATGTACCGGTGGACCTACATTGGTATATACCGGTTGTCTCTTCTCGATGCAAAAATTATAGCCTAAACAACTTCTAAAGAAGGCGTTTTCATCTATATTTCCACAGGGTGGTTCTAGCGAGCCGGCGGTTCCGTGTTAGCTGTTGCGATGCGCGCTGACTCGTGACTGCCCGGTACCGTCCGCTCGTTTCACTCCCGCAGCGCATGTGAATTTACCTTCTGGATGGTCAACGCCGCCAGGTGGCTGTTCTGTTTTTGGTACAAGGTCCGTGTACTGGTGTGCTTATGTGGCATTGTTGGGCTCGGTTTGTGTCCGATTTTTGTCCGTTGAAGGATGTGGGTCGACTTTCCTGTGCAAACTAGTAGGGGCGATTGTCAGACTAGACCTGGGAGCGCAGGCTGGTTCTTTTCCGCATTGCTGTACGTTGTATACGCTACGGTGAAAAACTTGGCTTCTTTGCCGATCCATTCTGGGTGAATTTCACGCCTGTTAGAACCGGGTAATTGTGACCTGTTAGCGTGGGACCGCCCGAGGGAACGCGGGTTTTGTGGGGATTTCTAAAGGCTGGCGGTGTTCCGGACTCATATTGTTCAAACCCATTGGGCCTGTGGCTTGCCAGTTTCGGACGGATAGCAGGATTAACGTGGGTTCAATCCCCACGGCGGGAAACCGCCTTCCGTGTCCGATCGACCCGGTGGAGAGGATCCTAAACACCCACGCCAATATCCCTGTAATTGGGCAAGCCTGTTGGAGTGGCCCTAATAAAAACAGAATAATCCTCCACTGACCCGTCCAAATATCCGCGGCGGATGCAGCTCCCTGCGGTTAAAACTGTGCATTGGCCCTAGCCTCGACAGGGCAATTTCTGGCCAACTGTCGCTTCCTCGATCATGATTAGAAGCATGCGTGATACCAGCCTGCGTGTTTTGCCCTTAGCTTAAGATTGCTGGCCTAAAACTGATTTTCAATCGCATATCCAAAATGATCGCAGAAAACTTTGTATGGCTCTCTTATGACCATTGTGTTTTTCGCTTATAATTCCTCAAATATAAGGAGTGGATGCTGCAAACCCCTTCTGTAAAAATTACCAGATACCTGCGTTTGGCCATTTCTAACTCTGGCGTTAATGTTGTGTTGTCTCCGCGCTGGCACAGTCCCCTCTTTTCTGTTGACGCCAGCGGTGCCGTGCCCTGTCCTCTGCTTATGGCTGCAGTGTTCAGCCATCTGATACTGGTGTGCCTGACACCCTCTGACATTGTAGTGAGTGTCACTCTCTGACGCTAGTGTTCGTGATAGCCTCTGACATTGGAGTGAGTGTCTCTCTGACACTAGTGTTCGTGACACCCTCTGACATTGGAGTGTCTCTCTGACACTGGTGTTCGTGACACCCTCTGACATTGGAGTGAGTGTCTCTCTGACACTAGTGTTCGTGACACCCTCTGACATTGGAGTGTCTCTCTGACACTGCTGTTCGTGACACCCTCTGACGTTGGAGTGAGTCTCACTCTCTGACGCTGGTGTGTGTGTGCATCCTCTGACATTGGAGTGAGTGTCACCCTCTGACGCTGGTTTGCGTGTCACCCTCAGCCGAAGGAGGCGGAAGTCTATCAGCGTGAGATGACCAACCTGGCTGCTCTGGAGGCCAAGTTCGGCCGCCTCTGGACCCAGTGCCAGCGGTGTCAGGGCAGTCTGCACGAGGAGGTCATCTGTACCAGGTAAGCCTCAGAGGGGCAGTCTGCACGAGGAGGTCATCTGTACCAGGTAAGCCTCAGAGGGGCAGTCTGCACGAGGAGGCCATCTGTACCAGGTAAGCCTCAGAGGGGCAGTCTGCACGAGGAGGTCATCTGTACCAGGTAAGCCTCAGAGGGGCAGTCTGCACGAGGAGGTTATCTGTACCAGGTAAGCCTCAGAGGGGCAGCCTGCACGAGGAGGTCATCTGTACCAGGTAAGCCTCAGAGGGGCAGTCTTCACGAGGAGGCCATCTGTACCAGGTAAGCCTCAGAGGGGCAGTCTTCACGAGGAGGCCATCTGTACCAGGTAAGCCTCAGAGGGGCAGTCTTCACGAGGAGGCCATCTGTACCAGGTAAGCCTCAGAGGGACAGTCTGCACGAGGAGGCCATCTGTACCAGGTAAGCCTCAGAGGGGCAGTCTGCACGAGGAGGTCATCTGTACCAGGTAAGCCTCAGAGGGGCAGTCTTCACGAGGAGGCCATCTGTACCAGGTAAGCCTCAGAGGGGCAGTCTTCACGAGGAGGTCATCTGTACCAGGTAAGCCTCAGAGGGGCAGTCTGCACGAGGAGGTCATCTGTACCAGGTAAGCCTCAGAGGGGCAGTCTGCACGAGGAGGTCATCTGTACCAGGTAAGCCTCAGAGGGGCAGTCTTCACGAGGAGGCCATCTGTACCAGGTAAGCCTCAGAGGGGCAGTCTTCACGAGGAGGCCATCTGTACCAGGTAAGCCTCAGAGGGCAGTCTCACGAGGCCATCTGTACCAGGTAAGCCTCAGAGGGCAGTCTTCACGAGGAGGCCATCTGTACCAGGTAAGCCTCAGAGGGCAGTCTGCACGAGGCATCTGTACCAGGTAAGCCTCAGAGGGGCAGTCTGCACGAGGAGGTCATCTGTACCAGGTAAGCCTCAGAGGGGCAGTCTTCACGAGGAGGCCATCTGTACCAGGTAAGCCTCAGAGGGGCAGTCTTCACGAGGAGGCCATCTGTACCAGGTAAGCCTCAGATGGGCAGTCTGCACGAGGTCATCTGTACCAGGTAAGCCTCAGCGGATGAAGCCGGGCCGAGGTCAGTACAGTCTGCACGAGTTGATCTGTAACAGGTAACCGGATTGGAGGGCGAATGTTCGGAGGAAGTTGGAGAGATTACATGAATGTCTGTGAATGGCGGGAGGACGCTTGTGCCACTGATGCGGAGGATACGCAGCTGGGCCTCTGATGCAGCCTTGATTCAGGCAGGAGGAAAGTGGCTGGTACCATGCGGCCGTGAGATTTGGTTTTGGGCTGTGAGAGACGTGTGGTACATCACTGCGCAGTCCCCAGCTGTGTCGTCTGCGTGGGTTGGGAATCCATGTGTTTGACACTCAGCTGGGGCTTTGTAAGGAGCTGCGGTTGAACAGTGTCATGTATGGTTTGGAAGTCCATGTCAGATTACTTTTATACTAGTCCGGAGCGTACAATATTTTTTGACGCAGGCGTTTCACGGCTGTTGCGTGGGCAGCTGCAGATGCTGTCCCTATCCGTAGTGAAAATCAAAGCCCCAGACAGTGGCAGAAGCTTGCCGACAGCGTGACTGCGTCCTTTTGTTAACTGGTCTGCATTGGGCTCCTATGCACGCTGTTTCTGGTTAATGCTATCAATCTATCGTCTGGTCTTTTTTCTTGTTAACGAAGCGACGTTTAAAACTACCGTAGAACATGCTTTCCATGCTGAGCAGGCAACGTCAGATTGTTTGCAACAAGGTTCGGCTAATTAATATATAGGTAACCATTTTCAAAAGAGCAAGTACGATGTCCAACATCCTTTTACCAATTGCTCGTGACAAATATATGGAATGGGGTTTTCGCGGAAAGTGCTGGACTGATGCTGAAGTCATACCATAAGCAAAAGCGCAGTTCCAATTGTACCAAAGCGCAATTCCTAATTATTGTGCGCAGAACTGAATCCCTTCTGTTTCCATCCATTCTTGTTGCGGTACCGTTGCTATGGTCGCCGTCAAATAAGTGTGTACGGATTCAGTTAGAGTTGGTGTAACTTCCCCACAACCGGCAAGGATCCAACTTTCACGTTTGGGATGTGCTGAATTCTGATCAAGGTCGTTGTCATCGAGAACCCCTCTGGAACCCTCGGGTGGGGGCGCCGTGGCATCTACACAGGGCGCTCTCCACTCGGGCGCTTTCATTGGGTGCTCTGCATGACTGGCCCTTGTTCCTGTCGCAGCTAGATCATCGCCCTGTCCTTGAGACCGGTCCCGAATTTCTTCCGGCTGAGAGTACCAAGCTGCAGTCGGCTCACGGGCATTGACCTTCATCACTTGGCGAGTCTTTGAAGCCACTCAAAAGGTCGTAAAAATCAGTCTTTTGAGATATTCTTGTCACATATGTTTTGTCTAGTGTTGTTTTTTATATGTCTTGTTTTGTTTTTTTATTCGCTTTCGCATTGGCTTACGTGATATATACAAAACAGCAAAACATTATCAGCTAATCACATCAGGCAGCAGTCAGAGAATAAGCATACCCTGTTAAGGCCACGTTAAGTTGCTCTGTGTTTTATTGCAGAGACAAGGGTGCTATAATTAAAAAAGATCATATGCATGTTATTGTTTATCTTATGTGAGGTCAAGCGTGACCCATCTGGCTTATGGAGCAGTCGTAAAACTGTCTACCTACAGTAAATTGTCCTGTGTGCGGTAACTCTATGTTCTGGATGGTGGATTCCAAAGCGCTGGAACCTCACGGATGACAGTGCACTGCCTTTGGCAGCGTTGCATGCCTCACGCCAGAATTTTTGCCTGGAAATCGAGTGACCATGGCTTACCGGACGATGCCATTTTTGCGTTGCCACAAAAGGATCTCCACTGACAGGGGCGCGCGCTGTCCTCCACTGGAAACTTTTCCGTCTGGTGACTAGAGGCCGCGTGGGTATGAGACTGCGGCTCCGTTTAAATGGTCAGCGCTGGTGACATTTTCGGAGAAAATCGCAAGCGAGCTTTGCTTTAACCTTTGTTATCGATTGTAACACTAGATTTTACCTTGCGTGGAGATCTTAAGTATCTTCTATCTTCCGTGTATTTACATAAAAAGTCTCCAGCGGGAACCTAGTATCACTAACGCCGTCGGAGACTCAAAATAAACCAGAGAAGCCCGTAGCTTTTGGAGATGTACTTAGATGTATGTACATACATGGTCGTCAGAAGTAAACTAAGAACGACGTCGAGCTTAGACCAGACCTTAGGATTCAGTTCAAATATCGATCTGATTTATTTGACATTGCCCTCAGCCATTAAAAGCGAGCTTGGATTCTGATTTCGACGATTGCGCTCTTCATACATGAAACTTGGTTGGAGGAAGAAGGCGCTTAAGATCTCATTTATTTCTAAGACTGTGTATCTGGTGTTTGTTCAGGATTTTTTGAAGGCAGTGATGCCAGCGGTTGTGTGTTTGTATTCATCCTGGGAACGCCAAAATCTCCCTTTAAATTGCTTATTCCTCCACTACGATGTTCTCGGTAGATGGGGGGCAAGTGTCAACTTGGCCTCCCATCACTTGGTCTCCCATCGGTTTTCCACTTGGTCTCCCATCGATCATCGACGCCCCCTGAAATGGTCACGGGGCCATCTTGAAAGTTCTAGGAGCCCCCTGAAATGTCACTTCTTACCCCCCAGGAGGCGTGTATATGCGTCCCCAGATAGGATTTGACGCCCACCTTTTAGGTTTTGTCGCTCCAAAGTGGCGCCTTCTGATCTGGATGCCGGGCCTCGGTCATGTGTCCGCCTCACCCTGGTCGAAGGTCCTGGGTCGTTATATTTCTTTAGGTGGTGATTTTCACGAATTAGCGTATTATGAGACTTATGATACTTACGATACTTAGCTGTACTGACATCTTCAAACGGTTTACCCCTTATAACTGTTTTGCTGGTTAGTGAGCAACGTCTTCTGCTTACTGTACTGTCGAGGGACTCTTACCGGGAAAGGCGTATTATCTCAGGGGATCTCGGCAAGTATGAGAAAAATCGGTGTCCCGGTATTTAGAGTGCTTGATGTTTAGCGATGGGGAGATATTGTGACGCTGCAGTCTCCCACGCTGGTTAGTGTCAGGATGTCTCCGGGGTTTGTCATATCATGACGTAGCCACGTTCCGTTTTAAACGGGACATTGGTTAACTCACTTACCCAGATAAGGTCTGCCGCTCTTTGCTGCGTAGTATCCACCTTCTGCCCCAAACATAGCCGGCGATGACCTTTGACGAAAGAAACAGAAACTGCCCATCTCCTTGAGCACTTGCATGCCTCTCTGCCGTTCCAGTCGTGACTGTCCGATATTCTACATGCGCAAGAAGGTGCAGAAGGACTTGAGTGAACAGGACAAGAAGATGGAGCGGTTCGGCGTGCCCGCCTGGTGAGAGCGGGGCACCCTGGACGGAGGCGCTGGGCTCTGTTCGTCCAGTGTTACGCCCGCCTTTCCTCTCCCGCGTTCGTGGTTGGACAGAGGGTTGTGTGACCTGGACGAACGATATCGCTGTTTCTAGGTCCATTTAGCCATGCGCTGGAAAAGGTTGAATGTTTCTGGTTACACTGTAACCGGCCTGTTAAGTGTTTTGTCGATTTCCGATGGGAAAGTAAGTGCATGGTAAAGCTGCTATTCTGAAACCATACGTAAGCTCGCTAAATCATCCACCTTCAACTGCATTGAAAGCTGCCTTGAGATACATACTTCATCATTGCTCGCATCGTACCATTATGCAGCAATCATCGCATCCTCCCTTCGCTTGCGTTCATTGGTGGGTTTGTGAGCCATTTACAGAAGTGTAGGTAGAGCCATTTACAGAAGCGTAGGTGGACGCACGATGTAACAGCCGTGATAGACACCGGTGATAGTGTTTTTTTTAGTCGTGATGTATAATGATGTAAGCTCGTTTTCTCAATACAGAACAAAGTGAAAAATTTGTCTTCCCTCTGGGCAGCCCGCGTTTAGAAAGCATTTTAACGGAGGAAAAAACTGGGGAAATTCCATGGACACGGTGGTCTGGCATTCTCGGATACTTTGGTCTGCTTTGTATACTCACAGGTTGGACTCCTTCAAAACAAGTCAGTCGCTGACCTGATGACCCCAGCCACGTCTGTTTAATGTTGGGGACTATCGACCCGTCGAACGTATACAAAGCGTAGGCATAAAAATAAAAGTCATGACGTGTTGTTTGAGACCGGGGCACCTGTTCTTAGGGGCCGTTCATAAATAGTGCACGACGTTTTTTGTGTGTTTTTAGCTCCCCCTACTCCCCAGGTAACAGTTGTTGGTGGTCATGTGTAACATTTAGTAACGCTGTGGCTGACTCCTTGCACCCTCCCCCCCACCCCTTTTGGGCTGCGTAGTTGCTTGACGGCCCTTTACAATCTAGTACTTTATTCTATAAGTATTCTAAAGCATCACGTCCAACGCTTGGTCTGAGGCCTTTCTGGGACATAGCCTAGGCGCTGGAGCGCCCTAAACCCCAATACACACGCCTTTCTGGGACGTGTGTTTCATCTGTCAGAGCGCCGCCGGTCCGCTAGTATCTGCAGCGGGCTGATTTCAGCTCCTCACTCATCGCACCAGCATTTCTCCGTATAAACTGTCTTGGCGTCCTTAGCAGGCCCGTAGGACGAGCTCATGTCAAAAAGATAAGCCACCGCTGTCCGGCGCGGCGGCCTCTCAGCAGGCAGATATTTGGGGATGCCAAAATTGGTGCACATAAACCGTCGGCTGTCGATCGTATCGCGGTGCGCCGTTCTTTCTCGGTAAGTCAGATGCGTCAGCATGAGTTCATGGCGGTGCGAGTCCCGTTAACAGTGACTGGACCTGTGAATCGTGGCAGACGGTGCCGGTCGGGCCTCGGCCGTTCCCAGGGGGCGGTGGCCGGTGGCCGCTGCTGCCGCCGGCGGGGGCGCCGCCGGGTAGCGGCGGCAGGACGCTGTGTATAGCGCATGGCCCGTGCAGGCGGTGCCGCACTGGACCGGGGCCCTGGCGGCGACGATAGTGCGGGGGCCTGTTTCCAGAAGTGTGCAGCTGGCGCTGATTTCTGGATGGCGCATGGAACGGTTCATGTCACGGCTGGCCTTGGCGCTGATGCAGCTAATGGGTAAGCGGAGAGGGGCTCCACTGAGTTCTTCCTGATTGATAACAGCTCTAAAGACGCCGTTCCCATGGGAAGTGTTGGCCATCGGCCCTTCTGCCATGACTTTGACCGAGCTCTAGCCCTTTGCAGGAGTTTAAAGCAGATCCATGTCCAGCCCAAACAAAAAAATAAAAATTAAAAAATAGTGAGGACTCTGACTGGCGGTTCAGGCTTCGATCACAAGATTAAGTAAGGCATGAGGCTGATTTTGAAGCTTGTTCCGAAGTGGGCGCTAGATAACGACTAAGGTTGGTTCGCCCTTAAGCCCCAATAATTAATCAAGCTTGTTTCGAAAAAGTAGTTATACAGAGGGGACCACCAAATGTTCCTGTTTTACGTTCTGCCCTTGACAGGAAGCGGAAATCATGCAGTCGGCATTATGGCATGTACATACATTCAAGCTTACATATTAAACTTCGAATGCTACCAAACCAGGTCCCGTGCCTGACTTAGACCCATAGGCTTCCCATCGATGGGGACCGACGCTGGCCCGGGTGGGCTGCCTTAGCCCCATGTCCATCCAGCCCCTGTTGAACGCTGGCAGGCGTTAAACGTGTTTTGTATGTATCAAAAGTTAGTTACCGTCACAGGTCGCAGCGAACCAAGCGTTGGTAATAGGTGGCGGTGGACACAGTCCGGTTGGACGCGGGGAGAAAGTGAAGCTAACTGATTAGCGGACCTTGCAACGTGAAAACCCAGGAATCATGCCCAGGTTTAGACCGACTGGTTCGATTTGCAGCTGTTGCTGGTGGTCGCTCTTTACTGAATTGGGACTTAATTCGCTGCAAAACCGGTACGTTTTGATAGTTCCTACAATAGTTTTGCAGACTATATGATGCCTTGGGTCAGTGTTTTCCTCTGCTTTTGGTGCATCAATGCGACGTGGAATAATCCGCGTGAACACAAATGTATACCTGAGCCGGGAAATACGTCCGGGTGTTCATCCTCCAAAAGTATTCGTCGGTCGAGTTTGAATACGTTCTGCAGTGCGACAGATGGCGCGGTTGATACGCGCCCTGCAGTGCATCGCTGCAGCTAACGGCTCGTGACGTCACCGGTGCCTCTCCAGCGCTGGTTGTATCGCGTGATCGTCACCAGAGGGGGGGGTAGAGTGACGAAACCGGTCCCGCTGATCCCGAAAACGACGGCGGGCGGCGATTACACCGCAGCGGTCCGGGCCGTACTGGGAAATGGCCGAAAACGACCGGTGTGGCTACAGAGTTGCCCTTTCGTAATGGATTTATGTGACATCAATCGCTAACAGAATACTACAGTGATTTTTTGGCATATGTATCGACTCTCAGTATTGGCTCTTCTCCGGGAACTGGCGCCAGAGGGGTGCCGATCTCCTTTCCATCACTACCATGTGTTGGCTATGCAGTAGGTCCTGCTCTGAAGCGGACGTCGTGGGACTCGTGAAGGCGCGGAGACGGTTTTGGGCCGGCGCTGTATGGTGATGGTGCTGCATGCGAAAGTGACCGGTGCGAGGGTGCGCTGTGTCGCCGTCGGGTCAGACGGCGCAGGGGGCGCCACATCGGCCTCCAGCGCTGGACTGCTGCACTGCTGGATGCACCAGATCTCCGTTCTGGCGAGATGGTTCGATGTGGCTGGAAGGGTTTTCCAGAGGCGTCAGATATCGATGCGTGGGGCTCACTCAGGGTATCTTGACATACGGGTGGGATCAAGTTTCCGACCAAATATAGAACGCTCCGGATGATATCAGCGTTTCCCCACGAAGTTCTAGGATGCAATATTCGGAAAACAGTGAGCTAACCTTTATCGCTCGCAATCTTAGATGCATACCATCCTTTAAAAACTTACCTTCAATTTCTTCTTATTGTCACGCTGGGCTGCTTCGTTAATGAAACGGAGAAGGGTAGTCGACGGATACGAAGTTCGATGCCGCCTTTTGGTGGTAGTTACTTACCTGCCTATGACCTGAATTTCACTGTACTTCTCGTCATAGTCTTCAAGCAGGCGGGTCGGTATAGAAGGAAATAAAATGGAAACTTAGATAGACCTCCAAGTCTTGGTAATATTCACTCAACTAAGAAACAACAAAAACTCGAGGCTTAAAAGTATACGATTTCCTGTGCTATGATATGGCAGTTAAAGAGGACAAAACTTCTTGTTCATGATTATTTTTCAACAGCTGATGGTGCCTATACTGTTTTTATTTTGGCGTGCTGTGGGAAATTTGGACCTGAAGCTTTTTCCGTGAGAATTAATATGAAAGTGATAATGATTTCAATCATAAAATTGTTGGATCTTTCCATCCAAGTACAAGACTGTCGATTCTGTTAATTAGTCGATTTTTAGAGGCCTAAAGAAGTGTCAATTTTCTGTAGCACCGCGTTGTTGACCACATTCGGCCAGACTACTTGAGTGGGACCTGGGGTTCGCCTGCGTTTTAAGGGCTAAGAGTCAGTGAGTACTGGAACCTGACATGCGTATGGGGTCGTATAAGAACGGATCAATTTAAAGGTAGATAGCTTCAGCCTCTGAGTTTATCTCGAGGTATGAAATGTCTCACTTTTTAGAAGCTCTGGTTGGAATTATTTCCGGCAGTGACAGTCCAACCACTATTGTTGGACAGTCTTCAAACTTTGATCAGCGGCTCGGACCACAGGCTGGACCAAATGTCCCCTGCGCTATCCCGTTTCCTACGTAGCGGTCCTTGACTCACTCCGATCACGGGTTCCGAAGATATGTCGTATCTGTAGCAGGAAGAGATGTGCAAACGTCTCTCTTTAGTCAGGATTCCATCAGTGCAGAACGGGTCCGTCCGTTAGGCTTTTGTAAGCAAGGTCAGCGAGAGGTCAGTCGGCTGCAGTGCAAACAGGAAGCTCCGGGGTGGCCGGGTGCGAACTGGGGGTACCACAATACATATTGCGCACGGGGCTGGTGTTGTTCGGCTTCGGCATGAGCTCCGTTGTGTTTCTTGACGTTGGCAGATGTATCACACCTGTGGTCGTGTTATTGGCGTTATCTAATTCTGGCAGGGTTTCTCGCTCGCTGCTGAAGTGAGTACCTATATGTGCGAGGATGCTTTAGAGTGCGAGTGGAAGCTTCAGACCGTCTTTGCGGTTGGTTTAAGGTGCCGTCACCCGCAATTTCGGCTCCTTGAGAAAGGTTCCGCAATGGCAGCAATAAAGTGTCTTAGAGGCAGTTCATTCGTGTGGGTACAGCATATAGCCCAGAAGAGCCTCCTCCCTAAAGATTTTTCTTCAGAAAAACGTGACTGCCCCCCTTCCAATCAGTGTTTATATTGGTGGAGTCACCTATGAGGATCTGAAGGGACTTGGTGAACTCGTGTTGGTCCAGGATGTCGTGCAGGGCCTGGGCAACCTTCAAAGCAGGCTTCTCACGATGGACTTAAGTCTCAGACACAACGTGCGTCACATATGTACCACTTGGCTCATCTGTCAGTGCAGAGTGTTCCTCAGTGATCATTTCCATCTCCAGCTTTCCAGAGATATCCGGCCCTATAGCTCTGGTGTGCTTCTCTCGTCTCCCGTCATCAAGGAACTTGTCACGGAAACCCCGACTCCACCACCCGAACGAGCAACTCCCACAACGAATGGCTTGATTTAGAAGCCCACGTTTAAAGTCCCACAAAGCACAGAGACAGCGGCCCTGCTCAGGTCATTCTATCACCAGTCAGTTTCCACTCGACCAACGTCGGATAAATGTTGAGCGCCGGAGCGTCTCAGGGGAACCGATTCCAAGTCTTGCAAATACACGGCCACTACATGTTCCTGAGCAGCGGGGCGGAGCCCAACGCTCTACTAGCTGAGTTTCCGGGGCGGCAATATTGTCCCATGCCAATTATCCCATTTCTTCTCCCTGTCCTTTTCCTTTGACCCTGTCATGACGGCCTTTCTCACCCTGACTAACTTGCGGAGATCGCATGCCAGGTGGGCCGTAGGTGGCTGTTTTTGTTCAATCTTTTTAACGGGGTCCAAACATAACCACAAAATTCCAATTTTCCGCCCATGACCCGGAAATCGAGTGTCTAGATCAGAAAATGCAAAAGGACAAACCGACAATAAGATTTAATGTTACATCAGAAAAAGTATGTCCTGGACAAAAATATGAAATTATATTTTCTCGCTGAACCCTACTGGACACTATGCAAGCAGATTCGGAGCGCATTGGTGGCCGTCTGCATCCAGCATGGTTCTTTGTAACTATTTAAAGGAGGCCCTCAGATACCAGCAGAAAGCTTTGTGGCCATCAGGCTCCCAAGAGCCACCAGTGTCGTATCTGACCAACTGGCCCCTTAATGATCAGCTGAGCTCCATGTGCGCGAGTAAAATTTAGTGTTTCCTGTTCGGAAGAAACTCCCATTGAAGGTAAAAAAAGTTCCGAGAAAAGTTGTTGATTGACTTGTCTCCTCGTTTTGCGCGAATCCTGAATGCATAATATAGCAAAAGAAGTGATTATATATGAGGACACAGCCTTTCCTCAGAATTTTCATCAAATTAATTGATTAGAAAATTTATTGATCCTGGTGTGAGCTGAGACCACGAATTTTAGGATTACTTAATAGGAGAATGTGGCACCTTCACAACGTGATTTTAACTGAGAAAGCCAAGTTGTAAAGCAGGTCACTGAACAACCTTTGTACGCAAATTCATGCTCCTCCGTGCAGCATTCAAAATCGATCTGCCTTTGAAAGTAGTTTCTCCCGAAGAGGAGGAGAAACCTACCTGACACCTTTTTCAGCCTCTCGAGCCCGATTTTATTTTATCGCGCATCGACGGGGGTCTGAGCCACCTTCGCTTTGCTACGGGGGTGCCGGTTTCTCCCCACCCCCTAAGATCTCGAGAACCACGCTAGGTAGCGAGAAACAGTAAACGGCGTTTGGTAGCCCATCCATTTTTCCATCGAAAATATTTGAACTATTTTTTGTCAGGTCGCATTTAAGGTCACTAGAGGTCAAAACATGCCGTCATATGGATAACATTTAAATGAAGGTTTTCGGTCATTACATCTGAACACGAAAAGATACAGCAAAACAATTTGAACCATATGAATCCTCGCAGACAAGCCGAATTGAATGATATAAATATGACATTGCTAGGTCAAATCAAGGATCAATTAAATCAAGGATCAAGGTCAAATTAGATAAAATGCATATCATTAGAACTGCAGAGACAATGCCAATCTAATATCAGAAATAAACGATGTTTTTACTATACCGTATTATGCATTCAGAGGTCGAGGAAATAAGCCAATGAACAACTTTGTGTACGCAAATGCATGCTCCTCCGTGCAGCATTCCAAAATCTAGATCTGCCTTTCAATAGAAGTTTCTCCCGAAGAAGAAATACATGACACCTTATTTCACTTTTCTAGCACGATTGGATTTTAAAGCAATGTGGTATGTACACAGAAGGCTTGTCATGGCAATTTCACGGGTACTTTGGCTTAAAGTGACTGTTTGTAGTTAAGTGGACAAGAAAAATTGATCTACTAATTTAGCTTCATCTCGACAGGTGCTGTCTCCGCGTTGAACTTTTTCGTCTGCTCACCGACATTTTTGGGTCCTTTGGTGTTATTGCAGGGGCCCCTTTTCGCGTCACCCTACCCCTCCCCTGAGTGAAATCCTGGCTACCCCCTGTCGAACCCTGCGTTAAAAAAATTGTGTTAGATGACTGCTGAGGATAATTAAAAAAGATCAAACTGTTTAACGCCCGAGTAACATTTCTTAGAGTGACATGTCATCATTTATACCGGTCGTATAGTTTCATTTAAATGACTCCGTGGAAGCCCCAAAGGCGATGTAAAGGTCTATAAAACATAAACATCAAACTTAAAAATGTTTCAAAGGAACTGTGCTGGAATAATTAAGCAATTACGAAACTGAATCGTGAAGCGACCCTCACAGCGACACTTCGGTATTTCACCGACACCGTTGTCGACAACATGAAAACGCCCGGTAGATACTACCAATGCAGTTTATTGCCGACCGCACTCTTCCAGTCACAACACAAAAAGGTGACGTCCAGGCAGCTTCAAACACGGCGCCTGAATCCGACCAACTGTTTTCTTGCAGAACACTCTCAGGTTCTCGCCAGTTTTTGGCGACACGTAATTTCAAATCCTCCCGGGCGGCGAAGTAAGGACCTGCGCGCTGCGCACCGTGAGGCCGGTTTTCGGCGCCACGTCCTAGATTCTAACACCACGGCAGAGTCTCGCCCTCCGGGTCAGCGTTCCGGCGCTGCCCCCACCAGGAGGTGGAGACTCCACAGCACCGCCATTTGTACTCTTCTGACGAGGTCGGTGCATTGGGGAGGAGACGAGGGGCATGGTGGGGTTTGTGGCCTCAGAAGAGGAGTCCAAAGCTGACGTTTGAGAATAGAATCAGAAATGCATGATGCCGGGTAGCAATGCACAGCTTAGAAGCCTGCTCACTCATAACAGAAACTGAGGTTATAAGGATGGTTCTCTTTATGGAAGAGGACGAGCGCTAGATCTGCATCCACTGTGGAGGCGGGTTTTACAGGCCTCCACCGCAGGGGGTTTCACAGGCCTCCACCATAGCGGGTTTTACAGGCCTCCACCGCGGCGGGTTTCACAGGCCTCCACCACAGCGGGTTTCACAGGCTTCCACCACAGCCGGTTTCACAGGCCTCCACCGCAGTGGGTTTCACAGGCCTCCACCGCGGGGGGTTTCACAGGCCTCCACCGCGGGGGGTTTCGCAGCAGTCAACCGTGGTGGGTTTCGTAGCACTCCACCGTGGTGGGTTTCGTAGCACTTCACTGCGGCGGGTTTTGTAGTACTCCACCGCGGCGGCGGTTTTACAGGACTAAGGCAGTATCGGTCTGGGAAATACGGTTCAACACCGTATTAGATTAAAAAATAACAACTATTAACGAGCAAATTAAGCGCTGATAAAGAATCCGTCCAGTGGGTGGTTCCGGGGTAGTTGATATCGCCGTATGGAGCGAGTCTGGAAGTGGCGTCCGGCCGGGCGGGTTGGGACAGGTGGGATTGTGGGCGGCGACTGCAGAGACACGGCCGGAGGGCGGGGGCGGGGGCGGCTCCTGGACGGATGGGTGCGCGCAGCTCATACTAACAGCCGGCGGCACTTTCAGCGCCGTCCGCGGCTCTACAACACCTCACACGGCCAGGTCACACCCTCGCAACGCATTAACTGCTATTCGGATTTCTCTGTTGCACTTACTCCTTGATGCCTTCTACACACGCAATGGTTCCTACACCCTCACCAATTCAGACATCACTCTCGCCAGTCACACAGTTTACACACCGCTCGCCAAATCGACAGGGAAGTCCATATTGGTCCAGCAGATACAAGGCGCACTCCTTGGCTCCCACCAGCAGCACCAATGCCCCCAAATATCCGAAAGCGGTCGGAAGCACTACATGCGATTGTGAGGCCACCACTACCCGTTCCGTTTCTCGCTGCGCTCTATACACAAGTTGGGTGAGCCGCAAGACCGTCAGGTCAGAGCTCACGCAGTCCTGGTGCAGGTATAACCGGCACCCTGGAAACAATATTCAAAAAAATTACCTAGGTACTAAAAATACAGCGCAAGCTGGTCATATATATGCGTAGCTATGCGATATTTTCTCCAAGCCATCAGGTACCCGTGCTCGATCTATAGCTCCTCAGTTCCCGCGCGCACATTGGCTTTGTTTCTCTATGTCGGTGCAACACGGTGTCCCAGTGGAATTCTGAGAGAGGTCGCTGTAGTCCTATCAGCAGGCGATTCTCTCGCTACCTATTTTGGCCCCAAATTGGTCCCTCCGTAATAACACCCGTTCACACATTTCATATAAACGACGGCTGGTTTGAATAGACACGATTCGGACTCATCTTGCGTTTCCAGTCAATTTGCACTTCGGTTTTCATTTTCACTGCTGGAAAGTCATAATAAATAATATCGAGAAAACGGATCTAAAAATAACACCAAACTTCATACGCAACGGAACTCGGAAAAGCACCAACCAAATGGCGATAACAAATAACACTGGAGACGCGGCTACATCTACGTGTTACATTCTCTCGAAAGGTAATTATCACGTCACACTGCACGGCAGTGTCACAGCCTCCCATTGGCGGACCGCAGTCTTAACCCACCAATCAGCCACCTCATACCTATCTCCCTTCGCCCATCGCGCGGTTAAACTCGACCGCTCAGGAGGCTGTCCTCTAATCCCAAGTTGGACTCCCGGCAATTGTTTTCTCCCGGAAAAAGCCGTCTTCCAACTCCGATCAGTTTATAAGCTATCATGTCCAGATAGCCGCCGAACTTAAATCATTGTAGGAATATGGAAGCACCCTTGTTTTCGGCGCAGGTGCCTGTGTATATTCCCCACTTCGCTCAGCAGCCAGTCACCACTTGCGCATCCATGCCGTCGCCGCCGCTAGCGCCAAAAGCGTCCCTGGCGGCCGCGGCCGCAGTTACGACCGCGACTGCAGCATCACGGACGAGAAGTTGGAGTTGAACTTGAAGTGGCGTTTGTCGTAGAACTTGAGCAGCGCTGGGCAGTTGGGGTGGTGACGCTTCAGGTGGTAGTAGTGCTGTTCGGGGTCCTGAGCCGTCTCCCCCACTCCTCGCAGACGTAGACCTTGCTGCGGCGCTCTTTGTAGCTGTAGCCGTTGGGTTGGCCGTGCACCTTCAGACAGTGGGACTCGAGGGAGCACCGCTGGGTGAAGGATTTCTCACGCACATGCCGCACCGGTACGGACGGACGCCTGGCGAAGACGACGAAGCTCAGGACAAACGCACTAAACCACACAAGAAACTCACTACGTCTACATTCATCACTGGCGTTTATCATTTGAATTTAAATCGATAAGAAGTTTTTTAGCGGGTTTTCTATAAGAACGTTCTCAAAAACTTCGGCGAAAGCAATGCAGTGCATAATTTTCTGCAGAGCGTGTCCTTCATGAATGTCATACATGATACATGCCAGTGTCGCATGAAAATTCGCCTATCGCAACGCTGCCAGCGGTCGGGTAGAGGTATGCAGCATTGATTAGGATCCCATGAATATTTCTGGAATCCGGAGTCGAAACGCGTCAGTCTGGCAGGGGTATCTGCCGAGTGTCCTCTGACAGCGCCGGCACGGGCGCGTCCAGGCAATCACAACTATGGAGACCCTGGGAAAAGCCCTCTTTGTAGCTCTCGATACCTCCCTGGATTTTATGCGGCAATCTACAAGCAGTGGAAGTGAGACTACGCAACGTGTTAAGCCGCAAACTTGGCAAACAAAGGAGAAATGTGACGCTTCATTTCTATCGGAGACATGCGAGGCCCCGGTTTCTCCTGCTTTGATAACACGTTTCAAAACATGTGCAAATTCTCTGAAGCTGGCGGGTGCAGCGTTTTTCAGGCTTATCAGATGACTTGGGGCTCCACGGACCTGTGTCGGGGGGCCTAACGGTACCGTGCAAGATTAAATCGCATTCCAAATCAGCTATTCCATGAGCTGCATGAGTT
Organism: Lepas anatifera; assembly: GCA_034440635.1. Classification (NCBI taxonomy): domain Eukaryota; kingdom Metazoa; phylum Arthropoda; class Thecostraca; family Lepadidae; genus Lepas; species Lepas anatifera. The sequence continues at coordinate 1,032,667 of JAOTON010000708.1, read as the reverse complement.
CACGGCACACAGCGCCAGCTAGTGCATACAAAATGGACGTCCGACAACGGCGTTCGGCAACTATTACTACGCATGACGACGGCACAAGCCCAAGTCCTTATTCATGAACCTTGACATGTGGACAGCGCTCTTAAAACGCAGTTGGTTTAGGGCTTAGAAGTCTAGGTATATCTTGAGATCATCATATTTTCCACTGGTTCAACGGTGTTAGCGATTTTTGGCTCATTTTGGCAAGATGGAGGCCGGGCAAGACCCTGTGCTTGGAGTACGGTTTTGTATATAAGCCATCTCCCGTAACGAATGCACATATGATTGTGCGCTCTTCCAAATTTGACCGCATGTTCATGGAAAGGACTGGCATGACGGCATGATTTACAGCTCTGCTCATGAATTCCGAGCGACTTAACGGTGTCTGGACTTGTTGCAGACTTCTCTGATAGCCTGATCCCAGCGATAGATTACTTTGACGTTTGATAAACGAATGCCGTTTCATACTGCCAACAAAACCCCGTACAATGTCTCATTACTGCATTTCAATATAAAATCCATGCCAGAATCTTCGTCTTTGTCAACTGTGTCGCTCTCATCTAGGATATCTTCAAAACCATCGAGAGATTAAGTTCCACCCTGTCACAAAGTCTGGCCCAACTGCAACGCCCCCAGGCTACACACCATGTAGATCCAGGGGGTCAATCCGACCATTGTTTCTCAAAGCGGCCAAATATTTAGCCAATTTTGGCCGATATTCTCCTACAACACTACTTTCACATTTAACCCCCTCCCCCTAACGTTCGTAAAGATCAACATCTACTACCCACCGGTGTGTGTTCGAGTGTGCCTCTTCAGGTCGAAGGTGTCGTTGAAGCCCTTGCAGCAGAAGGTGCAGAGGTAGCGTTTGACGTCGGAGTGGCACTTCATGTGCCTGTTCATCAGGCGCAGAAGCGTGAACTTTTTGGAGCAAAGGCGACACATGTACTGCTTGGGTTCCTCCTCGCAAACTGCCAGGAAGAGGTAACGGTTAGTAAGAAAATCCCTTTATCAAAAGAATATGTCACAATAGATCAGGGTCACAAAAGAATAGGTCACCTGTATATTATCAGGGTACCAGCTAATGTCTAGATAGTTCAAATCTGTTCATTTAAGATTTTTGCAGCACTTTTAAACCGGGACGCAGACATCGCTGCGTACAAGGACGAGCTCCTAATCTCCACCGCTCGCGAAAGGGGCAGCGACCGAGCAGCAGGCGCAACGCAGCTCCGCCGATTCAAGGACGACAGCATCTTCTGTCAACCAGGATACGATCAATTCAAGGTAACTCTACTTTGATATTTTAATCTTTCCGAAAGTCTGGCCGTACTGTAGATAGTTTTTCATCATACAACTAATTTTTTTTAATGCAGAAATCTCTGTTCGAGGCTCCGATTTGTGGGAGACTGCTTTTGTGTGATCCCTCTCCGTGCTTTGTGATTCAAATCTGCTTTTGAGAAATGGTGTGCCGCAAACCAGAAGAAGGCTTTATTTTCCAGGGAGCCGGCTCCGTTGTGGCAGGGACACTGCGGCGAAAGACAATAGAGCTTCTTAGCAGCGTCTTGCACTTCCTTGGGCTTACCAACTTAACTGAATTCGTCTACATTCCGTACCGATCTCAGAACTAACCACTAACTAACTATTAATTACAGAGAACTTTGGAATCCTTTAAATGGTAAAAATAGGCACCAAACTGGGATTTTACGGATTACATATTTGACCACACGCATGGAGCTGAACCAGAAATGATGAAATCCGAGTCAGGTGACTTCCTAATTTTTTTATACATTAACTGCAGGAGCGAGTGGGAATATACGGCTGATCTGGAAACAACAAAGATATTTTCAAAATAACGTACATACCTAGATATACCTGCGTAAGAAAAATGCGAGGTGCATCAGTCCAATCAAATAGAGGAATTTGGATGCATAGATTATAAAGGTTATGCTCGAACCTGGTTCTTCCTACATTCTGGGTAAACAACAGCGCATCACTCACTGATTGGCGGTAGTTTCTCCACCTCGAGGGCCTGCTCGTTGACTAGCGGGTTTTTGATGCCGTGCCCGCCGTTCACAAACTCGAAGGTATGGGTCTCTGATAACCCAAGCTGAAACAAACGGTCTACACGTTAGCAGTGTGCAAACACAATCGTCAGCAACGTTTATGCACAGATGCTAGAAACGGGCATGCGTACATGTTGGCAATGTTCCTGCACAAACGTTAACAATGGCCACAGTTCACGCACAAATGTACAATTTCCATTGAACGTTACAGCTACTTTAGTAAAGTCCCTCTTTTCTTATCGGCAGAGCAACCAGGAGCGACCACGGAAGATGAACAGTTTTCCCTCTTTTTCTAGTCTTGTTGGGAGGGGGATATTACGAGTAGGTCATGGCCAGTCCCTCCCCACACACACACACGCACAGATCGGCAGTAGGTAATCACTTTTTCTTTCCATTTCACTGGTGATTCAGTACCCTTGGGCTGGAGATGACATTTCCCGGCTGACAAATCCAGGCCTCCGGCAACAGTGGATTTTTCTATGTTCAGCCAACATTGTCCGTTTTTATTCAGGTCCAATGGAATATCGAATTTAGCTGGGCGCATTTTGTTCTCCACTATACAAGGGGGCTAGGGGGCTAAATTTCCCCCTCCCCGAGTCCTGAGTCTGCCACTGTCCAGCAAATTAAAACAAAGTGCACTCCAGAGGACTGTCATTTGTTTACATCGATATGACAAGACAATAAAAATTCAATCAAAAATGAGATGAAAAGAAAAGAAAGTCAAATCACGTAGCATCAACACAGATCACATACCACCGGTTGGATTTTCTGTCCTCCCCTGCCCCGAAAAATCATCGTTTGCGCAACAAACACTGATGATTCAGGTACGGATCAGATGTATTTAGGCGGCGTGATAGTCTCAGCTTCAGCTTAATCCAGGCGGGAACTAGAAATTTGGGTGGGGTGGGGGGGGTAAGCAACGGTGCTGTCGTTGGTCAAACGATCTGTAATTAAACCGATAGTGATGATTTTTTCTGTTCAGCCGACATACTTATTTTTATTCAGTTCCCATGCAATATGGAAATTAGCTGGTCGCATTTCGTTACCACTATGTTTGGTTTCGGAGTGGTGCCTGGTGTGGGTAGGTATGTACGGACTGTAAGTGTCTTTCCATTCCTCGAGTACTGAGCTGTTCGGTAGAAGACGCTTGGGCGGCCTGCGCCTAATCAACCGTCCCAATCATCATCGCCCGGGCGCCTTAAATCACCAACGACGATCATTAGGCATAACACTAACAAACTTCCAATCCTGGATTCTTCAGCACCATAGGATGGGTGGATTCTTATTAGACCGTCGGTATATACTTAAGTTTCTCGTATCTCCAACGTCAAATTTCGCATCCGAGGCAGAACATGAAAGGCGACAACACTAATACCTGGTAAAGTCAGAGTGGGGTCCAGCTTATGTTCTGATGACTGAAACGCGAAACATTAAACACCGAAAATTATAACTCAATGTGGGGATTCAGCCTTAAGACTCGCATAGAGAGGAAGTCCTTGGAGATGTGGTCGAATTTTTTCAATGCAGCGTGTTCCATCTCCAAACATCTGTTTGCACCCCCACTGTTCTCTTGTGCGCACCCCGAACCGTCCCTGGTACTTCTGGAACATTTCTTCACCCCCACCTCCCTCCTTCAGGGTGTGGGAGTGACGAACCCGACCGTGAAAGGACGAACCCGACCTTCTATCCACTCAAAACGTGGCCCTTGCGAATTTCGCACTCGGAAAACTATTCAAAAAGTTACATCCCCAGGGACGTTCCCAAAACTTTTCCTGTCTCAAAGCAGAAAAAAACTGTTCAAAAGGGGAAAGACAGAAGTAAGAACAAAAGCCCAAATTGTTGAGGAAACTACTTTCATACCGGAGCGAATAACTGAGTGTTAGAGACAGACTAAGTATTAGGGAAAGATTCAATTTTCTACACACCCTTCAGTACGCACACTTGAGTTGTCTCCGCAAGGCTACACGGGTCATCATCCGGACTTAAGATCTCCGTAAAAGTTGTGCTGGTAACGTATATAACGTTACTGGTAACGTATATAACGTCAGTCTGCTTTTCACTTTGGAATATAGTCAAAAGCAGTATTGAACTGGCAACGTTAAGGGCACAGCCCTCAGGGCTCTGAAACTGTTATTTAACCTGGATGCAGGCCAATTCTGGTTCTTTGCTTCCAGTAGCTGTATTGCTTTAACGCCATTAAACCGTGGTTTTACGGGCCGAAGAAATAAAAAGATACACTTCGGAGCGTAGTGAGGGTTACACCCTCGCCAAAGGGGCTGCTAGGTCTTAAACCAGCAAGGCCCCATTCCTGCCCCGGGGCCAGATAGAATGACGCAGTAATAACTCGTGTGTTAGTCAGCTCGCGCGTTTCCAGACATTTTTTCCGGGTCATTAGTGATGTTCCTGGACACAAAGATGGCTTTGGTCTGGCAATAGTAAATTTCTAAGTATTGCTACATTTTCTGAACTAACCTAAATACGTTGAATTAATGGGCGGAAGTTTACCAGTTTGGATCTTTATGAATTATTTGACATTTTTTAAATTTATTCAAACGGATGGCCTAAACTTGCCATTTTATTGCAATTCAACAGCATACTAAAATGTGGCAAGGCAATTTGCCAAATACATCCTTCCATTCAAGTCCCGAACAAAATTTATCGGCAAATTAAACCCCAAAAGTGTGTATGAATGCTCCATTAAGATAATTTCCAACTCCTTTTGAAGTCGGATGAAGCCGGTGGTTCTAAGTGACCTGGAAAACGTAACTAACTTGAAGACCCCCACTTTCGTCACAGGGCATCCTCGACGACACATACATACTTAAACTGAGTCTGTGTAACATGGCCGGATTAACAGTTTGATCTTGAATTAACTCATGATGATGGCACCGTCAAACTGATTGATTTTTCTATTCAATCATTATATTGGCACCATGACCGCAACCAAAAGTTAGCAGGAAACCAAGTTTTGTATGAGCAGTTTCAAAAATTCAAGTACTAAAATGTTAAGAACTCCGCTGTGGAAAGTACCCATCAAAATCGGCCCACTATACCTATTGCTATTTTTGTAGTCTCAGGTCAACAAACACCCCTTGAGGCGCAACGGTCAAACGTAGTAGCTCCACACGTGAACCAGCCGTTCCTCAGCTTGCTACACAGCTACAGTCGTATGTCCTTCAAACAATTCAGACTCAATTCGCATGCCTTGAACCCAGCTCACTCATTGACCTCTTTGAGAAGACCCGACTGCATGGGAGGTAAATTGGCCGCATTAAAACCGCCGGTGCCGACCGCAGCATTCCCAGTTACGGCACACAGCTGCGGTTGCCTTCCGGCGGACGGAGCCGGGGACCTACCGCTGGCCTTCCCAGTCAGGTAGCGAACGCACAGAAACCGAGAACAACGCGACCAAAGTGAACGCCCAAGGACCTTAGAAACAAGCCTGTCACGCTTTAGGTTTGCTGCGATGAAATTTTGATGGTCTCGACCAGGGGCGTAGCCAGGATTTCGCTCAGGGGGCGGCGCCCCGAAAAGGGCCCCTGCGACAGCGCCAAAAGGGCCCTGATGGGTAAAAAGGCCCTGCTTGTTACAGAATCGTGTCCTCAGGGGGGGCGGCTGCCCCTGCCGTCCCCCCCTTGGCTGCGCCCCTGGTCTCGATGCAGTGGCGGATTCAGGGCTTCATTTCGGGGAGGGGCTAGGGGGTTCGAGCCTCCACCGCCAATGCGTCGGATCAGCCTCCGGCTACGCATTTACTATAGGCACCGGCTGGGGCCACACTAATATCCCCCCTTGTATCTGCCACTGTCAGGACGGGATGTTCATGGGCGTCGGAAGCTGAGGAGGGAGGGTGGGACGCATCCCTCCACCTGGCGAACCAGGAAGGGGGACGTCTCGCCCAAAGTTTTGGCACTCGACCAAGGTGTTTTGTATTTGATCACTATTATTTGCATGGACCAAACTAAATGCTTCCAACTCTATTGGTAGCGAAGTGCATCGGCGGAACTTTCACAGGCAGCGCATATGTTCGAAATTCGCCTCTTTGACCCGTTTTTGTCCCTTTGTGACGTCACGGATCAACGTATATGGTTCAAACTCGGCTTGAGAGTAGAAGACGGTAAGGCGCTTCCAGCGCCGTTTCATTTTTTCCCGTATCACCTCCGGTTCCCGATATCGTAGGGGGTCCGGTCGGACCCTTCCTGGCGGTGGTGGGTGCGAAAAGAGCCCAGGCGGTGCCGGGTTAAGCCTTGCAGAAACGCCAAAATTCCCAAAAACTATATGAGTTAGGCAAGTAAGTTTACGAATCGCAGTGGCGTTTTCCTAAAGGTTGCAAATACTTTTTTGGGTCGTTAAAATTAGCGTAAGCAATGACTGCACCGACAGGTCCTTTCTCAATTTGGCATCATCTCGGACCCGCCTTCCGAGCGAGCCCTCGGGGCGTGGTTTGGCGCACTCGCCACAGCGACACCTTCGCCCAATGCTAACGAGCGGCGGGCCTCTGCTCGATTCCGTCCAGTGTGCACGCCGTCGGCTCCGGCTATTGCGTGAGCCCACAGCTAATCAGGTGGACCGGACAGGTGAGCGGCCTTGAGCGCACAACGGGACTGACCGCGGCTGCGCGGCGGCCATATTCCGACCACGCCACCGCCGCCGAGGGTCACGAGTTTGCCTCCGGCAAGGTCACCGAACCAGGGCTTGGTGTCAGACAGGGAGCCCGAAAGTAACGGTGCTGTTGAGGTGGGCACATTCATAAAAGAGGATTAACTGATTCAGTTCGCTGAAAACCTTTCCACTTTTGCTTTAATTTGGGCGTTGGAAACTCCAGAGACCAAACGCAATCACGACTGTGCCACCATGGGAAGCTAGGCACCAGCAGCCTGATTGAATGCATTAATCCAGTTTAAGTTCGTTATCAAAACCACTTGAATTGGCTTGCCATCAGGATGAACATTTCAGCGGTCATTTACTGATACTTAGAAGTGCAAATAATTTGAGTAATGTGTCGCTGTAATCATATTTTGGCCAAATTCAAGACAATCCAATTTATATTTATGTGAACGTTAGTGTAATGCTAAAAATCAAAGCAGACTAAAAGAGGCCCATTGCCCGAATAATGCACGAAGTATCTTGAGCTCCCAATAGTGAGAACTACAACAAAGAGCTGGTAGCTTCCCCTACCAGCCTGTTTGCATATCAAAGCCGTGATCGAGTCGCTCACACGACAGGACAAAGCGGCCAAAACGTCAGCCGAGAAAGGGGAGAAAATAGGTATAGAGGAAGAGAAGGCGTCTGTGTTAGATGGTGGACCTGAAGAAGATGGGACCCATGTCCCCAGGATTCCATATATTAACTACTAGTTTACCTTACGGAGCCGCAAAATAACAGTAGCCCTCGGTCCAAGGGGGATCTTTTAAATAATAGGGGGTTCCCAAATTTGGAATAGCGTCAGCAACCACCATATCAAAATGTCCAATATAATATGAATTATGTTTCCGCCTTCCCACATGCCAGCTGTATCTTATAAAATCAATATAAGGTCTTGAAAATTAGACCTCATAACATTTGAAGGAATTTTTAACATTAATTCGACGTTTCATTGGGGGTGCCCGTCCACATCTCTACCTCTGTCACTATTTGAAACATTCGTCGGGCTGTGGAAGAAAGAAGAGGAGACAGAGTGATTTGGAGGCGAGGGCGTGAAAATGAGAAGAAAGAGGTGCAGACCGAGTGTGACTTACCCGTTGTTGCAGCTGAGCGGTTCGCGCCTCCAGACTGAGGTTGGCGTCAGGACCGTTGTCACTGGCACCGTGACCTGGTCGCGGCGACCGTGGCGACCCCCGGCCCGGCCGCATCGCCCCGGGCGACCGCGCCAGCTCGGCCGGCGCCCGAGGCGGTGGCGGCGGCGGGGTCAGCTGCTGAGACTGGAACGGCGGAGACCCGGCTGCCGAGTGAGGCGGCGGCACACCCGACACCGTGAACTTTCCGTCGTACAGGGCATCGGCCAGGCCGCCGAGAGCGGGCAGCTGGTCAGCCAACACCTCAGCGACGGCCTGGTGCGAGAGGTCAGCCTGCGAGGTGGGCTGCAGGAGCTGGTCTAGAGTGGAGCCCGAGAACAGGTCTCCACCGTTCACTAGCGGCTGCTGCTGCTGCTGTTGTGGGTGCTGGGGCTGGCTGGCGGGATGGTGCTGCTGATGTTGTTGCTGATGCTGCTGATGCTGTTGGTGGTGATTATGCTGCGGATGCGGCTGCATATGATGTGGAGGATGCTGAGAATGCGAAGGGTGCTGGTGTTGCAAATGGGCAGGCTTGATGTCATTGAATCCTAGTTCTTGATCTAAGTCGTACGAGCTGACAAAACCAGTGAGCGAGTTGAAAGCCCCTACCGACTGACAGTGTTGAGGTGGTATTGGTACATTACAGCTAGTCACGGCAGGTGGAGGCGGCTGCGGCGGCGGCTTGCAGCCCTCCACTTGCATATTTATGCACCCGCTCAGGAAGTTCTCCATTTCTGCCCCTGGTATCGGCGGGTACTGATGAGGCGAGTGTCTTTCTCCGCTGTGGGCGTTCCCGCACGGCCGCTCCGTCTTGCACCCCATCAAACCGTACCCGAATCCCAGCGAACCCTGCGAGCCTCCGTACATGCCCGCTCCGGAGCCGGGCAGTCCTCCGGGCCCGAACCTGCCCCCCGTGCTGACCTCCCTGGCCTCCGCCATGCGGCTGGTTCCCGCCGCCGCTCTGGAAGGGCGCGCCAGGTGTGGGAGAGATCGGGTTACTACCGGAGCCCAGCGGACTCTGGATGGGTGCCAGTGCGGCTCGGGTCACGCGCAGGTTCACCGGCTCCGTCTGTGACAACGTCGGTATCACCATCATGTGCTGTCCGTAGTGACCGCCCATGTAGCCCTGCCGGTGCCGCTTCTTGATGGGCACAGACGGCGTGTGCGCTATCACGCTGAGCCTCTTGAGCGCGGCCGGTGGTTCATAGTCAGGGAAACAGCTGGCCGGGTTGGCTTTTATCGACAGGTCGATCGGGATATTGTCCGGGGCTCTGCCGGTGGTAATGTTGGCGGCGGTTCCGGCTCCTCCGCCGGCAAATCCATCCCCAGCTCCCTCTTCTTCTCGGCGTCCTCGGCGTCCGACTTCGCCAGATCCTCCACCCCGCCGGACACATCGATCTCCTCGTCACCATCTTTGCTCTCGGACCCGTCGGAGTCTGCGGCATCGGTGTCAAGTTTAACGCGTTCTGCCTGCGCGAGACAGACTTCCTCTGCCTCCTCCGCGATAGGCGGCGTCGCCTTGCTGGGCTTCCAGTCACCTTGGTGGTACTTGTGCGTCCAGTCATGCGAATCCGGCCAGGAGCCTCCCGCTATCCGCAGCTCATCTGTAAAAGGAAATAGAATAGGTCAGATAAAACTCTGGAATGACATGCAGCGCATCCTAATGAAGTCAGATCAATTACTCGTTTTGAACTCTAGTTCACATGGCTTTCGGAAACGTTATGATTTCAATGAAATGGGGGGGGCGGAACAGTAGTCAGCCGCTGTCTATCAAAACCACTGCTTGAAACCGATATTGACAAGAGCGGGCTCGGGTAAGCGGTTGGACCCACATAATTTGCCACCACTGGTTCTCATCCCAACATGGCGTTTACAAGCACGCCATCAGCGTTCGGGTGGCTGTCATTTGGTCGCGCCACGGCCGAAAGACTCGTGCCGTGTCCCCGCATTTCTGGGTCGTCGTGCCTGATCATTAATTATTGCGTAACCGCATCCCGCTGTGCGCTCTCATCCTTGGCGCCTCCGGTGCGGAAAACACGCTGCCGCAGCAACAAAACCCTAGTCCCGGACGTGCTGCGGCTGGGCGGCGGGGGAAGGGCAGCCAGCGGGACACCGCTACAGAGGGGCACCGGCGCGACATTGACCCACATCCGGCGTCACGCGCACACACGCACACGCGCATTAGCGCCGACGACGCCAGGCGGCAGCAGGAAAGCGGGCCGGCCGGGCGTGCGCCCGACCGTGACCTAGCCGGGGGCTGGCAGGCCCCCTCCTCTTCCCCCACCTCAGGCCGCCTACAAGGTCTCAGCCGCACGTGCAAGCAACGGAACTACTCAAGCAGAGAGTACGTACCATAGTAGCATGGTCTTCCCAGGTTTAAGTGATCTAAGCTGAAAGCACCACGGGCTTCGTAGTCTCATAGCCATTTATTTCCTTTTCATACATGCTATTTTATCCGTTATTTCAGTTCTGTGTTCCCCTCTCAGCGCGCTAGTTCCTGGTACCTGTTGGGATGTCCAAAGTTTCGCGTAAGATCTGGCTTCCGTCACACCGCCCACAGAGCCAATCACGTGCGCCGAGTCAATGCAAGTCCACGCACTCACGATATTTGAAGAACATAAACAATGGTACAATGTTGACCTTCTCCGCCAGCAGCGAATCCAAAACTCGTCAGTGATTGTTTATCCAAGCTTTATAATTCTTCCTGTTCAGGGAGGTAGTATTTTGTGTCACTCATTTCGCGCAGTGTACGCCAGGTGTACTTCCAGGGATTGTAGCCTTATAACCTTTGCAGAATAGTACCTAGCGTTTGCAGCTGAAACTATAACAGCAAGTTCTCAAAAATAACTCTTCCTTTAAAGATTTGGCACAGTCAACTTCCATAGTTTTCGCTTGAACCCAGCCACCGCAGTGAGTAAGGAAAATATATATCCTAAAACGTTTAAAGGCGTCGCCCGCAGGTGACCACTCTCGGCATCGTCCGCAGGTGACCACTCTCGGCATCGTCCACAGGTGACCACTCTCGGCATCGTCCGCAGGTGGCTACTCTCGGCGTCGTCTACAGATGGGTACTCTCGGCATCGTCCACAGGTGGCTACTCTCGACGTCGTCCGCAAATGGCCACTCTCGGTATCGTCCACAGGTGGCCACTCTCGGTGTCGTCCGCAGGTGGCTACTCTCGACGTCGTCCGCAAATGGCCACTCTCGGTATCGTCCACAGGTGGCCACTCTCGGTGTCGTCCGCAGGTGGCTACTCTCGGCGTCGTCCACAGGTGGGTACTCTCGGCACCGTCTACAGGTGGCTACTCTCGGTGTCGTCTACAGGTGGCTACTCTCGGTGTCGTCCGCAGGTGGCTACTCTCGGCGTCGTCTACAGGTGGGTACTCTCGGTGTCGTCCACAGGTGGGTACTCTCGGCGTCGTCTACAGGTGGGTACTCTCGGTGTCGTCCGCAGGTGGCTACTCTCGGCGTCGTCTACAGGTGGGTACTCTCGGTGTCGTCTACAGGTGGGTACTCTCGGCTTCGTCTACAGGTGGCTACTCTCGGTGTCGTCCGCAGGTGGCTACTCTCGGCGTCGTCTACAGGTGGGTACTCTCGGTGTCGTCCGCAGGTGGCTACTCTCGGCGTCGTCTACAGGTGGGTACTCTCGGCGTCGTCTACAGGTGGGTACTCTCGGTGTCGTCCGCAGGTGGCTACTCTCGGCGTCGTCTACAGGTGGCTACTCTCAGTGTCGTCTACAGGTGGCTACTCTCGGCGTCGTCCACAGGTGGGTACTCTCGGCGTCGTCTACAGGTGGCTACTCTCGGCGTCGTCTACAGGTGGCTACTCTCGGTGTCGTCCGCAGGTGGCTACTCTCGGCGTCGTCTACAGGTGGCCACTCTCGGCGTCGTCTACAGGTGGCTACTCTCGGTGTCGTCCGCAGGTGGCTACTCTCGGCGTCGTCTACAGGTGGGTACTCTCGGTGTCGTCTACAGGTGGGTACTCTCGGCGTCGTCTACAGGTGGCTACTCTCGGTGTCGTCCGCAGGTGGCTACTCTCGGCGTCGTCTACAGGTGGCCACTCTCGGCGTCGTCTACAGGTGGCTACTCTCGGTGTCGTCCGCAGGTGGCTACTCTCGGCGTCGTCTACAGGTGGGTACTCTCGGTGTCGTCCGCAGGTGGCTACTCTCGGCGTCGTCTACAGGTGGGTACTCTCGGTGTCGTCTACAGGTGGGTACTCTCGGCGTCGTCTACAGGTGGGTACTCTCGGTGTCGTCCGCAGGTGGCTACTCTCGGCGTCGTCTACAGGTGGCTACTCTCAGTGTCGTCTACAGGTGGCTACTCTCGGCGTCGTCCACAGGTGGGTACTCTCGGCGTCGTCTACAGGTGGGTACTCTCGGCGTCGTCTACAGGTGGCTACTCTCGGTGTCGTCCGCAGGTGGCTACTCTCGGCGTCGTCTACAGGTGGGTACTCTCGGTGTCGTCCGCAGGTGGCTACTCTCGGCGTCGTCTACAGGTGGGTACTCTCGGTGTCGTCCGCAGGTGGCTACTCTCGGCGTCGTCTACAGGTGGCTACTCTCAGTGTCGTCTACAGGTGGCTACTCTCGGCGTCGTCCACAGGTGGCCACTCTCGGCGTCGTCTACAGGTGGCTACTCTCGGCTTCGTCTACAGGTGGGTACTCTCGGCGTCGTCTACAGGTGGCTACTCTCGGTGTCGTCCGCAGGTGGCTACTCTCGGCGTCGTCTACAGGTGGCTACTCTCAGTGTCGTCTACAGGTGGCTACTCTCGGCGTCGTCCACAGGTGGCCACTCTCGGCGTCGTCTACAGGTGGGTACTCTCGGCGTCGTCTACAGGTGGGTACTCTCGGTGTCGTCCGCAGGTGGCTACTCTCGGCGTCGTCTACAGGTGGGTACTCTCGGTGTCGTCCGCAGGTGGCTACTCTCGGCGTCGTCTACAGGTGGGTACTCTCGGTGTCGTCCGCAGGTGGCTACTCTCGGCGTCGTCTACAGGTGGGTACTCTCGGTGTCGTCCGCAGGTGGCTACTCTCGGCGTCGTCTACAGGTGGGTACTCTCGGTGTCGTCTACAGGTGGGTACTCTCGGCGTCGTCTACAGGTGGCTACTCTCGGCGTCGTCCGCAGGTGGCTACTCTCTGCGTCGTCTACAGGTGGCCACTCTCGGCGTCGTCTACAGGTGGCTACTCTCGGCGTCGTCGGCAAGTGGCCACTCTCGGCACCGTCTACAGGTGGCCACTCTCGGCGTCGTCGGCAAGTGGCCACTCTCGGCGTCGTCTACAGGTGGCCACTCTCGGCACCGTCCGCACCTGGCACAACCTTTTCCACACCTGGCTACTCGTTACACATTAGTGGTTGCACTTCCTGTGAAATACCACAACCCAGTGCGTGCTGATGCATGGGAATGGATACAAACTAGCATTCTGTACGCTAGTACCGCCCGTGATATTACTTCCAGAACACATTCTCGTCACGTGGCTCTGAACCCCTGAAAAAACTAGGCATGTGGCACAAAAACTAACAGAGGTGAAATGTGCAAAGCACCGTTCAGTGTTCAAGCTTATTGTTTTAACGTATTGACTTGGTATTCATCTGGTTCACTAGATTAAAAGAGGAGGGTTAGGGCACCTCTGTTTCATATTTATTATATACGGAGCCTTCATTATACAATACTGAAGCATCCTCCAATTTAAGCTATGTATCGAGCAATGCACATTGGCACTCATATACCTACAAATAAATGTTTGCTCCTTCTGGAACGTATCGCCTAAACATCACCCATTGCATAGAACAAATACAAATAGGTACCTACGTCATGAATGCAGGGTAGGAGGGGCCTGCATCGCTTGGCTTTTACAATATTCAGATTGGCTACTATGTTGGCTATTTGATCGTTTGGCCACAATATATTTGGCACGGCCAAAAATCTGAGATCAGTGAAGGAAAAACGACCCCACATGGTTGCGTCCCCTATGACTACAACTGGTGATAGAAAAGTAAAACTACAAGAGCTGCATTGCTGAAAGTTACAGCTCCAGCTGTCCTAAGACCCCAATTAGTACCATTATCGAGGTCTGACTGGTGAAGCATGGTTCAGAAGGGACTGGACCAGTTGGTTCGGTCCGCTTCCTTCCTCCATTTTGAACTGTGACCTTGTTAGACACCGTTAGTGGGCTGCCAGCATGCCAAGGTCGCCGGCCTCCCGTTGCCGTTGAATGTTAATGCGACGCGTCACTTGACCAGTACATAAACGGTGAGCCGTCAACTGAGAACAAAGTCCTTCCACGCAGTGCACCACAGCGAACCACCCACAAAAATCGCCAGAAAGCGCGCTTTGCACCTAGCAATGTTTCGTCAACAGAACAGCAGACATACAGCGAAACCAAGCGAGGATCTCTCACAAGGCTACTGCTGCTGTAGAGCATGACCTCTCGATACAACGGCGCGCTACACTGACAGAACGTGACTGTTTTTTGGCGCCGGTGTCACGTTATCAGCCGGTTACCCGTTCCCAACACATCCGGGGCACAGCGCTGGGGGCAGCCTTGGCACCATACCGAACAGACCCGCGTGCCGAGCTCTGGTGAAAGCCATCGCTTCACTTCCACGCCCGGCATCCCGTCCTCGTCCCATCTCATCAGCCAAATTCGCCAGCTGCTGAAAATCCAGCGTTCCAAATACCCACCGGCCAACCGACCTGATATAGCCGTTGTCGGTGGCGTAATATGCTGCACAATAAGCACACAGCGGTACACCCGAAACGAGCCCGGTCAAGTGTGCCATTTAGGGCAACGGTTCAGTGCCAATGCCCTGTGGGAGAATTCCTCTCTCAGACTTTCACCGTTGGTCGCAAGACAACAACAACAACAGCTCTTGGAGCGAGAGTGCTCTTCCAGGGCCGAGTGGATGACCGGCGTTGCGCCGACGCACTGCCCGCGGCCATCTGTCTCTTCAGGACGTGCCATCGGCGGTCCCACCAGAATACCTCCTCCTGGGAGAAACGCGAAATGCTCGCAGTTGGAGGCCGGTCACGACGTCACTCGTTCTGATCTGAGACATTGGGAGGAAACTGAACTTAGGGTACACTTAATGAAAGGCAGCCCAGTGCAGGAAAACTAACGACCAGATTGATGAGCTGAAATTAAAGTTCCACACGATTATAGACGGAAACAGGTGCGATTGCTTCTTTGTCTCCATCGCATTCATTTGGAATGAATAACACCGGCCTTTGTGACCGGGTAGTTGGCTTATGCAGATCTTCAAGATTAATTCCAAGATAACTGCAAACCTGAGTAGGACGCTATGACCAATGCAGACTTAAACAAAGGCAAACAAAACAGGAAAAGGCGCCGTTCTGTCCCTCCAAATACTGTAACAGAAGCCACGATTGATTTACGGAGTTTTGCGAATCTGTCGCTGTCGCGAATGAGGCGTCCAATCAACAATGACATCATGTTCTTAATTGGCACCCCATGCAGAATGTGGGGTGCCGGGCCGGTCGCTGCGCCGCACGTTCTTTACATAGCGCCTGGTGACCCGCGCGGCAGTATCAACAGAAGCATTCATCACCGCCGGGAGCGGTCACACCCCTCAATGAAGCCAGCAGCCGGCAGCTGCACAGACAACGCCTGCTGACAATGTTTAGTATAACGGTAATGGGCCAAGGAGATTCGTCACGAGTGATTATGCAAGATGTCCTTAATTGGCAGCCGTAATGAAAGCCTAGTTACGAAAGGATATGGTTAGCCGCAGTGTTGCTGCCTGATTTTTCAAGTGGGTAGTCTGTTAAGTAACTGACCACTAAGGCCTACTCAAATCCAGACGAAGCAACAATGAAATGCCTTTCTTATTTCTCTTCGATAAAAAACAGCCCCTGCTTTTCTAGCGACTGCGAGGAGCCTAAGCGGTCGTGAGTGCATTTTTGATGCAATCCGTGTTAACTAGCCCCGACGAAGTGCGACACATCGGAAAACTGAAACTAATGTAACTGATCACACCAGGACTGGGAGCCCCCACCCCACCCCAAAAGGTTGGATTGGTCCCCTCCAAAAGTTTCTCCTGGAATCCGCCAATGCTTGTTACATTGACCTGACTTTAGGCCATCTAAGTACAGTTCCTCACCGGACCAATCTCACGCTGCCGCAGCTTGGATAGCTCCGCTATGGAGCTGTCGTGTTTCGGCAGCTCCGCATCTCAGACCAAGCCGCCAGCGCCCCGTTGCAGAATCACGCTCAGAAAACTGACCACATTGCAACAGCGCCTGCTCACATGTGTCCCTGGGCCCGTCGATTGGTTAGCTCAGAAGCACATATCCACTGCAAGCAGTCAGAAGCAAACATCGCCGGCAAGACAAGGTGAATGACATTTTCAGTCATTGGCGAGGATGCGATTCGAAGAAGTTCATAGACCATCCCCATCTAACGGCAGCGTTCGCCGTTTTCTTTGTCAATGCACGGTCACTTATATCCAAAAGACAAAAAATATAGACGTGGTTCCAGTTAAATCCCTTGCCCTACCTTCCATCTTCATCGACTGTACGACAATGCTCTTTTGAGATTCGGTCCAGTAAAAAAAGACAGAAATAACGGTGCCGAGATTTCCCGGGATTCCAATGTTTGTGCTCATTACTACTTCACCCGTCATCAAGCCACTACAGACAGTGAGCTGTCAAAATATTTAACAGAAACCATATGCGGAGTCCGTTTTCTTTCTCTCTGTCATGAAGGTCAGGTAAAAGGCGATGTTTTTGTCTCTTTTGTATTACACAATACTCTTTAGATGATCTATCTTGGGGATTTTCGTGTTACGTCATAATCTACCTTCCCCGAACAGTACCATTAACGGGGCATAACTCAGAAGTGTTTCTTCGGAACAGCGGACTTCAGATAATTTCGCTTGTTTTCAGCAAGGCATCTCGCAGTTCCAAAGTCACATTGCGATCATCTTAACATGGTTGATGAATTTCCGTTACTTCTCAGTGTGATCGGAGGTGGCCAGGGCCGGAGTGTATGAGATACGTTCCGCCGGGCTGAAGTAAGTCCGACCGCAGTCCTGACAGGGCGTGGCTCTCCTGGGACCAGGGCTGACATCATGGCAGTGGCCGCCAACCGTATATCGCGTAATCGAGACACTGGTGCAGCCAACAGGGGCAAGTCCAGCAGTCTCAGCCTAAAGCACGACGCCAGCAACGGAAGTTCCTCGTCAGTGAGAGAGAAAGGTGCAGCTCTCGATGCTCACGATAAGAACTAGCAAGCTGAATGAGTTGTGAGTTTTCCCTTTCCATTAGTCATTTCAGGAAGTCTCAAACACGCTCATTGCACACATGGAAGAGTGTTGTGAATTGAAGAGGCAAGATGTGGTTATGATACCTTAATGATTTCACCATCTGGGCAATTGAACAGGACAAGTCTACAAGTCATGGTTGTCCTGATGAAATCCTCTTCTCTCATGCATGATGACAGATGTTACGACAACCATCTCTGGCATTGTAAACGGCCAGAGCAGTCGCTGCTGCAAGAATTAGAGGTCCAACAGTACGTAAGTAAAGTTGAGCAACGTAATGAAAAACCGGAATTCGTAAACATCATACCACCAGCACTCGATTTCACATGGGTCAACCGGCTGTGAAGCAAGGCAAAACAGGCATAGACAAGCCCAAAACCCAATATTCGAACACGGCTATCAATAAGGCAACCGTTGCGCTGTGTGGTCCCCGGGACTCTTCTGGGCCCCGCTAAGCATAATAAACACTCTCAGCTGCGGCAGCTATCCGGGGCATCACTGGGCTGGAATGTGACGAGAGCCAGGCCCAGCCAGCAAGGACACTGCCGGCAGCAGCGGCGTCTGAGCCGGGCCAAGCCGGGCGTCCTCCCGCGGCCACCAATCTGGGCCAGCGTCAGATAACCAGCGGCTCCGGCGCCGACCGCCGCCGCCACGTGTCCCATGGTCTTTGTAAGTAATCATAAATGTTTTTGTGGTAACGATAACGGTACGGCCGCTGCTTGCCAGTCACAATATTGATGCAGACTAAACACTGGACTTTGGGCGGCCCCGAACGCACACCGGGCAACACGCGTCGATTTCGCGGAGAGGCTCTGCAAAGACAGTAACGGTAAATTTATCGCAGTTTCCTTATTCACACGCACAAAAAATATCCCTCCTATTTGGTTGGCTCATTGACAGCAGGGTCATCAAGGTCTTCATCATTCGCACTCCAGGAGTTGGGCCGGGCCTTCCGAAGTCACGTTCTAGGAGCGAGCTGACTGCACCGCTGGTGGCCTCGGACTGCAGCGCCACCTCGGCTCTAGGCTTGTCACGTATCGTCAATCATAACAGCCAGCGGACAGCCGCCGCTGCTGCCGCTCAGACCCAATCCCGGCCACTTTCCTCCCGAGACGCTGGCCAGCCCGTTCGCCATGAGTCACTCGCCTCGATCGTAACCTCCAGACAGCTAGCTCACGCACGACAGCTGACACGCAGACAGCTGAGCGCCGCACATTTCAGCACCTTCTTATCTTTCCAGTAATCACCACCTGCGTCATCATCTTGAAAAGGGGAATAAGTGCAGATTCTTAGAGCACTGGGCTCTCCCCACCGCGAACGACAGAGCCCTCTCAGGCGACCATTTCACACCATAACTGTGCCGGCCTGCATTACTCTTCTTTTTGGCAGCTTCAATACAATTAAACTGAAAATGTATTCTTCTCTCACAGCCATGTCGATTGACACAGAGTTGTTGCACAGAACTGGCCGGATTCGAACGCACAACAGCCGCGTTCATTCAAAGTGTGGGCCAGGAGACGAACGAAGATTAGTTACAGCAACCCCACAGATAAGCCAGATATGAAGAATATAATTGCCCAAAGTCGACAAAAGAGATAGATGTGTATAGCCCAGTTGCTGAAAGCGCCCTAAAACACTAATACACACACTCAAAAGAGATAGCAGCCAGTAGAGCGTGGGAGTACATCTAGAGAGATTTCCAGTGAATTGGTGCTCAGCGTCAGAAAGCCGGGGGCAGCCGTCAGCCGCTGCGGTACTGGCTTCTCGGGAGCACGCCAATGTCAACCAGCCGCAGCACCAGGCGGCCCTGAGAGATGTAACGCCGAAGCCGCGGCAATATAGACATCAGAGCCGGGAAAATATTACCAGCTGAGAAATATACGGGTAGCAGGGAAATGGGGAAATCAAGGTGGATAAAACACCGAGATACTAGTTAGCACATGGGTAAAATCTATGACGGATGCAGGGTTTTATTGAATAAAGCAGAGCCTCAGAAAGGGTACGAATGTACCACTGGGGAAGAGGGGATGACACCTTTTGATGATTGCGTGGGACACCTATACAACAGCAATTTTGGGTGCCTAGATGGTGGGTGTTTCAAAAGTCAGAACGGTAAGTAAAGGACATATATAATCTCGTAACGGGCACAAAATGGGGATTTCTATATGACAGTACTCATGCAATGATTATTTAAGACGACAAGGAAATCCAAGTATTCAGTAGATGTGACAAAACCAGGCTACGCCATCCGCTCAGTTCTATTTCCTGCATTTCAATGTATCCTGACATGTGGCCTCTGGGGACCCTCTTATGGGCAATGAACGCTGTTCATGATCTTGCTTCCTGGTTGATCACAAAAATACATAGCAGACCTAGTCGTGCTGTTCGATGTCGTGCTTTCACAGGAGGAAGTCCGCCGTCCATTGTCAAAAATTGGACGGCGGCGTTTTCCTTGGTAGGTTGTCTCGGTCCATTGAGTAGGATTTTATGACAGTTCTGCAGTGTAACCGGGGCTGCCGCTGAATGGCCGGCATGGGCATGGGTTCCTCTGTCCTGTGAGCTGCACTGCTGCAGGATTTAACTGCTCTTAACATTTCAGAAAATATATTTATTTTGGTTGGATGTTTGCATGTGAGCATGATTCGAAGTGTTAATGTCAATGTATGTGTGCTGTTCTGTATTGTTATTGATGAGAGCAGCGCAAAGAATTAAGCCTTTTGGCTTCTGCGCCAATCTCGAAGTGTATGTGGCCTTATGAAGTATGAAAACGGAAAAAGAAAATACATCTATCATCTAGCATCATCTCTGTTTAAGACACTATCAAAAGAATATATACCCGATGTTGAACTTTAGGTTCGGAGTAAAAGTTATACTTAAAATATCATTAGGCGCAAGAAAAGAATCATTTGCACGTTAAAAATCGTCCATACCTATAATTAATATAGCGTGCGATCAGTTACTCTTACCTTGATTGGATAATGATGGAGTGTTTTTAGTGGTCTTCTGTTGTATGCAAGTCTCAGCTCCCGTCGTAGAATTTTAACTCTTTTAGCTACTTTCATACTGCTCTTTTTGACCCGGACCTGAATGAATCATTGGTTTTGGGCAAGTTGCAACATCGATTTGTAATTCAAAATTTTGGACATGAATTAAAAGCTCAAAATGTTAGAAGAGACAAACTTAGATATATCTTGCTTATGAAACTATTATGTTTCGCAAATATTTTAGCGAAAAAGTAAAAAGTAACTAACTTTGACATCACCTGTTCTTCTCATTCATTTGGTACGTTGCAACCTGCACCGGGGAGCTGATTCAACCCGCTCCGGGGGCGGTGCAATTTGTATCAACTGTAGTCATTTTTGGAAGATCATTACAATAATGAGCAAAAAAAGCAATGTATACCACACTGAATTTAAAAAAATCGTTGTTTCAAATGACGGTCTTCAAAATTACGCATCTATAACAGATGGGAAACCGTGAGCAATAATGTAAAAACAGACACATCCAGTCCCAGTATCCCCGCATAACTTACTCAAGAACTTCTCCAATATCCAACAGTTTTTTCAGCCTCTTCTGAATAATTGTCAACGTCAGGCAGAGCATCCTAACAAAGGAGCACCTCCAATTAGTCCGAGAAATCCAGCTTCAGGCTTCATACATTGTTTAGTTTCATTACTCGACCTAGGACTTGGTCTCCATTGACTGGTCCGAACAGGCTTCTACGACACCTTGCATTACCTGCTATTTCAAGCAAGATCGCGTATTCGGACGCTAGCTTTCCAGCGACCAGATGTGTCTTTGCCGCCTACATCCGTAAACAGTCACTGGTTGCCCTTAGCGTGACGTCACCCCACTCTACTGGGGCAGAGAACAACTGGTCAATGAGGCGTGTCCCGACCGCACCGCGTCACGTAAATAGCGATGCCGTTATCGTGACGTCACTTCCGGCTGTGACGTGGGTAGTCAGCGCTTCCTTTTAAGGCTGTGCTGGGGATTCCAGCAGTTATCGTGATACCAGCAAGCAGATAGTTACTAAGATAGTTATGATCAATATATCGGTAAATCGTCCAAGCTTGTGGGTACGGATCAATCATATTGCGTGAGAAACCCACGACGTGTCAAACTTTTTATGGTAGATCATTACAAGTCAACCTAAAAACGTACGGCACGAGGATAACATATGGTGTCAGTAGCAGCCAGCAGTCGGAATGCTAGGGCCGATCAAATGGCGATTAGTTGCTTAGTTATTGAGACTTTAGGGCGTACCAACCTAATAAGGATATATGGAGATAGAAAGGGATAATTACCAAAGTTCTTAGCTTGTTTGTCCGACGAATGTACCAATTTGGAACATGACAATGTTACTACAGTGGTCACGGGGTTATCGATACCAAGCAGCAGAACAAAAACTTAGAATCGTGCCAGATAAACCACAACACAGCCTGCAATCCACAGACTGCAATAATTAAATGGATGTATGACGTCGGTTATATTAGCATCATTAAGTGGTAATTAAAACCCTCACACATCAATTTTAAGTTTTTCTCGTGAGCAATTACAAGGCCATCGTGATGTCTTTAAGCTGCAGTGCGCCACGCCAGTCACGTAACCTACACGATGCTAATAACGTAGATGATCTGGGTGCATGGAGCTTCCATCAAAACGTCAATAAGTGCTCGTTTGGAGCCGACCTTCGTCGGCCCCCTATCACCTTGGGCAGAGGGTGCTCCACCCGAGAGTGACCTCATCGCGAATTACACGTGCCTCTCACGAGCGGCACGTACCCGCAGTACATACGCGAGAGAGAAATGGAAAGAAGTACCATAGGAGTACATAGGACCCATCAGGATGCCTCGGAGATTACATTCGGCAGCGTCAACTGTACTTTGTCCCGGTACGGCAGTTCATTGTTTTAAAACTCTTCGACAGTCTCCGGTACGGCGTGCTTTTTTCACGAATTGCGACTCCATCGTTTTGCAAAGCACCGCCAACCAAACAGGACATTATTATCATTGGGATATAAAGACTCGACATAGTTTGAAACAATAAAAACCAACGCGAGTCTGTCTTACAAAAGCAGCAAACAATACTCTTCCGGGGTCTCCCTAACCTTAGATTATCTGCAGTATCACTCGCTTCTACCCCATGAGCTGCAGACCTGGTTTGATGACCATCACAGATGTCGGGGCTACATCTGTGTGGTGGGGTCCTTTAATGGGGTCCTTTTCCCCGAGATCCCCTCTGAACTGCTTGGACACGAAAACACGATACATGAGTGGAAATTTCCATGACGGTCATCTCGATTTCCGTAATTGAATCCATACTTCCATGTTCATAAGCATTGGTAGAATCATTCGGCGTATTCCTCAGGCAACTGAATGTGTGTTCTTGGAGCCATTTCTCGCAAGGTGAGGGGAGGTAGAGGAGGCTCTGAGAACAATCCGAGCCCCGCCTCTAAAACCATGCTCGGGACTGCTACCATGACATACTGCCAGCTTAAGAGGTCAGTGCCACATCTTAGCAGGATTCCTCACGTCTCAGCAGGCTCTTGCATGAGCCTGACCTTCAGCAGCACGCTTAAGGCTGGTGTCACAGGCTAAATAGCTTCCCGGGTCAACTGCGATTCCTTGAAGCTAGAGTAAAGCCTCAAAATCCCAATATTTTCAGTAAGTTCAATAGTTAAACAAGCCTGCTTCCCTCGTGGCAGCAGTCCATTATCAGTGACACTTGTATTCTGAATGAAGTCCGAAGTCAGAAAATATGCGCTCTCCCGTCTGCGAACGACACGGTACTATATCTGTGTATAACATAAGTGTACAATTTCGCCTGAGTCGACCTGTCTTCCCTTCCTCGCCTCTGTTCCCCACTTTCCCTGTAATATGCCTGTGCACCACCAAGGATGAACAAGGAAGAAAAAATAAAATAGAGACAGGACGATATTCATTCCAAACTTATCTAGAATAGAAGGTCAGCAATTTATACCTACATTAGGCAGCCTGTTTGCTTCACACTAGTATACTTGGATTGTCCCGAAATCCTTGTTTGGATATATCCCGAAAACATGAGGGGTAGACAGAATCCACCCTGACAGGAATAGGGTTGAGGCAGACCCAATGATAACAGACAGTAGCGGACACAAGGGAAGCCTAGGGGGCTCAAGCCCCTCTCCCTGAATGGCAGTGCCTTGATTTAATGCATAGCCGGAGGCTGTTCCGAGGCAATGGCGAGGGAGGCTCGAGCCCCTATCCCCCAAATAAGTCCTACATCCGCCTCTGATAACAGAGGCGGATCTTATTTAAACTCTAACTGATCTTACTTATAAAATATCTAACTGATCTAACTGATCTTACTTTAACCATGAGTAAGAATTCAAGTAAATGACCAGATGAAAACCAGTTTTCCGACTGGAATGTACTAGACACCGTTCTTCGATGGTTATCTACCACATCGATGAAGCACCTCAATTCGATATTTCACAATCATGCTGTTTGACTAAGAAATGTACGAGTACACCGTATGTCGGATTCAGCTGAATGAGTGAGGCCTTCAGCACTCTTCGACACCATTAGTAAATGGCATTTAGAGTCTACAGTGCAGTGCACATATCCTCAGAACTCCCCGTCAAAATAGTCAACCACGCTGCGTGCTGGATCACAAAATCAAACCCGGAAAATCCCATTTTCCATGCCGACTTTCCAACGACGGATGGAACACGGCAACTTTGAAACTTTGCACGGCTAATATAGCAAAATAATCGTTTCACGGAGATTTTTCTCAGATTTCTCAGATTGAAGATAAATGAATTGGTAACAGAGCACAGTATTAGTTACATGAAATTAAAAGAGAAACGCAGACGATGAGCGACGTTCAAAGTTGCGATGGGACGGAATTGAAGGTGAGTTGTTCCTCCCGTGCTGTTACGCGTTGCAGTCTCGTGCTCCCTAGCGTGTGGCGCGTCGCAGTCTCCCCAGCCGCATGATTTCTGCAATTCTGGTCCTCGGCTGACTGACAAGGTGTAAGGTGGAAATTAACTAGATATCATAGTGTCTTAAATACTTGAAATGGTGCACCCGGAGCAGCATGAGGGGAAAGTCAGTTGACTGATAAACAGACAGTCAGACCGTCAGAGCTAGGACATCCCTAACCCCACCCCCGTATTTACGGAACAGTGGGAGCGACCCTGGGAAAGGGTGGCTGCCAAAGCGATGTCAATGTTCTCGTTTCAAGCCAGATGATAGTGACTTTGAAATTTAAATTCCCTAGGTGCATACATCTGCTGATGGTAGAAGAAATGGTAAAAAAGAACGTGACAAAGTATAGGAAACCAGACAACACACATTTTAAATGATGAATAAATTGTTGTCGAATGCGGGTTCGCAAACCAGCCAACTAGCATCTCCAAATAGCCGGCCTATTTGGGTTAACCTTCGCAGCTGTGCCTCTGGTCACCATGGAATCCCGGGCATAACAGGGGGAGCGCAGATGATCTAAATTCAGCATCGGGGACGCAGCCGATCTATTTTCGGCAGCAGGGGAAAAGGAGATCGACCAATCAGATGGCGCAGACGCCCGCCGCTCCCCTCACACATCGGCGACCAATCAGAAGCCACAGAAGCAGCAACACCGATCCGGAAGGCCTGGCCGTGAAATATCCAGGAGAAATACACTACTGCTTCTACAAATGGAAACTCCTGAATCGGCATGGACGCAAAAACGTCGGAGTATTCGTGGCATCACGGTATGTTTGAGAGAAATCGAAATTCTGGTTTAATGCTGTAAGATTCATGAGTGATTCTACAGCACTGTGAGAGCCCCTTGTTCCTTCATGTTCTGGTGCCCAAACGAGAAACAGGGTGACTCGGGGCAGAATTTGCAAATAAATTCTCTGTCGTGGATCTGGGAATGGTGACCGCTCCACTGTAATCCCGAATCAGACTTTCAAAGCAGAATTTGGCATACGCATCCAATCATGTGTGTCTAGTCCTATCAGTTTTTATGGCCACGAATCTGTTATGAGAGCCCATCCGCCCTGCACAGGTCAGCTATGTGCCCCCAGTCAGGGCAGTCGAGTCGAGTCTCTCGGGGGCACGCAGCCGTGCGGTCCCGTCTGTGCCGACAATATAGATGCAGAAGAACCAAGTATTTCTAAGCCCAGGACATACAGAACATATGGCTAAAATTAACTAACATACAACTCGCATCCTACTTTCTTTCTCTGAGACAGGTCGTTAGTATTGGGGAAAAGACTCCTGACCGAGCGGCAGGCGTCGAAGATGACACAACAGTCCCTACACGTCGAAAGGGGCCAGAATAATGCGATGGGTCGCCTGCAAGTAGAAGCCGGTATATGGCGTATACAGAACCGAAATGACAAAGGAATAAATGTTTGAAAGTCATCCCAATATTAATGCATCATCTTGCTTGCTTCGAGTTGCACCAGAAATGCATCTCTGAACGGCAAACCTACAGCCAAAACCATTCAAACCAGGAGCAGTGTTCTGCCGCTAGCCAGCTGCTGAGTGGTGTAGAAGGTGGTGCTGGGGCGGCGGCTGTGCAAACAGCGCAGCGGCTGCACCACCGGGGCAGCTCGGTGTCGCAACGGCGCGCGTAACCCGACGACTGCTCACCCCTCGGGCGTGCGGACAGCGGCGCCCCTGCCGCCCGCCTCGTCCGCCCGCGCGCAGCTGCAGCGGACGAGCTTCCAACAACACCGCAACGGGTTCCTTCGAGTGCTTCCTGGCTAGCAACCCGTGCGTACACGAGCTCCACCATAGAGGTGGACACGTCGCTAAAGAGGGGTGGGATGCGCACATTAGCAACTTTCCGATTCGAAATTTTTAATGTACAGACATTATAGTAATGTAGTGTAATGTATAAGCTTTACTCGACAGAATGCTTACTTAAAATGCTTAACATCAGCCCTTCCGCCCCCGATGTTTAACCGTATGAGGGCCTACGCCTTTGCGAGGACTTCGGTGGGTGCCTCCGAGAGTCGGCGCCCGGTCGTAATCCGGTAATATATGCACGGATGTGAGGGGAGGAGTGAGACGGTTATGGCCTGTTTGCATTCGAGCTCGCACCCGGCAGGCATTGGCCGTGGCAGCAGGTAGCGGCGTGGCTGTTGCACGCCAAACAGCCCAGGGTAGGCCGGAACTTCCATTCAGGAAATCCAACTTGCTCACATAGATGGTGAGTATGCTGAGGAACCTTTTGCATAAAGCATCGATAATTTTGTTGAGTTTACCTTTCGGTTCGATTAGTTGAAAAATAGCATGTCGCTGTTGTTGCTGGTTATGTCCATGTTGCATGACAGCAGGTAATAACTGAATGCATTACGCCATCTCTTGCGCAACCAACTGTTTGAAAAGTGGACATAGAGTCAAGCAGGTGGTTTCACCTCGGGCAAAAGAGAAGAAAATGGTAGTATGCTTAAAAAGAAAATGAAGAGGATACCTGGACGACACCACGCACTATTTTGGAGCTGGTGCTCGTTCGTCACCTCTGTACGGGGCCGAGCGGCGTGCACAAGGCCGTGGGGAATGCAGACCCATTGTGACATCAGCACTCCTAACTGTACAACAATGCCAAAATAAGGCCTGCGGGTCCAGACATCACCCTTCAACATCAGTAATGGGCCCCGGCAATAGCATGTTGCAGAAGCAGTTTCGGATATCTGTCTGACACAGAAAGTATAGCGATAGTCTCTAAGCCCTGGTCTCCGTGGTGTGAGGCTGGAGCAGCGCGTTGCCCGGGCCGGCGGGTCAACATTTGTCACCCCTGCAGAGCGGTGCTGAGGGCTGCGTCGCGTGCACTTCACCTCAGCAGATCCCGCACAGCCCCAGCCAACAGAAGCCACGTGAACTAGCGCAAAAACCCTCCCGGATAAACAGGGGAAGAGTCGGGCCGCCACGCGCCGCCCCCCGCCCCTCCCACCACCACCCCCATCCTCCACCTTGAAGTCACCCCATCTCATCGCTATTTTACTAACGTCAAGTCAGCTACGTCACGCTTCGAGTCGTTTCAGAGAGATAAGGGAGACACTGGAGACACCGCTGGGCTGGAAGCTATACAATGAACCGGTTTTAAACACCTCTATCTTTGTGACAATACAAACAGACTTGTTGACAACAAGCGCTGCTGCCATCAAGGTCTGTTTGTTTGGCCCCAGCTAAGTAACTACGCAATGAAATGACGCCTGTGCCGGGAGCTGCAGCGTATGGTATCTGCAAAGCTGTCTGGTGGCACATCGCACTCCCTACGCGATGGCTGCCATAAACATTTCGTCGAACAGTAATTTACCATCTATTTAGCCACTCCTTCAACTCGAATGAAAAATAAACACAAAAAATGGATGTTAATTGACCTGCATAATTTCGATTGAAAACAAAAGGTTGGGTTTCATTAATAATTGTCAATGCTCACCTTCATTACATCCATACAGCGATGGCTCACATGTAAAGGTGGATGGCAGAATCCCTGTTTAGCAACACCTTAAATGCAGCACCAGCTTTAAAAGACTTAACACGCGCATTGACGGGGCGGGTACCCGCCCCCTCGGGTTTTCGGAGATACAAAAAAACGGCGGCGCGTAGCGCCGCCGTACTTGGCATACCTTTTCCCTCATCATTTTACAACTTCTGGAAAATTTTAAGGTTAGGTCATCTGAGGTCAGGTCACCAGTACAGGTCAAGTGACCCGACCTCAAAAAAGTTTAAGATAGCATAAGTCGGAGCAGGGTGAACTTATCCGATTGAAACTCATATCACACAATGGCCCCACCGAGTTCTCTAAAATATGTTCTGGTATTTTTATATCGATGACTTAAGGTCAGGTACGAGGCATGACCTCTACATTGAAATACATGGGAAAATGGTTTTCATGGAATAACTCAGTAACGGATGGTGATAGAGCGTTTATTTTAGCTCCATTAGACTCGCCTGGGCTTTGCGGTTCTAATGATGTGCATTTTATATAATTTCACCCTGATCTGACCTCAGGTCAGGTCAAATCCTTGATTTGACCTAGCAAGGTCAAATTATATATCATTCGATTCGGCTTGCTGAGAGGATTCATAAAGTTCAAGCCGTTTTGCTCTATCTTTACTTGTTCAGATGTAAGGGCCGAACAAGTTAATTTACATGTTATCCCTATGACGGCATGCTTTGACCTCTAGTGACCTTGAATGTGACCTGACCAAAAATGGTTGAAATGTTTTCGATGGAAAAGTGGATGGGCAACCCAACGCCGTTTACCGTTTTTCGCTACCTACCGTGGTTCTCGAGATCTTAGGGGCGAGTACCCGCCCCCGTCAAAGCAAAGGTGGCTCAGACCCCCGTCAATGCGCGTGTTAAATGACCGCAAGCGAAGGATTTCTGCCCCTTTCGAACTTGCAACACCACCCCTCCCCTGGGTTTGAGTGCATATTTCCGACGAACTGTACTTCAAAGTTTTCAAGAAAACGAAAGGAAGACTTCACGTCTCGATCTTCCCACTCGCCGAAGCACGCAGCTTCGCTGATGCGTGGGTTTCGGAGCGCGCGTTTCACTTTCTGCTGGCGACGGCGACTTCGCTGTCATTTTCGTTGAAGGGCGAACAGATGTTGGCGCAGACCTGGTCCATACAGAACACCACCGTCACGGGTCTCCGACTGTGGCTCATCGCCCGAGGCGCCGGCATCTCCAGCGCATCTCTATAAGCGTCCATACGGAACCTCATTTGCATGGCAGTCCCCAGCCAGAACAAAAAACATCACCCCTGGAGCAGCCCTGCCAATGATGAAAACAAGACAGAAGTTTCTTGGATTCAAAACCAGCAAACACAAGGTGGCCAGCAACAAAAAAAACTACCAATGCTGCATGAGAAGGAACAAAACTAGTTCACCTCCGTCACGATTCCTTTGCCCCTCTCTTAGACTCCCACGTTTTCCACCATTTTCTCTGCTCACGGCACCGGACAGGTGTACGTTGTGCGGGCCGTTGACTGGGCGCCGTGCACGACGTTCTAAGGGGAGGGGATCACCCCGCCTCCCCCACCTGCCGGCGGCGACGGCGACCAGACCGTTACCGCCGAGCCACGGCCCGCTTTGGTATCCGCTTTCGCGAGCGCTGCGACGCCCGAGGCGGCGGTCGACCCTGAACCCGTGCTGGGCCGCCGCCGCCACCGCCGCCGCCGCCGCCGCCGCCGCCGCGCCGCGAAGCCGCATGGAGACGGAGCCCACCACGCCGCAACGGCGGGGGAACACGGGGAACGTCTGACGCCCGCTACTGACGTCATAACGGAGACAAGTGACGTCCACTGCACGGCAGATGATGTCAAGCGAAAGCGCTTCAAATTTCTAGATGCACGTCGATGGTAGGAGATAAGCTATGATTCGCAAAATAACCATCTGTTAAGTCACTCAAATGGAACAGATTAAAAGTCAGGCGGCAATGTCTCACATGACCACGGTACCATTCAATTGGGTGCTGAACTTAAGGCTAATAAATGCATCGCCAGACCCATTCGGGCAAGTAGAGTGTCCGCAAAGCCCCGACACCGACTTTCGATATCGGTGAAATTTATGCAGGAGAGCAAACAGCCATCCAGTCTTCGCACTGTTGCCCGCGAAAACGGGTCAAAGCCAGGTGCTGCTGTTCCAAATCAGTGAGCGTTTTCCACGACCAATGTTCGCTCGCCCCCACTGCCTATCTTTAATTGAAGCACATGTCCTAATGATAAATGGAGCAGAAATCCCAGGCAATCAAATAGCTACCCCGTGAGTAGCCCAAGGCTGAAAGTGCATATGGTAGGTACCATACACTGCTAGATATGCAGTACACCAATATGTTCTAGATAACCTGATCCTTTCCACGTGACATAAGAGCCGAAGGATTCACAGACGACGTTTTGATTGCATCTGAGGATAAAGCCAGTGTGTGCGGTAGCATATATTTTGGTGTACACATGTACAGGAGCGGAGAGAGTGGTGGTGAGGGTGAATACTCCGGAAACACGGTCTGCCTGGCTAGATAACTGTGGGATATTCGACCACCGAGCCTCGCGACAATGGCGATGGCCTTGAGGCGGCTCCGCCAGAGGACTGTTATGCTGCTGTGGAGGTGCTACCACAGGAAGGGTGTAGACCCGGTTGCCTCCAGCACCATGCATCCACTCGGCGTCACAACTCACGGGCAGCGGCGAAGAAGGCACAACGGGCAAAGATGGCAACTTGACTGTTTGATAGGTAGATTAGGGATGTCTTGTGGAGGAGAGGCCTGACAGCCCAAAGGTTTCCTCAGTCGTGGTCTCCAGCTTAGGATGGCAAGGATAAAACCAGTTGACAGCTGAAAGGGTAGCCAACGCAAAAGGTCTCGACAAGCCTCACCGGCCCGACGGGGCTACTCTGCCTGTGTCCGAAACTAGATATACGGATGGGCCTTTAGCCTTGAAGGGCTAAGTTCCAGTGTTTTCCCTCCGCTACATGTCACGCACCCCTGACCATGGTGTCCTCGTGAGGAGGGCGCACTCTTGACCATGGCTTCCTCGTGGGGAGGGAGTACTCCTGACCACGGTGTCCTCGTGGGGAGGGCGCACTCCTGACCATGGCTTCCTCGTGGGGAGGGGAGCACTCCTGACCACGGTGTCCTCGTGGGGAGGGCGCACTCTTGACCATGGCTTCCTCGTGGGGAGGGAGCACTCCTGACTATGGCTTCCTCGTGGGGAGGGCGCACTCTTGACCATGGCTTCCTCGTGGGGAGGGAGCACTCCTGACCATGGGTTCCTCGTGGGGATGGAGCACCCATGACCAGGGTGTCCTCATGGTGAGGGAGCACTCCTGACCAGGGTACCCTCGTCGGAGGGCACGCTCCTTACCCTGGTGTCTTTGTGGGCAAGGCACGCTCCTAATCATGATGTCTTCGTGGGAAAGGAACACACCTGACCATGGTGTATTCGTGGGGTTTTGAGGAAACACTCCTTCAGCCAGGAGGGGCCACCACCGGACCTGACACCTAGTGAACCACAGTTCGCGAAGTAATATGGGCATCTAGTCTTCTGGGTGTAAAGTAGTTCACCACTAATTAGCAGGGGTCTATAGTACCAATTTGTTTAACATTCCCTTACAAGCAACGAGTGTTATAATCTCCAATTACAAAAAAAGCATATCTAAAGAAAAAGAAGCAATGCCTACATCTAAGAGGTTCTTCACATTTTGACTTCACCGTAAATCTACTTGGCCAAGTATTTTCCAATCCAGGTATAAATTGCATCACTGCCACCGTAAACTCAGTATGCGATACCACTTTCCGGATGCAGGTGATAGCCTTACCATTCTATTTGCAACACATTTACTGGATTCGTGAGGCTGGATATAATGGACAGATCATGGAAGAAAAATAACATGAAAATGTGTTACTTGAGGATAGGGGCCGTTAAAACACCAGGCCAACAGATACTTACTGCTGACCAACTCCATCAAAATATCCCAGATGAAAAACCTGCCGACCATGAAGCTACAGGCCCTGTCACCAATCGATCCGCCTGATTACCACTCCGCATAAGTATGTGCCGATTAGCGGAGTGCTTCGGCCGTTAGCCATCCGGGACGTCCAATGCATTGTTCGTTAGATGTAGTAATAAAAAGAGGTGCATTGTTCAATGGGCCAGTATTACTGTCTCAGCGACTCAAAGCCTGGGAAGCAAATGCATGTTTTGTGGCAGTGTATTTTTGTTCCTGAGAGCGTGTACTTTACGATCCGGAAGGCACGGTTGCATGTATCAGCCTGGTTAGGTGTATGTCTCCTGGTTATCGTGTTCTGATGTTACCACAAGGTTTGATACTTTGTGCTACCGTCATTTGATATTCCACCCAATGAAGATTGCGCGGTGCATTTGAGGATGTTTCACAATATAAGTTGTAAGTTCATAGTTTTTTAAAACATAATTAGCCACTTGCATTCTAGCACAGATCAAGGTTGGTTAATTTTACCACTCAGCAGTTTATTGGAAAATGTGATGAAGCGGGCGAGGAAGTGCCCTGAAGGTTCCCCCTCGCAGCAGCCATTCTGAGCCCCTGCCAAAAACTGTTCATGCGGGAACCGAAATAGGACCCATTTTTATGTATTTATTTATTTTATTAGGGCCACTCCCAACAGGCAGACTTGCCCAATTACAGGAGTATTGGCGCGGGTGTTTAAGGATCCTCTCCACCGGGTCAGATCGGACACGGAAGGCGGTTTCCCGCCGTGGGGATTGAACCCACGTTTATCCATGCTATCCGATCCATAGACTGGCAACGAAGCCACGGGCCACCCCGACCATTAGGATACTTAGATGAATCTGCTGAACGGACAGCTGCATAGGAGCCCTCAGCTATACAGGTGGAATGGTTCAGAAGTATGTAGACATGATATAGGTACACATTGCTAAACTAGCAAAAATTGAACTAACGGTGGAACGGTTGAAAATCTTAAACTGATTTTCTTGCCTTTCAGCAGCTGTTTGGAAGCGTGCAACCATATTCACTGGCAAGCTCAGCTATAGGCCGACTCAACTTACGTTGTTTTGCGTTCCATACTGTGCGGATTCATCTGCTTTCGTCTAAATTAAGTATGTCATATATAACTTGCAGACGCAGAGGGGGAGGGCAAGGGGACATGACTTCCCCTAAAACAACGATTTTTTGGCCGATTTTCTTTAAAAAAACTATTTTTAGGATTTCTCCCGAGTTGCCCCCAGACGGCGCTCCTGCGTTCGCCCCTGTCATATATAACATAACTCACGTATGACTGGGCTTAATGGTTCGTGGGAGAGCATGGTACACACACCGAATGGTCACAGGCCGCTCCTCGTTTTCGCTGTGTAGAATTTTCACAGATGAAATCTCGTTTCCGCCAGCTCGGCAGTTCAAAGCATGACATCTAAAAATGAATCAACACCACAAACACGCAGCTCAGCAAGACTATATTATCACAGTTGCATTCTGCTCCTACCGACTTTGCACAGCAGCACAGTGGAGGAGGTAAAAATTAAGCCTCAAAAGATGGATCTGCAGAAGACAATGATCGGAAATCCGCGCTGCAGTGGAGACCCCCGCACACAAGCAGTCCAGGCTGAAATCTCGCCGAAAAAATATCAGCTGCTGCCAAACTGGTTTTTTGAGGCCATTCTCTCTACCCAAGGCCAGCTGGCAGAGAGAAATCCCACCAGACATCTCCGTGGGATCACTAAATCAGTGGCAAACGCCAAGGAAATCCTATTTACGATGAGAGGGATTAGTGCTTTATAACATGTATTCATCAAGGACCACCGCAAGCGAAAGGATCTGAAATTCCATGACCAACATACCAGCTACGAATCTCACGAGAGTTGGCCGCACAACGGCCCCCTTACGTAGACATGTCAACGCACAATCAGAGACGCAGAAAAATACCAGTTCACACCTGAGCTAAAGCTGTTGGTTAAGCATCTCGCACTACAAATGTTGCGAGATTCCACGTTACAGACTCTCCCCCAAAGAATCAACCGCAGATGAAAAAACGTTGATATGCGATACATGCAACGGAAGATGATTCTTACAACATCCAACTTTTCCAGCATATCACGAATAAATAACAACGTAAGTGTCATTTTCCCCATAAAGTCCTTCACCCCCACCAGACTCCTCGCACTAGACTTTGAGCGTAAACAAAAATCAAGGAAATAAAACCTGAACAAGGTTTTGCAACTGCAGATACATAAATTGCATAGACAATTGGACATATTCTAAATGTGCGTAAGCCTCGCCCCAGTCAACTCCATCACCGTAGAAGCAGTTGCTGTTGCGAAAGGTTGGAGCAGCAATCTGTTGACGTCGGCCTCAGGCGCAAAATACTGAGCAGCATACAGGGTGCACGGTAAAGAGGCGCCTCTCGCGACACAGCCGCAGCCGCGGTACAAACAGG
The DNA here is from genome assembly GCA_034440635.1 of Lepas anatifera. Taxonomy (NCBI): domain Eukaryota; kingdom Metazoa; phylum Arthropoda; class Thecostraca; family Lepadidae; genus Lepas; species Lepas anatifera. The sequence goes on along the minus strand of JAOTON010000708.1, from coordinate 998,614 downwards.
GGCGGGGCCGCCGCACAGCACGACAAACACCCCGCGCCAGCAGCGCCACAAACACCACCGGGAACAACCGCAGAGAACTCGTCTGCATTTCCACTTCGAGTTCAGGCTTGTTAATGATCTTAAGTCTAGTCTCCGAAGCCATAATCGCATTAGTATGTCTCGTGTGTCCAAAAGCTGGACTGAGAACCGTAGCAAAATCCAGGCCCTGGAATGTCCGTTAAAAACAAAAACTTCAAGTGGCGAGTGGAGGAGCTGCGCATACCAGACCTCACGAGACCATCTGCGTACTTCGCCCGTGCGTGGCTCGAGTGTCGAGTGAGAGTGCGTCGTCAACGCATAACGCTTGCGGGTCCTTCTCTGGAAAGTTCAGAACTCCCCGAAAACTAAAACCACACGGAACGGTTATTTTCAGTCACTATGTTATTATTTACTTCACACAGCACAAAGTATGACTGAAATCAGATATTATCGATTCTCCATAAGTCGATCCAGTTTAATGTTAGCTTACTGCGAGACCAAAAGTTGATTTCAAGATTTAACGTTTTCTCGGGGTAGCAATGATTCTATCGCAGAAGGCACATTCGGGGACCACTGAGTGAGCGCCTTGCCATTTCCGGGGGTGGGTGGCTTGGTGGATAGGGTCAAAATCTCCTAAGCCACCGGTTCCGGGTTCAAGTCCCGGTGTTGCCTCTGATTAAGTCGATCTGACCCCAAAATCCCCCCTAGTAGGGTGAGAGTTGGCGACGCCGTATACCCTTGAAAGTTGATGCGTCGTTAAACTCTAGAAAGCAGTATTATTATTGCCATTTCCACTGGTGGGACGATGTTTTTGGCTCGCTGCAAGACACACCTTGTCTGTATAAAACACGATCAGAATCCTGGAGCTGGAGGTTGTACCCCAGGGACACGTTCTGCTCCTGCCTGGAGGTCAACGTTTGCGCTTTTCTTTCACTTTCCACCTTGAAATGCTGGGAATTAAGTTGATTGCTGAGATCTAGCGACACGTCATCCGATTATGGTCTATCTGTAAGAACTCCCTGGCAAAGAAGCCACAACAATTTCTCCAGCGTAACGAACACAAGAATCTTCCCGCTTTTACCGTAAGGCGGTTTAATTCGAGTTCGAGAACCCCGACCACATCACTTGTCCCTCAGCCAGTTCACTAGTCCGCTCTAGAGGTGTTTGCCTTCATCAGAAGCACAGTAATTTAGGTCTGAAGGCTTGCGCTTTCAAGGTCACAGTACCCCCTTTAATTAGTGATAGCCGGGTCAGCTGCGGTCAAGGTCAGCACTCTCTGACATCAGACCATCCCCATGGTCACTGGCGTCCTCACCACACCACTGCGGTAGCAAGACATGTGCTCAGCTTCTCAGGACAACACATATTGTCTCGTGAAATGTAACTAGGGAGAATCCATCATCATCATGATCATCATGTGCAGGACCGTACATCCCTCCCTGGAATCTGAAGCATTCCAATTTCTGGAGAAATAAGGCTGTTTTTCATTGCTGAGGCGATACATTTGTATTCCTTTTTCTGATGAGTTGCTGCACAAAATGCAAAACGATAGACGCCGGAGAAGCTGGGTAGATTCTCCTAGCTGTTGGAGGGTGCCGCACAGCGATCGTCCTTGGCTTGTGTGAAGTAGTCGGGAAGCAGAGCTCATTGTCAGCAGCAGTCCAAGGCTCTGTTCTTTGTACCGCGATGAACGTGACGATGTGGTGTATGCATTTCATCATAGCGTTGCGAGTGGCATTCGCTTAACTATAAGAAAACAGATCATCATTGTTTCGCAATATGTTACCGTTTCCAAATTTTTGCCGAGACCAGCAAGTGCCCCACACAACAGTTTGTTCGTGTTTGAGCACGCCACTAGACTTCAACGCCCTCATTTATCAACCCTCCTCTCGGGTAAAATTTCCATTAACTTCTTCAGGACCATTTTCCATTTCCTTATTCGCCGCCCCGTAGCTCAGTTGGTAGAGCGTTGGACTCCGGCCCGCTGCTTAGAGACATACAGTGGCAGTGCATATCCAGGCTTGGGATCGGTTCCCCTGAGACACTCCAGCGCTCAACATTTCCCCAACGTAGGTCGCCCGGAAACTGACTGGTGGGAGGGTGACCTGAGTGGGGCGACCGTCCCTGCGTTTTGTGGGACGTTAAACTTTGACTTCTAAATTAGCCATTCATTTGGGAGTTTCAATGTTGTGTTGTTGGAAAACACAAGAGCCTCTATAACCTCCTCGTTACTGGCACAGTGTTGTCAGATACGAAATGAAAGCTTAGTGATCTGTGAAGTTTGCTCTCAAATCCATGCATCTAATTTGGATTTCGAGTATTCGCCTTTTTGATGACTCGAAGCACGGATATTGTGCGTAAGGCACAGAGTCGGCTTCTCGGCGGTGCAGGTTAGCCCTTACTGCAGCACCGGTCACTCGTTGACAGTGTCCTTCTCGTAGTTTTACTCAAGATACGCCACCTGTATCACCGTGCTGTCCTAATGGCTTAGCAACTATAAACTTCCAAATATAAAGAATTCAGAATTCTACCATTTCATGGTCATATCAACATTGCACATATCCCCAAACTGGTATGTTTATGTTCCCCTCAATAAAAAAATCAACTGGCATCCGCTCTCCAGAGCCATGACACTTTGTCAGAGGCTGTACGGGAACGCACGCAGACTCCGCCTCCAGGCAGGATAGGTTTATCGGGGGATTGGGGGCCATCGGACCAGGGGCGCCACTACCAGCAAAGCTATAGGTAGGCGCAATCCTATCGGTGGGCGCACGCACGGGGAGGGGGTGGGAGCGACATTCAGGGGGCGCCATCGACCTTCAGGGGGCAGGGTCGGGGGGCCCTTGCCCCTGGATCCGCCTGCCTCCAGGTCAGCCATGACAGGACCTGGTCTGGCCTAGTCCCGTGGCGCAGGGCGGCCGGTGCAGTTGTTAACCACTACTGACCGCTGCTATTTGCATGTTTCTCTAGGGTGCGCCGACATCTATGGTCATACGGCCCTCCATTGGCTATTCGATGGGCTTCGATGGGCGAAATGTCAAATACTAAGACTAACGATATACTGAATGTAATTAATATCATACAACAGGATTGAGTAGGGTGATTTCAATTTAGCTCGTTACAATTATTACAGTTAGCTACATAATGTATAAATGCCGAGCGAATCACGTCTTAAATACGTGCTGACGGACTAATCTCTTAAACGGATGTTGAGCCGCCGTTCTCTGAAATAAAGAGTCAGACCACGTAAATTGGCATTTCGTTTAGCCTTGCATGAAAAAAGATGCATGGAATGTTACAAAAAATACTCATTTCAAGGGGAAATATAAATTCAGCAAAATCATACCTAAGCAGCCCGGGGCTCCGTAACCATAATAACGACGTGACCTTTTGCAAAACCCAAACACTGGGTGTGTTTGCATTTTCTCGCCTGTTCGTGTCAGTGACGCAGGGGGCATTGCTATACTCCTCTAACTGTGACCTAGCATGCTCTGAGTGGCACGTGGTTGGAAACACCATATCACCCACGACCGGTCGCGGCCCATGGCTGGTACAGTATCTGACACAGCGGGACCATGGCTGGTACAGTGTGTGACACAGCCGGCCCAGCGGTCAGCACCGAAATGGGTAAATTTGCACAATTGCATGGACATAGGACAAAGATAGACTATTTGGAGTGTATACAACACTGATGCGACCGTGAAATGGAAAAATTATTAATTAATCCTATTTGGAAATGTAGCGTTGCTAATCCACAGCTCACCACGATGAATTGGCGTATTTTGAGTAAGAATACGTGAAGGATATCTACCCACGAGTTGGCCGGTGCTACAATAAGGGCTAATCTCCAGCGCCGAGAAGCTGACTCTATGCCTTGCACGCAATATCCGTGTTTCGAGTTATTGAAAGAAGAAATACTCAAAACAAACGAGACGCGTGAATTTGAGAACTGCCATTTTCTTCCCAGATTTCACTTGGTTCATTTTATTTCTTCACAGCTTCTTTTTGGTATCCGACAGCCTAATGTCAGTGACGAAGAGGTTAGAGAGATTCTTGCAAGTTTTTTAACAACTCAAAGTTGAAAATTACTTTAAAGGCTCTCGAGGAACATATGTAAATTTTAACATTACTTTTATTCACTGAGGCAAACATTACCTTCCAATCACCCGTGGAATTACAAATTCACTACCGATAGCTCGTTAAGGGGACCACTACCCACAGACATAGGAAAGGAATTTCGAGACAACTGTCTTTCCCAATCATAAAAACAAAAGAAGATTGAATGAATGTTTGCGTTATGGGATTTCCCTTACATATCTTCAACTAAATTGTAATTTTTATGTAGTTTAGCGGAACTTTTCCCCAAAATTTATTTAGGAAGAATAATGGAGAACATTCTTTAAGGTTGCGCTTTAACAGCGCTTTAAAATAAAAGATCGCGATAGCAGTGTGTATAGCAGATTCGCGGGTAGATGTTTCACGATTTTGAAAAAATAACGCTAGGTAGCAGTATCTAGGTTAAGCTAGCTAACGTGATGCAAGCAGCGGTAGCCGTTTCAAGAATTTGGTAGCAAAGCCCACCTCTGGGATTTGGCACCCTGGTCTGGCGACGTGTACAAGGTCGGGGCCGCGCGGCCGGGTTGTTTTGACGGAGAGTGCGTGCGCCGGCTCGCTTCCCTCCCCTCCGAAGGGGAGGGGAGCGAGGGCATCAGCTGTCCTCTCCACTAATAACGGAGCCGACCGCCTGGCCCGGCGGCACACCACCGTAAGGGTCGTCCCCTCCCGCCGCCCCCCACCGGGAGGGTGAAACTGAGCCCGCCCCTCGGGGCAGGTACTCCAGCCAGTTCCCTGAATCGAGGGGAGAATTCTCGGAAAGGGTGACGTACGGTAACGACAGTTTCTGGAGCAATATCCCAGGGGTGGACGCCACACGTCATAGACGGCTGGACCAATCAGAGGCCGCCACGCTGGCGCCAACAGTAAGGTGCGTGTGTACGTCACGGAAGACTCTCCCCTCCCCTCCTCGACCACGTGGCGCTTCCAAGAAAACGGCGCATGGTCTGACCAATCAGAACCGGAGAAAGTATGAAATTACCCAATCAGATCCTGAAGGACTTGTTAGTTCGGCGAACAGGCTGTTTTTAATTGTTACGAACGGGTTATTTTTGTGAGAGGCTCCACCAAACCGGAAACACCTTGAGTTTGGTGGAGCCACGCGACTTGCATTCTTATTTTCATTACAGTACCCAACGTGAATTGACAAAGCTACAACTTTGACCACCTTAATAGTTTAAAGGGCCAACACGTGGCTTTCAGTGAAAAATATGAAATGGCGTAACTATTCAAGTTTACCCAAATAAACGAATATTTCCATAGGTTAAGAGGCCGAGGGGAGGGTGGCATGAGTTTAAATACCATACATATACAATATCATAAAGATACAATTATGATATAGGTAACAGAGATAACTTAATTCATAGAAATTTCCAGGCTTTGCATTCGGAATTCATGTAATGCTGGTGGAGTATTTCACCGCTACTAGGGTTCAAGAATTCTAGCTTTCGACGAAGAATTTTCTATTAAGGTCAGATGATTATATGCTTTACTTACCATCACAGATATTACCGAAGGATATTAACACTGACTGGCGAAGAACCTCTTTCCCATACATAGTATGGAGAGCCTCAAGAAAAGCTGCCTTCAAAGAATTTTTAGTTATATTTTGGTCCTAATTTATCAATTTTAAGCCGAGGGGGAAGGAACGTATAACGATTAGAGTCTTGAAAAATGCAAACTAACACCCCAAAAGAAGACTTTATTTACAAACCACAAGTTACCTGTGTACACAATTCTAAGCAGAATGATACAAAACTTGTAAATGACAGGGATTCCAATATGCAAAAAAGTTTCACACGATTTGAAGGGTGTATGGATATTTTAAATGTCATTCTGAGTTCAGAAAAAATCTTAATATATTACGAAAATTATTCTTAATACAGTATTTTCACTTTCCGGAATGATTGAAACATTTGTTTGGTATCAATAATAAAACATATTCTTGATATAAAATTTTTAATATTGAAATATTCTAACATATTAGATTTTATTTATAAAAATATAAAGTCAAATTTAGGTTTAGCGGATGTTTTTACACCTCATCGGTATCATCACAATGCCGATACGTGTCAACAAGGCATAAACAACGGTTTGGTACCGAGGGGAAAAAACTTCCAACAGAGTACGTCTAAGGCCAAACTGATAGCCTCAACTCCATGAATTAGCAGCCATGAAGTTACCAGGATAGGCTAAGCGTAAATTTTCCGCATCATGATCGCCTCTCCGGCAGCACCTTTTCTAGTCTAACTACCAGATTCGGCTGACCCTTCAATGCGTTGGAAAATCCTCCGTGACTACACATGGAAAATATCCAGTGGGCCTTGGTAGGTAAGCTCCGTTTGCAAAAGCATGACCGGCCTCGGAATTTACGGGAGCATATTTAGGGGCATGCATCGACCACCTCGTCCGGTGCCCTGTCCAAGGCTTTCCCTCCAGGACAATACGACTAATCAACTTCAAAGGAAAGGTCACCCTTTCTTGAAGCTGCAACATTAATACTTTTGCAAGGTGCATGCATAACGTCGTCAATGGGGGAGGGCGTACCCTACCCCTGGAGGCGCCCCTGTCACCGTTGCATTGGCGCGAGCCACCGACAGCTGCCGCGGCCGATGCGGCAGCACGAACTGCAGCCGCTGCAGCAGGGCCGGCATCCTGCAGCCTCACCGCGGCAGCGCTCAGCCAGCGTCAACCTGCACAACCAGCGCGACATTCCGACTCCCTCCTGACCGGCAGCTCGTCAAAGCAGCCGATGACAGCGTATGCTGCGAGTGAGAAGCGGCGCCGGGCCGCGCGGGAGCCTGTTTTGACACCACCACGGCCGCGTGCACGGTGCAGCGGCGGCGGTGACCTTGGCTAGTGCTGACGGTGTAGTCGCTGGAACCAGCAGCGGCGGCTGCTGCAGCCCCGCTGCACATGTCCGCACTCCATTCCGGTGCCCTATCGCTGCACGAGATATACCCTCTCGCGGGCCGCCGCCGGCCGCAGCGGCGCTGTCCAGATCTACCCACAAGCAGCTACGGCTGCGAGGCCTTGAACCACATCATAGGCGGGAGACAGCGAACAGCGTGGAGCGCCCGACTTAACTCCACAATAGACGCACCACCACACGATAATCCACTCGATCAGCACAATTCCAAACAGTCATTCTGGGCCCAGCCAGAAAAGCTTTCGCTTCCTACGCTTATGAGCACTGCCATTAGCGCTAAAAGGCGCGCTCAAGGCTGCCGCTGCCAGCTCGTGGAGGGCGGTGGTACCGCCCATAACGGACCCTGCTGACTCACCGGCTTAGCGGCGAGCTCAGCGGCGTTCTGAGGACGTGACGCGCTCGCTGATCGGCGGTCACGCATCCGCCGGGGCCGGATCGTCGGAGCCGACCCCGAGCGACCGAGCGGCGCCGAAATCTCACGACGACAGAGCCGGCGCACCCGCACGGCAGCGAGAGTCAATGTCAGCGAGCGAGTCAGACGGCGATACCGCGCAACAGCGAGAGTCAATGTCAGCGAGAGATTCGGAGCCGGGGCACCCGCGCGGCAGCGAGAGTCAATGTCAGCGAGGAGTGGAGCCGGGGCACCGTGCAGCAGCGAGAGTCAATGTCAGCGAGCGAGTCAGAGCCGGCGCAACGGCGCGGCAGCGAGAGTCAATGTCAGCGAGCGAGTCGGAGCCGGGGCACCCGTGCGGCAGCGAGAGTCAATGTCAGCGAGAGATTCGGAACCGGGGCACCCGCGTGGCAGCGAGAGTCAATGTCAGCGAGCGAGTCCAGAGCGGCACACCCGCGCGACAGCGAGAGTCAATGTCAGCGAGCAACCGAAATGGCATGCAGTCATGCCAGAAATGGAAGAGATGTGGGAGCGGAGACTTCTACAACGCTGAGGACTGAGTGAACGGAACAGCCTCAGAATTATTCACGCATTCGTATTCAGTATAATAAAAGGCGCAAATCATTTTTGGGTAAATGATAGCGAAGATTCCGCGCGACAATTGAAGGAATTCAACAAAGGCCTGCGAGCAGTGCAATGTTTTTTGGGGAATTTCACGCCGGGAACCAGGAGTTTTTCACATAGAAGAGGTATTTACGACAAGGAGCGTATTTAGGGAATTCCAGCAGTCCTTCACAGGTGCACCAAGACACGATCCAGTTGATTATGGCCGCAGTGAATACAGGCAAACCTCACGCTAACAAAAATACCCGGGTTTGGTGCATACGACCATAAGATTACGAACGGAACAACAGGCATAACGTGATAAAGCCCCATTCGTCACTCGCACCGCCCTCACATCTGCCAACCTCCAACTACAGCTGGTATTCCTGTTGCATGTGCGAAGGAGCTGAGGCGCGTGCTTGGCGCGGCCGCGCAGACCACATCAGTCAGGGCCGTGCTGGCCCGACACGTCCGTCCGGTCATGCGCTCCCTTCCCGCCATTCACTTTTGTTGTCGGTGAGTGTGAAAGCTAACGGTCGCCGGCCGGCGCCAGTTGCATAACTGTGGTGCAGAGCAGCATGGCTCTTTTCACGCCACGACGCCTGCAGCGGGCCCGTGCGAGGAGGGGACCCCACCTGCCGCACCGAGCGCAGCAGGCCGGCTGGCGTCCGTGCAGGCGCGCCGCTTCCTGGCCAACCGGCCAATTACGCCCTGGCTTACCTTGCGCCCTCTGCGGTGCTTTAGTTGGAGGTTGTATGCCAACAAGTTGGAAGAATAGCCCATAGTAAAAGACAGCTTATTCTTTTGTAACTGGCTGCATGTTCTACTATCGCAATTTGGACCGTTTTCTGGGGATTAGGAAGGGTTGCACACCGAAGCCAATTTTAGAGGATTTAAGCGTTGAGAAATTGAGAAGTTCACACGTCATGGCAGGCGTGTAGTTTTGCGTTATTTTCGGGTTGCGCAAGCAGCCCTAGAAGTCGGAAAACACTCCTAAAAAAACGACAAGCACGACTTAAACTTTTACTCCATGTCCTACCCCGACTCACTTGTTTGACTCGCATTAAAAAGGCGACGTAACTACTCAGTAATAAACTCTTAAAAAAGTTTTCCTCAATACTTGTGTTTCATGATAACGCCTTTCCACTCGAACCCCCCCGTCCTTTCGTGCTCAGCTAAATCTTAATCGCTTAATCCGGACAAGCAACTATAAAATTTTACAAAATCCTACATCCTTGCTACATACAATCAAAAGTTAACGATTTGCGGAGTTCACGAAAGGTGAAACATGGCCTGTTAAAAAATCAAAGAAGGATCCAGGACTGGGAGAGAAAGGGTGGCTAACAGTGCAAAAGGCTAACTACCTCATGAAGGATATCGAGAGGGCACTGAAAAACGGCGTCTCCACCTGAACCACCATCGAAAGTCAACACAAAAGCGAAATTGACCACTTTGTCGAAATTCTAAAAAGGACTATTTTATGGACATACGAGGTCTTGCTGAGAATCAGCAAGCCACATTTTGTTTCCACCTCAGGTCGCTCAAAACAAAAATATTGTTCCTCTTCTTACCACCCGGGGTTGACCTAAGCATTGCGTGTAATTACGATTCTGGCTGCTTGCCTGCGGCATGTAACGTTGCGAACGCGATGCCATTGTTACCATTCATTACATGACAGGCGCTGCCAGATACAAGGGATTCCTGCATAGGTTAAAACGGGGCAATATTCCGACTTGTGTTGAACTTAAACGAGCGCGGGAATTGAATAATGGATTTTCTACGCAATCTACAAAACTGCTATCTCAGTTTAAAACATATCATAAAAATGGGGCACACCCTTTTAAGACAACTGTACGATCCAGCATTTCACAGCAGTTTGCCGGTCCATAAGGCGATTTCAGGCCCCACGCGCACATGGGGCGCCTCTGCCGAGATTAGGGCCCCTTTGCCACTCTTGGTTCGGTCCCGGTAACTGTCTCAGGATTACCCCTTGACGCTCTAACCAGCTCAGGATTGACCATCTCCATCTAGATTTAACATAACACCACAAAACCACAGCAATCAAATGACAATAGTGAGCTTAGATTATATTTGTAATTACTTAGTATCCCAGTGGCGGTCCAGGGAGAGACAAAAAGGCATCTCCACTCCCTCAACGAAAAAGTTCGGGGAAAACTATATTGTTGGGTCCTCTTGATGTTTAAAATCAGTCTCGAGTGAACGAGCCTTGGATAGTAAAAACAAGCATCTTGTGGCCACATCTTTCACCCTGTAACGTTTTAATTATTTTGCTTTTGGCTTGGGTTTGCTCTCAAACCGTCTAGGTAAGTTGTAGTTAAATTGTGAGCCAAAAGTTACACCGCGTTACTTTCCTTGCTTTTCAAATTTGGTTTTGGTTGCCCCTCAAACGTACCGAATACCGGCTAGATCCGCCACTATATTAGTCTAACCAACTAACAAAACTATAAAATACACGCACGCAAAAAGTAACGTCCTACCTAAAGGGCCACGGTCCAGGAGTGAATCCTCAAAAATCGGCATGAACTCGTCATATCGTACCAATAGACGGTTCTGGAAAGACGGTGGTCCTTTGGATGCAGAAAGAGGGGATGTTGCAACCAACACAATTTTGGAATGTTTTGAAAGCAGTGACTTCAAAATCGCGTATCCTTGGTGAGAAATAAGCTAACAGGAGGCGTCCGAACCTTTAACCCCGCCCCACCGGGGGCCATCGATGGCCCCCTAAGGTTTTCCGGGATAGCAGAAAAACGACGAGGCGCAGCACCCGGTTGAGGGCTCACCTCTTACTGCATCATTTTCCCATCATCCCTGAAATTTTTACCCCGGGTCACCCAAGGTCAGGTCACCAGACGAGGTCAACCAAGGTCACCTCACTTCACCTTTAGAGCTCTGTAAGAGCTACATTTCGAAGTCGATCAACTTGAAACTTCCTACACTTCATGACCCCTCCAGGGTCTACAAGGTGTATATCCGGGATTTTTCGATTTCGTGCCCTGAGGTCAGGTCACGAGGCGACCTCTCCCATTGGAAAAGCATGGGGAAAAGCTATTTCATGATATAAAAGCCACAAAAATGATTGCAAATACTCAGACTGCTCAGAACAACGTTTTTGGACACCCTTTCACGGATCCCAGGGGTCATATTTGCCCTTTGACTTTTCCAAGGTCATCCAAGGTCACCAGAGGTCAAAAACAGTATTTTGACAATAACTTTTGACCTAATTGAGCTAGAGCGATGAAACAAACACCACCGTGTTTGTCTTGTCATTGGCTTTCATTTGATATACGGCAAGGTCACTTTTTGACCTTTCGTGACCTCAGGTCATATTAGGTCACGAGGTGACCTCTGGCGGTCAAACCACTGGCGGGAGGTCTTTACGTTCCACATAGCGGAAAAGTACTGGCAATTTGCTATCAAATGTACTTTACCAGGCCTCAATAGCTCTAATGACATAAGAGTTATGCCCAGTTTGCTTAATCATTGCATATTTGAGTGAAAATAGCCGATCTTGACCTAATTTGACCTCTGGAGGTCAAACCATTGACCTGAGCACTAAAACATGCGAAGTAATTTCTTACTGAATTCACGCGAGCTTTCTATTGCACTTTGCAGATTTGCGCTAACGCCCATATTTTCGGAGTTAGAGGGGGGCCATCGATGGCCCCCGGTGGGGCGAAGGTGGCGCCGGACCCCGGTGGGGCGCGGGTTAACACAGGCTCGGGCCATACATAGGGCCGAGCCTTACACATATCAATATTTCAGAAAGCACACCAAAACTAATCCCGTCCAACGCCCGACGTCAACCCCAGTTTTTGCACGGCTCTTATAGTCCCACTTTATACCAAGAAGGCGCCGTTGGATCCGTCATTAACAGGTCAAAATTGTCCGATGGAGAGGGGGATAATTCGGTCAGTGGTCGGGGTTCTATTTAGGTGTGGAGAAGACTTTCCTTAAGCCTGGCGGGGGCGCCAATTTTTGAAGTGTGATCTACAAGTGGAAAGTCAAATTGTGGTGGCGCCGATACTTCAATGGGGAGGGGGCTCGAAAAAGACATTCCAAAGGTGTGCCCTGGTGGAGTTTCTAAGGGCCCGGGAGGGTTAACGGAAGATTGGGCACCATCACCCTAGCCCCGCCTGGATCCACCTATAGCAGCATCTCTTCGGTCGTTGTACTGCGGCAGGACTGACCTGACAGGGAGCCGGGTCGTCTCTCGGTCGAGTTGTGCTTGGTGAGGTGCAGCGGCACCTTCAGGTCGTCATCCAGCTCATCCTCCCCCACCAGAGCTGTCGCCTTCTCCTCCTCATCCTGGATCTGCTGCTTCACAGGCCCACTGCCGAACAGCTGGTTATAGCTACTCGTCAGCTTCTGCCGAATGCAAAACGTCTTCGGCATTTTCAGACACTTGGAATGGGCTTAGAGCCGCTCAACGTCAATTGATGTGACTGGTAGGCTATGCGTCTCGCTGCGCGAGAGGGGACACTGCGGAGTACGCGCAGAGTCTGCGTTGCCGATGACTCCGGATTTCGGAGACGACGCGGCGAAAACGACGCCCGCGACACGTACAGGCCCCCACACTGCCGCGTTTGGAACTGCGGCTCCGCCCGCAGTTCTCACGAGCAGCAGCCAGCCGCCGGTCCAGGCCCCGCGCATGCGCAGTGTCGCGTCGCCGGCTGCGGGTTCGCACTGAGCCTTGCGGGCAAACGGGCCGGGGGCTGCCGCAGCCCCCCCTCCCCCTCCCCGCGCTCAGCTGTCCGCGAGAACACCTGGGAGGAAAATTTGGCACGTGATGGTGGGAAGATACGGAAGAAAGGCGAATCGACGCAGGTGAGCGATGTAGATTAAGGAAATAGACGAATCAGAAATCCCGGTTTTACCAATTTTACTTCCTTTCGCGGATTTTTGTTGTTGGCTAAGGATAGGAGGTATCTAGGCTGCCCTGTTCTTATGACTTACTCCTTCTGCCATGTACCGTCGTTGCCTAGAAAACGAAAAATTTGTTGGTGACGTTGTTGAAAATATTTGTCCAAGCATAAGCGTCGCCAGCTACAACGATTAAGCAGTCAGCCAATCTCAAACCTGCCGCTCACGATACATTTTCACGTCTAGGAAGACCAAAAAATCATCGGATTTCGGCTCTCTGTGGCCTTCTGTACTAGCTGGTAACAACATTTTAAGATTTGTTCACAAAACGACTGAAATTTAGTATTTTGACCTTAAATTTCCACAAACCAAACTTTGTTGTTCTTTTTTAGGTATTTTGCTCTTATTTTGTCTAAGGTTTCAATTTTCTCGATAAGACCAAGAGTTGGTAAATTTAGCTCACCAAATAGTAAACCTGGGCCCACCACTGACAGACGCAGATCGGGACCAAGGGGCCATAGCCCCCAAAATGGCGAAATTTTGGCAGATTTTCTTTAAAAAACACTATGTTCTTATTATTCCTCCCGAGTCCCCCCAAATGGTACTCCTATCCTCCGCCCATGCCAGGACCATATATGGCAGTACAGCTAAATAACTGCTAGTTTTATGGCACATTTGGGGAAATTTAATACGCACATTAACGGGGGGCGGGTACTTCCTTCGGATTTTTCGGAGACGCAATAAAACCGCGGCGCGTAGCACCACTGTACTTGGCATACCTTTTTCCTGATTATTTTTTACAACTTTTATCAAAATTTTAAGGTCAGGCTCAGCTAGGGGTAGGTCAGGTCTTCCCAGGTCAGGTCACCAGCGCAGATCAAGTAACCCCACCTCAAAACAAGTTTAGGATAACATAAACATAACGTCAGAACAAGGTGAACTTATCCAATTGAAACTCATATCACATGCATATCAATTATCCTACATCCAATATCCTATTGGACCCTCCAAGCCCTACAAAATCTATTCCGGTATTTCTTATATTGATGACCTAGGCTCAGGTACGAGCCATGACCTCTCCGTTGGAAATACATGGAAAAATGGTTTAAACTGAATAATTTAATAATGAATAGGGCTAGAGCGTTTGCTTTAACAGCATTAGATTTTACTCATCCTTGCGGTTCGAATTATATGTATTTTGACCTAATCTGCCCTTGATATGACCTCAAGTCAGGTCAAATTATATATTTAACCTGATTTGAGCTAGCAAGGTCATATTATATGCCATTCGATACAGCTTTCTGCGAGGATTCCAATGGTAGGTATATATGTTTTTGCTCTACCTTGACTAGCTCAGTTGTAATGACTGAAAACCTTCATTTATATGACCACGGTGACATGCTTGACCCAGGTACTTTGAATGTGACCTGACTAAAATGGATCAAAAGTATTCTATAGAAATTTGGATTGGCTACCCAGCGTCTTTACCGTTTTTTTTTCGCTATCTAGTGTGGTTCTCGAGATCTTAGGGGGACGTGTACCAGCCCCCCTCAAGGCGCAGATGGCTCAGACCCCGTCAATGCGCAGGTTAAAGCTACTGCGTGCATGATATTAAACCTGACTCTGCCTCAATTCACTCTGTTGATCAGACTGAACAGCCTTACAAGCTTTGATCTTGAAGTTATTAGAGGTTAGTCGTTTTGAGTACGAATGAATTACAGCCTCTTCTACAGGAAATGATTATCAATACTTTACGAGCAGTGGGGATCGCGGTTGGTTTGGGAGGGAAACCAAGTGAAAAGCAAAACGTCAGCAGTGAAAACTGCCTAAATATGCATTTCAAATTTTGGAACGGCGAAAACAAAAGGGTGAAAATATGGGCAAATACTTTCTATCAACCAATATTAACGAACTACAATATTTGAAGTTGAGGTTGAAGCACCAAACTTCTTACAACAAAGGAGTCGGGGAAAGGAGGTCGATCCTTGGGGGAAAAAGTTTGCCCCGAGGTTTCGTTGGGGGGTTGCCTTGGCCCCCTGGATCCGCCTGTTTGCGAGTCCCGAAGCTATAAACACTTTAACCAGGAAATTTCCAAAGTAACGAAAAGAAAAATGAGGCAAAATACAATGGGTATGAATCTGTGTCCTGAACGTTATATAACGCTTATACCGAGGCCAGGTCCTGATGAATTGACGACGGTTATTTTCTTAACCCTGCTATGTTGTAAATGAAAAAAATTACCAAGACCATAGATACATATTACCCGAGATATCCATCGCTTTGGCCCACCCTATTACTTTTATGTTTAAACTTGGTATGCAGATTTTCTGCTTAGGATTATGTTCATGAATTTCCTGCATTACCTTTGTTGGTCTGATTTTCTGCAAATATATTTTTGAAGGATGTTTATTTAAAAATATTTAGGTAGGTAGTATTTTACGTTGAGCCCGTTAAAAATTGGAAGTGGCAAATTCGCTGTTTATTTGCTCTTGTGGATAATATAACATATTAATATCGCCTCTCCTTCGCTCCTGGTGCCAAATCGGCATATTTTTGTTTGTCTTTTTTATACACAATGAGCGTGAATACATTTTTATCCGAGGCAATCCAGGTAATCTTCGAAATATTTTTTGGGCATTGGATCTCAGGCGATATTTTTTGGGTTGTGTTTTAAGCTCTAGAAGAAAGGGGAAAAGGACACTCAATAAGAAAGGTTTGAGATTGTTCCCCAGATGTTATATAATACTTATTTCGTTGTCGGTTGTACTGCTAAAACCGCATACTTACCCCTCCCTAGCCCTGTTTGGAGATCCAGGGGTTGGGGGATAAGACATCCCTTGGATGTTTGGTCTCGCATTGACTTTGTATGAGGCTTGTATTGCCGTGGTAGCGGTAAGCTATCCAGGACCTCCCCCCTCCCCCTCACCCCGAGAAGATATCTCCAGCCTTTTCCCTTGCACTTGACATGGCGCCGAAATCAGTACTTGGGGAACCCGGAAAGCAACAATTGTTCCGTAAATCAGCACTTCGGACCGCCGAAACCAGCATTTGGAGGTACTCTGAGAGCCAACTGGAGCCCCTGTTCTGGCCCTCCGGCCCTCGGAGAGCAAAACTCGGAAGTATCTCTAAGACTAACCCTCAGGGGCTTCATAATCAGTTCAGGGAGCACAGATTCATACCCATTGTATTTTGCCTCATTTTTCTTTTCGTTACTTTGGAAATTTCCCGGTTAAAGTGTTTATAGCTTCGGGACTCGCAAAGGCCTATTGATAATCATTGTCCTGTAGAGGAAGAGGGCCCTGTCTTAAAATTTCATTCGTACTCTGGGGGGCAGGGGGCTGAAAACCCCCTGACTTCCAGTGGCCCTCCTGAAACTAACTTTTAGGCGCTCCTTGAGACTGACTATCGGGGGGCATCTGAGATTGACTGTCGGGGCCCCTTTGGACCAAAACTCGGGGCACCCCTGAGACCTATTCGCGAGGGCTCCTGAGAATACCTCTCGGAGGACTCCTGATACTGACACTCGAGGACCCCCCTACCCCAAAACGGAAAGAACGCCTGAAAATAACTCGGGCTCCTGATATTAGTTATTGGTGCCCCTGAGGCCAGTTCTGGAGCCCCCACCCTCAGAGACCGATACTTTTCGGCACTCATAAGGCTAAATTTTGGCCCTCCCACCGATTTGGTCTTAGGGGCCTCTGAGAAGGATTCCCGGGCCTCTTAGACCAAAGCTGGATGGGCCCCTGAGAATATCTCCGAGCTCCTGATATAAGTTCTCGGGGACACCTCTTAGACTAACTCTCGGACCCCCCAGATTTACTCTCGGGGGCCCCGATACTGACCCTCGGGGGCATCCTGCATAGCTCTTGAGGTCCCCTGAGACTGACTCTCACGGTGCCCCTGATACGGACTCCCGACAGCCCGCCCTCTGGGACCTACTCTGGGGTGCCCCTGAGACTAACACTCGGGTCTTTTGCGCTCCTGAGACTAATTATTGGAGGCCCCAGATTTGCCTTCAGGGGTCTAGAGCTGACTCGGGGCCCACTGAGATGGACTCTCGAGACATGAGACCAAAACTTGGGAGCACCTTTGAGAATAACTATCAGGCTCCCAAGATTAGCTTTCAGATGCCCCTGATACTGAGTCCCGGGGCCCTCTGTGTTTAAGTTTTGGGCACTCCCTGAGACTGACTCTCGGGGCCCCTTAGACAAAAATTGGGGGGTGCACCATGAGGCTAACTCTCAAGGGCTTCAAAGATTACCTCTCGAGGGGCTTCTGAGACCAACACTCTGTGTCACCCATAAGACTAACTCTCGGCCCCCAGATTAGCTCTCGTGCCCCCATCCTCTGAAAATACATTTTGGCTCCTGAGAGTGACACCCTTGAGACTCTGGGGCCCCCTGTGACCAATATTTTGCGGCACCCATAAGACTAACTCTCGAGTCCCCAGATTAGCTTTCGGGGCCTCCTGAGACTGGCACCGGGAGGTCCCCTTAGACCAAAACTGATGGGCCCCCTGGTAATGACTTGGGACTCCCGAGATTAGTTATAGCGCCATAAGGTGTATGTAACTGACAGGTTTGGGGACAGTGTGCTGGCATGCTCAGGTGCTGCTGTGTCCGCCACGGCGCGCTGGCGTTAGTGCTGGAGGCCGACCTTGAGTGGCGACTGGCGTGACTGCAGGATTGGCCACCCAACTGCTCACCGGAAAAATTCCCCGAGGCCACGCCCAGGCCGAACCTTTTCACCGCAGTCCGCACGCAAAACCGCGCTCGGTTTCAGGATATGTGATGGTACACAAAGCCATTTATTTCACGATGAGGCAAAGAATATGTAGTTTTGACGGTCTCTTTCTTTCGCATCACGTTACAAGCGTGTGGGAACGACTCCGAAAGCAACGAAACCGCAAAATATTTAGTATGTTGTTGACCAAGATATAGGTCATTCCCAAAATATATTAACAAAATTGTCATTGTTGTGCTCAGGCACTCATTTTCTGAACCAGCCATTACCCAGCGGACGTAAAGCATCCGCGAGGTCTACCTCTAAATTAGTATAAAGAATTACTTACGACCCGGTCCAGCCCAGCCCGAACGTACCAACGCGTTTGGCGAGCTCATAACCCTAAGGGTAACTGTCGTGAAAAAATAAATTGGCACCATGAGGTAACTTCACCAAGCTCAGAGCTGTATCTGTCGCTGTGTACAGCTTCAAAATGTATGGGTTCATGCATGAGCATGTTTCTTTCTCTTCTTCCAGAAACATAGATACTGTGAGTTGGCTTGATAGAGGAAAGAACCAGGAATATGAAAATTCATGGTAATGAAAGGACCGTTGGCAACACATTTTGCCATAAAACACCCTTAAAATCAATATATATTTTCAAAACTTGTTACGGATACTTTGCGGGCATCACGCAGTCTACGCCGAATTGTTTTGGTTCTTAATAAGTTAAAAAAGAACAATGACAAATAATTTTCGAGGTACCACTTCACAGTAAAAATCAACGATAGCGGAGTAGCGAATAAGCGGGTAACGGTCTTGCCGTTGGCGCGCACATCTACTATTTGACCTGTACATATTCGACAATAAGCCGAGCTTGAAGCATAGGACAAGTTTCACATTCCAAATTTGAAAAAGGATTTTAATGGCCGTATTTTTTTCAACCAAAATTTGTTTAACATCACCACTCCCATCATAGCCCCATACTGTGCTATTGCTCTACTCCTTTCACTGGCACTGTATCATATAGAGCACTAGTGACCAATTTAACTATTATCTGGATATCAAACGTCACTGGTAAAGTACTTGCTCTTTTTAGGACCTTCGGTAGCTTAGTAGGATGGAATATCGTCTGAACCTTGAACATGTGCAGTATATCCTCTTTATGATTGGGTGTTTAACCCGACACTTCCTGGGCTCTTTTCGTATACACCACCGCCTTGGGGTCCGATTGGACCCCCTACGATCTCGAGAACCGGATGTGATGCGGAAAAAATTTTAACAACACTGGAAGCGCCTTGCCGTATCGTGCTCTGGATCCAAGTTTGAACCATATCCTGTTGACATGTGACGTCAAAGTGGCCAAAATAGATCAAATTTAGACCCATATAGAAAACCACTTATAACTCGGAAACCATGAGGTCTAAAACCAAACACAAAATATCAATGTGTTCGACTTGACCCACAGATTCCAATGATACGCAGCATGACCTTTTAAGGTCACATTATGACATTGACTTTAGTTAAAGGTCACATAATAAAATTTCAAGGCCATGCTGCATATCATTCGAGTCCTTGGATCATGCTCATTACTATGATACCAAATAAATGTTGCGAAAAAAGTAATAAACACAAACAATTTCGAAAACCATGGCGTTTGGTGGTCTCTGGCGGCCTTGGTATTGACCTCACCTCAAAATAAATGACGGCGTGCATATTTTTGTCAAGAGCTTTCGAATTAATGTATATAAATTTGATCTAGTAGCCGAGTTACACGCTGATTTTGTCAGCCTCATTTTAGAAGAACCGAATCGCCTTACATGAATTTAGAAATGACGTCATAGCTCGATGACCTGACCTGACCTGATGTCAATGTTTCCTCATAAGCTTTTAAATTGATCACTCTAAAGGCCTGCAGAGCGACGCGTGTTTCACCTGAACCGCTCAGAATCATATTAAAAAACCTGAAGGAGTCTGACCGGACCGCAGACGGTGATAGGCTAAAAGTCATGCCCTTGAAGGGACACCAACAATCAATACCTAGAAAAGAGGTTGGTACCAAGCACCGTAACGGGCAGGAATGCCGCTCATGGAAAATACTGCAGTACGCCTGGCCAGCCATGCGGTAACATTTACACCAAATCTGTGTTTTTGTCATTGGGTGAGTGGCACAACTTGCTCCTTCAAGGAAGGTTCAACTTGTGGTGCCGGAACATTTCTTCCCACAAGGAAATATCATGCTTGTTGGTCCCTGAACTGCGTGAAATAGAGCTTTCCTCAGTGGATATCGCTATACATGTTTGGAACCATGAAAAACCTTGAAAATTTGCCGATAAAAGGTGCCCCACCCGTTGACGCGTAAGTAAGTACTTGGGGACTGTTTTTTTACAGCAAAGGTGCTGCAAATTTGTATACTCCCAGGCTAATTTGAAAGAAAGTAGAACTTTTCACTGCGTACTGCACAGAAAGCTATTGAACAGTAGAATGGGCTCTTGTTGCGTGAAATACTCGTGAATTTGAATGACTTGCTGACTGGGGGAGCTACATCTCCCAGTTTTTTCCACAGTGTGGTAAAGCACGGAGCTTGTTATCCATACCTGTTTAATGTGTTAACAGCAACGGTTTCTTTGTAAACCTAGCTATAAGCGAATTTGACAGCCACTACCTTCACCGTGATTCGCCGGAATATACCCAACCATGATCATTGATCATGGTATTTTATTAAACACGAAGAAAACAGTATGCCTCATGGTTATGCCCATTATTTTCAACCATGATGTTCCAAGAATTCACTCTGTTTACCAATACTCTGGCCTTGTGGATTCATATAAGTATCGAGGCTTTCTATAAAGAATGTGACTGTCAGATCCCAAGACATTGAGGTGAAATATCAATATCGGTAGTAATGCTGTCAAAACGTTTCCTTATAATCCGTACTTACAGCTTAACTATAAAATATCCGCATATATGGAACGGATTTTGAGTAAAGGTTTTGAAAACAAACTCAATGTATGTTTTAATAGTGTGGCGAGTGTTTTTAATATCTGGTTATGCAGTGTGTCTGGAATGTTTGTAAGTTGTTTATTTCATATGTTTGATGTTTTTATAGGAATCACCGTGCGGATTTCGGTTTTATTGGCAGGACTAGTGATTATAATCATTGCATCATGAATGGTTAGCTCCATAGTGGCTCAACAATCTCTTATATAATCATATTCAGAAAGGTCCAAGCAAAGAGCTCTCTTTTGAAGCAGCGTGAGATGAATGCACATAAGAAGGTAATTTGTGTAGATGATATATATTAACCTCTAGCTTATAAAGGAATGAATAGAGAATTGACTCCCTCCTCGCCCTCTTCTTTATCCTCTCTCTTTTTGTCTTTCTAAAAATATTGCAAAAGAGTTCTAAACCGTAGTTTGGCAGAATAGTTTAAGTAACGGCTAAAGCCCCGATGTCCTTTTGCTCAAAACAGCTCAAATCAACGGGTTTGAAACTCAACGTGTAAAGTCTCTTTTGAAAGGCACTGACTGAAGCATCTCTGAAATCGAATATCCTCTTTTGTTTAAGAAGTTTCAACATAAAGAAAGAGCCTTTATCTCTCATTTAGAAAAACATACCATTTTGTCAGTTACAGGTAATACGACACGCTTGCAAGATTCCAGACTACGGTGGTTTTGGGGGCAGCTTCTACTGAAAATCATATATTCGGCCCCATTTCTGTTTTAGAAATTGCTAATAAGATTTCCTCTGTTAGAGGTGAAATGTCTCCAAATCAGCATAACGTCAAATCAGCGTGAAATGTTCCATGCTGCGATAAATCTGTTCCTTTAGTTCATAAGTGAATACGAGTACAGATAAAGCGTTTCTAGCTAGAAACGGCTGTTTTTGTTGTCCAAAGAAGGGACACTGAACAATTTCTGCTATTTTCACCATACATTCAAATATATTCCACGGTTAAAACTAGTATCTAAAGCAAGTCATATACGCATTAATAAACGTAAGTACCCAATTCATGTTTAGCATGTTGGTTTTAAAGAGGTCCAAGCAAGAAGAATTGGTCCACGTAGCACGCTCTACGGAGCTTAAGCAAAACGTATTTTTCCCACGGTTCTCTTATACCACGTTACGCCCGGGGAGGAGGGGTCGATGATAGGGTACTTTTTTGGGGTTTTTTAACTTTTTCTCCACGAACGGTAAGCTCAAGGGCAGATGCCTGTGTCCGTTGTTGTCAATACATGCATACGGTTCCAAATGAAGTATCGATGAAGTGGTTCCTCGGCATGTTCTGTCACATGGCTATCTCAGTTAAAATTTCATTATGAAGGTGAGACATGACTTCTAACACAATATCTTTTAGCAATAAATTTGTCGGGTGGAAGTTCATTCTTTTCCTGTAACTGTTGCGGCTTCTTTTCGTATTACGCTGGTGAGAAGAAGTCGAAATTCAGGGCTTCGCTCTGAAAGGGGACAAAATCACGGTACTGCAGCTCATATGAATTTAGAAATATGTCCACTTCTTCATCAAGAGCTGCATACGTTGCCAACTTATAAGCGAAAATATTTTTGTTTGTGAAAGTAATTCGTGTCACTGTTTTCTGTGATTAGTAATTGGTCACGCGTTCGATCCAGACACCTCTGTTCCGGATGGTATTTGCCACTCAGACATTGAAACTGTTCACTTCTCTTTCCAACATGTTATCGGAATTCTCCTGATTTCAGTTTGGATGTATTCCTTCGGTCTGTCAATTGTTTGGGCTATCCTGGTACACCCTCTCTCGCAGGCAGCCTAGCGAAAATGGTCCGATGGGCTCAGATCAGGGGAGTCGGGGAGCTATGGACTGTCAGTGCTCTTCGATATTAATCTGGGTTGCAGTGGTGGATCCAGGACTTCATTTCGGGGAGGGGGCTAGGAGCTCGAGCCCCACCCACCACTGCCTCGGATCATCCTCCGCCTATGCATTAGCTATAGACACTCAAATGTTTCCGGGTGGCTCGAACCATCTCAGCCTCCCCCCACTTACATCCGCCACTGCTGGGGATGAGTGGCTTAGTGAATAACAAAGTCTCCTAAGCCGCAGGTCCCGGGTTCAAGTCCCGGTGGAGCCTCTGAATAAGTCGATATGATCCCACAAATTCCTTCCAGCAGGAGGAGAGTTGGTGACTCCGTATAACCTTGGCAGTTGGTGCGTCGTTAAACCCCAACAATTATTATTCTAGATCAATATGTCACCTGGAAAGGTACTGGCCGAGGTATTCTGCAAACAATTAACTGTTTTTGGCACTCTAAGCTGTTATTGATACTTACCTTGCAAGTAATTCAACTCAAGTCTTCTCACTGGTTTCTACACAATCGGCCAGAAAAGTTTGCGGAGCTCACGTTCACGTTAGACAATAGCAGATAGTTGCACATGGAACCAGGATAAACACGATTAAATTACGTTGGCAGTCGTGTTGAAACGAAACATACTCATCGTTGACTCCGAAACAAAAGGGGACAACGCTGCTGCTCTCAGTAGACTTGGTAGTCGTGATTGATTCTGGAGGGCCGCTGCTCAGTCTGCATCTTGGCGGTCCGAACTCGCTCCTTATAGAGAATTATGAGCCGGTCACTGTATGCCGAGCAGCCGTGTTATCATGGCGTCTCCCGTACAGCTCTGGCGGTCGCCATGTCGTGCCCACATCAACAACGGCCGTTCTGATAATGCAACAAGGCTTTCGCCATAACGGCTGCTGGTTACGGTCACGATCTAACCGATACTACCGACATCAAGTAGGCCTTGCAGTCAATGATCACGGTGCCGGAGCACACAAGGCGACCGCACGGGAAAACAGAACATTGTCATAAATCATGGCCATGTAGTGCTATTGCACGTTCTGATGTTGGCCATTGTCGACGTATTTTGATAATTTGTCTGACTACTCCCGTAACCAATCATGGATATATGTTTTGCCTTACAGGATGGTACAAGCTCCAGGAGCTTTCGACTTTCGCCTGTGTGCTGTTTGAAACGTAGCGCTTTATTCAGGCGTTTGAACCGAGATAACCATGTGATAGAGCATACTCGGAGGGATATAAAATTTATCATAGAACTCACCATTTGAGATGAGATAGCGTGTGTTTTGTATCAATATGCTTGGAACAGAATCCGGACCTCTCTTATCCCTGCCGGTTCCCCACCCGCTGAAAGGTCGTCGCCAGCTATTAAGGCCTGTGGGGGTGGGGGCTAGGAATCCGTGCACTTTAAGTAGCATGCTAATAGAGCAAGGGCTCCGCTATGGTTTTCAGGCTGGGGGATAAGCCCAATGGGGGCCTCCTTTCCAGGGAGAGGGGTGGCGGTGGTCCGAATATCACCACGAAGGTTTGTGTGTTCCTAAGCCCAAATAATCAATCCAGGATGACGGATTATTAATATGATATGCTAGTAACATGGCGTAATTTGCACTTTAAACTGAAACGCCAGATCATCATGTAGTGCTATTTACCAGTGCATGTGTCTATGCAACCATCAATCGGGTATGTATGTGTGTACCTGTTATAAAATCTGCGATTATGTACATGAATTTTCTAGACTAACTTACCAAACATTACTCGTTTCAGTAGTTGTACAAAAAATAAATACCTTTTCAAATATTTAAGTAAGGACATTCTCACTTCGATCACGGCATAGTATGAGAGAGAATATACATACGACATGAAAATGGTCTTCATGAAACTTTGCAGAATTGGTGGGGGCCAGCATTTCCATAATGGGGCTTCCGTTGCCTTTTTAAGGCACTCATAGTTCGTTTTGTGGGTAATCTTAGCAAACGCAAAGCACATTATGTGTTATATATAGATCTTTTTTAGCGTTTGTGGATTTCCATGGTCCACATTCCATGGTCCATGGTGGAAATCACACTGGTGATTTCCACCCACCTCGTAATCTGCCACGTTCATGGTGCATAACAATCGACTTACGGTAGTAAGGAATGCACAGCCAGCGTTAACAAAGCTCTTTCCATATTTCGCACGAACTTATTGAGTGAAGCATGAAAACCTGCGTGACCCATTAACACAAACTTCCTTATTTGATGAAATTATTATTTGATAAATATTTCAGTCCAATCATTCTAACCTTCTTTGACCACAGACTACTTGAATAATTTTTAGGTGAGGTCACTTGAGTAGGTCTAGCAGCCTGACCGAGAAGTACCTATACTTCGACAAAGCTCCAAAATGAATTAAGAACAAGCTGATCCGAGTGTAGAAACGTTCCGCTTGGCCGTTTTCTTCGACTCAAAAAAGTATGATTGCTCACCCCAGCCTCCTCACACAAGATACGGGCGGATACAAGGAGGAGGGCTATGGGGCTTTAGTCTCCCCCAAGGATCAATCTTAAGCACTGGAAAATGGTCTCTCGTTGACGGTTAAGCACTGGAAATAAATACATTCGAACTAGAAGGGGGCCTCTACCCTGAGAGACCTCAAGGACTGGAAAGAAAGGACTTCCAAATGATTTTTCACAGCATGAAATTGACCTCAGACCACCATGGGGCCTCCTCCCTGAGAAATATTAATTTTTTTTTTTTTTTTTAATTTTTTTTTTTTTTTTTTTTTTTTTTTTTTTATATTTTTTTTTTTTTTTTTTCCTTTTTCCCCTCCCCTGTGTTTAAATACAGGAAAGAAATGACCTGACCATCGACGTAGCCAATTGGGTCCTTGGGGTCCGCATACCCTATTGGATCGATCTTAAGCACTGCAAGGGATTCTCTAATCAAAGGGCCCCAAGATTCAGTCCCAGGGGCCCAGGCATCCAGTCACAGGGTACACGAGAGCTAATTTTGGAGACCCTGAGAGTAAGTCTCAAGGGTGCCGCCTCAGAGACCCCCAGAGTCTGTTCCAGGGGCCCCCCGAGAGGCCAAATCCGGAATCTCGAGAATGAGCCTCAGAGGTTCCGCCAAATGCTGGTCTCAGCAGGAGCCTTAGAGAACTAACCTCGGGGCCCCGAGAGTAAGTATCAGTCCCCCCCCACCACAAGTGTTAGCCTCAGAGGTGCCGCCAAGTGTTGGTCGCAGGGGATCCCGGGAAGGCAATCTCGGGAACAGCCGAGAGATAGTCTCCGGATGCGACCGAGTGTTGGTCTCAGGGACCCCCTAAGAGCTAATCTTGGTAGGGTCCGAGAGTTATTCTCATGGTTGCCCCCCCCACCATGTTTGGTCTAAGGAGCCGTGAGAGTTAATTCCAGAGGCCTCGAGAGATAACATCAAACTACCCAAATATGAGTGCCAATCTGGGAGCCCAGAGAGTTTTTCTCAGAGGTGCCCCCAGTTATGGTGCAAGGGACCTCGAGAGTCAGTCAACAGGGCATTCCAAGAGTAAGTCACAGGTGTACCACCTTGCATTAGTTTCAGGGGCCCCAATAGCTAATCTGGGTCCCTGAGAGCTAGTCTCAAAAGGTACCCCCGAGTGTTAGTATCAGGAGAGCCCCCAGAGCTAGACTCAGGGACCTCCGAGAGCTAATCTCGGCAGCCCCAAGAGTGTTTGCTTCGGGGGCCCTGAGGAAAGGCTCATGGGTTCCGCTAGAGCTTACCTCAGAGGGTCCTGAGTTAGTCCCCCTCCCTGCTCTCGAGAGTTAGTTTTAGGAGTCCCAAGAGTAATTTCCGGGGGGCTCGAAAGACGATCTCAGGGTGACCCCAAATGCCTGTTTCGGGGGCCCAAAGTATTGGTTTCAGGGACAGGTGCGGCTTTCGGGGGTCGAGAAAGTGCTGGTTTTTGCTGCCGTCTCAAGTGCTAGCAGGGAGCAAGTGAACGTTGCATCAGTAGGGCCATGCTCGGAATCACATGGTGTCAAATATCACATGGTATCAAATATCACAAGGTATATCACATGGAGATCACATGGATATCACACATGGGTATCACATGGTACCACATGGTATTGGGTAAAAAAATGTCATTCTGTCAACAGAACCGAAAAAAGGAAAATTGTATATAGCTTTGATTATCTGCGAGAGAAAACCGAGCAGATACTTTGCCGGTTCAGCTGATTCTGAATTGATAAGCTCAGCCCCAGAAAATACCTAAATATCTTGAAATAGAAAATAATGTTATCAGCGAAATGTTATCAGCGAAAAATGACCACAATGAATAGATTAGTTCTATTAGAAATGTTTTTAATGTTAAAAAATAGCAGGAGAGTGAGTTAAAACAATATATCAATATCGAGTGCCTATTGCCTCAATAGTTTTCTTCTTTGTGATTTAGCAAGGACAACAAGACAATAGCTACGAATAATTCAGCAGGATCCGTCCACTGAATAGACGTCAGTTAGCCTCTGAACCACATTGCCGTATACTTTATTTCTAATCGCCATATCCATTCTATTGTGCTTCATCTTTTTCATTTCTTTGTTTGCAAATGTCATCCTAAAGAGCTCATGACCTCGGCGCTGCGCAAAATATAACTAAATGGCTTCCGACAAATGAACTATGTGCTGCATACTCAAAACCGCCGACCCTGAATGACTTCAGGGCCACAACCAGTGGCGGCGGATAAAGGGGGGCAAGGGGGGCAGTTGCACCCAAAAATTATCAGAGGGGGCCCCTGGAAAAATACGCAATTTTAGCTTGGTTCTTTTCTGAAAGTTTATGAACGACCTGACTGAGCCCTCAACAGTTTCTCGGTTTGGACAGTGTCCGAGCTTTATCTCAGGGGCCCTGAGCTCGGGCTTGGGGGCCCCTCTATCTTGGGCTCGGGGACCCTCTAGCTTGGCCTTTAGGGGCCCCCAAGCGTAGCCTAAAGGGGCCCCCTGAGCCTGGTCTTAGCGGGCCCAGAACTTGGTCTAAAGGACCCCCGAGCCTGGTATCAGGGCCCCCCACTCTGTTTCAGGGACCCCGAGCTTCGTCTCAGGGACCCCAAGCTTGGTCTAAGGGTCCCCCAAGGCTGGTCTCAGGGCACCCAAGCTTAGCCTTAAGGGAGCCCCCGAGCTCGGTCTCAGGGGCCCCAAGATTGTCTAAGGGGCTCCGGAGTTTGTCTAAGGGGGCCCCCGAGCTTGGTCTCAGGGGCCCTCCAAGCTTAGTCTCAGGGGGCTCCCGAACGTGACCTCATGGGTTTCTGGGATTGGTCTCAGGGCCCCCAAGATTGGTATAAGGGGCTTCCCAGATTGGTCTAAGGGGCCCCCGAGATTGGTCTTAAGGGACCTTTAGTTTGGCTTCAGGGGCTTCCAAGCTTGGTTTCAGAGGCCACCAAGCTTGGTCTCAGGGGCCCTGAGCTTGGTCTCAGGGCCCCTGAGCTTGGGCTCGGGGGCATTCGAGCTTGATCTCTAGGAGCCCCCTAAGCTTGGTCTCAGGGGGCCCCTGGGCTGTGTCTCAGGGCTCCGAGCTTGGTCTCAGGGGGCCTCCGAGATTGGTCTAAGGGGCTCCCGAGATTGGTCTTAGGGGCCTTGAGCTTGGTTTCAGGGGCCTCTAAGCTTTGTTTCAGAGGCCACCAAACTTGGTCCCAGAGGCCCCGAGCTTGGTCTCAGGGCCCCCTGAGCTTGGGCTCGGGGGCATTCGAGCTTGATCTCTAGGAGCCCCCAAGCTTGGTCTCAGGGGGCCCCCGAGCTGTGTCTCAGGGCCCTGAGCTTGGTCTTCTATGTGCTCAAGTCAGTATGCCTGTCATTTGCGTTTTTTCTGTGCCGATATAGACGACAGCATCAAAGCACCCCAGTTCTCATTCTGCGGGAGACGGAATTTTCCCCAAAAAACTCCGACTATAATAGTTCGTGTTACCCACCATGTTGTATTATGTAGATGCACAGAAACAAAGAGCGTTCATTTTTAAAAGAAGACCTATTTGCCTCGGAAGGCTGTTGTTGTACCGTTTTTATAATTTTGCTAAACTCTTAACGTGACGCCAGAGCTTAACACGCGCATTGACGGGGGTCTGAGCCACCTTCGCTTTGACGAGGGGGGCGGGTACCCCCTCCCCTAAGATCTCGAGAACCACGGTAGGTAGCGAAAAAACGGTAAATGGTGTTGGGTAGCCCATCCACTTCTCCATCCAAAATATTTAAACCATTTTTTTCAGGTCACATTTAAGGTCACGAGAGGTCAAAACATGCCGTAATAGGGATAACATGTAAATTAAGTTTTTCGGCCATTACATCTGAACAAGTAAAGATAGAGCAAAACGACTTAAAGTATATGAATTCTAGCAGCAAGCCCAATCGAATGATATATAATTTGACCTTGTTAGGTTAAATCAAAGATTTGACCTGACCTGAGGTCAGGTCAGGGTCAAATTACATACAATGCATATCATTAGAACTGCAAAGCCAAGGCGAGTCTAATGCAGCTAAAATATTCGCTCTATCACTATCCGTTACTAAGTTATACAGTAAAACCCATTTTCCCATGTATTTCCAATGGAGAGGTCATGCCTCGTACCTGGCCTTAGGTCATCGATATAAAAATACCGGAACACATTTTAGGAACTCGGTGGGCCCAATATGTGATATGAGTTTCAATCGGATAAGTTCACCCTGCTCCGACTTATGCTATCTTAATTTTTTTGAGGTCAGGTTACTTTACCTGTACTGGTGACGTGACCTGAGATGACCAAACCTTAAAATTTTCACAGAAGTTGTAAAAATGATGAGGGAAAAGGTATGCCAAGTACGGGGCGCTACGCGCCGCCGTTTTACTTCAGTCTCCGAAAAACCCGAGGGGACGGGTACCCGCCCCCGTCAATGCGCGTGTTAAAGCTTTGACGTTCAATGTCCGAGGCTTACGTGAACCTATAAAACGCAGATACATATTTCGACATCTACATATTAAATACGCTGCTTATTTTGCTGTACTACAGGAAACATATCCCAGCTTGAAATCTGAGATCGTGTGGAAAATCGAATAGGAAGGCAAAACCATGTTTTACACGGGCCAACTAAACAACAGGGAGGAATAGCCATTTTTGTACTGGGCCAAATACAACTTTTACCATTTGTGACGCTTATGCAGGAGCGGGACCAGCATTTTGCTAGGGGAGTGGCTGAGCTTTGAAACATGGCGAAAATGGGGAATATGGCAAAAAATGGCGCTCTATCCGCCCCTGCACTTATGCCTCTGACCGCAGGCAGCAAGCCCCAACCAATCTATTACAGTTTTTAGGAGGGCCTTGCTGCTAAGGGGGACCCATCGTCAAGGGGGCCCCTGGAAAATTTATTGCCCCCCTCCATCCGGAAAGAGCATCCGCCGCCACTGACCACAACATGTATTCAGGTTTGTCTGTCTGTTTACCAGAGTAAAGTAAGTTATAGTCATGTGTAATATCTTGCACAGAACAATAATTTATTTCCACAAATGTGCCCCAAAGGTCAGCTGTCATCGCAGTCGCTCTTTCACCTGTGAGCCGACTTTGCTATTTGTCAATCTAAATTCGCAGACTCTTGATGTGCTTGAGAAAAATCAAACCCGAAACAAATAAAGGCCACACACTTAAAGAAGCACAGCAGAATTTAATTTATGAAATTTTAAGCCCAAAATACGATGCAAAAACATACGGGATGGGCTCCGTTTCCCATGGAGCCCCGAACGCTGGATCCCAGATGGCCGTCGTGCCATTCCATGGCCGAATACAGGCTAAGCCACTGCTTTCGAGCAGGTTTGTTAAGCACCGGAAAAAATGTACTCAGGCTAGCCACAGGTGGGTCTGAGGAGACCCCCACTCTGAGAGAGCTTAAGGACTGGAAAGAAAAGATCTTCCTAGCGATGGTTAAATACTGGAAATAATTTATTTCAGACCTACAGGAGGCCTCTTTCCTGAGAGAGCTTAGGCACTTCGAATAATTATACACTGCAAAGTAATCAATTGCACCAGTAGGGTCTCCACACTGGATACAGCTTAAACATTGGAAAGAAATGACGTCTCGAGGGTTAACCAGTGACAAAATGATCTCAGATTATAGGGGGACTCCTCTGCAGTGAGAAACCGTAATCAATAGAGGTCAGTATGGGACAATAGTATAGCTACCATCCTGTTCCGTCCCATCTAGAATGGTTCCCCTCCCACTTCATCCAAGACTTCTTTCATGATTGGTCTTGTCCCATCCCATTTCATTTTTCGATAGAATTGGTAAGATAAAACTGGTTCTGTTCCAAATTAAACTAACAAAAGTTCATCGTCCTACTCCATCCCATTCCATTCCATCCAGGGGCGTAACCAAGGGGGGGGCGAGGGACAGCCGCCCCTCTGAGGGCCGAAGGGCCCCCCTGAGGACACGAGCCGCGCGACGCGCGGCTCGCCCGCACTATGCTCTGTGGCCAAATTTGGAATTTTATACCAAACAGGGCCCTCTTAAGCCCTCTACAGCCTCTATTATGTAACAAGCAGGGCCCCTTTTACCCATCAAGGCCCTTTTGGTGCTGTCGCACGGGCCCTTTTGGGGCGCCCCCCCCCCCACTGAGCGAAATCCTGGCTACGCCCCTGATTCCATCCCCTAATGTGTATCCTATTTCTAATTCCATGGATACCACTATCAAACACAGGAAAGAAATGGCCTCCCTGAGAGTGCTTGAGCACTAGACACAAACAATCTCCTCTGGACTGACTCACAATATAGATTTTGAAATGCATTTCAAGAATGAGCTCTTTGAACAAACTAGGAATTTCAAGAATGTTTTTAAGGTCATTCATGTTTTAACACCTCAGTCTCCCCTGTTCTTCAACCCCAGAGACCAAAATCTTCTGCTAAGGCTTCTAAGGTAGCACCTGTCAGGTTGTCGTGTAAAGGAAAGAGAAAAGAGCTACGCTTTGTATTCTTTCATTGAAAACTGCGGTTGCCTTATTGCTGGGTGACGCATCAAGTTTTAAAGACGACCTCGCCTCTCAGGAATTTCAGTATATTTTGCAGGTACTAATCAAGTCATAATTAGGTACTTGGTACTGCATTTCATTCTAATTTTACTTCAAATTTGTTCGGGTTTTATTTATTTTTTCTCAAATGACATACCAAAACATATCAGTCAGCAGAACATAGGTCAGGAACTCTTTATTGGAAGGAACTCCCTCGGCGTATGGGTGAACTAATACCCAGAAGAGCTAACTTTTAACAAGCAAAAATCATTCGGCGTTAACTGTAAAGAAATGTGCTGGAATACTCATGCTTCCCTCCTTTCAAATTCCGACATTTCGCTGCCAATGCCGGTTGACTTTTTGTCCTTTTCTTTGTATTTCTATGGACTGAGGGTGTGAACTCTAGGTGAGCTCGCCATCAGCGCACTCCAGCAGCGACTGCGAGTCCAGTAACTACGGGCATTATTCCTATATAGAGACCTGCTTTCAATCAAATAGGTTATGAAATATCTAGGTAATGAAGGCAGGTAGAGATAATGAAGCATCTCTTTAATAAAGTATCTAGCTAGGTAAGACCCATATAAGCTTCAACCAGCATCCCCAAATGATATATTTCCCCAGTGGCTCTAGTGCTTAACCTGTGGGCTCCGGCAAAGTCTCAGTCGGGACTAGCATCGGGTTTCAGCGCCGTGACGGTGGGATTAAAACTGGAATCTTTTCAGGCACTCCAGTCCGCTCCACCGCCTCAGACAGGACACAAAACGTGGCCTCCCGCTGCAGTTCAGTCCAAGTTAATTCATGTTATCTTCATTCTGAAGAGTCTTTGTAAATTCACTTCTTGCCTTAGAATTACATGTGAGCTGTTTTATTAGCTTGTAAATGCGCGAGATTCGCCGCCCATAAGTTTGTGGTAAATACGAGTAGGGTGGGGATCTATTAACTCACCATGCAGCCTTTTCTTTCCGACAAATGTTTCTTTATTTATGTATTCAGGTCGAGTAGTCTATCGTGGAATACACCGGTACCAAACACCCGCAAACAAACGCTCATATCTACACATACGGCAGAGGAAACTTGGTCCAGAAGAGAAAAATAGAACTCGAAAGATGATTAAATGTGTACAATTCAGAAAAACTTAGCATTTATTCTCAGGACCGCAGCAGAATTAAACTCAATCGACTCTACAATGACTGAGTCATGTATACCCTATACGTACGGAAGTGGCTTACAAGACTTCCCTGGCACCAGATTGGTTTAGTGGCCTTCCTTAAATCAGCCAAGTGGCGGGTATCAGGGGCTCAGCACGCAGTGAACACAGCTTCACTGGTGAGTGAGTGATCAGCTTGAGAATATTGTAGGTGCGCCAAGGCATCAACGTCATCGGATTCTGACAGAGGCGGTTGTGTTTGACACGGAAACGGCAGCATTGTTGTATACAGAAAATCATGGGCTTTGAAACCGATGAATTTGGCTTGCATGGAATGTTTGTCTCAAAAACTTTCTCCCTCCAAGAGCTGAGGGGTTAGGGACAATGCTTTCTCACAGCCACAAAGTTGGGGTTGGGGGGGGTGGGGTGGGCAGCTGTCCCCATGGGCGCCGAAAGCGGGGGGACGGGGGGACGCGTCCCCCCTGCTGGCCAACCAGGGGGGACGTCCCCCCCAAATTTTTGGGTCAATGGTCATTAATGCTGTCAAGTACCGAATATACTCAAAATTCGCCTCCCACGGTCAGTACCAGCCCGGGTCCGTCCCCCCCCTGCGAAAATTCCGTGGCGGCGCCCCTGGCTGTCCCCACTTCACTTTCTCCAGCAACCCCTCCCTCTTCCCATGTCCTCGCCAGTACCCCCTTCCCTGTCCCACATCACATGGATAAACCATGTGGATTTAACCATCCATGTTTGAATCATTATATGTTTATCCCGTAGTGCCATCACGATATTACTGTCAGGAAATTATCCCCACTGACAGGGGGTAAGCGAAGTTGATGTTTACACAGATCAGGTGTGTTGCGGAACAGCATATCCGTGCATGAGGATGTCCGGCGGTGCAGTATTATTTCAGAGCAAGCGGAAACCCTCTATTGAAGGGTTTTAAACACAGCCAGGGTGGTCACCAGAGGGAGAAGGAGGGGTGGCACCCTTGCTCTAGCAGCGTATAGTGGCCTGATACTTATGGGTGACTGTGAGCACTATGATCCATAAAATTTCGAAATTAAGATCCAAAATGCTTTGATTGCATCTTTTCATTTGGCCGCAGCTCTAACTAAGCCGGAAAGGAGTGTTTGAAAACCACCTCTGCCCAGCTCAATATACATCATAATTTATCATATTTATCATAGCTTCTCATATATATTTTTTCAAGATTGTGTTAAAATGGTTGATAAGATGCATAAATGTTCCATTAGGGCTCAGCTCCAACAGCGGTTGCTTCACTCGCCGGACAGATCATGGCAGTAGACTGCCCACTTGATCGGGTCACAGCTGCTGGAGTCACGATAAGCCGGGGTGCGAGACCACCGGATACTCTGCAGATACCTGGGCGCAGTTTCCCGGCACTAACGACTCCGCCAGTTTCATAATCCCTCATGGCTCAGTTTGCGTTGCAGCAGCCAAAAAAGTGCGCCCGACAAAGCCCAACAGTCGTGCACAATGACCGACGCGTCTGTGGGAACGATCGCTACCTATCTGATTAGCAGTTTTTTCCCATATAGGTCACGCACAAACCGGCCGCGTGAGGACCTGGGTGCACTTGTTTCCGATTCTAACCAGCCACCGGTGATGCGGTGTAAAAGAACAGAACGTATCATCCCCAGAAGTGGCGGCGCCAGAACGTGCCTTGGATTGAGCCGAATAAGGGGCAACACATACAAACGCTGAAATATATTCCAATCATTCGCAGTCTTTCAGGACAAGCTTAAAGGAAATATGACACATTTATAACGTAATTTTTAACTGAGATAGCCAAGTTATAAAGCATGTTGGAAAACCCGGTACTTAACATATCATTTGTCTTGGAACTCGAGATTTCCGTAGAAAAAAGCTAAAAACCTACCTGAAATTTACCCTAAATGTACCCCAGCATTCCGGCCACAGTTGTCAGCTGTTGGCGTGACGACATGGCTGACGTCACGGTGAGCAGCCAGCCAATTGAAGCCCTTGAAGCCTATTAAATATGGTAGTAGTTGCCAGATCATGACGTCATCCACAGGCAGAGGTTTATTTATTAACCTAGAGGAGCATTTGGAAAATGAAAACTTTGAGCTTATTGTACATTTTTTCAGAGAAATCATGGACATTTTCATGGTTTTCAGCTAAAATACCCTTAATTAGATACACTAAATTCCGGGATTCGACCAAGGTGCCACATTTCCTTTAATGCCAACAAAAATATACCTACTTGATCGTTGGCAAAAGGCTTCAGCTTATTGCTAGATTCTGAAATATTACTCATTTGATTGTTAATCAAACAACAGCAATCTAGCCTCTGTGAGCTTTTGTTTCATTCTCTTCACCCTTCAAATGTCTTATAACTAGATACACATACACACAAACTGCACCCAGCCGAGCATTTGGCCCCGTACGACGTCATAATGAGGGAAGAATGGGGCTCAACCTCATTTCGCCGATCTACGTCAGTGCTCCCCATAAATATAAATTCCAGTGGGAAGCGGGTACTCCGAAGTCTTACCCATCGCTGCAAGAAAAGACAGCTCAGTCTAATCCTTGGGACATGAAATCTTCTCCACCTGCAGAAGCGTTGGCCATCACCTCGTAAAAACAGACCGAGTTGAGTGCAAGGTTCACGATTTCACTCCAGAAAAAAGCAGTGTTTCAGAGTTTGTCTGACGGCAAGACAACGAGAACCGATGCCCCGCATGATGGGAAACTCCCACGACTTTGTTTCCAAAATGAATATATGTGCAAATGATCTTATCAGCATGGTGGACAAGCTCCTTTTCTGCATGCTTAATGGAAAAAATACACTGAAAAAAACTTACAGAAAACCTTCTCCTCGATAAACTTAGTCTAATCAACTTGCTCTCATACTTTTTCCGGACCAGCGTTGTCGTATCAGCAGAGAGGGTTTTGTGGTTTTGTGTCGAGTTTCTCGCGAGAAGGACATGTTTCCCGCCTTTCCGTTTTGTTGTCTGGGTGCGTGAAACCTATTTTAGGATCAATAGTTTTGAGCTATGCGTGATCGACTCAGGTGCGGATTTCCAACTTGGAACTTTGTCACAACTACAATGGCCGAAATCCGTGGGCAAGATAAACTAGATCCGTTTTTTTATGTATACATTCCATTTTTTAGGAGAGAGCTTTGGATGAGTTGTTGGACAGGATGGATAACAAAAGAGGAAGAAAAGGGGAGTTGGCGAGTGAGAGCAAGGTCCTGAGATAAAGAGAATTCGAGTAAGTAAAAAAGAGGAAGGCAAGTGAGGAGAGAGGGGGAGAGAGGGAGAGAGAGGGAAGAGAGGATAAAGACACTTATTTTAACAAGTGTTAGAGAAAAATAAAGACAGAAAGAGAGAGAGCAGGATTGTGGTTTGAATATCGAGAGAACCACATCACTGGTTTCCAAAGTAATCCCCAGAAGTCCTGGGGATGGACAACGCGTGCCACTTTTACGCAGAAACTGTCAGTGTAGCAAACACCGGTAACACAACTATTATCAAAAAGAAAAAGCGGTGCCCACTAATTAACATCAATTCGAAAAGCGACGTCACATGTCTTTTCAGAATTATGCCCATTTATGGCAGGCTTAACGTTGAACCCTTGCATTATCTGACAATCGGGGAAAGTAGGGCTTAATTTTTCGGCCTTGACTTGCAAGGCTGGGCTTCCTGAACAGGTAATTATATTTTTTGTGGGATGTATCCTGGATGATCTAAGCTATATCACGACAACAATCCAGGCGGTGCAATTCTGCAGAAAAACGTACCGGCCGCCGGCCAGGTACGGGCCATCAACCGAAGAACATACCAGGAATTAGCACAGCCTTTTCTTTCGTGTGAGGCCCATTTTTCTGCTGGAAGTACATTCAGGGCACCGACTGCTTCCAACAAGGTATGAGGAACACAAAAGACAAGCCCTGGCTCAACAAGTCTTTCGCTAATACATGAGTTAGGTCCGCAACTTCCTCGGGTGCCGCGCGGTTGGCCAGCGGCGGGGGGGGAGGGCACCGCTGGTCTCAAATGGATGACTCTATCGTTACCAACTCAGCGAGGCTATAATAGTATATTCAAATTGGGCCGAATTTCCTTGCTGTTAGTTTGATCTTTCCGATAATAGTGGGTACCGTCTGCTGTACGTTTTAGGACTGGCCTTCTATTGGTGGAGAGAAGAAGGGCCAATGAAATGATGTTCCAGTGCATTCAAATGGGGTTAGATGAATGAAACAGAAAGCAGGTATAGATTTTGCATGAAGCCGTTGACTATTTCGGCAACAATTGCACATGTTACAACGACAGAAAAGAATATACTTATTCAATATCGATATTAATCTCGAAACTGTCATGTGACTTCTAGTTTTCGAAATATAGATCTGCGCTCAAAGTAAAGATGCTTTGATCCGCATTGAAATGGTCAGCTTCAAAATTATATTGAGTGCGGAAGCTGTGTTTGAATATCTATATCACTTTATCATGCTGAAAAATATGTGTTTTGCGGGTGGCGTCGTAGTGGACCGGTCAGCGTAGCTGGCTGCCACGGAACCGACCTGGGTTCAAGACCCGGCGGCTCCCCTGAATGAGAAGGGAGCTGATTCCCGAGAAACCCTTCAAACAAGGAAGTAATATGTGACGCCATATGGCCCTGGCGTCGATAAGCCCCAAAAATTAATAATTAATGTGTTTTACGGCAAAATTTTATCTGCCAGAATGCATATGGAAATCTTAGTTCTGCACACTCATTGCGTAGGTAAGTTTCCATGTCATGACTTCATAGGCAAAACCACGCTTACAAGGTATTTCTACCCTACCTGGAAGCTCCCATATACTTCCTCCTAGCGCTGTCAAGTTCCATGTACAGTTATACCGTGAAACAGGCAGCAGTTACTAACCTCAGCTAATAAGCAGCCATGTACGGGAGCTGGGAGCGATGGTGGGAAAGCCATTTCTGAAGTCTCTGTGAGGACACCCTGCTCACTCCAGCAAAGAACCATGTCTTTGGCATTACCGCATTACCAGTGCCTGCTATCTGTTCCTTTCTTCCAGCTTTTTCAATGACACTTTAAATAGAAGGCCTAAGTCAGCATTGAAAGGATGCACGTCTATGGCAAAAGCATGATGACACCATTGATTGTTCCATACGGATCCGGGCGACCTCCCTATTCAGGGTTTTCCAACAAGAACCGGATAGTTTAAGGCTGCAAATTTGTAATTGTAATGAAATTGAAATTATAAAGTGGAACGGATGCAGCCATCACTGCAGCCCCCAAATTAAAGGGGGCTGCTGCATGCATCCTAGAAATATTCAAGTCGTCATTGACTTCCATTCATGAAGTGTTTCTCCATCAATTGTCAATAATTTATCTGGGTAGAGCTTTGAGAGCCACCTCAAGCGGCCTCGGCCCTAAATGAATCAGGGGATCTCGAAACAGCCATACGATGGGAATCTTCCTGGTTTTAGTCCATTCAAAACCACATATTTCCACTGCTCATGTTTCAAGACCAATTTCCTCTACGGAAACATCGAAGTAATGCTGAACGCTATGAAATAAAGCCTTAAACATTAACATGAATCAATGTTCTAGCCTCAGAGCATATAAAATCTGATTCACGGATGCTGTAGTGGAGTGAAACCTCGCCGTTCCCTATATTTTTTAGTTTGTGGTTTAGCACGCGCATTGACGGGGGTCTGAGCCACCTCGCATGACGGGGCGGTACCGCCCCTAAGATCTCGAGAACCACGGTAGGTAGCAAAAACGGTAAACGGCGTTGGGCTGCCCATCCACTTCCCATCGAAAACATTTGAACCATTTTTTGTCAAGTCACATTTAAGGTCACGAGAGGTCAAAACATGCCCGTCATAGGGATAACATGTAAAATTCAGTTTTCGGGCATTCATCTGAACAAGTAAAGATAGACAAAACGACTTCAACTATAGAATCCTCTTAGCAAGCCGAATCGAATGATATATAATTGACCTCAGGTCAAATCAAGGATTGACCGAGCTGAGGTCAGGTCAGGGTCAAATTATATAAAATGCATATCATTAGAACCGCAAAGCCCAGGCGAGTCTAATGCAGCTAAAATAAATGCTCTATCACCATCCGTTACTGAGTTATTCCGTAAAACCATTTTTCCCATGTATTTCCAATGGAGAGGTCATGCCTCGTACCTGACCTTAGGTCATCGATATCAAAAATACCGGAACATATGTTAGATAACTCGGTGGGGCCATTATGTGATATGAGTTTCAATCGGATAAGTTCACCCTGCTCCGACTTATGCTATCTTAAACTTTTTTGAGGTCGGGTCACTTGACCTGTACTGGTGACCTGACCTGAGATGACCTAACCTTAGAATTTTCACAGAAGTTGTAAAAATGATGAGGAAAAGGTATACCAAGTACGGCGGCGCTACGCGCCGCCGTTTTTCACATCTCCGAAAAACCCGAGAGGGGCGGGTACCCGCCCTCCCCCGTCAATGCGCGTGTTAATGGTTCTCCGGCAGCTCAGTCATGTTG
This sequence comes from Lepas anatifera, assembly GCA_034440635.1. Classification (NCBI taxonomy): domain Eukaryota; kingdom Metazoa; phylum Arthropoda; class Thecostraca; family Lepadidae; genus Lepas; species Lepas anatifera. The sequence goes on along the minus strand of JAOTON010000708.1, from coordinate 959,463 downwards.
CACTCTTCCCTTAACTAATTACTCTGTATCAGCTTTATCGACATAGCACATATATTACCCGGAGGCACCTAGACTCACTTAACAATGGCCAGCATTATGGTAGAGTCCTCCAGTTCCAGCCCGTAAGCCTCTGAACCTTCGTTACGGTAGGGATTTTCTTATCTCCCCCTTCTCCTTCCTCTTACCTGGTGTTTTCGGCCAAAGCCGATTAACATGTCCCCGGACCAGACCGATTGCACGGATGAACCTTAGAACATCCCCTGGTCCCTCCTGCAATATTGCTATGTGTGGGATGGGCCCTGAGTGTATGATCCTTGCTGCTGTATATTTCATGCAGTTGATAATGTAGTGTTCCGTGTTTTATCATCCGCTGCATGCATCTCAGAGGCCGTCCTCCCTCCCCCTCCATCTTCCTAGCGTGTCCTTCAGGAGGGGACAGACCCTCAGCTGATGCATCACCACCTGCTCTCGTCTTGTCCATTCTTTCTCCATTTTTGCGGCCCTCTTCTTGCAGGTCTTGTTTGAGCGCTAAGGTTTTTCCGAGGTGACCGCAGAACAGCCAAGCAAACAGCCGCTGTATTGGGTATAGATTTATCTTGATCATTTCCGCATCTTTCTCCTGAACTTAAGGTTCAGGTCATGTCAGGTGAGATCACGAGCATTGGCTAAATGAACTCATCTTCAGAAAAGTTTAAACTTACCCTGCTTCTAAAAGTATCAACCGAATGATCTGAGACACAGCTGTGTTATGGAGGATCCTGGGGCTTCAATACATTATTCTGGATGATGTTTTATCAATGATGTTTTATCAGGGTTAGGTCAGCTCCCCGACCTTCCCGAGGTAAGGCTGCGGGCGATTTTCGAAATGTCTGTATTTCCGCTCATGCGTCTCAGGTCAACTAGAAAACTTCAGCGTCTGACCTTAGGGCCAATTTCCGAATTCCAGGTCAAAAATTAATTTTCACTTCTGAAGGGTCATTGAATGTCAAATAAGTACTTTATCATGCTTCAGCCAATAACTTTTAATCGAATAATCATTCGCATTTAACGACGCACCAACTGCCAAGATTATATAGCATCGCTAATTCGCGCTTGTTGGGAGTGATTTGGATGAGCAGATCAGCTTATTCAGAGGCTCTGTTGGGAATTGAATGCGGGACCCATGACTCAGAAGATTGTAACACTATATACTAAGCCACATATCCAGCAGACGTGTGCTTGAATGAACCTTCAAATCTCTTTTGTTTCACCTTCATTGTCTTCGTCTTACCACATTTAGCTGATTAATGAGTGTATGTACATACATACATACATACAAACATGCATCGTAACGGTACCAGGCCACTTCGTTGCCCTTAGGTCAGGTCGACCTTTGAGTTTGACCTTACATGGAAAATGATGCATTACTGGATTTGTATTGACGCGTGGACGTGATACCTCATTAATCGTCCCACCGTGTCCGGTTAGGAGCTCATTAGTGAGGAGTTAAACACCCATGGTTTCAGTAACGTACCGCCTTCGACCTAAGTTGAACTCAATGAAGACGTTCTTTAAATATGGTAGGCACCCTATCGATTTGTATTTTCAGGAGGTTTTGAATGGCCCCTGAAACACTGCTCTGTCTGTCTTTTTGCCGGGAGATGGCGTGAAAATCAAGCCGGCACAATATTGCGATCTGGAGGTATTTTATAAAAATTATCATGTTCAGTGACTTGTGATGCCTTAGCCTTTGACCTGACACAAAACTCTATGTATTGAATCTGAAAGAAAGATTCAACGTTTCGAATGGCTCTGATAATTGTTCTACCTATCTCGGTTATTGGTATAAGCGAAGTTTTCTAAGTACCTTATCTTAATTTTAGTAATTTTTACCCCACTTTTGAAGTCTGGTGACCTCAATAATGTCCTGAAAAACGTTGCACACAACTTTAATTTATTTTGAACGAGCTTTCGTTGATAGATTTTTTCGGCACATTTCTAGCCGTTCTTAGTTTGTGAGTTAGAGAAATATTTTTACCCCCTTCATGGCCTTCATTATTGAAGTCTGGTGACCTGAATAATGTCCTGAAAAACGTTGCACACAACTTCGATTTATTTTGAACGAGCTGTTGTTAATGTTTTTCGGCACATTTCTAGCCGTCTTAGTTTGTGAGTTAGAGATAATATTTTTGCCCCTTTCATGGCCCAACCCGTCACTCGGGCGGATGTTGAATCAATTTTTTTTGTCATGTGCGGCGGCCGTAACGACTGCCGGTGGTACTGGGGGGGGGGGGCACCGGGGCACCGTGCCCAGCCCCTTAAATCATAAATTTTTCTACTAAACCCTGTGGCCTTGACTGGAAAGAAATAGGTTGAAAAGTCCATGGTGCCCCCACACCTTAAATTCGGTTGTTCTGCCGTCACTGGCCGTAAAATGCAGTGCTTCAACTTCAAACTGGTCAGAACTAGTTACAGTTCGACATATCCGTTCACAAAGTCTTACGGGAGTCGTTTCTATTTTTGTGGTCGTTTTCACGGAACAGACGACACCGGTTAGCGAGAGTCTCTGGTCCGTGCAGCGGTGGAGCGCCCTGCAGGCAGCCTTGACTGCAGCAGCAGCATCAGCAGCAGCAGTAGCGTGACGTCTGCCCCCCTCCAGGCCTCGACGTGAAGGTCCGCCGGACAGGTCTGCCCCCCCTCCGCCTACTGTCGACACCTGGTGGCATGTGCTGCTCCACTGGCAGACACCAGCTTTGTGTCTCCAGCCGTACATAGGTCGAATATCAAGCAAATGGTCGGATGCAAAGGTTTGATACAGGTGGTATGAAAAAATGTCAGCATTAAGTGGGCGTTGCGGGGTAGAGTCAATTTGTGGTGGAGTTCCACAGTGCTGGGGCACCATTTCAGCCGAACCTTATTCGTAGATTTGGCCTGGAGAGCGGTTCCTAGTATATTATGCCAAGAATGGCGTTAAGTGCAGAATTAAGTTACACGAGATGCGTTTACTCAAACAAAACCAGAACGCCAAATGTTCCTATCGTTCGTTCTTTGAACGACTGACGTGAGCCTGGTCTGTTTCTTGTACCAAGCTCGAGTGCTTCCTTATAGCTTGTCTGAAAATATTTACCCCTGCAGGCATAAGCGGCTCCAGCACTCCATTTCAGGGGGAGGGACTGCAGGCCTCAGGCTTCCCCACCATTACCTCTAATATCCTCTTTTTGGTAACTATAGATTAGTACTATAGATAGATTATAGATTGGTAACTATAGATACTGAAATTTCGGTTGAAGGGGGCCTTCCGTGATGCCCAAAGCCGCCATTGTATTCGCCAATGACTGCAGGAAGTGGTCGAATAAAAGGTAAACGTGCCTGTTTCCCAGATTTAAGTGTTTCGAGATCAAATGCCCAGAAAAACATTCGGCCAAGGAATAATGTATTTCACTGCCACCTGTCTTCCCACAGGCAGGGCAAGAGAACTAAGCTACCTAATGGTGAGGGCGGTCCCTTTTATTTATACCCTAACTATTATAAGGTCTGATCCGGCTGCCCCCTGCTACCTAGTTTATCCTTACCATCAGGATTATTTTCGTTAAAGATGTTTGGAACGAATATAGCGTAAGGTTTTGGTCTGTGAATCGAGAATAGGCAGGTGGCGATAGCGTTGGCTTGTGGACATTCTTGAATTAGAGAGTTGGGTTGGAACCCCGGATCCCGCCATGCTCGCGCCGTGAACTTCCTTTCAGCAGGGTGAGGATCCGTGACTTCTGGTGAGGGCAGCTGGTGGGTGCGTCACGGAAGTTGAGAATACCACGTCGAAAGCGAAGTGGTGAAGGGTTTAGATACGGCACAAATCACTTGCATTCCTGTACTAAGTGCATAGAGGGAGGCAGTGAAACAGACATGCAGATTTGGCGTGTGCTTTATCTGCCCTATAAAGATAAAATCTCAGTTAAAAAGAAAGTGAGCTATCCGTGCTTGTTTGAGGCGTCAGAGCTGTCAACGCCTGTCACCGGGTTTTCCATATAGAAGGTGATATCCAAGTGGAGCTGGATGAGAAAATTGCAAGATTATGATGCCCAGCTCGTCTATCTTCCACTGTATCTGCTGCAATCTACCCCTATGTCCGGCTACAGCTTTGGATTAACTCCGCTTAACCATAAGTAGCACAACATGGAAGTGGAGAAGCTGGAATAAATCTGCCAAATAGGGAATCATACACAAAGGGTTGGATTTATCCAAAATGACACCTCTGGCGGCGAGTGCTTCCTTCAGGAAGTGCCAAGATTGCGGTGCTCAGCTCGGCTATCTTCCTGGAAAGCACGTCTACAGGCTGCCCGGTGCAGTGGCCATGAACGTTGGACCCCAGTTCTGCAGCTCGGGCTCCCAGACAGGCACGCAGTTGTGTGTCCATCCGTAGAGTGACCTCTGGCAGGGCTCTCAACAAAGTAACTCGAGCGCATCCGGACAGTTCCGTTAGTCGGCTGCCGCTTTTGTCATCCGGTAATGTAAAATAAATTCAAAACCAGCTAAGAGCGAGGATTGAGTCACCGCACGCAAAGCGATGCAATGCTGGTGACTTGCAGCCAAAGTTGGATTGGATGTGACAGAACCACCCGTGTCTGCTCTACTCGGGGTGACGTGCAGTGCATCATATATATCCCCCGCGACTGCGATGGCGCGACGTCTGCACCGTCCAACGGCACATGCCAATGCAAACACACAAGCTTATTTGTACTTCTGCTGTTGTTTAATAGGTTTCTGTGCAGATACAACGCTGCTGAAATACGAGGTCAACGCATTGAGGAGGCGAGACGCACTTGAACGTGAATGCTTTCATCTGTTGTTATAGGCATGGGTGGAGGGGATAGGACCTCCCCCCCCGGATTTTGGGTCTCCCATAGGCTTCGCATAGAGCTTATATTGTCATGCCAGCGTCATTCTATCCAGGAACCCTCTGAGTCGAGAAGAGATCTCCAACATTGATTTTAGGCTTTGTTCTGCGCGCATTTTGTTCTATATCATTTCCAGAGTCTCCTTGCGTCTTCTCTAACGTGTCCAGCAGAGGGCTAGGAAAACAGTACCGTAAATTGACTATACCAGTCAGGCATCCGATCAGGTCCGAGGTACCTGCAGCGGTACATCCGTCGTGCCGGTGTCCAGCCTTGGTGTGATCCGGTACCAGCAGGTGCGGCGACGCTGTACGGCCGCTGCCCTGACGTGAGCGCCACAGGAAGGAAAGTGCGCGCCCGACGCCACTTTCCTCCATGGATGTCCAGCTTATCAATTGGACAGACCGGCCAATACAGCCTATGTTTTCACAGGAAAGGCTACCGCCGTTTTTATAGCCACTGATTGCCTGCTAAGGCGTTGAGTTTGGAGTGACCCTGCAGTCGTCATGGCGGATGTGACCAGTGGATTAACAGACACAGAAAAAACACTTTAATGTGTTTCGGTGGGCGTTTGGACTGAACCGAAACGGCTGTGGTAGCTCTACGTACTGAGTTGTGAGGAGCAGCTGAAGCAGGATCGGACGAGGGACAAGTGCACTTTGCAAGGACTTCTCGGCAACACAGAATGCATCAGCCGAATGTTTCGCTCATTGCAAGACGAGGCTGGATATGTATGCTGGTACTTATCTGCATGTTTGGATTCAGAACGGTCGGTTTTCTGATGTAAGAAATAGACCAAGAGCGCTAGCAAAACACTCGATGCAGCCCTGAATACTCCGTTATCCTCCTACATAAGCAGTGCGATAAACCTGGGCACAGGGCTTCGCCGAACCTCTCGACGACAGAAAGTGCCTCAATAATCGTTGTTTGACACTTGGATTCACGAGGTTTTCATTGCCTCTGAACGGTCACAAAACTGAGCAAATATCACGAGTGTGGATTTCTATCTCTTTGGGGGTGCCCCAGCACCCCAATGATGAACTTGGTTGGCTCCCCCAATGGTGATTTTGGCACCCCCAACTAAAATGTGCAACTAAGTGCCAATGAAGTGCTAAATAATAGCAACTTTTCAACAAATACGTGTTACAGTGTAATAATGCCATTCTGCATTTGACCTACAACCTTATATTTTACCAAGCAACGGAAATCCTCAGACATAATGGACAGTGGCGGATCTAGCCGGTAGGTTTGGGGGGCAAGTCACAGCCGATAAAAAGGTCCCGCAGTGAAAGTATGTCACAATTTAACTAGACAGTAGGTTTTGGAAGTAAGCCCAACAGTCAATGAGCAAAAACAAAAACGTCGCGAGGTCAAACATGTGACCACAAGTTGCTTGTTTTGCTATCCAAGGCCCAATGTTTACACTGAAGTTGACTGGTTCTGTTTGAAGTTGATAGCCGAAGCACCAAAACCTTGCTTATAAACTAAAAAGGAGTCGGGGTCAAAGAAGGTCGACAGATTTGGGGGAGATCAAAAACATAGTGTTGCCCCAAGCTTTTACTTTTGGAGGGTGAAAAATGCCTTTTTTACCTCTCCTGGATCCGCCACGGATAATGGCCCATTAGCAATGTATGAACATGCCTGCAAGATAACTTAAGGTGGTTGCACGACTAGGTACTCATTGTACAAATCATCAAGTACAAATCAAATCCAGAATGCATCCTGCGATGCAATGAATCCTGCGATCCTGCGATGCCATCATGCTGCGGAGCGATGCCATGGCATCGCTCCCAATACAAAACTCTGGATATTTATTACTCCTATGCTGATCCCACCTGCACCTGAAAAACAAACCATGGATCAACCAACCAACTACCTTAAGGTAGTTGGTACTGGAAGTCTTTCGGCAAGATAATTCAGACATCACCAAGAATCTGTTTAACCCTCACAGAAATCATATCTGTTCACCCGATGTTCCAGAAGCGTTTGCCCTGTCGCTTTTTCGATTTCTTTCCCCACCAAACAGAAGTCAAAAATGAAAAAGGTGAGAAAAATTAAACACGAGCACAAGAAATGACACTAAAACTCTACAAGAAAGATACATTTGAGATTGTTTCGCCGTGTGCCCTAAGAATTGTTAGGAAAACATATAAATATATTTGGTGAGAATGTTCTGATATTTTGCAAGTATAGTTCTTTGGCTTTTATTGATTCACAGGATTTAATGATAGCATTTATGAGGCACTTAATAATGAAAAATGCAGCAATAAAACAACACAGTTCTGTGTGTGGTATGAGGGTCTGTGTTTCAAGTAATAATGCGTTTGCTTCTAACTCTGACCCTTGTTAAGATCATGACGGTTCATAGAAAATATACACCGAAATTTATTGGAAACAATTTTCGGAGTATATGTGGATGAATAATATTTGTGAAACAGTCGGAAGGGGGGATATCACAGTTTGTCTCGTGCGATTAGGTAAACTCCCTGGTGCTGGCCTTGAAATAGTCAGGAACCTCGTTATCATAATAATTATAGTTTTTAAATACTGCATTTGGCTATTGGCACCCACACCACTAGATGAGTCTTCCCGCTGCATGGAAGCTATAACTGACTGGTGAATATTTAATTCCTCCACTGTCACTTATCCTATATTTTTAACAAAATATTTTATGCTTTAGGAGTATGCTTCCTAGGTATATGCTCAGTGCGTAGTCAAATGAAACTTTGAAATTTTCTACAAGTTTTACAAGACTGCAAGTTTTTATCTCTGGATGTGGAGTGCCCAGTCACCTCTTATTTTTCATATTAGGCAGTGAAGCATAGTTTTATGTACTTAAGGAGTGTATGGTACAGTGTTTATAATAAAATAGCTCTCTTAACGCTGTTGTAGTTGACAGTTTTCGGATTTTGGCGCCCCCCATGATTTTCGAAAATCCACGTTATTGTGGTAGATCGATTGAGGCGGCCCTCATAAGACAAAAGATATGTTACCTGTAACTTTGGGTTTCACCATATAATTTTAGATGTCGTGGTATGACGTATGAAAGGTAAAATGCGCTAAAACATCGGAAACATTTTGAGCCTCAAATTAGGTTGAGTGCCTTTTCACCATCTAACATGAAGCAAAGCAGCACGTGTTGCCCTCTTCTGGTATATTATCTGGTTTTACTTCGGCAGCGCTCTCATTACTTCACACTCGCTATAACTCGTCCGACGGTTAAGGTTTACTTTTATGTCCCTACGTCTCTCTCCTCTCCTCTGTCGGTTAGAATCGGGCCGGGCCCCACTCCTTTTCACTCAGCAGAAACCTATCTCGCGACTCTCCTGACTTCAGCGAACTCGGCCGCCGGCTAGCCAGTGCTGACTCTGACGCTGTTTCGCCTGTATCAAAGAGTATCGGATGGCGGCGCGGATAATCAAGCCTATGTAGGAAAACTATGGCTAGTAATGCTTGAAAAAGATCATTTTAATATATCTCTTGGCTTAAGTTTTAAGCTCTAGCATTCCCATGGAGAAATTTCCGCCGAATTTCTCGCTATACAAGTGAACGCCCCTCCACCAATCAGCAGCCGTCATCCGCTGGATGCCCATTGCCCGCGGGGCACAGAGGTTAGAAAGGTCACGCTGGGCGCCGCTAGCGCCGAGTTCAAGGCTCGGTGGGGGAGGGGTCGCGCGACTGATTATAAAACGTACGCGTGTGGTATTGAGAATTGTGGTCGTTCTGCCTGCTGATGGACTGAGGGAGGACAGATGAAGGAGACATTCTGTGCACATTCTGTCAGGTCCAGGTCCATTGTGACCTCTGGTGCCTTTTCAATATTTTTACCTGACTTCAGGGCTTAATCTAAAAACTTCAAATGTTATCTGATACAAACGTTCTTGACTAAATGATTTCAATGGCGTATCATCGCATCTCTACTCCTTGTGCTGTTTATGCTGAATGCTAAGTTATATCCATAAAAAAGTCATTCAAGTGAGCACCGGCCAGTCATTGTTTGAATTTGTTGAAGAAGGCATTAATCGTATCTATCCTGAGCACTAAAACAGGGCGAAGTTGAAATTACGAGTAATCCGAAACTTTGTTTCCCATGTTAATGAAAAACACCCAACGGTGTAAGTAGATTAAGGATAGGATGATCTAGGGTTTTAAATGAGGGCCACATGACAAGAAGGGGGTGCCATCCGGACCAGGGGGTGCCAAACCCTTTTGGGAGTCAAATCCTAATGCGGGGACGCGGATACCTCGCACCCTGAGAAAGGGGGTGTCATCATTTCAGGGGCCGATGGCAAGCGCCCCCTGCCCACCTGAAGCCCCTTGTGTGCATTTGATCAAGTCTAAAAGCTTTACCGTGATATAATATGCCTGCAAAAACATTTCCTCAAATAGGTGCAGTCTGAATAGCTTCAGGATTCCATGTTTTATTAAAGGGAGATACGCGAAAAAAACTTGTATTGGCTAGATCGAAAGGTCACAAAATGTTGTTTCAGAAGTCCTATTCTCATTTTTGCGAATTCGGCCTGCAAATGCCTTAAAATTGCTCTCAAAGTCAACATTTCTAGACGACTTTACCGGTACACCTTATATCGATGTATATGACGTACACACGGCTAAGGCAATCAATTTCTCTAAGAATTAGGTCATATATATCCTAAACAGTGATGTAGAACTTTTGACTACTACAGAAAAAAATTACTTTAGAAAAACAACATTCCAAAACTATTTTGAAACATAAATATAGTGCTTAAAAGAAATCACAATTAACCAATCAGAAGCCTAGGAATTCTCAAACCAGGGTCACGTGACCTATCCGACGCAAGTTTTGTCATCCTGGGGCTGAAGCAGAAAATGACTCAAGACCCTAGATACGAAACCGCTGAAGACTTGAGTATTTATGTTTTTTCCGTTCCTAGGGCAAACTATTTCATTTTGTAGTTTTTAAAAGCCTTTTTAAATTAATTCAAATACAAATACAGGAGAACAGACATTTCTATTACAAAAAAACATTGTTTTTCAACTTTAAATAGTTTCCGAAAAGTAAGTGATGGTTGAAGGTTTCAGCACTTTATCGGAAGTGGCAATCTATTTCGATAATTAGTGAGTGGCCTCCCAAAATTTTGCCGAAGATACAAAAATAATTGATAGTTTCGTAATCAGGATTTTTCAAACAGCAAGAAACCACAATAGTAATTTTTTCGCGTATCTCCCTTTAATATTGACCATAGGCTCTCTCTCTCTCTCTCTCTCTCTCTCTATATATATATATATATATATATATATATATATATATTTCGGTAGCCGGGTGGCCTCATGGCCTCATTACCGGTTTGCCGATCGGAAGCATGGATTAACTTGGGTTCAATCCTAAACGGTGGGAAACCGCTTTCCATGTTCGATTTGACCAGGTGGAGATGACCCTTAAGCATTCACGCTAATACTCCTTGTAATTGGGCAAGTGTGCCTGTTAGGAGTGGCCCCAACAAAAAAAAAACAATAAAAATAAATATATACATATAACTTTGCCTTTAAGCAGCCCTCTATAACGTTTCCCACTGCCAAAATGGACACCTTTGGAGCTCCCTCTTCTCCCATTGGACGAAAACGTTTCGCTGCTCGTGTGAGTAGCATTTCGGATAGTTCGATAGTGGCAAAAATGTGCGCCAGTGCCTGCCAAGGGGTCAAGTTGCCATCTGGCGGCATTTGGTGCTGCCATCTAGAAACATGAGTTTCAGTTGTGACGGAGAAGAATAGACTTTCAACACTGGGCACGATATCTGTAACATTGCTTCACCCAAGGAGCGGATCAAAGGTAGTGTGATGTAGGCATCGCCCACGCTTTACTCTCGCCGGCTGGGACTTCGGCAGGAGGCCCGGCCGGGGCTGTGAGGGTCGCTCCAAATAGGGCGCACGGGCCCCTAGATATGTAATTGTAGATGTAATTATGTCTCCTTACCCGATACAGCCCAAATCACCGAGCTGTATAAGCTCTGGGATAACGCTGGCCACCATCCTTAGTCACAAGGCCCCTCTTTACTTATGGGATGATTCAATTTCCTTGCGCAGGCCCCCAGTTTTTTGCGGGCCCCCGGAGCTGGGCAGACTCGCTGTGGGGCTGTTGGAGCCCCCACCCAATCACTCGCGAGATCTCTGAGTTGTGTGGTATATCACAGAAATAAGCGAGCACCTATACGTGTTTAACATGAATCTTAACACGCGCCCCGCTGGGGTCCCTGGCATGACGTGCCCCGCTGGCGGGGGGCGTTCCCGCCCCCTCCGTAATTCATTTCCCAGGAAAGCTAGATAAAAATTACGGAGAGCTTTCGAAAGCTCTCGGCGAGGCCAAGAGAAGCTATAAGGGGCATTTTTATGTCAGGTCAATATTGAGGTCAGCAAAGGTCAAAGAAGGTACCATAGGAATACAACAGGGCAGTCTACGTTTCTACCTTTAGATATTTACTCAGCAAAGCTAGAGCAAATTATGATGCATCATTGGATTCCTCTCATCGTGGAGAATCGAATGATGTATAATATGACCTTGCTAGGTCAAATTGTTAAAATGACCTGACCTTGAGCTAGGTCAGGAAGATTGCTAACCTCTATACCACCATGCCCCCCACATCATCGGCATTTCAGAGCTGGTCATCAGGTTCATACATTGCACTTGCATTCATACTGGAACTCTGAATTGTATGCATCCAAATCCTGCTACGTGGATTTATTTGTGCCCATTCTTTACCTAAATCAATCTCTAATTGTGTAAAGACGGGATCCGTAATGACCTAAATGAAAGTTTTCGTTTTTGTCATTAAATAAGTAATTATTAAAAGTTATTTAGACATAGCGGTGTGAGGCCATTTGGTATCAAAACATTTTTTGTAGCTTTAAATACAATTTGTCACTTCTAAAAGTATGAAAAAGGGCCTAAATATCTATAAAAATAAAAAAGCGAGTTTCTGGTAAAAATGATTGAAATTTTCCAAAAGAGCTTAAAATGGATTTTTCGTTCCAAAAAGGGAATAGGTAAAAGCAAAATACGTGTCTTTTTGCCTTTCAGGTACTATGACTTATCAAATCATAATTTAACTCGAAATGATAGGGTAAAATCTCATTTTGCAATTTTTCATGCCGTTATAACCTAGTGTGCATGTGTGCCTTATTGGCAACATACGAGCTATTTAAAACTGTTAATAATTATGGGCCTTCTTTGGCTGGGGCCCACCTTGAGGTGAGCTCCCTCTAAGGCTGCCCCCCCACACTTTTCAAACCGTGCATACGCCCCTGGTGTGGACTAGTGACACCTCGTGATACCAATCACGTGTACAGTGTTTGAACAGTTTGTGACGATTACATCTAGTACGTTAGTGTTAGTGACGATTCGTACTCAAAATTTCGTTGGTTTAAAGGAATCAGTCTTTCTTGCTTTTGTCTTATCACTTGTGAGGCTTTTAAAAACAGACTTACCTACAGAAGCATGCTGCACATTTAAACGCTGTTTGATGTAAAACAAAGCTGTAAACTCAGTGCTTGATGGAGTTGGGTTTGGCAGACACTTTTTCACACTGTTAAAAATGGCTATTTTTTACAACGTAATTCATACATTATCTTAAACATAAATTTTGAATAGGAAATAAAAGTATAATTTTGAAGATAAATGATTACATAAAAATCATATACGCTGGAATGATCCACGGGACTGGTGAGGATCTTGTCCGTTCCTACTGTTTCTGTAAGCCTAACAAATTGTGTAAAAAGAGGTATGATATAAGAAATGTCTGCCCCACAAGAATGAGTTTATCCCAACAGCCTATTTTGTGCCCCGATTAGGACAGTGCTTGAGCTGCCCCAAACACCTCGTCTAAGGTGACTATCCACGTTTGCAGACTAGATTGTACATTCAAAGGATGACTCGGTTAACGTTTTTGGCCCGGTGCTCGAAAACAGCTTGTTGAAATCGTTCGGTTGAAATATCGTAGGAAAATGGCCGGATAGTAACATATTAAATCCTGTGGTAAACTTAAAATAAGAAAGCTTGGATATGTTCTCCGCGTCGGTTCGTTCTGTTCGAAGCTTTGCAACATTGCACAACTCTGAGCTGAGAGCTGCACCGATCGGTGATTGGTTGGCCTGGATGACGTCACGTCATTGTATGACGTCACCAGCACTATGAGCTGGCAAGCATGGAATAGACCGTTGCCATACCGGTCTCGGGCGGCCGCTATGTTAGCCGGATACTTCGCTTCGACCTACTCTGGACGATTGTCTGTTCAGCAGACCAGACCCCGACGGCGCGGTCGGCCTTTTTCGAATTATGTGTGTGACCGCAACGGTGTCGTCTTTACGCCGTGGAGTCTTTTCTCTTTGTCGCTCATTATTGAGGCTGGTGTAGGCACACATACCATCGTTTTAGATTATTGAGACCGCGGTGGGTCGAATCCGGACGTCGCGGCTTTTCTTCGTTTGCGATAGAGTAAATTGCGACTAAAAGGGAATGTGGCACCTTGGTCGAATCCAGGAATTTGCTCTGATTAGGCGTACTTTTAGCCGAAAATAATGAAACCACTCATGATTTCTCTGAAAAATGTACAATAAGATCAATATTTTTATTTTTAAAATACTCCTCTAGGAAAAGGAATAAATATCTGCCTATGGATGATGTCATGATCTGGCAACCACTACCATACTCGAAACGCTTCAAGGGCTTCGATTGGCTGATGCTCATCGTGACGTCAGCATATGTCGTCACACCAGCAGCTCACAGCAATGGCCGCCTGGCGGGAGGTACATGAGAGGTACATTTCGGGTAGGTTTTAGCTTTTGTCTACGGAAATATTGAGTTCCAAGAGAAATGATATATAGAGTACTGGGTTTTCCGACTTGCTTTACAACTTGGCTATCTCAGTTAAAATCACGTTATAAAGGTGCCACATTCCTGCCTGAGGTCAAAGACCCTATATCAGCCGACATTGGGGCGTCTGAGCTGAGGTGTTTCCCCAAGGCTAATCTGACCCCTTAGCTAATCTGGGGCCCCTGTGCTGAACTGGGGGCGGGCTTAGCTGGTCTGGACCCTGTACACATTAATAGGGCCCCTGAGCTGGGGGCCATGAGCTTGAACTAGCCCTCCTGAGCTGTTCTTAGACCCTATATAATCCGACCTGGGGCCCCTGAGCTGATTCAGGCACCTAAGCTAATATGGTCATCTGAGTTCATGTAGCTGGGGCCCCTGTGCTGATATGGGGGCTCCTGAAATGGTGTGGGGGCTCCCTGAAATACTTAAGAGTCACTAAGCTGAAGGCTTGGAGCTTAAATGGGCCCTTTGAGCTGTTCTGACCCTTTAACAGCCCCTGAGCTAAGCTGGGCCTTAAACTAATCTTGAACATCCTGTGCTGAACTGGGCAGCCTCTGGGCTGGTCTGGGGCCCCTGCACAGTTATAGGGCACCTGAGCTGAGCTAGGGACCAGGAGCGCTTAAATGGCCCCTGGAGATGTTCTGAGACCCGATATACACCGACCTTTGGGCACCCTTAAATTGAGCTGGGGCCCTAACCTAGTTGAACAGCTGGTGCAGAAGCGGAGAAAGTCCCAGAGGGAGAAGCAAACACAGGTGGAGAAAGCAGGCACCCTGAGGACCAGCAAGGGGTTGATACAGAGGAAAATGAGTAAAACACCAAGAATGGACCCCAGCGGTGCGAGGGCTGGTCCGAGCCAGAGAGGCGAACCGAGACGCCAGTTCTTCCAAACGGATGACAATGGAAATGAGAAGTGTCTATTGTACAGAGACTTACGCTAAATCCAAAGAAGGTGATGGCTGGTCACGCTGCGTCCTATATGTCCTAAGTGGGTTCACGATACATGTGGGAGGGGGGGGTGTTGCAGAGGATATCGTTTGTGCGTGTGGCACGTACCAGTAGTGGTCGCCTTGGTTTGTGATTGACGAGGAAGCCTTAGCGATCCTCGTGAATACAGAAATGTATGCATGCTGCTTTCGCTTTTTTGTGGGTTTGATAAACACGACCGAAATTTTACACAGCAATTGACATTATGTTATCTGCAGACGTGGCAGCCATCTTGTGACTTATATCTTATACAACTGATATCAAATGCAAACGACAGCAATCTTTTGACTCCACAAAATGCTTTATTTCATCACTTAAAACCTCTACGCAAACCAGAATATTTCCACTCGAATAATATCAACGCATGCGTTCCTATTCAGCTCACGACTTTTGTGACATGCGACTTTGTCTATTAAAGTAGTCGGTCTTCTGGTACTGGAAGCTACTTAACCATCCATTTTGGGCACAACAGCATACCACAGAGGCCCGTTGTAAAGCATTTTTACCGTCAGATATAAACATTTAATGCTAGAGCGTTTGGAAACTGAGTAGCGGGGAGGGGACAGCAATGTTGCCACTCCACAGAAGCTATCACATTAAATAAGTGGATCCAAGCATTTATGCACAATTATATATTAAAATTATATCAAACTGAAAAGCATACATGCCAAATATCTTGCAAACAAAAAATCTAGGCAAAATAAGGCTGTCCACTTTGCCCCGTGCTTGGGGCAAAGTGGTCAAAATAACTTTGGTTTAATTTTTGGTTTCCTATGCAGATGTCTTGTATTTTTTTGCCTTTTTGTCTCCTTTATTGTCTTCAGAATTGAACATGGGATAAAATCATGGTACTTTACGCAAGAAATCGGGATTACCAGTTCTTCAAAACTGAGCAAATATCACTAGGGTGACCGCTTTTCCCTGGTCTCCCCTACATGTACTGATAAATTTACCCCTTTGCATTTTCAGCACGAATAGAACTGCCCTGTGATTAAATAACGCAGAGATTGAATTACCACACGCTTGTAATGTTACACTTTTCATTCTGAAATTAAGCTAGTTGTCAGAATATATTTACTAAGAATTCTGGACAAATGCTTGAAAATGGGGTACTTTTAGGACTCGACAGATAAAAATTCTACGCTCGAGGTGTTGTTTTTTCAGTGCATTTATGGAACCACTTGGAGCCAAGATGAAACGTTTTCGACACGTACAGTTCCTCTCTTTATAAACTGATCACTCGTTCTGTTATGGCTGTGATATTATGCTTCTAATGGTCACTTGCCATTGCGCCAAAAATGTACATTGTATATCTTACGGAGATCAATGATTGAAGATGATTTAGAAGTTCTATGTAACTTAACCCGTGCCCCACCGGCGGGGTCCGGCGCCACTTTCGCCCCACCGGGGGCATCGATGTCCCCCCTCTAACTCCGAAAATATGGGGGTTAGCGCAAATCGGCAAAAGGCATTAGAAAGCTCGCGTGAATTCAGTAAGAAATTACTTTGCATGTTTAAGCGCTCAAGTCAATGGTTTGACCTCCAGAGGTCAAGAAAGGTCACGATAGGCTATTTTCACTCAAATATGCAATGCTTAAGAAAACTGGGCATAACTCCTATGCTATTAGAGCTATTGAGATCTGGTTAAGTATATTTGATAGACAATTGTCAGACCTTTTTCCGTTATTTGTAATGTAATGACCTCCCGCCAGTATTTTGACCTCCAGAGGTCACCTCGTGACCTGATATGACCTGAAGTCACGGAAGGTCATAAAGTGATCTTGCCATATATCAAATAAAAGCCAGTGACAAGACAAACACGATGGTGTTTGTTTCAGCGCTCTGGCTTAATTAGGTGAAAATTTATTGTCAAAATACTGTTTTTGACCCCTGGTGACCTTGGATGACCTTGGAAAAGTCAAAGGGGAAATATGACTCCTGGTATCCGTGAAAGGGTGTCCAAAAACGCTGTTCTGAGCAGTCTGAGTATTTTCAATCATTTTTGTGGCTTTTATATCATGAGACAGCTTTTCCCCATGTTTTTCCAATGGGAGAGGTCGCCTCGTGACCTGACCTCTGGTCACGAAATCGAAAAATCCCGGATATATACGTTGTAGACCCTGAAAAGGTCATGAATTGTAGCAAGTTTCAAATTGATCAACTAAGAAATGTAGCTCTTATAGAGCTTCAAAGTTGAAGTGAGGTGACCTTGGTTGACCTCGCCTGTTGACCTGACCTTGGGTGATTTGGGGTAAAAATTTTCAGGGATGGTGGGAAAATGATGAGGTGGGAGATAGAGCCCTCAATCGCGGTGCTGCGTTTTTTCGTTTTTCTGCTGTCCCGAAAAAACCTTAGGAGGGCCATCGATGGCCCCCGGTGGGGCGAGGGTTAACACGCGCACATTGACGGGGGCGGTTACCCACCCCCTCAAGACGACGGGATAAAATGGCGGCGCGTAGCGCCGCCGTACTTGGCTTACTTTTTCTGATTATTTTTACAACTTTTATCAAAATTTTAAGGTTAGGTCGTTTCAGGTCATGTCACCAGTACACGTCAAGTGGCCTGACCCAAAAGAAAGTTTAAGGTAGCATAATTCAGAACCGGGTGAACTTATCCGATTGGAACTCATATCAAATAATGGGGCAGCTGAGTTCTCTAAAATATCTTCCAGTATTTTTAATATCGATGATCCAAGGTCTGGTACGGTTCATGATCTCTCTGTTGGAAATTCCGAATGCAGTCATTTTCTCACTGTAGCAACTTATGCACAATATTGAAACAAAAGGGAAAGAACCATTCAGATTGGTAAAACATATTTATTTTGTCACTGACCACCCAATTGTTCCATCAACTATCGTCTTCTAAGGTTCATGAAGCATCAGTTAGAAGAAGATGCGAGCAAGCACTGCACACTGCGCAGGGTGAGGCAACGGCGCCTACCCATAATGCGGCTGGTTTTTCATGTCTAGAAGTAGATAACCACGGTTTTTATTTTTGTCTCATAACTCTGAGATGTTCTCTTTCACACCCTTGCGTCAGTTTTCGAATAAAAGCTGAAGAACACATGTTTTAACCAACGTTCTGATTGAACGTTAGTTAAAACGTTCTGATTGAACGTTATTGATTTCTCGAGCTTTAAGACAGCAATTCCCAGCGCTGAAGCAGGGCGTGAAAAGACAGCATAATTGATAGGAAACACAGTTTCAACACCCTCTTTCATCAACCAGTTCCTTGCTCCATCGGCGATCATCTTCAGGTCAAGGTCATGGCGTGCGAGGTATAGGGAGAAGCAAATAGCCCTTGCACACCGCGCAGGGTGCGCCAACTGCGCGTACCCACGATATATTCTACTTGTTTTGTTGTGTTTAGAAGCAAATACCCACGGGTTTTATTATTGATCTTAATTTTTTGAGCCGTATGGTTTCTCGTGATACTGTTAGTTTTGAAATCGACGCTTAAGAACTGTTTTAAACCACTTAATTTTCTTAATGATTACAACTTTTTTGGTAGAATGAAATATTTCAAAACTGTCACCATTGTTTTCATTGGCTCATTTCAAACACTTTGATGCATAGTTTTCCCATTTATCATTGTTTTTATTGGGTAAAATAGCCATAAAAACCATTGCTGCATCGACAAAGTGTAAAACTGCCAGAGGATATAACTTCTGAGCCCCTGCACATAGCGACCTAAAAATTTCACCGACTTATTCTGGGCTGCCGTTAGCCCCATGGACAAAGTTTGAAGAAAATGGAAGACATGAGGGTGTGAAGTTGACCATCCCGTGTGGTGAAATATCGTGGAATGCCGCAGTTCGGAAAAGTAACGCTATTTGTATTCCCTCATTTAAAGCCAGCATGACTTTTCGATAATTACCGGAAAATCTACCAATACCAATATTGTTTGGATATAAAGTAGTAGCTGCCACCACTTATGTTAGAGTGGCTGCAACCCAAAGTGTTCTGAGGTTATTAATATAATAACGCGATTTGTTATTGGGAAACCCAGATATCAGGGATGTGGATATGATGCTGCGAGAGATGAATATGCAACCGCCATTAGATAATTGTATTTTGGCTGGAAAGCCACCAGCTGAGATACAGTTTTTCTCAGAGCCAGAGTCACCACCATAGGCGGATTCAGGGGGCAAAGGGAGGCAGGTGCTCCCCGATCGACCCTTAGCACCCCCTGAAATGGTCACGGCGCCTACCATGAAAGGTCGATGTCACCCCCAAATAAGATAAGATATCGCTTCCCACTCCCCCCCAGCTTCCAGGATGCGAAAATCAGCGCCCATCGATAGGATTTGGCGCCCACCTGATTTTTTCCGGTCAAAAGTGGCGCCCCGGAAGATGCCCCCCCCATTGGCAATACTGGCTGCAAGCATAAAGCTGGTATTTTTATTTTAACCCATCGGTTAACGTAATTTCCAGCTTATTTCCATTCTTGGTGGGCCCCTTCCAAACGAAAGGGCCCCCTCGGGCTCAGCACCAATTGGAAAGAAATATGTGGTTACGCCCCTGGCTTTGTTGACCCGCTCCGGGACCATAGGGGCCGCACGCAGACTTGCATGGGCCCTCTGATTTGCGTTAGGATGCTTTTGACTCCGAGGTTGTACGTGTCCGCAAGTTTGTGTAGGCCTTTGTGGAGAACACCCATCGAAGTTTTGTTTAGGTCCCTCGATTTATACGGATGGTGAACCACCTCGGACGTTTCTTAGTTTTCCGCACATGGTTGCTGGGCCCTCGAAGTTGTGTGGAGTTTTGTGAAGTGCAAGAGGGACAGGCCTTAAAGTTTTGCGGGCCCTGAGATAATTTTGGCCCACCTGAAGTTTTGTGGGCCCTTGAATAGCGGGGAGAGCTTTGAAGGTTACGATTTACCAACTCCTGAAGTTATATAGCGTCACCAACTCTCACCCGGTTGGAAGGGTATATTGAGGATCAGGAAGTTGTTGTTCAGTATAGGAATAAAAGTATGCATGTCAGATAGGGAGTTGGATAGTATAGGAATAAAAGTACGCATGTCAGATAGGGGAGGGGGATAATAATAGTACGTACGGGTATTGTAATGATGGTAAAAAAGAAGTTTTGGTTTAAACCCAGTGCCACTCAGGTGATGATTTGGGTCAGATGGGGATTTGAAGCACAAAATATTTGGCCCTCCCCTACAAATAAATTCGGCCACGTCACTTTTTGGTCAACGTCCCCCCGGTGACCACATCAAGCTACGTCACTTTTCGGCCAGTCCCCTTCCTCCCCTTCGGCGAGTAGTGCCATTTATCTACAGACCTTTTGTTCTAAAAGCCTTCTGTTCTAAGAATGCCTTTAGTGTATTTAATTTCAACGACTGGCTGACTTAACACGCGCATTGACGGGGGGCGGGTACCCGCCCCCTCGGGTTTTTCGGAGACAGCAGAAAAACGGCGGCGCGTACGCGCCGCCGTAGTTGGCATACCTTTTCCCTCATCATTTTTACAGCTTCTGTGAAAATGTTAAGGTTAGGTCATCTCAGGTCAGGTCACCAGTACAGGTCAAGTGACCCGACCTCAAAAAAAGTTTAAGATAGCATAAGTCGGAGCAGGGTGAGCTTATCCGATTGAAACTCATATCACATAATGGCCCCACCGAGTTCTTTAAAACATGTGTCTGGTATTTTTGATATCGATGACCTAAGGTCAGGTACGAGGCATGACCTCTCCATTGGAAATACATGGGAAAATGGTTTTTACGGAATAACTCAGTAACGGATAGTGATAGAGCATTTATTTTAGCTGCATTAGACTCGCCCGGGCTTTGCAGTTCTAATGATATGCATTTTATATAATTTGACCCTGACCTGACCTCAGGTCAGGTCAAATCCTTGATTTGACCTAGCAAGGGCAAATTATATATCATTCGATTCGGCTTGTTAAGAGGATTCATATAGTTCAAGTCGCTTTGCTCTATCTTTACTTGTTCAGATGAAATGGCCGAAAAACTGAATTTACATTTTATCCCTATGACGGCATGTTTTGACCTCTCGTGACCTTAAATGTGGCCTGACAAAAAATGGTTCAAATGTTTTCGATGGAGAAGTGGATGGGCAGCCCAACACCGTTTACCGTTTTTCGCTACCTACCGTGGTTCTCGAGATTTTAGAGGGGCGGGTACCCGCCCCCCCGTCAATGCGAAGGTGGCTCAGACCCCGTCAATGCGCGTGTTAATAAATACCCGAAACATATCTTGAGTTTTTTTACTGCGCTGGTATGGGGCCAGGAAGTCCTCTCCTGGCCCCGAGGGTGTCCTTTACCCCTCCCCATTTGGCTATCTTCTAGAAGGGTTGAAAAACTGCAAATGATCATGTTGTATTCAGGAAAATGTTTTATGATAATTGTGCGCGAGCCGTTCTGAACAAGCGGAACGCAGTATTAGGAGTATATAAAAATACTTTATTTAATAAATGCTTTGAAATATAACCCCCGGGATGGGTATGGCTGTACTGAAGCCTCTTATGGAATGCATTTTGTATATTTCTGTTGATTTCTTATCGACCACTCCTTGGGGCTCTGCGGACGCCGGCGGCTGTTTATTTTGCCGCTGGGCTGTCGCGGCAGAGGTGGGGCGCCCTGAGGCCGTCGACACGCGCGCCACCTTCCAGACCGCAATGCGCCCAGATAAGGCGGCCCAGTGGGAGCATAAGCTTCTCAGAACTGGTAACTAACTAGATAACGTACCAGAGTACGTCCAGCTGTGTAATATTAACAACCATTCCTTCTTCTGTTACGTTTCGCTTGACAGTTCCAGGGTGTACTATATGTACTTCGAAGATGCAATACCTACCGTCACCAAAAATGTAAAACTCAGATGCTATTTGGATGGTTATTTACTGCACCGATAATCAAGTAGGTATAAACCAAAGTTCCAGAACGACGTCACTCGAAAATGTTCCAGAAACAGTTTGTCCTGTCATTTTTTCCTTTCTTTTCCCAACAAACGAAACGCAACCAATGAAACAAAAACGGTGAGGTAAATGAGGCAAGAGCACAGGAGATGACATTAACACACTAAACATATATGTTTCATGATTGTTTCACCATATTCCTTTAAATTTTGTTCGGAATCGATGTAAATATTTTTGGTGAGCATGCTTGGATGCTTTTGCAAACATCATTCTTGCTCAGGGGCGGACGCAGACTTGAGTTTTGGGGGGCCAAACCCATGTCTGCCTCTCCTCCTGGGAGGACGTGCAATTTGGGTGCTCGACAGACCTAGTATAAGCTACCTCGCCGAGTGCATGATCGCTCTCCTGGGGGTGGGAGGGTGGGAGAGCGAAGATTTTTTGCTCTACATTTTTAGTGTAAACACCTTTTTTCAAAAACTTCTCCAGTGCTTTGGGGGGCATGGTCGGAATGCGTCCCACCTGCGTCCAGCAATGTTCTTGCTTCTGATATATTGAGGGGGTTAGATATTTGCATTTATGAAACATTAAAAAGCGACAAATACAGCGCCTCAGATGCAAATAAAACAGAAATGTGGCTACATGTGTGGCGCCCAGACTACTAGATGAGTGTTCTTAAAGCTCTAGCTGATTGGTGGGCACATATATCATTTCTCCACCGTCACTTTTCTACAATTCTACCAAATACTGCATGCTTTAAGGTTTGATGTTTGTTACCTATATGCTCAGTGCCCAGCTAAATAAAACCTTGAAATTCCCTACCGGGCTAGGCAGTGGATTTCCATCTCTGGATGAGGGGTGCCCAGTCACCCAGTATGTTTTTCATATTAGGCAGTGCAACTTGATTTCGTGTGTTTAAGGCGGCTGTATTGTTTTAAAACAGTCTTATAATGCAATGATTCTCTTAACGCTGTCGTAATTGACAGTTCTCGGATTTGGGTACCCCCAATGTTTTTTTAAGCCATATTGGTATGATAGATTCATTAATAGCGCCCCCTTAAACAAAAACATTTATTTATATCATCTATATCTTTCGCGTCTTGTCATAGAGTTTTATTTTTTCGCGTCATGACATCAGGACGATGAGATGCGCTAAAATATCGACAGCGTTTTGAGTCCCTACTGAAGTTTTGTATTCTTTCTCCATCCAACACGAAGCAAAGCATTCGGCGCCATATGACCCTAGATGTCGCAACGCCCGAAAAGACTAAATATAAAGATGATCATGGAGTAAAGCATCACATGCTTCCCTCTTCTGGCATATCATCTGGCTGTACTTCGGCAGCGTCCTCTTTTAGTCATATCTCTCTATAACTCGTCCGACGGTTAAATTTTAATTTTATGTACGCTTCTCTCCTCCTACCTCAGTTACGGGCCGAGCCCCCCCCCCTCTTCTCAACTCAGCAACAATCCCTCTCACGACACTCCTGACTTCAGTGAACTCAGCCGCTGGCTAGCCTGTGCTGGCTCTGCCGCCGTCCCGCCTGTACCGAAAAGCAGCCTCGGATGGTGAGGCAGATAATCAACCCAATAGAGAGGAAAGTATGGCGAGGAATGTTCCAAAAAGATAATGTCTATATATTTCTTCGTTCTTAGTTTAAACCCTATCATTTTCATGGAGAGATTTCCGCTAAATTTCTCGCAATACAAGTGAACGCGCCTCCACCAATCATCGGCCGCCATCCGCTTGGCGCCGTTTGCCTGCGGGGCAAAGGTTAGAGAGGTCACGCTGGGCACCGCTGACGCCGATTTCAAGCTTCGATGAGGAAGGGTCACGTGGCAGATTATAAAATGTGGTGTTCAGAATGGAGGTGGCTGTGCCTGCTGTTGCACTGAGAGAGGGTACAGCTGTAGGAGACATTCTGTGCACGTGGGTGGATAAATGGGTTCAGGTGCTTTTGCAGTGTGCGTTGTCGATAGCACTGAAAAAAACATGAGTTCAGTATGTGAATATGCTTGGCAGGGAAAATTGCAGCCACCGATTTCGAGCAATTGTGTATTTTTGGCATCAGGGTATATGACGCAGCTTTTCTAGACTCTTTGACCAACACACACACTTATTGACAATACAACGCACACGGTGCATGTGCCATGTACGCCTAGTTGACATTTCATGCATATGCAACACTGGTAGTTTAAGATGATAGGTAGAGGGATAAGTAGTTTTGACCGTGTAAACAAGGAGAGTCCAAGGAAAATAAGGGAATGGACGAGGCAGTTAACTGAGTAGGTATGTCTTTTTTAGTGGCATGAACATCACTGTATTTCTTAAGCATGGGCCATTCCCCTATCACATCCTTTCGATGCCGCCGCTACTCTGTCTACAGGGAGCTAAACGTCACTGCACGTCCGTCTTACCCCGGTTATCCGACGATCTATCTTTAGGTATTAAAATTGGCTCGTATGTTAGTGTTTTGCTCCTTATCTCCCGGGTGACGTCGTGTTCCTAGTTAGTTATTGTTTATCATTATAATTAGTTGTCAATAGTCGTATACCGTTATAAGATCAAGACATTCAACACGCCGCTTTCGAATTATGCCTAATTGGTGGAACTAAGGATGTAAGTGACGTCACAAGTGGTGTGAAATATTGAAAATATCCCTGGTCGCCTCAAGTATTGATGGTTTTGAATCCTAGAAAAATAAATTACTTTTTGGTAGATGCTGATTTCTCTAGCAAAAATATTTGTTCTGACTAAGCATTGGTACGAAGATAGAAGAGACACCAATGAAGCATTGGTATTCTTTCCGTTAACGTCAAATCAATCTTTCGAACCGCGAATGTTTTCGAGTGGAACTTTTTTGGAAATGTTCAGAATGTTAAATTTTCATTGTGAAATCTATGTAGCACGGCACATGCCAGTCAAAGCGGCAGATGAACAGACTTGAATTGTGATGGGATGCTGCTCGGACTTTAACCCTCGCGCCGGTGGGGATGTTTGATAACCCACTCGGTTTTTTTCCGGCGGCACGAAAAACAGCGGCGTGAAGCGCCGCTGTGCTTGGCATACCTTATCCTTGACTTATTCCGAAACTTTCTTGAAACTTTAAGACTGATTTATCTCAGGTCAGGTCACCAGTGCAGGTCAAGTGACTTCACCTCCAATTTTTTCTAAGATGGCATAAATAAGAAAGCGGTGAATCTATCGAATTGAAACTTATACCACGAAATGGCCCCACCGAGTACTGCAACATATATTCCAGGATTTTTCATATCGATGACCTAAGGTCCGGTACGGATCATGACCTCTCCGTTGGAAAAGCATTGAGAAAACCAGAACTGGGCTGTGTAGCTACAACTGAGAATGCCTTCACATTCTCCATATCGTAGTATCCTGGGCCTCTTTCTAGGCTCATTTTGCAATTTTTGACCTGTTATCTCTGAGAGGTCATTTGGGCTACTTAAACAGATTTTCAGACTGGGGTCAATAACGTCGTGGGAAATGACGATAAAGCTTTTATTTTGATACCATTACATTTTGATCGTTATTGCAAGTCGAATGGTGTGCATACTGACTATGCTATTTTCTTTTTTTAAAATTAACCCAGATCAGAAAGTGACCTTGAACTGACCTCAGGTGAAGTTATTTTTTTGTTTTGACCTAGTATAGTCAATGACTATATGACTATTAGTCATATTATACAGCATTCGATTCGCCGTAGCGAGATGAAGCAAATGGTGCTTAAAAATTATTCTAACTCGACTCTGTCCGACGCTAGAGCCCGGAAACTCTTGCGTAGGGTCAATGATCCGGATGTCCCCTCTCCCCCAGGCCCCTGTGGCTGTATTTTGGTGATATCCCTGGACTGCAGGGAACGTGAGGCCAACGTTGGCTAATCGCTCAGTTCTTACTAGAGCCGCTGGAGTACACATTCAGAGCTAGCGTCATCTACCATAGGTAAGTCTGTCTTACCGCGTCATCTATCTTCAAAAGGGGGCAGTCTAGTCGCAACTCCTTGAAAATAAGGACTTGAAGCATATTCTAATGTGCTTCGTCCATTGTAAGGTCTTTGTGAGGGGTGGGAGCAGGAGTGCTGTTGGAATTTACTAATAGTTACCGTCACCACCTAGCAAAACCCAGAATATGTGTAACTGGAGTTGATGTTTTTCAACGGGAAGCTGAAACATGATTTTGCATTGGTGCGAAATCATGATATGTGGCATTGCATATTTTACCGGTCGATAAAACAACACTGGTGAGTAAGACATGCAATGCCACGTACAATAAGCAGTAAATTCACTTTGCAGGCTTAAGTTAGTACGTATCCTAACCGTTTGCTGTGAGACAGAACAAATACAGGACAACGGCGGCACAGTGTTTAAGGACCGTGCGACTCACGCAATGGTGGACCCGGCTGAGGGGTCGAATATGGCTACTGTCGTATGGCGCTACAACTGTTGCCATATGGGAGAGCCGTAGCATCATATGGCACTGGCTGTGTTCTACTCGTCGGCCAAGATCCACCATTGCACAAGTCACACGACCCCTTGAACGCTGTGCCCCGAATGTTTTGAAGGGTGGATCATGAGATTTGTCGCGCCATGTAATGTCTAAGCAATTTCATTTTTATAAGATTAGAACCTTGGCACTAAGACCTTGCACCCACAAGTTCGATATTTTAGTCCGTTTTTCCGCTACTTGCTTAATGGTAGCGGCGAAGCATGCCTTAAAAAATTGTAGTGACGCACTCCTCTGCAGGTATCATACCACGTTGTTCTACAATAAAAAATATACGAAGGGGGTTATGAGCTGGATACATCCTCATCGGATGGACCAGAAGGTATGTTTGTGTTTCACGCATTTTAAAACTTTATATTCATCTGGAAAAATTCAGTGCTGAACTGATTCCGTGCTCGCTTTTTTGCTCCCGCAAGCTCTGTCACATGAGAACCAAGACCGGAAAGACTCAGGAAAATAACTTCCCGGTGTTTTCTTATTATAAGAAGGATGTGGTAGACATTTATAAGTGGCATACCAGTTTATTTTTTTACATTTGGAGCTATACACGTGAATTTCGGACATTAAGAGATTTACAAGAGCATGCAAACAGGTGTGGATGAGATACATATTATACGAAAGGTTAGAGTGGGTACTGGGAGGGTCTGTGGTGCAGCCAGCAGGGGACGGGAAGACAATTTATGTGTCCGTCTTCGTCCCTCTGTTGACAGGTGAAAGTTAATTTTTTTCCTGATGTAAACAGTAATAACAGATGTCTTTTGGCGTGGAATATATGTACATACATCTGCCTTACATGTAATGGAATAAGACACTAGAGGACTGTGATGCACTTATTTGGATGAGAGACA
This sequence comes from Lepas anatifera, assembly GCA_034440635.1. Taxonomy (NCBI): domain Eukaryota; kingdom Metazoa; phylum Arthropoda; class Thecostraca; family Lepadidae; genus Lepas; species Lepas anatifera. The sequence goes on along the minus strand of JAOTON010000708.1, from coordinate 932,520 downwards.
GCATTATTAAAAGGGTAAAACAGGTCTTCGAACATCTAATGTTTTTTAGGCTTTTCTATGATTAACTACGACGGGGTACGAAACACGCCACCCACACTCACACACGCACACACTCACAGTCAGTCACATGGGGAGAACAACCCGCACACGATGCTTGATCACACCTCACCAGCAGTGGCGGATCCAAGGGGGGTCAAAAAGGCATTTGCCCCCCCCAACGGAAAAGCTCGAAGCAAAACTATGTTTTTGCCCCCCAAAAAAACGAACGTTCTCCTTTTTCCCCGACTCCTTTTTAATTTATAAGCAATGTTTTGGTGCTTCAACTCTCGACTTCAAATAGAACCAGTTAAGTTCAGTGGAAATCTGGGCCTTGGATAGGAAAAAATATATCGGTCTTTTTTGCTTTTTGCTCTAAATATCCGGACCGGTAAGTCATATTTCAGCGTGATTTGCACTGCGTGAGTTTTTTTTTTTGCTTTGGTTTGCCCCTCCCAAACCGACCGGCTAGATCCGCCACTGCTCACCAGACCTAAAGGACCTGCAGTGCGCGTGCGCTGGAGGGTGAGCCAACGGCAACGGGAGGCCGTCGGCCCCGTGTCAAACGAAAAAAAGGACATGTAAAACATTTAGCGGTGAATAAGGCATTTAACGTTAAATTTATATTGGATGAAAAGGTCAAGTGAAATCGAGACAATATTTGGCTGACACCAGCATCAACAGATCGCCAAAAAAACTCGAGACAAGATTTCGCCGACAACAGCATCAACAGGTCTTTTGTCCAGGTTTTTGTTTTTTATATATAATATATAATATAAATGTAAAAAATAAACTGTCATGCTAATGATCAATCTTTACTACAATTTTCTTTCTAATAATGATCCCAGAAACAGTCCGAATAATTAAAACGTTATTTCATTGTGTTTGCCTTTACTCCAGAAATCATTATTTTGCAAGGCAAGAAATAATATCAGTTCCTTCAGTTTTGGTTTCATCACTTTGTTTAACTCATGCCTTCCCTTAGTTCATTGTTTTGGGTTTCCTTAATTTCACATCTTTTGTTACCTCAATTTTTATTTTTGGAGGTTACTCCTTTCATTGATTTGTCCTGCCAGTAAAAGTAAGGTAAGTAGATGGGCACGTGAATTTCACAGACTTTAAAAAAGACAAAACAAACAATGTCTCGCGCACACTCATTTCAAAATTGACCTGAAGCATATCTATTAGGCAGTCAAATTTTATTGTAATCAAAATTCCTAGTCCTTCTTTAACTTAATACTGATCCAGCATGAAATTTTTGTTCCTCCTTCTGTTGTGCATTGCACTTGCGGCGCTTCTAACGGGTGAGTTTTTCAGTCACCAATCCAATGAGCTACACACACTGTACTTCTCGTAACTTCTTTGTCCGAAAGTGTCACCAGTATTACTGCTTCAATAAGAAGTGTTTCGTTGTATTATAAGCGGCTTTTCAAGATTTTTTTAGTACCAGTTAAGGTAAGAGTTAACACCCGCACTGCAGAGGAAACTGGCACTAAAGCGCACTGGAGGGGGCCTGTTAGGCCCCCTAAGATCTCGGAAACTAAGAGGCGTATAAAAACGTCAATTGGGGGGTGGGTGGGGTCTATGGTGATCTACACTATTAGTAGTTTTCATTTACCTAGGTCAATATCTTCAAGGCCAAAAGAGGTCATAAAGGTCAATATTGGTCATGCTGGGGAGCTATTGGGAAATGCCGTGATTTTGCGTAAAAAGACGGGAATAAGCTAAGGCGGACCAGAATCATAGAGGGAAGGTTGCAAAAAATATTCCCTTCAATTTTTAGGCCAAGATCATTCAAGGTCATTGACTTAGGAGGTCACAATATGGTATGCTACCTATAATGTACACTATGACTAGCACTATAGCAACTGTTTGGCGGGAAATGAGGATTGACCTTTACCAATGACCTTTTAAATTGACCTCTGACCTTGACCTTTACGTTGAGGTACCTTATTTATGACTTCATATCATAAAATACGTCAGACCGGGTAACGCTATTCGATCAGAAGCGCTGGGGTCAATGACCTTGAAAGTGCAGATATGACCTTGACCTGCGACTTTTGAACTTGACCTTCTTTGAGGTGACCTTGACATATCGTCCCGGTTATATGGCGTTGATGTCACCACTTGGTCTCTAGTGCAAGTGATCTGGTCCGACCGCGCGGTCGCAGCGATCTCAAAATGCAGGTCTGACTTTGAAAGCCTGTAAGTCAAACAATTTTGACCGATTTCAAAAACTCTTTCACCGATCGACGCGCTGTTAAATTCTCTCAAATATAGGCAAGTATCGTTTTCTGACAACCAGCGGTTCTCCGGCCACCTTGGAGAAAGCAGCTTGGGGACCTCCTAGGCCTCCCCCAGGGCGCGTGTTAAGGTAGATACCAGTTAAGATAATTACCGCTTAAGTCAAGTGTTCAAATTTTGCTGCAACGCGTTGGACCGTCCTGCGAGGCGTTGCAGTAGTACGTTTGGGTGTCCTAACCAAAAACGTGGGATGTTGTGGCAGATTGGCGACCTGCAACGCGGTGCAACTGCGTGCTTTTTGGTTAGGACACCGTATAACATAATAATTGCTTAGAATGATCCAATTGCCTAATGTCCCAAAGAATAGGATTTGAATAATAATGGCTTGTACTGTTTATCAGCCCCCACCCCCTTCTCCACTCTAACTAAACATATATATAGTGCCTGGCAAGCCCTTTGCGATCCCGATCCTTATCAATTTAACAAAACTTCACACTCTTTATGTACCTATATGGAAAGCTGTTAATGCCTCTTTAGTAGATGTCACCAGCTTTAATGCATTAAATTATGTACACACATCCATTTCCTTATTATGCTCTTTTTGATCCCGAAATTTGCAGCTGTCTTTTGATTTCTACCTTCTCTTATCTTGCAGGCGTCTATCGCACAATATCTTAATATTGCTATCGTCTATCATATATCTTGGCTGGCCTGCCAAGGGACGTTCCTTGTTCTGTCCTCCCCGATTTGTATTTTTGCATGTCTTTAAGTGTGTATCTCTTCTAATGATAATATTTTATATTTATTAGCAGAAAACAACTCAATCGGGTGCGTGGGTCAAATCAGATTAGAAGGAGCTAAGGATAGCTGTGTCATGCTTCTCAATCGGCAAAATGACATCAGATAAAACCTTTTCCAGATGCACGGCCCTCGCGTCGCTATGTGAGAAGATACGGTTACAATCACCACCACCACCACCACCACCACTACCATCATGGCCACAAGAACCACGACAATGATGATGACGATGATGATGATGATGGTGACGACGACGATGGAGAGGGCTGGAATAGGGAAGACCCAATGGCCCTAAATGCTAACTCTGGAAGAGTTGTGAAGAAGATTGCGCATCTATTGAATAAACAAATTAAAACAGAAGTACAAGAACAAATTAACGACAAGGTCCATGATCATATCGTTGAGCCCATTGACAAGGTATTGGATTAATTTACTGCTCGATTGTGTGGGCAGCACCGAGTATTTTCCACCAATGTCTGCGCAAAAATGAACATCAAAAGTAATGGTTTATATACATCAAACTTTTAGTTGCGACTGTGTGAAGTCCTGTTAATGAAAGCAACGCAGTCTTCTGTGGACTGTTTCAATTTCTCGTGAAATATGTGTTAATAACTATGTGCAGAATTTATGAAGAAAAATATATTGCTGGAACTTCGTTCGTTGATTCGGTCAACAACCTCCCGATATTTTAGGGCAATAACAAAGTGTCATTAACCCATCTTATTTTATAGATATATGTAGGTAAAAACCGGTGGCGTAGCCAGAGCTCCAGCTTGGGGAGGGGGCACACCACCCAGAAAAGCAGCCTGGGAGAAAAAGGGCACTTTTGCTGATGATGCTTACTAAAGATACTTTCAGATCTTGTTTATCGACTTTTGAACACATTTGGCCCCAAGAGAATCCAAACCAGACACTGAGGGAGGGAAAGTTAGCTACAATAATTGAAAAATAATTTTTTACAAAACTGCCAAAAACATATCAGTGGCAAAAACGCTGCCAGCCTTCGCACATTTAAGGACGATTGAGCTGACTGATTCTGCCCCTGGACTGCTACAGGGGTTTCATAATGACTGATATTTTTGAATTGATCAGAATACAGGTATGAATAGGTTGCTGTAGTATGATTTGAATATCAATCGAAAGCAAATTTCGGGACATTTACGACTTTACGTATTTTGATAGTTGTTTTTATATTTTTACCAGTTGAAAACAGCCCTAAAAATGAGTTGAAAATACAGTTTTTGCCTTCATCAAAAATTTTCGCAGAAATCACGCGCGTATCACGTGACAAGTATCACGCCAATGACACTGCAAACATTACATCGCTACTGCGGTATGTAACAGTCCGCACGCACATTGCTTCTGGCAATTAATTCTAAAAACAACACATTTCTTATGCTTAAGAAAGCTCAGGTCCAAGCAAAAAATCCACCAATTGGCCCATGTCCTTTGTTCTGCGGTGGGGTCTTTTGCGCTGTGTCCGCCGCATCCGGTCATTCATATTTAAGGTCGGAGAAAAGCTTGAGCCAAAAACTTTAAACTTGAACTGTTAATTGCAGCATTGAGACACACAAAATAACATTTTAAGATTTACACTTTTAAAAACCATAGTCCTCTTCCTCCTCCTTTACCATATATCTGCCTCCGTAGGTTTCCAGGTTTTCTTCACTAGGGGATTCGCGGTCTGAGGTACCTTGCCAGCTCTGGGTCTGACATGGGGTCCCGTGAGCACTTGGAAGGCAGCTCTGATGCCGGCTCACTCTCCTTCCTAGGGGATCTACCAGCCATGTCCCTGAACATGGCCCGGTATCTAGCCAAACGGTTTGCAGGAGCTATATTACTGAAACTTGTACTTTTGATGTGCATGCTTACCTGCCATTTTTTGCGCCAAAACCTTGTTAGAGTGCTGCTCGCATCATTTTTCGAGTACATCTAAGATGGATGAAAACACTTGATACTAATAAAATTTGTTGTTTGAAAAATGCCCCTCAATTCACCATTAAAATGACCGTTTTCTTCGATGGCTTTAAAGGATTTTTAGTCCTTTACTAAACGTTTTAAAAATATTATTTCTGAAACACCCTGTATATAGCTTTAAACCACTGCAATCCGATAAATGGTTGCTGAGATATTGAGGTTTGAAAAACGGTACCAACCTAAATCGCGCTCGGTGAACTTCTATATATCGATTAGGTGGATGCTTTTGTGACTAAGCTTCCCCGTGTGGACCGATTGTACAAATTTATGATTGTTTCTGTGGACCCATTTTGGTAATCTTGCTTGGATTCTGTGGACCCATCTATAAATCTATAATGTTTAAAGTGGACTCATTTCAGGAGTATGAATGAGCTTTAGAGGACTTTTCTGTTGAATCTTGAGTCGCTACCGTGGACAACTATCCTTTTTAGGTGATACGGATGAACATGCAGAAAACAGCAAAACTTGGAGAGGAAAGTTTGATTTTTTTATAACTTTTTACTTACACTGGGTGGGGTAGGTATTGCTGCCCTCAGACAAGGACAAGTCATCAGCATTTCGAGTTAAAATGATAGGTTATTTTACTCCTCTGATTGAATCAAGTTCAACAACAGATCTTGAATTGATTTATCTATCTCGTTATACTGACCTTATTCGAACTGATATATCAACACAACCACAGCAGTATTTTTGACAAATAGGCCACATGAGAGGAAGCGGTGTTTATGACTGATGCGTCATAACGAGTGTTAGAAAAGCGGTGGATTAAAAGAAAGGAAGCTTTCAGGAAATCCACGGCTTTGATTACGCCATTCTGTATGCACGGCGATATTGGTGGTGGGTACTTGTTGCCGGTGAGAAGATTGATTGCTTGCTTCGGCCTGTCTTTTGTATTTTACTAGCGATCATCATGGATATCAACACAAGCGGTAAGCGATGATTCAAATAGCCGAAGTAATAAGTTTTGAAGGGAGGAGCAGATGATGAGTTGCTAAGATTCCCGGCCTCTCCGAATCGAAAAAAACACGAAGATCTCAGTGTTCAATAATCTTCAGTGTTTTTACATTTCCGGATTCGAGGAGACAGATCTTAGCCAAGTAATACTGTATTTCCTGCTTGACCCTGGCTGATAGAGATGGCAGCCAGAAGGAGTTAGTGAGCAGTGAATTGCGCCCAGTCCTTACCTTATTGGTTGGGAACTTTATACGGCTCAAGGGCCTAAAGCTGGTTCCCAGTATGCAGAAGGTGGCAGGTTTAGCCAGGATCTCTTTGGGGCAGCCTCGGAGCAGACCTACCAGTTTGGGGCAGCTTTTGCCAATCTTTGGGGGGCGTAAGGAAACTTTGTGGTAGAAGCTGACACTTGGAGCAGCACTGACACGGAGGCGAACAGCACCCAAAAATACGAAAAAGTGATTTGTGTTTTTCATCGGCTTTCCTGCCGTTTTAGAATGAACATTGAAGTTGCAGTGGAGAGAAAAGTGCCCCAGCAACCAAATTTATCCCCCGATTGTTTATCCCAGTGCTTTGACCTCCAGAGGGCACCTCTTGACCTCACATGACCCCAGGTCACGGAAGGTCATAAAGTAGTCTTGCTGTATATCAAACGGAAGTCAGTGATAATAGATACACGATGACATTTAGTTCAGTGCTCTAGCTAGGTTAGGTCAAAATGTATCGTCAAAATAATGTTTTCGACCCCTGGTGACCTGTGATGACCTCAGATAAGACAAAGGAAAAATATCGGCCCTGGAATCCATGCCAGGTGCTTTTTCTATGGGAAAGGTCGCCTCGTGACCTGACCTTAGGTCAACAAATACAAATACATTTTTTATATTCTAGAGGAGTTGTCAATTGTAGAAAGTTTCAAATGGATTGGCTTAGAAATGTAGCTATGGTAAAGCAAAAAAATTGAAGTGAAGTGACCTTGTTTGAGCTCGCCTGGTGGCCTGACCTAGTGTGGTTCAGGGTAAAAAAATCAGGGATGGTTGAAAAATGATGGGGTGAAAGGTAGACAACTCAATCGTTGTGCTGCTTCTCGGCGTTTTTTCTACTATTCAGAAAAAACTTAGGGGGCCATCGATGGTTCCCGGTGGGGCGAGGGTTAAAACACCATTGCTTCTCTCTTTTTCTGTCTTCTGGTCACCAGGTTCATATTTTCGACTGTGGCCTGGCCCAAAAAAAAACTTTTAGATGTTGATATAATGATATCATCAAGAATCAGTGGTTCCAGCTGTCACACACTGAATTTAGCAGGACACCCTTCTTACCATATTTTCTACAACCCAGCCTTCGGGAAAAATAATAAAAGAAAGGAACATAAGCCGTGGCAGCGGGTAGGAAGATCGATATCGAAGCACTTACGTTGGTTCGTTTTCCCTGCTTTAGCCTTACTACCTTACAGTTATATACTGGAATAGCATGTGCATTATCATTGTTTAAATCGTTTGCTATCGCCATTCAGAGCGAAGACCCTAGGGCACTGTGAGCTGGTAGTGGATGAGGAGCGTAGCCTTAGACCCCTCCGAGATGATGTTTAGGATTTAAGTAGTAGTCTCAAAAAGGTTCCCTTCTTAATAGGAAAAAATTGTGATTAGGTGAAGGTCGTCTTCACCGGGCCTCCCCTGCAATGGCAATTGATTCGACAGAAGAGCCCGAGCCATCCCCTCCCCTCCATAAAACAGAATTGTTAGTACAACGGAAAACTGTACAACTTGCAATGCCACTGTCTCATCACTGTAGTAGAGAATAAATACAAACTTATGAGTTCCTTTATTCTATAAGGTTCTTGTATGAACCGCTGCTTCTGATGAGCCATAAAGCGACGATCGTGACAATAAACCTGATTCCGATAAGCAGGTTGAAAAACTCGATAATGCGTTGACATTTTCCTTTTCGAACTGCTGACGTGTCGACTTGGCCCTGGTGCGCGACTTCCTTGCCAATCATTTTGCACTATGTTGTAAATCTTCGGTAGAGACGACCAGGGTGATAACCTTAGGCATTCCTAGGCTATAAGCAAGGCTGTGCAGAGGATCTAACATGCCGCGGGGCAATTTCTGTTTTAAGGCACTAATTATCATATTTTCGACAAAACCTATCATTTTCATTAATCTGTCACAATTTTTTAACCGATTTAATGAACTAATAGGCTCGTGTCTAGATATGCGTGTCCAGTTGTGGCTCTAGGGCCACAACAAATACTGAGATGAATGCCTTTTTATACCGTCTCTTATTCGACGAAGCCAAAGTTTTCCCCGAATATTTTTGTGGACATACATAAAAAATTCCAGCCGAACACTTTTGCCCCACTAAGATGACTTACAACGAAGAAAGCCGAAACGTTGCAATCTGCATTCTGCATTCTGCTCAATACGTTTTGTTAGGCATTGTAGCGAGTAAGCATTATCAATGGATGGCAAAATTTTACTCATTTTTTAAAATTCCAAATAGGTGAGTATGAGAAAATTTCGTGTCTTCGACTGCACGGACAAGTAATTAGAATTTCTCTGAAATTTACCGTTTAACGATCTCCTAGGACATTTCCCACTGATGCGACGGGCCCTACTGAAGATGCCCCTTTGGACAAAATCGTTCCACCGCCACTGACTTCACTCCTTTTGCAGGTACCATAGATAACATTATACCTGTCGTAAAGATGTTCGTTCAGTCACTGGCGGTGGAACTGTGGGGGGGCAACAGGGCATGGTGCCCCCTTTAATCAGACGTTTTAACACTAATCCCATGGCGTTGACTGGAAAGAAATGGGTTGAAAAGGCTATGGAAACCCACCCCTTAAATTTGGACGTTCCGGCGTCACTGCGTTCAGTCCCTTACCGAGAAGTCGAAGCCTTCGTGTCAAGTTCAGGTTTTCTCTAATCTGCAGGGTATGCTTAATTGTACATACTTAGGTATAAACATACAGCCGGTTCTATTCTAATTGGTAGGTATAAGGCCGCGGTCGTTTTTACGAAGTTTCCTGCCGACACCATTCTTGCCTCACCTGCTACGTTATTACTTGATGCATGAACTGACGTGTAAAAATACTTCATGGGGTTCAAAATTCGAAAGTTATTAAGAAAAGACGCAGAAAATAATCGGGATTGGCGAAAACACTATTTTGTCCATAATTTTCCAAATTGACGTCTCATCCAGTTTGCAGGGGCCCACATTTAAAGGGAATGTCGCACCTAGGTTGAATCCTGGAAATTAGTGTAATTAGGGTAACTTAATTAATGGTAATTAAGGGTACATGAGGGGTACATTGCAGATAGGTTTTAGCTTTTTTGTACGGAAATCTCGAGTTCCAAGACAAATGATATATTGAGTACCGGGTTTTCCGACTTCCTTTACAACTTGGCTATCTCAGTTAAAAGCACGTTATGAAGGTGCCACATTCTCTTTAAAGAGCTCGTAAAAATACATTACTAGAGATGCAACCTTTTGTGAGGAGTGTTATCGTTTTTAAGATTTTTCTTAAAACAACTGACACCAATTCTGGTTATCTTCTGGTTATCATCATCATAGCGACGACATTGGAAGGGCCACTGCGATCAAGTGGAAATGCTCGATAAATACAAATACAAAAAAAACAAAAAATGTTTGCTAATACCTACTTATCAGTGTGGAACCGGCTGTACCTACATGTTTTCAGATTAGTGGTAGCTTGGTGATATTAGAGCACGTGAATATTGTATAAAATTTCAGAACGATTAAACAACAATGCATTCAGCAGACAATTTTCAAAATTACTCCGAAGTTGTTTAGGTTTTCACCATTAGGCTCAAAATTTATAGTTTTCAAGACTTAAATACTTAACCAGGATGAAATTTCTGTACCTCCTTCTGTGGTGCATTGTACTCTCGGCGCTTTTGACAGGTAAGATCTAGAGAAACAACAATCGAGATGTCCCAAGCTTTATTGCTCTCGAGTATTTTGTTAGGGCCGTCGCTTGACCTTCCTCCCTCAGCTGGAAAACCAAATTAACCACAGACAGCTTGATTTTTGGTAAACTTTCCAAAAGTGACCACAATCAATCATTAGAAATAGAGTATTTCACGAAAAATTGCGTTGGGGAATTGCGGATTTCACTTCATAAGCGGTAGGCAACAGCATTGAGAGCAGAAAACAGTTGGAATATTTTGAATCGGCTGTCAGTTGATGTTTCATTCGTATATTCATATAATGTCTTACATTTACAAGTTTTCTTATATATTTGCGTTTCGTTCTTGCAGAATAAAAGAATCTGCTTACTGGACAACTGAGGGGAATAGGTATACCTAAATAACCATGCAATGCTCCCACAACTGCTTAATTATCATAAAATAGTAATTGGTGTGCTCAGGTGCCGTGATTTAGACGGATTCTACGTACTTGCTGGCCAATTTTTGTTCTGGGGTATGGGTGACATGGTGGTTAGCGTTCCTGTCTCCTGAGACACCGGTCCCAGGTTCAAGTCCGGGTGCAGCTTCTGAAAAAGTTGATCTGATCCCCCAAGTCCCTCCCTGCCGAATGAGAATTGGCGAGGCCGTATAACATTGACAGTTTGTGCGTCGATAAACCCCAAAAAATCACTTTTTTTAATTTGACTTAATAACTGACTTTAATAATTTGACTTCGAGTAACGTATACAAGCGGACATCAATAGCTGACACACAAAATTCTAAATTCCAAATTCTAAATATCAAATTCTAAATTTAAGGTCTTCAACCACAGAAATAACCTTCGCACTCTGCAGTCTAAACTTATTAAAAGACCTCCTTGGCATGGCTATGCCATTGCCACGACGTCCATTTGCAAGCTAAAACATCTTGCAACCCATTACTTGAAATAACTCCCATTGCTTTAACAGACTAACGTAGCTTGCCCTCACACAAAATTCTAAAATTCTCCCACACTCCTTTAGAGGCGGGCAAAGGTGCTATGCACAGAACGCCTAATAAAAAGCCATTGATTGATTGATTGACTTAATGCAACTGTGTCTAGCTGGCCAGTCAAAGATATCACACAAATGTAAAATCTGAGTTACTTATTTCTGATCCAAACATTTGAGCCCTATTCGGAGTCAGTCGTCCTTAAATCGAGCGCAACTCTGGTGGTTATAGCCCACCGCAACTCGCCAACAAAAATCGTATGTGTTCTTAGGTGCACGAACGTCCAGTAATGGGGGGGGCAAAGTGTATTCTTGGGTTTTTTTCTTCCCAGTCGTGGCCATAGAGTCATTGGTTAAGAACTTGAATATTGGAAGGAGCATAGGCCCCTGGCCTCCCTGTTCCTACGCCTTTGTGGTGTTTGCCCCAACAGAGTGTAACGTAGTCACATTTATTGGCAACCTTATAGCGAGTGGCATAATGTAGTGAAATAGATAAATAAAAATACAAAAATCAGGAGATCATTCTTAAGGTACGTAATAAATAGCAAGGACGCGAATGACATGCAATTAATTATTTTCCAGATGCTGAAACAACTAAGGATGATGACATAGACACGGGGAAGCGTCACCATTTGAGAAGACACGGCCGCTATCACCAATACCATCATCACCACCACCATCACCATCATGCACCTCACCGCAGGAATCACCACAACGATGATGATGATGATGATAATGACGATGATGACCACTATGGATGGGACTTGAACATGAAGGACCCAATGGCCCTGAATGCTAACTCTGGAAGAGTTGTGAAGAAGATTGCATGGCTCTTAAACAAACAAATAAAAGCAGAAATACATGAACAAATTAACAAGAAGGTTCAGGACAAGATCATTGAGCCTGTTGACGATGTATTGGATTAATGTGGTTGTTGATTGTACCTTTTCTGACCATATTGCGTATTTTTCACTCATATATCAAAGTTTCGATTGCAAAATTCCCCATTTTAAGCACCCAGGCTGCTGCAGTGTTTGTGAAGCCACCGGTCTTGAAATCGTTGTGTCGCGCTATTCACCTTTCTTGTAAAGAAACATTTGAATAAAAAATATATGCATATCTCCAACCATGTTTTTGTCGGCATACCTCCACGGATTCTCTGTTCTGATAGCAGAATGAAAACCCTAAGGACTTACCGCCTCATATTATTAAAAACAAAAGCGGATAATATTGTTCCTGTTTTATTAAAGCCGCTTATAAGAGGGTCTCATTTGCAGCCCCCCACCGTGTGGTGTACTGCTCACGGAAGCGTTTCCCGAGCCCCCTCGAAATACATCCCTGGATCCGCCACCTTGCCTATCCCTAAGAGTGATGTGGAGTTGCTACAGTATGTTGTGTAGCTCTCAGTTGTGATCAGAGTTGTGCGTTTCAAAATTTTCTTGAGTCGACTTCACTCAACTCAAGTACTGAGAGCGGTTGACTCAACTCCGACTCGACTCATGATCAAGAGTTCAGTGAGTCGACTCAACTCTGACTCAAGACTAGATTCATCCGACTCAACTCACGACTCAACTCAACCCGAACTTCGACTCGTTTTCAAAATAAAATAAATAAATGATAAATACATAAATAATATTAAAAGATAAGAAGTAAATCAATAAGCCAGCAAAAAAAACGTTGTTCAGAAAGTCTGACACAAAACTGAAGATTAATGGAAACAAAATTAATTAATTGGTATTCAAACACTGGTTAACAACAAGCCAGCAGCCATGAATACCTCTTTAATTCTTCCATACTGTCCCTGCCCAAAAAAAACTACCACAACATGTTGCAATCATTTCTAAAAGGAGCATTGCATATTAAACTAGGTAAATGGAATGGAAATGAACCTAAAAGGGCCAAGGTTACACCAACATAGGCAACGTTGAACCCCAACTGTCAGAGGAGGTCCAAGCTAAAAATTATGATATAAACTGTATTTGTAGGGATGGTATAGGTATTGCTTTTTCTGTTAAAGAACGATGCTTTGTATTTTTTTAGAAATGAAACATTACTATGCCATGAGTTTAATCAAAAGTTAAGTAATCCTTACTAGAGTACCTAGTTGTAATTGCAGATTCTAAGAATTACAGCAAACCCTAAGAAATAGTATACCATATTATATACCTACCATACCCAAATTGACTAAAGGACCATATACCATATTAACCAAAGGACAATAGAACTGGAAATTTTATCAACGTGTTGGATTTTGATATATTCATATTTTAAACCCAATCAAATTTTCAGCTTGAGAACCTCGAATACAGCACACACCTATCGCTCTTCAAAATTGGAGCACGATTTCATAGGAAATTGCTAATATATATCTTTCCAAATAAAACACGGACGCCAAGCAAGGGTCCCTGATCAGACAAAACCAGTAACCTGAAATAATTCCTGTATAATTCTTTGAATAAAGGCTTCTCAACATTTCTGTCAAATCAGGCATCCAACTGTGTTATGCCAGGAGCAGTATCTGCTTTTAACACGCGCATTGACGGGGGTCTGAGCCACCTTCGGATTGACGAGGGGGCGGGTACCCGCCCCCCTAATATCTCGAGAACCACGGTAGGTAGCAAAAAACGGTAAACGGTGTTGGGTAGCCCATCCGCTTCTCCATCGAAAATATTTGAACCATTTTTTGTCAGGTCATATTTAAGGTCACCAGAGGTCAAAAACATGCCGTCACATGCCGTCATAGGGATAACATGTAAGTTAAGTTTTTCCGCCATTACATCTGAACAAGTAAAGATAGAGCAAAACTACTTGAACCCTATGAATCCTCGCAGCAAGCCGAATCGAATGATATATGATTTGACCTTGCTAGGTCAAATCAAAGATTTGACTTGACCTGAGGTCAGGTCAGGGTCAAATTATATAAAATGCATATCATTAGAACCGCAAAGCCAAGGCGAGTCTAATGAAGCTAAAATAAACGCTCTATCACCATCTGTTACTGAGTTATTCAGTAAAAACCATATTTCCCACTTATTACCAATGGAGAGGTCATGATTCGTACCTGACCTTAGGGTCATCAATATCAAAAATACCGGAACATATTTTAGAGAATTCGGTGAGCCCATTATGTGATATAAGTTTCAATTGGATAAGTTCACCCTGCTCCGACTTATGCTATCTTAAACTTTTTTGAGGTCAGTTCACTTGACCTGTACTGGTGACCTGACCTGAGATGACCTATCCTTAAAATTTTCCCAGAAGTTGCAAAAATAATAAGGGAAAAGGTATACCAAGTACGGCGGCGCTGCGCGCCGCCGTTTTTCTGCTGTCTCCGAAAAACCCGAGGGGGCGGGTACCCGCCCCCCGTCAATGCGCGTGTTAATAGGCAAAAGGAAAAAAGTGGTGGCAGACGGCGCATTTAGGACAAAATAAATAATATAATACGTTAGTATACAAATATTTGCATCACTCAATGAATTATCGCGTGATATTTACACTTTTTTGCCTTGGGGCTAGTTAACCTGGAGCCTATACTTGGTTGAATGTACTCTTCAAAGACAGCAATGGCGCACACATTACCCTGGCGCATACTATTCTCAGACGACGTCCACTGACGACAACAAACAGCGACGACCCGTGTTCTTGTCGTGGTTGAAGTGGAGAAGTAATGTTTAATATTGAAGATGAGAAGTTTTTCAGATATTCAAAATGTATTTTCTAGTGTGTTCCACCACTCTGACTCTGATTCTAACTCTGACTCTGACTCGCGAGTCGCACAACTCTGGTTGTGATGCACTCATTTGATGTTTGACACTTGTAGCTCTCATTTGATGCACTCTGCACCAGGGGCGGACGCAGACCAGAGTTTTGGGGGTTCAAACCCATGTCTGCTTCTCCTCCTGGGGCGGGGGGGGGTGGGAGCGAATATTTTTCGCTCTACAGACCTAGTGTAAACACCTTTTTCAGTGCTTGACAGACTTAGTATAAGCTACCCCTCCAAGTACATGATCGCTCTCCGGGGGGGGGAGCTAAGATTGTTTTGCTCTACAGACCTAGCGTAAACACCTTTTTTTCAAAAATTTCTCCGGCGTTTGGGGGCGCCAAAAGATAGTTTGCCCCCTCCAGCGCTTTGGGGGGGCATGGCCGGAATGCCCCCCCTGCGTCTGCCAATGCTTTGCACTTAACAAGGACACTGTCACTGAACGAAACAATAATTACACGACGCAGGGCTCGGTAGGCTGCAATCTGCATTCCGCGGGAATACAAAACGATAAGGACATTCCAATTATTTCAGCTGGATTTTTGTCATTCGGTGCCGGTGAAACTATTTCGGTGTGACTTCTAAAATAAAGTTGATATGAGGAGTGCATACTTGGAGACCCGGTTGTGCGTTGTTCGGCACTTAGTTCTTAAATACGCACAAATGTGGACCTGTGGGAAAACAGCTTGCAGCCAACAACGCAAAGGACCGGGGATCCGGATTTTCAATTCTTATCGAAGATAGACGAAACGTTTTTAAATATTACGCTTTTTCGCTACGTTGTACTAAGATGTGGAATTTCCCTACATGCGTCCTTGAAAATGCACCAATCAAAGCTCATGGCTTTTCATTGATCTCTCCATTTCAAATGCTCACAATTGCACACAAATCATTGAATGAAACGCCATTCACAGAATCGTTGCTAGCCACGTGCAAAATAGATGTATCCTGACAAGTACAGCTGAACTTTTCCCGCGAATGGCAAGACTCCTCTAGAGCTGAATGATTTTATGGAAATGGGTAAGCAAAGATAGCAATACTCGTTACAAGCAGGGGATTGCCATGCATTTTTACCGTGAGAGGACGGATCTGACGTGAGGACGGCGTATACATCCGGCCCTAAAAGTGCAAAACTACTTGTGAGCTTGTAAAGTAATAGTTTTCCGTTGTGGCGATCTAGTCCCGCTCCCGAGTCGCATGTGCACTGTACACACGTGTGTGGACAGACAACAGACCAGTGGCGGCGGATAAAGGGGGGCAAGGGGGGCAGTTGCCCCCCAAAATTATCAGAGGGGTCCCCGGAAAAATACGCAATTTTAGCTTGGTTCTTTTCTGAAGGTTCAGGAACGACCTGACTGAGCCCTCAGCAGTTTCTCGGTTTGGACAGTGTCCGAGCTTTATCTCAGGGGCCCTGAGCTTGGGCTCAGGGCCCCCTAGCTTGGGCTCGGGGACCCTCTAGCTTGGCCTTTAGGGGCCCCCAAGCTTAGCCTAAAGGAGCCCCCCGAGCCTGGTCCCAGGGGGCCCAGAACTTAGTCTAAAGGGCCACCGAGCCTGGTATCAGGGCCCCCACTCTGTCTCAGGGGCCCCCGAGCTGTTCCTCGCCCCCCCGAGCTTTGTCGCAGGGACCCCCCAAGCTTGGTCTAAGGAGCTCCCCAAGGCTAGTCTCAGGTCACCCGAGCTTAGGCTTAAGAGAGCCCCCCGAGCTCGGTCTCAGGGGCTCCGGAGCTTGTCTAAGGGGGCCCCCGAGCGTGTTCTCAGGGGCCTTCCAAGATTGGTGTAAGGGGGCTTCCCAGATTGGTCTAAGGGGCCCCCGAGATTGGTCTTAAGGGACCTTTAGCTTGGTTTCAGGGGCCTCCAAGCTTGGTTTCAGAGGCCGCCAAGCTTGGTCTCAGGATCCCCCGAGCTTGGTCTCAGGGCCCCCTGAGCTTGGGCTCGGGGGCATTCGAGCTTGATCTCTAGGAGCCCCCCCTCAAGCTTGGTCTCAGGGGCCCCCTGAGCTGTGTCTCAGGGCTCCGATCTTGGTCTCAGGGGGCCTCCAAGATTGGTCTAAGGGGCTCCCGAGATTGGTCATAGGGGGCCTCCAAGCTTTGTTTCAGAGGCCCCCAAACATGGTCTCAGGGGCCCCGAGCTTGGTCTCAGGGGCCCTGAGCTTGGGCTCGGGGGCCTTCGAGCTTGATCTCTAGGAGCCCCCAAGCTCCGTCTCAAGGAGCCCCGAGCTGTGTCTCAGGGCCCAGAGCTTGGTCTTGTGTGTGCTCAAGTCAGTATGCCTGTCATTTGCGTTTTTTCTGTGTCGATATCAACGACAGCATCAAAGCGCCCCCAGTTCTCATTCTGCGGGAGACAGAATTTTCCGAAAAAAATACTCAGAATATAATAATTCGTGTTATTACCATGTTTTATTATGTACATGCATACGAACAAACAGCGTTCACTTTTAAAAAAAGAACTATTTGCGTCGGAAGGGCGTTGCTGTACCGTTATTATAATTTTGATAAACTCCTAACGTGACGTTCGAGCTTAAAGCTTTGACGTTCGATGTCCGAGGCTTATGTGAACCTATAAAACGCAGATCCATATTTTGACATCTACATGTTAAATACGCTGCTTATTTTGCTGTACTGCAGGAAACATATTCCAGCTTGGAATCCGAGATCGTGTGGAAAATCGAATGGGGAGGCAAAACCATTTTTTGCACGGCCCAACTAAACAACAGGGAGGAATAACCATTTTTGTACTGGACCAAATACAACTTTAACCATTTGTGACGCTTCTGCAGGAGCGGAACCAGGATTTTGCTAGGGGAGTGGCTGAGCTTTGAAAAATGGCGAAAAAGGGGGAATAGGGCGAAAAATGGCGAAAATGGGGCAAAGGGGGCTGAAGCCCCCTCAGCCCCCCTGGATCCGCCCCTGCGCTTAGGCCTCTGACCTCAGGCAGCAAGTCCCAACCAATCTATTGCAGTTTTTAGAGGGCCCTTGCTGCCGAGGGGGCCCCATCGTCAAGGGGGCCCCCTGGAAAAATTCTTGCCCCCCATCCGAAAAGAGCATCCGCCGCCACTGCAACAGACAACAGCAACCAGTGGCGGATCCAAGGGGGGCAAAAAAGGCATTTGCCCTTCTCCCCCCAAACGGAAAAGCTCGGGGCAAAACTATGTTTTTGCCCCCAAAGTAATCGACCCCCTTTTTTCCCCCGGCTCCTTTTTAGTTTATATGCAAGATTTTGGTGCTTCAACTCTTAACTTCAAACAGAAGCAGTTAAGGTCAGTGTAAATATTGGCCATCGGACTGGAAAAAGTATCTCGAGCCCATATTTGCCATCCCGTGACGTTTTTTTGCTTTTCGCCTCAAATAACCAAAATTCTTCCGGCAAGTGATATTGTTGCGCAGCTTTCACGGCGTGACGTTTTTTTCTTTGCTTTTCGACTTTTGACTTTGGTTTGCCCCTCCCAAACCGACCGGCTAGATCCGCCACTGACAGCAACACCTCGTCGACTCTGTCCTGCAAGATGCCTAATTTTGGTATCCGAAAAACCACAATACTTCCAACGCGTCGACGCTTTTAATCTCGAGTCTCTGCGGTTGGAAGAGCCCAGGGCTACAAAATTTTAGATCGGAGTGGAGAAGCAGCCACTCTAACCGCCTATGTGGAGAGGGCTTAAAGGAAGTGACCTGGAAAAATGGCTGAAGAAAATCGAGAGAAAAGGGAGACACCAGGATGTCATTCCCTGCAAAGAGCATATCATGTAGGCATGCGTTTAAATCAAGCAGCGTTAACAACTGCGTAACAAAAGAAATCTGGAAAGAGAATGAATAAGTTCACAATAAGACAAGATTTCTTAGGATAAGACATGTTTAGGATAAAATAAGATCAGTGTGCTATATACCCCTAATTTGATACCTCATTCGTCCCAAAAAGCTTGTCATTTGTGGAGCATCGAACATTTTCAAGCCAGTTCTTGCCCAGCCCGGACACTACTTTACGAAGAGAAGACACCCCCGGCAAGGAGCTGCTTTCCGCTCACGAAACGCTGTCTATCTGCAACTGCATGATTTTGGATAAACTAAACCTTCTACGGGGTGTACCTATATCCAATTCAAAATCCCATGAAGGTGCTTGATTCCCTGGAATTTCAAATAAATCATCAGCATCCAAAGATAAACAATCTACGCTAAAAGACATTGTTGTAGAGAGGTATTTGCAAATAAATTTCTAGGAAAAATCTGATAGCGGGGGCATTCCAGGACAGATCGACCAAGGCTTGACACCACCATATCTAGAAAAAATCTGAAACTTTGTCTCCGGGCTAGTTTTGGGCCAGAAACACGCCTGTGAGAATCTTAGCCCCTCCGACCAACGGTGACCGAGTTATAGCCCGAGGCATTTTCGGGAGGTCACCTTGTATACTCATCTTTGATGCTTCATAACTCCAAAATTCATAGCCTGATTAACAAGTTTTGTATATCATTGAACTCGTCTTGAACTATAATTTATTTTGAAAAAGAAAATTTCAAAATTTGAAAATTTTTTACTTTTAATTTGTTTGACCTTTTCTTTTTGACCTAGCTTGACCTTTTCGCAGTTGAAATTGCCCTTTCAGACACCTCAACAAATTTTCTTGGTAAAATATCTTTCGATATAAAAAAATGCGTTCTTGCTATAAGTTCCAAATTTTTGCACCTAAGGTAGGTATGCAGACGGTTTTTGACCACTGCGGTAGTACAGCCTTATGTTTAAGGCCGCAAACAAAGCTATTGCTTTTGTAATCGGCTGCTTGCAATCATATGGCATTGTCTTTACGAAATTTTCATCGTGCAAGTGTCAAAATCTATGAGAATTAACACGCGCCCACGCAAGGGGGTGGGCAACCGGCCTCTTCAGGTTTCCACAGGTAGTAAAAAAAACACATTCGCGCAGCCTGCGCCACCGTACTTCATGTACCTCTAATTCGGAAATTTTTGCAGCTTCTGGCAAAATTTTAGGTCTAAGCCATACCAGGTCAGACCGCCAACCCAGGTCAAGAGACCTAACCTCGAAAAAACTTTGGGAGGTGCATCAGTAATATCAAATTTAGCCTATCGTGGTTAGATTCACATTACATAGTAAGGTCGCCGAGCAAGATAATTTTTCGTAGCAGGATTTCTATATCGATAACCGGGAGCAGGGTCAGGGTCATGATCTTTCCATTAGAAATGCATGGGGCAATTGGTAAATTTTGATAACTTGCGAGAATTGAGAATTGTCGAGAATTGCGATGGATGTTTTATTTTTACGTTGTCGTGTCTGACTTGCCACTGCAGCTTGATTAATATTCTTTTTATCATACATACCTAAGCCTGGCTCTAGGTCAAAGCAGGTTAATTTTGACATTTGACTAGGCAATATTATAAGATACATAATCCGTTTGGGCTCAACAAGAGTGTTCCAATGGTGCTGAACATTTCTTTCTACGGATCTCCTCTGTCACCTATTATGCCACAAAATTTATGTTTCCACTTAGTTCCTGTAAGAAATACTGTGACCTCGAGCAACCTCAAAGGTGACACGACCAGACGATTGTATGTAACATATTCGGTAGTGATTACAACTGGCTATTTAGCTGCATCACTCCCAGTGCACTGTGTCATTATTCATTAGGGATTCTGGGATCCGTGTCAGCTATGAAATGATCACCTTGTAAAAATATCACGAGGCAACCTGCTCAAGTGACCAAGTCGAATGCGTTACAATTTCAGGACATTTTTTCGCATATATGAGCAGATTCAAATTACTTTTTGGAATGAAAGCCTTTCAGACACGTTTGTTTACATCGCATGAATCCTCTCAAAGGTATTCTGTGCTGCACTGGGTCACCTTGTATCGATACTATTTTTCCATCTCCGGGAACGATGTAATTGTGTGAGTTAGTGGTGCTCATAGGATAAGTTATACTTGTTTCAATTATGGATAAAGTCGCGACATCTTTGTAAATTTTCGTTTAAGGCTGACAGGTCCATTATTAATAAGTTCATTTGCCCTCGTCTCCCTCGAAACAATGGATCCCTTTCTATCACTTTTAATGGCTCCAATTTTTATTTTTTATAAATATTGTCCAAGCTGCTGCCAGTTCAGTCTTAGGAGTAGGTGTCTCACTAGAGTCATCAAGGGACTTTTTACGGAGACTCCGACCCCATCACCCAAACGAGCAACTCCTACGATGAAGTGTAAATCAAGGAACCAAAGTTGAAAGTCCTACAAGGCATAACGACGACCGTCTACCTCAGGTCACCCCCTCACCAGTCAGTCGCCAGCTGGCCTTCAGTATTTACGGTACCTACCACCTCCCAGTGACCTGAATTATTTTTCCAGAAGCTGCAAAATGTTGTGTTAGAGGTAGATGGAGTACGGTGGCGCTGCGCGAAGGTGTTTTTTTACTACCTGTAGAGACCTGAGGAGGCCGGTTGCCCACCGCCTCGGGTGGGCGCGTATTAATTGTCATACATTCTGACACTTACACGATGAACATTTCGTAAACACAAAGCAATATGATTGCCAGCAACCGATTACAAAAGCAATCGCTATGTTTGCGGCGTTAAACATAAGGCTGTACTACCGCAGTGGTCAAAAACCGTCTACATACCTACCTTAGGTGCTAAATATTTGGAACTTATAGCGAGAACGCATTTTTTTATTTTTCTATCGAAAGATATTTTATGAATACAAATTTTTGAGGTGTCTAAAAGGGCAATTTCAACTGCAAAAAGGTCAAGCTAGGTCAAAAAGAAAGTTCAAACAAATTAAAAGAAAAAATTCAAATTTTGAAATTTTCTTTTTCAAAATAAATTATAGTTCAAGGCGAGTTCAATGATATACAAAAATTGTTAATCAGGCTATGCGTTTTTGAGTTATGAAGCATCAAAGATGAGTCTACAAGGTGACCTCCCGAAAATGCCTCGGGCTATAACTCGGTCACCGTTGGTCGGAGTGGGCTAAGATTCTCACAGGCGTGTTCCTGGCCCAAAACTATCCCGGAGACAGTTTCAGATTTTTTCTAGACATGGTGGTGTCAAATTGAAATATTTTTGGTCGTTTTGTCCTGGAATGCCCCAGCGGTGATAAGTAGCAACTACATACACCTACTCTACTCAGAGGAAAAACATGAGTTGGGAAACATCCACCTATTTCAGCGTGTTATTTGCCGCGTTTCTTTTAAGGCTAAACTAACGTTTTCCATGAAAACAATATTTGTAATACCTTTTTTTGCTGTAGTCTTTAATTGGAAGCAATTTATAGTTAATGTTTCGTTTTCATTCTTAAGACTATCTACATGCCTCGTCAATGACGGCCAAATTTGAATGCCTAGGTATTATTTTGAGTGACCACGTTCCGGTTCAACTTAGACCATAAGTGAGGTTTCGCGTTGAGATTGAGGATTATATGTGTAAGACATAATATCTAAGGAAAACCAACAGCGTGTATCTGCTGTCAAACTCTGGGTTTGTGAAAAATATCTAAATTATTTCCGAAAACCCTGCCCATGCGCCGCCTCACTGCTATCTTCGTCGTTTTAAGTGGGGCACCTCAATGGTGGTGCCCCCTGGTCTGTCCAAGGGGGCACGGTGCCTCGGTGCTCCCCCTCCATTCCGCCGCCTGTGCTTGCAACCCCCGCCCCGCCTAGTAAGGATGAGAGTTAAATTCTTAACGTGTAGGTAAGGGTTTCCAATTCAAGAGGGGTTCCAAATCAAATTGTAGGGTGCCAATATTTGTACCCTGGGTGGTGGGCTTGAGAAGTGATGTTTCAGGGGCGCCTGGCGTAGTGTAGGGGTACAAGGCATGGCAGAGCATATTTTAAGCAATTGGGACTGGTGGGCATTCGGCTGAAAAGGGCACGAATTCCCGCCAAAATGGCACTCCTAGAGCATCAAATGACTGGTGACTGGTGGGCACTGGGCCGTTCAGGGCCGTTTACTGGTGGGCATAGCATGAGGGCCTGATGGGCAAAATGCCCACCACTTTGTAGCTTAAAATATGCCCTTGGGCATGGGCCAATGAAGGGCATCTACCGCTCTTACCCCTGAATCGTCGAAAACCACCATTTTGGTATTCTAAATGGTACAAACCAAGTGAGCAAGTGACAAAAATCAACCGACATGTTCCTCGAGGCGACAAATCCCAAAATTGGCACCTGCAACTTGAACTCGTAGTATTTTAAGCAACTAGGATGGTCCAGGAGTATCAATTGGTATCCTACTAACGCAAAACGTGCCACATTTTGCAGCCATTTGGTGACACATTTATGGTTTGACATTTTTAATGGTGACACTTGAACACTTTTGGCCCCTGCCCTGAATATCCACTCATGGTGGAGCAAAAAGCAGAATTAGTTACTGGCCGTCCGGCAGGGCACTATGCAGAACGTTAACGTATGCTACATTTGAGTTGTTTTCATTGGCGGATCTAGGAGGAGCTTTGGGTGGGGTCCAGATCAAATGGGGGGGGGCTAAATTTAAAAAAATATCGCAAAAACAGTATTTTAAAGAAACAGCTCAAACTTGGTCCTTTTGGGGGCAATATACCTATATGTTTTAGACTTTGGACGGGGGCCATGGCCCCTTTGGCCCCCGTCGGATCGACCAGTGGCTGTTTTACTCCATCCCACCAATCTGGAGAAAAGGCGAGTTTACCTGATACCTACTGGAGGCCTCTTCTCCAGCGCCAGCGGTCTTGGAGGGTTTCATCCTGGCACGGCAAAGCAAGTTCTGTGCAAATTCTATGAGGACGCAAAATTCAAGGGATCCTCATTCCCCACCCTATCCCGGGGATTTCCACCAATGGTTAAGATGCTAAATCCTGTGTCAAAATTTTGGGGCGGACGTCCTTCCTTGTTGGCAAGCTAGAGGCTTGCGTTTCCTGTCCCGTAGGCGAATCCAAGAGGGGGTGGGGCAAGTGGGACACCTATTCTTTTCCCTGATCGACCCTCAGCGCCACCTGGAATAGTCACGGTGCCCCCTGAAAAATCAATGCCCCCCAGTGGCGGATCCAGGGGGAAGGCAATTGCCCCCCAAACGGAAAACTCGGGGCCCACCGGATGCGTTTTTGCCACCCAGAAGTGCTCGTGCTCCCTGCTTCCCCCGACTGCATGGGGTAGCAGAGGATTGCGCTTCAACAAGCATGGGGCAGGGCACCATGGCATAGGCGGATCCAGGATTAACGATCGGGGCTTTGTTAGGAAAAAAATCTTCGAGGCGCCATTTTTTCACCGGACCGTGGCGTTTTTGCTTTTCGTCTCCAGTTCCGAAAACCTAGCGAAAAGGCCTACTTGTACCGGCAAAAGTTATCAGGCGGGACGTTTTCTTTTCTTTTCGTCCTTGGTGTGCGCCGCTCCCAAACCAGCCGGCTAGATCGCCATGATGCCCCCGAACATTTCAGGGGGCTGCCATCGACCTTTCAGGGGGCGCCCACTGGATGCGTTTTACCACCCGGGAGTGCATGTGCTCCCTGCTCCCCATGCATGAGGTCCGCCTAAAATTGGGGACAGGGCACCATGGCTATTGTGCCCCGACTTTGTGTCCCCTCCCCGATCATAGATCCTGGATCCACCTGTGCCCCTTCCCTCCCTCCGCATTTGACGCCCATG
This sequence comes from Lepas anatifera, assembly GCA_034440635.1. NCBI lineage: Eukaryota > Metazoa > Arthropoda > Thecostraca > Lepadidae > Lepas > Lepas anatifera. The sequence continues at coordinate 908,226 of JAOTON010000708.1, read as the reverse complement.
GTTACGAGTGCCCTATAGATACGAGTCCTTATGGCGGTTCTGGTGAGGCAGCAAATTTAAGACAAAATATAACATTGAAATGAAAACCACGTTTGGAAAACCATTGCACACATTTGGTCATAAACTCGGTCTTCATTATGTAAAATCCTGTAGGTTTAGTAAGACGCGCCAGTTCTTTCAGCGGACGAAAACAATCCACGTGCCAAACAGCTGAGTCGGAGCCTGTGGCGGGAGAGGGCGTGCGTGTTCGGTGGCCGCGCGACGCGATCGTGCCCGTTAGTCTGCTGAGTGGAGCGTGCGAGGGTGGTTGTGCGCTCGTGTAGCTCGTGGTACGTCACGTTTGTGCCATACCATGAGCGCCTCAGTCAAAACTGTGCGGGTTACAGCTTCCTATCTGCCTCGTGAGACGTTTGCCGTTGGGTCCATTGTCAGCAAATCAGAGGCAAACATGGTGAAGAATAATTCGTTGGACTCTGGTGTTGATGGCCTGCGTGACTCTCCCAATTCGGGTTTGAGAGATTCTCCAAATTATATTCATGACTCTCCGAATCAGAACTATTTGCGGGAGCAAGTCAATTTGCAGCAGATTCCGGTGAAGTCCGCAACGGTAAACGCAATGGGAAAAACTCAGACCATGCGAAGTGACCCTGTCCAAGCCGAAAATATAGACTTGCCAGAATACATCGTCGACCCGACCACCCGAACAACCTATCTGAAAGGAAAATTTCTTGGAAAGGTAGGCCTTGGGTGAGATTCTTTATGGACGTGAAGTGTGGATGGAAGGGAGAATTATAAGTCCTTAGGCATGGGTAGAGATCCTGGAGGTTGGGGGTTCAAGATCCCCCTGGATTTTTTGTCTCCCATAGGCTTTGTATAGGGCTGGCATTGGTGTGCCAGTGTTAACCCACCCAGAGCCCCCTGGAGTTTGAAGAGATCTCCAGCCCTGTCTTTGTACACTACAGTAAATTGTTCAAGGCTCCTGCAGTATCCTTGATGGGAAGTGTCTCTGCTGGACTAAGCAGAAAAACTTGAAGAATAGCTGGTTGTTGTAAGATTTTCCTGGCCAATTCTTTCCTTGTTTCTGCTCTTATTTCTATTGAAAGTTCTCAAGTAGGTGACGATACTTTATACTTTGAGCTAATTTTTTCAGGTACATTATGTGGCTGTGATATTGATATGGTCTTGGAAAGCTTCAGCTAGAACTGTAGGAGGACGGAGAGCGTGTCCTCTCAGTTTGTGAACCAAGTGGGTGTCCCCCAAAAATTTTCGGGCTGGGTCAAGCTTAGACCTTTCGGGTTAATTCTAAATACAGTTTCAATTTTCGGGCAAGACCTTGGTCTTTCTTTGCCGTTTGCCAACATGGGCCTACGCAAATGTTCCCAAATGGTGACGCCTTTTGGCTCTTACTACATTTGAATGCGTTTGAAGAAGTGTTGTACTCGAAATATGAAACGCATGTACCTACATTTTGTTAAATATTTGAATTGAAATGTAAGTCAAATACTGTCCTGCCATTTCCCTTAGCATCCCGACTTTATACCCACGTTTACTTGGTGAGTGAAATTCTAACTTAAAGTTTGGGGTACATCGGCTGGTTTCCATACAGTGCTTTTTATAATTTTGCCAAAGTGGCCCATTCCCTTTAACGAAATTGGCTTAAAACGGATAAAACGGAAGGGGCAGAAGCGGATGAGACCCGCTGGATACGGCTTGGTTTATTTTGTTACTTTTTCCAATTGATGTGTCCGATAAGTTAAGTAATTCCCAAGATGACCGTGCTTGTATTTGTTCTTACCGTTTTTGTATTCGTCTCGTGTATTTTTGGGATCATTTCATGCTCTTTGGTTTTAGCCCCTATTTTTCCTATTTTCTTCGTCGTTTCAGGTGTAGTTGGAACTATTCATATGCATTCGTATTCGCCAAAGTTTTGGTAAAGGAAATTTGAAGAATTGTGTCGAAAAAACAAAAGAACGTACTTGGCGTGGCTTATACTTACAGAAGGTGCCAGTCGCGGTTTTTGGTATTATGTGTTCGCAGATTGTCACATGACCTCTCAGGGGAAGGTTCCAAATTTCTGGAAAGTCCTGCACAACAGCTTGAAATAAAATTGTTGGAGTGGGTAAGAATCTATATGACTATTTCAACATCACGGAAAAAGCTTAGAAATACCAACTAGCAGGGCCACTGGTCAGGTTTCAAGGGGAATGAACCACTTTTGTCGAAATTCTAAAAGGTACTGTTTATGGAAAATAAGTGTGAAAATAAGAAATTCATATCTTGTTTCTACCTTCAATCGCGCGAGACAAAAATATCGCCTCTTGTCTTACTACCCTGGGTTGACCTAAGCATCGCGGACAATTACAAAGCTAACCTGGGCTGTCTGCTTGCGGCATGTAAGGTTGCGCAATCCATGCCATTTGTTAGCATTTATCACGTGACAGGGGCGGAGCCGGGATTTCGCTCAGGGGGGGGGGGCCGAAAAGGGCCCCTGCGACAGCGCCAAAAGGGCCCTGATAGGAGAAAGGGCCCTGATTGTTACAGAATAGAGTGCTGAAGAGGGCTTAAGAGGGCCCTGTCTGGTATGAAATTTCAAATTTGGCCACAGAGCATATTGCGGGCGATCCGCGCTTCGCGCTGCCCGTGTCCTCAGGAGGGGCCTTCGGGCCCTCAGGGGGAGGGGGGCTGTCCCTGCCGCCCCCCGTGGCTACGCCCCTGTCACGTGACATGCATTGTCAGATTTAAAGGAATGCCAACGTGGTCTGAAGCAAGGCCTATAGGACCATGGGCCGTTTATTCCGAGCTTTTCAGTGTGCGGAAATTCAATATAGGAAGCGAGCTTTGGGTGAAATGAAATATGTCAATAGCGGTTTATTGACACGCTCTACAAAACGCTATTTTAGTTCAAAACTCTTGATTAAAGTGGGACACTCCTTTTAAGGTATATCAAACCAAGTAAAGTCTGTAGCTGTTATATAGGTTTTGGAGAGGATTCCATCCCGAAAGAATAAATTGTTAAATTCACCAATGTTCTGGGACAAGTTTTGTTGTGATGCGTGTTTATTTGTACATGATATTTATGGAACAAGCTGGTATGAACGGATGCAGTGAGTAGCGTTCTTCAAACAAGGTCTGAACCAATTGTCGTGTGACCCATACGGATGGCGGACCTGATGGAAACAAAGTCAGATTGGCCGCTAATTGCTGAGTTCCGGCTAGCCCGCGCCGCGTCAGATACCGTTGATGTTGGCCTCATTGCTGAACGGTTCTCGGGGCGTTGTCGTCAGGCGATCAGCGTTCCTCGGTGTGCAATGTCCCGTGAATCACTCCTCAGTCAACGGCGGTCTCTGGTCGGACGCCTGGGCCACACGCCCGACCCCGGGGGAAGCCGGCGGGCAGTGCGCACTCCAGTCAGTGGTGGCAGCGGGGCAGGGTGGATTTCCACTGCTGTGGAATATACACTATCGCTTTATTGCCTCGGCTCTCAGAGGGGATAATTCGTCTCTGGATGAGTGGTGGCGCACCTCGACTGCGTTCCAGCGGCTGCGGTTGCCGGAGCTGGAAGTGCAGCTTCCAGGCCTGTGTCCAGAACCGGCTCCGCCCACGGCGGGCGGCGTCTGGACTGTCCGCAACTGGAAGCACCGGCCTTATGGGTTTTCGGAACATTTATGGAGTAGATGAAATTGTTTGGGTGTGTTCAATGTGTGTTATATTTCATATAAGCCCAACTGGAAGGGGGTAGGGGGAACGTAAGGGGTTCGTGATGATATCACCCATGTGTAGGAGTAGAGACAACGCATGGCAAGACCCCCTATTTTGTCAGCTTCATCGTCAATTCGACTGCGTTTGAATTTGACCACTGGCAACATCGTAAGCGACCAGCGTACCTGTGTCCCAGAGGCGGAACTACAGCGATGCAGTTATTGCCATGACATCACCGTCGTCGCGGAGTCCCGCCAGGCAGTGTGTTGTGGTCACCTTTCTTTGTCGTGGCATTGCTTCTCCTGGCGCTGCATTTACCCTTCCACCAGTGGCGGATCTAGGACTTCATTTAGGGGGGGGGGCTAGGGGGCTCGAGCCTGCCAGACTATTGCCTCGGATCAGCCTCCGCCTATGTATTAACTAAAGGTACTCGACATTTGGGGGGGCTGGGCTTGAGCCTCCTAGCCCCCTTGTATCCGCCACTGCCTCCCACTACTGCAAACCCACGTCCTCTTGGGCAGGAGCAACTGACATTTTCCCTTTCTTGGCCCCCAGTGATGATTTGGTGAAAACCTGGGAGATTCTCCTGAACTTGTTGTTTTCGTTGTCCTCGTGCGCAGTATTCAAGGACAGTTGGCGTTGTGACGCGTCGCGGCGTGTAAACTACAGCTCTCTGGGTGAGTTACCGCGCTTTGGAGCATTCACTGTCACTTTATCCTAACGAAGTGTAACGAGGAAACCCTGCACTGGAACGTAAAAGACGGCACGACGGTATTGGGGCGGAGTTGAAGCGAGGTAGTCTGGCTGCATCTAATGAGCACCCCGACGCTTGTGATGCACTCCCAAGGTGTGCATGCCGTAGGTTTTTGTCTACCAACAAAATGCAAACAAGCTTTGTAGACCCAGTGATACCCCTGTTGCGGTGTTTGGGATGGATGCACGTCGCCGCTGGCTCTGACAGTTCCGCGGCTATCGCCTGGGGGCACGCATTCCGCACCTGCTCCCCAGGGCAAACCCGGTCCGGTTGAAACAAGCGGTGCCTGCGGCGAGACCGCCGAATCCTTTGTTGCCGTAGCTCTGCCTCTGTGTTGTAACACTATCTGGCGCCCATCGCCCACACCACAACCAGCTAATTGATATATACTCCTTGTTTGTGGCACTGCTTGGCGATTTCAGGGTTTCTTGCCCTGTAAATTGACCTGACGCCCGACAAAAAGAGGTAAAACACCAAGCTAAATGAAAAAGAAACCAGAAATTACCGTGATGTCGGGCAGAGCTATTATCGAATTATATGCAGCCGGGGTGCTGCGCGGAGTATAGCTCAGATCTAAATTACGGGCCGCCATTTCCAAAGGAATAATTCCCGGAACGAAAAAGCAGCGGCGTTGGGTCGGAGGCGCTGGACGGGCGGCCAGGGGCGGTGACCCGGCCGGCCGCTCTCAACGCGCACTTACACGCACTTTCAAATTGTAGCCGATGTCACGGCACGCATAAATTACGGCCGGGGCGGACTGCTTCGGCGCGATGGCCTCACGGTGACGTCCCACGCGCTGGTCCCGTCCCAACGTCGACGCCGACGCGCGGGCGTCAGCAGCGGTATTGCTCGCGCCGACAATACCAGCGACAATGACGCCCTTCTGGAGGAGACGGCCGCTCCAGGGCGTCAGCGCGTCAAATGCAGTGGGCGCTTCAACGGAGAAGTCATTAAACGGGCCTGAGGCAAACGCTGTTTGTAGCGCATGGAGCACATGGTGGGATGCGTATATTGATAGGTACAAAACAGGAGTCCGTGTTTGGCAGTTGTTTTACCTAGTTAAAGCTGGAACGGGTCATATATGCAGCATGATTGCGACGCTGGTTGTGGGTGATTGCGACGCTGGTTGTGGGTCGGCGGTGGCAGCTCTCCCACGATAGTGACCGCGCTCGTCAAGTTTCCCCGGTCGGCTGCGTGTTACAACTTGTTGGGGGCGCGTTACCCCTGGCTGAAGGTCAGGGGCTGATCTGGCCGATCGGCGGCCGGGTGAGGCCGAGTTTCCCCCAGTGTGGTCGTTACCACCGCTCCCGTGCACTGTACACGGTCTCAGCTCTCGGCTCGGCTGCAGATCGGCTAAGCCTCCCAGTGGCGGCGGTGGTGGTGCGGCCGTTTTTGCCTGAGAACTGGTTCTCAATCGGCGGACCCGCCTGGTCAGCCGGCCGCGGTCTGGCAAACAAGGCACTGGCTCGGCCCGGCCGCCTCCGCTGCCGTAGTGGCGTCAGAACGCAGCACTGTCTAGGCGGGCAGTTGGCCGAACGGAAGTGATTTTTTGTTGTAACATAATATTGAATATTCTACGTCATGGTGTTGCGCTTGGCCTTATATCGAACATTAACCCTCAGGCAATATTCAGTGTCATCTACCTGCGAGCAGTGTCGGATTCAGGCCAATGGTTGGGGGGAGGGGGCATCGGGACCCAAAATCGTGAATAACATGGGTTTTTAAGAAAAGCGGTGGAAATCGGGGTTTTGGGGAAAATACTTTTTTGCCCTCCCCAGGATCCGCGCCTGTCTGCGAGAGACTGCGCGGGAACGTTACCATGACTGCCGGCGCGGTCGGTGCTGAGAAGCCCTAGCATTTTGACATCACCAGAGCTGCCTGCCCACCTGGAGCGGCCGGGTCACTTTCCCATGACGTGTCACCGCCCGTGCCAGCACGGATCCTGGCCAGACGCTGCACGGTTAACAGAACCCACGGCGGATTCACGCTTACACAGACGGAAGCTGATCAGCGTGCACGTGTGACGTCATGTCGGCATGGTTCCGACCTCAGGGTTCGCCGACCGGTTATTGGTGACGTCACGATGTGATGACTGGCCGGCTGAGCAGGTCACAGAGAAACGGCGTGCAGCTGCCGCCTGCAGCCGGATATATTTTTGTCAGTATTAAAGGTTTCGAATGCTTATTTGTTGTTCATTTCACTGTCAGATGCCCAACACCCGCTTGTCACGTGTTGTCCCTCAGCGCTGACGCTGTCACGGGTCACAGCCTTGGGCTACTTCCACAGACGGTCTCAGGCTGTGGTGACGCAACGTTGCAATGTCCGATTGTCTGCAGCGGTGGGGTTGGCGTGGCTGCTGGGCGTTCCCATCCAGGCTGTGCCACGTCACGGCTCGTCAAATCAGACCGCTGAGAAGCCTGCAATTTATCTGATTGCAGATGTGGGTTAAAGGGAAAACCGGGAGGCTCACGTCCCCGGTCCCACGACGTGATTTCTGTATTCTTGCAAACGTGGTGTCAAGATGTGAAGATTATACATTTTGCATCGCGATATCGCCTCTGTATCTGCGGCCATAACCATTGACGGGCATTTGCACCCCGGGGAGGGGGCTAAGTATCAAAATGTACATTCATTCGTCTGAAATGAATGAAAGTCGGCTATGATGTATGGTGTGGAGTTTGAGTTCTCAGACGTACCCGAGCGTGGCCGAGTTTTCAGTGCTCTTTGATGAGGAGAGCTCATTTATTTGAGCTGTTCTTTCCAGTGGACGGGTGGCAGTTTTTCTTTGGCCAACTCCCTGACGAATGAAGAGTCTTGGCCGGAGATGAGTTGCATGTCGGTGCTTCAGCTCTGTTGGGTGTTCTCCAAATAGCCTGCCTGTACGTAAGATGGAATCGTTTCCACCCGTAGCCGCTCCCTCTTATTTTCATATTTATTTTTGAATGACGTGCGGCAGAGTACCTGTGCACTGAAATTATCTCATATGAGGGTGATGGTGTAATCAAACATAAATGCTCTCCACGTTTTTATTCGGAAATGGAAAAGAGGAGATACATTTGTCATTGGCACGTTTGTGGTTGGCCCATGAGCGAGGGGAGGGGGCGGGGGACGCGTTTACCTTACTCGCGATTGAGAGGGTCGTCCCTAAAAATGTTAGACCTTAAGTTTTTTAGCATTTTCTCCCTGTTACCTGCGTGAATCTACATAGAAGTGTTGGTGAAGTGCATCGTTGTCGCTGTTGTTTCACATACAGCCCAAATTTTCAGAATTTGTGGCCCACCCCTCCTCGCGGTCATCGCCAGTCCGGGGTCCGTCCTGTAGTAAAAATTGCCCCCCGGGTAAAAATTCCGTGCCGACGCCCCTGGGTAGGCCTGTTGCCCTTCCTCTCCTATTGAATCAGTGCATATATATTATTGTATGCTTTAAAAAAGGGTCCTGGTGTTGTGGTGGGGTATCATATGGTAGGCCTTCACTTGGAATGAGGCGTTTACAAAGTGCCCGCTAATTTGCAACGTGCCGATGTGAAGGGTGATTTAGCTCTGCTGGTTGTGCAATGATGAATGACGCTTTTCATGTCATATGCCAGTGATGAATGTTCAACGAACACATTGGAGGGCTTGGTACATAATGGCATAGTGGTCTTCACCTAATTACATGTATTTGAAGGCCAGAGAGGCCCCGTGTGACTGAAATCGGGTTGCCATTTATGACATTCGTTCATTCTTGGCCAGAGTTTTCCACTAATTGAGTGATGAAGCCATTCATGCTGGCACAGGATTTAGTAAACGGCTTGCACGGCCAGTCAAGGCCTCATCAACTCTATCAATTACTAATCGCGCCCTTTCATATAGTCCAATGACCTCGTGGTTGGTGTCTTAGTCATGAGCTGAAGGACAAGAGGGCTGCTGCCTTCGACAGGGGCGGGAGAGGGGTGCTGCCCTCGACAGGGACGGGAGTGGGGTGCTCCTGTCCTCGACAGGTCGACGTTCGCGGCTCCGGTCCTGTCGCCACATCTGCACGCCATATTGTTCACCGCCAGTCAGTTTTTGCACGGTGCCATCGCCCCCTCGAAGCCCATCTCGTGATCTGAGCAGCTCTACCCCGCCACACGCAGAGCCGCGCTCTCTCCCGGCCAGGAGTGGTCACAGCGCCAGCAGCGCGCGCGTCCGCACCAGGTATCCGTGCGAGCCGTGTGGGGTCCCATGTGTGACGCGGTGAATTGGTGCTTCATGGCCGGAGGCGGTCGCTGGCTGAGCTATTGATTTATGGAGGTGTTTACTCCGGTGCCGCCGCGGCAGGGCCCTGGCGCTCGCCGGCTCGATTTCGGCGCCGCTGATCAAATTAGTCTCACGGACGTGTGCCGGGGTCACGCTCTCTCATCCTGCCCCGCGGCGGGCTGTCTGCTGGACACAGCTGCAGCGACGAACCTGCACAGGTGCCGCCGACGTGCCACTGCACACAGCGTGTGTTGAATTTTCCTAGACTGAAGTCAGCGATATGCAAAGCAGGCTGTTATGAAAGAGGGAACGTGACGGCCACTCTTGTGCCGCGATTCTTCACCAGGCGCTGGTCATGGCTGACACATCAATGTTCACCAGAATCACTCACAGAGAAGAAACTATGAGTCGCTGAAACACGGCGGCGTGTGTGGTCGTTACCCGACGGTGGCCGTGCCTCTCAAAGCAAATAGTAACAACGGACTCGGACCGCTTTGTTTAAAACGGGGCTGGCTGAAGTTTACACTCCGGAATGGTTAGTTTTTACACACAATCCTAGTGTAAGTCGGGTCCATTTCGGCCGTGATAAGACAGGCCGGTCACCAAGCCAAAAAAGCGACCGGGCAGGTTCTCGGCAGTTCATCGGCCGGCCGGCAGTCGACATGAAGTGGACGGCTCTGACCAGTTTGTCCTTGGTGCCTGCCACCTCTGTCCGCACCTGGCGCAGAGACAAGCCGTCAACTCTTCCCCTCGGTTACGATTTATGTCCCGTCTCGTTTTACACAATGCGCTCTGTTGGCTTGCGCAATCAGTGTCGGTAGGCGGCGGGTGTTTTGCGGCGGCGCCATGGCCTGGGCTCCTGCGTTTGCGTGCCGTGCCGTGGCCGCGCGGCCACAGTCGGACCGCGACGGCTGACCCCGGCACCGCACCACCACCGACGGCTGCCATTAGACGGGCATGCGCCCCAGCGCTGACTCTATCCGTCACAGAACCCAGCCGCACGGCTCACCGTCGGTCAATGCCGCCAGCTCACGGCCGCGGCATGCTCTAACCCGGCAGCGGGACGGATAATGAGTTAAGGACCGTTTAATTACGCTCACCACCCTTCCCTCCGCTCTGTCTTCGCCCCGAGTGAGGGGCGTGTGGCTTTGTGCAGCGGTGCCGAGCTGCGCCCCCGGCGAAGGTGAGCGATGGTAGCGCCTGCAGGGCTGGGTCATCGCCCGCGGTGGGGTGACGCCCTGTCCTGCGACGTGCACCTCGTCGGTACTGTTTCTTTAAGCGGTGAATGTAATGGGAACAAGGAAAGAATTAAGGTGGGAGCAAGGTCCATCCCGTGACTGGTTTACGTTATGGATGGCTTTTTGCGAGTATGTCGAACCGACTGGTCAAAAAGGGACCTCTGCTGGGCCCAAACACTTCTAACGGGAAGAACGCAATGGAAGCCATCAAAGCTCTGTCTGGTGATAATGCTGGCAAGTGCTATATATAGCTCCCTGGCTGTTAAAACCGCCGCGGCTGCTTGGGATGCGCGGGTTTTTGTGTGGTCTTTTATGGCATCTTTGACAATTGACAAAATAGATAGCCAGCCACAGCTCATACTGTAATCTGCCATTTCACACCCGTGTGGGAGTCTACAGGGACAATATCCTTATTTTGTCTCGAACATCTAATCTGAGTAAGTAGTCTTCGCTAATGGAGACTTGTTGATGTCCCTTTTCCTGGGAGACTGGACAGTTTGGCCAACACTTTTGAAAAACATCCGGAGGGAGTAAGGCATGGTTCAAGGGAGTTGGCTGTCATGGACAGTTAGATCCCACGCCTCAAAGAGACCAACTGTTTCTTTCGTGGCATCCAAGCCATCTGTACCTATTCGCTGTAGATAGTGGCCACCATAAACCCATCAACCATACATCATTATACCTCACTGGCAGACAACAGAAATGGTTGAAATGGGTTGAAAATTGTGAGAACGAGCGGATAATGCAGATGCATTTCCAAATAAAGTTATCCTTGAAAGCATTTCAACTTTGTGGGCGGTAATGACCAGATAAGGGGCGTCAGATGGACCTGCAACAGTCGGGTTCTGGCCACTCCCAAAATGTCAGCTGCTCTCACGAGATGTCGGGCCGCCAGCGGAATGTTAAAACTTCGGTGATCCTTCCTGCTTTTCCCCGCGTGACGTCACCGTGACGCAAACCGGCCCTCTCCGGCCTCCAAAGACCACCTCTTTTTAACTTCAGAAAGTCCTACGGCAAGTTCCGATGCCCAAGTTTCTTGTGAGATTTTGCATAATGGATCTTGCCTCTGGGGATCATGGCCTATGTAAAAATATTGAGCATGTTGTCTCGGTTTAGCGTTCACACGATACCAGTTCTGTTTGTTTCGTGCGGTGTGCCTTCTGATCTGGGATCATACTGGGATCAGTTTCGTGGAGTTGCTTTTTTAGTTATGTACCTAAACTAGAGCGAGCGGTGATATCGCCTGTCACTCATTTGTATCTAAATGTGGAGGTGTGCATCGTTTGTTGGTGAATGGTGGGAATAGACACAGCGCAGTGATGCGCCAGTCGATCTGGTATCCTGGCCAAGTGATGAGCCAGTCGATCTGGTATCCTGTCCAGTGATGTGCTAGTCGGTCTGTTATCCTGTCCAGTGATGCGCCAGTCGGTCTGATGTCCTGTCCAGTGATGCGCCAGTCTGATGTCCTGTCCAGTGATGCGCCAGTCTAGTGTCCTGTCCGTCCAGTGATGCGCCAGTCGGTCTGGTATCCTGTCCAGTGATGCGCCAGTCGGTCTGATGTCCTGTCCGTCCAGTGATGCGCCAGTCGATCTGATGTCCTGTCCAGTGATGCGCCAGTCGGTCTGATGTCCTGTCCAGTGATGCGCCAGTCTAGTGTCCTGTCCGTCCAGTGATGCGCTAGTCTGGTGTCCTGTCCTTTCAGTGATGCGCCAGTCTGGTGTCTTGTTCGTCCAGTGATGCGCCAATTTGGTGTCCTGTCCAGTGATGCGCTAGTCGGTTTTTTATCCTGTCCAGTGATGCGCCAGTCGGTCTGATGTCCTGTCCAGTGATGCGCCGGTCGGTCTGATGTCCTGTCCAGTGATGCGCCAGTCTGGTGTCCTGTCCAGTGATGCTCCAGTCTGGTGTCCTGTCCGTCAAGTGATGCGCCAGACAGTTGTCCTGTCCGTCCAGTGATGCGCCAGCCGGTTGTCCTGTCCGTCCAGTGATGCGCCAGCCGGTATCTTGTCTGGTAACCTGATGCCCGTTGTCTTGTCTGGTAACGCCGGTACTCGTCCGCCCGCGCTCCCGCGCTCGGTTAAGCCCGGTTCTCACCGGCCGCCCGCGGCGGTGCGATCTGGTTATACGGCCGTAATTAGCCGCGCGGGCGCCGCGTTTTTAGCCGGCCGCGCGCGAGTGCGCCGGGTCAGTCGCCTGGTGCAGAGGTCAGCTGGGGTCGGCCCGCGACCTGGCCGTGACCGGGCCGGAGCCACGCTGACGCGTATTCCGCTTTTAATTCGATGTCAGATGTGCAGAGGGCATTGCACGAATTTTAACTTCCGATAAATGGAAGAACTTCGCATCTGGTGCTTCGTGAAACTAGATGTTAAAAAGATAAAAGATGTTTGGGTGTCTTAGCGTGGTTTTGGATGAGTTTTCATTACAATATCGGTGTCCAATTTTACGTGCTCTGCTCCAGCGGGTGCGACCATTGAACTGGCAGCAGCAGGTGCTGGGGCTGAATCGAGAGCGCAGCTGGCGGGGCTGCCTTTATCAGTGGTCCCTTCCGCTGAGTGATGTGGTCGCGGTACGTGTGATGTCGCGTCACGCCGCCTGCGGGCACCGCTGACGCCGTTTACCCGCGATTCACGGATTGTGAACGTTCACCAAACAACTCCAACCCGCGTCCGAGCCAGGTGGTGATGTCAAATAAGCTTGCTCTGCCCGATAACAATCACCCCAGTATGACCAGTCTGTCGCATGTTCTGAAGATCACTGTTCATATGGCTCCAGGGGAAGTTCGTGATTTCTTGCTAGACATGTATTATGGTTGGTCGTTGTTGTTGAAACGGTTGTACATCACGGTGTGTCGGAGTAGGACCACCACCAGCAGCCACCCGAGCGTCTTCAGATCAGCTCCTGGTGTCGGGAGTGATTAACGAGTTGGGGTGGCGCCGCCGGGCCGGTGTCCATTATTCGGCGTGGTGGCCGGCGTACGGGGTCTGCTCACAGCCGCCGCCGGCCCAGACACCCGGCCGACCTGTTTTTACCTGGAATGTGTTTTGAAGGAGTTGCTGGTGGGAGGGGATGTTCGACTGGGAGGACCCCCGAGCTGGGCCGGACTGTACCTGCTCGAATAGCAGGGGACCGCTCACCAATCTTCGCCGGCCATTCATTTCCTGAGCTCACCTGTATCGGCACTGCTCGGCCTTTCCACCGAACTCACCTAACACCTGCGGCGGGTGTCTAGAGCAGGGGATCGGGGGCGCCCCCTGGCGCAGACCTCACCCGGGCGCAGCGGCAGCTGGTGTGTGGAGGGTGCGGCAGACGAGGGGTCCCGTGCACCACATGTGCTGCGGGTCCGCTCCCACAGGGTCTGGTCAAGTGGACGGGGGCACGACCGGCTGGTTGACCCTGACCCCGAGGTGTCGCCGGGTCAGGTGAATGGTAGCACTGGATTATCAGCTGACTAGGTCTGACGTCATCAACAGCTGCATGAGCTCAGCTGTGTGGCCATTTGATCTGGAGATTGGATGCATCTTATTTCGCACCATTTGGTGCTGTTTCATTGCTGTTTATGTTAAAGGCATTGTGAAGTATGTCATTTACAATGCATGACATTACTATGCTGTAGCGCTGCTTAGAGCCCAGCTTGCAGCCTGTTGAGACGTTGCCTCCGCAGCGAATCTCAGGGCGTTGTTTGGGTACTTGTCGTTTCTGCCACCTACTCGGCACGAACTGATCAGACAAAAGGAGCGCTGCAGCTGTCGCGCCCTCTCTGGAGGACCCGGACCTAGAGACAACCGGGTGAAAACCAGGGGAAACAGCTCACAATATAGAACTGGCAGCATCTGTGCGACTTCTTTGCCGGTGATGTGCGCTGGATTCAGGCTCAGGACAGGTCGCGACAGATCCTGCGGTGCTTTCGCTCGGCAGACAGCGTGCAGGGTCCGTTTTCCAATGTCCACAGGCTGACGGTGTAGCCTTAACGACCTCGCCGCCGAGGGTGTTTCCTCACGGTGCGGACGCACGAGAGATCTGAAAGTCATCATGCTTGGCTGCGCGAGCACCCAGCTGTGATCTCCATTTTGTGCGCGGCTGTTGTGCGTGACTGGAGGGCAAGGCTTCAGCAAACCTGTTCTGGAAGCATAAAGCGTGAGAAGGTTCGGAGTGGCAACCGGGAGAAGCAGGTGGCCGATCCGGTTTGGTCTCGGTGAAGCCGTCGCATCGCCTTAAGACGGAGACAGGACACAATAGCCTGGCCATCAATCTGGTGTCGCATCTGGCTGTCAAGCCATCCGTCCAACGTCTCATCAAATCAGCAATTGGCTTGAAGTAACCTTGTCCTGCCCTGAGAAGTTGGCGCTAAATAGCCTTGTCCTGCGATGAGAGGGCTGCGATACGTTAGAAGAGTGACACAAGGAATGAGATGGCTCCGTTGGTTTTACAACGGAGAGGTGGCGTATGGAATAATGTGCGCTCAAGGCGAGTTTTTTTCTATGCCGAGATTTAACATCAGTTACCCAATAAACATGTCTATGCGACGGTGCAGTCTCGTAAGTTTGCTTTTACACGGCCGAAGTGTTGACGATTAACATTTTATGCGTGTTTAATAGCGTGATAGTGGTCTTCCCTCTTAAATTGGTCGGTTCCTGGGCCTGTGGACCATAAAACGCGGGGACTGAAAACACTGCTGCCTCCGGCTCTCCCGAAATGGTGACTATTTACCTGACCGAACCGCCACTCAGGTGTGTTTATAGCAGTACTGTGAAGGGGTGCTCCCTCGGCCGGGTCGGACTCCAACAAAGCGCACTGGTGCTCGCCGGGTGGTGACGGCGGAAATACCTCTGTACACGGGGAAGGGGGGTATTTATCCCGGCTCAGACCGTGGTCAGCCGCACTGATTCGGTGCCGTCGCCTGGTTATGGGAGGCGGCCGCATGGTCGCCCTGTTGTGACGCGCGAAGGTCCCCGGTCCTCTCGGCTGGCTCCCAGCTGCTGAATTGTTATTCAGCTCCGCCGCCGCCGTCTCAATTATCCGGTCACGAATCGTGAGCTGGATCTCAAGCCCCTTGTTTGTGATGCCGCCGCCGCTGCTGCTGCTGCTGTGGGAGGCAGTGGGGATCTGCGATGAAAAAATCATCTTAGGTGCCCAAAAGACTGACCATTATTTGTACGTGCTAAATTGAGACTCGGGAAACTTTGACATATTACAAGCAACATACTAAAATGAGCTGTTCTGCTGATTTTTTCATGTAACCGCTTATCACGCCACTCGTATTTTTCCCCACTTTAAAATCCATCAACCCGTCTGTATTTGAGCTGTACGATGCCCCGGCGTGTGCTGTTCTGATGAGGTTGAGGGCCGGCATTAGCCAGACAAACAGCAACAGGATGCGGCCGTTCCGCAGCGCTGGGCGGCGTGCACGCTGCAGACAATATCCAGGATGGGCCTGCTGGCCCGCCGATTGTTCTTCATTACCAGCAAAAACGACACCGTTTGTAATGCCAGAAACAGTCGGGAGAACCCTTTTGTGTGCCGGCCGCACAAGTGTCAACATTGCAAAAAATAGTCCCGGGTCGGATCCTGAGGTCTCGGCGCCCGGATTCTGCGGTGCCCCTGATATTGGTTAGATATTTGTAGGACCTTGATGTGGGATCATTGTCCTTTTTGAGAATAGAGAAAGAACGCTGGCAAATAGGGTGGTTTTTAGAATTCGGAAAAAATGCATGCACCGGCTGAGATGAATTGAAATGCTAGTTGTTATGTTACCATTTCATCTCCAGGGCTTGAGCTTATGGCTACCACACTTTTAACGATACTCCGCTACTACGCTTGACAGTTTACTGAGGGTTTAATAACCTACCCAACGAACCGGGCTTTCCGTTGGAATGTTTACCTGTACATTTGTGACGAGGAAGATGTGGATCGTTTGCGAGTCAATGTGTATGCACGTGTGGCCCCATTGCACTGTGTCTTTGTTGTCAGAGGCACGCTGTGCCATACCCGCTCCATGTGTCCCGGCCCCGTTCTATCCTCTTTTGATCGTTTTGTCTGGTCCCTCCCCTGTCCTGTACTCCCGTGGTTGTCTGGTCCCTTCATTCTCTCATCCCTCCCCTCCCTGTCCTCATGCAGACGTTTTTCTAGTCCCTCCCTTTCCCCTTGTATATGTTTTTCTAGTCCCTCTCCTACCTGTCCTCCCGTAGACGTTTGTCTGTTCCGTCCCCTCCCCCTCCTCTTGTAGGTGTTTTTCTGGTTCCTCCCCTACCTGTCGTCTCGTAGACGCTTGTCTGATCCCTTACCTCCCCCTCCTCTTGTAGATGTTTTTTCTGGCCCCTCCCCCACCTGTACTCTCGTTAGACGTTTTTCTGATCTTTTCCCTCCCCCTCCTTTTGTATATGTTTTTCTGGTCCCTCCCCACCTGTCCTCTCGTAGACGCTTGTCTGGTCCCTCTCCTCCCTCTCCTCTTGTAGATGTTTGTCTGGTGCCTCCCCTCCCCGCCTCTTGTAGATGTTTTTTCTGGTCCCTCTCCTACCTGTCCTCTTGTATATGTTTTTCTGGCCCCTCTCCTCCCTGTCCTCTTTTGACGTTTTCCTGTTCCTTCCCTGCCTTGTCCTCTTTAGACGTGTGTTAGATATTTGGTCCCCCCTGCCCTGTCCCCTCGTAGACGTTTGTCTGGTGATGTGTCTCTGACCGTTGTCTCGGTTATTTCAGGTGAGTCTGCAGGGGTGCTGAACCCTCACGCCGCCGCGTCGCCCGCCCAGCTCCCGTTGCTGCTTTATCTCCAGTCAGGTCGGTCACCCCTGCGCCCACAGTCACTGACCCACCCACCGTGACTGCGCAGCGCTGTGCGTGCGAAGATTAGACTTGCCGTTCTCGAGCCAAGAACGATCCATCTCGTGCGCAGTCTATTTCACTTCAATCAGTGATTGATTGGGTGCGTGTAAGCCTCAGTGATTGTTCTGACAGCTCGCTGGCAGAAAAAAACCTTGTGCCATCAGTTTTTGCTCTCCGTGAGGCGGCCAGTGGTCACCGCTGCACCCCCCTCCCTGGTCACCGTTAGGCAACCGCAGTACCGATAAATCAGCCGGTACACGGTCTACACACATTGAGCACCGCCCACTATCGGTGTGCATCGGCGCCTGGAGACTTACAAGCGCCGCCAAACTGCACCTCCAACAACCAGCACGACTCCAGCCACGGTCCTGCTCTGTCTGCTGAGTTACGGCGCTGGAGCTCCGGCGCGCGCTAACGAATCGCCCCGATGCGATGATTTGTGTAGATGTGGGCCGGTGCTGGCGGCGCAGGCGATTTCGTGCGTGGTCGTGTCGCTGGCGCGTTGTGTGTCGGTGAAGCATTGCGTATGATTTTTTACAAAATTGATCGCCTGGAATGGAGTTAACCCAAGTAATGTATGGTGCAAGCTTGTTTGGCAATATCTGTTCGGCCAGCGCGCTACACTTTGAGGCCGTGGCGTTCCACTTTTCCCACAGTTAAGTTAACCCGGGGTAGAGGTTGATGTAGATGCAGTGGCTACCGAGTGGGCGTGGTTGGTCCGCTTTGCCTCTCCCTACAATTGGATGATATTTCACAACAGCCCGGCCCAACACGGATGGTCACGATATTGAAAAGCCTAGATTTAAAAGTATGCATCATTCATTGATGCGCTATGTTATGGCCTAATCGATTCAATTACTGATTGAACAGGAAGCAGCTAGTTAGGGTGTTGACAAAGCTCGCAACGCATGTTAAGGATATTAAATGTAAAACATCACATTTTTGTCACATGTTGCCTCACAAATTGATGTCGGGTTATCTGAATAGACCCAAATTCTGTGTGCATTAAGCACCAAAATAGGTTTAAAGCAGGTCAAGGACGGTGAAGGCAAATTCCATCCCAGGTCAAACCGGTCGCTCTCAGGGGTTTGGGAGGTGAGCGGATCTCACCGCCACAGGTATAGCAGGTTCCATAAATCTGAACAAGCTGCTATCCACCGCATATATTCAGGCTGGTCTAATAACAAGATAGCGTTGCTTACATTTTGGGCTCTTCGCCACCCGCTCACATACAGACCTCTTTGGGATATCCCAGAAACTACCGGCCGATTAAGCTGAAACTCGGTATGTATATTTGCGCTAACAAAGTGAATGGATTTTAAATATCAACACCAGAATCACCCCTCATGTGCGGATCTGCACGCCCTTTCAGTACTGAAAATATAAAGTTTCCTTCAAATTTAAATCGTGTGTAAGAATGTTGAAAGCAGGTGTTGCAGCGTGAATTTTAGCCTACATGTGCTCATGAATATTAGCTATATTGTGGATACCAAATCTCTTTGGTATCTGCGGTCAAACCGGAGTGTGAACTGGCACTGTTCGACGGGCGGATCCAGGGAGAGGGGCGGGTAAGAAAGACATTTTAAAATATTTTGCACCCCCCTTGCCACCCCTCCCCCACAGGCGTTTTGCTGGCAACGCATGTGTGACCGTGGTCTGCATATTGCACTCCGCGACCGCCACGGTGCACTTTCTCAGGAGTGCCTGGAGAGCTGTTCAGCCAGTTGTAACTCTAAAACTAAATCTCTGGGCTTCTCAAGCTTAGAGGGAATGTGGCACCTCCATAACGTGATTTTGACTGAGATAGCCAAGTTGTAAAGCAAGTCGGAAAACCCGGTACTCAATATAACATTTGTCTTGGAACTCAATGTTTCCGTAGAAAAACGCTAAAACCTACCTGCAATATACCCCTCATGAACCCTTAGCAGCAGGCCACAGTTGTCATGGCTATTAGTGTGTCGACATATGCTGACGTCACGGTGAGCATTAGCCAATCGAAGCCCTTGAAGCTTTTCGAGTATGGTAGTGGTTGCCAGATCATGACATCATCTAAAAGCAGATATTTATTTCTTTCCCTAGAGGAGCATTTAAAAAATCAAAATATCGAGCTGATTGAACATTTTTCAGAGAAATCATGAGTGGTTTCATTATTTTCGGCTAAAAGTACGCCTAATTACACTAAATTACAGGATTTGACCAAGGTGCCACATTCCCTTTAAAGCGGATATGTTAAACCAAATGTTAAACCACTAACTGGGTGTCTGCTGGGTCACGTAAACATGTGTTAGCGGCTGCTTTCCAGTTGGCAATAGCTTATTTAATCCTGAGTTCCCTCGTTACATCTCTGCAGAAACACTTGGAAACTTCTTGTTGAAAAAAACGCCTGCTTCCCAGAGGAAAGAGGAAACGGACCGATTATAGCTGAAAGGGACCAGCGCTTTCGAGCTGTTCTATTCAATTACTGGCACTCGGTCGTTGCCACAAGCTAATTGGAAGTACCTGAGCAACAAGAGGAGACCAAGAGGAGCTGTTATAGGTACACCTTTTTGGACCTGTTGGAGGGGATTCCCACACTTAACGTTACATGGAACAGGGAAGAGCTTCCCTCTATCTCGCAGACAACCGAGAGTTCAGGATGCCCTTCAGCTTCTCACCCTCAACATCGGCGGAGAGCGGGCGTGGCAATCAGCGCAGTCGAGGCTCCGTTCCGGGTTGCGGCGCCTCACACGCTGCGCGATGAAGCGTCACGGTCGCGAAAATGAGGCTTTTTACCTGTTGGCTGTCGGTCTGAGGGCTGTGCGGGGTGGCTCAGCACGCCACCTCTGAGAGCTGGAGGCCGCTGAGCGGCTGGCGGGGAGGAGCCACTGGAACGAAGCAACCGTGCAGCCTGCAGAAAGGCGCCGTCTGTGATTGGCAGCGGTTGTGGGCTCTGTTCATCTGCATGGGCCGCTATAGCCGCCCTGCCGGCGGCATCACCCGACACGCAACCCGCTGACTGCGCTGGCCGCCATGACTAATTAGATAGGAAGGGCCTTGAGGCGCCCGATTCTTCACGGTGCGGCGAACTTAAACAGCAGCTGGGCGCTGCGATCGCCAACGGGGAACGCAAACAGGCTGTGATAGTGAAGAAGTCATCATTGCGAAGGCGCCTTTCTGTGCTCACGCGATCCGAGCTCCGCCGCCAGTGGTGACGCGCTGCCGTCAGCTGAGCGTGTGACGTCATACCCGCCCCCGCCCTCTCACGGTCGCAGCCGTACCTGGCGGGCCGGTGCCGCCGCCGCCGCCGCATCGTTTTGTGATGTAAAGCGGGCCGGATTGGCGCATTGTGGGCCGCGCCGGGCTCCGGGCGCCTGACCGCCCGGCGAATGATCTGTTTTGTTGTGTTGTCGAGATGACTGGCATCGCAGCCAACCGCGGCCAACGCTGTGGAGGAGCGAACATTATGGGCTGGAGTGTTTTATGGAAGCAGTGCCACCGGGCTGCATCGTCCTCAGGCGCTGCCCATTCGAGCCGAACTAGCTGCGCTCCTGCTCCGCGTGGGAAGTTCAAAGGCTTGATGTGACACTATTCGCGTGGCTGCGTCTGCAGTGATCTGCAATTTCCTGTGCCTTCTCGGAAGAGACAGCGGATGGTTTTTGCTGCAGCTGGCTGGCCTTGCCTGCCATCCGGATCAGTCCAATTTGCGGCCCGAATGTGTCGTTTTGTCGGCCTCTGCGACTGCGGCTGCCGGCGCCCGCGTTTGAGAAAAAGTTGCCGACTACGCGGTTCTTTGGTCCGCGGCGGCGTCGCTGGCAGCGTCGCCTGCGCCGATCCTGTCCTGGCGCACCACCGGGAGCACTCGCCAGATACCAGCGGGAGCACTCGCCAGGTACCAGCGGGATCACTCGCCAGGTACCAGCGGGTTTACCTGCCAGGTACCAGCGGGATGGCTCGCCAGGTACCAGCGGGATCACTCGCCAGATACCAGCGGGATCACTCGCCAGATACCAGCGGGATCACTCGCCAGGTACCAGCGGGATCACTCGCCAGGTACCAGCGGGATCACTCGCCAGGTACCAGCGGGATCACTCGCCAGGTACCAGCGGGATCACTCGCCAGGTACCAGCGAGTTCACCCGCCAGGTACCAGCGGGATCACTCGCCAGGTACCAGCGGGATCACTCGCCAGGTACCAGCGGGATCGTTCGCCAGCTCGTTGTTGCTCCGGAGTGGATGGCTGGCAGCGACAGGCGGCCACACTGGCTGATTGAATCTGCCACGACCGGCTACTAGAAACACTTAAGATCCGCCGCTACTGACTCTTAAAACACTCTTGGATACCTCTAAACCCTAGATCCACCGCTACCGACCTTAAAACACTCTTGGATCCGCCGCTACACTCTCCTAAAAACACTCTCGGAAGTAACGTCCAGTTATGAAGCGTTCTTTGGCGAGTTTGCAATGTGCATCATGCATTTGGAACCAACTTCGTAGCAATACTCCATGCCCACTTGGGGCCATTGGAAGTTGCGGTGTTTGACCGTCTTCATCCATCCGTGTTCTTTGGCAACCTCAGACACCAGATTTACTAATCGCTCACCCGTAATTGAAATTATGATAATGTAATAGTGCTTGGTTCCGGTTGAGTGGCTGTACCGTCCACAGTCTACGGCCCTCTCACTCTCAGCTGTTCATCCCGTAACCACCAATCACCACTTGCTACCATGCTGACGTGAATGCGTGTGGGAGCCGGAGACTCGCTGTCGCTCGCTGTGTGGTTTCGTTTTGAACACCCCATCCGTTGCACTGTTGCCAGCCGACGGTCCATGACCTGACCTTCGCGCCGACCGTTGCAGTTGTTCTGAGCTATTGCGCCCCCGGCCGCCGACGTCTGTGCATCATGAA
This sequence comes from Lepas anatifera, assembly GCA_034440635.1. Classification (NCBI taxonomy): domain Eukaryota; kingdom Metazoa; phylum Arthropoda; class Thecostraca; family Lepadidae; genus Lepas; species Lepas anatifera. Next base: position 886,622 of record JAOTON010000708.1, on the reverse strand, counting down.
CAGACGGCGCAGTCGGCGTCGTTCGCTGCGACGCGCCGCCGCGCTCGTTTCGGCACGGCGGCGCCACTGCCGTAGCGCTGCAGCTGCTGGACGGGGCCCGGACTCGACTGCAGCATTGCAACTGCGGGGACGGGGCCCGGACTCGACTGTAACCCTAAGGGCCAGGAGCCGGACTCGACTGCAGCATTGCAACTGCGGGACGGGGCCGGGACTCGACTGTAGCCCCATAGGGGGACGGGGCCCGACTCGACTGTAGCCCTATAGGCGGGACGGGACCCGGACTCGACTGCAGCCCTATAGGGCGGGGACGGGAGCCGGACTAGACTGTAGCCCTGCAGGGCGGGGACGGGAGCCGGAGTAGACTGTAGCCCTGCAGGGCGGGGACGGGAGCCGGAGTAGACTGTAGCCCTGCAGGGCGGGGACAGGACCCGGAGTAGACTGTAGCCCTGAGGCTGCGATGACGGGAATCCGGACTAAACTGCAGCCCGACCATTGCGGGGACGGGACCCGGATTCGACTGCAGCGCTGCAGGTCTGCAAACGCCGCTGATTTCTGTTTGGGTTTGGCGACGCTGCTGCAGCTGCTGTGGGAGATGTTGGCGGCGCAGGTGGTCGCTATCGGTCATTGTCCTCCACTCCCTGCACTGACGCCCCTCTAATACGTCATGCGCCGCGTTGCTGTCATGTTTTTAGTACGGAACTCTTACGGCATGGAGGCTTTTATTGTCAATGCCCTCTCGTGTCGACGTCCTTCCATGTCAATTCGGCGCAAGCTGCGGGGAATAGCTGCGGACCAATTTTATGCTTTTGAGCTTTTGATTTGCGAATACTTTTTCAGTTTTGGGTTTTCTGCAGATGTTGCCATCTGGTGTTGTTTTCTTTCCTGCGATCGACAGCTCTGTATTCTTCTGTTTCCCGGAATTTTCAAGGCAAGCACTTTTCCCCTCCCTAGAAATCTTGCTGTTCAAACCCGTCACCATATATCAATAACCACCAAGCATGACTTTCCTGGGATAGACCATGTCAGGGAAGATTTATGCCACAGGGTGTGAGTTTTCTCTTCCATGGGCAGATTATCTTATTTTCCTGCTAGTTGTGTTGACGATGAGCACGCAATTTACTAGTTTATGGTGCTGCCTCAGTCTCAACTTCATCAAAAGAGTAACAACACCGGAAACGTTAATAAACAAAGTTAAAATTTCATTGATGGTCTCCAAGCGACAGCCTTCCGTGAATGTGTCGCCGTTTTCCTTGTCAAGACTGTGGGAGCGATCTATGGAAGTGAGGATGAAGAGTTCACCGGCCTGGCACTGCTGGGGCGGGACATGCCACTGCGCCGCGCCGCCAGTACAACACCTTGTCACCCGAAGAAGGCGACACTTCCGCGTGCGGCAAAAAGAACGCCGGGCGGCATCATCGGACGCCATAAGACGGCGCTTCTGTGCCTGATGGTCTGCTGCAGGGATCAGCTCGCGCTGGCTTCGGGCCTGAGAGGGCAGCACCGTTACACAGCCGCCCCTAAAAACTCCGCGCACCCCAGTGTGGGCTGCGTTTTTGCCACGGGCTGGATCTTCTGGAATGCTGGTGGGTCACCTCGTGACTTCCTGTCGCACGCACAGGTCATCGGCTGGCCACCCCATAGATTGCCGTGAATTTCTTCTGGGGATTACACCAGCGTGTGGTTCCTCCCACCAAACACTTCCAGCGGGGATGTCATCCACGATTGAAGCACCCTGGAGACAGCAGTCTCCTGCCTGAAGCGCTGCGGGACCATCAGGGACTGCTATCTCTCCGCCACCGCTGCTTCTTTACCAACGATTGCGGCTGGTAATTGTTCAGCTACACTGGCTGATGCAAAGAGCAGATCTTAGCCAAACGTTTTGGGGGGAGCTCTGGAAAGTCGTGAAAAATATAGTTTTTTTCTAAAGGAAATTGGCCGAAATCGGCTATCAATGGGTGCAAATTTGTTGCTTTGAGATAAGAGGGGATGCCATGGCCAAATCTCCTGGGTCCGTCCCTGGATCGTCATCGCCCCTGCTGTGTTGATTGGTTCAGCAGCGACCTCTCGCTCGACTGAACCTGCCGCAACAGCGCGGCTCACGAGCGCCGTTCATTATCACAGCGGCCGGCTACGCCACGCGAGTCGCCGCCTACCGTGACGGCGAGCGGCGTCTCCGACACCACACCAGCGACTCCACACCACACCACACCACACCGGCGATACCACTCACGGCCGGCGCGATGCTCGGGAACGGCTCACGGCCCGGCCCGACCACTAACGACCGGATGTCACGAGATGTAACGGCCCAGTCACGGCTCGCCGGGGACCAGTCTGCTCTTCACGCGGCTCGTGTTACACCTCAGCGGCGCCGCCGCCGACCAAGTCTTTAGGTTTGGTTCCAGCTGCTGGTCCTTAATTTCCAGCTGATGTGATCGGCTAAGCTCGCGTAGCGCCCCGTTCGGCAGCGTCTCTCCAACGTTGTCCCGGCAGTTATCCGAGCTCTGGACAGTTTCATTATATCTGTGAGTGATTACCGGCGGGCAATAACAGCCCGGCTACCGTTAACGGCTGGTGATACAACATCAGCAAAGCGGATCGATCTTCAACAAACACTCGGCGCAAACGGGCGGCCGGCTGCCGGGCGGTCGCTCTGTGTTGTTACTCATCCATCGGTACTCGGTCCACTTGATTACCGACTGGTTTGTCTGCTTATTTATTTATTAGCTGCGCATACTACCTCACATGAGGTGGCTTTTCAAGCGCCGTCGTAATGGACATGAAGTAATGAAAACTTTGAAAGCAGACGGTAAGGGTAAGCATGAACGAGGGTAAAGGAAGGTGGGATACTACTTGGTGGGGTCGGGGCTGCCCAAGGTGCGCGCGCTACCTGCCTCCAGGTAGTTTATCGGTAATTCCGATCACACTCTATGGGTACAGTGGCCACTGTCTTGGGCTGTAGTGACGAGGAAGCACCACTGCCGTTGTGAACAAACCAGCTTGCTTCTGGAGGCGAGGGTTGGAAACGCAACCCTGGCGGCCGAACTGCACAACCCGATGCGGGTGGATGTCGTTAGGAATTCCTTTTTCGCGCCATTTTTTATCAACGTCTGAATGTACAGTGTCGACTGCGGTTGACTTAAGAGTGCGGGTTAACATCGTCGGCCAGGGAGATGGAGCGGTCTCGCCGGAGACGACGCTACTTGTTTACCGCGGGCCGCCCCTCATAATGTATGTATGAGATGGTCGCCGATAACGCTGTCCGCTCCTGTTGGCTTCGCCGTGCGATGGTGCGATAGGCCGAGTCGGCTCCCCTGTCTGTTTACCCGACTCGTCTGCGCCCTGTGCCTTGGCCTAAACTCTCAGACCTTTCGGGCCTGGCCTGCCTTTCCCGTTACGGCATGGTTGTCAGACTGCCTCTCTGATGTCAGAGCTGCCCTCCAGCAGTGCGGTTTTGGCTGTGCAGGTCCTCGTTCACACAGCAATGCTGCGAGTTGTCGTTAGACGGACCCTTCTCTCATTTCTGGCTCACCCAGACTCATCATGGTCTTCACCTTTCACTTACTTGCGGCCAGATTTCGGTGTTTGGTGACGCAGCGGGACTGGATGTCTTGTTCTCCACATCACATCATCCCTGCTTCCATTTTAAGTCCCCAAAGTGGTTCCCGTCAGCCCGGCGTCCCTCTTTTGTCTCGTTTGCTCTCCGCGCGCGTCGGCGGCCTCATTTTTTGCTCTTCAGTTATGTCATCTGTGGCCATCTCCGCCGCCTGTTCGGCGCTGCCATATTTGTGGTTTGTCACCCGCCGTTGTCGCCGGCCGTCGCTCTCACTCCGCCTGCGCGTGCTCACCCTTTGTCATCGTCTCCGACGCCTCATATCTACCACATCACGTCGGCCGACTCCTCCCGCTTCCTCAGTGCCTCTTACTTCCTGGAAGATAGTTTCTTTTCACAAGCTTTACATAACAGCAATTTTCTTTTCTGGGATCTTAAATAAGTCTTTGTCACGCTTGCTAAGGAACTTAGCTAAAACCGAGTGTGGTATAAATGACTCGGAAATTCAGGTTTCTTGTCAGTTCTATCATTGTCTCTTGCTTACAAAATTGTTCAGCATGCAACATTTTACTCCCTGAACCACTTTGAATTCAGTTAGCGCGTGCACGTGCGTTGAATTCTGAGCCCTCGGCACGCGCTGTCTCCATGGCGCACAGCGCGTGCGTGCGTGCCTACGTGCCGGCACGGCCGGCGGTGAGATGAGTGCCGTTAGCCCTCGTGCACGCCCAGATCTGTCCGGTCAAAGCCCGACCGGCGGCATCCACCTGGACTGCTCTATTGAAAACCCGTAGAGCGGATAGGGATCTGGACAACATATATCATTCAATTCTCAGGTCAGCGTCACCTGAACCCTTTCCAGTATATTTTACCGCATTGTAGTAAAGTTCATGTTTTACCAGTTTTTGTACAATGAATGCGATGTAAGTATTTCGATCTGATACAGTAATCTATCTTCATTGGGAGCTAAGCTACGCTTGCTGCGATCAAAGTGATCCGTATCCATCTCCCAGATCATCGATCGCGTAAAACCTCGCATCCTCTCCATAAGCCGCCGCTCTGGTATCCCTACGCTGTGGTATCGATCGTGAGGAGATATTGTACCCCTGGGGGCGATTCCGGCGTGCTCAAGGGCATAATTGCCTGCCCATCACAGTCTCCCCACAACAAACATTCGTGAGGATGTTGAATAGGCGATAAAAGCTTTCTGTCTGGTTGCAGTGCGAAACAATTGTAGGTTCACCCATTGACAAATCGAGACAAGGTGGATGAAGGGGGGGGGGAGGGCTAATCGTAAAAAACAGTTTTTGCAAGAAAAAAGTAGTTGGGTTTCTTGGCCTTACTGCCGTCTTCCCTTAGGTTGGCCTGTGAATACAAGAGGCGGCGTCGCGTCGCTGAAATCGCGCGGCGGGTTTGAACAGGCTGGAATGCGTCGTCTGCAGTTATTACAATGGCCGGACGTCAGTCCAGTTCAGGGTGACACCGGGACCAGGACAGGTGACACCGGCCGGCGCTGCAGAGCGCGCACTGCCCGTGTCGATGTTTCACCCTGCCGACAGGATCTGACTAGGTCGGCATGTTCTGCTGGGGTAGGATGGCCCGCCTGCACACGCCTGACCCGTCCTGCAACACGACCGCCCTGCCGGTCAGGTCGCCGCCCTGGGGTCTCCGATAGCGCTGGACGAGTTTGCTGACGCTGCCAGCGTGTTTCCGGATGGGTCAGGATGGACTTCGGACGGGCGCTGCTGGACAGCCAAGCACAGGCTGTGGGTTTGACCCGACGGCATCCAGTTTCCCACCGCCAGCTTATTGCGGCGTGGCGGTTGCGAACCGCTCTGCTACTTGTCATGTTTCTTCTCCGGAGTTCAATTCGGGCGGCTGAAGTTTCTGGGGTCAAACCTTGAATACATCGAGCTGAAAATGGTCTCAAAGCACACCGGGCTGAAGTCCGTCATGGTCCCTTCCTAGTTCCAAGACGCGTTAAATTTTCTGTCGGGTTTAAGACACTGCCGAAGCGCTCTAGATGCTGCTTTTCTGTTATGGCCGACGTCAGGAGAATGTATTTTTCAGGAGCATGTATTTTTCCAGGCGCGGGTCGGACCGCGTCAGCTGTCCTGTGGGCTTCTGGTTCGTGCAGGCTGCGTGTTCGTCGGTGGCGACGTCCCACATTCCAGGGGTGGTCCGACCGGGGTCGCCGCTGCGCCCGCGTTGGGGTCAGCGCGGTCGGCGGCCGAGGCCGGGTAATTGCCGACCGCCGCCCCTCCACGCACGGTCAGCTGACGCCGATCAGCTGAGTGCGCCCGGCCGACGGCGGACGCGCAGAGCGCGAGCCGGCGGGCATGGAATCAGGGGCGGGCTCAGGAAACTGGCACGGGGGGATCGGGGAAGATGAATGCGTAGCGTTAGACATCTTGGGGAAAATTGTGTCTGGTGTAGTGGTTTGATTTGTGGGGATTTTGTATGGTCCAACTGGGTGCGGGTTGTGGCTGGGACTCGACGGTGGCCGCCTCTGCTGCATGCAGCGTCATGCTTATCACACGACTGAAGGAAAATGAAAGCCGTTGGCGTGTCCGATAAGGTTTGCTGATGGTGGGTCGAACTGATGGATTATTCCAGTCGTTCATTTAAACGTTTTCCCTCAAGCTGTATATTTGGGTAATGAGGTAATAAGGAATAAAGTGATGATACATCCATTCAATGGTAGTGTCACGTTCTTGATTTCTGCTTGCTGACCTTTCTTGTCTGATTTATATGCAGCGCAGATTTAGGGAAAATATGATGCGACGTTTTATGTTTTTTTATAGCATGTTTGGGACTCAGTAGCCGTTGACAAAGTATAATGACTTCAAATTCATCTATTTGGGATCGCTTAAACGTTGCGGGTATATCCCGTAGATGCTTGAACGTAGGTAAATGCTAGACGATTCTGCTTCCGGACTCAACGGAAGTTGTAGTTTACCGTGCAGAACTATGGTAAGCACGGTTACGGATCTTGTCAACATGGAACGGGTACAATGACAATCATTGAAAATGGGATATGAACGCGTCAGCATCTTGCAGTTACTTACCAATATTATAGCGATAGATAAGTGGCGCTAAGACCACGCCAAATTGTCCACATTGCTCCATTTTACATCCATATTTTCCAAAGTACAAGTTCAATCACCTGGCATGCTTGGCCTATGCTTAGGACGTAGCATGCGTTAACGTCAGTTAAGTCGGCACGTGTGAAACCATGATTGCGCTGTGCATCCGTGAGACGCTGAGCCGGATCAGACCTAAAGACGTGCGTGGTGGCGATTCCAGAGAATCCGTGTTTAGGCGCGGCGGCATCGTTGCGGTCGGAAGAATTGACGAGATGATGGGCTGGGATTTTGAAAGGCTGCCGCGTGCGAGTCTCGCTGCGACCACCGGTGCCACGGTGGGAGTCTCGCTGCGACCACTGATGCCACGGTGCGAGTCTCGCTGCAACCATCGGTGCCACAGTGCGAGTCTCGCTGCGACCATCGGCGCCGCGTGAGTCGCTGCGACCACCGGTGCCAACTTGCGAGTCTCGCTGCTATCGCCAGCGCCGTGCCTGCAGCGCCGCCAATGTTGAGAGGGAGCTCTATGGGACGCGCCGGGCAGCAGCTGCCGTTGGCGACCTTGTGCCGGAGAAGCATGCTGGTGGTCTTGGAGCTGTGCCGCCGGTGACACTGCGGCTGGTGTCTAGGCGGCGTCGTTAGCGCTCCCCAGGGAGTCGTCGCACGGTCTCCCCGCCTCCGGGACGGGCAGGGCGGGAGAGTGGTGGCTGCCGGTACCCACTCTCCACCATTGTACGGCCGCCGCGGCTGGGAGAGATGCCCCGCCGGCAGCACTCCCAGCTTTTACGCGCTCGGGCGGTTCCGGCGCGCTGCGGCGCGGCGGCGCGAATCTGGCGCGCCTGCCCCGTCATTGCATCGCTGCTGTGGGCGCGGGAGCACTGACGGCTTCCTCCAATGACACCGTCGCCGCCAGATTCTGTTACCGCCGGCGGTAGATAATTCACACCCAGCCTGGCAGGCCCTTTTGGCTTTCACTGCTAACCCTCAAGGCTGTAGTCTCTCAGCTGGAAAATTGTCATGCTTAAACTTTTCTTCGCAGGTGCCGGCCGAAGCCCTGTATTTGTTTCCTAGCCCATCGTCCCATTCACCACATGGCCATTACCAAGACTGGAGATCTCTCCTCGATCCAGGGGAGGGGATCCTGGATGGGTAAACGCTGGTACGGCAGTATAAACCCTAAACAAAGCCTATGGGAGACCGAAAATCCAGGGGATCTTGACTTCTGACCCCCTGTCCCCTGTAATTTCAAACCATGACCATTACATTTTAATTAAACAGTTTCAGCACATCTTGCATAATGCTTCCCACTGCAACGCATGCTCTTACTGGATGCAAACATGAACTTACAATCAGTACAATGAGTTACAAAATAGTGTTTTTGCATACTCCTCGCGTTATCTCTGTCCGGTCAATTCACACCGTAGACAACCGATGCGAAAAGGTAGAGTTCATTTTTATCACGGAGGTAGGAGTTATGAAGAGGAAACAACAAACGGAGAAAAATAAAGAAGAGGCAAGACAGAAGAGTGAGAAGACAGAAAGTCACAAGATAAAGTCAAACGAACTTCACGAGAAGACATGGTGGCACGGAGCTCTGCTGAAATTAGGTCATCGATGCGTTTCTATCTTATCTGGATCGCTGCTCTATCCAAAGCATCAATGTCACCCATGATTAAATCCCACCGCGCGAGCTTTATCCACTTGAACTAAATGTCATATCGGATTCTAGTTTGCCAACGGTAGGTGACCATTTTTAAGCTAAGAACTCGGGCTTGAAATAATTGTGTTCAACGGATAAGTTGGCCGAGGATGTGTTGGTGTATCAGTGGACTCCGCAGCCTCGGTAACAATCACTGCATCATCCCCAGCTGGTTGTGAGCTCCCCGGCTGCTCCAGACCTGGCAGAGGTGGACTCTACAGCCCCCGGGACAATCACCACCTCCCCCCCGCCCCCACAACACCCCTCCGACCTGACAGAGCTGGGAAGCTCCTAGCTCACCGGTTATAGAACTGACGAGTCGCCAGTCGTCGTTGATGTGCCTCCTTGATCTCGGGGTGCGACTGCCGGCAGAGTTGCACGTCCCCGGCTGTGCAGACGGCCACCATTGTCATTTCCCCGCTGTTACGTGCGCTCTTTGTGACTCTCCGCGACTGGCGATTGTGACGTCAAGGAGCCGGTGCAGCGTAACGGGATTCGCACCAGACAATTGACAGATGACGTCGAACCTGCTGCCAGCCACGTTAGGGTTCACCGGTTTCAGCACCCGACATCTGTTTACCAGATAGCTCATTAATACGAATAGCACAGCGTAGCGTTTCGATCGCCGTAGCGCCTGCTTTCCACCCATCTAATTTACATGTTTATCCCGATTGTTGGGCTCTCGGCATTCGCATTTTTAAATGAACGCATATGTTACCAGCAAAGTGCTACCCGGCGGGGACTTTGCCCTCTCATCGGCATACCATCGACCCTCCGTATTTTGTGAAGGGATTTGGAACAGCTGAAGATTCCGCCGCCGAGGCGTTCCATGGCAAATACCGCGGCGTGGAGCGGTGAGCTATACTTAGTCGGCTTTGCCAGGCTGAACATTCCCGGTAAGCGTCTCGCTGAGGTCCTTCAGCACCACTGGTCGGGATACCATCTCCTGGCGCTGATACCATCGCTCGTTGGCGGGCGAGCTATGGGGATGCGGCCGTGTTTTTGGCCCGGCGCGGTCGTTGCCTGTCCGTCCGTGTGCGGGGACCTTTTTGCACCGGTGGATCCTGCCAGCCGGCGAGAGCAATTTGCATCGTAGCTTGTGTACTGTTGTCATCGCTAGATGGCTTATCAGGATTACGGCTGACAGCCCTCCAGTTTATTTGATTGTGCTGATGGTTTTTAACGTGGAATGCATCGTTCTTTTGCAGTGTTGACAAACATGATTGTGGGTGTTTTTCCATTGCTACGGCGGTACAGTTACTCAAACAGACAGCACGGATTATGGCGATCAGACGTAAGTGAATTCCTGCCAAGACGACGGTTGCAGCCACAGCTGTGTCGTCCATTCGAAACAGGCCTCTGTGATTTGCATCCGGCAATGGTCATGGTCACGGTCGACGGCCATTGGTCACGGACGCTGCCGGTCACGAGACTAACTGGTCACGCGTGGCCAGTTAGTCCCGCCTCCATCATTGTTGCATCGTTCTGGAGCTGCTGTTGTGCCGGGATCGTCGCCAGCGTCGCCACGTCGCTGGTCACTGCCCGCGCAACCAGTTATGTGCCTCTTGTTCCACGCTCTGGTGGAGTTTTGAAAAGTACGGACGGCTGTTGCGGCGGCAGCGATGTGGCGTTCTCACGGTTAGCCGTGCACGAACTGCCGCGCCGGCTGCCAGCGTTCTGGCCGTTCCACGACTCCGCTCGTTCACGGTACTGAATACCGACTGGCGACCACAGCTCGCACCGGCTTTCCTGCCCGCCGCTCGGACTGTTCGCATGTGTTTCTATCTGATCGCGTCCGTCGCGTGTCTCGGGTGTCTACGGCTACGCTGTTAAAAGTGAAAATTGGCCATCATGGCGGCGAGTCTGGATTGAATAGCGGTTGCGGGGCGTTTTCTTTTGCCGTTTGCGGATTGTATAATGCCATGGGAATTATTAAACGGTAATTCAAAAGAAAGTGTCTTGTCTATACACCGCGCTGTTTTATCGTGAGTAAATATCGCTGTTTGCTCAAATTATCTAACGTGTGCTTGGCCGCGCTTGCGGAGCCATGCACGTGCATAGTTGAGCAATAGCGCTGAGAAGTGCCGCCATCCGGGCGCGGGTCTGTAAGTTGGGATTGTCGGGCGGCGCGCCGTTTTTCTGGCGCGCCGGGCCCGCGCCGGCGGGAGATAATCTGGCCGATCGGATCAGCGCTGTCTTTTTGTTGGCGGCCGGCGGCGCTGTGCATGTGGCGGTGATACTGCTGCGGTGCCGCCCCCGCCGCCACCCAGTGCACACTGACCCGTGCCTCGGCCGCCGCTTCCGGGGCGGCGGGGACCCGTGTGGCTGCAACGGTAGCAATATACTGAGTAACCAAACAAAGCGATGATGCTCGGGTAATCACGAGAATTCGACGGGAATGTTTCCCATACATTATTCATGCAGTCGAACACTTCGACTTTGACTGAGGAGGATTCGCAATAGACGGTAGTACCACCCTCGTGTTAAGCGTGCTAAAACAGGGCCGGTGTGGCTGCGGCAGCGGCGTCCCCGCCGGGAGGTACATACAGCTGCCGGACGGGCGGGTTCAGGGACCTTTCGCGGCGATGCAGCCACCGCCGCCGCGGCGTTCTGCTTCAATGCGCCGCGCGGCGCCGCCGGTTCCCAGCGGCCGGTAACTGCTACATGGCACCCGCCCCGGGGCCCGGCACCACGGCACCGGACGGAGGTGCCGGGCGGGTTCTGACGACACGGCGATCAGACCAGAACGACATTGTAGTGGGAAAACGGTACATTCGCAGAACCGGGCTAACTGGACAGTGTTTTCAACCCGACCGCCCTTCCTCCGCCTATTCCTTAAGCTGGTCTTGTTAATCGGTATCGTATGCGCTTTAGCCGCAGGACGTTTTGTTGAGAGCGTCTGTGATCAGTTGATTTATGGCCCGTGAACCCCGTGATTGTTGCGTGAAATTGCCTCCGACTGCCTGGGGCTGCTGCGTTGATCGCATTTGTTGCATTAGCAACGATTGTGTGAGAGATGAGGCATTAAGGTGTAATGACGGGGCCAGTAGGAGGGCAGCGATGCCTGGCGGCCAGGCTACGCAGCTACCCCACCTGAGGCTGGTGCGCGGATGCGGGCCCTCTTCTGCACCACAGCTGCCGGGGGTTACCTACCGCGTATCAGACGCGTTTCCGTGGACGTTCAAGAGCGGCGCGCGGTGGGGAGTCTCCGCCCGAGGCCATCCGTCCGTCCGAGCGTATCGTCCTCTCGCCGGATACGGGACAACATTGAGTTTGACGGTGGTATCGTGGTCTGTGGCGGTATGCGGAGTGGCGCGCCGCCAGCCGTCATCTCCGTATCTCGCTGTCATCCGCCGGTGTCGGCTGTCCGTGACGGTGGTCAGACGGCCGCTGACCGGCCAACTGCAGCTCTCGCCGCCGCCCGTCGCGCAGCTGCAGCTGCAGCTCCTGCAGCGTCCTAACCGGTCTCGGCCACTCGCCGCCAACAACAACCGGTCGCCACGCAACGATACCGCCGGGGGATTTTTAAAAATTCTGACAAACTGGAAGTGCTGTACCCTGGTATAAATGTTCCCAGATAAATCTATGGAGACCACTAGCATCATACACAAACCTCACGTGTTTTGAATTGCGTAATACATTTCTCTCTCCCCTCTCCCCCTCTCCCTCTCTCTCTCTCTCTCACATTTCCATAGGCAGACATTTCCGCACATTCTCCAACCCTGTCATCCCAGCAGTGGTGCAGCATCCCCAGCCCGGGCGGTGCGTTGGTGGTGTGAAGGCATTTCAGCGGCGGCGGCGCCGCGGCGGTCACGGTCGCCGTCCGCCCCCGGCGACGCACCCGCCGCAGACGGCCCGAGCGCGGCGCGGCCTGCAACAGGACTGGTGTTGTCGGCCTGTCACTGAAACAGCGATCCACGCTGCCGATGCCAGTGCCACCGACTTCAACTGGTTTGGCTGCATTGGTGCAGTGGTACTATTGTGCGAGTTGTGAATGAAAAGATGGACGATCAAAGCAGGGCAGTAAGGTTGGATTTGCAGCTGCAGCAGGCTGTCTAATGCGTGTTTTTCAGTTCTGTGGAATCTCACGTTATCCAGGCAGAGGCGCACAAAAGAAGGGAAGTGAATGCAGCAAAATCCATCGCCATTTATGATAAAACAGGGACTATTTTGCTGCTCTGGCAGCCGGAAGTTAACAGGTATCAGATGGGGCTGTTTATGCGAGCAATTATGGCAGTTGGTTCAGGTGCTAGCTCAGTCATCACATGTGTAGCGCCCGTACGCGGTGCACATGTCGACGCCCCCTCCGTCTGCCATAATAGTTATCGTTGGATCGGAGACGCGGCGCAGGTGGCGCTGCAGTCGGCTGCAGCTGCAGCCTGCAGCGCTTGCAGCGCCGCCCGAGGATTACATCGAGAGCAGCTCTTGAACATGTCGTGAGCGCCCCCTTCAGCTGCATCTCATCCTCTTCAGACGTCTCCGGGCTGGTAGTTTTTCCGCCGACTCGTCCCTGCAGAGCAGGTTTTTGTAGCCACCCACACGACCCGACACAGAGCGGATACAGTTACACGGCGAGGTGCTGTGCGCCGCGGTGACACGAAGGTTTCTCCCTGCGCAGCGTGCCCGCCATCGCGGCGTGTTCGTCTTGTAGGCGCTCTGTTCTGCCTGGCTCTGATGTTCAGCTGTCCGGGTGATTTGTGCTGCAATCTGCCGCCTGATCTCTTTCTCTTCATGCTCTCACCCCCTCTCTCTCTCCCTCTCTTTCTCTCTCTCTCTCTCTCTCTCTCTCCTCTCGTTATCTCTCTGCCGTGATTAAATTTCTCCCTAGGTGCTCCCTTCTTTCCCCCTCTTGCTCTATTTTACTCGTAAGTTCTCTGATCTCATTGTTTGCATTACCCGTATTTCATCACGTAATAAAACTCAAATAGATTATTCCCGACGGCAGGCGCGTCGTCCCGCCGCCCCTGCCGGTGAGACGGTGCAGCTCCCTGGCGGGCCCTAACGCGCCACCCTTTCGTCGCACTCGACGTTGGCGGCAAAAACGGCGAGCGGTGGTGCGGGCCGGTGATTTAGCCCCGCCAATTACGGCCGGTCCGTCGACTGGGGTCTGCGTCGCGGTCAGAAGCTACCGCCGCCGTCGACGGCGCCAAGCACCGCTAATGAGGGAGGCACCGCGCTGGTAGTGTCAGCGAAGCCGGAGCTTCTTCCTGTTGGAGGAAAATGGCCGCTCCTGCTTTAATTTGGTCGGAACCGGCCACAGGAGTCCGGTACACTTTCTATTGCTGGTACTGAATGGCTCTGCGCTGAGGTCCGATTTGTCTTGATGTTAGAAACCATCACCCGTTGCCTACGCGTCAAGGCCGCCCCCCCCAAAAATTTCCGATCTCAGTCAAAAAGAACAACCGGACATTCTTATATCCAGCCGCGCGAATGCACCGAGGAGCCCAAATGAACAGTTTTGGTCCGATGTGAAAGTTTTTGTCAGCATCAGGTTGAAGTTGCTGCCCCCACTTTTGCCGGTGGCGACACTTATGCCCGTTGCCTTTTATCTAGCTTTGAGCCTGTTTATGCCAGTGAGCTATTGCAAATGGTTGTCTTATCACAAAATACCTCTGTTTGGCTTACTTGAGTTTTATCTAGATGCTGTTCCAGATATGGTATTTTGCAGTACCACTTTCCTTTTAGAACTGCTGATTATATTTTTGAAGCGATCAACGAAGTAATCCCTCCCTGCTTTAACTTGAGCTCCTCTGCATAACCTTTCTTGCAGCATTATTTAATCTCTTGGACATGAGAAGAAATTCCAACCAGTCTCAGGTCACTCCCATTATGGTTAAAACTTCCACTCCACGTTTTAAGGTCTCAGTTGGGCGTTGCACATTCCCGTAAACTGTCTTCACGTATCTTCTTGCCAAAAGGTTTTCAGACATGCGTCGGATGGTCGCCCGCACCTCTGGTGCCCTGCATTACTGCTGGGGCTGGGCTTGACGGGATGGCTAGGCTCTGGTGTTGAAGCGGTCGACAGAACTGAGGGGGAAGGAATGTAAAACCGGCGAAAGCTTGGATGGCCACTGAACGGGATCGATGTTACGGTATGGAATGTTCGCCATTGCTGGTCGATATTGTTTTTTCGCCGGTTCTCCATTCTCTTTACGCTAGATATTGCGTGTGCAGTATGCCTTGGCGCTTTGCAGTTGACAAAGCCAGTTTTCATCAATGGATGCTGTTGTTGGTCTTCGTGTTATTTGCTTGCAATGTGGAGTTCGTATCCTGAGATAGCGGGCTTAGTGCTGCCACTTTTCCTTTCGTTCATCTACAACGCAGAAACATTCTATAAAAACAGGATTTCCAGAACAAGATAAGTGAGGAATGGAAACCCCCTACACAGCAGGGAAGTTGATTTGATAAGTCCAGCAGGATGAGACTGACGCCTCTCAGCCCGAAAAAAACCGCGACAGTGTCGTCCCACGCGGTCAGCGCCCCACTAACAGGCCTATCGCGTTCCAACGTGTCAGCGGAAGCTCCTTATCTAGCGGGAGGGACCCGTGCACTGTCGCGGATATCGCCCTCTAATGCATCGCCATCAATTCTCTGCGTGCCGGAGCGGTGTAATTCAGCTGACTCTGTAACGCTACTTGAAGATGACTAAGCGAGGAGCTCGGCCCCACGAACTGCTGTCGCGATTTACTGCCACTTCAGAGATTCATTATGTTCCAGACACGCACTCAGGATCAAAATTTACGTAGCGAATTTTGCGACAATCTGCAGTACCTACATGTTTGATTTTCCAGCGTCTATGGTATTCAGATTCAGCTATGCTTTCGCATTTCGATATTTATCCGTGTATGATTTGTCCTTGGTTGTGCTCTTATAGCCACCTGTCGGCGCTCGGAGGCACCACGTCGCGGCGAGGCACGGCGCAGCGTCGACAATGGCCTCTAATTAAACCCTGGCCGTGCTGGTGTCCCCTCCCTCCACCCATCCGAGGGGTTGGCTCCAGGCATGCAATGACGCGGTAATTCGCTCGTTTGCGTGATCTGAACCATCAACAAGCTGGGCTCCTGCTGAGAGGCTTTTGCAAATAAAGACAGGACGAGGTTATTGCCTGGCCAAGTTTGGGAGTCGTCAGGGCCCAGGGAACGGCACGGAGGGTGGAGGACCGTTTGAGTTACTATCGACCAGCAGCAACAGCGAGTACTGGATTGAATTAGGCTAGGCTATGGAAAAACTTTTAGCTACTAATGTAGACAGAGCTGTAGCTGATGTATGTACTGGGGTCAGGGAGGCCCGTCCTGCTCACTGAGGCTGTACGTCATCCATTGGCTGGCCAGTGGCGTGTGCGTGCGATAACATACATCACTCCCAGACCGATACAACGGCTGGCCGCTCTCCGCAGATATCAATGGGACCAACTCTGCTGGAGGCAACGTCAGGGCCAACATCGTGAATGGCTCTGCGCGAGCCGCTCTGGAAAGCCTTTCAGTTGGCGTGTATGTGGGAACGGAACATAGCAACGGGCAAGAAGTAACGGAGCACAGTGTAACAAAGTTGTATGGGCGACAACCGGGAAAAAGTGGAATGACAGGAATAACTCTGGTGCGTGACCAAGGTAATCCCCTAGCGGTGCAGAAGTTTACCTAAATCCCTACTCCCAGCATCTGCGGACGGCTGCAGGCTGTGGGGTGTGGGTGTCTGGGTTACTGTGGGCATCAGCGGCCACCCCTGGCAGCGGCGCGGGAGCCCGCTGTGGGTCCGCGCAGGCGCGGGCCGCCGCGGACGCGGCTGCCGCCCGAGGCGGCTAATCGCCGCAGATGGATCAGCCGGCCCTCTGTATTGTTGGCGCAGCCATCTGGCGCACTGCGAGGGCGTTACACCTGTGTCCCGCCAGTGGCACAGAGACGGCGCCAGGAGGGACTGCAGTGGGGCAGGGGTGATGTCGGGAGGGAGCACAGTGGCACATAGGCGATGTCAGGAGGGACCACAGCAGGGCAGAGGCGACGCTAGGAGAGAGCACAGTGGTGCAGAGGCGATGTCAGGAGGGACCACAGTGGGGCAGAAGCGACGCTAGGAGAGAGCATAGTGGTGCAGAGGCGATGTCAGGAGGGACCACAGTGGGGCAGAAGCGGCATCAGGAGGAACTGCAATGGTTTGGTGACCGACCGCAACGCCGCAGAGGCGGGCTTGGAGGAGACTCCAAGAAGCAAACGGCAAGACTTCGTGTGGGCGGAAGACGCGGGACATTTCCCCGGTAAATTGACGATATTAGGGAAGCTTTGTATTGTAACTGCGATTTAACGAACTGAAGCCCTCTCTCCGCTCCCAGCACCGCACTCGGCGTCTTGTTGAGCACCAATAGAAGGTGATAGGTCGGTAGATATGCGGCTCACGTCATGCCGCCTGCGATGTCAGAGTGACCTTTGACATCAAGCCGCGATATCGGTTTCTTCGCACGGGTTGGGGGATCTCCCCGGCATGGCACTTGCCTTTTGGCAGTACTGTCATATCTCATTGCATCCACGACGCAGAGCAGTGGTTCAATACTCTGGATGTCAGGAGATGCGTGGATTGTGTGTCAGGTTAAGTATTGGGTTTGGGAGGGACTAAAACAACGTAGAAACTAGGCATGCTACATATTTATGGCAGTTGTCGAAAAGTTTGTATCTAAACTAAGGACCGCTCACGATTATACCAAACTTTTTTTCGCTCTGGCCGCTTATCTCTACAATTACCTAAAGAAAAATTATTGAATCCCACTTGCCAAGAATCGTATGTGGTAAATATGCTGGTCCATCAAGACCGTCAAAATTTGTCATAAACCGAGGATCCTGGAAATGAGTGTGAGGAATTCAGAGCGACTGCAATGCGAGATCCTGTTCTGCCATGGTTTTTAAGCCTGTGTTAGTACCTTACTCTTTGCATAAGTAATGTCCTGGGGTTGCCGATGTCAGCCCGGTAGTACCCATTACTGCAACGTTGCATCCTTCCCATGCACAGCTTCACCACGAGCCGCCCGTGCCGGCCGCGGCCGCATCCGAATGAATGGGCTAATTCTGTTGCATAAACGGAAGGGCGCAGCCACGCCACATGCACGGATGGGAGCGGCGACATGTGGCCTGTTACGCCGGCGGGGCCTGTGTGCCGCGTAATTGGCGCCCCTTGCACACTTGTGGCGCGGGGCAGCGGCCGGGCCGGAAGGGTGCGTGGGAGGGGCCTCCACACCTGTACTGAGCGGAGGAATGAATATCCGCCGCGCAAGTGGTCCAACTGTGAGCAATGCACTTGTATACACGGAATCGGACTAAATACCTGGAACGGAACTTTAAACCGTTCCGAAACAGCTGGGGTGAGATGCTATTTTGGGTTTCTAGCCATGAGGTAAGAAACGTGTCCTTGGATGCGATGACAGGTTTTCAGTGTCTGTGATAGTGCTGAATAGTGGTGGCGGACAAGTAGTGCCCCTGAGAGATACTTCCCGCTATCATGACACTTGTAAGGACAGACTTTTCTCAAGCATACCGTTGATACACCAGTGGTTTCCCACAACACACCATAACATGGAAATTAATTTTCGCAGACCGAGGCAAGCCGCAGTCGCGTTAGCTCTCTGGCGTAGGTGAATGATGATGGCACTGCCGGGCAGCGGCGGATCTAGCTGGTAGGTTTGGGGGGTAAACCAAAGTGAACAAGTAAAATAAAGAATGTCACGCGGTGAAATATTTGGCCACAAGAAGCTTGCATTTGCTATACAAGGATCAGTCACTCGGACCCGATTTTTACTGTCGAAGGGACCCGGGTCCAATATTTACACTGAAGTTGACAAGTTCAGTGTAAAGTTGACTGGTTCAGTTGAAGCACCAATACCTTGTGCATAAATTAAAAAGCAGCCGGGGCAGAAGGTCTACAGCTCGGGGGGGGCATAGTTTTTCCCCAATCTTTTTCGCTTGGGGAATGCCTTTTCTGCCTCCCTCCCTGGATTGGCCACTGATGTCGGTGTTATTTAATTTGACGGGCCGGAGCGATGTCGTCCGACGTCAATGCCGACTCCTGGGATCTTTCATTGGACGCTTCCTTCCAACGGAAGCCGCGCATTAGCTAATTGGAATTCGTGATGTGAATCTAATCGAGGTGGAATTGTGCGGGGGCCGGCAACATAAATCCATCACGGCGCACAATCCGTCATGGCAAGAGCACCCCTCCTTCTGAGTTAGCGTCGAAGTCATTGAGTGCGTGCGTGACCAGTAAGCTCATCGGTCTGATGTGAGCACGGTTCCCCACGTGCCTGTTTTAATCCATTTACATCGTCGATCCCCGCCTCCGCCCTGTCCGACGCGTGGTGTTTCCGAGTGTCGGCGGTACGTCAGACGGGGTGAGGCCGGGGTCACTGCCCGTTGAGCCCCCGGCCGCCGCCGCCCCGGGCGAACGCGCGCGCTGTGATCCCTGTTTTGACAGGGTGGTGAGTGAGCGACACACGCCACCATGCCGCTTTGTGACGCGCGCGTGTGCGTGGGAGGCCTTGTGTCGGCCGCTTCCGTGACATCCACCTCTCCCACAAGTCCCTGCGGGCTGCGGCCGGTGTCTGTCCGTCGCCTCCTCCCGCTGTGACGTCACGAGCAGGCCGGCCGCGTTAGATGTTGGTCCTGCACGTCGGAGCGCCTGCCGGCGTGACCGTTAGTCTGTAATTCGACTAATGCGCCGGACTGATGAGTCGCTGGACCGGTTTTTGAATGGTTAGGTGAAACGGCCGCCACAGAAACGGGGAATATGTGCGTCACCAGGAGGAAGGTCGTTATACACATAATTGTATTTTGTTGGGATGTTAAGACTGTTATCAGCTGCTGGATGTCTAGCGAAAGAGATGCTGATTTCTACGAGCATTGACGCTCGGGAAGGAGATAGACAATCTGTGGGGCCCAGGGTCTGCTCGCATAGAGTGACGGGGGGTAATTTGGGAAGGTGATTCGAATAGCCATGGTGCGGCGATTTGTATGCTGTTTTTATCGGGACGCTTCTAATTAGACACCTGCCTGACGTTGGCTTTTTCCCTCCCTTTGTCGTTAGTAGCTGGACAAGCTGTAGGGTTTGGAGTTCGTGGCTGGAATGTGGTAGGCTAGCTCGACCGCGACATCCATTGTCACTGAGATAAGGTGGCAGCGGCTTTTCATGAGAGGAGCCGAGGTGTCCCCAGACGTTCGTGTGTGGTGTTTAACCAGCTGATCAGGTGATACCCGAAACCCTTTTAACATTCCACTTCGTTATGACCTTGTTAGCCTGGAAATTTATGAACGGCAGCACTGGTAATCAGCCGAAGAGGAATTTCGGACGGCAGGAATTTGGAAATTATGTGTCTCACCGGCGAGGACCCCCGCCAGGCCGGACCGATAGGCCACCCGACCCGCAAATTAAGCAATAGGGTGCCGCCAACCATCGACCCACGGTATGTAAATCTGGGCCGGTTGCTTGGCGCCTTTTTACCGCGCCGCGCGTGAACAAAGGCGGCCGTTTTGGCGGGTAAGTGAGCGCGTTCTCACGCAGTACCGGATGACAGGTCACCGAGGGCTATCCTGTGTCGTCGCCGGCTCCCGCGACTGTCCAGCGCTGCCGACGCCGCTTCGACGCTAACGCCTCAGCGCGCCGGAACCACCGCCGGCGCCAGCATCGCCGCCGGCGCGGAAACGGCGCGGACGGCGGCGCCGAGTGATCGGTTCTCGGCCATGACTGGGACTGAGTGACGTCATCCGCAGGCCGAGCAGGAAGCCATCCTCTTTGTTGAGGTTTTGCTTTTACGTCGTGCTGGAGTTGATCTAGCCGACATTTTAAATCACGGCTGGGGACTTTGGATCATATCGTCACGCTTTGTTGCACTTCCTTCGTGACGATTGCAGGATATTGCTGTGACGGGTCGTGTCCTTGCTTCGTGCTGAGCCGTAGGGTCACGACCCTGCCTTCTTTCCCTACCCTTCCGGTGCAGCGGGGTCCGCTAATGAACGGATATCTCCCCCGCTTCATCGCTGTTTTTATTCCGGCATGGCGAACCCGAGGAGGACGGATCACCTCCGGCTGTCCTGAGGGTCTCCGGTACGGCTTCATGCCCTGCTTCTTGCCGTCTTTGTTGTGCGTGCTACACGCACTGTCAACACCCCGGATTGTGTTCAGTGTTGACTTAATCCAGTTGGTCGCTAATCTAGCAGCGGCCGGGATTGTGTATGCTTTTTTGTTAGCGTCATTGTGAAGTGACCCGAGTGCACGCGAGCTGCTCGTGGACGCTGTCCGGCCGAATGGATCGGACCACTACTTCAGTGGTTCTAGGTCAGTGTTAGTCGTTGAAGGAAGCACTTTCTTTTCTGTATTCTCGTTTGGAAAGTGGAGACCGATTCTAGTTGGGCCATTATTAGCTCTGTAATCTCACGAACCGTGCGAATTTGTTCAAGACGGGACCGCTTTTTGACAGCACCTGCTTAAGCGGAGGCGTGAATGACCTTGTTGCACGAGTTCTTATCTTCGCAGTGGCCGGTCTGGCCACCGACAGGGGGCGTGCTTCAGACCTTATCTTGGCATCTTGTGTAGTCGGTGACGTGATCGCGGACGGCTCCGTCTACTTGTCCGTGGCCGACACGCCCTGCTCGTTCTGACGTGATCATTGCTCGTGATGTCATACGCGAGTTGCTGTGTCCTTAAACGGCAACAGGAATTTCCGCGTGCAGTCTCGGTATTTAACCCTGAGACAGGGGAGTAACGCGCAGCTCGGGCGCGGCGGGTGCGCCGGGGCGATGCTCGACGTTTGACACCACTCGGCGGGCCGTGGGAGTGTTCCGGCGCGCTGCGGCCGCCGCGGTCTCGGACTGCCGCCTCCTCAGCCCGGTAATGCCCGCTATCCGGCCACTTGAGCGGCCGGGCGTCGTCAGCGACGCAGGCGGAAACGCGCCGACGGGCGGGCGTCTGACCGGGAGGTGGGAGCCGCCGTCGCTGATGTGGTTTGCATAAATGCGCGGTGTTTGTTTTTTGTCGCTGAATTATTGTCGTTCGATCGTTATCAGTGCACGCGGTTGATTGACTGGCGACAGTGGGTGACGGTACGTAATTGGACCGGACCACTTCTGGATGGTCCTCGGTGTCAAATGTGATCGACAGGAATCAAATGACCGGATGATGTGCTGACATTCGAAACTGAAAGACCTTTTTACTCGTTAAGTCTCCCGTTTGGTGGATGGGATTGTTACTGTTAAGTTGTGACTTGAGTTTCTCTTGTAGCTGTAAATGATGGCTCAAACAACATTTAAGTTTGTTGATTCATCTTTTTTAGCAACATTCAATAGCTTTAGGCCATACAGTCAGAAGGTCCAGTCTTACAACCGTTGCTACGCTAACAGCTTTTGAATTTCAATGCCCCACTGCGGATCTCAGACTTGAGCCCCGACCAGATTTTCCAGCTCATACATCGCGGTCCTCGGTATTTCGGCCCAGCGCTGTCCCAGCCCAACATAATCCCAGGCCGCGGGCGCCATTTTAATGAGGTGGTTCATCTGTCGTACGGCGCGCGGACGGCGACGCCAACCACGTCCCGCTGCAGTTGCTGCCTTAGCGAACCGGCATCGCCGCAAATTGAGGGGACTCACAACCACTGGACGGGTATACACGTCGGGAATGACAGCCTATTTTTTGTTTCTGATGGTGATTGCACGACCTCAGCGACGCACTGCGATTGCTGTTCATTCTGTCGGATTGCAGACAACTTGCAGTAGTTGACTGCTTGTGTTCAATAGCGGATTTAGGAAAGAAATTGGAAAACTTTCGAATCCCCGGATTTTCTAGAAACCGCTGCATATCATGTCATTCTGTCCATTTTGTCCCACCCGTTTGCTCCAAACCACCTAGTCTGGTGTGCATCCCTGTGCACAGTGCAGGTTTTGAGGGCGGTGGAGGGGGTGAGACGTCGTCGGGTGGCCTCACGCACCGCCGCTCGTCTGACTGCCGCCATCGACAACGTCGTCGGACGCGGCGAGGCTGCAGAAGCTCGCGCTGCCGCCCCTGCACCGCCGTCCAGCGTCTGGACACGTCGGGGGCCAGCCGGGAATAGCATTAGCTCTGTCCGACCGGAAACTGACCCGTTTCAGAGTGATGCGATCAGGAGTGGATCGTGTCTGATGCCGTGGAGTTTTTTTGGATGGCTTCTAAAGGGCGTGCTTGTTTGTTGGTTAAGTGTGTTAGCTCTTCTTGCCGACTAGGAACTGTTGGAAGGAAGGTTCATATTGCTGACTGTTATTATTATTATTATTATTATTATTTACAAAAGCCAATCGAAGTGGACACTTTGATTGAAACAAAGACAATGCGTTGGATGCCGAAAATGAGGATGAATGTCGGCTATATTCCGGTTCAGAGTTGACCGCAGGAATTCATCCGATTGATCTGATCTTTGTCACGCGCTGGCAAGACCGTTAAATGTCATTTCTTTCCAGAAGTGCATTTGGATTGTGTGTTAAATGGAATGTGGCACATTTATATTGGGAATTTAAACTGAGATCGGCATGTGATAGAGCATGCTGAGAAACCACTCTCCATGTTCAATTATAACTTTCCGTTCGCGAAGTAAAAAGGTAAATATTTGCCCGCTACCGACCCCGCCCTCCTCGGATGCCGATTACAAATGCGTGTAACTTGCTTTATTGACTAATTTGAAACGCCAAAGATGTTGCAAAAGATCAAGAAAAATAGAATAATTTGATAAATGGAATTGTGTTGCTAATGGTAACCTCTTCAAATTAAACATGCATGCATCCTTTTTGTATTCGTACTCATTTTTGACGCAAGTAAAACAGGTTCAATCTGGCACAAGGCGCTGCCAGCTAATACGCCCATTTTACTTCACGCTAATTTGGAGGGTTTCTATCGCGAATAGAGGAAAGTGAAACATCATAAAATATAGTCATTTTTCAGCGCAAATAAGGCCAAATCCACTATTTTTAACACATATCGCCCTTAAAACCATCAGAGTCTGGAATTTCACAAAGGTGCCACATTCCCTTTAAGCGACACTACATAAATTGGCCCATTGACTGGTGAGCCTGCATTGATTTATGGTCGCCTGAACCTCAGAACGGGAACCGCCCGAGACGGGTTATGAGCTGCTAAAGCGATCACCGCCGGGTCTGTCGCCGGTCTTGCGTCGGTGCTGAGTTGTGGTGCACTTACCGCCGCTGAGTTGACCCCGCTCCAGAAGGATTGACCCCGATCCGAGTAATGGTAACCACTGCGGGGTGCGGTGCAGCTCTCGGCTACCCTCTGTGTGCTATGACCCCATTTGCGCACGCAGCGCCACACCCCCTCCCCTGAAGGCATCCCTCCTCAGCACGCACGCGCCATGTCCCGCCGCAATAGCGTAATCTGGTGCACGGATCCCATCAACCAATCAGAACGGCGCCGCGTCGCATTGTTCAGCGTCTCTGACCGACGGCATCCAAACGCGCACGCGCCGCGGCGGACAGTAAACTCCTCTGATCCAGAGTGGATCCCGCGACTGGACCGTCACTGGTGCCGCTGATCCGCTCAATGCGGGTGCTGGAGCGACGGACGCGTAGCGTCACCTCGCGTGATAGATGGCCCCTCTGCCGGCCCTCGGCTGCCGAGAGCGTCGCCCTGCTCCGAACTCATCGCCGCCGGCGGCGCCCAGCGACGACGCGCTCAGTCGATAATCATCGGCTTTCATCGCCTGCGTTGGACGTCGGCGTTCAGACTGAGGAGGAGATGGTGTAGGGAAGCGATATCTTGTAGTAGTTTACGTATGTTCCTAAAATTGAGCCGTCGACTGAAATGTGAAGTTGGGTGCGTGGCCAGGGTGCTCAGAGCATCTGCGATGTGGAGAAGTTGGAGGCAGCTTTCGTCTCCAGATCAATACTGCTCTGGGTGTAGCAAACTAGAGTAGGACGGAGCCGTCGAATTCTGGCTGGGCTGGCAACTGCGCGCTCTGCTTTGTTCGCGTCTAGAACTCGATGTGAGTTCAAGTGGTGTTCCTGATCTGCGGCTAGCCCTGCCTCAGGCTGATGCCTCTGGGCAGCAGTGGACTTAGTGAAAGTTCGAGGGAAATCCTTGAAACTGAAGCTTTCAGTCATTATCGATTGTACTCCTTTCCGAAATGACCAACACTGACCGGTGTGAGAGTAAAAACCTGGTAATGAGGCGTTTTGAAGCATCGGTTAACACCATCCGTTTCAACAGCGCCGTTCCAGTCTGATAATTACACCTTCCTGTAGCGCACTGTATCGGCGCAACTGCCCCTGAAAGCGATACCACTGGCTTGGACGGGCCGCCACAGGCCGGACATATTTACAGGCGGCGCGCTCCGAGACGCTAATCGGTCATGAATATTCATGGCGAGACGGGTTTGGACCGAGGCATCTGCCACCCGAGTTCCAGTCAGCTGGGCTGTTTGGCTGTCGGTGTACCGACCGTCGGCTCAGCTGAGCGGTCCGCCAGGGACCCGGCTCGACGGGTGGCTAGGGGAGGGAGAGAGGGAGGGGGAGCGAGTGGTCGGCCAGTTGGTGCGGCTTGTCGTGAATGTAAGAGGGGCAAATGGGCGACCATGGCAGCTAATGGTGCGGGGTATCGGCCTGCTTATTGTCTGGAGCAACACCGCAGGATCTCTTTGTTCTCTGAACAGGTATTCCGCGAATTTGAGCCATCTCCATGACTTTAACGTCGAACAAAGACTCTTGGGACGTCCGTGCAGGGAATATGAAGACCTCTCGTTAAGCGCTCTGCTAATGCTGCTGCCACTTCCGGTCGCCGTTCATCTGGATGAGATGTGACGGCGGTCCGGACCCCAGCCCCGGACGGGGCCGCACTCAGAGATGACGTTAATGGTCTGCTGTGCTTTGTGGCCCGTAAAGCGGCGAAATGCGCCGGCAAATACGCACGCCGGCACTGTGGAGCCCATTCCGACGCAGTTTATGTCGACAAAGGCGGACAACACGGCACCCGGCCGCCGGCAGCGCCCTCCCTCTTCTTTCTTCAGGCTTCCGAGGATCCCTAATTGATATCGGCCGCGGGCAGGTTCTTAGCGCGGTTACCGCGTTGACTGCAGGCGAAATTCCGGCAGAGCGATGTACATGTAGCCAAGACATGGTTAGCGATATTAAATTCAGCTAATGCATGGTTCAGAGCGGCGTGCCCCGGGGCTGATAACGTTTGCTGAGCTTGGAAAGTGACGGTGCCGGAAAATAGCGTGCCCGGTATAATGAAGGTGCTACAGTGGAACCATACACACGCGCAACGTCGCGGATATTGCAATGCTATAGGACATAGTACAGCTGCCAGCGAATGTTTTTTGTGTTTAGGACATATATGCTGTGTGTTGAAAAATGACACTTGGTATTCTCTTCTACAAAAGACTGTACTGTCCTAGGTATTTTGGAATGTCGTTCTCAGTAATTTTGTGTCGTTTGGGCACCGACCACATCGCACGCGCCCAGAAACTGGGCCATCCAAATACCCCCGGAGTGGTGCACCTGGCAGACGACGGACACCGGCTGGAGAGTCAGTTGGAGCAGAGTGATTAGTCAGCAGAATCGTCACCTGTGATTTGCACCATGCACCTTGTCTCCAACTCACGGCCTGTTTCACCGCTGGGTACGATTGAGCTTGTCCATTTCCCGTTTTCTGTTTTCCCCTCTTAGGATTTCATAGCTTTGTAAGTGGCTTGCTTAACCACAACTATTGGAGTGAGATTCAGTGCGAATGTGGATAAGTATTTAGTATGATTGTGTTTTCATGCCTGGCATTTTCGCCTCCGTTCATAACTAAACTTCAGTGAGTAAAGTAAGTCTTTTCGTGCTTTAGTCGCTGGATATGTCCTCGTTCTGTTTTTTTTTGTTCTTAAGTAATCGTGCCATAGTCGTTAAGCTTAGAAATCGCGTAGTCAGATTGCTTGAATTCCCATAGCTCCTCCGGCCGTGCACATTGGTTTTGCATCTTCCACAAATTCCTCGTTTCTCCGGTCTTGGCATTCCCTCTGCGGGGTCCGTGCACAGCGACCGCATGGACCTCCTCGATCATGTGGACGCGATTGCATCGGAAGCCAATGTGGTGCTGTCAGTGACAGAATGGGCAGCTGCCGCGGCGGCGGCGGGGGCGTGGGAACGTCGCCCGCCGCCGGCTGGGTGGCCGAGCCGTGTCGTTTTTGCGCGGCTGTCGCATGAGCACCGCCGGCCTGAGCGACACTATCGGGAGTCTGCCGCGTCGCTGGACATGATGGAGCACCGGCGGTACCGCTCTTTGGTGCTGGCCTTGGATTTGGGTTGGCACGTCCGGCCCGATCCCGGCTCCGGGCCTCTGCCTGCTCCTCCGCCCCTCTTCCCCCCACCCACTTGTTTCGACCCGCACCGCCACGGGGTGTCGCCCCCTGCAAACTCCTCTCCGCCACCGCCGATGCGCCGCTTAATTTAATTCCGCCAATTCGCCTGTTCTCGCGGGCGTGTGAAGTGGAGAGCCGACGGAGACGCCCGGGGCGACGCTCGGGGTCACCGACAGATGACCTGTGCTGATAGCGGGCGCCCGTCTGCGCTCCCCTCGCAAACACACCGCCACAACAGCCTCTTTGTCGTCTCGGTGCCCGCTGGCTGTCTCCGATTACTCGGCCCTCCGCAATGTTTACCCGACGTCTAATGGTGTTTTCCTCTGTGCTTGCGTTTCAGGGCGGGTTCGCGCGGGTCCATGAGCTGACCGACCTCACCAACAACAAGGTGTACGCCGGCAAGATCATCCCCAAGAGTCGCATCACCAAGCCGCACAACAAAGAGAAGGTAAGTGCCTGTTGAGCGGCTGAGTGAGACGGGCGCTGTTGTGGCGTGCGGGCCGCCATGTTGGCCGGTTAAGAATCGCCGGCGGCGACAGGTGATGGTCAGAAGAACACTGCTCCCCTGAGCTGCCGGCCCAGGCCGCTCCCAATTTTGTCCTGCGGGGCGGACGTTCCGCGGCGTCTTTATGGCCGCGGCCGCCTGTGCCGCGTGAGGAGATGGCCACCAATGGATGTGCGATGGTGGGCCAGATTGGCAGCATTCGCACGCTGGGCATTGATTGGGCCGAAGTGGTGTACCGGCTGTGAGTGAACGATGTGGATCGCGTGCAATGGGCGAAGATGATGGATGTATAAAAGAGACCCAGGTTCCCGGGATTCTAAAGACTGCTCGTATTGATGACACTGTTCAATCTTTGGTTGATGTATCGAAGTCATGCATGACACATGTCAAACTTGTTGTCACAGAGTGGACAGGGTGTCAGTCATCTTGTTGCCTTAAAATGACATTTTGCTGCGTCGCGAGGCGTCTTGACAGTGATCGTTGAAATTTTTAATATGAGTTTTTGTACCCTTTGGTGACTATCTGTGATACTTCTAGGTTTAACACATTGAAGGAGCTCGTTAGGCTGATCACGGAATATAATAAGACCATGAATTGGTAGATTCGCGATGGAAATTTTGGTGTTTTTTCCTGTGTTTTTATGGCGGCAGCTGGTTGATGGGCCATCCTCTGCTCCCGCATCTCTCGACCCATCAGCTGGCGCCTGTGTCGCGAAGGGGCGCCAAATGTGAGCAGCATCGGCCAGGGAGCCCAGGGGGAATACTACTGGAACGGCACACAACGCAATGATGAGTGGGATGGAACTGCGCTCAGTGGAGGGTGAATATGATGCGAGGTGACACCAATGAACGTGTGTAACTTCTTTGGTGTTGACATGACACGGGGCGCTACTTCTGGCATCGCCACGCGCGGACGACTGCAGCGATCATGGCCTTGCTGTTGCAGACGGTTGCAGGGCATGAATCTCGGCGCCGGCACCTGCAGCGATGCTGCTGTAGTGTTCGGTGGCCGGCAGCCGACGCCGGTCGTTTGCAGCCGCTTTACGACAGGAAATGGCCTCAAACGCCTGCATATTTTGGCCGGCGTAGGCCCATTGTAATCAAATCATGTACACGGCCGAGACCGGACACTCGCGGCGGTGCGAGTAGCGTTCGCACATCAGTGAAGCCGAGGCTGCGGTGGCATTAGCCCGGTGGAATCGATTTGCAACTGTGCTGGCTATTTCGGCTGCGTTGCGAAGGTGTGTGGCGGTCCGATGGTGGCGTTACAGTCCAGTCAGTCTTGTTGGCCGGATTAGTGCGATGACTTCGGTTCTAGGCGGTGGCGGCGGCGCAGGCAGGCCCCCGACCCGTTTGATGGTGCTGTACCAGCCCTGCCGGCAGCTGTAACGACAGGCTTCCAGGAAAGAGAGGCGTCTGCTGTGTGCTGTTGCGGCCACCTTCGCCATGACCTGGCGGCGCCACGCGGCGACAGCGGGATGTTGCAACGTGGTGGCCTTCCTGAGTTTCGCGGTGGCCCATCGGTCGGCGCCCTCAGGCACTGGCACACCTGGTGTCATCGCTCACCGTACGGTTCAGCTGAAGTGGCAGGACCCCTGCATTTCACCCTGCATCATCGACTTGCTTCCAGCCTGGGGTGCGGCTGGATAACTGGCCCGGCCGACTGGAAGCGCCCTTGAGGACAGACAGTGCCAGGATCAGCTGTTCCGGCCTTTGCGGTGCTGGCGCCGAGGTCGGGGGCTGCGGCTTACGTCGTGGTTACCTCTCACCCGATGTAGGGATATGCGGATTTTATAGAGGTGGTAAGTGGACGGGCCGCTCCATTCTGCAGAGCTTCCAAGGCCGCGGCGGCCCGCTGGCGTCTGAGCCGCACGACGCGACAGAGGGAGCGCGCGACTGTCTGCTCAGCTGAGCAGCGTGCTGGACCGCCGTTTCCGCGGAGCTACGGAAGCCTTTGTTAGATAACTGTGGGGAAAAACACCAACCAGCTTAGCTTAAATGTTTTCTGTGGCTGGTGGATGTGTGTGGGTGGACTGCCTCACCCATTGAACACTTCACACTGCTGTTGCGACTGAAGCAGAACGACACTAGACATTGCTAAGCAAGGAATGCTGCAGCCTAGACGAATTTTAATGTACAAACGTAGAGTTATGAACGATATTAGAGAAGGAAAGATGAGGACAGGTGCATATTATCCGAAACGTTTGGGAGGCGGGTGTATATGGCTCTGAAGTAGCGCGCCAGCGGTGACCGGTGCGTTGGCGCGGCCTCGGTAGTCTGTCTCTGTATAAATAAACACCGCTCTCCACCAGCCGTCAATCCGGCGGCTGCTTGTTTTCAGCCGATTTGGAGACCTCCATGGTCACAGGACCCGGACAATTCCCTCACGCACACACGCACCCGCACAAACAGAGCGACACCCGGCAGCCGCAGGGCATGTGCTGTATCAGTCAGTCGGGCCTCTGTCTGTGCAGCTGCATCCGGTGGAGGTTAGGTCACCGACTGAGCAGCACGGCAGGAATGACCGCCATGCCCGGTCCGACCATATCACTCATCGGGGCAGTGACCCCTACTGAGAAGAGAGGCTAGCGATGGAGCACGATAAACGACGCGATGACTCAGTGACGGCCAGCCGTCGCCACCGCCGTACGCGTGTCCCCCGCTCAGTTGTATATACGAATACAATGGTCGTGCTCGGCCTCACTGCTCCAGAGGTGCCAATTGACGGGCGCGAATGAGTGTGCAGGTATGTGATGGCACGTGTCGAAGTGTTAGATGAGTAAGGATCCTGTCCTATGGTCACTTGTCTGCAATGCTGTCTTCCTTCAGTGAAATATCTTTCTAGCTATTTTTTGTAGGAAATTTATATTGGAAGTTGTACACTTCAGTTTTGATTTTGTTTTTGGGAGGAGTGGAGGGAAGGAGCTCAGTAACGTCCAGAACCTGGCGGGATAGGGGATAAGGTATTCTTTAAAGCCTTCCTTTCCGTATAACGCGCCATGAAGTTAATGGTTAAGAATCTTGAACCTTGGGGGTCATGGTCTCTCTTCCCCTCCCCTGTCATTAAGCCAAAAGGACGGTTGATAGATAGCACGGCTAAGGGAACACAAAAAGGACAAGCTTACTGAAAAAAACCAGTGTCTTCCAACTTTTTCGGGGAATTGATCAGTGTACTGTAAGCTTGCAACGAGAGGAGATCGGGTGATCAGTGCCCTGAGTGGAAAACTCCACTCCAATAGCACTCGTGCGTGCCGCAGAACCGTGCAAAATATACATGCCAACCCATGTAATGTGGATACGCTACTATCTGATTGGATGCTGCAACAATCCGACATCTTCTTAGTCACGGTGGCACCTCCAGTGCTGCCATCTTCCCGAGCGCAGTTCACCAGTCGACCAGCGCCACAATTAAGCTTGTCGCCGTCCTCGGTTTCTCTTCATTACGAGACCTGAACCCGCGGCGTCTCTGGATAACAGTTATCAGCGCTGCCACCGACGGATCGCCCGAACACCAGATTGTCCGTAATGTTTGTCTCGACAGTGACCATTAGCTCCACTCATCAAACGACAAGCGGGGACTCTTGGTTTAGGCGGCACGTGTTTGTTTGAAGCTTTTGGCCGGATTGTTCTCGTCCGCCATGTTCTCTTCATCAGAGCGGATGAAGGTAGCGTTTCGTGACGACTTGGTCGATTACACTGGATCTGTCAGTGCTGAGCGCCATCTTATGGAGAGGGAACGTGTCCGGTTAGGGGACACAGTGGTATCAGCCGGGGAATCGTGCTGGAGTGTTCCTCCGCCCTGACCCCTCCGTTTTGTGTGTGAGGAGCAGTGGCAGGGTGACATCGCGTGCGAGAACGTGTCGCGAGGACACTCCTCCCGTGCGCCGTGTCGGCGGCGGCGCGGCACCGGGACGACGTGGGACGGTGTCTGGTTCTGTCGCTATCAGCACACTTCTCCACCGCGAACGTTGACTGTTCCCAGGCTGGGCGTTTCCGTGTTTTGGGACCTTACACTGGGCGTGAAGGATGCGGCAAGGTGTGCGATTCCTTTCCTGTCTTTTCGACACTATCGGGATCTCATTGTAACGAGGTGGTAGTCCGTGTAGAAATATAAATTGATTAAGTCGATGTATGTGTTTTTTCTTCTAAAAACGGTGTGATTAGCCAACGAATACCAGCTCAGCCCCTCGGTAAGACTGTCCAGCAGCGTTGTCGCTCTCGGGCTGTGGCTCCGAGGTAACCTGAGCCGGGTAAAAAGGAGCAGGTGTCGGCGCGGCGCCGGACGCCGCGGTGGTTCTCAGCGGATCGGGTCGCCTCGCTTCCCGTCGCCAGTCATCAGGCCGGCTCCCAGCTGCCGCTGCCGCCGCCGCTGCCGCCGCCGCTGCCGCCCGTCTGACCATCGTCCGCCGGCACCGACGCTTGTAATGATGGCTTCACATCCGTCGACGAGTGCTGCGGCGGATCAGGTGACGTCAGCGGCGTCAGCTGACGTCAGTGGCGTCAGTTGACGTCGCTGACGCCGGCGGTGGTTCTCACGGGGCCTACTAGAGAAGCGGAGGCATCGGAGGCGCCAGTGCGATGTCCAATTACCGACGTGTTTCGTTCAATTAGGCGCGTGATCGGGCCAATTGGACATGCTTTCGTTTTCCAATCAGGCGCGCTTTGTTCGTTGCGCGGCGATACCGGTGGGCGGCATCGATTGTGCGGGATGGATGGAGGAAGGACGGGGCGGCATTGACCAGCGCTTCTGAGGAGTGATGGTGAGGTACCCCCGCCGCTTACTGATGCCATCCCAAAGGCACGCGCAGACAGGCCGAACTGCAGTGGCCCAGTGATCAAACGATCTCCCGTGGCCCGGCTTTGGAGCGAACGGATTGCACTGATTGGATGGGCCGCCTGGAAAAGTGCACGGTAATGTTTGTCTGAATTACGCTCGATTGTTCCGCGCCTCGTGGACGGCCCAGGGCAGAGGAGGTGGCGGCCGCCGATGGGACCTGTTCTCACTCTGTCGCCCCCTGGTGGGGAGCTCATCTTCTGAGGTGCTGCTCATGACAGCCCCGAAGGATGAGACGTATCTGGTAAAATTTAGACGGCCGATGATCTTCGATTGACTTTGGCGAGCCGTGTAACACACCCTTTAGTGTCAGATGTCTTATCGTCCTCCCAGTCCCGTGACTGCTGAAGGAAAGTGGTGATTGGATGTGATTCAGTGCTGAATGAAAGTGGTGATTCATTTGTTTGACAGCAGAAACTGTGATGTTGAAAACCAGGCCGCTCTCAGAGGTCTTGTAATTACGCAGTATATTCCGTGGGGCTTTGTGACGCACCAAATACTGAAGTAAAGTGGTGTAGTCAACTCTAACCCGGTTGAGAGGGTATTATGAGGTTTGGAAAGCACTACCGGATCCAGGGGGTGCATATTGGATAATTGGCCCGCCAAACCCCCGATTTTTGTTTTTGTTTTTGTTTTTTTTTATCAAACCTTTTTACCCCTCAGGGGACCGATCTTCACTTGCCGGATTCGTCCGGCAAGTAAAGATGAGCAACGGGGTACGCGCCCGGGCCCCAGTCAGCCCTGAGGGCACGTCTTTGCATCGCCGCGGACGCATCATGTCTGGCCATCCGGCGGCCGCCGCCTCTTCCGACCTCAGTTGGTTAGAGTCGGCGTCCGTCGTCGGTGGCTCTGTTGGTGATGTTCGCGGTGATGCTGATGGCTGCCTTACGGCCCTTTGTTACCTGGTCGGTAACCGTATTGATCGGGTCAGCTCTGTCCTGCACCTCCCAGTATGTAGCTCCTGTTTGTTTTTGTTCTCTTATTTTGTTGATTATTGTTAGTTCCTACCATCTTTTATGCCTTAGTTGTTGCCCCCACAGTTATTTGCCTTCTTCGGCATTTTATGGGTGTAAGGCGCCCACTCGAGGCCTTTCTGAGCCCCGGTGACGAGGTTGACGGGATCCTGGGGGTTGAGGTCCCCCGGGCGGGTCAGTCCCGAGGGCCCAACACGCCCCCTTTGGCCCAGATATCTCGATCTAACCGGGGGTAAGCCGCCCGCAGGCTGCCGCGGGCGGCCCAGCGACGCGGCAGTGTCTACGGGCACTGTCGCTCGGTCCAGCTGGGCAGGGGGACTATGTTTCGGGGTGCGGCGCGGCGCCCTTCGCGGTGGGTGCTGTGATAGTTCTTGCCGGGCGCGACGCGGGCCGGGGTTTCGGAAACCGTCGATTTGCGAGACTCCGGCCCGTTGCGCGCCCTGGTGGACCGCAGTCTCCGCTGCGTGATGGGTGCCGCGTTTAGCTTCGTCCCGACTCATGGCCCTGCCAGCCCACTGGGCTGATGGCGTCAAGGGGGTGGGTGCGTTCTGATCGGAGGGGTTGTGTGAGTATCTCCGCCCCTCTGAGACGGGCGCACCTGCCCCCGTAGGCACTGCACCAGCCTCCGGGCCCAGTCATTGATACATGGTAACCCGGGGGCCGAAGGTGATAAACCCATCATGGCCTCTCCAAATCCAGAAACCCATGCTCCTTCCCCCGCGGTGTCGGGGACGAACCCAACTTTGATCCACCCCCTTGAAGGGAGTGAGACTGATCCGAAGGTCCCAGTGATCCACCTCGAAGACGGTTACAAGATGAATCCTTTCCAGGTCGTGGAAGCATTAGCCAAATTTGGAACCTCAACTCATGTTTATCGTTATTCGGATGTGAAACTAGAAGTGTTGATGTCATCAGGAGCGGAAACATCTAACCTGTTGACCGCGAAAAACCTGTCCTATGTTGGAAAAGACCATTCCCCAGTGTCAGTGCCCATATCAGTCGGACTACACCCAACCAAAAACAGCGTCATGGGTGTGTTACCTGCAACGAACTTGGAGAAGCGACTGAGGAGGAGATTCTCACTGGTCTTAAGGGCCAGGGGGTCACTAAGGTCCGAAGGATGAACCGGAGAGAGGAAGGGAAGCTGGTTCCAACGAGTACACTTGTACTGACGTTCGATAGCAGGGAGCTGCCCCAAAAGCTGCGGATTGGTTGGTTCTCCGTGCGTGTGCGTGCATATGTCCCTGACCCCACTCGCTGTTTCCGCTGTCAGGACTACGGCCACATCGCAAAATTTTGCAAAAAGCCGGAGCGGTGCCCCAGATGCTCCGATGTAGGTCACGGCACTTCATCGTGCAAAGCAAAGAGCGCTAAATGCGTTGCGTGTGAGGGTGACCATGAAGCCTGGTCGCGCACATGTCCCATCTTCGTTTCGGAAAGAGAAAAGCTAAAAGAAAATCAAAGAAAGTAGCTCAGAAAAATCCCAAACCCTAAGGCAAACCAGCAAACCGTTCCACGAAGCTTCTCTCCATCCGGAGCCATCCACGACAGGTGGGGCAAGTGACAGGACGTAAGCGTGACATAGCACATGGCTCTCCGAGGCTGAGCGTGAGAGATGGGTCTCTGGTCCAGTACTCCCCATTCCGCGACGCGCTTGTCGGGAGTTCAAGGCAAGCGAAGCCGTCAGTCACCCTTGACTCTACCATGCGGGATCTCATGCACCTGTCTGTCCGGGATTTCGTGGATCTGATCGGTGGTCAGATGCCACAGCCTGACAACCAACCCGACATGAGCGTTGAAACCCAATTCGACCCGGCACACAGGGTCACAACCGAAAGCGGTGTTCAAACGGACCCAACTGAGGACTCGGTCGCGTCGACAGCAGCACCGCAGTCCAACGGCCCGACTAGAACACCATTGAGAAAGGGGTGCAGACGGACGTTACTGATAGGCGACAACCAGTGACGGAGACAAAGAAAGTCGCTGAACAGTCCCATGATCCTCCTGCACCGAAGCGTGCACGGTTCAGCGGAGGAGATGCTTCTGGCTCTCCAGGTACGGAGACAGTTCGTGCGGCCACACACAGCACAGGATCTACACCAAATAAAAAGAAAGTGCATTACCCACACCTGCAACCGTAAAAGTCCAGCATCACAGCCATCCGTAAAATCAAAAGGCAGAACACCATCAAACGTAGCAACCAAAAGGCTCGTTTCAGAGCGGTCCTCCTCAGCACCTCCTAAAGTCGTAGCGTGCGCATAGAGCACGATGAAGCCATTCCATCCGCGGGCTGCGGGGATGCAGGGTTAATGCCGCCGCCATACCCTCCACCACCTCCGCCTCCACCAACACCACCTGCAAAAGCAAGAAACAGTGACTACCCGGGAACAGCTACACGCGACGGAAAGCGCAGGCTTTCTACCCCAAACTTACGTTGTGGGGAAAATCCCCCAATACGTGAGGGAAGAGAAAGCAGATTTTGCATTTCGGGACTCGAAGGGAAAGAGAATTTGGGTGCCGAGGGTCCAAAAAGAGCTTCTTCAGCCAAGGCTGCACTCTGGTTCCACCGAGAGCATCGGAAACGTGCAGCATGTTTGGCAGGATGGACCGCGACCCACTCCCGCTAGTGACGGGAGGCATCCCGGGCCAAGAGTCCGGGAAGCATACATGGATAAAGACACAACATTCTTGCGCCGCTCTCCGCCAAAGGGTCTTGGGTACCCGGAGAGAATGGACAGACCACCGCCGGAGTGGAACGCCCGCACAGCTTGGTGCGTCTCGGAAATGTTTGACGGTAGAAGCTGGGAGACGTAGTTAAGTATTTGATGGTATGAATATTATGTCGGGATTAACTATTCTGTTGGCACAGTAATGTTTCTATGCTTTCGAACTCCCTACACCGGCATTTGTTTGTAACATAACCACAGTGGGGCGCGAAATGACCATGCAGTTGAAGCGCCCTAAAACCCCAAACAACAACAACAACAAACCTTTTTTTACGAATTCCGGCCCGTTACCCCTCCCCCAACCGTCAGATTGACGGAAAGACTGCAAAATACCCGCCCGGACCTTAAAACACGGGTCAGAAGCATGGAGTGCGAACGTGCTGCCCCGAGTCCACTGCGTCCCCCCTCGTATTTAACAAGGGTTTGATGACGTCCTGACCTGGTTTGGTTCCAATAGTGTCTGAATAAAACGTGTTGTACATACATACAAGAATACAGTACAGAAAATTTGCTCATCGAAGCGCAACGTTGGGGGGGGGGGTAAAATCACGAAAAAACATGGTGCTTTTTTAAAGAAAATAGACCAATATGGGCTAAAGTTAGGTAAGGGTTGGCTGCTTTGAGGTGTGGGGAAGGGGGGAAGGTGGCATGGCCTCGTCCCCTCTGGATCCGCTAGTGGTACATATACATCAATATACAGTGACACGACAAGGAAGCCATTTCCGTTCGTCATCGCCTTCTGACAGCCCGGTGACTATGACTATAAAAACGAAAGCAGGAACATAAGTATAGTCTGACTCATCACCGCACTATTTGATACTGTTCTACAGAATTTCGGCTATTATTGTATCACCAGTTTTTGATAAAATGTTGGTAAACGCTTGTTCATAGTGCACATCATAACACGGCTTTTGACATGCTAATTGTTTTGAACAATTGTTCAAAGCGGTGACGAGCCCGGCGGGCGCGGCCGCCCGGCTGCGGGTGGGTCTGATAGATAAGCGGCGTTAATGGGAGGCGCTGATTGGTCTGGCCTGCTGAGTGGCCACCCCGGTGACCCGGCCGCTGCCTGAGATGGATCTGCAGGCCGCCGTCCCGGCCGGTACTTGTCAGAAAGCCGCTACACACCACCGGCGCGCCGATGTGTGGGTCGCCGTTGTACCACTCTGTTCTCATGTACTGGTGTCGGTAGTAACGGCGGTGAGTTATACGCCGGGATTAATGGACTTGATTTGCGGTAATGGTTCGTTGTGCTTACGGGTTATGAATGATGTCGAATTGTGGCGTTGGTTCTGATGGCTCGCTAACAAAAGAGCCATAACGGTTTGCATTGGATGACGGTTCTGATTTACTCTGGTAATTTTTACTGGCAGTAAAATCCAGGTAGGCATCGCTCGTTCATATTCGAGATAGCCTCCTGCTGGTTATGTCCATCCGTATCAGTCGTCCAGCGAGTCGTAAACGCTTATCGAGTTTCCAATACCATTTCCTCGCCTTACGAGCCGCAACGCCATAAGGTTGATGGTTGGCTTCGTTATGTCTGTCTCACAGACGTCCGATCTGCCGCCGATATTTTCACGGCCTCTGCTTTTGAGCTCCTCCCTTCTTTTTTTGCCCTACAATAAGTGATCGAACTAGAAGAGATGTAAAGCAGCTGAAGATAACATGTTTACAACGTCGCAGGAAGACGGGTCTGCTTTTGGCGGAGCCGGTCGTTTCTCTACTTCTCTCACGGAGTCGCGCGACTTCGGGGTTATCTGCTGGTGATGTCTGCACCATCCGCGTGTGGGCTGTTGTGATCGATGATGGCAGATGCGATACCGGGTGCGTTATCGGCAGAAACCGGACGGATGGCCAAGCTGTTCCTCCGGGCCAAACTGTGTCATGTTGTGGCCCCATGGCCGCTCTGAGACATTATGACGGAGAGAATTGTGAATCCTCCGAGATTCTCTGAGAACAAAGCTCTTTCTTCCTCCAGTGTCGAGGGCCGAGGGGCCTTGTGGCGTTATTGACTCCCCCCATATTGGGACATTATGGATTAGTGTGGGATCAATCCCCAAGGCGTGAAACCGCCTTCAATGTCTGGGCTCGTTAGAGGGGATCCTTCAACACCCACGCCAATGTTCCCTGTAAAAGTACCTGTTGTGGTAACCCCAATAAAATGAAATATAAAAAGAGCAAATTCTATGCATGTTCCATAGGTCTCAGCAGCAATTGATATTTCAATAATCCTGTTATTTACCAGCTAGGTGTCGTAGGACTCTTTCAAAGTTTTGAACTTTCCGAAGCTATATGTTTTTATGGTCCCGAAATTCATGCCTGGTTCTACAACTAAGCCAGCTATATCCTGGCCATGAACATCCGTTCGTGGTCTTTTTTTGTTGGAAAGTTGACAATGACTGCTTTAAGCAGCACCTCTTCTCCTCTGCAAGATACTATCGCGTTCAGAATTATCAGGCACTCCTGCGATGCATTCATGCTAGAAAATAGATATCCCACCAAATTGCACTGTTATTGTTTATGTTTACTGGGTTATTGACAACTTTTCAACAAACAGGTAACGGACAGGTGTCCATAGCTATTTTTAGCCGTTAGAGCGCTGGAATAATGCGTGAACTTTATATTTGTATCATGTCCGGACTAAACACACAGGATCTGGGGTATCGCGATCCGCCGATCCTGATGCGGGATTTCGGTGCGTTCCGGCCGAAGTTGGAGGCTGCTCGGTCTGACCTACCTGCTTTCCGCGATCTGCTGAGGTTCGTCTCCGTAACCTGATCGCCGGCGGCGTCATTAGTACGGAATTCGCACGACCTAGTTGCCGGGCTGCCTCTTTTAAACCAGCCGTGGATGACAGATGACTTGACCTCTGATTTCTCCGGAGTAGGCAACGGCAGTGGCGTGTTCGGAACGAACCGCTAATGAATCCGTAAAGCTGCACTTTGTTTGGATTAGATAATGATTCTGTTATATGTGGTGGGGTCCACTTGAGACCTTTCGTCGGTCGATATGTGAGTGTCTGGTTATGGGTAGGTGCGTCCAAAGTACATCGGCTTCAATAGCCCGGTCGCAAAGGTGGCCAATGGTATGCCCACTCAGTATGCACTTAGCGTTCTTAAAACAGCGTCTCGGTAAATAAACGTTGGATTTATCTCGAGAGGGACAGGCTTACATCTATGCCTGGGACAGATGCCGAGTGTCATTGCCGGGCTGCGCGTGATGCTGTCACGTGACACACTCTGACTGGGCGTTACTGTTCCGAATGTCAACGGGGTACAAGCACGCCAAGATAGTTTAGCACGTGTCACGTGAACCAATAGAACGAGCAGAGGAACACATAAACAATGACACAACAATAATACGTGCTTTGTTGATGAATATCGGTTCATGTTGCAATGTTGCATCCCGTCCAGGTTGTTAGATTATCTTTTGATAACCTGTAACTGAAATGTTTTCCGTTATACAAAACAGGACTGAAAATGAGCTACAGACCTGCTTGTTGGTTTAAACGTAGGCAAAACAGCTTTTATGCTCGCCGGGGAGCTGGTGGGATGTTTTAGTTTTATTCGTTTAACAACGTTCTCACCGGTAGAGGCTGTTTTTTATTGTCCACAATTTAAAGACCCTGGCACATCTTGATAACCGATGGTGGCTGAAACCATAAAATAACAAAAACAGGACTGTATCTACAACAGGACAGGACATCGATTATTGACATAGGAACATTTCCATAGTATAACTGGCCTGGTGTTTTTGCTTGAGTTTGACATCTGCTGGAGTTCAAAAATGTATGCAATACCTCTGGAACTATTGCCTGGGGGGCATAAGGTTTGTCATCACTGGCAGAGCCAGGGGTGATCCGATTAGTGATTTTCCTACCAAATGTCCGATATTTTGGCAGGATTGAATCAAAATTCCAATTTTTTTATAAACAAAAGGATGCAAATGTGAGGAGGAGCCGAAATCCGAAGTGTTTAAGGCTCCGGAATGGGCAAGTTTCCGTCGCAAGTGTAAACTTTTACGAGTTTAAACTTTACCTACTGCCTCGCCCCCCCCCACCCGTCCCACTCTTAAGCCGGTGACAGCGATCTTGGGATCACAACACTGACGACGAGGTGCCGTCAGAGCCCTGGTCAGAAGTACAGTCGGAGCTCAGAGCTCTGGTCAGAAGTACAGTCGGAGCTTCAAGTTTGGGGTCACACCAACTCCAAGGGACACCCTGGTAAACAGAGGGACATGGACCCAGAAATGTTCAGCCAAGACCAGGAACTTATAACCCTGGAAATTTCATTAAAAATATGCAATAAGTGCATGCACCTGTGTACGCTCCACCCGTGCAGCCGACGTACTGTCCGATGGCTCGACGGTTGATTGCCGTTCTTTCGTACTTGTGATCGATACCCACAAGTGCGACCACTCGACGGTTAGCCGCCGCCCGGCCCTGCGGCCTTGACTACCCCCCTCCCCCCCCACCCCTGCGGCCAGAGTGGATTCCTCGTCGGTGAGCCGGGCATGAGCTCAGCTGACCTGCTTGGCGCGCGCCGCCGCGTCGGCAGTTATCAGACGACGTTGGCGAAAAGTCTGCCGCAGCGCCACCTCAAGGATAGTGGCAGAGCACTTCTCGGTCGACAGCTGTGTATTTTACGAGCTGATAATCTTCATCGCCGTTTTATATACCTCGTATGTGATTATTTGCGCTGTTTAAGAGACGATTCCACCTCGTCTCCCGGCGAAGACAGAAGACAGAAATAAATATATTTTTTCCAATACCGTTATGCAACACATACATAAACAGGCGATTGGCACAAAAGTGCAATATATGCATTATTACGAGTACCTTTCGCGTTGTCTCTCTCTTTATACTCATATGTTCGCCGCCAAGGAGCCCGCCATCCGACCAGCAGCTCAGACAAGTGCCAAATGGGTTTTATTAATCTAGGATCGCCAGCCGCATCTGGGTCGGTCTCACACCCATGGTGACGCCTTGTTGACATGAGAGCTTCGCGACCCAGTTCTCAGTCGCGGCCTTGCGGAATTGTACGGGTGAGTCAGGTCGGTACCTGGGTCCAGCCGACGAGTTCCTGGATGGTAACATTTGCCCAAGACTACACAAAATTAGGCCACTTGGGGATGTTGAATCAGTTCAAAAGAAGTCTGTGGCTTCTGAATTGCGATGCTGGATCGTTCCCGCCACTTATCTCGCGGTGGTAGAAGAATATGACAGCAGCGTCCCCGCGCCGTTTTTTATGCCTGACGGCAGCGCCAGCGCGCGGTGCCCCCCTCCGTGCCGTCGTTTTCGCCGCCTCCGGGAGGGGGACGGGGGGTCGATGGTGTGTTCCGGCGGTGTCTGACTCCCGGCGGCTACACGCGGGCGCCGTGCGGCCGCCGGGTAATGGCCCGTTACTTCCGTGACGCCCCCCGTCCCGGAGCGCCGCGAGCATCTGGGTCGGACGCTCGTCTGTCGCTGGCGGCGCCGGGAGAGGCTGAGCCTGCACTCTCTGGGGAGTCGCCGGCGACTGCTGGTCATTGAGAGTGACACGGTGGAAATAGCGCTGGCAGAAATGGACCAGGAATTCAGCCCGGAGTGCCGAGATTGTGTGAAATATTGATGATTCGGAGGACCTGAAACGGACATTTACGGTAATTTAGTGCTGCGGAGGCTTGAAATGAGACAAGGCTTCTTGCTCAAACAATTATTTATTTTGCCTGGCTTTTTTGCGGTGAATCCACCGTTAAAATCTTCGAATATGTATGGTGTTCTCCAATACTAATGAGTCTAAGACGGCCTCGCCACCCCCTCTCGTTGTTTACTCTTCTGCAAACACTCGGCCGCATGACCGCGCGCGCGGCAGGCGGCGGGGCGGTCGGAGCCGACCCCAAGTGTCCGTATGTGGCACTGTCGGCGACGACGATCATTCATCAGCGTCGGTGTTTGCGCTGCGTCGATGTTCTGTTATGGCGGGCCCGGGCGGCGTGGGACCGAGCGCCGCCGCCCACCCACCCCGGTCAAAGTTCGACGGGCCGCGCATACCTGACCGAGAGAGGTGGTGTGAGCGCCTGCATACCGCCGCGCAGCCCGCCGCGGCTGTTTATAGCTGGCGTGATGGTAGAGA
The DNA here is from genome assembly GCA_034440635.1 of Lepas anatifera. Taxonomy (NCBI): domain Eukaryota; kingdom Metazoa; phylum Arthropoda; class Thecostraca; family Lepadidae; genus Lepas; species Lepas anatifera. The sequence goes on along the minus strand of JAOTON010000708.1, from coordinate 844,796 downwards.
GCGGAACACAGCGGCAGTAAGTTGGCTCCAGGTTATATCCGCGTGATCTGTGCCGGGGCGCCCTCCGACTGCCGTCACGTGACAAAAACAATCATATGTTAATGGTTGGTTTGGCTCCATGTACGCATTGTGTAATGCTTAGGTAGTGGCCTAGTTAGCTAGTCCTTCCTCGCCGTACACGTCTTCGCGTAGACGAACAAAAGCTGGCCAAATCCTACCGCTCTGATGCGAAAGACATGCTTCTCAGCCAAGATTAAACGAAGCGAGCACTGTGACATGGGTCAGGGGCCCGCTCCTCCGAGGAACGCCGCTGGCGGGGATCGGCAGCCCCGACTGACACTGTCGCTGACGACGGGAGCTGAGCGTCGCCGCCGCTGAACGTTGGTGCACTTGGCAGCGGGGCGGAGAGCGCTCCGCAGCGCACTAGGCTGGGACGAACTGCTGATACGACTAATGTGCACACGCTTTGGTGGTGCTAACGCATGCCGTGGATCTGCAGAAATGGTCTGATTCTGCAGAGGCGGCCACATAAAACAGAAGTTACAACGCAAATATCGCATTTTTGCTCATAATATTTACGCGGGCAAGTAACAGAATCTCAGCGGCGGTCGCTGAATTCCGACAACCGACGGCATACTGGCACCACCAGCACGCAGGATGGCGGGATGACTGTTGGCCCTGGAGTCGGTCCAGGTCACCGGCTCGTCTCTCGTCTCCTCGGTCTGTGCGTGCTGGCGCCAGCCGCTCGCGGGCCACCAGGCCGCGTCCACCTGTCAGACCAGCCTGCTCCCGTTGTACGGCTGCGGTACCGACAGCCTGTAGGGGAAGATAACAATTGCCGCATAATTACATCGTCTGCTGTAGTCATTTGTGTTTGCCGTGGCTCATATGTCATTAGTTGGCGTTGCAGTTGGGCACTGTCTAAGATACAGTGCCATTAAATGGTAAACTCTTGTGGTGTGAGATAGGGCTCTGAATTTGAATGGTTTGACATTACATTTGATCTAAAATAGCTCACAAACGCAGCGTTCAGGTCTGTGGACTGGTTGTTTGTGTCTCCGTGGCGGGGCCGGCTCGTTCTGTTTCTGTTCAAAATCAGCCGTCAAACACAGTGGCCTGTCGCCGGGGAATTCGTGTTGGCGCCGAACGAGGAAGTGGCGCGGAAATCTGTCACCGTCGCCGCGGTGTTGTTATGTCCGAACAGCACAAGAAATATGTGTCCTGTGCCAATTTGGAGCTGTGAATTTTAAGCTCCCCGCTTAAAAGCACGTGATGCAATCAAACGCTTTTGATCCCAGAGGATTGTTAACACATTTCCAAATTCAATAATCACACTTTCCTATTACTTTTAAAGCATTCTGAATAGGAAAGAGCATAGGTATAGGCGATGATTTTGGCCCAAAAGGACTTCTCGGCGGATCCCAACCAACTGTGTGCGGAGGGGAGGGGATGGACAAGACTGTCATAATGGTCAAACACGCCGTGTTTTTTTAGGTTATCTTAAATTGCTGAGAAGTGTCCATAATTTTGTTGTGTTGCGATCGTCGGTTCCTTGGGCCCCATCCCCGCCTGGTGATGGTTTTCCTTTCTCCCCACCCTGCCTGGCAGTGCTTTCCGGTGGCTCTCCGCCCTGCCTCGCGTTGGCCAGTAGCATCTATCATGGGGCTGGTATCGCCCAGCTGCCACTGGGACAACCGCTGATGCATCGTCGAAACAAATCAGCCATCAGGGGCGCCAACTTAACCCTGATACCCAATGGGCTGTGTGCCTCGAGGCGGCGGACTGCCGGCAAAAACGCCCGGGGCAGAATCGGCCGGCTACCGCCGAGCCAGAGCATGAAATGGACCGGAAATATTATAGACATATGACAGTCACTTGTCCCGTCATGTGGAATTGATTCGGTAGGATCGGAAGATACTAGTGTGAGGTTTGTCTGCGTTTATTGAGGTTGGTTTTGTGTTTTAGGAGGCCTCTATTTGGAGGCAGCCCATTGAAAGAGTCACTGTTTTTGTGCCAAATGTTGATAAGCTAACCAACCCTGTAGAATCGTTAGGATAGTGATTGATTGTGGTTTAGAGTCACCCTCGAGCTTTTGAATTATTGAATTGCGTGATCGGGGCGTTGCATCATTGGTGACCATTATCTGAAAACGCATAAACAAAACCTGGCCTCGCATTGCGCACTTGTGTCTGACGCCAGCTCTGTATTTAATGTGTGATATTCTCCAGCTGCCTGCGGCGTGTTTAGATCAGTCGCCCAAATAATTGGCGGTGTGTCATTGACGCTCTCCACCAGTGCTCTGCGTCCCTCTGTCAATATAAGTTTTGGAATATGTAATTGGCCACATGTAAGACGGCACACGAACCGAGTGACACCGGTAAACACGTGCTTCTAACTAGTTCCACGTCGCATCTTCGCCGCTGGAGAGAGTGGCGTCATCCCTCGGTGATGGCGCTCATGACTTCCCCGCACTGTTCCGGTAATAGTCTGACATATGAGAGATGGTCGCACACAGCCTGTGTTTGGCCACGTCAGCCCTGGGACCGTGGGCTGATGCTGTGTTTACGTCTATTGGATCACCAGCCGTGATGGATGTTGACTGAAGTGTTATGAATCCTCAACTTTCGCTGTTAGTGGTAGGCATTGAGTTGCTCGAAAAGTGGCGGAAGTCCCACTGATCGCTAACCATTGGAGTCCGTAACTACTTATTTCCCTGTGACTGCCATTTCTTTGTAGTTGGCTGACAGAGAGAACCAGCAGTTCACTTTCGGAATTTCACCGGCCAATTAGCGCCGCGTGCGGTCTTACCCTTTGTCACTTAACGGCCCCGCCTCCCTCCTGGGGGACATCCTCAGTCGACCAGGACCACCGGGTGGTATGCGGAGTCTGGCTAACAGTCTCCACACTTCCCCAGAGGCCGTTTCTCACCGTGGATACGAGGAGGAGGGTGGAAGAGAGCACCCGGGAAATGAAACACTTCAAATCTGACAAAAACGAAACCCGGATGACTTGAAGAAGCATCCACCAGCTTTTGCAGACCGTGCGACGTTCTTTACTGACAGCGTATTTCAAAACAGTCAGGCTCAACAAAGGCGCCAGTCTTCCATTTCTGAGCCGCTGAATGCGTCCCTGCCCCAACCTCGGCTGCTCTGGCCTTACCTCTTCGTCAGTCGGACACCTATCGTCGTCCATCTTACCCGGCGAAATGTCCCGCAGTGACCCGACACTGTAATTGGCCGTCCTTTGGCTGCCCGCGCGTCGCGCCTGAAACCCGGGCGGTGAGAGCGAGCTACTCGCCGCGGGAGAGGCGCCGTCGGCGACGATTCGGACCGAGCGTCGCATCGGCCGTCGGCGGGGAAAAAGGCCCGGCCTCACCGGCGTGAGATGACCCCAATCGAGGCCAATAAATTTATCAGCAGCCGCTGATGGTCGCTGCGGAGGGCTGAAGCGGCCGGCTGAGTTCTTTGTCACAGGAGATGGAGGGAGGTGGCGCTTCTCCGGTTACTGCACCCTGCGTGTTTGGAGAGCCGCGCTAACTCGCAATGGCTCGCGCCTCTTCAGAACGCGGCGCGAATGGAAGGCGCTCGGCGACGCGCATCGCTGAAGAACTCGACACTCAGAAGCTGTTCAGGGTGCGTCACCTGCCAGCTCCTCTATCGTCGCTCCTCTCTTCCCTGCGTCGCTTCTCTTTTTGGGCCGTCTCCTCTGGCGGGTGCGTGGCTGGATATTTTTGGGGACCCACTCGGTGATAATCTGTGCAGAATTCCACCACCTGCCAAGACGGCTGGCGGCTGCCAAAGTAAGCCCTCTGGCGGCGCGTGGCGACCTCGGCGGAGAGCGTCGCGGTACGCAGCTGCTGCGCCCCTCTCCCCCCGCCATCATCACCCCTTGCGCGGCTCGTGACTGGCTAGCTTTAAGCCTGAGGGGCTGATGAGGCCACTGCGCTGTAAATGAAAACAGGGAAGTGCGTTGCCGGTCGTAGCAGTGCCTGTGATGGGCTATTCCTGTCGCGATCATCTGTTCTGGTGACGGCTGAGCTACTTGGTCACAGGCGGCGACTGGGCGGCTTCACTCTCGACATAAAAATGTCAGGCACGACTGCCAAATTGACATTTTCAGGCCGCTTCCATGGCGACTGTTTGTATTCACGCACATGTCCGACTATGCTTATTTATTTTTGCTTCTACTTCTAATGGCCCAGCATTGAATGAGTTCATTTGATCAACTGATAGGAGCGTTGAATGTGTTTTTTTAAGCTTCAGCAAGCGAAATATGGAACGTTTTCCTCTCTTGTGTTGTGCTTAATGCTCAACTCTTAAAGATCCCCCACAGCTCCGGGCTCATGTACTGGAAGTACTGCACAAAAATAATTTCCTATCTGCACTTGTTCATTGTTGCCTTTGCACTGTGCAACCCCAGCTTTTGTGCGGTTTGGGCCAGCTGTGTAGGTTTCAGCCACATCACCGACCCCACATCTGCCACCGCCACCTGTGGTGGGGAGCTGTGGGTGGGAGCTATAACCAGAGCGGCTTTATACGCCGGACACAGGCGGCCGCGTGAACAGAACCCGTTGGCGGCGGGTATTGTTCCGCCGTCGTCCGCCCGTGACCTGCCGGACAGCGGCACGTGCGGACACGTGCGGGCACGTGTGACGTGGCACGTCCAGCTCCCACGGCCGGCCCTGTGGCCGCGTGGTGACGTGTTTTTGTTTGAGCCGAGTGTTTGCGCTGGACTGGCTGATACCGCCGGCTGGCAATCGTGCCGATACCGGACCTCCAAAGGCACACACCTGGCGGCCACGGGTCGCCTGCCGGTTTGGAGCACTGGAAAAGCACGCGCTGAAAGAGAGGTCATCATGGAGATATTGGAGCTTAGTGGTGTTCTTGCTTCACTGTCCAGACCGCAACTGTTGTATAACATTAATGCTAGACGGATGATTGCCCAGGCTTTGTTAGCCAACGTCTTTAGTACCCTTGTCATCCTGGTGTGTGGAAAACCACACCTGGATTTTAGAGGCAAAAAAGTGGTTGTTCGGTAGAGCGTTCCAATAATTCTTTTGACGAGACCAAAGGATCTTGTGAATCGAAAGGCGATCTCATAGCAGTAGGATGCGATGGCTGACAAGTACTCCTCTGGGTACTCTCCCGGTTTAATTCACACCAATCCGGCAGTGCGGTGTTGCGCCACTCTCTGGTTACCTCACAGTAAGTCGTTCTCAGCCGTAACTCTAATTTTGTCTCATGATGGTGTTGTTCCGTGTCCGACATTGGCTCACTCCGCCACTATCGCGTGACCCGACACCTGACCCCGGATGACCCCGTGCTCGGCAGATCGCCCGCGAGATTGACCTGCACCGCCACCTCCGTCACCGTCACGTGGTCCGCTTCGAGCACTGTTTCGAAGACAACGAGAACGTCTACATCATCCTCGAGTACTGTGCGCGCAAGGTAAGTGGTGGCTGCGTCTGTTGTAACTGTGGGGTGATCTGTTCTATTATCCCGCTCCCTCCTACCACTTGGTCGGAGGCGCCTGACGAAAGACACCGCGGTCAGCGACCCCCGGTCCTGCCGTCCTCGTGTCCACTGTCGTCTGTCGGTGCATCAGGTCACGTCAATTGTCAAATTAGAGCCGTTCGTGCATGACAGGCGTGGCTACGCCCCCTTCCCCGCCCCCTGTAACGGGTCGGCGGCTTGGAAAGGTCATTGTACTTTTGACAGGTGCACGACATAAGGACAGAAAAGAGTGTGATGTTAAGTGATGCTGATGGCACGTTTTGAGCACTTGACATTCTTATGAAAGGACCGTCATCTGATCTTTTAAGAACTTTGCACGTCTGTTATGATTCGGCTCTTATTTAATACATTTCCTGTTTTTGAACGTCAAAACTAATATTGGCCTTGTTTGGTGCTCCATCTAGTTTTGAAATATCTAAATAATTTATCTGGCTTATCGAAGCACCAACATCCAGGAACATATGGCGTTGCAAAATCTTGTCCTGCTTGAGGGGATGCAGAGGCGTGAAATTGCTCCTTACTTAAAGAACTGACTGAGCCTTGAACTCTAGTCAGCCACAATGGCAGTTGGCGCGCCAGCCAGTGCTACAGTGCGTCCCCGCCCCTCTTTGGAATGTCCTATATCTTGTGGCTATAAACGAGTACCGAATAATTTTTAACAATGGTCGGAGGCATGGGTTTCGGTGCTCGGTGTTGCACTGTGAGGGATCATCGCGCTACCATGTGCGGTCTCCGGACGACTGCCTCCTCAAAGGCCGTGGCACCGGAAGCGGGGCAGTGAAGCCGCTGAAGGTCGCCTGCTGCTCTGGAGTGGCCGACGACCATTGGCGCGGTGCCAAATGAAAGCACGGCCTGACCCCGGGGTCACTGGTCTGTGAACGCCCCTCGCAGAGCCCTGGTGTCGATGTGGAGTGTGGACTGCATACAGCTGTGGGGATCGAGTCGGGAATGGTAAGGATGTTCCAAATAGAGCCACAGTGGATGATTAATGGGTCGGTTAAGCCCACGCGGCCTCGGTTATGAGGCTCCTTACGGAGCACTGTTCCTTGTTGGACCGCAGACCAAGCGTTATGCTTTTATCTGATAGGGACATCTAGCTTGCAAAGGAAGTTACTTTCTGCTTGGCACTGTCTTCTGTGACGGAGTGCGCACGTGCTTTATGTGAGGCTGCATGCTCTGCTGCACGAGCTAGTCGTTTCGAACCAAAAACAGCCTTCATTAAGAAGATGTTGAAGAATTGGTCGCCTTCGGAGGCCGACTCTGGGTCTCTGGCGCTTTAAACACGTGCCACGCGCGTTTGATGACGTGTTTATCTCAGCTGGTGGCGATGTTATTCCTCCCAGGGGTGGTGCAGGCTGTCCCGAGGTCCTGCTGGCGCATGTGTGCGTACACCAGACCAGGCCTGATAAATAAACTGCTGTCTGTTCCACTGCTGTTCTCGCTTGTGTATGGCTTTCTCCAGCTCTTTGTGTGAGCTTCACTGCAAGCTGCCGTATACGGTGTCTGTTGACATTTGCCAGCTCCTAGTTCGCATGTGTCGGCCAGAGGCATCGTTAGCCCCCCCTCCTCCCCGCCTCCCCGTCTCGTGACTCGCATTCGGACACTTCCGGGGGAGGGTGCCGTTAAATGGCGGAGGGGAGATGGGATGAGAGAGCACAAGAGAATTCCAGACCATCATCCCCCAGATGTGAAGTCCGAACTATCGCCGGCTGTATGGGCTCGTTAGCGGACATCTCTGGAGAGCCGTGACCGGAGAGAAAACGGCGGCATGCCTCCGGTGGCCACGTCAACGTTTTAGCGCCGTCACCGTCGGTTTCGCCTCGTTTTCGTGTGATTGTTTGAACACACTCGGCCGCTATTGAACCATCCAAAATCGGTAGGAACACTGATTTCGCCCATGTCCATAAATACCGTCTGTGATGTCTGTAAAAGTTGACACGGTTGAGTCCTTGTTTGTGGCGTATTACCTCATCTCATTCCAACCATACAGAACAATTGTATTCATGGTGCTGGTTTTGCCAGAAACTATTGGGCTCAGGCGTGTGGATTCGTATTTCTTTGGGGGTGCCCGGGCTCCCCCAATGATACGTCAAAGTAATGTGACAATATGCTTCAAACTTTCGTGTTTTTCATTTCGAATACTTTTAATTGGTCTTAGGTAGTTCCATAGGCCTGCGGGAACGCTAAAATATATATGTTTATTTTATTATCTTCCTTAATGTTATGGCTTTTGGCATTGTTTCAAATTTGGGCTCCCCCAATCATTAAAAACATCCATGCCCCGGACTGAGCTACACACTCTACGCTCTGCTGCCGTCGTGAATTATTCGTCAAGTTCTGGTAGCAATATTTTCTCTCCTGCATGTCAGCACCGCACCAGTCTTGGGGTTGGGAAGGGAGAATAGTACCCCTCCCACACCTGTGTTGAATGGCTCATAATCTGGCCTCCATTCCCCTAATGCCCTGCACTCGCACGGTTTGTTTGCCTCCCTACGTGACGTCAGTTTTCCGCCGTGTCACGGCGCTCGTGCACTCATTAGCGGGGCGTTACACCACTTCTGATGCGCTGATCTCTGGGGCTTTATCGCATAATCAGGCACGAGATCGCACTGAGTGTGTGTGGGAAGCAGCTGACAGTGGACTGCTTGGCCGACGCTGGCACTGATGGCCGCCATTTCGCTGTCGCTGGAAGCTGCGACTGTAGCGACACTTCAGGTGAAACAATCTTTCACCTTGATGTGAAATATTAGATTGAAAGTTATATTCGACCGGAAACCCGAAACTTGGAACAGTGGGCTTGAGGCAGTACAGGTCCCAAGGTTGATGTGGCTTGGTTGAGATGGATGAGGTTTTGGTCAGAAACAGCTGAACTGGTGAGTGCTTGAGGTTTGCTGAAGGCACGATCTTGAAATTGTTCTCACACAAAGTGAAGAGGTGAGGCCTAACTTCTAAAAGAGGTCAAAAACAATATCTGTTATTATTATTTTTTATAAATTTTGTTCAAGTTGTTCCTGGTAAGGCTCGGAGTCGGAGTCTCACAAAGTCATCAATGGGCTTGTCACGGAGACCCCGACCCCACCACCCGAACGAGCAACCCTTCAATGGAGGGTTAATTTAGAAGCCAAAGTTTAACGTCCCACAAACACAGACGGCCGCCCCGCCAGGTCACCCTCTCACCAGTCAGTTGCCAGCCGACCGTACGTCGGGTAAACATGACGCCGGAGCGTCTCAGGGACCGATCCCAAGCCGGACAGCACGCCACCATCCTGAGCAGCGGGCCGGAGCCCAACGCTCACCAACTGAGCTACCGGGGCGGCTTATTATATTATCAATATTCCCTGTCATGCATCTTTTCAGGCAAAGCTTCAACAAGTCGCACGTATTTACCTACTCCAGTTTTTCCGGGTCATGCCCTCATTGGCGGCGGAACTGTTGGGGGGGGGTGGTACCGAAACATGGTGTCCCCTTAAATAAGAAATTTTTACGCTAACCCTATGACGTTGATTGGAAAGAAATGGGTTCAAAACCCATGATGCACATTCTTGAATTTGGATATTCCGCCGTTACCGCGTGTCCTCTGTTTATCGAATAAAAATATGTCTACTTCTCGATTCGATTTCAACTGGGAGGGACGAAAATTGCCTGCTGGTGGGCCCGAACAAATCTGGAAAAGGTGCGTTTTCCATTTCTAATTTCAGGTCAATGGCTGAAGGTGTGACACCATGTTCAGATAAAACAAAGGAACCCTAATAGCCAACCGTTTCGAACTAACACTAATAAAATCAACCAATAACAAATAAAAAATGAAAATTCTATCAAATCAAGCGCTTTTAGCTAAAAGGAGTGATTATTAAGAACGAGAGTGCTTCTTATCAATTCGGTTATTGTCATATGAATAATATCACAATTCGCCTTTCAAACTAGTTGGCACATAAAAAATAGTACCAAACCTATGTTTAGCCCCTAGCTTTTAAGGAGGTCCAAGTAAGAAATATTTGTCCGTGTCGCGGATTGAGTGTTACGTCACGCTGCTATCGTCAGCTCACACCACGTGACCGCCTGGGGAGCAGGGGGTCGGTAGGCGGTGAATTTTCCTCTATTGTTCCGTGAATGATAAGTTCTGGGCCCAATGATATGTCGATCTAGTGGTTTCTCGGCGTGGTCTATCTTCTGGTTATCTCAGCTCAATTCCCATTGCGAAGCTGCCCCATTCTTGGTCAAAGCAGAACCCGAGCTAGGTTTTCAGTAAGTACAACCCCTTTTTCACCGAAAATCCTCGACAGAGATCTGTAGATGTCAACGATTCACGGTGGCGCTATTTCCTTGTTCTGGCTCCTCGGATTGCAACAGCTGTAAACATAGAGAGTGGCTGCAGAAACTACCACCTTGTTAAACCATCTGAGACCTTGGGAAGGAACAGTGATTCTGCCAAATTCGCGGCGTTTTTAAGAGCTAGCACGACGGAAACAGCCGCAGCTCTTGGACAGAGTCAGCAGCTTAAGCTGTGGCAGCTGAGGTAAGGAGGCCTGTGACGGCTGCTGTTTTTATCGTGGCTGTTTTCCGGATTTGGATTGCGCCGTGTGTGGCGCGGCCCGGCGCGCTGTGGGCTTCAGCTGACGACTCGCTGCCTTTCACCGTGGCGTACTGGGCGGGCGTGTGTCTCAGACGGACCTCTCCCTGTCTCACCGCCGAACGGCCACTCTCTTATGTACGCTTCGTGATCCCCGAATTGATGCGCTTGTGAGAGAAAGCGGATGGGTGCGTTACGCACAGCCTTTAGCGAGACGAGGTTCACTCACCTGCGTTGGTATGCAGCACAGCGGTGTCTCAGGGGGTGTGGTGATGCAGCTGTCAGCGCGCCAGTCTGACTCGGGTTCAAGTTCTTCCAGTCCCAGAAAGGTTCCTGAATAAGGTGTTATCTGATCATGCAGAATATCTTCAACAGAGGAGGAGTAGGTGGCGCCAGATGACCTCAGCTGTTGCACTGTTCTGCCCCAACAACGGATCATAAGAACGCTGTCTCTTGCGAGATCTTGTCAGACGAGCTGTGCAGAGCAGTTGGGTTTGCTTTATGGACAAGAAGTCGCTCGTTCTCCAGGGAATGCCTGACAGCAGTGATTTGCTGCCTTTTCATTTGTTATGGCGACTTAAATTCTAGGACCCTGTGACTGCTTTGGGAGGAAGTGGATAGGTTCCGCGTCCGAGCTCTTCTAAAAGAAAATAAAACATTTGCTTTCAACCTATATGGAGTGCGGCAAATGTCACAGAAGTCTCTGTTTTCCCATGCATCTGTTAGCTCTACTTGGTGCGCTGTGAGTATATGCAGCGATCAACATATGCAAAGCGATGTGGATGACACGCGATCTGCCGTTATCGCGGATAGCTTTTGGTAATACCTTGTACGTGACGTTTGATTGTGCGTTTTGAACACGGACGTGTTCGGGGATCATTTGGCCGTCAGCTCGTCAACGCAGTTAGTTTGTTTCACGGCGCCGAGCGGCGAGGTTCACGTTCCTCTCGTTCCAGACGTCAGAACGGCGGCAGATGGGCGTCCGTCAATCGATGCCCTTCTGGTTGCTGGTTGTTAGTCGTACACGGTAATATGTGTCTGCTGCAGATAAATTTGAGTTTTGGAATTCTGGAATACAGTATACAGTACGCTGGGTTAGTTCGCGTATATTTTGGGGCTAATTTTTTAAGCATAAGCATCGCAACCCGGGGGGAAAGTGAGAGGACCAATCAATCTTCAGCCTGTTGCTCACGGGAAACTTTTTTCCTCTAGTACCAAAAACTCATCGGATTTAGACTCGTTTTCTTTCCGTAGTGGCCGGTCACAAAGTTGTCCGATTCATTACCAATTGTGGTAGAATCTTTTGAATGTGAAGCAAGCATTCAGTGCCTCTCCGATTATTAAGCACTATATGGGAATCGAGCCCTGCGCGGTGCGACCAGTGGCCATGAGGCCGGGTAAGGCGAGCCGCGCCATGTTGCAGCGGCGGCGGGCCTGGGCCTGGGGGCGTGCTGCACGCGCAGAGTCGGTGCCAGAGCGTGAGGCCGCGGCCTGGCCGGCGTGACCCGGCCGACTCACCGGCGCCCCGGGAGACCCGCCCCCCAGGCAGCCACCGCGCCGGGAGGTGGGCCCGGGCGTCCGCCTCTCGGCTGGAGGCCGCCTGGCATCTCTTGCTGGGCTTTAAACTCTGGCGGTATTTAAACTGCGCAGTCAGTGATGTGCAACGGAATACCGGTCGAGATTCTGGAGGATCAGCAGCAATCCTCATTTTTGTTCGTATCGACACGCTATAATGACCGCAGCATCAGTGACGTCAGTCAGTCAGTGACGTGGCTGCCTAACCGCACCAGCCGACCTCCGGCCCGACGATTCAGCTCCATGAACATGGCCAGTGACTGCTTAATCGGCCAGCGCTGAGTGGCAGGTCCAGCACCGACAAGTTCAGAGCCGGCAGGTGTGCGTTAGGTGAGCGACAGGACTCGCCGACCGGCCTTTTTGGCGCCGGACCGGTCTCCGACTGTGGGAACTGGACCCCGCAGATGTTCAGGCTGATACGGCGGTGGAGAGAAGACCACCGGCGCCCGCCTCACTCCGGACACACCTGAGGACATGTGAAGGACTGCCGGCGCCCGCCTCACTCAGGCCACACCTGAGGACATGTGAAGAACCGCCGGCGCCCGGCTCACTCAGGACACACCTGAGGACATGTGAAGGACTGCCGGCGCCCGCCTCACTCAGGACACACCTGAGGGCATGTGAAGGACTGCCGGCGCCCGCCTCACTCAGGCCACACCTGAGGACATGTGAAGGACTGCCGGCGTCTGTCTCACTCAGGGCTTACCTGAGGACATGTGAAGGAACGCCGGCCGACAGCCAAGCAGGGACGGACCGGAACAGGACTGCCCTCAGGCGGGAGCGAATAAACCTGTAGTGACTGAGAAGATGGCAAAAGATGTCGCGGAAAATGGTGATATTCTGCCACGCTTGTACCTGCCAGTATTTTGTCTATAAACCGACAGCAGGACAATGCGGGGAGTCATTTTGAACCATTTACTACCGCTTCGCTTGCTACCGCATATTACTATTTCTAGCTTAAAGAAGTCTTCGATACTGGACATTTTCTACGGAGGCTTAATGGTGAGTTACCCATCAATAATTAAACACAAGACTAAGAAACATCGGTGGACCAACGCGGCGTCCGCGGAGGAGTCAGCTGGTCAGCGCACTGCAACCAACCCGCAGGAAAAGCGAGTGTGGCAGACTGCTGCCACGGCGCTCACTGGTGTAGTACAGCACCGCTGCTCTTCACTGGAAGCGGAGGAGACCTCGCGCACGATGGGCCTGCTGCCACGATAAGCTTATCGCGACACCATCGGGCTGTACGGCGCGCCGTCCGCCGCGGCTCTCTGCGGACCGGGTCCGAAATCGTAAACGAAGCTTGAGCCTTTTGTGTTGTCTGCAGAGGGATGTTTTATAGCCCACCCCTGAATGGTTGTTGCGACGGCAGAGATGGGTTATATGCCCTGCGGAATTGGACAATGTCTGGCGTATAATAATCGCTTGTCGTTTTGTGGCTGGATTGGTGGCTATCTTCTCTGTGCGATGCTGCAGACGCGTCTAACTGTACTGTGTGCGGCATGCTGCAATCCCAGGCCCAGTGCGTAGGTCACTGTAACCTACACAGAGTGCAGCCGTACCTCTTCCTGCTCCCTGCAGCGACCGTGCTCTGTCCAATGTCACATTGTTTGAAGTGACGGGCGGCAGCCACCATCTCCGGCCGCGGTGCTCTGCCCCCGCCCGGCAGGGGGCGCTCCAGCACCATCTAGCGCGCCCCCTACACTGCCGGGGTCACGGAAGAGTCGGTCCGACTCGCCGGTCGTGCCGCCCGTGTCTCACCTGCGTGAGCGCCTGTCTCATTGTCTCGCCCCGTGTTGACTGACGACGATACCGTTGCGTCGGCGGCGTCGCCTCAGCGAGATGGTGTCGGCGGCGACGTGTCGGGGCGCCGCGAGCCCGGCCGCCCGATATCGACGACGGGGCTTCCACTGCGGAGACGTCGGTTGTGCGCGGCATTGTCGAGATTTGGTGGTGACGGAGTATCGGAGGATGGCCCGGCTCGACAGAGATGCACATCAGCTCAGATGAAACCGAGATTGTCGCTCGGGAGACTGGCTGACTCGCCCGCTATCGTCGGGTCAGCGACCTCCTCCCGAAAACTCGGGCTGGGTTTGTGTGTTTGGTTTTGGAGGGGTCTTGTGTGCGGGGAGACCACTCTGGCGGGATGTTGCTGGGGAAGGGGCTGTTGCGGCGCTAGCTACATGGCCGATGTGCCGGTGGTGGACCGAATTGGCGCTGCTGATTCGGCTATTGATAGGACCATACAGCCATACATTCCGGGCCGACGCAGGGCCCGGTAATGAGATTCGGAACTAATCTGCATATTGATAGACTCGGCGGTATTGACGACCCCGCAGCTCTGCTGTATTCACCTTCTATGGAACATTGTTCGATAAAGCGGTGGAACATCCAAAACATTTTATCGATGAATCCGTCTGATGTAGTGGTGTTTTGGATCAGATGAATGAGGAATTCCTCTGTTACTTCGGTGCCGTTTGTGACTGGTGAGACGAGGGCTGGACCAGTGATACTGGCACATATTGGACGTGAGGGAAGCCATGTCGACAGTGCCGGAGACAGGGCTGGTAGTCAGATGCGGGTGATTTTGTGCTAGCTTGTGAGTGATGACATTGGTCAACTCAGCGTGGGGGTGGTGTGAGTCCAGGTAGTTGTATAAGGCCGGAAATATGTAATTTAACAAACGAGTATGCATGTAAAGTTTGTATCATCTTTAATTCGTGTGGAATACTTATCTACCACTCAAAATTAGATCGTTCCGCCTTGGTCTGCAAACTGTAAATCAGTGTTCAGAACGAGTAGTTCAAATCAGATTTGTAGCAGCTGCATCCATCCCCGAAAATACTGATGACTGCTGAATGTGCTGGAACCTTTCCACCAATCAGATTACCATAAGCAGCGTCGGCGCGCGCCTTACACTCCGGTGGCGTTTGGCCGTGCCCGCTGGCGGGGGCCAGGTCTGATCCCTAATGACGGACGTATCGGCCGACCATACCGCTCGACACTGACTGATCACCCCCCGCCCGTCGGCAGCGATGAGGGGTCTGTGCCCTGCGCGCGTTTGTCGGTATGTCCGGTCAGGGCAGGGTTTCCACCCCCGGCGACTGAACCGCAGCGAACCCGGACGGCGGGTGTCTGGTTACCGAGGGACGACACGGTGGCAGGGTGTCTACCTGGCGGGAGCGGGTTACACCCTCGCGTGGGTGTCGCCGGGTAAGGGAGACTCGGGGGTGGGGCGGCTGCACCATGGGAGGGGTCATTGCGGGCACAGCCACCGCAGCGAGATGCGAGCTCGGGGATCTGCTTTCAGTGGCGTGTCAGCTCAGGTGGTGCTGAATACAGACGCTGCCGTACCCCTCGACGGGGAGAGCTCCCTCCGTCTGAGGCCAGTCGAATGTTCTGTCAGAAAGCACTATCTCAAAGCGCTGAGTTTGACAGCTGTCTGTGGCTGCTCGATCTCAGCAGCTTTCGATCAGCAGGAAACTATCGGACGCGGCTTCAGCTCGCTTTCATTGGTGTGGAGTGGTCAGAGCCGACATCATCTGGACCGACGTTTATAGATCATCGACCAGACCTTATAGCATGGCTTCTGTGATGCCAGTGTATGTTGTGGTTCGTTGGAATCGAGTCTTGGGAATTTGTCTCTTGTGCGTGGGTATAGCAAACGTACTCTTGGATGACTGACGGTACCATATGTACCATATGTACTCTTGGATGACTGACGTTAAACAGAAGATCCGTCGGCAGCGTTTTACCTCGCAGTTGAGAGCTAAGCGAGCCTGTTAAAGTCAATAAACTCGCATCAGTGCTCGCCTTTGATGGCTGCCGAAGTCCCGTTGTGTGTTGTAACATGCTGTCATTCATGCTATGTGGAGCTGTCGCTGTTTAGTTCTTCACATTAGAGCTCACCATTTACGGGCGCATTGTTGAACACGAATTCTAGTGCTGAAAATATTTTAAACGTAATTTTTTCCATGTAAACGTAACAAAACCAGCAGGTTACAAACTGTGTGGGTATTTGCATGCCTGTGATTCTCGAAAATGATAACCCTCTTTATCCACCAGTGAAGTTGTTCCCTTTTAAAGCTGTCTCTTCTAAATAAACATCGCATGCCTCCCTCGCAGTAAAGCTGCAGCCTCGAACCTCGTTCAGCCGTAACTGTGCACCGGGCCGTTCGGCAGTCTCTGGTGCACGTTCTGAAGCATCGCCACACGCTGACGGAGCCGGAGGTGCGCTACTACATGCGACAGCTGGCTGATGGCTCCGAGTACATCCACTCCCAGAACATCGTCCACCGCGACCTCAAGCTCGGCAACATGTTCCTCTCGGACGACATGGTGGTCAAGATCGGCGACTTCGGGCTCGCCACTCGCATCGCCGACGAGAAGAAACCGTGAGTGTCTCTGACTGGGTGGGAGAGGGAGAGTGGCGGGCTATAACGGGGCGGGGTGTTTGTTTACGTAATGTTTGAATCGAATCAGGCGGAGTCAACGGTTTCAACGCGGCTGGAGGTCATGATTGGTTGCATTAGATTCCAGCGAAAGTGTTTTGGTAGTGCTGGTACTGACACAGTTTGATTTAGAGTAACGAGCATGTGGTGGTGGAGACGAAAAAGAGAGTGTGTTGTTTCCAGGTAGAAATGAGAGATTGGCCCTGAGCTCCAGGTGAAATGCTCGCGACCGGTGAAGTGTATAACCCCAATCACAGAGGGCGCAAGTCATCACTTCAAATTGATGGTTTGCCACATGCGATTTCATGAGAGGTTTCAACACTCCTGCTTCAATACTGTGTTTTTGTTTCATGCTGCTGTTGTTGTCTCGCTTTCTGTGTGGCTAATTACTGGTATCAGGAGTAGTGTTCTCACGATCGGTCGGCTTCTCGTTAATCTGGTGAGCCCCGCCAGCTTCTCTCGCCTGCCCGTGGAGAAAACGCGGCCACCTTTTTAGTGGTGGTGTTTATGAAAGGTCTTCGGTGAACTATCCTGCACTGTCGACTAATGAGCAGACTGCAACGAAAACAAATGGAGAACGTCACAGTGCCAGGCTCGCAAGAAAAGTGTAGGTATGCCTCGCCATAAGTAATCTGGAGATAGCTCAGGCGCTGAGCTTTGAGTGCGATTACTAGTCGTATCATATATCCAATTTCAGCCGCCACACTCTGTACTAACGATACGGATTTCCATTCGTATCCCTCCACGAGCGACTTTCGCCGGCCTATCACATATTCAGCACGTTAGTGGCGCCCTCTCACCCGGAGCGAGTTCAGCGGCGGAAGATCGTGACTGGAGTGGCATTTCCTTGACTGAGATCGTGCTGCAGCCTGTCTAAACGAAGCCAGCAGCGTTGTAGCACGCCCGCCGCGCGCGAGAACCTGCCCCGCCCCCGGCCATTGCCGCAGGGCATGGCCCACAACGCTGCAGACGCCATGCGGGGCTGGAGCCGCATTGCTGCCTTTTTCGGAGCGGTATTTAAAACAAAAAGACGACGAGCGAGGCCGCCTGGTATGTGTTTCTGAGGGGCGAAGGTGTGGCGGATACAAAGTTTTTCTGGTGGTTCCAAACTGCACTTGGCATCGCTTAATTAACCGCATTCACTCTTGCTAATTCATGGCATGCCCAATTTATGTAATATCTTGTAATTACCGGTCTCAGATGTGTCAGCACCTTTTCCACCCAAGATGCCAGGTGGCATCCCACGATGCTTAGAAAGCTCAGTCTAACACAGTGTAACACACTTTACGTGTAATAGTGATATCTTTTTGCCCGTGATAGGGCTATCTCAGCAATTTGTGGTCATGAAGGGAGTGAACATTGTTACAAGAGTGAAAATTTACGAGGGCTAGGCCCTCCTTCGGTTGGGAAGTCATCAGCTGTAATCCACTTGTCTGATATTGAAGTGCAAAGAACTGAAGAAGCGCAAGCCAACAGAATAGGATGCCAGTGATCATTAATACCTTGAATGATCCATTAACGGATGAGCCCCTTGATTGTTTTTACTTGCCTTGGCCTTCGCCCTTGCTTTTTTGAGAGGTGCTAGTCCTTCGGGATTAAAGAAGCTTACAGTGCCAAACGGTTTAGATATTATTTAAGTCCATGGGGATAACGGAGCTCCGCCGACTGCAGACAGACCTTCTGACCGTGTGTAAAAGAGACAGTGTCTGATTTAGACATCTGGTTGGAAGGGAAGCTCCCTGCTAGACAGCAACGGTGAGTGTGGGCTGGTCCTAGGTCCGCTTAATCCCGCCTCACTTGTATGGTCAGTCACGCCCAGGGTATTGTGTTCTGCGGCTGAAACGTTCCTCGTACTGTTGCCATTTGGCTGAAGCTCCGGATGATCTCCTGTTACCGCGGAATGGGCTCTGGAATAGCCTGTGTCATACTTGATAAGATAGCTACAAAACCTGGAGTGTTCGTCTGGGCTCGCTGAGCAGGCAGCTACAATTGCGATTCCCGGCGAGGTTGGACGCTCGGGCGCCGACGTCGCCTCCTTTCAACTGCGTTATTGGTGTGGTCGCAAAAACGGCACAGGTGGGGCCGAGGGGAATTCGCTGGATGGTCGGCGTCGTTGGGATGCCGTTGGATCAGTGATCCCGGCGGCCACTGAGAGCTGTATGATGCTCCACGCATTGCAGTGACCGTCACCGCCACTCCGCCAGCTAACGGTTTGACTAACGGTCTGTCTTGTACATTGGTAACGAGTTCTTGTGTGTTCCGGGAAGCGTGTAAATCATATCCCCGAGGAATGACGTGGCACGGTATGACTATAGTTGGTGATGGCAGCTGTTAAACCAGTTTGACCTCAGTCGGCTGCCATTTCGCCACCTGTCTATCCCTCTCTCCCGTCCTGGTGGCGCCTCCTCTTGCCGTTTTCTCTCCTGTCCCTCCTCCCCCTAATTCCGCCATTAGATATATGGACGTCGGTAGGAAAACTGACACCATTGTGGTAGATGTAGCACCAGCAGAGGTAATGCGTCGCGGCTGATGAAAGACGTGTCCCCTCACGTGCCCGTTCTCTAATGGTGGCGCTGATCGGTTACTCCTCTCACCTATCTGGCCCTCCAGCCAACAGCCACGGTGCTGCGACGCCGATTAAGGGCGTCGTAAAAACGCGACGGAGCGCCGTGCCAGCATGCCTTCCCCCGCCATCAGCTTTCTTGTGGGATGTTGGCGTTTGTGCTTGATCGATACAGAGAGAGAATGTCGAGAGAGGGCTTGGAGGGGTCCCTATAAGAAGTCACTTGTTTTTTGTACTCGGGCAGCAAGTTGTGGAGCACGTCCAGACTTGTACAGAATGCGGTGGTGGGCACCCTAGATTTTAGGAAAGAGGAAAATATAGATGGAAAGTTGTCATAGAAATGGGTGAAAATTATTCAAATCACAATAATTTTGAATCAGATTTGCTTAATGCATGCTTTATGGATCTGGCCTTTGAATAAAATGTAGTATTACTTTAAATGTCATTGAGACTGACCTGAACCAAAGTGATTGGCCGTATTACGTCCTCATCTGTTTTAAAGCGCACTTGCAAAGCTTGGATATTGCCCATGCAACTTTTCACTCGTGAGACTCAATCCGAAAGCAGTACACCGGCGGTCAAGATGACCTAAAAACCCAACGACCTTGAAACGAATGCTGGTACCCAGACTAGTTTGTAACGAATACTTGTATGCATAATATCCATGGTTCTCGTGATCGGCTTTAGACCCCATGGTGGAAGTCCAGGATATCTTCAGACGTATCCCTGCCGTATCAGACGTATCCCCGACAGCTGCAGTACAGCAGGCGTCAGAGGGGAGTCTACCTCTGCCCCGATAAATTGATCTGTGTTTGGTGTCATGGGGCGCGGAACGTCCGTGTATCACCTCCTGTCTACGCGGCTGTCTCTGTGCCCCTGTGAGGAGACGGACTCGGCTGTGTACGGCGCTGCATCAGCAGAGTACCCGGGGACTGGCGTGCGACCGAGGGTCGGCTGGGAATGTCCGCAGTGCTGAGTGGGACGCGGGGCCAGAGGGGCCGCCGGATTGTTATGGAGAATGTCGGCGGTCGCCACGGCTGTTGTATGCACAACTTCCGGTCCCCGGCCGGTGCGGGAGCCAAACTGTCAGTCCTTAGTGCTGTGACTGCCAGTCCTTAGTGCTGTGACTCACTGTCAGTCCTTAGTGCTGTGACTGTCAGTCCTCAGCGCTGTGACTTCCAGTCCTTAGTGCTGTGACTATCAGTCCTTAGTGCTGTGACTGTCAGTCCTTAGTGCTGTGACTGTCAGTCCTTAGTGCTGTGACTGTCAGTCCTTAGTACTGTGACTGCCAGTCCTTAGTGCTGTGACTGCCAGTCCTTAGTGATGTGGCTGCCAGTTCTCAGTGCTGTGCCTACCAGTTCACAGTGCTGTGACTGTCAGTCCTTAGCGCTGTGACTGCCAGCTGCTACCGGACCATTTGACTGGCAACAAAAAAACCCGGAAGTCTACGTGCCCACGGTTATGTCTCGAGTCTCGATTTTTTATTTGTAAAAAACTTTGTAAAACATCGCCAGAAATACAAAGTAAATGTTTTTGTATTCAGTGCTCGGTATTATCAAAATGCGTGAATCCAGAGAGGAGTAAGGGAGCAGACAAGATATGTGCTCAAACTCTGATGGCAAATTGTCCAAACCGATGTACAATGGGTTGACACCAACAGGTAGTCTTTGGGCAGACGCGGGCGCGAGTTCCGTGCGTTGCTCAGGCACGGCAGCTCCGTTCTTTACCAGCCCGCCGTCTCATGCATTCATTAGTCGCAGACGTCTCAGTTCATCTGCTCTGTTGGCTCTGGTTCAGCCGGCAGGAATAACAGCGAGGGACGCTTGGATGACGTTTAGCTGGGGATCCTGTCACTCTAGCCTGCTATCTTCCAAAGTGTCATTTCTGTCTCTGAGGGAAAAGAGTTCGTTCTGGTCCGTTCTGGCCTGATGAAGAGTCGGCCAGAAATAATGTTCTGTCAAATATGAGTTGGGTGGGCCCAGGACTCATTTCTCAAATCCTATCCCCCAGGCTGTTTTTTTTGGAGGATTTGGAAGATTGTGTATCATGCGTAATTCAAGGCTAAAGTCGGGTGCTACGATTGAGTCGTGTCCGTTCACCCAGAGGCGTATTTGAGCCCAATATATCAACACGGGTCTAACGTGTGCTTCAGTGTTCGGATATCAATCTGCGAGCCTTTTTCCCGACATAATTGGAGACACATTTCGTGGGCGCTGGCTTGCGTTTGTAAACCTCTGGTCGTTCATCTGCCCACCACCCATCGAACACGGGTTTACGCCCCAGCCCCAGCGGGCAGTGTCATTATGCAGCGATCGGGGGCGCGCCAGACCTGCAGCGCCTGCGACCGCAGGAGTACCAAACCGCAGGCCGGCAGGGACGCGGCCGCTAATGGATTGAAGGCGGTGGGTGATGCAAGATCGCTCAGTTCAAGTCAGACCCGTTGTCGAAACCATGGGGTGTTGACTTTGTGTTAACGAGTGATGACCAATCTCAGCGACCTTTTGACCGATGGTAACTCTTCATTCAACACTGATTACGTACTGCAAGGTTGTCTGTCTGGTTGAAGCTGTGAGGCTGTCCCGCCTCCGATGATTTATCTCCGTGTGAGATGTACAAATATGGCCTCGGTCCGGTCGGAGCGTCCGGTTCACCCCCTGTTTACCACCCGATGACTCGACCCACCGCTCTGACCAGTCTCCCAGACTCTGTTTACGGAACACCGGGCTGGCGTCAGTCTGATGTGACGCCGTCTGCGTGCTGACGTGGTGACGTGCGCATGACGCTGGCGCTGGCGATGCGTGCGCCGATGCGTGACCGGCGGTGCGTGCGTGCCGATGGCGGAGCTGCGATGCGTGACCGCCTGTCGGCGCCACTGATCGGTAGGCGCGCATGTTTGGCCACAGAGTGTCCCCGATATGTGCGCAGTGCGCCGCCCGGAAATACGATGTGCACGATCTGTGACGCCAGCTGTTCCGTTACACCGTGCGTTGGGATGCTTTACTTACTGGATTACTGGACTGGTCTTTACTGGATGCAGATTCGAAACAGTCACGTTAATTTTGTTATTTCGTTGTTTTACCAGTTTCGAGTGGGTTTATCGTTTCCATCAGGGGTCGGATTTAATCTCTTTGGGTGTGTCTGAGAACCTCTAATGAAAACGCCGAAGGTAGTGCTAAAATATCCTTTAAATTTGTGTTTTTCATTTCAAGAATTTACAGTTGATTTTGTGTTCTTCCAAAGACCCTTTAGAAGGCTAAAACAAGCTTTTTTACTGCGTTATCACCTTTCATTTTGGTGGTTATTGACAATGTTTGAAATCTGGTCACCCCCAATCATTTTCAAAAATCCACGCCCGTGGTTTCGGTGCTCTCGCTTGCGGTTTTGCTAGCGTTTTGGACCGACTCGTCCCTATTGGAGCTTGTCGTCTTCGTGCAGATCATCACTGGGTTCGTTAGTTGACTCATGACCTATTGCACTAACGCCGCGAACTGAAGCATAAATACCTGCTTGGGGCAGCATAGCTGAATTTGAATATCGCTGCTTTCGTGCCGACCGGCCGTGTTGTGCCTTGCTATTCCAGCCGTAGTGTCCGCCAGGTCAAGGTTGGCACTCCCGGTATTTGCATGCATGCTTTGATGTATTACTGGCATGACTGTTGATGGCTTGCTAGACATACGGGAAGTTCCACTGTCCAGCATTTAAACTGATGAGTGATTCCCCCATTTTTAAAATCCATGCGCCGTCGCATTGGCCAAAAAAAAACGAAACATCTCAGGGAGATGAATAGCACGCGTAGCCTGTGTCTGTCCCAGAATTGTCGCCACGCAACGTCTGCTGCATGGGCGCCCTTCTGCGCCGCACGCACAGTGGGCGTTTCTGAGACACTGACGTCTCCTGCGGAGAGACCGATTGGGTGGGGGGATGTCCCAGCGGCGGCCAGTCGATGGGCTGAGAGGAACGGGGTGCGGACAGGGCAGAGCCGTGGCACCCTTCCATGCTAATGGTCGTGATGGTCGTGACGGTCACGTGACGACTGTGCCGCGTGACGGGCAGGCAGTTTCACGCTCCGCCGAGTGTGGTGGCGTGGCCTGCCGCGCCCCACGTGACACCCCACGGGACGGTGTGGATGACACACGCTGCGGTCTCCGGGAAAGGGTGAATGTGTTGCAGCTGGAGTTATCGCAAATACTAGAGCTAAGAATGGATGGCCGTGCCAAGTCCCGGGAGAAGTGGA
The DNA here is from genome assembly GCA_034440635.1 of Lepas anatifera. Taxonomy (NCBI): domain Eukaryota; kingdom Metazoa; phylum Arthropoda; class Thecostraca; family Lepadidae; genus Lepas; species Lepas anatifera. The sequence continues at coordinate 821,890 of JAOTON010000708.1, read as the reverse complement.
CAAATCTGACCCCCAGCAAGCAGCAGAAGCAGGGTCTGAAATCCCTTCAGAATTGGAGGCTGACGTTGAAACACTTGTCCTGTGTCAGGAGTGGTGCTTCGGCTGGGGCTGTTCTCGGGAGCATTTGTTCCAGTCCAGGAGCCGTCCCCCCTACTATGCTGGTCTCCACGGACGCCGCTTCCCATCAGCTACAGCGGCTGCTGCTGCTGTAACATCTTCGCTCCCAGTCTGTGCTGTGCCCGGAGCCCTGACATGCTCTGGGGTTGCAACGGGTGAACATGCGTTGCCGTTAATTTCGAATATCATACAGACATTGTGGTTGGTTTCCCTGGGGGCAGTGATGGCGGAACGTCCGAATTTAGGGGGGGACACCACGGACTTTTCAACCCATTTCTTTCCAGTCAACACCATAGGGTTTGGTGTTACAATTTATTATTTAAGGGGGGGCACAGTGCCTGAGCGCCGTTGCAGCGTGTGAGGCGCTGACTGCTACTTTTCACTCTCCATCCTTCTGCCGCTACCGCTGTGCCTCACATCGACCGCCGCAACTTTTGGGGTTGGCCCCGCAGCTATTTCTCACGGCGTCTGCCGCTGCTACCTCCCGCGTCTGTGGCCGCTGCTACCTCCCGCGTCTATGGCTGCTGATACTTCTATCGTCTTGTAGCTCTGCTACCTCTATCATATGTGACGCTACTACCTCCATCTATGACCGCTGCTACCTGAGACATCAGTCGCAGCTGCCACCTCCCGCATCTATAGCTACTGCTACCGCTATCTTCCGTCGCGGCTGCTACCTCAGACATCTGTCGCTGCTGCTACCTCCCGCATCTGTGGCCGCTGCTACCTCCCGCGTCTGTGGCTGCTGATACCTCCCTATCTTCCGTCGCGGCTGCTACCTCAGACTCAGACATCTGTCGCGGCTGCTACCTCCCGCATCTGTGGCCGCTGCTACCTCCTGCGTCTGTAGCTGCTGCTACCTCTATCATATGTGGCCACTACTACCTCCCGCGCTCTGTGCCTGCTGCTACCTCCCTCGTCTGTGCCTGCTGCTGCGTCAGACATCGGCCGGCGTCGCCGCTCAGGGCCACGGATGACGCGCCGGGCCCTGGTTCCGCAGTGTGTGGGATAAACAGGCGTGACAGATGAGAGGGCTGGTGCCGGCTCTGTCGCCTCTCACGATGCAGCAGCTCTGCGGCAGTGTCGGGTCCTGTTTCCTGTCGCCGCCGACGTCGGTCTGCTGCATTGCGGGGCTCCGCAGACCATTCTCCCTCGAGAGACCACTGCCGTTGCTAGGAGAAGTGACCCACTCCTCAGTCGGCCGACATTTCAGAGACTTCCTCGGACAGAGCCATTTGTTTCAACTCAATGTCAGTGACAGATTAATTCCGCAGAATCTGGCGGCACGATTCGGGGAATGGTGCATCTCGGCGGTTGTATAGCTTAGTTTCTCAGCTCTGGAGATTGTTTCAATTATCCGGAGCACAGGCTTTGTGTGGTGGTTTATCAGCTTTATACCTGCCCTGTCAGCTGTTTGCGGATTGCTGACGTGAAATGTATACCGATGTTTGGTACATTAATGGTTGGTTCAGGTGCTTGGATAATGATTGTGGATAATGCTCGGAAATATCACCATTATGTCCCGTGCGAATATTTCTGCATTTGCTTCTGGAAAAAATAAAAAAATCGCCACATTCCGCGGCTCAGATTGCCCGTCCTAGTCGCTCTCACGGTAGCCGTGAGGACGTCGCCACCTTGGCTGTGAAGGGCAGACCTCGATCAAAGAAGCCTGACGCTGTGCGACTTGGGGCCGGTGGGTGTATGGGCGATTTCTCACTCCATCGATTACGGCGCGCCTGCCGGCGGGGCCACTTCCGGCGCGTTAGCCCCGGGCGGCGCGCCACCCCAATCTGCGGCACCTGCCGGCCGCCACCACGGCAGCCCCCAGGCTGGCCGCGCACACCGCCGAATTACAAGCCCGCGCCGCCCGGCCACCCTGCCGCCGATGACAAATCGCCTCCCCCTCCCCCGCTCACTCTGCCGCTTTGTTTCTTCTCCTCGCTGCCCCCTCGGCAGCTGATTTAGCGGCAGCGCCTGGGCTGCGCGTGGCGGCTGCGCGCGGACACGACAAAAAGTCGCACGGCCGACCGGCCTACGCCGCGCCGTATTTTATTGGGGTGTAAAAAGGGTTGAATCGAAGCGGAGAGGGGATTGGGTGTGTCGGCGGTGCGAGCCGTGCTAATCGTCGACACGCGCCGGGTTGGTTGGCTGTCAGCCGTCGCGTCGACGGCGGCGGGGCTGTCGCGTTCCCGCTCGCGCTAGGGAAGCTGTGGGGCAACGCAGGGGGTGCGTCAGCGTGCATCACGGCGACGGCAATGCTGCCGACATGAAGGGTGCGTCAGTCATCGAGAGAAGCGCATCGGACGATGCGGGAGGAGTCCGTGTCTGTGGGGTAGGGGACGCCGGTGGGAGGGGGGGTTTCTCGTCTGCGACGTCGCGGACCAGGCACCTGACTGGCGCGGAGCGTCGCTGACGGCGCCTGAGATGGCGCACACACCCCGAGCCGCCACCGGAGCCGAGGTGAACAGCTGGTGTGCCGTATCGATTGCCGGCGGTGAGGACTTGTCTGACCGAAACACCGCTGAACCGGGATGTTTCCCCAATGTATTCCTCCCTGTTTGGCTGGTGGCTGGGCCCAGCCGGCGCATATGTTGGCGGTAAGTATGGGGTGCGCGTCGGCGGCCGCTACACGCCACCCCGCCCCCTGAGCGGTGCTGCGTGACCCCGCGACCTTGCGCCGGCCACCGCTGCCTCCAGGGCCCGTGGTGGCAATCGCCAGCTACCGAGGTCCGAAAAATCAGGGATATGGACGCAACGTGACAAAATGGCGCTGCGTTTTGGAAACCTTCCCGACTCTTTCAAAAACAGATTTCAGACGGTGTGATTTATGTACTTGGAACTAAGAACAGAGGCCACTGTAGTGCCTGGCTCTGCCGTTAAGCTTGTTGTCTCCACTCGAAGCTGGGAAGGCAGTTGGTGACCCGATCGGGTGGGCGTTCATCGGATCGTCCGTCAGGTAATACCCGTTGTAGATCCCAGGCTATCGAGAAGCGGTGACATGGGTCCGTTCGCCAGGCACGTCTGTCGTGGAACGGTTAACGGTGGCTTGGCTCATCGGAAACCTCAGTCGTCTGGCATCGGGTAGAAATAAATAGTGAGTTAATTCTGCTGCAGAGAAGCACATGTTCAAATCCGATGCCACCAACCATCGTCTGACTGGGATGGACATTTTTGGGACGGAATAGGTTGGATTAATATGATGACAAAACCAGTTTTAAAAGGACGCTAATTCGTTTGATACAAATCGTTTCCCAGGCAACCACCTCTGCGAATAGCTACATCCTGAACTAAAGATTTGTGTTCAAATGGTGCTGAATTTCGCTAGATTTAAGAAATCAATTCCATTCCTGAGGCCGGCCTGGTGCGCCACCTCTAAACAAACCCAGCCCGTCCGTCACAGCCTAGCTGCGCCGAGGACTGCTGGCTGGGTGGGCGCGCCTGGTCACGACTGGCACGCGCGTCACGACCCTCCCGTGGGTCACGGGTCACGACTGACCGCTGACCCCGCCAATAAGCGTCACGCCGCGCCGCAGCTCACAATGCTGCCTGGCCCCGGCGGTGAGTGTGGTCGGGTGAGCCGGGCTCGAGCGTGCTTCTGTTTGATGTTGACTCCCGAACTGATGGTGATTTGACCCATGTGTGCAAATCGGCTGTTGGTAGCCACTACACACGCTTATGCGTTGCTCATTACACAGTTCGGGTATAAAGCTATGCCTGGCCCAAACGAGGTTTTTCGGTCTTCCCCTGCTATTTCACCCCCATTTTCGAGTAACATTCCTCTCGTTCCGTGAGATCCTTCCCGGCTCGTCCCGAGTATTTACTCCACATATTTCTCGCGCGCGTGTTAACTGCCTAGTTTCACTGCCTACGAGCGATGCCAGTCGTCCAGTCGTTTGCACCTACCCTCGACTTCACTCGCCCGGAGCGCGGCGGGCGAGGTTAGCGCTGCTTCAGGAGTCGTTACGGCGATGCCGACACGACGTCGGCGCCGACGACTCGCCAGATGCGCGGGTTCGTCACTCCGCGACGTTTTTGTCGCGTGCTGATGTCGGAGGGAGAGTCAGACCGTTGTAGGGCTAAGGCGGTGTAACAGTTACGCTGTAAGTTTTGTGTGAAAGAACAGAGGTAACAAATCACATGTAAGCCTGCGCTTTGCTGTTGGTTTTCTTATGTAGTAAAGTGTCAGGTGCGTCGTCCACGCAGGTAGTTTTGAATAGAAGATACGGGGAAAGTTCCCGAAAACCACGACCGACCAGCTGAACGAGTTGGACAGAAATATTACCTTCTGCATTATATTTACAACAATATGAATCTAATATTCGGAGCGAAATAAATGCCCGCCGTGTCAGTGAGTAGCTGTGAGCCTCTCAGGTGGCTTCTGTTGAGGACACAGCGCCGGAGAGCTCGGGCTAGCCTCTGGGCGGGGGCGGGGCTGACCGACCGGGGTCGGGGCGCCGACCGCTCTCAGCCCCCGGACCGCCCGGGCAGCATCAGCCGTGGAATTCGGCGCCCTTCCGGAGCGGCGGCGTTTTATCGGAGCGCCCGGGGCGCTGGCGGCGCCCGGCCGGCGCTGCAAACATGTTTATCGGGTGGGCTAATTGGCTGGTGATTGCGGCGGTCCGGAGCGCTCGACACCTCGCCCTGCGTGAGTTGTGGACAAACCGGGAAGTGGCGAGGTGTTGTCACAATATGTAGCGGTTTCTCGAGTCGTGAGGATGGGGGGGGGGTGATGAGCAGTCCAGGCTGGTTTCCTTGCCCAAATGTGGATGAAAAAAGCGGACCAGCGTAGACTGGTAGACTTACTGAAGAGGCCCCGGATTAGGAGTGAGTGTATTGTGGCTGGTTTCAGATCCGGTTTGTGGGAACGGTCGTCTGCGTGGGCTTCAGTCGGACGTGAGACGTGACGGTGTCTGCCATCACTAGCGAAGAGTTGTGCCGCGCAGCAGGGGCAGAACCCGTCAGACGGGTGTCTGACAGCTCCAAATGTGCTCACCCACCGGTTATTGACACTTCAATACAGAGTCATCAATAATCGTGAGATTATTATCGTTATCGCCTCTCGCGGCAAATACACAGGCTAAAGCTGGAGTTAATGACTGGCTTGTTTTGCGCGTTAGCGGGTATTATTTTCGGGCTTCAACGGTATTCACGGCTTACTGTTAGATGTTGCCGGCCTTCAGACTTGTCTGCCTTCTGCTGAAGCGGCTCGTTCGAATCGATAGTCCAAATGCTCATTAACTATCGAAGCGAGGTGCCACTTTGGCGGCGATTCTTCACCTGCTCCTCTCCGATTGTGCGTCTGCACCGCCGGCGGCGGCGCGGCGATAAAGCTGTTGACGGGGTGACGGCCGCTGCCGGGCGCTCCCACGGTGCTGGGAACTCGTTAAACCCTCCGTGTCATTATCTGAACGTCTGCCGGCCTGGCCGACGGATCCCCACTTACCTGTGCTCAGATTCCTCGCAATTACACCTCCCGGCAACACCCGCCGCTGCGGTGTGGCCCTTTGTTAATGCCGGCCCGCCCCCATCGCTGCTGCTGCTGCGCTCGCGGCTTATTAGATGGTGTTTGTTGTGAGCTGCCTTTCCGCCCACAGTAACCGTGGAAGTATGGAATTGTACAGCACTACTCTGTGCTGTGGTTGTACTTTGGTTTGGTTGACTGCTAGCTGTTGACTACACTGTTGACTGCTGGGGAAGACCTGCCGAACTCTGCCTGTGACTCTGTGGTGGTTCAGGGGAGGCTGTGATGGCGCACATTCCTGTGCCTCTCCTGCGTCCGGTCCAGCAGTACTCCCGGCCGCCCCGACCGTCGCTCCCGACAAACCCCGACGGGACAACACAAGGCCGCCCCAACCATCGCTCCCGACAAAAACCCCGACAGGACAACATAGCAGGCCGCCCCGACCGGCCGGGACGTCACGGCACCCGAGCATGGTGATCGAGGGCCCATAGATAGCTTCTGCGACCGTGTAGCCTCTGTAAAGTAATCCAATTAACCTGTCCACCGTCCAATGCGCCCCCGAACTACCATCACCGCCGCTGAATAGACTTGGAACCTCGACTCATTCACCGGCGGTCGTCTCTGGCGTTTTGTTTCTGAAGTCGGCGGTGCTTCAGGTGAAGAGCCATAACCTGACCACTGTTCCTGTACAGCAGGTTCAGCGACTGGCGTCTGCCGTATATAACAGCGCGGCCGCGGTGCGGGCGGCCGCGAACAGCCGGCCGGGCCCCGCGCCGTAATTGCCGCGCGCCGCTGACGGGAGATGGCCGATTACCGCCGATTAATGAGCTTAATTGAATAACGGAGCCGGCTGCCGGGTTTGGTGGCGGTCCGAATGACGACGCCTGTCAGCGGCTCTGTTCTAGTGTTCTAGAGCGGCGTTCTACAAGCCTTCAATGCGTCGGCCGCTGCTCAGGGGCAGAGTTGGATGCTGCCGCCCCAGAGGCTGGAGGCACGCCAACGAAAACTGCATTAACTTGGTGGTTAAGACGGCGGAGCGCTACTTTTATCCGGGTGAGCTTGAATAGCTCATCCACAACCCGTAGTGGTGGGTTGCACTAAGGGCCACGTCACCATGTTTGCCCTTGTTGCCGTCTCGTTGGAATGGATTTCAAATCACACAGTGTTTGGACATCGCACGTCATTCAGCACGCGGTTCTGGAAAAATTAGCTTCAATTCTGATCTAGAATTTCATGTAACAATCAGCAGGTCCAAATTTGAACTTTTCTGGAGTTGACCGTATATTGCACTCAGCCACGGATTCCCGGCCTCCTTTTCTCTCGCTTAAACATTTTTACTCTGCTGACACCGGGGATGTTTTTCGGTGTCCTCGTTACTCGTGCCTCCTCAGGCCTCCCGCTGTCGCCAAAAGTGCATGCCTTTGTTACGACAATGCTCCACTCGTCGCTGCTTTAACTCCCTCTTCACCGTTGATGTGGCGTCATTTAGCCGCTGTAAAGAAGAGTAAAGAAGACGGATGGGCGCGGCAGGCGGCTGGGCCGGGACTGTTCCACTGAACTGCCTGTTCACGGGCCCAACCGCTCCGTCCGGCCGACACCCCGCCTCCGCCGCCGCGCCGTCGTCCATCTTATCCATCATTGTGTGCTCTCGGCGCTGGCCATCTCCGTTCATCAGAGACGCTTTTTGGCCGTCGGGGCGAGCGGCTTGCGCAATGAATCTTCCCGTCCTCGCAAGATGCTCTCCTCCAGATCTCCCTGGATGGATTGCCTATCAGTGGCGGTGCGATGTTCTTCAGGGGTCTGACGTATCGGATTCGTTCTGGTGCTTTTCGCCTCTGTTCTAGGACTGAATGTGACACGTGCTGAACTGAAGCAAAATAGTATGCTGTTAAGGATTTTGTTCATCTCCCCACCTCTTGATTTTGCTGTGACAGGGATCTCTTCCCCTGTTTTCCCCATCCCTCGTGACTTTGAGCTGAAGAGGAGGCGGTATTTGCCCGGCTCACCGTCGCTAGAGTCGTTCCTGGGGAATCCCCTCTGTTAATTGTTCAGATATAGAAATGTATCTGAGAGAAGTTTATTTTAAGGTGATATACTCTCCTACGTAGCTGGGTGTCTGTGCAGTTTTTATGAAGTAACCTCATTGATGTAGTTGTTCAATTCAAGTGACTAAGAGGAGTTTTTCTCCCTTTTATCTACTGAGTAGCCAGACGTCGGTGGATGTATCACATGCTTAATACCTTTAGGAGGACTACGCTTTTTCGCCTGCTGGAGCCCTCCGGAGTGTTTGTTTGTGGTGTTATGGGCGCTATGTGACCTTGGCTGTCGGCGCCAAAACCCCAAAGATGATGATGATTCCCCATGCCTCTTGCTACCATTTTAGTTTAAACTTACGGCTTTGTTCTGGTTGTCGACCTAGACTCACTTTCTTGTGGCTATCGCTTCGCATGCTTATGGGCACATCACATCCACCCTCGTCGTTCGGAGTGGTCACCACCCCGTGCCCTTGTGTTACCGTTCCCGCGGCAGTTGAAGCACCGCCCAGCTGGTGCTGCTGGCGTCCTACGGCCTCGGCCCCGCCCTGCAGTCGTCGTGGAACGCTGCGCTCTGGATCCGAGACCGGGCTCAGCTCCTGCTCGGCAGGGTCAATACGGGTACACTGCTGTGGGTGGGGATATCAGTCGCGCCAGCCGAACTGTTGGCATGTGTAGAATGAGATTCTAAGCCGGGGGATTTGTCACGGCTTGGGTAGTAGAGAAGAGAGAGAGAGAGAGAGAGAGAGAGAGAGAGAGAGAGAGAGAGAGAGAGAGAGAGAGAGAGAGACAGAGACAGAGAAACAGAGAGAAGATTGAAGCTTTATGTTCATCTGCGGAAATGACATGTTTCAGTGGGACCGGACATGGAATGTCTCTCCAGCGAGCAGTGTTTTTGCTGGCGGCCGGTATGAGTGCAGATGAGTGACAGATACCGACGTGTGTGTTTGTGTACCACTGAGTGTGCTGACATTTGGCACTAGTGGATATAAACCACGGGTCGCGTTTTGCATGACAGCGGCTCCGAGTTTGGTACTCCGCCTCCTAGTCCTCACCTCCTTGATGTTGTGTGCGTGGTACAAGCACCCGGTTTAATATGCAGCTTTCTTGAGAGAATGGCAAGTTTGTGAATTAAAGGCTAAGATCATAGCCAGTCACAAGCGGATCCAGGATTTCCGGTGGAAGGGACACCTCATTCAGGGGGCGTCCTTTAGGCCAAGTGCGCCAAGTTTGAAGCTTTGATCTATCAGAGGGACGCCAAATTACATCTTGGGAGCGCCAGTCCCCTGGACGCGCCTATGCAACCAGTCATGCTGAACTTCATGCTCGAGTCTCTATCACGGCTAGTTATTTGCTCTCTGACAGCATTGACAGCCGGTTCTGAACAGGGCGGACGTGGGGCTACGGTTTTTACGGGGACAATTGGTGCGGCACGAATGTCTCGGCGACGGCGTGACGTTAGTTCCGGCCGCGGCAGCGACACGCTCGTTCGCTGGCGACGGCCAAATCAGTCTAATGTTCACACGACAGAGCCATGAGTGGCGACGAAAGGGACACTGTCGCACAGGCGACGTTTTTGTCGACGCCTGCTAACGCAGATCACGTGCTGCTGTGCTGCTGGCGAGCGTGTGTCAGTGGTCTAATGGAGGTTCAGCTGCGCCTGCTGTGTATGTATATACGTCTGTGGTCTTGTTTTCCAGCCCAAGTTTGAGTATGCCCATATAGTGCAAAACAACAGACACGAGCCCAAGTTGGCACTCTGAGCATTACTGGCGCGCCGGGCCGCCGTGACCGCGCCGGATCGCCCGAGGCTATTGATCGGCTGCCACGCACAGGGCTGCAGCCGGGTGGGACCGGTCCCTGCCACTGCAGCACATCAGCCCCCCCGGGGGGCCCCCCCCCTCCCAGCAAAAAAAACTTTCCCCCCCCGGACCCGGCCCCCCTCCCCCGTTAAAGAAAACCCCCCCCCCCGGCCCAAAAAAAGAACGGCCCCCCCCCACGGGGGGGGGGCCCCCCTGCAGCAGCACTGTAGCGCCGTCCCTGCCGCTGCAGTATAACAGCGCCTCCCTGACACGGGGAGCGGGGTCCCAGCCGCTGCAGTACAGCTGCGCCGTCCCAGCCGCCGATGCTCTGCGACATCAAAAAGCCATTACAGCTGTCAGCTGGCAGCCATGTTGCTTGCATGACTGCGCCGCCGCCATGTTACAATCGGGCCAGAGGAGGCATGCGTGAGCGTGTAACGCTGACAGATGATGGAGCGGACTGTTTTCTACACTTTAAACGTTTTTATCAACTTAGAATCTCAGCAACGTCGTGTCTGCCTCGACGTATCCGACCTTACACCGTTGTAGAATAATTCGTAATGGGTTGCTCAGTGTCTTGTCTGGTTCCTCGCCGGTTTTTCTTCCGCCCTGACCAGTCTTTTGCATTGTTGACATTGATTTGGTGCGAGTTCCACTGGGCTGTGCGTGAGCGCCTCACGTAGGGGGGCACATTTGGATCGTGTTACGTGATTGGTGAGAGTTTGAGGTGACGGCGGTTAGTTGCGGCAATCGCGGCGCATCCGCGGCAGCTGCGGCGGAGCTGAAAAATGCCGGCGCAAGGTGGCAAAAAACGTCGTCAGAATTCCATTAAAGTTTGAGCCCATCAAACTGGCCTGTTTGCTGATTTTTTACATACTTTTTTAAATTATTTTTCTACCTGTAAAACGACATGGTGAATTTTGGTAGTTTTCTTTCTCAATGTTGCTGGAGCAGTACTGTGCTTGGGTTGGGACGCCGCGCGCTGCGGGTTGGCATCACTACTCGCAGCTGGTGACCGCTCGCACGCTGCCATGCAACCATGGCCCGCCCGCCGGGGTCCGTCCAAGGTCACCGCGCCGCCCGCCATTAGCTGCACGCCGATTAATGACGTGCTTCGTGGTGGATCGTAACAATGGGCTGCATTTTCATGCTGGATCTAAAACGTTGTGTTCGTGTTTTTAGACCGCAGCACTGTCCGGTTTGATGAATCTGTTGACCGCATCATTGCTGCGTTGAGGAGTTTTCTTTTTAAGTATGAAGTGTGAAGAGAAAAGAAGAACATTTATCTTTGTTGTTTTCTCTTTTGCTCCCAATTGACTGTCCACACCACCTTGTGCCTGCAGAAGCTGATGTTGTCTCCCTCCATTGCAGGACAATCTGTGGAACGCCCAACTACATAGCTCCTGAGGTTCTTCAGAAGATGGGCCACGGCTACGAGGCGGACACCTGGGCTATGGGCTGCATCATGTGAGTACAGATGGCCTCACCCAAGGGAAATCAACCAAGGGAAAAAAAGAGTTAAGCTTCAATCCTGAAAGTCTCACTCAGCAGAGTTCCGCGGTAACCACGAAGCTTTTTTGTAACCTGACATGTTTAAATAATGCCGAGGTTTTGAAAGTGACCTGAGGTAAGGCGTTATAACTTCTGAGTCTTTTTATGTGCCTACTCCGTGGCCTAGGCGCAGATAGTACTGACAGCCGAGAAGACACTATCATCCCAAATCCGGGAAATGTAGTTGCGGCGTGGATTAGAATGGAGACTGCTGAACATATATCAGCCCAGCCCTAGACTTCTTGGGCTTATGTTTTTACCCGGGATGGAGGAAAATAACGAAAGCAACAATCCTGTAGAAAACGGGCATCGAATATTTGCATCCTATTGTGGATTTCCAAATGTGCATTTTCTTCCAAGTTAAATCCGTGAATGGGGTAGGGAAGGGGTTAGATTATGCGCATTCTAATCTCCAATGGTGAGCAACAAGGATGTTCTCTGCAAGCGACTGTTTACACTATGAAAGGGAAGTTTAGAAAACCAACAATCGTGACCCAGAGCTTTACGGATCACGGATCTTCTGGATGGCAAGTGTCACATCACGGAAGTTGTGAGTCTCGCCTCGATTCGGAGGAACTTTCATAGCAGCAATCTTGGGATATCTCGCCTTGCACTGGGTCGTGACACAACAGTTAGCTACAAAACCACGATAAATGGTCATCACATTTTTCCAAAAACTCGCATGCTCTTGCGTGCGAAAATCGAGCTCAAGGCTGCCACCATTGTAAATGGGTGTCGGTCGTGACCACGGGGGCGCTATCATGTCCCATATCGTGTCGCCCGGGCCGGCCGCTCCTGCAAGACACCAGGACTGGAATCTGACTGTACACTTCCAGACATTGCAAAACGACCACCGTGCAGCAGCATATTCTTGAGAAATGCTGGTATCCTGTGGAAATGCGCCGGGGTTGCCAAACTTTGAGTCCTGCCTGCCTACTGATGATCACAACAAGCAGGCAATGACGACGACTCGGTTGCAAATTTTGTATCGCTGTAGATACAGTTGCTACCGTGGTACCCAGTTTTCATAAAGGCCAGCGGCGCGGCAAACACTGAAGCACGCGCTGGTGGCGTGCTGGTAGCTGGATTGTCGGCCGGCGGCATTTCCGGAGTTTGAGCGGCGGTGGCGGTGTCCTGTCCTCGCCAGCAGGAACCCACTGCGGGCGGAACCGCGGGCGCTGCCGACACCGACACCGGAAAGGTAACGCCGGAGCCGTGGGAAGCTGACGCCGGAGACGGCACCGTCAGGTGTCGTCGAACACGGCCGAGATATACCGGCCCATCGAGCCTAACTTTTGGAAAATTTACACAGTTTCTACCCGGTCTCACTTTGTAGAAAATTGGAGGCGTGCAGGACCCATTTGAGACATTTCAGCCTAGATGGAAAAATACGAATATTGTCAGTCTCAGTGTTGCGACTGCAGCCCTGCCCGCGATCTTGGTCCATCACCCGGGCATATCGTCAGCTATCGATCCCCGTGGCGGGGGGCCACCTGGTGTGGACCGCAGGGCGCGGTAATGGCGGGGGCGAGCGCGCGCCGCCGCTCCGCGCCTCTAGATGGATGAATGGGGATGGCTGCGGGGGATGGAGCACCGGTAAATTATGGAAGTTGCCGCGGTCGGCTGCAGGACGCCTTTGTTCCTCACGCCCCGCCATGGCGTGGTAATACCACCGCCGGTGTCTAAAGCACAGGGTGCATGAGATGGTGGCTGGTTGCACACAGGGCGGCTCGTCGAAGAGTCCGCGCCATGTCCTGTTTTGACTTGGCTTGTGAAGCTTCCACTGGACGTTGTTTTAGGTACAGAACACTGGCCCATCTCGCAGAATGTGAGCTATGTATATCCGCAAGACTTCAGGGTGAAAAAGTCCAGATCCTCCAGCCTCTTCCCTCGGGCTTGTTATCCTCGATTGTTCCCGATACTTTAGCTGCATTCCTGCTTTTTCATCTGTCGCCGTATCTTGCTTAGGCGACTTCTTTTAAATTTACTTTGAGGTGATATCATCATTGATAGCTACAGTAAAGTTCTGACGGGATTTCCACATCATTTTGGCAGTGAGCTTTATCTAATTGAAATTATCTGTTGTGCTAATGGAGTGCTGACTTCAAACAGCCATCCTTTGTTTTTTATAAGATAAATGCTTGCCAGATACCACCAGCAACGCATTATCGCAAATCTACCGCCCAAGGTGCGATCAAAACAGCCATGACCCGATAGCTTTCGTCTGATTGCCTTTTCACCAGAAACCGACACCTCTGAGCATACATGACGGCAGCGGTGAATGCCACAGATTTGAAGACTAATTTGCGGTATCGTAAGACGCGTGCCCTTCTTATCCAGGCCATTGTTGGAAATCCATCCAATTTCGCTGCCGATAACCTGTTTAGCGCCTGTTATTGTCACCAGCCGCGATCAGTGGAGCGTTTTTGTCCGTGTCACGTGGTTCTGTTTCTATTGACCCTCTATCGCCGGCACGGTGAGGGCGTCCGTGTTTGCCCTGCGGCTATGCGTGTGACATCGGCGACACATCGCTATGATTGCTGTCTCAGTAGCTCGACTATTCTGCTGCAATGGCACGTGCCGACCTTGGCCGAGTTTGGGGATCATCAGACTGTTTGAGGTGGGATTAACGCTGAAGGTTTACTATGTCGTGACCTTCCGCTGATTCGCCACAATATTGCCCGGCCGCATATCTGAATAGACCAAAACGAGGGTCACATGCTTTCGGTATGCCTCTCCCAAAACGTCTGGTTGGAGCCGAGATTACCGGTGAAGTTCGAGACCCAGGGTGTGGCTGAAATGCAACTCTGCGTATGAACCTCTTCAGCCGGTGACTCATATTGTAGTCGCCACCCTCAAATCCCCATGTATTCATCATCTCTTTGTTGATTGTGTCCTGGGTCTGGTACAGCGAGGAATGGCCTCAGGATGGTGCGTCTTTGAGCCTGGAGTCACGCAGTGGCGTGCTGGCCGGGCGAAATGCGCAGCCTTCACCTGCCTTCAGACCCTGTATCCGGCTCCCACCCGACTGCATGTTGGAGTACGTAGTCTCGCGTGCTCCCAGGTGATTGTTGCCGTCCAGCCCTGCAAGGCTCGTCTGTGGCGCGCCCTCACGGCTGGTTAGCCCCAGCTCTGTGCAACGTGACAGCTCAATGTGCAGACGGACGTCTGATGTCTTGGGCGAGCTGCCACAGCGCTGCAAAATCTCAGAACAATGCACAATGCACCTGAGTGTAGTTGTTGGCCTAAACGTCCCATTTGCAAGGAAGTGTGTGTAAATATGACTCCAAATAGGCGGCTTCTGTCCAGTGCGAGCTGGTTTCCTCAGCCTCTGCCGGCGGGGATCTCGTCCGGTGTCATACGCCCCTGGGTAGCAGCCTAACGACGGGGGAGGCTAGGGGGCTTGAAGCTTCCCCCGCCATTGCCTTGGAACAGCCTCCGGCTATGCATTTACTATAGCCACCCCGAATTCTCGGGCAGAGGGCTTGAGCCCGCCAGCCCCCCTCTTGTATCAGTCACTGAGGGGATGGACGGCTATAACCTGCTTGCTGCTGGGTTCAGTGGGAAAATATGGCTTTGCTCTAACTTTATCCACCATTTTTAAGCGGCCACACTTCGTCTGACAAAACACTTCTAACGCGACTGGAACCGTCGCGTTAGAAGCGTTTTTGGGTGCCAATTTGGGTGCTCGACAGACCTGGTATAAGCTACCTCTTTAAGTACACGATCGCTCTCCTGGGGGGTGGGGTGGGGTGGGGTGGGAACGGATATTTTTTTTGCTCTACAGACTTAGTGTAAACACCTTTTTTCAAGAAATTCTCCGGCCTTGGGGGGCAAATATAGTTTGGCCCCCTCCAGCGCTTTAAGGGGCATGGCCGGAATGCCCTCTCCCCTACGTCCGCCAACGTTCCCAGCTGAGGGAGACGGACCTCTTTTGGAACCCTTCCTCGAAAGCTGGACAGTGCTAGATGCTTTTGATGAACTGGACGAAAATATGTTCATATACTGATGCTGAAGCATTGAGCAACGCACGCGTTTTACGGCTGATGCTGCGGAGATCGGACATTGGGAACGAGCGAGAGATCCGTCCCAGTTCGCTTCCTAGAATCTGAACCGGTATCGATGAATTGGTGTCGACATCAATCGACCTTGTGACCTCCTGCGCTGTGGCAGCGCGTGAGGTCCGTTCGCGATATTCCGGTGGATTTACTACACTGCTGCCAGTATCACGATCGACCTACATGACAGTAAATCAGAGCCGAGCTCGACAGCCATGGGAATATGTGGCCTCATCCAGCCATTGTGTGAATAGTACGACTGTGTCGAGTATGTTATTGGCACATCAACTCCCGCGATGGGAATGAGATGAACGTTGCCTTACTCTGTGTGTGTAAGCGCTTAGTAGCAGAGATTACCGAGTTTTCATTTTCCGACCGCGTATTGGTGGGTTTCGCAGCTTGCGTGGTGTTCCCGAGGTGTTCCCTAGTGTGGTTTAACCTTCAGCACTTGCTGTCGGCCTCACGTCCGGTATATCATATATGTAACATTGGCTTTATTGTGTATGTTACTCATCAGATAGTATTGATCCCTGGAATCCCGCGCGTCAATGTGTGTCATTTCTCCCCGGGTCTCTGACGTGCTGTTTTCCCCTGTCCGCAGGTACGCCATGTTGGTTGGCCAGCCGCCGTTCGAGACGGAGACCCTCAACGAGACGTACAAGCGCATCACCAACAACCAGTACACGCTGCCGCCGCAGCTGTCGGCGGCCGCGTCTGACCTGATCGCACGTCTGCTGCACCCCAGCCCGCGCATGCGCCCCACCACCGCTCAGATGCTGCAGCACGCCTTCTTCCACACCGGCCACATCCTGCACTCGATACCAGTCTCCTGCTGCACGCAGACGCCCAACTTCACCCCTCCTCCCGTCTCGCCGCCCAACGCTGTCGCTGGCTCGCAGAGACCGATCTCACAGGTACTGGACCACATCAGTGGCCACGAGGCCGGCGAACCGCTGCATTCTATGCGCCTGCCATCTAGCCGCAGTGAAGTGAAGCTTGTGTCCTCAAAGTCTCCGGTCCGCTCCGGAAGCGGTGGATGTGCGGCCGGGTGCCTAGTGCGGTCGCAGAGCGTCAAAGACAACAGCAAGCTGATGGAAAAGGTAAGAAAAGCGTTTGAT
Organism: Lepas anatifera; assembly: GCA_034440635.1. NCBI lineage: Eukaryota > Metazoa > Arthropoda > Thecostraca > Lepadidae > Lepas > Lepas anatifera. Next base: position 805,750 of record JAOTON010000708.1, on the reverse strand, counting down.
TCTTTCTTCTTGTTCCGAAATTCGAGGCCTGAGATATGGCTGAATACTTCAGAATTTGAAAAAATATGCGCTGACTGCTTTATTCAATATTGATGCCGACGTAGCCATATGCCATATAATTATCGGATGCGTGCACTAAAAATAAGCCGTCTTCACTAAACTTTCCATGGAGTGTGTACTATGAATGGCCATCTGATATAACCTCTGCAGGAGGAGCCCAGGTCTAATTCTTCCATATTGCAGGTGAAGGACAAGGAGCCGTCGCTCCACGGCTCCATCCGCCAGAAGATCTCCAACGTCTTCCGTCCCTCTTCCGACAAGAAGAAGATCAAGGAGTGGAACTCGGCAACTCTCTACAAAGCGCTTTCAGACTGCCTCGCCGCCGTCCCTGTTGGTGAGGATTAACGCTCTCTACGGAGGCCTTAAGGGGGGGTAAACATAAAGTACACATGCGGGCGTTTATGGCCGTTCTGTTTTCCCCTACGATACAGGCAAGCACCCCAAGCGGAGGGGCAACTCCCCAACGCCAAAATTTAAAAAGGGTAAAGGCGAAGACAAAACCCCCAGAGAGCACAGAGGAGCGGTAGTTTAACCAGGCGCGAGCACTAAAAAAGTGTACACAGGTCCGAGAACAAAAACGCCCCCCCCCGGAGAGAGGCAGACAGGGTTGCCCCCAAAAACCGGGTCGCGCCGCCCCGTACGTATACGCCTCACCACCGTCAAAAATTCGAGGGGCCTTTAAATCTCCAACGTACGGCTGATAATAATACTATCCCGCCAGAACCAAACACTCATCGGATGTTGACTCGCTATTGCCTTCTGCACTGGTTGGTTCCAAAATTGTCTGATTACTTGCCAACGTGTCGAAATTAGTAAATTTTCAGATGAAAAAGGGACCAAGTCCCCCCCCCTATTCTGACGCATATGCCCCTACAGCGTAGTCTTAGCATATCAAAAACCTACACGGACAAAAATCAACAAGGAGGCAAGGCGAGTAGGGCATTTCAGTGGCCGATGGGCTTTAGAGCACATTTCGGATGGAAGGCGAGGAAAGCATGTGCTTATAAGTGACATTGTGACGAAAAAGGAAAAGGCTAAGAGAGCACTTTCTCCGGTGACTTGAGAGGGAGGGCAGCGGGGCTTGATTGAATCCTTCTGCTTACCCGTTGAACAAATACGTTCTCACCAGCTTTCGCGTCTCATCTTGACATATCCTTGTCGCAGATGCTGACTGTAACCCGGAGTCGGTGGCGCACTCGCCACTCTTCATCACCAAGTGGATCGACTACAGCAACAAGTACGGCTTCGGCTTCCAGCTCAGCGACAGGAGTGTGGGCGTCCTCTTCAACGACTCCACCAAAGTCCTGTACCTACAGGATAAGGGGTAAGCGGGCGCGTGCATTCTGTCAGGGTGAACAGAGCCTTGTGGTTGACTAGGTGCTATCGAATGGGTTTGGGGTTTTGTTGGTGCTCAATTGGTCGCGGTGTTCAATCTCATAGAGCATAAAGTGCATGCAGGATATTTGAACTGATCACTGTGTGATAGAGCATACCAGAGAGCCTCAGGTTGGATGTTTTACTTGACTCAGAGCTCACCGTTTGTGGAGAAACTGTGTATTTTGAGCCGCGGATATGGTCCCCATCGACCTCAGTTCTCCGGTGTGACCCTGCCAAGTCTATTTGGTCCCGTCAAAACGTAGTACGCTTCATGAAGCACTGTTTTTCTGTAAATGATGAATTTTGAGAGAAGCGAATTACGAAACCAAAGGTTTTTGAGTAAGCTTTACGCAACTGATAGCTCATTTAAATTCTTATGAAGGTACCATGTTCCCCTTAAAAGTTTTAAGCCTTGTGCGTGTCACCATTCAGATATTTTAGGGGATACGGTATTGCTTACAAATTCTTGATTTTGTGTGTGTAGATAACAGGCATTGTCGTGACGGGTTCCCTACTCAATATTGAGCGGGCCTCTTTATATAACTCCCAACAGCGACATTCAACAAATGGTAAACCTGCCCCCGCAGCCCTGTTCAAACAGTAAATTACCTGACGGAGTTGTATTTCGACCCATTCTTCGAAAAATGTGTTAAACTCCCGGGCGTGGCCAACAACTGCATCCCTACGATAGGGTGTTTTAACGCCGGTGCTTACTGTAGGAGAGACGCGCCATTTTGCCTGGGGCTGACACCGCCCGCCGTTTTACAGCCGAGTGGACTTCGTGGGTCGGCACGGTCGACCGTGCTCCTACGAGCCCTCCCGAGTCCCGGACCTGCTGCAGGAGCGGTTCACCCTCCTCCGCTACTTCAGCCAGTACATGGACGAGAACCTGACGGAGGGCGGCGAGACGCGACAGGCGGCCGCTGTCGCCGCCGCCGCCGCTGCCGCCCCCGCCCGGGAGGTCCATATGCGGCGCTGGGTTCGCACACACAAGGCCATCATCATGCAACTGTCGAATGGCACCCTGCAGGTGAGCAGGCGGGGGAGAGTGGGCGATAGAGAAGTAGACACTGGCTAGTGCGTTTGGAGTGGGTGGGTTGGTGCAAATTATTGTGAAAGGGGCAATGATTTTTTGAGGCTGTAACGCAATGAGGACTGTAAAGCCCGATGCAATTATCACTTACACTCGTGATATGTTTGCAAAGGAATGATAGTGTCGCACAAGACAATGAGAATAACATAATAGGGTTAAAAAGTTCGCAATAATGCGTATAATAATTGCGATAATGTAATATTTTCGTCTCAGTAATATTTTTTGTAATATTAATATGTTTCGTGTAACATTTTGCTCTGCGGTCGCTCAGAACCTAACTCGAGTCTCTCGATGCTCCACAGATCAACTTCTTCAAGGACCACACCAAGATCATCCTGTCGGCGTCGGCCGGCGGCGGTGAGGTGGTCGTCACCTACATCAACAGCGAGCGCCGGGCGGCGTCCTACCCGCTGCAGCAGCTGGCCGTCGAGGGCTGCTGTCGGGCAGTGCGCGAGCGGCTGGAGTACGCCTCCACCGTGCTCCGAGAGTTCGCCGAACTAGACACCAAGGACAAGTAGAGGCGATCACGTGATACACCACTGCCTTCTTCATACACTGTTCACGATAGCGGCATTGTGCGGTTGATTGTACGGTGAAGTCTCGTCCCCCGAGGTGGAATTGTGTGGCTGGAAGAACAGGATTTGGGTATTGTTGGTAGCTGACTTGGATGGTATTTTCTAGAGGAAGTATTGGACTATACAGAGGATTAGCGTGCCACACTGCTTGCGTGCGAAGACCAGTCGTGCTCCGTGCGGCTGTGTTCTTGTGTAGGCGCTGTTGGCTGGTGGGTGCTCCAGGTGCGAGTGATTAGACGTTGACAATGCTGTAATGTGGCGACATATGGATCTCTTGGAGTGGCGCGCATGGCCCGGGCGAGCCCCCGTTGCGACCCGTTCCTCTCGCCGGCGGGCGAGTCCCTGCGGCGACCCATCCTCTCGCCGGTGGGCGAGTCCCTGCGGCGACCCGTCCTCTCGCCGGTGGGCGAGTCCCTGCGGCGACCCGTCCTCTCGCCGGTGGGCGAGTCCCTGCGGCGACCCGTCCTCTCGCCGACGGGCGAGTCCCCTGCGGCGACCTGTCCTCTCACCGGTGGGCGAGTCCCCGCGGCGACCCGTCCTCTCGCCGGTGGGCGAGTCCTGCGGCGACCCGTCTTCTTGCCGGCGGGAAACTTGGCTCAAAGACAGGACGCCGGCCGCGCGCACGTCTCTGTACGCGTGCAGGATGTTTGTAGACGCGTTTTTGGTGTTTATAGTAGTGGTTAGGTCAGGAGCGGCGTCCTGTTCACGTACTGCCATGCAACTGGGGGGCCAGGATGGTTGTCGAATGTGTGGGTAGCCCTCAACACCCCACCTCTTTCAGCCCACCCGTGGAGTTCTGAAAGCTCCCCGTCCGCCGCTTCACGTCTGTTGTAATTTGTCAGAGGAGTGATATTTAGTTGGAAGCTAGTGCAGTCTTTGTTACATTTTCCAAGCAACGAATCGCGCGTCCCTATGTTTGTTGCCAGAATCAGTGAGGTGTTCTTTTGCTAATTTTTATTGTAGCCGTTTTTGAGCCAAGATCTTTATGTGACTTTTCTAGATCTCTGTTGGCTTCTGTGTAGCCGTTGAAGTGTTGGCGGTACCCGTGAGACCGTTGTAGAAGACCGCCAGGCGACGGACCCGTCATTGCACTGGGATGGAGATGCAACTACTCCTGCCTGCTTAAAATTACACCGGCTTTGTGCTCTGTTCGCAATGAAAAGAGGATAATAATTTGGTTGTCTCCTGGAAATCGCTTAGGCTATATGTCCGTAACCTGAGCCGAAAACATATTTCAAATTTCCCAAGGCTTGTTTGGAAGTGTTTTTAAAACTGAAATTGTTTGAACTTTGCAAACACTTCTCCTTTGACACTAGACAGAAGAACTGAGCTCCGGTCGTCCTACAACGCGGTGTGCGTGACCTTTGCCGCCAGTCATTGCTCCTCCATTCCCTAATGCACCTCTCCTTTGCATCCGTGGACCCGTTTGCAAGGACTGCGTCCGCCACCCCTGGCCATAAAGACATCCATCCGCTCCTGTCCCGCAGTGGCGCGCGTAGGTCGTGTGTAGGCTGCATCTGTACAGGCGTGAGCTAGCGCGGGCATTAACGAATCAAACGCGACGGTTCGCCGCCGATGCCGTTAACTGCCAAAGGTCGCCACACGGTGGCAGCACTGTCGAGTACGTGCTCGTTCGTCTTTCAAAGCCGCACGCGCGTCCGTTGTTATAGACCGGTAGCAGTGGAGGGTGCTGTTGCGTGTTTATTCATTGTATAATCAATCGGTTAATAAACAGAAACTGACGAAAACATTTCTTTTCTGGCTTCATCAAATTGCAAATGTGTGCCACACAGCAGTATTTGGCTATCGTGTTTGAGCAAACTAGCTCAGCCATGACTGGATCCATGGAACAGACCGGTGTGGATTTCCGGCCTTGTGGTGAAGGTCCAGCCGACACAAGCTAACAACTACAAGATGCTGTATGTGCCAAGCGGAAGCACCTCCTTCCAAAGCTCCCAAGCCGGGTTCGACCCTCAGCTGTAATGTCGAATTCGTATGGACGAAGGATTGGCTAACCCTCTCATAATGCCCTGAAGATAACTCACAAAGTTCTCATCCAAAACCGATATAAATGAGCCCCGACGCAAATGGTGAGGCTATGACGGGCTACCAGAAAGTGGAGATGGCTGTCCAACGGTGACGTGCAAAACTAGGGTAAGCTGCAATGGGTAGAAAAGTTGGCACAAAGCTGACCACAAATCAAAAAAAGAATGCAAATAAACCGAAATCGTTGCAGAGGAGAAAACAACTGTTAGAAAAACAAACACTGCGCCCATTCGTTACTATTTTCAGTCACGTGTTGAACACAATCCATAGAAATCACACCTGATACGTCAGATAATTAACGACATCATCAGTTTCGTCGTCTCGCTACTCTCGCCACTGCATTTTGCATGGAAACCACAAGAGACCAGTAATAAAACACCAGTACAAAGGCAGTCTAGGGATTCCATTAAGTTAGCTTTAAGACTGCAACGAACGCTTAGGACTGCCTCTGACACAGCGCAATAAGCGTTTCAGTAACACATCATGGTAGGTGATGTACGGCATAGTGCGATGCACTAGAGAGCAGCCAATAAATCATCTCACTACAAAACTGGTACAGCAGGTTGCTTCTCAGTTCGTGCACGCTCCATCTCCACCATAAACAGTCGCGTCGCTACCTCGGTGAACACCTCCGTTTCCGTCGGTCCCACGTCCAGGCCCACCTCACCACTCCTCACCCTGCGTAGGAGGCTCTGCCTGGCTGCGTTCGCCACCTGCGCCCGAGTCTGCCTCTCCGATCCTCCGCCCACCTGCTGCTTCACCAGCTTCCGCGTCAGCACGTCCAGCTGGTGCAGCTGGCTGGCGCAGCAGACGCGGCGCGACTGCTCCGTCTCCAGGGCGTTGTCGACGAGGGGCTCGGCCGGCGCCGCCAGCGCAGCCGACACCAGAGCCTCTACGGCAGGCAGCGGGTCATCGCCGGGGCAGAGGCTGATGCTGGAGGACTCCCACAGCCTGCTGGCCGGGTCTGGTCGCTCCAGGCGTGTCGCCATTCCTGATATCGCCTCAGGCGGCACCTGCTGGGTTCGGTCCCGGTTCCTCCGCACACAGGTGGCCTCAGGGGTGTCGAGGAACGCCTGGCAGAAGCCGAGGCGGCACCGGCGCGCCAGCTGGTAGTAGCGGTACCGCATGCTGCGCAGGTACATGTTGTCGTCGATGATGAGAACGTGAGGGGTGTCGGGTGCTAGCTCAGTGTTCTTACTGAGCATGCTAGTGATGGCACCGAGTGACGAAACGCTGTTGGTGTGATCTTCCGCTCCTAGACCAGCATCCAGAGGCTGCAGTCTAGCCGGAGATGCTGATGACGCAGCTCCTTGCCCTTCGTGGGAGGTATCAGTCACGCCACCAGTCAGAGCCCCATCACGGACACCAGACGCGTGAGCTATTACAACCTCTTCTACAGCAGCCTCTATAAGTCGCCTCAGTGCCTTCCACTCCCCCTCCAGGTCCCCTCCCGCACGTGCGGCCTGTATACTGGCCTGCCGCTCCAAGGGGATCACAGCGTCGTACTCCAAGTGAGTGATGCAATATTTTTTGGCCAAGGTGGCGCGCAGGTTGTGAACCAGAAAGGTCTTGCCCGAGCCAGGCAGACCGATCAGAATCAGCAGACACACGGGCATAATGAACACAGCCGGGTGGGAAAGTGAAAGGCTAGTGCCTCCTGGGACGCACTCTACAACACTATAGACGAACTATATATTGGGGATCATCGTAAGTGCATCAATTGATTCGATTCGAACCCAGCACGCAAGTTCCTACACACCACGCTAAATCCAGCTAAACAACTTTCCAAAAACTATCTATCTTTCTCCCCTGATAGCACATCTTTCGAACGACTCGTTGCTTCGTCCTCATCATATTCACCCCTCAGTTCCGTCTCGTTCTCCTCGGGCGGAGGCACTTCGATCGTTCCCATTTGAGGAGTCACACGCACCACCTTTTCACCTTTCAGTGCCATTATCTCTTCAATTGTCCTTCCTTTGACATCGGCAAACCAGCCCAAGTGGTCAGCGATGAGATGCCGGTTTTTACAGCCGTCACATTGCACAATCACAACACCCTTGTCATACGCCTGGCGGGAGATGACCTTACTGACGCGAGTGTTACACACCTTGCACGTGAAGGCTAGCGCGAGCTGCGGCTTCACCCTAGCGAGAGGCGCTGCTGCAGGGGCCGCTTCTGCTGGGAGTTTATGGCAGAGCCGAGACAGAGAGGGCGGCGCAGCACAGAGGCGCGGTGACGATCTCCGGGTCAGGCAGAAGTTAGTGCCCTGAATAAGTCGCCTGCTCACCGGAGCAGCGGACACACGCAGCACCCTCAGCAGCATCCCAGGCAGGTCCGTCAGCCGGAGTAGTGCCCACAGAACACACCGTCAGCGGCGCACGTGGCGACAAAAGAACCAGTTCAGATTATGAACCACTCATTGAACAACTATAAGCTGAGAAGGACCGAGAGGATCCGCAGCAACACCCTCAAAATACAACGCACGGTGTGATCCCCGATAGATCACTGAGCAACAGTAGGATCAGCGGCGGCTGCGGCGATTGCTTTGGCTTGAACCTCGGCAGCATCCTTCTCCATTTTCTCAACACGTTTGGCCACCACCTGGGGCTGTACCTCCATGAAGGTCTGCATCATTCTCTGATTGCTGTTGATGAACTTGTCGGCACACTGGATTACACACTGGAGCTGAAAAGATGAGAGGAGATTATCGTATTGCTGTTAAGAAGGGAATATCACCCTTACACAAAGGCACGGGTGGTTAACAGAGTTACGATGAAAAAGAGCAAGCATATTTTGTTGTTGTTCACAAACAGACTTTTTCTTAACACGCGCACTAAAGGGGGCCTCAAAGGCCCCCCAGCAATTTTTCCGAGGTGGCCGGATAACCGCTCGTGGCCGCAAAATAATACCTACTTGACTACATTTGAGAAAATTTAACGGCACGTTGATTGGCAAAATAATTTTGAAAAATTGGCCGAATATTTTTTGGCTTATAAGCTTTCAAAGTCAGACCTGTATTTTAGGATCGCCACAATGGCGTGGTCGGACCAGTTCGCCTGCATTGGAGACCGAGTGGCGACATCATAACGCCATATAACCGGGATGATATGTCAACTTACCTCACATGAAGGCCAAGGTCAAAGGTCACAGGTCAAGGTCATATCAGCACTTTCAAGGTCAATGACCCCAGTGCTTTAGGTCAAATGGCGTTACCCAGTCTGACGTAAATTATGCAATGACATCAAAGTTATGGTAACTCAGTGCAAAGCTCAAGGTCTAGCCTCATTCCCCGCTAAACGGTTGCTTTAGTGCTGGTTATAGTGTACATCAAAGGTAGTATACCATATTGTGAGGCCATAGGTCAATGACCTAGGCCAAACCCTTGACCCTTAAATTTTAGGAAAGATTCATCGCGACCTTCCCCTATGACCCTGGTCCGCTTTTGGCTTATTGCCTCTTTTTCCGGCACAATCATGACATTTTCCAATAGATCCCAGCACGGCCAATATTTCAATTTTTGGGTCCACTCCCAACGGGCACACTTGCAAAATTATAAGGATTCGGTGGGTGTTTAAGGATCCTTTCCACAGGGTCGGATCAGACATGGAAGGCGTTTTCCCGCTGTGGGGATTGAAACCACATTTATTCATGCTGCCCGATCTATGAAGGCCAACAAAACCAAGGCCACCCAGCCCCTTTTGACCTTGTTTGACCTTGAATATACTGACCTAGGTCAATGCATATTGGCTATGATGTAGATTCCCACAGCCTCAACCCACCCACCAATCAGCGTTTTTTCTAAACCCTTTAGTTTCTGAGATCTTGCCACCCCTGTGGCGCAGCTGGCAAAGGCGCCACGCTTGGGTGTGGAAGGCCCCTGGATCAAGGCTGACCTGTGGCAGCCTTTTCCGCAGCCACCTCCTACCCAGGAAATAGCGGTACACTGGGGAGTGCGCGACGCAGCAGTGGAATCAACGCCGTGCCAGCCGGCGTCCCTGTTTGTGGGTGCACGGGCCTGATCGGCCTTTAAAGTGATCCACCGGTCTGGTCTCCCGCCCGCGGCCCTCATGTGAGGGCTCGGCCTGTGCCGGGCGCTGCGGCTTGGGAGACCGGAGCAGCTTATGGCCCGCCGAGTGCGGTGCCGCTTTCCCGCAAGGGTGCTGGCAAATGGAAACTTCCGCTCTGTACATAGTGTGAGTGCGCTGTATGAATGGGACTAAGCTACTAACACAAAATGTTTCCAGGAAGGAAGCAAAAATATAAAAAAATCTGGGATCTCAGGGGGGCACCATGTCCCCCTCCAGTGTGTGTTAGTGCCTGACCCCTCTCCAGTGTGGGTGTTAACACACAAAACAGCCTTATCCAAATCCCTGAGTCTCCCCAATCCCTTCAATACCCTACCAGAAGGGTGATGGTTGGTCAAACCATACAACCTGAACAGTGTATTGTACAACCTCAAAGTTGCTTACAAACATTTAGAACAGCTTCATTTTCAACCCAACTAGCCTAGCAATCACAACCAGGTATGCCATAATGAGACAATTAAATCATTAAAAATACCCACCTCTTCTGTTTCCACGTCTCTTTGATGAAGACTGCTGATGCACTGCTGGAAACAGGTCTCAGAGATTCTGTTGTACATCTGAAGAAAATCCCTCAGCTGAAAAACATCACAGAAGTCATTCTACCAGACAATAATGAAAATGCAACATCAGATGTAATGACTGCAGAGAAAAAGATTCCTGTAGGCAGCTATGGACCCACAACAGACAGGCCTTTGCAATGGGTGGCTCAAGCTATAGGAATAAAAAATGGTCATATAACTCTATATATTTTCAAAGCACTGTACTTTATGCCCAGGCAGCAATGGAGCTGAAAGAATCCTAGGTGAGGTAAAATATGTTTCACAATATAAAAATCTGGTACCATAAGCCACTGCATATTCATTATTTTCACCCAGTCTTCACAGCTCCCAGAAAGAACAGGTTGTTTCATTCTTTTCAATGAACCAGCCTCTGGGGGCTAAAGTTAAGTGTGGTATCATATAGTGAATTAAATGCAAAGACTCCCATTCATGCACAGAACAATGTTGAAAATTTTGAAAATCAGCATATGGTCAAATAAAAAAATGTATAGCCTAACTCTATCATATTTAATCAGAAACCATTTATCACCAGACCACATGCCAGTTAGAACACTGTCCCCAGAATTCAAACAGTGAATACAACTCAGACTGTCACATTTTGATGTGGCAGGCTTCTCAACAAGGTGTTTGGGGTGACTGAACTCCCGCCCCCATTGAGGCATAAATTTGGATGCTGGACCAGGCTTTTCTTTCCATCAAGGCAGAAAATTTCATTTTATACAGTGGAGAGACCACAAAAAATCAATCATCACCATTTCTTGTTTTCCCTGTTTCTGTGTCCATAGCAGTGTGTCAGTGTTGCCACAAGTGCCAGTTCCTGGCCCTTTTCTGACTGTCAGCACAGTTTTGTCTGCATGAATCAGCGGGAAGAGTTGCACCTACATCACAGGACTGTAGCCCCTCCCCAGGAACTGGCTCTAGAGGTTTTACAGGATGATTTAATGATGATGATTTAATTTTGATGATGATTTAATGATGATGATGATTTAACAACCATTAGTTAAAATTGCGCCGTAAAAGCTGAATTGTCTCAAAAGCGTCATATTTGTCATCAAGAGGAATATGGTTAAAAGATACCAAATAGGAAATTTTTAATAGACGTAAAGTCAAAGTTCCTGGAAATTAATAAAAATCAGGCAACGTGTGCCTTTCTAAAGCTAAATTAAATTTTTGTAAATTTTTAATCTAAACTAAGTTTTAGTTACAAAAACAATCTAAGAACTCTAAACAAAATTTCCCTGTATGTAGTTTTTGCATTTCCTCTGCTATGTTTTGATCACCAAAGGCAGGCAAATCGGGTGCATGTCAAAGGTCCACTGTTCAAAGGGTCCACCGTTCATAAGAAAATCATCGAGCCCCTTCCCCCCAAGAACAAATGCCAGTCGTGATGTGACGCACAAGGCGCACGGAATCTTTCTTTGCTTGAGTCTTGAAAAATATTCCAAATTTTGTTATGCTTTCATAAAATTTGGGAAAATGGGAAATGCTTTAGCTTTAGAAAAATTATTCTTTTTCAAATTTAGTTATCAATTGAAAAATTTTGTAAAGTTTAGATTATACGGCCTAAAAAAAAGCAGAAGCAAATGACGTCTGTGGGAAAAGACTGCTTGTAAATATACCTTGAATAAAAGTATTCTTGAAGTCGTGCATCATGAATGCAAGATACCTAGCTGCTGCGTGCGTGGAGGGTGGTGAGTGCGTTGTCGTCGCGAGTTGGATGCACAGTTTTATTTCATTTCTGGGTGTTTCGTTTAAAATGGAGTAGATAAAAATGTATCAGTAAAAATACTCTCCTATTGGAGGAGTCTGCCCCAGCGCCAAATTTCTGGCCCAATTGGGGCAGGCTTTGGGCTGCCCCAAGCGCCTGTCGAGTGCCTGCCACGTTCTGCAGACTGGACAGTGGGAGCCTACTATTTTGTGATTGGTAGATAGGTATTATGTTTCATTGTTGTTTGGTTAACACACATAAGAGGTGGTTGAGGTGCTCATGTTTCTTTTCTGGAGGAGAGTTTGGAGGGCCTGCTGACAAAATGGTGCGGACAGGTGGAACAGGCCATCTGACCCAAAGATAGGCAAAGGGGAAGAGCTGCCTTATGGAATAGGCACCTGTAGAATAAAATAATTTATCCCATAGAATATATGTATCTGCATTCTAGGGCTGCCCCAAGCCAGTTGGTCTGCCCTGAGCATTCTCCAACAAAATCTCACTATATTCTACCACATTCTGCAGCCTGGAATATACATACATAAAGTTGAACTTTTAGGAAAAATCTAACACATAAAATAACACGACTTACATTTCTCAAGCTATTAGGATCCATTGTGGCCTCGAAGGCATTTGCAGCTGATGGAGTAAAGTTGTCAAGAGAAGTGCAGCCTTAAAAAAATCACTGAAAATGAAGTGATGAGCTTCTACCAAAAATATTAATACGGCTCATTCCAAACAGCAATCAAAGTCCTCCACCACCATGCAAGATAAATTCAAGTACCTATCAAGATTAACATAAAAACAGGTAATTTTGATGATGCCAGCCTTCAGCAGGCACAAACACCACGACTGGATTCACTCCTGGATTACTACTTTGGCCCAAGGCCCTAAAAGACAAGCTTTGGCCCAAGGCTTTGGCCGGGAGCGCTGGAAAAAACCAAATAAGCAATAGAGACACTGCTCGAAGACGAATATCCTCTCGAATCCGAGAGCCGGCCGCCAGAAAGCGCAAAGCACAACCGATAATAAAAAAGAGGGAAAATTTGGATAATAAAATATAAGGAGAGGGTATGAAAATCAAACGAAACAAAAGCGCAATATCCGATTCTTGATATGCCAGATGAAACAGTCTAGCCAGAAAACAGAAAAGTATAGAAACTCTTCATAAAACCTTCAGGTTCCTGTTTCAGGTCCTCTTGAAGTTGAAGTAATCTTAATCTAGGAGCCCCAGGCTATACACCATTTACTTTACCCTTGTGCAAAGAGCTGTTTTGTGACAGTGTCAATAAAAACATAACAAGAATACTAACACAACAGTGTGTGTATGTATGTATGTATGTATTGCCTTCTCTGCCCGTTCTGTGTGCCGTTCTGTGCCGGAAAAATGTAATTGCCGGTGAATAGCTCATGCAAATTCATGTAGAAACTATATAAGTCACTTTTTGACTCAGGTCAGGATTGAGGTCATGACAGGTCAAAGAAGTTGGCATATTTATTGGAGTTTTTGGGCTCTAGCATGTGACAGAGTTGAGTTAAAAAAAATTTTTTATTTATATAATTTTTTTTTTTTTTTTAAGAGAATCATTTTTAGGCACTATTGGCTTCCTCTCATCACAGTGAATCGAATGGTATATCATATGACTATACTAGGTCAAAATACAAAAATGATCTGACCTCGGGTCAGGTCAAGGTCACTTTAACCTAGCATAGTCAATATGTATATCAATTGACTCACAATAGCAATTCAAACACAATGATATCAAAATAAAAGCTGTATCATCACACCATGCAAAGTCATTGATCTAAGTATGAAAACTGCTCCAGTGTGCAAAGTATGGCACTTTCGACGAGATCTCGTCGGTGCGAGTGTTCTTGGAGACAGAAGTGAGTGTTGCGAATTTTATTAGCCTGGTGCGAATTTGCAAGACTGGTGCGAGCGAAGCAACACTGAATACCAAACAAATAATGGATGGATGGTTATAAAGACACAGGAGGGGCCTCATAGAACTAAATAACTAATAAAAGAGGTAGCATTGGATCATGTGGGTAGGGATGAGTGTGTTCTTTTCCCTGGTATATTGCAGATTGGTGCAAATTTTAAGTGGCTGGTGGTGCGAGAATTCTAGATGGCTGGTGTGACTCGTCTGGCCTGCTGCCATACTTTGCAGACTGGAAACTGCTTAAATAGCCCCAGCTAACCTCTCAGAGGTTTCAGGTAAAACATTTTAGCATGAACCTAGAAAGGAGCCCAGGGCTTTATGATTTGGAGAATATAAAGTTGCCTATTCTCAGCTGTATCTTTACTAATACAGCCCAATTTATGTTTCTCCCCGTCTGCAAAGGGCGCGGACCCCATCAAATACCACCGCCTCAAATTCATCATCGCCACAGGAAAAACACCCATTCCACCCCACAACATGCACCTCAAATAGTCAGTAGTAAGGACTTTTATAAGGCCCCTCTAATAGCCATTCAGTCATATTTGTTTAGTTTAAGTGTCACTAACCTGCAAATTCGCACCAGGTTGATAAAGTTCGCACCACGGGTCCTGTCTCCAAGGGCCTCGCGCCACGAGATCTCGTCGAAAATGCCATACTTCACACTGGGTTTCTCCCATGTATTTCCAATGGAGAGGTCATGATCCGTACTTGACCTAAGGTTATCAATATGAAAATATCCCAGAATATATTTTGTAGCATTCAGTGGGCCCATTATATGGTATAAGTTTCAATCTGATATATTCACCCATTTCTTACTTATGCCACTTTACACATTTCTGGAAGTGAGGTCACTTGACCTGCACTAGTGACCTGACCTGAGATGACTTAACCTTACAATTTTGGGGAAAGTTGCGGAATTGATCGAGCATAAGGTGTGCCAAGTACGGTGGTGCATTGCACCACCGTTTTTTCGTGCCGCCAGAAAAACCTGAGGGGGATATTCAAACACCCCCACCGTGGCGAGGGTTAATATGTCCTCACCCACTCAAAACAGGACAAAATTGAATAGCTACACCCCAGAAATATCAGTGAGGAAAGTGATGTCTTGCTCAAGCTGCTCTGCAAATGCTGCACATGCAGATTTTTTGGCTTTGTCATGAAGAATATAGGCGATTTCAAGTGATGTGAGGTGATTTTCAGCTTGCTTCCTCTTTTTTGGGGGAGTTGTGGGACAGCAGAGGAAACTTCCATGCTATTTTTATGGTGAAACACACATGCCATGAGTGGCATTGGTATTGGTGATTGCAAGTTGAATGCATACATACACATGTATTGACAATTTTTATGTTACCTATTGCATGTATTCCTAGTTGAAAAAATGCCTCACAACACCTAAATGGGAAGCTTCATCGGAAAAGCAAAATAACTTTTATATACAGGGCGGTGTAACCAACAGCACCAATGTCAGTGTCTCCGTTGGGGTACGCATCTATGACCGCCCTATCACCGCGAATCCTCTTCTACAGTAACGTCCGGGTGGGCACGGACTCGGCCCCGAACGTACCCGTCTAGGGGTAGGGACTCCACTCAAGCAGTGTGTCCCAGCGATTGAGCGGAAGACGCGTGTGTATGCAAGATATTGATGAGATACACGGAGGGTTAATTGTCAGCATGAATGGCACCAGTCTAACAAAGAGCGATTAAGATGAGGGATACGTTCTTGACAAACAGCAGAGTCGCTGGAGCCAGCGCAACAGGCGTGAGGCTGCTTTAAGGCCACAAAGTGGTCCCAGGGCAGTCACTTCAAGCTGCCGCACACAGACCTAATCTCTCAGGTGACAGTGTCTATCTCGCCCGCTAGACTTCCCCGCATCAACATGCCCCGGACGCAACCGTCAAACCCGCTTCACGCTGCTGTCGCGCAGCAGGGCCGCTAGAGGCAGCGTGCATGCCGTGTATCCGCGTAATGATCAGTCAGTCACACTATGAACTTAAGCAGCTCTTGAATTACGAGTTTATGTAGCAAACGCCTCTTGGGAGACATCGTCCGCCACATCCGCTCAGTCACTCCGCTCCGCACACCCCACCTCCCGGCTGAAGCACGATGGAACCCCACACTGGTTCTCTGCACCTAAGTTGCCGGTGCCCCTGGTCCTCCTAATCGGCCCGATGGCTGCTGAGGTCCCAGAGCTCGGCAGGGCAGGGCAGGGCCGATTGCTCCGTCCCGCCGGCAAGCTGTCGGCCGGCCAGACGTTCCTGCATTGCCCGCAGTTCCGCGACACCACCGCCATCTCCTTGCAGCAGTGCGTCCGGGATGTGTGACGGCGCCGCCGCCGGCCCGAAGAGATTACCGACAGCGCAGCAGGCGGGGGCAGCAGTTCCAGCCAGGTCTCGACGCCAGCGGTGTGACCCAGCGTGTTTGGTGTCCGGAGAGTCGGCCACCACCACCGGCAGGCACCATGGCAGCGTCCACCCGCGCCGCATGGAGCTCGTCCGATTCGTATAGATTCGCCTCCAATTCGTATAATTTGCTCCAATGACTAGTTTGAAACGTGAAGCTGTTAAAGTGTATCAAGAAAAACGGAAAAAATGGATGGGTGTGACTATCGATGCTAATCGTGGCCTCTCTTATAGATATAGCGCCGTCATTTGATATGAACATATGTATGAGTTGCTTAGTAGCATACCGAAATCCCCGGGTTTCATATTTCGTTTCATTCAGAGCTCACCTTTACAGAGCAATCTTCTAATGAGCTGACTTATTTTTAACGCAATACTCTCTCCCTCCTCTCCCCTATGAGCCCAACGTCCGCCACTTGGTGTTGGGTGGTATCTGTAGCCGGTGCTGTCCGGTGATGACGGATTCTGCTCCCAGCACATTCTATTCCTCTTGAAATTGTGAGTCCTAAGACGAACGGAAATCTATACAAGTGGTTTTACGGTATATTCGATATCCCATCTCAGATCAAACTCCATTATGAAGGTGCCACACTCCCTTTAAGATTAAGACGAGTGTATTTATCCAATTTACCAGTGTCTATCTAGATTCTTAGAATATTTAATCGAAAAACAGGGTTCATTGAGTCGACAAATGTAAGCGATCCGTTGACGAAATCCACGTGAGGACGCAAGCAGTCACCCTGGGTTCTTCAGCTGCCCTCACTTTGACAGATTTGGAAGGCACCGTGGCAGCGTCCACCAGCGCCGCATCGAGCTCGTCCGATTCGTATAAATTCGCTTCTAATTCGTATAATTTCCTCCAATGACTAGTTTGAAACGTGAAGCTGTTAAGATGTATCATGGAAAATGAAAAAGGATGAGTGTGACTATCGATGCTAATCGTGGCCTCTTTTAGCTAAAAACGCTTCATTTGTATTCGTCATACTTTTGGTGCACAAAAACATGTTTATTGTAGCGTGAAACCTTACCATATAATGACGTCACACCCGAGTGGATATTTTTACCGCTAGCTGAGGGAAATTAAACAAAATGAAATGTCGGACTAATTAGTTATTTTTGAACATACAGTTGGCCAAATGCAATCTTGAGCTCCGTAAAATGCCTCTATACCCACTCCAGTGTTGAACTGTGCTCAGGTGCCACATTCCCTTTGATGGGAATATGGTATCTTGGTTCGATTCCACACTGAAAAGGTATAGAGGCACTCCATTTAAAGATATAGCACCGTCGTGTGATATGAACAGTGATGTATGAGTTGCTTAAGAGCATACAGAAAACCCCGGGTTTCATATTTTGTTTCATTCAGAGCTCACCTTTTACAGAGCAATCTTCTAATGAGCTTATTTATTTTTAACCTAATACTCTCTCCCTCCTCTGCCCTATGAGCCCAACGTCCGCCACCTGGTGTTGGGTGGTATCTGTAGTCGTTGATATCCGCGTGATGACGGATTCTGCTCCCAGCACATTCTATTCCTCTTGAAATTGTGAGTCCTAAGACGAACGGAAATCTAAACAAGTGGTTTTACGGTATATTCGATCTCCTATCTCAGCTCAAACTCCATTATGAAGGTGTCACACTCCCTTTAAGATTAAGACGGGTGTATTTATCTAATTACCAGTGTCTATCTAGCTTCTTAGAATATTTAATCGAAAAATCAGGGGTCATTGAGTCGACAAATGTGAGCGATCCGTTGACGAATTCCAAGTGAGGACGCAAGCAGTCACCCTGGGTTCTTCAGCTGCCCTCACTTTGACAGATTTGGAAGTGCAAAGTAATGTCACTCAAAGCCTTCGATCTAGTTCCAGTGATTACCAGTATCACTCACGATGTTGGAGATCCTTCCCTCAAGGTAAGTGTTGAGAAATGGGCATGGTTGGTGTTGAACACCACAAGCCCTGGTGAAACCGTTGCTAATTTTTTCCGAGTGTACTAACCATCGTACTCCCTGCCCCTTCCTGCCATTGCCGCTTCGAACATGATGGCCACATTGCGCCCTGACATGCCTGACCTTTTCATGTTTTTACCCTCACGTTTTCATCACTCCCAAGTTTGGGCTGTATCGCCATGCCTCATATCATTTCTGTGTTTTTGTTTTATCCCATGTGTACAAATATATATGTATGGATGTAATTGTTTTTAAGCAGTGCAGTTCGGGAGTCCGAGTTATTGACATTTAGCCAATTTGATAGTAGTATTCCGTTTGCTATTGACTTATGGTTATATGGTTTATTTTCTTGAAATGATTTAGTACTTAAGTAATGTTCCTATTAATATGTAGATCCCCTATGGTCGGGAACGTCCCGACCTCCCGCGCGATAGAGTTGATTTACACTATTTGCGCATGTTTAGATCTGCGCGGTGGAGGCCGGCGGCGCGGACCTGTACCTGGGCACCTCCTCCGGCCTGGTGGTGCACTACCAGTACCAAGTGGACAAGCACGACCGCACAGTACCCCCCGTCCAGCGCGCTGCTCAACTGCCAACAGATTGGCACGGTCAGTAGAGCTCCAGCCTGGTGGGCACAGGCTCAACTCAGAATCTTTAGCGGAGGATTAGGTGACGCAACTGAGCATGGAAAAACAGCAGGAGGAAGCTACCCCGGGTACAACCCTATGTCCCTGTGCATAGAGGGGGGCGGTTATGTGTCCTGCTAGCGGAGTTGGGCTGTTCTATTGTGTCCAGCGGGGGGCGGTTCTGTGTGTGGTAGGATTCGTTGAGATACCACTGTGTCCGGTCGTTCGCGCCGGTGACGTCACGTTCCGTGTCCGGCATGTGATCCTGGCCATGCGCGCGTTTCCGCAGGCGGCTGTGACGCGCCCTCTCATGTCCGCAGGCTTTTTGACGTGCCCTCTAGTGTTCGCAGGTGACTGTGACGTCTCGTGTCTTCAGGCGGCTGTGACGTACCCTCCCGTGTCCGCAGGCGGCCGTGACGTTTCCTCCCGTGTCTGCAGGCGGACGTGACGTGGCCTGTGTCTTCAGGCGGATTTGATGTGTTCTTCCGTGTCTGCAGACGGCTGTGACGTGTCCTCCCCGTGTCCGCAGTCGGCTGTGACGTGTCCCGTGTTTCCAGGCGGCTGTGACATGTCCTCCCGTATTCGCCGGCGGCTGTGATGTGTCCTCAGACGGCCGTGACGTGTCCTCGCGTGTCTGCGGGCGGATGTGACGTATCCCCCCCTGTACGCAGACGGATGTGGCGTGTCTTCTATGCGCAGGCAACTGACGTATCCTCCCTTGTCCGCGGGCCGCTGTGACGTGTCATTCCGTGTCTGCAGCGCGTTGTGACGTGTCCTCCTGTATCCACAGGCGACTTTGACGTGTCCTCCCTTGTCCGCGGGCCGCTGTGACGTGTCCTCCCGTGTCCGCAGCGGGTCGTGACGTGTCCTCCCGTGTCTGCAAGCGGCTGTGAAGTGTCCTTCTGTATCCACAGGCAGCTGTGACATGTCCTGTGTCTGCAGGCGGCTGTGACGTGTCCTCCTGTATCCACAGGTGGCTGTGACGTGTCCCTCTGTGTCTGCAGGCGGCTGTGACGTCGCTGTGCCTGGCGTCGGCGCTGGAACTGCTGCTGGTGCTGGTGGATGACACGGTGCTGACCCTGCACGCCAGCGCGCTCACCTCCGTGGACGGGTACCAGCGGCTCCGCGGCGTCAACGCACTGGCCGCCAACCCCAACCCGCGCACCGCAGACCCATTCTCCATACAGGCGAGGACTCAGGATTGAACGGACGATGGGGTCATACAGAGCGGACCGGAAACTTGCTGTTGTTGATGAGAAGTAAGCTGGTGGATGGCACTTCGGGAAATCCTGCCGTTCCCCCACGCCACATATGGTCTTTTGAGTGTATGGCTAAACTGGGAATCAGATACCTACGTTTTGGGCCTGGTTGCCCTGCGCAATAGATGTGTTGTGATTGGCTGAGGGAAAGACAGGTATTGCCAACTTCGTAAGTGACTGGCTTGCTGCGAACACAATAGACGACTTATACTGATGATATAGATGATGAGCTGTCTGGGTTCAAACTATGTCCGCCGTTAATTCTCGTTTTGATTGGGTCAGCATTGTAGAGCAGGATGGTTTACTGGACGGATTATACATATATATCCTCCCAAGCCTGAGGCCCCTGTTGTATCTCTGAATAGGTAGAATTTGATCCCTCAAACCCGTTCCAAAAGGAACAGATGTCAATGCCGTATGACATTAGTAGTTTCTGCGTGATTAAACCCTCAACCATTGTCATTAGTTGGAGAAGGCCTCTCCTCAGATATGCTGCGCGCGGCGCCGTCTCCTCTGACCTCTGCTGTACGTGCCGCTCCTCTGACCTCTGCTGTGTGTGCCGCTCCTCTGACCTCTGCTGTGTGTGCCGCTCCTCTGACCTCTGCTGTACGTGCCGCTCTTCTGACCTCTGATATACGTGCCGCTCCTCTGACCTCTGTTGTGTGTGCCGCTCCTCTGACATCTGCTGTGTGTGCCGCTCCTCTGACCTCTGCTGTGTGTGCCGCTCCTCAGGTGTGCTGTGTGTGCCGCTCCTCTGACCTCTGCTGTGTGTGCCGCTCCTCTGACCTCTACTGTATGTGCCGCTCCTCTGACCTCTGCTGTGTGTGCCGCTCCTCTGACATCTGCTGTGTGTGCCGCTCCTCTGACCTCTGCTGTGTGTGCCGCTCCTCAGGCTGTGCTGTAGTGTCCGCTCTTCTGACCTCTGCTGTGTGTGACGCTCCTCAGGTGTGCTGTGGGTGCTGCTCCTCAGACCTGTGCTGTGTGTGCCGCTCCTCTGACGTCTGCTGTGTGTGCCGCTCCTCTGACCTCTGCTGTCTGTGCCGCTCCTCAGGTGTGCTGCGCGCGGCGGCGTCAGCTGCTGGTGCTGAACGTGACGTCCGCCGGAGTGGAGACGGTGCGGGAGCTCTCCGTGCCGGAGCGGGCGCAGGCGGTGGCCATTAACGGCGACGCGGTCTGCGCCGCCGCCGCCGGCCAGTATCTGGTGTTCCAGGTGTCGACGGGCCGGCAGCAGCCCCTCTTCCAGTACGACCCGGTCACGGTGCGGCCACTCGTGAGGAGCGTGTACCAGGTACGGACAGCCGAAGCTGGTGTCTGTGTCGGGTGCCGCGGGTGTCAGGGAGCTCTGAGTTCTGAGAAAATGCGCTCATTGTGTAAAAGCTGGTTCCCTGTTTGATGCTGTTACGGCGCTCGGCAGTGACTGCGTGGCGATTAGCGACCAACCGCTGCATCATCGCCAACACTGAATATTTGGTGAAATGCTAAGCAATTACATCACGGCTATGCTACAGGAATGCTTTACACTTGTGTCAGAACCGGACTAAATACATGAGCGGAAATACCCCCATTTAGAATAGTACCATTGGGATACCCTCATTGAGATACCGTCATTGAGACACCCCCACTCCCCCGCCATTGAAATACCCCCATTTGGAATAGTACCATTGAGATGCATTGAGATACTCCCATTGAGATACCCTCATTGAGATACTCCCATTGAGATATCCCCGTTTTGCACGCGCGCCTGCGGCAGGACGAGTTTCTGGTGCTGGGTCCGGCGGGACTGGCCATGTTTGCGCTGGTGACGGGCACCTCGGAGCGGCCCCCGGTCCAGCTGGGCGCTGACGTCCGCGCCTGGAGCTACCGCCACCCCTACATCGTGGCCACGCAGGCCAACAGTGTCTCCGTGGTCAGGTCAGTCGCAGCGCAGGCTCGGCTCTTGGCTCTTATACCCGACAGAGTTGTTTAGATTTGATGTTAATTCAAATCATTTCCTCTGTGCCATCTACGCTTTTATTTTAACTTTAATGTCGCCACTAGCCCACCTCCCATATTTTGTGTTTGAAAACCGAGACATACTGGGAGTGCATAAAGTTATTTGTACTGTGGAAATTGAACGCTCTTTTGGCAGGCTCTTGTTCTTATTCATCTCGGTAGTCGTCTCCAGCCTGGGCGGGCAGTGGGGGATGGAGTTGGTTGGCGCTGCGATCCCGACTGACTCGTTGCTGGCCAGCTGTGACGCTGACCATCGCTCTGTCGGCAGCGTCAGCGATGAACGGCAGCGGCAGGAGGTGGCGCTGCCGGAGTCGGCCCTGGTCGGCAACTTCGACGGTCAGCTGCTGGTCTGCGCTGGAGCCACTGTACTGGCGCTCTGCCCCGTGGAGTGGCAGGCTCAGGTCCAGGTCAGAGCACAGACACAGTCCACCGTACTGGCGCTCTGCCCCGTGGAGTGGCAGGCTCAGGTCCAGGTCAGAGCACAGACACAGGCCACCGTACTGGCGCTCTCTGCCCGTGGAGTGGCAGGCTCAGGTCCAAGTCAGAGCACAGACACAGCCCACCCTACTGGCGCTCTCTGCCGTGGAGTGGCAGGCTCAGGTCCAAGTCAGAGCACAGACACAGCCCACCCTACTGGCGCTCTGCCCGTGGAGTGGCAGGCTCAGGTCCAGGTCAGAGCACGGACACAGTCCACCGTACTGGCGCTCTGCCCCGTGGAGTGGCAGGCTCAGGTCCAGGTCGGAGCACAGACACAGCCCACCGTACTGGCGCTCTGCCCCGTGGAGTAGCAGGCCCAGGTCCAGGTCAGAGCACAGACACAGCCCACTGTACTGGCGCTCTGTCCCGTGGAGTGACAAGCTAAGGTCCAGGTCAGAACACAGACACAGTCCACCGTACTGGCGCTCTGTCCCGTGGAGTGACAAGCTAAGGTCCAGGTCAGAGCACAGACACAGCCCACTGTACTGGCGCTCTGCCCCGTGGAGTGGCAGGCTCAGGTCCAGGTCAGAACACGGACACAGGGCTGTACTGGTGCTCTGCTCCGTGGAGTGGCAGGCCCAGGTCCAGGTCAGAGCACGGACACAGCCCACGTACTGGCGCTCTGCCCCGTGGAGTGGCAGGCTCAGGTCCAGGTCAGAGCACAGACATGTACTGCTATACAGGCACTCCGCCCTGTGAAGGGCCTGGAATGAAAGCACCAAGAAGTTTCGGGCATTTAAATAGATATTTGACCACCGCACAAATCGCTTGAAGTTGAAGCCGTAGTTCTCACTGGATACTAACGCCTGAAAGAGGACAGATATTTAGTGGTAGGTAATTTTGGGTGATAATTGCAGTTCGGATGCCGTTTTATTTAACCAATTACAATTGTATCTTTTTTGTTTTAATTGATTAATTTGGATATACTTGTAAGAAGTTTTATCAATTTTAATACAAATCCTGTCCCTGTTATCTTCGGTACATCGGGGCATTCGAATAGTTTTTCTTCCCTGGCGAAGTCTGAGTGCACTGAATTCAATGCCACTAGTTCTTTGGTGTAAGCGTATCTAACACTATAAGCGTATCTTCATGGGGAGTGGGTCGGATAATGTTCGTTGGTGACTTGGTGGAAGTGGGTCGGCACTCCTCAGCTCTGTCTCCTACGGACACTCGCCAGCCCCTTGATGGCTCTGGGCCTCTGCGGGGCGTTCGTGAAGACTGCGCGAGAACCTGCTTACTGATGATGCCGCCAGGCTCTGGGTGTGAGATGCGAGGGGGGAGGGTAGTGTATCGTGGGTAGTCGAATCTGCACCGCAAATGTCCGGTAACGTCATTTTGCCGATGAAATTATTTCGTACCTGACTGTATTTATCGAATATTTCATCAATAGGCCACTGCTCTTATGCATGTGTTTCTGACATCTATCGCCCCGTAAAATAGAAGGCAGTGGCCCGGAAGGTGAACTTCCCGTCGCACTGGAAGACAGGGGTACGTGTGGGAAGCTGACGATGTTTCCCCGACAGACACCAGTCCACACTTTTCCCCGGCGGACACTCTGTGTCCGTGAAGCTGACTGATGTTTCCCCCGACAGACACTGCTGCGGTCCGGGGAGCTGGAGGCGGCTGCGACGCTGCTGGAGAGCTCTGCGCCGTCGCAGCAGGCAGGCGCTCCGCTGCGGCGGACGCTGGGCCTGCAGCTGCTGGTGAAGGACCGTCCGCAGCGGGCCTCGGAGCTGCTGCGTGCCGCCGGAGCCGACCCTCGCGAGGTGGGACCGGGAAAGAAGTATGGCTCAAAAAGTTTTTGGCTTTCTGTATAGGTGACGTAAGGTGTAGGCCGTATCAATATTATGTTCCATTAAACTGTTAATTGATATGCTTCCTTATTACATATATGTAATAAAAAGCAAGTAACATAAATGTGCGAGTGACATCACTTGCACTTTACGTATGTGGCATATTGAATGTTGCACATTCATGTAAAACCCTTTAACTGCTTCATCTCGTGGATCATCCCTGCCGTCGCTGACACCAGCCACGTGTCGCAGCTGTTGTCTCTGGTGCCGGGTCTGCTGCCTCCCGGCACCACACACTGACACCAGTCACGTGCCGCAGCTGTTGTCTCTGGTGCCGGGTCTGCTGCCTCCCGGCACCACACACACTGACACCAGTCACGTGCCGCAGCTGTTGTCTCTGGTGCCGGGTCTGCTGCCTCCCGGCACCACACGCACTGACACCAGCCACGTGCTGCAGCTGTTGTCTCTGGTGCCGGGTCTGCTGCCTCCCGGCACCACACACCTGACACCAGCCACGTGTCGCAGCTGTTGTCTCTGGTGCCGGGTTTGCTGCCTCCCGGCACCACACGCACTGACACCAGCCACGTGTCGCAGCTGTTGTCGCTGGTGCCGGGTCTGCTGCCTCCCGGCACCACACACTGACGCCAGCCACGTGCCGCAGCTGTTGTCTCTGGTGCCGGGTCTGCTGCCTCCCGGCACCACACACTGACACCAGCCACGTGCCGCAGCTGTTGTCTCTGGTGCCGGGTCTGCTGCCTCCCGGCACCGCACACGACTCCGCCACTCTGCTTGGAGAGGTCCCGGCACTGGCAGAGCTGCCGGAGGCGCGACTGCGGGAGTTTCTGCGGGAGTTCCTGCTGCAGACGCGAGTTGACCGCGCCCCCGACACGGTAGGTACGGCAGATGGGAGACCCGGGCTGGGTAGGTGGCGCTGTCTGTGGCGAACGCGCTCCTGGCACGCCGGGCGGAATGTGTGCGGTTAACTTGTTGGCAGGCTTAGATGAGAAAGCCGGAACCTTATCCGTGATGCTACCGCAAAGACCTGTTTTTTACAGCGTTTCCGTAATTTGGCGTTTTATATGTTTCTCTCACGGGCAGCTGGTGAACGGTATTGCTGCCCACAATACGTAGTCACGTGATTAATATGAATAACTTGAATCGCTTGAAATCGCTGTCTGATTTGAACCCTCACTTAGCACATCCACTTTTTGCTAGCTAAAACGGAAAACAGTTGCTTATTACGGATTGTTTCCAAAGCAACGCGCGCGTGATACCGTTTTAGACCACAAGATACGCAGAACTCATTCGCAGACTGGTTAGAAAGGTGGTATTGATGCTTAGGAATGATCATAGCTGACGTCCTGACCGTAAAAGCGGGGCTAGCAATGGAGCTATTTTAACATTTATCTAAACAGCACTCGCACGCAACTTTGGCATGCGGAAATCGATTGTTTCTTTTGACAGTGTGGGTTGGCCTCTACACTGAAATGACTTTGTGACACCTACACATACGAATTTGCTACATCTATGTGTAGCAACACCGTCACATAACTGTGTAGGTGTTTCTTGGTGCTGTTTCTCCAGGTGATTTCTCAGTGGTGACATCCCCGCCCCCATGGCAGGTGCGTAAATAGAGCGTACTTGGACTGCTCATGTATCTGGCACAAGTGCCCTTTTAAAAATGTGATGCCAAGGATTGCATTCGCCCATCCCAATGTCCATGGATTCTAATGTTTCCATATGTCATATGTCCTGTCCTACGCCTGTGTTGAGTTTTAGCCTGTCTCCCCTGCCTGATCCTCCTCTGGCTGTCTCCCAGGTCTGACCCTCCACTGAGCTGTCACCCTGTCTCCCAGTCTGACCCTCCACTGAGCTGTAACCCTGTCTCCCCTGTCTGATCCTCCGCTGGGCTGTCTCCCCGGTCTGACCCTCCGCTGAGTTGTAACCCTGTCTCCCAGTCTGGCCCTCCGCTGAGTTATAACCCTGTCTCCCCTGTCTGATCCTCCGCTGGGCTGTCTCCCCGGTCTGACCCTCCACTGAGCTGCAACCCTGTATCCCCTGTCTGATCCTCCGCTGGGCTGTCTCCCCGGTCTGACCCTTCACTGAGCTGCAACCCTGTCTCCCCTGTCTGATCCTCCGCTGAGCTGTCTCCCCAGTCTGACCCTCCACTGAGCTGTAACCCTGTCTCCCCTGTCTGATTCTCCGGTGGGCTGTCTCCCCGGTCCGACCCTCCACTGAGCTGTAACCCTGTCTCCCTGTCTGATCCTCCGCTGGGCTGTCTCCCGGTCTGACCCTCCACTGAGTTGTCACCTGTCTCCCAGCCTGACCCTCCGCTGAGTTATAACCCTGTCTCCCCTGTCCGATCCTCCGCTGGGCTGTCTCCCCGGTCTGACCCCTCCACTGAGCTGCAACCCTGTATCCCCTGTCTGATCCTCCGCTGGGCTGTCTCCCCGGTCTGACCCTCCACTGAGCTGCAGCCCTGTCTCCCCTGTCTGATCTTCCGCTGGGCTGTCTCCCGTCTGATCCTCCACTGAGCTGTAACCCTGTCTCACCTGTCTGACCCTCCACTGAGCTGTAACCTTGTCTCCCAGTCTGACCCTCCACTGAGTTGTTACCTCCGTCTCTTCTGTCTGACCTCTGAGTAGACATGTACCCCCGCCTCTCCCCGCAGGCGGTGGACACGGCGTTAGTTCTGCTGCTGGCTGATGACGGGGCCGCCCTCTCCGCGCTGCTGTCCGACCCGCGGCCCGTGCGGGCTGACCCTGGGCTGTGTGAGGCTCCGCTGACCACCGCCGGCCGCGCCGCCGAGCTGGGACAGCTGCTGCTCGCCTCCGGCCAGGAGGCCAGGGCGCTGCAGCTGTGGACTGACCTGCTGGAGGGCCGGCAGCGCGGCGACAGTGGCGACGCGCTGCGGTACATGACGGAAGCTCTAACAAAGTGAGTGGTGTCAGTGTCCTCGGGACTACTTCAGGTTAAGGCCAGCTGCTTGATGTTGCGCAGAGGATTTGGGTTGACATTTTTCAACACTTTTTTATAGTTTGTGTATTTTTGAACAGCTCATTTTCGGTCCCCGTGCATCTCTAAAGTTTTGCCTAAAGCACGACCGGCACCACAAAATAGTTGGACGCCAGAAAGCACGGTGATATTTCACTGTGCGTCAGTACAGTGCTGGTTGGGAGCATGTGCAATGGTAATCTTACGGAAAAGTAATAACAATATCCCGACGTCAATGTACTCGCTCTCGGCCTGCGGATGGAGTAGGACGTGAGTTCTCCCAGTGGTGCGGTCTGGATGTTGGCGAGCAACTGTTCCTTGGTGATGTTGTCAGTCTCAGCTGTCCCTGATTTTCCCGTTCCATCACCTGAGATCGGACGCATTCTCCTTAACACCATCAGTGTCGGGCCTCTCCAGGACTGAGGACGGGGCTCTGCTGCGGAGGCACGCTGACGCTGTGCTGGAGGCCGACCCCCGGCGGGGGCTGGCCTGTTCGTGGCGCGGCCTCCGGACCTGCCACTGCTGATGACGCCTGACGAGGTCTGCGTGTTCCTGAAGCGTCACCCAGCCGCTCTGACCCAGTACCTGCACCACCGGGTGGTGGAGCGGGGCGACCAGGTGAGACGCCGCCTTCTTATACTGCCTGTCCCGTCTGTAGTACAGACCCCCTGATCCGTGAAGCCCCGTCACCCCCATGTCCCGTCTGTAGTACAGACTCCCTCTGATCTGTCGGATAGCCCCCTGTCACCCCAGTGTCCCGCTGTAGTACAGACTCCCTCTGATCTGTCGGATAGCCCCCTTTCACCCCCCCCAGTGTCCCGTCTATAGTACAGCCACCCTCTGACCGTCTGTCCCGCTGGTTGGACAGCCCCCTCCCCTGACCACATCTCCGTCTCCCCCGGCAGTCGGAGTCGCTGGCCACTCAGCTGGCGGGCCTGTACCTGGACCGGGTGGTGCAGCTGCGTCAGCGGACCGCTGCTGAGGACGCCTCTGAGGACCCTCTGCAGCCTCTGATGGCGCTGCTGCTGTCGCCCGCGCCCTTGCGGGTGTCCGCCCTCCTGCACCGCACGGTGGCCCTTCGGCTGGACACGGTCACCGCGCACCTCTACGCCAGGGTGAGGGGACGGCGCTTTGGACCACGGTGACTATGGTTTATGGAAGGGAATCTTGACGCCTTTGTGGGACTCGGAGACATCACTATTGCTCGGTATTTAAGACATTTGTCGCCATATTCCGTGCGCCCCAAAGGCCGACAGCTGCGGATGAGTAAGCGTTTCTTGAGCGAACTCGTCCATCTCCTGCGTCTACCCTCCGTCCATTTCGATGCGTATCTTGGTGTGTCAGGAGACACCGGAATGTGATGGAGTAGTACATAACTCCGCACGTAAATCGCTCGTTTCCCCAACACTTTTTGGACCAGTGAATTTTGAACCAGACTTTTGTATGTTTTACAAGACTGCCGCAGTTCATATCTTATGAGCTTTGAACCTATTGAATTGCTGAAAATGTACCGATAAAGAACAGTAAACTCTAAGCTTTAAATGGTCTTTTCTCGTCCCTGATCTGGTTAGCTAGACACTGGCCTATCTCTTAGCTAGTTTGGGGACCAAAACGCTTCCAAATGTCCCGGGTTCTCTGTTTTTGGGCCCGGCGTGTCCCCTGAATATCTGGAATTTGGTCTCCAGAACCCTCCCGAAAGGGTGGAGTTGGAATGAAATGACCCCTGTAACAGTCGCAATTGGCGCGTCTTTAAACCCCATTAAGTATACCATCATTGTCATTCAAGGGACTAGGGCTCTTTGATTGTGAGAATCAAAATGTTTTGATCTCTAACATGCCAATAGCCTTAGAAGAATCAAACCATAGGCCAAAATATGCCATATTTTTACCTATATCTCACACAATATGCAATGTTTTGGCTTATGTCTTGCATTTTCGAAAG
This sequence comes from Lepas anatifera, assembly GCA_034440635.1. Taxonomy (NCBI): domain Eukaryota; kingdom Metazoa; phylum Arthropoda; class Thecostraca; family Lepadidae; genus Lepas; species Lepas anatifera. The sequence goes on along the minus strand of JAOTON010000708.1, from coordinate 776,876 downwards.
TATATTTTGGCATGTTAAAGATCAGCAACATTTTGTGTTATGAGATATGATCTTGTTCATTCTGGTATTGTCGCCATTCTCCTAACCATTAAAAACCTTTATAATAGGTTGAACTGTGATAACAGTGTGTTAGAGCGTGTCGAGAAACCATTGCCTGCTCATTTCATTTCACCCAAAGCTTCCTTTATTAATTTCCCCCATAATTTAAAGTTCAAAATGAAGTTCACCAAGGCACTAATTCAAACTGAAGGAATTCCTTTGCATCTCGTTGCAGCATTTCGATTGGTATAAAACTTAAGTTCGTCCCACTCATTTGAAATAAGAGTGATTGAGCCATCCCTTCTATATGCCTTCTGTATTTTTTAACTATCGGCTTCACTTTTCAGTAAACTCCTAAGGTATTATTTATTTCTTTATACAAAAATGACACATTAATTTTCATCTTATCTTGTACCCTTGGGTTTAATTTCGGAGGAAAAATGCATTGAGTATGGAATGACGATTGTGTGCTCCCCTTGCAAAGCGAATTTGTATTGTGCCTGTGATCAAGGTTATTATCCTGTACGGGACGAATGCTGTTTTGATGACGTCATAATTTAAATTAAATAATGCTCCTATTTTCCTCTTAGCGATTAAAGGCGGGAATAAAGGACCATTTCTAGATTTTAGGGGCTATTTTATCCATGAAAACCGCCTTTTAGAGTTCCGAAAACTTTGATGCGTGCAATTCTCTTTGAATTTCCATGCTTGTCAGATGTTGGTATTCACACCCTGCCACTTGTCTTTATATTGGCGTCTGGCGTGGACACCAGATGTATTCCCTCACAACTAAGCTCAGCATTGTGTGGGCGCAAAATAACCCAAGGCCGTCGACGCGCCATAAACACAAATGACGTTGAAGTTCAGCACTGTGTGGCTGCAGCCAAGTTTGACAGCATGCTGTCTTCAGAATGGCGAGTTCGAGAAGGCGCTGGAGCTGATGTCTTCGGCGGAGGGCGGCGGGCCTGGCGCGGCGCTGGCCTTCGCGCTCCAGCAGGCCCCCGAGCCCAACACGCCCCTGCGGCGCAGACTCTTCCACGCCCTGCTGGAGATCAGGCTCCGCTCCCGGGACGAGTGAGTACCTGCGCAGAGGCTACTGCCGCGGCGGGGTTGGTACAGCCGGGTCTGTGGGAGGCGTATGGATGTATGTATGGTAATTTGTGCCACGAGGTGAAGGATAACTGTATGCAATCTGACTGACAGTGCGGAATCGTGAGCAATTGGTCCTAGGTCAGGCTACGCTGCATTGAAATACGTTCTGATCTTGTTCAAGATTATTGTTCAGTGCACGGGGTTACCATGGACATGGGGTTGGGCATCACGCTCTTCAAAGTGGGCTCAGGCAGGCCCAAATTTCGACCGCACAGTCTTCCGAAACGCTTTTCGGCCTGAAGTCAGTAAAAATGCCTTGCATAGCCTCTAGCTGCTGATTTTCTCCTAAGCGATTTTCTCCTAAACCAATACGTATGTACGTAAAAACCTCTGTCTGACGGAACTCATGCAGAAGTGAACCGGGGTTGGGAGAAACGCCATGGAGAATAGAGACGCTTTGTGTCGAATAACCGCGGAAGCGACGTCCCTGGTGCTTGGGAAGGATTTCACCGAAGGAGAAAACAATGTACTAACACTTATTGTGATATAAGGTGGTAATGAAGAAAACTGGGGTATCGTTGTTTTTTTTTTGCGGCTCCAACATGACGGTAGCGTCGAGCAGACCATGCAACCAAACAGGAAAGTAGCCTACTGGGACCATTTTGCATTATCAGTTTGTCACTTAGGTATCGCAAATTACCCGGGTGAAAGAATGACTAGAGTTGCGTGTTAACTGTCCAGAACAGGATACAATCGGCTCGCAGGGGAGCTCACACGCATGCATATTGCAATTATAAAATGATTTTAGAAGCAGGCCGGGTTTGAGTACTGAAAGCATTGCTGACACGCGACATTTCGATTAGTTCGCATAGAAGCCCCCTCTGAATCAGAGCCCGGATAGCTCAGTTGGTAGAGCGTTAGGCTTTTAACCTAACGGTCCAGGGTTCGAGTCCCTGTTCGGGCGTTGCTTTTCTCCTCGCTCGAGGAAAAGTGGTGATCTTGTTGCTCGTACCTTAACATTACATACATGCGAGTAGCTCTCAATTAGCTAGTTCCCTATAGAATTATTTGTGCTCAAAACTGGACAGTTTGTTCCTTACTGAATTGTTTGGCAATATTTTTTATTTTTATTTTTTTACCCTGCTATACCCTGCTTGCCGTCTTCAATCATCTCCATTTCGACATCAGGGGCTTGACCTCGGAATTTTTACTTAGTGGACGGACCCCGTACTGGCGGTGACCGGGGTTGGGGTGTGATGAGAGGCGAATTTGAGCCAATTGACCAACATGACCTTTTTAACTGACTATCAAAGGACGCCAACTCCCTTTCTTGTCGCGTAAGAGGATTTTCCGGAATTATCTAATCATTGAATCCTGCTACCTTATCGTTTGCCTCACCTTCTGATGTTGATATTGAATATCCGATGTCAAGATCACTCATGTCTCGCGCTTACCACTCTCCGATGACCCCTGTCTTGTCCCTCAGTCTCATTCGACATCTGTCCCGCCCGCTTTCTGTCCCCTATCCCGCCCCTAAACCCCTCTGACCCCTGTCCCGCCCCCTGAGCTCCCTCTGACCCGCCCTGAGCCCCCTCTGACCCCTGTCCCGCCCCTGAGCCCCTTCTGACCCCTATCCCGCCCCTGAGCCCCTTCTGACCCCTGTCCCGCCCCTGAGCCCCTCTGACCCCTGTCCCGCCCCTGAGCCCCCTCTGACCCCTGTCCCGCCCCTGAGCCCCTTCTGACCCCCTGTCCCGCCCCTGAGCTCCCTCTGACCCCTGTCCCGCCTGCTGTCCTCTCTAATGATCCGTGTCCCGCCTATGAAATCCTCTGACCCATATCCCATCTCTGATACCGATTTTGCCTACATCTCTCCCAAAAATGTAAAGCGCTTACCATTGAGCCAGGAGTTGTTCCGATGGTGCGCCCCTGTAACACTCTGCGCCTTTAGACCAGGAGTTGTTCCGATGGTGCCCCCTGTAACACCCTATGCCTTTCGACCAGGAGTTGTTCCGATGGTGCTCCCCTGTAACACTCTGTGCCTTTCGACCAGGAGTTGTTCCGATGGTGTTCCGCTGTAACACTGTGTGCCTTTCGACCGGGAGTTGTTCCGATGTTGTTCCACTGTAACACTGTGTGCCTTTCGACCGGGAGTTGTTCCGATGTTGTTCCGCTGTACCGGAGTTGTTCCGATGGTGTTCCACTGTACCGGGAGTTGTTCCGATGGTGTTCCGCTGTGCCGGGAGTTGTTCCGATGGTGCTCCCCTGTAACACACTGACCCTCCGACAGCGTCTCGGCCGCTGTGGACCTGCTGAACACCTGGGGCGGGGAGCTGGACCCGGCCCGAGCCCTGTCCTCCCTGCCCGCCGGGTGGTCCTCGGCGGTGGTGGGTCCCTTCCTTCTCTCCGCCCTGCGGCGTCGGCTGCAGCTGCGCCACAGCTCGGCTATGCAGAGGGCGCTGGCGGAGGCTGAGGGGAGGCACTGGCGGAGCAGACTGCAGCAGCACCAGCGGCGCAGCGTCCTCCTGCCGGCCAACACGTCAGTGTGGTGGATACCGACTGTATACCCCGACACAGATGATGAGTGTAGCTGTGCTTAGAGTGGATTTGATCGGTTCACTCCGATTATTGTTCTCAACAAAATGGCTGATGTGCCTTGCGTGCCGCGAACTCGATATTGTTTTCTAGGATTTTCTAAACTTGAAAGTCGGAGCGCGGGTATGTTAAGCTTAAATTTTCGTTTAGCATTTGACATCAAAATGTCGCTTTGAAACGTACATTCTGTTTCATGAGGGCCTGTCTCCCCGTCTGACATGTTCCCCGCGTCCACAGCTACTGCCCAGTCTGCCACCGTCCGCTGTCTGACGTGTGTCATGTCCACAGCTACTGCCCAGTCTGCCACCGTCTCCCCGTCTGACGTGTTCCCCGTGTCCACAGCTACTGCCCAGTCTGCCACCGTCCGCTGTCTGCCGCCGTCACTGTCTACCCCAACGGCACCACGGTACACCCAGACTGCGCCGACAGTCCCCACCGCTGTCCCGTCACCGGACAACTCTTCACCACCCCCTGCTGACGTCAGCGAACGCCGACTGCGGGGTCGCCAAGACCGAGTTTTCAGTGTCGTATATACTAAACTGTCTAGTCAGCTGTTTGGTTCATTTAACTGGCATTCGGATCACAGAGGACTCCAATAAAGCTCAAACATCCTAAAAAACGTTACATCAAGAACGTGTTTGAAAGGGTAGGTGGTAAATAGCAAAAATATATGTTGAATGGTGATGTGGGCTGTACGTTTTGTAACCCTTTGTGGCCATGAAAGGATGCTCACGTGGTTGCGAGCCTCAGAAAATTTCAGGGAGCGGAATTGTTGCTGGTCTACGGCGTGCATAAGTGTATTACATCAAACGGCCTCACTTTACTGCATTCCTTACTCTACCACTTGTATGTTATTTACCGCTGTCGTAGATGTCGCTGCGGACGCGTAGCGGATAGGTAGCGCCACCGTGGTCTCACTGCGAGAATGTTGGGTTTAGGGGCGCGCAAACCAATGCGGTCATATAGCGACTGTTGAACATGCTAAGTTTTTGACAGGCAACTACTGGCTTCCCTGTACTGCAAGTGTCGCAATTTTTCATCATGTTATTTGTGTTGATGAATTTGCCAGTGTTTTATCAGATTGTGTTTTTGATAACGTTTCGATGATTTATATTCAGTTTTCCCTGTTATCCGAATGAAATATATTATGCACGGTGATTAATGACGATATCGTTGTTTTTCTGTGTTAAGCTTTGCGAATGCATTTCATAGGAAATACATTATTTTGGGGTGTGACCGCGACAATGGGTTGTGAATGCTCCATTTTGTTGATTTGAAGCTTATTTACATTCTTGCAACGTCCACACGTCGTAAAACTGCACTGCGCACGTGTGTACTCTCTCCATGCCTGCGAAGTTGTCCATCCCGTTGAGTATTCTCAGGCATAAAAGTCTGTTTGTAAATATACTCAAATGTGATGGTTTTTTCGGGATTTCTCATAGTATTTAGTCACAGCTGGCCACGTTTTGGAACCAACGCAAATAAGCTACAAGTGACTTTCTACCACGTGCGGCATCCGTGGACGACGTGACCAGGTCGGATTGTGACAGAGCACCAGCCCACGAGGTTAAGGCCATGGTACTCGCCGGAGTAGGTCTCACTGATCCGCGCTGGGAAGCCCCTGCAGCCTCGCGCAACATTACAGGAGGCGCCATCGATCTTTCAGGGGGCGTTGTGACCATTCCAGGGGCCGCCGAAGGTCGATCGGGGGGGCACGTGCCCCCTTTTGCACCCCCTGGATCCGCCTATGACGCATCATCGATGTTTCGACATCCTGAGGTGGGAAGGCCTGGCGGGGACTACCTTACACAGCCAGCTCGCAAATTGACTCCCCGCTGGTAGCCTCCGAAGAAAGGCACGGGCACCAGATGTCACCCAATGCAGACAGAAGCAGGATCAGACATTCATCAGCTGCTTCGTCATGTACATACCTGATATTCACATACTGAGAATACTAGTTCCGCCATTGCTTAACAGAACATGATACCGCGGCTGGTCCCAGTCTTCGACATTGAAGAGCTTTGGCAGTGAACAGCAATTCGCCGCTTGTTTGTTGATTTATCCTGTTTGTTTCCGTTCTGCTCGCCGTTTCAGAGCCCTCGCTCCTGGTCGTGGATCCGCCCCTGCCCGAGGCACATGTCCAATCACAGTGCCCCCGTGCCAGCTCCAATTCCAGAACACTAATCACGTCAGCTGCCGCGGCCGGCAGATCAGTCGGTCCAACCCACCCCGTCTGGCACACGTCCGCGTCGGCAATAACCTACTATCTTGTTAATTTCCATCGACATGCCATCGATTGTTGTGTTATGGACTGTTTCATATCCATTTGGTCTGTTTGTGATGGAACATAGCCAGTGGGACAGTGGCTTCAGCTGTTACGTGAACATTTGTGGAAAGTCGTACACTTCGTTAACAGAATACGACGCACTGGATGTCTATTGTCTCGCATCATTACCAAAGCTCTATCTTATTTCAGCTTGTTAACCCTTGTCCGGTCAGAGAGGGGGAGATACAATGTCCCCATTTTCTAAAATACCTATTGCTCAAACTTATGGTTTACCAGTCGTTGGAATTGTACATTCTTTATCTCGTATATCGTAAAAAAGGGATAGAAAATTTAGTCAAAACGTAAATCGTATTCGCAGAAACGTTCGCACAAATATTAGGCCAGCAAACAGTCATTAGGTAGTCATTCCGAATTGACTCATATATTTGTGTCACATGCCTGCTCACAGTGTGCTTATGGCATCATCGGAGTGAAAATCACAACACATTACATACAAAACAAACATGAAGTTTCATACATAGGGTTTTGGGCGGGCTTTGACAGTTTCTAACAGCAATGGTCGCTTGTTTTGTTGATTTTTCTTGTTTGTTTGTTTCCATTTTTATCCCCGTTTCAGAGTCTGCGCTCCTGGTCGTGGATCCGCCCCTGCCAGAGGCACATGTCCTAGCTCGGCAGTTGCTGCGTCGTGAAACACCAGCGGAGGGTTTCTGATATCTGCAGTCTCCTGCCGGTAGCCATTTCTGACGGTGCTGCTGCCGCAGTTGTGAAACGGATCACAGCACTTGGGAGCACTAGACGTGCCCCAGCCTTCTCAAATGCATCAGTACTCGATTTGTCTCGGTGAATTCTTCGGCCGGTGTATGGTCGTAGCAGCCAAATATTTCGTACCGCAAAATATTATAGTCTTGTGAGGTCTTGCTTGTCCGCTAAGACTATTTTTGCCTGGCCTACAATGTCGTAGTGACGTGTTCTACTTCATCGCAGCACTTTTTTGTTTTTCATCACCTCACTTCGTTCGTTTGTCACGGCCATCCATCCTCGTGTTTGACCCGAAATGATGATGCCTGAAATGGTTTCTTTGCCATCTTCCTTCTGGGCCGTGCAATTTGAGAATACGAATACAACTTCAGGGACAACCTGCTGGAAACTGAAGACTGTTTAGACTGGAACTCCCAACGCTGCGTATGCGTATGTAGGCGCTTATAAATAAGTGCCTGCTCACAGCGATCTCCGGTTAAATGTTCGGAAGATTCTGGGAAACAAAAAACCGTATGCCACCATTTATAGATCAGTTCAATGTTCAATCCAGTAAAATAAGTACAGCAAATAGTTTTATATCATGGCGAGGGGTAACATCGATACATACAAATAATTTGCAACATTACCTAAGAACTTATTTGACTTTGACCCGAGGTCAAGGTCAGTGGCGGATACAAGTGAGGGCTAGGAGGCTCAAGCTCCCCGCGAAATGTCAGTGTTTATAGTAAATGCATAGCTGGAGGCTGTGCTGAGAAAATTCCGGGGAGGCTCGACCCCCAAGCCCCCCCCCCAATGAAGCTCTGGATCCGCCAGTGGTCAATGCTAATCCCTGTATTTCAACAAGATCATATTGCATATCATTGGACTTCTTGGGTCAAAACGAACACATCAATGTTTCCGGCGTCGTTTTAGACCTAATGGTTTCTTAGCTTAAATATATTTCCTGACATGACCCCAGTTTGATCCGTGTCAGCTCCTGTGCCACCTTAGGTCAACATGTACGGTTTAAGCTTGGTGCAAAAGCAGTTTTAGCGCCGCTCCGATTTTTTTCCGTATCACGATTGGTTTTCGAGGTCATAGCTGGGCCAGAAATGACCCCCCGGCGGTTGTGGGTTATCGAAAGAGCCTACGCGGTTTCAGGTTAGGTGCGAGAAGACTGACCAAGGCTATTTGACATCGAATTAAGGCTGAAAATAATAATTAGCTCTTATGGATTCCATCATCGTAGGATTTGCACACGCATCATACCTTCTTCAGCGTTTATCCTGTAATGTGAAAAGTGAACTCTGGTTTGAGATAGCTCAATCAATGACAAGCATAAGCAGCCAATTATTAAGGTAAATGATTAAAGGTCTACTGATCAGCGTCAGGTAAGCCAGTGTCAGCCCTCCGGTTCCACCATCCCTTCCGTTTAATAACTAAGCGTGAGCTGTCGAGTCCGTATTACCTTCCCCCGTGTGACGTCAGCCGTCGTGATAACCTCACGGCCTGCAGCCGACTCGGCGTCGTGTTTAGTGCTCCAGACGCGACCTGCCGTCTGGCGCGTTACTCCGCCGTTGTGGGAGCAGACCACACGCGGCCCGCCTCGCCAGATTGGCCCGCCACGTCCTTATAATAACGCCCACCCATCTGCATTGAATGATAACATTATGAAAAATGGATATTGGCTTCGTTTGTTTCCAGCCTTTATGGGATTCCAGTCGGGTTATTTCCATGCGGGGGCCGGCGTGCATATTTGGCTGCGGCGGCGGTGCGGTCGGGCCGGCGCCGACACTGCCTGGTTATCGACGACAGACGCCATTTACGAAATTTATTGAGTGTAAGGATTGAAATCGGACTCCTTCCATATTATTGGTTTAGTTTGAATAGAAATGGGCCGTATTGTACCGTTAGGGCCGCCGAGTGACTGAAATATGGCTTGTTATCAACCCTTTCCGGAAAGTCACAATCTGCAGTTTAGTGGCGGTTCAATAACTCGCCCACAGACGCGTTTATCAAACCGACTGCCGCAATTGAATTAAATCTGGCCTTAAACAAGTCGGCGCGCGACGGTCCTATTCGCACGGCTCCTCTGCGTGTTGCGAATGTCACTTGACGTGATTTACAAGCGTTTAAAGTCAGACACATGCGAGGGAAATTGAAACATGCAGATTTATAGCCGACTGTGTGTCGCTGCGAGGCGCGATCTGCGGCTCACCGTATTGCTGCGTCGTCGCCGACGAATTAGACGCTACAGAACGTCGATTGCGACGCGGTAGCTTCTTTGATGCCGATTTCCAGTATGCAGTTTTATCAACGCTTGAATTGAAGCAGAACACTTAATTAGGCAGAGGATATAACAAAGTTGGAAAGAGAAAAGTCGGCCTCCACCATGGTGCAGCTAGATTAGGCGTCACTGTCCAGAGTGGGAGGCCCATGGACAGTGGCGGATCCAGGACAGAAAAAATTGGGAGGAGGAACGGCCTTCGGTTATGCATTAACTATAGGCACTCTGACATTTCGGGGGGGGGGGTTGACCTCCCTGCCCACCTTGTATCTTTTTCGCCCATGGTTGACCTCTGAGAACCATTTGCTCAATCGCCTGCTGTACCCTGGGGATGGAGTAAACTCCGGGATCTCGACGTACCGATTCTTCCTTATAGAAACTATATCCCACGTTTATCACTGATATCACACACTAGTATATCACCAATATCACGCGCTGTTATATATCCGATATTGCACGCTTTCATGTCCCGTTATCACACGCTATTATATCGCCAATATCACACGCTATTATATCAGCGATATCACACGCCAAACCAGCCGCGTCTGGGCCCACAGAGGAGCTGGCGTATCCGTCATAAGACCGCCAGAGTCCGGGAGAATCATGACCTGGGCCACGGCGAGCTGGTGAGGGGCCCCACAGCAGCACCTCGTCCCTCGAGAACATATAGTGAAGACAAAATACTATACGTTGGAGAAGGGCTGGCTTGGATGACGACATCAGCAATGCCTTTCGGAAACCAAGTACAGTGACTGCGTTTAAGACTCTGCACATGAGCTGAGAACTAACCCAAAACGATTCGTGGTCATTTTTGAAAAGCAGTAGGTAAGGGAGGAAACAAATATCTTCTGGTTTTGGAATTTAGCGGTGATAGTGTCAAGGACAATAATGAGTGGGCCAGCATTCTGAACCCTACGTTTTCATCCAAGTTGACGGAGTCCGGTGTAACATACATCCCGGACACCCAGTAGCTTAGGCCACAACCGAGCAATGAGTTCCATTGCATGATCGAGAGTGTTTGGTCGATTCTGCGGGTTATTCCGGCTGCCACGGCGAATGGGCCAGATGGAAGGCGAAACTTCGGGGGAGCCGTGGCGATTCCAGGGGGTGCAAAGGGTCAATCAGGGGGTCAAGTACCTCACGATCTGGATTTGCCATACTTCGCTCTAGTTTGCTCTTTTAACACGCGCATTGACTGAGCAGCCTTCGCTTTGACGGAGGGGAGGGCGGTTCCCGAACCCCCTAAGATCTCGAGAACCACGCTAGGTAGCGCACAACGGTAAAGAGCGTTGGTTAGCCCATCCACGTCTCCATCGAAAATATTTGAACCATTTTTGTCAGGTCACATTTAAGGTCACTAGAGTCTGTCTGTAGTCTGTAAACGAAGGAAGTGTATTGTGGATGGAAAGGGTTTTAGTGCTGTGTTAGAATTTTTTCCTCTGTCGGTGCCGTGTTTATTGCATGCATGTTTTTATGATGAGATTCATGATTGGGAATCTCCATCGGCAATCAAATAAACAAATAAAAATTGAAATGAGACAAGCGAAGTGGACCGGGACCCCTGAAACTTGGGCCGGAGGGAGGTATCGGACAGTTTACTGGCAGTGGAACTCCTGTTCTCCACATATCCAACAGTGGTGCCGGGCCAACCGCCCATCTTTTAGGAGGGACTGACGTTGAGAAACACCTTTCACCTATCAAAACTCACATGCTATCGTACAGGAGATCGATAAAATGGAGCTGACTTCCACCGGACAGACGCAGGTCGTAAACCTACGGGACAGGTATGCAGCCTTTGGGTCGAGATACCGGACAGTCTCCCCTGTGAGATATCCCACAGTATAAGCGTCGGAAAAGAGGGGGGCAGGGTGGGTCTGCCTCCCCCATTTTGGGCTAAAACTGTTCTGATCTCAGAGAAAATGGGAAAATATCGAACATTTTTTATAACCAGTTGGTGCGGAAGGCACCGAGAAGCCAAAGTGCAAAGAGTATTTGGTTCTAACTTGGACAGTTTTTGACAGCGTCATATTGAAGTTTGGCTGGCCCTCTCACTTTTTTGCCGGTGGCGACGTCCCACAGAATGCCCCCACATGTCCCACAGAATGCATAAGCGCTTCAGCCTAAGTTGATAATGTATTGAGAAATGCGCTATGATCCTAGTTTTGTTTGTTGTCCTTTCGTAACAATTTGGTGAGCTTGAAACCAATATTAAGTACTGGGTGTGCAGTAGTGCTGTAACTTGCAAAAATGATTTCAGGTGTGAGACAAAAATACAATAAAAAATCTCCTTAAAAAGGGCATATCTTCAAAGTATATTTGGTCATGAAAACCTGCAATAATCACGGTAATTTTCTAAACAGCCATCAAAATGTAATTTTACGCTATCTGGTGATACACACTCGCGTGTTTCCATTTATCATCTGTAAGTCAAAGGGCCCTGGTGTATCTACACCCTAACGTGCTCTATCGAGTCATTCAGCAATTGCTATCCCACGCAAAACCACAGCCGATGAAGAGTGTTGATCTGGGCGGTCGGAACACCCTTATGACAGCCATCCGCTGGAAAGCGGCGTCAGTTTTTGGACGGCTCGGCGCTGGAACTGGGCTAACGGTTCTGAAACAGCCGGAGAAGAGCCGTGCAACGGCCGCATCAGCGTCGGACGCTCTCTGATTACCGGCCCTCAGCCTGTAATCCGACGTGGCGCTCTCAGACCCATCTGCTGCGCGGCCTGGGACGCCAGCCTGCATTGTGCATTGTTGGTGGGTTCCGCGGCGACGCACCCGGCAATCAGCCACCATCGGCGACCGGGGTCAGACGCGCGCCCGGGCCCCAGAACTGAGCCATCACCGCGCGCGCAGGTCAGCCGTGTCGGCGCTAAGACGCCCGCCACGCTCGGCCATCTTCTGCCTCCGCTGTCACAGCGGAATAAACACGCTAACTGCCGACGCCGGCGACAAAAACGACGCACAAAAAGGCGCGGCGTATGTGGGAGGGCGTGACCAGCGCGCTGACCCCGCCGCCATCGTGGACGACTCAGACGTCAGGGGTGACGCGCGCGGACGCCGGACGACTCAACCATCTTGTGGTGGTGCTGAAACGGTCACTGCGCCATTCAATGCTCGTGGGATCAACACGTGCTGGGTGGATGCACCGACTTGAGGTTTCTTAATAACGGTTATGTTAACTGAACCATTGCAACATAAGTTAGATGTTTGTTTTTACATATTAAGCGATGTGAGGAGATTACAGAGCTAGTGACTGCGACTAGGCCACTATGGGGCCGTTCCGGGCACCTCATTACCGAGTATATATTTGCACAGCCCAGCAAGAACTGCCACTGGAGGAAATTCTTTATCCCTTATAAATTAAAGCAGGGCTGGATATCTATTCTCGATACAGAGGGGGGATTTCTGGGTGGGTTAACACTGGCACGGCCATACAAAGCCCAATACAAAGTCTATGGGACATCAAAAATTCAGAGGGTTCGGACCACCCAACCCCCAGGATATCCAACAATAAATTAAAGGGAATATAGCTCCTTTCCTTGATTTGAACTGAGCTACCAGTAGCGTAGAACGTGTCGAAAAAACCAAACTTCACATTTGATTCATAACACAATGCACCTTTTTCGGAAAGAAAAAAACAGCGTTTCATAGCCTTATTGGTTTTTGAGCGTACGGCTATTTTCTACTAAGCCACGTCTTCCTATGGGCTTAATGACCGGAACTGATACGTAGACTTAACGGTGGGGGAGTTTGGGTCGATGGGGTCGATTCCCGCCCTAAGCCGCCTATTCTCCGTAAACCGGGAGTTCGGGGGGCAAATAGAATAGCAGACCTGAGGTTTCTGTCTTTTTCTATCACATGGCTATTTCAGTTTGAATCCCATTATAATTGCATCACATTCATTTTAGACACCTGCAGAAAACACGAATAAAATCCCGTTAGTGCATAATTACAAACGACTCCCAAAGTACATCAATGACCACCTATCGCCACAGGATAGATTCGATACCCAGATATCTCCAAATAGAACTATTGCGGTTCTGTCTCAAATTTTATGTTTCATTACTAGTTAGCATACGTCTGCAATTACATCCTCAAACGCATAAGCCCCTACCAAAACACGTATAGCCAGGCGAAGTCAAGCCATCTAACTTAACCGACAACACAGGCGCCAGTTTCCATCACCAGCACCTCACTCCTCCCTGCTGACTTAAGCAGGCCGCTGGGGAGCACGCCCCCTCGCAGCCACCCCTGGGACAATCAGAAGCGCATCAGATCCGTCAAAGCTGACACCCTGCGGCAATCCACCGGCTGGTGCGCCCATCAGGGCAACCCCAGCGCAACTCCGCTCCCCGGGGCAAAGCAGCATTCCGAGATGCCGCTGGTCTCAACTATTTTTTGAAACTAGGAGTTGGTGAAAATGCGGATGATGAGTTCCTGACAGGATCTGAATGCTTATTTTTCTGATTGGAAAAGAAAAGGGTTTATTATGACCATGAATAATCAGAACTATTCATGATTTTATGACGTCACTCAGCTTAGCCTTTTAATGACCTACGCAAAAAAATTCCAAAGGGCAAAAACCTTCTGCAAGAATTAAAGAATAAAAATTAGCCTACAAGACACCATTAATTTTTCCTTCGTTATATGATAAAAATGTAAAAAAGCTTGAGAAAAAAGCCGGATCTCTTCACCTTCGGTTTTTAGATGAGAATAATGTATATCAATTAGAAAGGTTATAAATGCAAACGCATGGTTTGCGCACGATCCCATTGAGGACATATTACATCAAACCACAATTAAACAGTAAGCGAGAGCACCCGCAATGTAGCTCCTGTTCCGATCATGAGATACTGCGTATCGCTCGCACAAACCTGTCCAACAGGTCCTTTTTCGCGAATAACTTTTCAGAAGCCTTCATAATCAATGTTAGAAAAGTACCGCATTGACCATTATCAGATATGCTGGTGCTACAACTTTGAACATGTTCCACGCTCTATTGCTACACTGCACCGCACTGCAGTTATCGCTTATACTGTACCGCAGGGCAGGCATTGCCTGTAGTTATATTGTACCACAGGGCAGGTGTTGCCTGTAGTTATACTGTACCGCAGGGCAGGTGTCGCCTGTATTATACTGTACATCAGGGCAGATGTCGCCTATAGTTACACTGTACCGCAGGTCAGGTGTTGCATGTAGTTATACTGTACCGCAGGGTAGGTATCGCCTGTAGTTATACTGTACCGCAGGGCAAGTGTCGCCTGAAGTTACACTGCATCGAAGGGCAAGTGTCGCCTGAAGTTACACTGTACCGCAGGGCAGGTGTTGCATGTAGTTACACTGTACCGCAGGTCAGGTGTTGCATGTAGTTATACTGTACCGCAGGACAGGTGTCGCCTGAAGTTACACTGAACCGCAGGGCAGGTGTTGCCTGTAGTTATACTGTACCGCAGCGCAGGTGTCCCCTGTAGTTATACTGTACCACAGGGCAGGTGTTCCATGTAGTTATACTGTACCGCAAGACAGGTGTTGCATGTAGTTATACTGTACCACAGGGCAGTACCACAGGGCAATTGACAAAATAACCAACTCGATGATTGTGGTCAATATACGGTAGAAGTAGAAGGCAGGTGTTGCATGTAGTTATACTGTACCACAGGGCAGGTGTTGCATGTAGTTATACCGTACCACAGGGCAGGTGTTGCATGTATTTATACTGTACCGCAGGGCAGGTGTCGCCTGAAGTTACACTGTACCGCAGGGCAGGTGTTGCCTGTAGTTATACTGTACCGCAGGGCAGGTGTCCCCTGTAGTTATACTGTACCGCAGGGCAGGTGTCCCCTGTAGTTATACTGTACCGCAGGGCAGGTGTCGCCTGTATTTATACTGTACATCAGGGCAGATGTCGCCTATAGTTACACTGTACCGCAGGTCAGGTGTTCCCTGTAGTTATACTGTACCGCAGGGCAGGTGTTGCCCGTAGTTATACTGTACATCAGGGCAGATGTCGCCTATAGTTACACTGTACCGCAGGTCAGGTGTTCCCTGTAGTTATACTGTACCGCAGGGCAGGTGTCGCCTGTAGTTATACTGTACCGTTCAGGGCAGGGGAGGGTAGCTTCTTCAGGCTGGAACATTTTCTGAAAGCTTTCCCCAGCAGTATCTCGTAGACACATGTCATATCTCAACTTTGCAGACTGGCCAGGGACGGTTTGGATATCCACGAATAATAACTATGTACCTGCACCACAAAACATCGACACGAACTGGACACAATGCTTGAGAAGCACCCGCTTCACTACAAAACGATACTTGATGAAAAAGAAAAGTAGGTAATAGCATAAATGCTGCCGCGAAAATAAGAAATATAAAGAAACCACAATAATAGCCGACGGCTCCTTGTTCTTTGTTTGCAAAAAAACAGCCACCAGCTGCAGCCATTTCTGGTTTAAAATTTTATAAAGTACGTGGCCAGCATAACATTTGGGACATTGTTAGTACATTAACCCGGGCCATACCGGGGTCTGATGCCACCTTCGGCCCACCGGTAGCATCAATGGCCCCCTCTAATTCCGAAAATATGGGGTTTAGTGCAAATCTGTAAAATGAATTGGAAAGCTCGTGTGAATTCAATATTATTTTACTTCACATGTCTAAGCGCTCAGGTCAATGGTTTGACCTCCAGAGGTCAAGTTGGTTAATCCATGACGTGGTCAATAATTTTTTTCTTGGAGATCTGAGCATTTGCAATAATTTTTGTGACTTTTAGATCATAAGACAGCTTTTCCCCATGTTTTTCTATGGGAGAGGTCACCTCGTGACCTGACCTCAGGTCACCGAATCGAAAAATCCCGGAAATACATTTGTAGACCCCGTAGGGGTCATCAAGTGTAGAAAGTTTCAAATCGATCGGGTTAGAATTGTAGCTATGGTAGAGCTCAAAGGTCGAAGTGAGGTGACCTTGATTGACCTTGCATGGTGACCTCACCTGATGTGACCCGGGATAAAAATATCAGGGATGGTGGGAAAATCATGGGATGAGAGGTGAACCTCTCAACCGTGGTGCTGCACCACGTCGTTTTTCTGTTATTCTGAAAAATATCTTAGGGGGACATCGATGACCCCCGTGGGGCGAGGGTTACGCTCAGACTTCCACCATATCATACTTGTATCATATTTGGTTACGAAACCTCGAAATACCCGCTTTTCAACTGCCCTGGGCCTGCATAGTTCTCGCCCAATAAAATAAAAATCTGCGACAGGTGGTGATCCCCCGCGTCAGAAATCGTCACAAAAAGAAAGGTTAGGAAATGCCAGATCCCCTCCCCTTCAGTGGCTGACATCATATGTGAAAGGCCACTAATTCGAAAGATGAGTGTCGAACGTCTTGATATCGTAACGGTACACGACAATTGATAGCTAATTATAATAGCAAACACTAGCTAATTAGGGACGTGACGTCACCCGGGAGATCGATAGCGGAGCATTGTATCATACAAACCAATTTTTACGTATAAAAATAGAAGGTCAGACAATCACGATTAGACGGCCGTGCACAGTGGCTTCCGGCTACCTGGAGACAATGATGGCAGCGGTCATTCCTCTATCAAAGGATGTGATAGAGGCAGGGGCAGCCAGGGGGCACAGGGGCACGTGCCCCCCATCGGTGCCGGGGTGCCCTTTGATTGCCAGGTGGTGTGCCCTCTTTGGGCCGTGCCGGTCGAAATTTAGTGCCCTACGCCATTGAGCCTCGATACAACTAGACTGCATTTAGCGATTTCAACTATTGTTTGACAATTAAGTGCCCCTTTGGTCAGTTAGGGAATTTTGTCGCCTTTCCAAGCACCCGGGAAGAGAATAGGCACGTAATCCGTTTCCAGATAATGCCTCATCGTCGCCAATAATTGTACGGGCAGAGCTCATCTGGTGCCCCTGGAGCTGATCATGTGCCCTCTGAGCTGATCTGGTGCCCTCGTAGTCAATCTGGTGCCCCCTGAGAAAACAAGTGTGCCTTCTGAACCTATATAATACTCCCTGAGTTAGTCTGATGCCTCCGAGCTTGTCCGGTGCCCTATTAGCTGTTTTAGTGTCCATTGAGCTGATCCGGGCCCCTAAGCCTATTTAATGCCTCCCGGAGTTGATCTACTGTCCAGGGGTGCAGCCAGGGGGCACAGGGGCACGTGCCCCCAACACTGCCAGGGTGCCCTTTGATTTCTAGGTGGTGTACCCAATTTGGGCCGTGTCGCTCAAAATTTAGTGCCCTACGCCGTTGAACCTAGATGTAACTGGACCGCATGTAGCGATTGAAACTATTGTTGGACAATTTAATACATTTTTCGGTCAGCTAGGGCATTCTGTCGCCTTTCCAAGCACCCCGGAAAAGTATGGTCACCTAGTATGTGCCCACCTAATGCCTCATCGTCGCCAATAATCGTACGGGTGAAGCTAATCTGGTGCCCTTGAGCTCATCTCGTGGCCTCTCAGCTGGTATTGGCCCCTTGAGCTGATTACTTGCCCTCTAAGCTGATCTGGTGCCCCTGAGTCAATCGAGTGCCCCACTGAGCAAATAATTGTGCCGCCTCCTGAACCTATATGAGTTTTTCTAATGCCTCCGAGCTTGCTTGGTGCCCTAATAGCTGATTTAGTGCCCCATGAGCTGATTCGGGCCCCCGAGCTGATCTAATTTCTCCCCAAGTTGATCTACTGTCTCTTTAGTCAATATGGTGCCGCTTCAGCTGATTAGGTGCCCCCTAAGCTGATTATTGATGTCTCCTTAGATGGTCTGGTGTCCCTGAGCTAGTTTGGTGGCCCTGAGCGTATCTTGTGTCCCCTGAGTTGTTATGTTGCTCCCTGAGCTGATTTAGGCCCCTGCCATAGTCTGGGGGCTGGGAGCTGATCTGAGCCCCCGAGCGGATCGATCTGGTGCCACCTGAGCTGCACTAATGCCCCTGAGTCGATCTAGTGCCTCCCGAGTCCATATGATGCCCTCTGAGCTAGTCTGGTGCCCCCTGAGCTAATCTGGTGCCCTTTAAGCTGACCTGGGCCTCCTTACGTGATTTCATGAGCAGCCCTAAAGCCCTGAGCTGAACTGGGCCCACAGAGGCTGATGAGGGCCCCTGAGATTGTATGGGGCTCCTGAGCTGATTAAGTGGCTCCTGACTTGATCTGGTATTCCCGAGCTGGTTGGGGACAACTGATCGGATTGCTTGTACCCGAAGCTGACCTGGTGCCCTATGGGCATCTGGTGTCCCCTGAGCAGCTCTGTGGCTTTTGAACTGATTGGGCCCCGAGCTGCTGAGGGATCCCTGAGCTGATTTAGTGCCCCTGACTTGAACTTGTCCCCTGAGCTGATCGATCTGGTGCACCCTGGGCAGATATACTGCCCCCTGAGCTTAACTAATGCCCCTGAGTCGATCTGGTGCCTGCTGAGTCATCAGTGTGTCTCCTGAGCCCATCTGATTCCCTCTGAGCTAGTCTGGTGCTCCATGACTAGTATGGTGCCCTTTAAGCAGACCTGGGTCTCCTGGGTTGATTACGTGATTTCCTGAGCAGCTCCCAGGCCCTGAGCTGAGCTGGGCCAACAGGGTTGGTAAGAGCCCCTGAGATGGTATGGGGCCCTGAGCTGATTAAGTGCCTCCTAACTTGATCTGGTATTCCCGAGCTGATCTGGGCCCCGAGCTGGTCGGGACCACTGATCTGATGGTTTGTCCTCGAAGCGATCTGGTGCCCTATGGGCCGATCTGGTGTCCCCTGAGCAGCTCTAGGGCCTTTGAACTGATTGGGCCCCGAGCTGGTCAGGGATTACTGAGCTGATTTAGTGGCCCTGACTTGATCTTGCCTCCTGACCTGACTTGAGGCCCCTGAACTGATCTGGGGCCCCAAGAGCTGATCTGGGGCCCAAGAGCGGATCTGGGTTCTGAGGGTACCCTGAGCTGGTCTGGGCTCTGAGCTTGTGAGAGCCCCTAATGTTGGCTTGAGGCCCCCTGAGGTGATCTGGCGCCTTAAACAGTTCTGGGGTTTCTTGAACTGGTTTAAGGCCCTATGAGCCTATCTGTGGCCCATTGAGCTAGTCTGATGACCTCATCTCTAGGGCCAATGAGCTAGTCTAGTCCCTGGGTGAAGCATGAGCTGCTCTGGGGCGCTGATCTACATCAGGGGCCCCCGAGGTGGTCTTGAATAGACAGATAATAAGAACACAAGGCCAACTCCCATCATCTCGGGCGGGGTCACTGAGCTGGTCTGGTCCCTGGAGGCATAACTGGGGAGATGGGGAAGCTGCTCTGGAGGCCTCTGATCCACACTTGGGGGCCCCAGAGCTGGTCTTGAATAGATGGGGAATAAGAACACGATGGAAACTCCCTTGTAAAACGGAGCGAACGAGGAATGAGGAATCTCTAAAACGGCTTGTGATGCCTAGGCACCCTGGTTATATAAATTGCTTATTATACTGGTGGAGTCTGGGAAGGGATGATAAAAAGGCATGTGCCCCTGACCTCAGAGCACAGTCCCCTAAACCAGAATTTCTACTAATTAATTTAAATGAAGAACTAGTTTCCAAAATTTTCAGCCCTTTCCCACCATCCCCATCCAAACCACCGGCCTGTTCACCTTTTCTTTACTCTTAACTGGGACCGATCCTTGAGAATATGGAAGTTAATAAACGCTTTCAAAACGTATCTACCAAATTATTCCAGAGCACAAATCTTAATCTTCCAAAGTCACTATGCCACTTCTCGTCCCACGGCGATTGTGGGAGGCAAGGAACTTAATCCGCGTTCGACCAGGGCTCACTCGTCAGGATAAAACCAGTAGGCATAACAAATGAATTTTCGACTCCAATATGCCTTAACTTGCACATGGTAACAGATATCACATGCTCCGCTGATTTCTCTGATGTCAAGTACTTGCATGAGTTGGCTGATTTGCCCTTAAATCTATCCAAAACAGTCGTGTTTTGGCTACTTTCATGACATTTTGGTGATATTTTTCCTTTTTGGTTTTAATCGAGTTTTCCTTCTCCGTCAATGATTTATTTGCATTATTATTTAACCAAAGATGCCCAAAAAATGATATAAACAAAGAAATGGCAAGTTTTTGAGGTTACGTTAAAAAGTGTCCTTTTTCCCGGGGTGCCCTTAAAGTTGGTGTGCCCCCATACCAAAGCTCTGGCTGCGCCCCTGGATAGAGGAATGACCAATGCTAAAGACTTACGGTGATGTTCACGCCATTAAAATATACATGCCTACTTAGTTGACTGTCTGATCCTGTAATTTTCCCTGGATCCCCTTCTAAAACGCTCAAAACTACTTATCCATGTGCCCAAAATAATCATTTAAGCACCTCAAACTTCTACCATTGCGTGCGCATGAAATGTTACCTATGGGTGCATCTTACATGTATGTACATACCTACCCTATGCGTTGTATTACCAATAAGTGCGTCAATTAAAAAAGCTGAAAGGCTCCAAAGCGCACTCCGATTTCAACAAACAAATTCGGATTCAAAATAAGCGCCTGAAATTTTGACCGCCCAGCATATCTACATACCGAACGTACCTAATGAACTAACTCCTGGCTTTCCAGTGGTATCGATAATGCACCCTGTACAAACATTTAAATCATATATCCACCCACAAGCATGTCATATCTCCTACACCTGTCCACCTCCCTCAGTCCAACAGAAAACACATTTTATAATCCGCCTAGCAACCGCTCCCCGCCGAGACTTGAACTCGGCGTCAGCGATGACCGGCGTGACCTCTCTAACCTCTGTGCCCGCAGGCAAGCGGCAGCCAGCGCATGGCGGCCGCTGATTGGTGGAGGCGCGTTCACTTGCATTGCGAGAAATTCGGTGAAAATTTCTCCGTGAAGATAAGAGAGTTTTAAGCCATGAACCAAGAGATGTAATAACATTATTTTTTTCCAAATTCCCTAGCCATATTTTTCCCTCTATTGGCTGGATTATTTGCTCTACCATTCGAGGCTGGTCTTTGGTACAGGTGAGACGACGGCAGCCAGCACAGGCTAGCCGGCGATTGAGTTCACTGAAGTCGAGAGTGTCGCGAGATAGGTTTTTGCGGAGTGGAAATGAATGCAGAGTCCAAAGGTACCAAGAGAGAGAGTCAGAGAAGACGAGAGAGAGAGAGAGAGAGAGAGAGAGAGAGAAAAAAAAAAAAAAAAAAAAAAAAAAAAAAGAAAGAGAAAGAGAAAGAGAAAGAGAGAGAGAGAGAGAGAGAGAGAGAGAGAGAGAGAGAGAGAGAGATGTTCATACATAAAGCTGAAGCTTACAACCAGATAATATACCAGAAGTGATAAGCACGTGCTACTTTTCTCCGTTTAAGATGGTGAAAGGGCACACAACTTCAATCGGCGCTCAACACATTTCCGAAGTTTTAGTGCACTTTAGTCCGAAGTTTTTCCGCCTTACCTGACTTCAGGTCAGGTCAAATTCTTGATTTGACCTAGCAAGGCCATATTATATATCATACGATTCGGCTTGTTGCGAGGATGCATATAGTTTAAATCGTTTTGGTCTATCTTTACTTGTTCAGATGTAATGACCGAAAAACTTAATTTTTATGTTATCCCTATTACGGCATGTTCTGACCTCTAGTGACCTTAAATGTGACCTGACAAAAAAATGGTAAAATAATTTCGATGGTGAAATTAGATGGGCTACCTAACGCCGTTTACCGTTTTTCGCTACCTAGCGTGGTTCTCGAGATCTTGGGGGGCGAGTACCCCCTCCGTCAAAGCGAAGGTGGCTCAGACCCCCGTCAATGCGCGTGTTAAGAGAACCAGCTGTATTATGAAGACTACTTTCAAAAAACCTTACAGCTTCCTTAAACGCATGGAACCAAGTTGCACTTTCTAATATGAACTAATACTGGGCGACTGTGCACCCCACATCCCGAAACAGAAATCCACACCCCATCCCTCAAGGTGATTTCAAAGTTTCCTTAGCGGTGTAATATTTAACTGGGATCTAAACATATAGTGTATGAAACATAATGGTGAATCATAACTATGTTTGATAAAATAATGTTATGAACGAGAGTGACAGTGAATGATATAGCCCCAGCCATTTAAGGCTTCCTGTCCAGTGAGAACAAAATCTAGCGCTATGGATGCCAATGACCAAAGTAGCTGCAGCATCTAAAAGCTATCATGCTTATGATGATGAGGTTCCTGTCCACTTTAAGGTCAGCGACACAACGTTTTCTTAATTGTACGAAATAGACTGTGGTCTGAACCGTTCAAGCTGTTCCAGAAATAATATTTATCCATGTATGCTCCGCTGAAAGTTGTGCCAATAAATCTGAGTTAAAGATTTTTATGAGCCGTCATGATATAACCAGGGCAGGATAATAGACACGAACGGCCTTTTATTTGAAACAAAGACCCCAAACCGCTCAATACACAGAACCTTGTTATGCCTTACTTGTATCTGAGGTGCTGTATTTTTCGTTATTAAGTGTTTCATAAATCTGAACATTTAACCCCTGAAAGTATCTTAACCAAATAACTGTAATTGCAAAAATATATGCACAAACTCAAAAAGCACTAACGTTGATCCCTACCATCTTTTAGGATATTTGGGAAGAAAATCATACAACATATGTTTCTTTGTAGTGTGATTATATATATATATATATATATATATATATATATATATATATAGCATATTGCCATTTTTGGTGCTCTTATTTCATTGTCCTCCCTTTTTTACATTGTTTAAATTACGTTTGATAGGGAAAGAAGTTTACAAAGCACGCAAACGTTTCTGGAACACCCGGTGAACAGAGAGTATAACTTGTGTGAGGGTTTAAGTAGATTCTAGATCAATCATGTAGCCAAAATTAGCCTTGTCCAAAGGCTTGAAAGGGAATTCCTGAGAGTTCATGAATTTTTTGGCGCAGGTGGGGGTCAAGATAGAAGTAATAATGAACCAGTATTTCAAATTTTAGGTTATGCCATCCTGGAGTTTTAATTTTTACTTGATAAGTGGTTTAGTTTAGTTTAGTTTATTGGCCAATCATTAACGGGCACGAACCATCCCAATGATAGATGAAGTCATGGTGATAAAACAGTCGTGTCAAATATCAATGTCAGTGGATACAACATAAAAGAATAAAAAAACATAGTAAAACGGATAAAAATGGCTGCTCAATCGCAGTTAGCCACATAAAGGATCATGCGTGCTCGAAATTGAGCAGCTGTGGTGTTCCACACATCAACATCTCTGCACTTGTCTAAGAACACATTGCAGATCCTCGGTAATCTACAAAACAAACCCGACATAACAGTGCTAACTCTCGCGTGGGGCACATGAAAGAGAACCCTGTTACGCAGGGCTCGGGAAGGAGCTGCTAGCAGAAAGCATTCTAACAGAAAAGACGCGTCAATTCTACGGTTATGAAGATTCCGTAGGAACAAAAGATAATGTTGCATCCTCCTTCCAGCTAATGAAGTTAGGCCAAGATGCCGAAGGAGGTCTTTGCATTCAAAAGAAATGTTATTAATGCCACAGCGTCCGCAAAGCCAGATAAGAAAGTTGTGTTGGACTTTTTCTATTCGTTTTAGGTGAGTCTGTACAGCTCCTCCCCAAGCCATACAGCCATTTTCTATTATAGAACAAACGTATGCAAAGTAATCGTCGATAACCAGTTTTGTATCGAGGTGAAGAAGTGGCTTGCCGTGTTTTCCCGTTTGGAGTGACCTGATGAGAAATCCCATGGCCCCTATTCGATTTTGAAATAATTTCCTCTATGTGATAGGAAGGTAAGTTTCGAGTCCAGGTAAAAAGATATTCCTGCAACCTGCTTCTCAGTTTTTTATCACCATTTAATCTTAATACTAGGAATAGTAGGCACTCAGACTGTCAACTCATGATATGGTATTAACCGACAGAAACGTAACAGAAGAGGCGCTGCTTATCGATATCAGACAGTAGGTAATATGTCGACCTTACTTTTGGTGGAAATCTACACCCTTGTAGCTCGTTTTGAAAATATTCTTAACATTGCACTCTTTTAGAGTGGGAGGGGGAGGGTGAGACAAACTGCTCCAGCATGAAGACAAATGACATCGAACATTTTCCCCGTTCTCTCTACCCTAGCTTCATGGACTCGAAAGTTATAAGCTCATTTTTGCCTTTGCATTTGCAAGCTGGTGCAGTCTGGATTTCTTGTTAAATTTGACGTGTGCAGTGTCACCACGGTTTGAAACGAGGGGAGGGTTCAGCAATGCTTTCGCTCACTAACCACAAATAACCACGCTAAAACTGAGACCTCATCTGTTTTGAGGTTGTTACTGAGTTGTGCTTCTGTGCTTATGATATTTTTTCCACAGCAGAGTATGTGAGCCGTAGAACGTCCAGAACTCGACCACTGGTGGCAGAACTGGGAGAAGGGAGGGGCACCGGGGCACTGTGGCCCCCTTAAATCAGAAATTTTAATACTAACCCTATGGCGTTGACAGGAAAAAATGGGCTGAAAAGCCCACGGTGCCCCCTTAAATTCGGACGTTCCGCCGTCACTGAACTCGACGTAAAATATTATTTTTGGCATAGGTTTTCTTGCTGCTCCGTAAGAACCCACAAAGCTAGGGTAGGATTTTATAATTCAATTCAAAGGATATATTGTGGTTCAGAGCTCGTTAGATATAATTATGTATTGAACTAGAGCAAATACAACCGAATCACATGAAGTGTAACCACAATTAATGAAATATTTTGTTTCACACAAACACTTTCATTTGCCCAAGTACGCCTCAAACAAAACGACAAAAAATGTGTTGGAATACTTTCTTTGACATAGAAATAGCTTCCATCTTAGCGTTGACTCGGTGCCGACAACGGCGTGAACAGGCCGTCCGACTCTGTTCCAGTGGTGTAATCGGTGGCGACACTGACGCCGGCCGTCGACTCTGTTCTAGTGGTGTAATCGGTGGCGATGCTGACGCCGAGGCCGTCCGACTCTGTTCCAGTGGCGTAATCGGTGGTGATGCTGAGGCCGTCGGACTCTGTTCCAGTGGTGTAATCGGTAGCGATGCTGAGGCCGTCGACTCTGTTCCAGTGGTGTAATCGGTGGTGATGCTGACGCCGAGGCCGTCGACTCTGTTCCAGTGGTGTAATCGGTGGTGATGCTGAGGCCGTCGACTCTGTTCCAGTGGTGTAATCGGTGGTGATGCTGAGGCCGTCGGCTCTGTTCCAGTGGTGTAATCGGTGGCGATGCTGAGGCCGTCCGACTCTGTTCCAGTGGTGTAATCGGTGGTGATGCTGACGCCGAGGCCGTCCGACTCTGTTCCAGTGGTGTAATCGGTGGTGATGCTGACGCCGAGGCCGTCGACACTGTTCCAGTGGTGTAATCGCTAGTGACGCTGACGCCGAGGCTCTGTTCCAGTGGTGTAATCGCTAGTGATGCTGACGCCGAGGCTCTGTTCCAGTGGTGTAATCGCTAGTGATGCTGACGCCGAGGCCCTCGACTCTGTTCCAGTGGTGTAATCGGTGGCGACGCTGACGCCGAGGCCGTCGACTCTGTTCCAGTGGTGTAATCGGTGGTGATGCTGACGCCGAGGCCGTCCGGCTCTGTTCCAGTGGTGTAATCGGTGGTGATGCTGACGCTGAGGCTCTGTTCCAGTGGTGTAATCGGTGGCGATGCTGACGCCGAGGCCGTCCGGCTCTGTTCCAGTGGTGTGATCGGTGGTGATGCTGACGCCGAGGCCGTCCGACTCTGTTCTAGTGGTGTAATCGGTGGTGATGCTGACACCAAGGCTCTGTTCCAGTGGTGTAATCGGTGGTGATGATGACGCCGAGGCCGTCCGGCTCTGTTCCAGTGGTGTAATCGGTGGTGATGCTGACACCGAGGCTCTGTTCCAGTGGTGTAATCGGTGGCGACGCTGACGCCGAGGTCGTCCAGGCTCTGGGTGGTCCAGGGGTCACTCCCGGCGTGAGGAACTGTGGTCGGACCAATTATACAGCTACCGTCACTCCCTCGCCCGCTCTGTCCGCGTTCCTCCCCTCCTCTCTTTCTCTCTACCTCTCCAGCGTCCTTATCTTTCAATCTCTATCTCGTTCTCTCCCTCTCTCTCCCCCTCTATCTCTCTCCCTCTCTCTCTCTCCCCTCTCACAGTGATCCAGCTCGCCGCAGCGTGGCTCACTCGAAGCCGGCGATCAATAATTCAACAGGGTCAGTATACCGGTAAAAAGGCTTCCTTGATAAACCGGCGTCTAAATACACGGCCACGCTTCCATACGGGAGGAGCAGACGAAAAAGTCAACCAGCTTATCATTTGGCACTCACGGCAGTCTGCAAAAAAACCATCAAGAGGGGCCGTTTAAATTCAGACTCATGAAATCATTGTCGTGTGTGTGAGGATGCTTAGCCTTTCGATGAAATGCTAGATTTTTTCTCTGCGGTTGCAAAGCGGTTGCAAAATGTTGGTGGAGCCCCAGAATTCATCGCCGCTAATTTTTGGTCGTTGGTCGTTGGAAAATCCAAGGCGTAAATTCTGGAAACAAATGAAGGCGCCACTTTTTCTGCGCGATACCTTGGCTAAATGACAGGACACAGTAATTTCACCAGGTTTTGTTGCCCAACAAATCCAATGTTTGCAATACAAATAATTTTTCAAGGATGCCGCATAGGTAGGATTGTTTTTGCTCGATTTGATTTAGTCACTCAATAGAGAGAATATTTTTAGCTTGGTGTATTGTCGACTAGTTTATAGTTCTTCACATTCGATGATCGGAAAACCAGCTTGCTTTCATCCACGTCTTTCTCGACGTCATCACACCACAATAGTCACTCACAATCACACTGTCACAGTAGTCAGTCACAGTCATAACTTCGCAAGGCACCCATGACCACACTTTCAACATTCACTCGCAGTGATAAAGTCAAAACAGTCACTGAAATCACACTGCCACAACAGTCACTCACAGTCATAACGTCACAACAGTCACTCTTAACCACACCGTTATCACCGTCACTTACAGTTACAACATGACAACCAACCGTCAGTCATAATCACACCGTTGCAACAGTCACTCATAGCCACGTCGCCAATAACAGTCAATAATAATCACACCACTCACATAAAAAGTGGACACGATAAAGTTCCATTACGTATGGATGATAGAAACTTTTCCGACTCGGCTGGTACATGACAATAGTGGCTTGTTGATGACATGCTATGTCAATCATAAGTGTCGCCACCGGCAAAAAGTGGGGGAAGCCAAACTTCAACCTGATGCTGACAAAAAAACTTTCAACATCAAGACCAAAAACTGTTCGAATTTGGGCTCCTCGTTGCCTTCCGCAGCGGCTGGATATAAGAATGTCCGGCTTTCTCTCCTTTTGACTGAGACGAAATTTTGAGCAGGCCCACCCCTTTCCGACGCGTATGATGTCAATGAAGCAAAACTGTACCTAGGTCGATAATGAATTTACAAAAATCGAACTAGGTTTTCCATAAAAATAACGGTAGATCACTAGCCCGAGCGATTCCCGACAGTGCCACCGGTCCACCCTTCCAAAATAATTTTCATCATGCCGCAGCAGTATCAAACTATTATCTATTTGGTCGAGGAGACGTTTTTCCAGGTAGCTGGAATTTCTCAACCAGGCTGAAAGAGTATTGATAGTGACGGGTTCCATGAACCTGGAAAAATTACAAAAACAAGTATAGGGGAGGATCTGAGACAGTGACAGGTATAGAGTAAATGGAAATAGTTGAGAATCTGAAAAGCGACACACAATACCCGACTGCCCGAAGGGCATCAACCGAGAACGTCTAACCATAGCTCACTCTTCTGCATGCTTACGGTCATACAACATAACTAATTTAGAAATTTTATCCAGCACAAGGCAAAGAAAATGAAACTTTATAAGGGGTGTATAATGGGGAAATCTTAAACAGGTGAAAAACTGTTAATTTGTACCATACCAGGAACAAGTAAATCTATCTTAGTGTCATTGCCGAAATATTCCACACCGGCTTCAGGTTCTCTCAGCAGAACAAGTCTGAGCTACTCTGGCCCGCTCCAGGACCGGTGCTGGTCAGAGCCGTGGTTGGTGCGGTGAGGCTGTGGCGTCGGAGCATCAGGACGAGTGTCAAGAGCGCACTCCAGCCCGCCCCCTGTCGCCGCCGGCACGGTGGGAGACGCCGTCCAGCCCGGCGCCGCCGTGGGAGGAGGCCCCGCTGCCGCGCTCTCCGCTCTCCGCTTTTGTCGGCTGTCATTGTTCTTGGCCTGCTGGCATTGTCCGTGCCGACTCACAGAAGACAGTCACGAGATTGATGACTGCTTATTTCTTACCAACGCATAACAATAGATTCCTCAAGTACGGCCCACTGGCGGCGGCCGGCCGGCCGCCAGCCAATGAGCGGCCGCCGTCCGGTCGTGTCGTCTCGATCAGCCAATCAGCGCCAGAGAGCGCCACCAGTCGGCAGCGGGCCTGCCTCACATTTCTGTTTATGACTTTTGTGGCGCTGCGAGATGTAATTCGACTGGCGATTGTGAGTGAGGGAGACGTGTCGAGTCGGCGGGCGTCGATCGCTGCGGACGCCCTCACTGGTCGCCGTCGCCGCCGCCGCTCAGTGTTGGGACAGACGACGGTGGGGCGTGAACTGACTGACTGTAGCAGTGGTGCAGCAACACGGTGGACACGCTCGCGATCTCCGCTGCAGGTATGGAGCCAGCTGAAAACGGCGACCGGTCTCCGCCGGCAGGTTCAGCCGGCTCGTCACCGCCCACCTCTCCCTCCAGACTGGCGGGTGGACATGCCGGCACCAGCCCCCTGTCTCGCCTGCCCGACTCACCACCGCCTCACTTCCAGTCTCCACCGCGATCCCTGCCGTACCCGTTTTTCGGCAAGCCGGGGGCATGCTCGGTCAGAGTATGATGTCTGAGTACGGTGGCCTGCCCCCGCCTCCTCCTCAGGAGCGACCCTCCTACAACTCACCTCCTCCGCTTCCCACCAACGACCCCAGCGCCAACGAGTGCAAACTGGTCGACTACCGCGCCCAGAAGGTGGCAGCCTTCATCATCAACGGCGAGACGATGCTGTGCCTGCCGCAGGCGTTTGAGCTGTTCCTGAAGCACTTGGTGGGAGGCCTGCACACGGTGTACACCAAGCTGAAGCGACTGGACATTGTGCCGGTGGTTTGTAACGTGGAGCAAGTTCGCATTCTCAGAGGTCTGGGAGCCATTCAGCCGGGCGTCAACCGCTGTAAGCTCCTCTCCATGAAAGAGTTCGACGTGCTCTACAAGGACTGCACCACAGCAAGGTGAGGTATCCAACGGCCGGGTTGCTGTTGGGGTCGGGGACGAAAAAATAGGCAGTGAGATAATTGGCTGTGTAACTGGCTTCTTGGGATAATATGGTGATATATTACAGGTATTGAAATTATTTTATGCTGAATTTTCTACTTGATCTGACATCCCTTAGACCAGAACTATGAGAAAGTTTATCAAAGTTTAGCATCAAATTACAGGCACCTTCAAATTATGATGCCAATAGCAAACTTGAGCAGGGAATTGTTAGGCCTACACTGCCTCCCTGAACCCTGAGGTAACTGAAAGAGAAGGTTTGGAAGTTAAAGTGATGCAAGGGCATCTGAATGTGTTCCTAGTACGGTGGGCTAGTCCGTGTGGCATTGTGCGCTTTGTGTAGTAGCTTTCACGGGGGCTCAAAAGGAGACAGGTTATGATTTATGAGTTACCCCGGCTATTGTTCCCTTTCATCAGCGATTCACCAAAGGAAAAGATTAGCCTTTGAAGAGTCCGAACCATAACCACCGAACATCGCATCGAAAGCTGTCTTCCATTTCACTTTAAACTGTGAACGCATTCTTGTGTGCCTGAGGGCTCATATTGCTTACATTAGCCCACGTAAGACGCAACACCAGAAGCTTAAGCCGTAACACCTCCATACAAAATGAGTCCATGTCTAGGAAAACTACTCCTAAAAGTGGAATTCAATACAGTTCTCGTAATTTATAAGCTCCTGTTATGCCGGGACAGAAAGGTTTAACAGAAATCCTTGTTTTCTGTTAAACCTGAGTGGACAAACTTCAAGTTTCATGGAAATGTCGTTTAGTGCAGTGACTATTTCATCGTTCTAGAAACATTTTGACAAATCTATAGCAATATCTTCAAAACGACATAATGCTTCGTTTATCTGGCATCACGTTTGACAAAGGCAGGCATCAAAGCGGAGGCTCCATTTGCAGTCCTGATTGGATTGCGGCACTTGCTGTCGCGCCACAAAAATTCTCGCCGTGCGGTCTCCATTACCGCAGCCTGTGTAACGCCCAACGATCGGCAATCCCACCTAATCGACTTAGCCTGGCTCCACTTCCCCGTTAAGTACCGTCGTCGCCAACTCCCCTCTTGCTCGCTCAAAGCCGAACTAATGCCCGACCGCCGAATGGTATCAAGAATGCGGCGGGCGGCGGCCGCCCCACGCACCGGGGCTGACTCCGGCCTGTCCGGCCCGGTGAGACAGACGGCACGTCTGTGCCTAATCACGGGGTGGCCAAGGGGGAGAGCCTGCCTCCCAACGTCTGAGAGCTGGCAGCGGAATGGTTGTGTTTGTCGGCGCGCCGCCGCCCCGCCTGCTACAGCCGACCAAACATTTAATCACCACCCACCGCAAATCGAATGCGGCCGCCATGGATTCCCGTAAAAACAAAACCCCTAATTTACCGGCCTGTCGACAATTACACAGTCAGGCGGTGCCACTTTTTCTGCGCGCCATCCCGACCCGGCTAACAGTCGTAAAGAAACCCGTGACAACCGTAAAAAGCCGTGTAACAATGGTAAGAATGCGTGGCTCGTGTGGCGCCGCCCCGGCCCGCTGTGCCGGGGCACTCGGTGGTCGCTCGGCGGACACTCGGTAAAACCGGCCCCGCGCGCGCTCCCCTGCCCCATCCCGCCGCCGCCGCTAACGTCGCGGTGCCGCCGCCGCCGTCAGCACACTTGTTGCGTGCGACAGGCGGCGATCTGCGACTGTGTCGGTGCCGATTGGATCGGGTATCCACCTCTGGCTCGCGTCGAAGACGACGGGAGCAGTCGGGCGGCCGCTGCGATAGGCCGATCACACACCGGAAATGAGGGACTCGCGACTTATGTGCTGCGTGTGGCGAAAAGTCACTTTAAACGGGTTTTATTGGGTGTTCGTCTCTGTTTGTCCCTTTCAGTGGCAGTGAGGATCAAAATAACGCGGAAATGATAGGAGGCATCGATTCTTATTGACATATCAGATCTAAATAATCACTCTAAAATATCCAAAAACAAGCTCAGGTGAGTTTCATCCAAGAGGAAATATATCAAAAGGCAATTTAAATTCATGAAGAAAAATGTAATGCATCAGCGCCAAAAAAAGCCAAGCCATACCCCGACCCCCAGTTGAGTGGAGCATTTGGGAGACCTTTATCAGACCCAGGTGTGCTGGCCCCGACCGCTCACCTTATCAACGGGCCTGCTTGTCAACCCGGCCAGATGCAATTAATTGCCAGTGTAAAAACGCTACCTGCTGATAAACGTGTGCTTGATTGCACTATTATTTATGATATTATAAAGTATCAACGAACAAGCAGCTGGGCCTACATTTCCCTAAGTGAACATGAACAGCTCTGCAATTTAGCTCCCCTAACGTGCAATTGCACGTAAGATTATACGTCAAACTAGACACACAGATAGCCATCGGTAGCCCATTGTTAATGATCTTATCACCTCGCATACTGTCCTAAATAGGGGTGGCCCTCCGCGAAGACGGTGAGGCAATACCGACCCGCCGGTGCAGAGGGGCTGACCTTGTCTGATCGGCGCACCGTTATTTCCCGTTCTTGAGACCGCTTGCCACCTGTCCCCTCGCTGCTACCACGTGCTCGAGCGCGACTTACTGTCGCCTCCCCGACTACCGCCCCGACCGGGTCACGCCCCCCCGCCGCTGACACAGCGGGCGGTGTCGCTACAGTCTGGGCACGGGGTATGTCTCAGGCACGTGCGCTATGCCCTTTACCTGGGGCTATCCATCACCTGGTGACTAACTGTCGGCTACCCTGTCGCCGCGCCTGCCGTCCCTGTCCCGCTGGGGTGGAGTCCCGGCCCGGCGGGACTCCGCAGGGGACGTCACGCGGCGCCCCGCTCCCGGGCGGACACCCCCGACCGACTCTCAGCTCACTGTTGATTTCTAGTAGAGCTGTTATTGTCGGGATGCACGCTGGTTTACGGCGCTGCCGCTAAAACATTGAATTCAACACCCGGCAGAGCGGGCCCAGGCGAGAATAAATTACGGCCGCGCGGTGCTGCTCGGCGGAGCCCCGCTGTTAGGTCGGTACCCACCGTCTCTGAAGAAGCCGACCCCGGTCGGAAATCAGAATGTTAATCTAAAAGCAGTTACGGAAGGCTGTATAAAACAGACCAGAGGAGTGGCCAGAGCATCTCGACATGTGGAAGCCAGTGATGGTAGGAAGGAATGGTTGAAGGCACATGAGAGGACAAAAGTGTAACTCCTGGGGAAGAAACTGATGCATGCCTTTTACATGTTTAGCTGATTTTGCTGTTGTTTTACTGTATTCACAGATGTGTGGTTTGGGGTTGATAAACATTATAGTTCATCTAATTCTCCGCAAGATAACTAGACTTGATAATAATTTCTGGGGCTTAACGACTCATCAGCTGCTGAGGTCATATGGCTTCGGAGCGGGAAGGGGAATGAGCTAGACTTGAGCTAGGGCAGGGCGCCAAATCCTGCTGCTGGGTGGGCTTGAACCCGCGACACCTTACATTTACATAATGTCATAGGTCGAGCCAAAAGCATGCGTTAACAGACTGCGTCACCCAAACCCAATGACTAGGCATACATTTATCAGTAGTATTTTAGCAATCTTTGTACTCGTCACTTTGATCATTCTTCACTTTCATCAGTTCAAAACAAGAAACCGGAACATTTCGCTTTATTCTACTTTTTGCTAGTGTTTGATTTTGTCTACATCTGCATGGTTTGGAGTGGACAAACATTATGGTTCATCAAATTCTGCTGCTTCCATCTCCCAAAGCAGCGTGCCTGACTGAGATGTTGCCTAGCAACCAACATGAGTTTGAAACTTCGTACAATGTGGAGCTTCATGTTTACGCGCTATTACAAGCTTAAAAATATTACCAACAGCTTACGAAAAAGAAGGCTCTTGTCTAGGTTAGTTGCCCCGGTTTAGGCTTTAAGCGAATATGGCAAATGTCTCATAAAGTGCACATCAGAAAAGACCACTTCTTACCCTATTGAACATGCACTGAAAAGTGCACACACTTAACAAAGAGCCAATGTTGCTAATTCTTGCTAGTACCTATGTACAATTTTGAAACTTATAAGAACTTAGATCTTTGGAACCAAATAACATTTATAACATAATATGACAAATAACATTTATAACCAAATAACATAAAGCTTACTACCATTATTTTTGGAGAAACAAAAACGTTGTATATCCAATTATTCACTTTTTAGAACTCTGGTTGTGCTGAATTACATTATTTTAACTTAGTTTTAATGGAAACAAACAAACCAATACTGATTGGCGCGCAACTCGTGATGTAAGCTATTATTCACTTCGTATCTTAATAAAACATTAACTTAACTCTCTCTCTTCCTCTCTCCTCTCTTTTCCTGCTGTTATTGTGCCATTCTCTTTGAACACTCACGCACGGAAAATCCAGAACACTCTAGGAATTTCGATAAATGTCGAAGCAACTGATTCAATTTTGAAACATTACTTAAACCAGTCAATTTGTTTTAGAAATAAACAGTGAGTATACGTAGCTCCTGTTCAAACTTTTAGCGAATGATCTGGATGGCGTCTTTGTCAAATAATTTTCCATAAGATGATATTAGATCTACCAGTTCATTTGGTGTCCTTGGACAGTATTATCAGGACAGGGGTGTTGCCACCAAGTGGGACTAGAGGGAGGGCTGACCCTCACTTTTGATCGGTGTTATCGTCCAAAATGTTTATTTTGGTACGAAAATATTTATTACTTTAATTTTGATAGGACTGCACTGTTGCTGCAATACACAATTATGTGTTGCAATGTAACATAGGGAACGGCAAAGGTTTACATGATCTATGCAGCTACACCCACGCATATAACTATATTTAATGATACTGCAAACAACACATCTCTCGCAATATATTATAATCTATTGCGAGAGATGTGTTGTTTGCAGTATCATTCAACGAATGTATAAGAATTGTTCTGCGGGGGCGAGCTGTAATTTTACTTAAAAATTGATGCACATTTTTGCTAACATTTAAATCGGCCCAAAATTCAAAACAGTAGGCACCTGGGATTTATTGTAGTTGAGAATCAGCTATTCTCAAGAGTCTGGTACCACATTTTTCAAATCCTCTGCGTCTAGGATTGCTTTTGAGATCGTGTACAGACATTTCATCCAATCACCCGTCTTTCATACAATTCAAACTAGTGTATGTCTTACGTTCTAGGACTAACTTGTATTTATTTGCAGAATTCTTGGAATTTCAACTCAATATCTTATTTTCAATCTGTGTTTTGATATTTTGTCGCAGAGCCCTTGTTGCGATGGATATTTCTAGTTCACTAAATCACAAATTGATAAGTTTTCTCTAGATTCTAAATGGTGCCGCTAGATGCCAGAAACATATTACTTTGACAGTGATTTTCCTTACCAGAAGAAATGCACAGGCCAGTCAATTGTAACCTTTCCCATGTAATAATGTGTTTTATCTCGATTTGTGCCGATGAAAATGGTCGTCAAAATTTAAAACCACAAGAAGCATAGAAAGGTCTAAAGTTGTTAACCAGCTCAAATTAGCTGGCCCTGGAGGCACATACCTTAGATTCTTGTTTTCGCCTGGAGTCGTTATATGGCTTTCAAGTCTTGTTGCAATGCATGAGTTACCTACAGTTCTTGTTCTTGAGACACAGGCCAGTCACTGACGTTGAAACAGGGACGATACAAATCAGTTTCTTTTTATGTCTTCAAGACAAGCGCCCTAGAACTCATCCTAAGCCATAAGGGACGTTATCTTCGGGGGACTCCTTCGGACACCTAGAGGCGAAGGGGAAGAAATCTTCCCTCCCCTGGTTTTTCAACACATCTTCCCTCCCCCTGGTTTTTCAACACATCTTCCCTCCCCTGGTTTTTCAACACATCTTCCCTCCCCTGGTTTTTCAACACATCTTAATCTGGAAAGAGTTACAGTAGTGGTGTAGTTCAAGTCTTCGGCTGGATATCTTAAACATATTTGGGCTGTTAGGTTTGAAAATCAGCCCAAATTTTAAACATTTAACATCTTACACAAATTTCGGGCCATAGGTGGTTAGCCAGCTCAGTACTAAGTCCTCTTAAATTTGGAAATCCCAAAACTGTACCTAAGATGGAAATTTTTTACGGAATGAAGTTAAGAAATTTCCCTATCCAGCTCCCTGGTAATATAACCCAACAATTGGCAGCTCCTGGGATCTGTTAAGCTACTTTCAGGCACGTCTTTGCCTGGGTTTTCCGAAACCAGTTGTCAAACAGCTTCTAATCACCTTCCATCCAGCGGTGAATACAAGTGGGGCTACAGGGCCCAAGGCCCCGATATGTCAGTATCTATAGTACCTGTATAGCCGGAGGCTCCTCCGAGGCAATGACGAGGGAGGTTCAAACCCCCTGCCCCTCTCCGAATTGAAGTCCTGGATCCATCACTGCCTTCCTCCACTTGAAATAAGTGCGCGGTGCGCTTCCGCCTCGCGCGATAGGCGGGGTCCTTGTGCCCCGCGTTACAGCAGTAGCCCTTCCACCTCGCGTTGTAGCCGGGATCAC
Organism: Lepas anatifera; assembly: GCA_034440635.1. Taxonomy (NCBI): domain Eukaryota; kingdom Metazoa; phylum Arthropoda; class Thecostraca; family Lepadidae; genus Lepas; species Lepas anatifera. The sequence goes on along the minus strand of JAOTON010000708.1, from coordinate 740,984 downwards.
TTACTATGCATCATAACCGAGACCCTTCTACTTTGTTTTATATCAGGAGCCCTTTGCGGGGAAAGCTTAAGAGGCGCTCATACAAGCAAACTAATCTTGAAAGAAACACTTTCGTCTAGTGAAATATATCACTTCATCTTTTTCATATTTATTTAAAACATATTAAGCACGATAATTATACAAATATGTTATTCGGAAAGTATCAGATAGCCCATCAGCAGAATTTAACACATCAAAGGCCCACTTTCTCCTTGAATCAAACATTCATTTTTGGAACAATTTCATTTCGCACCTTACACGTATAGTTATTTTATGTACGTTAGACTTCAATCTGAAACATATATTTTCAATTCGTTACGCAACGCCAAATGAGCAGCAAACTAAAACCTGGCACATACCTAAAAGGAAGTAAGCAAACGCATTCGCACAAAGTAATGAGCTACTGGAGCCTTATGCAGAGTTCATACCCAGTCGACCCTTCCTTCGTGGCTAATTGATCCTCCATTTATCTCAATCGCTCAGATCCCGGCTCAGAAAAAAAGAGCTTTCAAGGGTATGAAGCGTAATAGGAATGACCAGACCATCCAAAATTTTGAGGAAACGCGGCGATCATTCAAAACTTTGTCATCTCACAAATATTTTAAGCATTTGCAGGGCATGATCGGAAACTTTAAAACAAATCCAAAACGTTTTTGGTCGTACCTACAGTGCATCAGGGGGAATAAGGGACGAATTGCATCACTGTTAGATGGAACACACGAAATCTATGATGACATTCAAAACGCCAACCTGCTTAACAATACCTTCGCGAGAAAATTTACCCCACCTGATGTTGCTGATTACCCCACTGTCACAGAGTATAACTTGCCGTCTCTGGACAGATTTGAAATATCAGAGGGAATAGTTCGAGCTGTCTTGGATGATTTGCAGGTGCACAAGGCCTGCGGACCTGACGATATCAGTGCTAGAGTCGTCAAGGAATTGCGTAACGAGCTGGTGCTCCCTCTCTGCATCCTATTTAGGAAATCAATAGAAGAGGGGATATTCCCGGGCAGATGGGCGGAGGCCAACAAGTGTCTCTCTGCTTCCGCTATTCGGCAAAATTTTGGAGAGATGCGTATATCAGACCCTTCTCACTCATGTTCAACCAGTCCTGTCTGAATATCAGCACGGATTTGTCCCGCGCCGCTCATGTGACTCTAATTTGGCAACTCTTCTAAAAACGGCGTGGGACTCTATCTCTTCCGGCCATCAAACTGACATAATCTACACTGACTACTCTGCGGCCTTTCAGAGCGTGAATCATAAACTCTTACTCTATAAGCTTCAAAAATCTTATAACGTGTCTGGAAAAGCGCTGTCCTGGCTTAAATCATTCCTTTGCTCGAGAAAACAACGGGTTGTCGTAAACGGAAAGTGCTCTCATTGGACGGATGTACGCTCTGGAACACCGGAAGGCAGTCAAATATCTCCTTTGCTCTTTGCCTTGTTCATTAATGATCTGCCAAACGAAATTCAAACAAATTCTTTGCTATTTGCTGACGATGTGAAGCTTTACCACCAAATTCATACTCCCGAAGACTCAGAACTGCTCCAGGCTGATCTAGATAGATCGGCTAAGTGGTCTGAATCCTGAAAGCTAAATCTGAATCCCTCAAAATGTCATTCGTTTAGAATCACTTTGAAAAGGAACCCCATCCCGGCAATCTACAAAATTCGAAACACACCTCTGGAGCACATGGACAAAGTTCGCGACCTCGGCATTTGGTTAGATTCCAAATTGAACTTTTCAGAGCATATAAACATCATCGTCAGCAAGGCAAACAAGATGTTGGGTCTGTTAATGCGCTCTCTTCAGACTGGCCGAGGTGGTGGAAGACTTAAGGAAGGACCAATTTTGGCTGCATATTTTGGCAATGTTCGATCAATTCTGGAATATGGATGTGTCATCTGGGGCGGAGCTGCAAGATGTCATTTGGACAGATTAGACAGGGTCCAACATAAATTTTTGATTTGGCTCGCATCCAACATTCACACATCTCGACCATCTCAGTTCTTGTCATACCATGATCTCTTAAAGCTCTTCAAAATTAGCAGTCTGTCCCAGAGGAGACTCCAGTACGACATTTGCTTCGTACTCAAAATCATAACCGGAAAGGTGGACTCCGCCTGTCTGCTCGGGAGCTTCCCACTCCATGTACCTCAGCGGCGAACCAGGGGGATGCAAAGCCACCTTTACATATTTCCCTGCCTCGTGTGGAGACCGTCAAAAGAGGCTTATTTCGCAGGGCAGCGATTGCTTTTAATGGCCATCTTGGACGCTGTCCCGATGCAGACCCCTACGCTTCGACCTTTAGTAGTTTTAGAGCCAGGGTGAGGAAATATGTTAAAGCTCATCCATTTTAGGCTTCTTATCTTATTTTATGCCGTTTTTCATGTCTTAATGTATTGCAGTGTTTCTGATGTATTTTCATTTGCTTCATATTCATAGCTTCGTGTATATTTTATATCGAGTGTTTTATATTACTGTTGCAGGAATAGGTTGCATTACATTGTTACACGGTTGCATTGTAAATATTCATTGGTGTGCTGTTTTATTGCTTGACTTCAGCTGATTGGGTTTCCACATACCTGTTGCTGATAAGCCTGAATAAATGAAATGAAAATGAAATGAAAACAGAAACGTATGGCTTAGTGTGGCTTTTAAAACCTACAGCGGTTCTGCCAGGTCAGATCCGTTAGAATAAAAGTTTATCTTAAGATCTAGTATGTGTCGTGTATTGGTCAAAAAGTTCACGGGAGCATATCAGGTCGACTGCGCTTGCGTCGTGCAAGTGGATGAAGGTAGCCCAATTTTGTTTGACATTCTCTGTGTAAAGAAAGAAGATCGTGAATTTCCGTTCCAAGAAACAGCGGCATCATTCGTCATTTCTGTTGAAAATCTGGACTTTTGGTGGAAAAACTGACTAGGTAGTATGCCATTATTCTTGCTGTTGGCGTATACCCGGTTGTTCGTAGCGCTGATCGGCACCTCAATGGTAAACACCTTATTTCCGTGAAGGCCAACTTCCCTGCGTTTTCTGAGCGATTCTTCTTGTAAAGGCTGTCCGGGCGGGACCTCCTCTTTATACAGACATCTTGAGACCTGGGTGTAAGTACCAGTCGCTTGAGGGCCTCCAATTTTTTTACTTCATATATTAGATCTCAACAATCATATTGCCTTCGCCATCTCTTGCTGGCTAGAGTGCGTGCCGAGGTTATGTTCCTGGGAACATACCAGCTCCTTAACTTTAAGGTATCACTCTCGATAGAACCGTTTTCTTTCAACAACTTCCAACACGCCTGACACATGAGCCAGTGGCCTCAACTTTTTGAGTGATACAACATTTGGAGACTTTGCTTAAGCTCAAATTGGGATTCCCTTTGACTAGAGCAGCGCCCCGCCACCATTTCTGCTGAAAGCAGGTCTTGGCGTAAAGTGCATCTAGTTTGAGGTGCTATGGCAAAGTTATTGCGTGAACGGTGATTATAGATTTCTAAAATTATTTGTTGCATGATATTCTTTTTCCGCGTGCATTTCCAGTGTTTACACTCGTCATTCATTGACAAAGCTTAGAGACTTGAGAAAGATCAAAGATGGGACGGTTCACTTGAGTAAGCCCAGTTTGTTTCTGAAGATATTTCTAAACTTTGAATATTTGACATTTAAGTTGAATTCAACAAGATCAACTGTAAGCAAATCTAAGCCAAATTCAATACAAGGGTGGTGAGGAAAACGCCGGTATTTTTGGGCGATTTGTTTTAACGGCTATTTGGCAAATTCATCGCTTATACAGGATGGTGAGACAGATAGGTAAACAGGTGCTTACAATGGGATTCTTGTAATGCAGGCCATCTTCAACACGTTGAAAATGCGTTGAAAAATGCAGGCCATCTCCAAAAACTGGAACAAATTAGTCATACTATGCTCGGAAAAAAGAAAAAAACAAGAAAGATTAACAATAGAAGCGGCCTTTATAAACACAACATCAACGATCAACGGGAATATGGGGAAAATTAAACTATGTGATACTGTAGCGAAAATAAAAATTGAACAGTGTGTTAGATAATTACAGTGTATTGTGAAATGTTTCTGACTGTTTTGTAAACTGTTTTACGACGGGAGGTTTTCATGAAGTGTTTTCATGCTCGAACTATACCTAGTTTTGAAAAAATTGAAAAAGAATTCAAACGGTAGACACAATATTTGCGATTCAATATACGAGCTTGTTTCTTCCATGTACTTAATGTGAATTTTAATTTATTTCAATGCCGTGATCAAGGCGGAAGAGCCGAAACGTAGGCATGTTAAATTGTAACTTTTGTTAAAACTAAAACTTAATACAAGAATCCCATTGTAAGCATCGGTTTACCAAATTCATCGCTGCTTCTCAGTCGTTCCTAGTGTATTATCAGGGAATTCAATTCCTTTCATCTCATGTTAGAATGGACATTCCACAAATATAGACCTTTTTAGGTACGTTTGGAGGTGATTGAATTGTTAACAGTTCCTAACAAGAGTTAACGGAGGCACTATCAAAGGCTTTGAATATATTTTTCATTCTGCGTCGGCGATTCTCCTTGTCGGTGGCGTGACTTTAAAAATATAAGCTGTATTTTAACCAGGGATATCCACTGCCATTTTCAAATTGTCGTAACTTTTGTCGGACTTGTTTTTTGTGGCTTCGCCGGCGTTTTTTTATGTCAGCGTGACTTTTTGTACTGGTGATTCTCCATGGGTATAACTTGCTTCAATGCCTAGTTCTAAATATGTTTTAAAGTGGGACCAAAACTGACAAAATCTGATGTGTGATTCAGGGTCGGATCCAGGCCGATGGTTTGGGGGGCGGTGGGCAACGAGGCCCAACGTCGTTAGAAATATTGTCGTAAAAATAGGCAAAAATCTGGGGCTCGGGGTCATTGTCCGGTTCCCCTGGATCCGTCATTGGCATCATTTTGGGTCTTAACGATGGCTTCTTATAAAGAAAACACCTCATTTACGTTCGTACTAACTTGTGGCGCAACTCTCAAGTGGGCTTATTGTGGAATGGTAGCATAAACATTACGAGGTTATGACGTCACGACAATATTGAAGTGTCTTAGCTCTAAGAAAATGGCAAAATTAATGCTAAGAACAAATTGGGCTTATTAGTCCATGGTTTATATTTTGAAGTCGTTTGCTTAGAGGTCTAGAATGTGATAGACACATATAACAGCGCCTTTAGGCCCAGCTTGTTGTTTGGTCGAAAGCGCCGATGCGACGCTGCGAAACTGACCATGGCTAGTGATGGGGTGACAGAATGCTACTGATGTGTCCCTAATTGAGTTTTATACGCAAGGCATGCTTTCACGAGAGCCTACCGATCACAGCTTCTTATCATTCATGAATCATATAATTCCATTTAGTCATCTTATTATGTCGTGTACCTAATGCATATTTTAATTGGGTATCCGAAAAACGCGATTACTTTCAGAAACATTTTGATGGGGAAATGCAAGAGGCTACCACCCTGTAGGCTGAACGTTCAGGAACTAAAAACTAGCAAATACTGGAGGCTGAAAGATTCGGTAACATGCATTTTAGTGCATTGACTTGATCATAGACGTAGGTATGTACTGCCTGACTTTGACATTTCATAGTCATAGTCGAGTACTTTATTGAGGTCTCCATTACATGGCATTTCAGTCCTCGCGTCAAATACAAGGTATAAAAGAGCAGAACACAGTAAAAGTCAAACGAACAAAGCATCTAAAAAGTAGACAGCTAAAAACCTGGAAAAACACACATTCCAGCCATCGTCCCTTCAGTGCGAGTCAACCTGCTCCTACTTGCTATTCCATGAGCTAACTGCCCGGAAGCGAAAACCTCGCCTGGCCGCCTCGTTCTTACTCTGGGCACAAATACACCAATATCTTCCATTGTTGCAAGATTGAACACAAGCTTAGATACAAACCCAAAATTACTGAAGATCAAATTGTGAAAAAGCAAGGGTTTTGCTTTTGAGTTGAAACATCGACATCTGTGAGCGTTCGGACCCAGAAAAGTTTCCGACATACCCAGCTCTTTGGCCGCTCCTATCAAGATCCCAAGCCTGATATTGGCCTGATATCCCAAGCCTCAACATCCCATCCAGAGTTGTGAGCCGCTGTGCTGACCCCGCGATACCGCGCCCTTCAGCTGGACTGGGGTGCAAAAGGGCCATTCATGGCTCCAAGATGGGGTGGCATAACTCAGGCTAACTCGGGCCTGGAATGATGGACAGATCTGGAGGAGCCGCCAGGAGACTGGCACTAATGGACCCGCTGGAGAGGTGTCAAAACACCGGCCTGGAACACGATGTAGCGAGGCTGGCTGCCCTGCGGCCGGATTGCACTGATCTCTTCGAAAACACATGCTTGTCGCATCTCCTGACACTGCCGAATCGACCAATGCTCTGCTGTGAACTAGCTCCTAATCAGAAAGGCAGGAAGAATTAGGCCTGGCCAGGTTCAGAGCCCCCTTGTTGCACCGCCGTATGACCACCCGCGGTCCTGGGAACCCAGCTCGCCAAATATCCCAGCGGGCGCGCTAAACACAGAAAACGCCGTCTTCGGCGGCTGCCAAGTGGCGGTCCGCCCCATAAACGTCGGCCACTATTTACGAGACCGGTATAGGCGACGCGGCCAGGCGACAGTTGCCACACCCTCAGCCCGCCTGCACACAGCGGCCTGCACCCTGCCAGTCACGCAACACGCCGTGCAAGTCGCTCATAGCTCACCCTGGCCGGCCGCAGACAGGTCCGGCCTCGGCAGGCCGGCCGGCTCACTCAATGGACGCAGACGGCGAGCCGACGCGCGGACCGAGCGCACTTCTGTGTCTTTGACACACGACAGAGCGAGCGAGAGAAACACACAAACGGGACGCACACAAAGACCAGCACTCGGCGCAATCATTCCGGCCATTTTTCGCCGACACGTGATCGGCTAAAGAGTTTCGAACGCAGTCCATTGTGCGTTATGACAGGCGGCAACTAGAATATGCTGATTAAGGCCCCGGATAGGGGGCGAATAAAACTGCCATCGGCGGCCGAGCGAGGCGGAGGGGAGCCCTCGACGCCCGGTAAAAAACCCAAACTATATAACTGGGGTAGGGTGAGCAAAGATAGAATAACACGGCGGCCGACAAAGAGATGAGCCACGCTGCGCTGGCATTGTTTTCATTTCAAACTCTTGAAATTAGTAGCGTGCTCGTCAGCACGCAGAGAGGCGAAAGCGGCACGGTGAGACGAGGGCCTGTGCGTCCTCATCCTGAGAGATGAGGGCCGGAGTATGGTCTCCGCGAGATGCTGCAACAGCTGCAACGGTGACAACGGCTGTCGCTTCCCTGGAGATGACGGCTTAGTCAAACAGAGTTAAACCATACGTCCGGAATCGATGAAGTAGGAGTTTACGATTGGGTTAAACGGCTTAGATAGAATACAGCAGGGAGAATTCGTGCTACTCCATGTCTTGAAAGGCCTAAAGGATAAAGGCTTCGAGGTAAGCATTGGTTACTGTGCTGGACCCGAGAGTTTCCTTTCGATAAGGAAGCACCTGCAGCGCTTTGCTTTAGTCAATGCAGGCTTAATAATCTACTCCTCGTGTATTTTAGAACTTAACTTTTGAGGAGAGATAATATCCGAAGGAAATCCACCATCGAAATACACCGTCATACACACCCTAGCACTCTTCGCCCAAAGCATGATGTCCTTTTTCACAGTAGCGACGAGGCGAGTGATGGCATCGCTAAAAAATCCCCGCATTCAATTATGGTCTACACGTGGACGCAGGGCTCCGCTGGGTCGATCCTTTTATTAAACCTACACAGCAATCATGTGTATTGACATTTTGATTGTACTACAACGCAGGTATGATTTTAATTTGGAGGCCGATTCATCTGCGGACTTAATCCAACGTTATTAAACGCGCGTGGCGCGGCCCGCGACGGGACTCAGAAGGGTTCCCTCCCGAGTAGGGAGAGTGGGGAGCCAGCTATGCTTGTTTGTTCCAACACAATGTTTATATTCTGTCTGTATCGAGTGCCAGGTATCTAAGAAATATCCATGACAACTCATAGCCCGATTATAATCGCTTGGCTCATTATATGAAAATATTATTCATTAACGTAGAGTTTGGGGAGCTTTAAGCAGAGTTTTGGCTAACCACTTATGCCTACCAAAGCCAAGCTTTGAACTATTTACGTAGGAAAACGCATAGTTGACAACTATTCAGGATGAATTGCTTCCGGTACTACCACTGCGCTGTATCAGCCCCGTTGGTAAAACTACGACCTATGCCGTCGAAGGCCGTCACGCCATAGCGGATTATGACACTCAGCTGGTGGCGCTGATGAGGTTTCGACTCACGACGACTGCTCCGTGGTCCCCCAAGGGTAGGGTACCCACTGTGGCCGTCTTAGTCTCTGGGTCCGGGCTCCTAAACCGTAGCCAGTCTCAACCTTTGGGTCCGGGCTCCTGAACTATGGTCGTCTCAATCTCTGGGTCCGGGCTCCAGAGCCGAGGCAGTCTCAGTCTCTGGGTCCGGGCTCCAGGCCGTGCAGTCTCAGTCTCTGGGTGGGCTCCAGAGCCGTGGCAGTCTCAGTCTGGATCGGGCTCCAGAGCCTGGCAGTCTCACTCTCTGTGTCCAGCCCCTCAATTCCTGTACCACTATCAGGGCACTGTTGCCAGAGACTATCTCTGTCAGGGCTCTCACGCCCCGCGCTGCTGCCGGCGAGCGTCTGTGGGTCCGCTAATTACCAATCCCTGCACTGGACCGCCTGCGGCCGGGCCAGTCCAGCCGGCCCTCGTTTCTGCCATTGCACCGCAGCAATGCAGCGGCGGAAATGCGGCGCGGCCTTCAGTCGAATCCGCGGCGATAAACTACACCGGCTGCGGCAACTCAACAAAGGCACGGAGCCCGCCCCGAGTCGGCTCCGATACTGGCGGCTAACGCCAGGTACCAATTATCACTCCTCCGTACCGGTGTAACATAAACTGCAGATCAGAAATATTAGGCATGTGGGAGTGTGGTACCATTTCAGTCCCAAAGAAGTGCCCATCCATCAAACTTTATCTCCGACTTCTTCGAAAGCTGAAACAAAGCGGGGTGGGTCGCCGTGCAGACGAAACGAGCCGAGCAGTGTAACTCAGCCGGAGCCCTGAAGCCGGCTCTCATGTGTCGGGTGTTCTGGGTGGACCCAGAGTGTCTAGTCCATTCCACCGGCACCCTGAGGCCAATGGGCCGCCCAACGCCAGGACAGCAGGGTCCTCACCTGTTTGCATTGATGGATGAATATTTCAACGCCTGTTCTCCATGCTGAGCTGGGCAAATTGCTGAGTTTTAGCAATTTCGTTTTCTTTTCCAACGCAGTTCTTTGGCGTCTGACACCAATGCAGCCAGCTACTCAGCGACTGGTCTTAGTCGAAAGTTTGAACAGGGGCCAAATAAGTGTTCAGTGTGTCACCATTAAATATGTCAAACCATAAATGTGTCACCAGTCCAGGCTGCAAAATGATGCACGTTTTGTGTCGGTAGGATACCAATGGATGCTCCTGGAATATCCTAGTTGTTGAAAAACATTGCGAGTTCAAATTACAGGTGCCAATTTCGGCGATTTGTTCCGTTATTAATCTGGACGAAACATGTCTGCTTATTTTTGTCACCTTGTCCACCTTGGCCTGTCACCATTTAGAATGCCAAAATGGCAGGTTATTCGATCCATGAGTTTGAGAGGGGTGGGTGAAATCGTGAAAAATTACGTGTTTTTTAAAGAAAATTTGTAAAATCGGACAAAAGTTGGCAATATCTGACCATTTCGAGGTGAAGGTCCGAATTGGACCCATTGAACCGCCCCTGGAGCTTCTTCAGTAGAGGTGCAGAAACAACGAAGTAAGACGGGTGGAGTCAGCTAATTAGGGGCCTGCTTATGGTAATGCCGCTAGCTGCTGTAAGTGATGGCGACGATGTGTCCCGAGAGGCTGAGCTTTCAAAGGAGACGGGTCAACATAACGCAATAAAAAATCGGGGTAGTTCACTCTACGTCTTTCAAATCAAGTTTGTCCATGGCTGGAAGCACTCGATGTTTTAGCCTTTCAATTACCATGTGCATCACAGAACATTGGCATGCGCTTAAGATGTGCATTCATGATGCCACGCACGGTCTATGTTTGTTGAAAAGGGCTAGTAGGGAAACATCTGTCGTTCTTAAATATGCGCAGAAAAGAATTAAGAAACACACAGAACATTTAAAAACAATCATCAGAAAAACTGCAGCGACTAAAATTTCAAACTACCATATGATTCAAAATCGAAGTGCTCTTCCAGCGATCCTGCAAGATATGCTATCTGCTTAGGAAAAGAGGTCATTTTACAAGCACCTACCAGCAAATAAAAAACATTTAGGTACCTCACCTTGAATCCCGTTCCAGCCACCGTGTTACATCTTTCTTGGGTTTGATGAGGTTATGGAGAGCCCCGCACGACATTTGCACCTCCCGTATGTACAGCTCCAGCGCCAAACACCGTGTTCTCGGGATGGGCCTGGCTCGTCCAGCGATTAATCAAAGAAGTGACACCTCTCAATTTCTGCTTATTTATTGAATGAGTGGAACGGCCGACCTGCAGTGGCTTAACACACAGCGCTGTGTGCGGTGCGGCCCAAGCGTCACGGACAGGGGATGCTATGTATCATCAATGGCGCAGTCACAACAATTACCTGGGCTGCGTGTCACGGTGTAAGGGTTATATATGACTCTCTATAGTGGTTTGAGTTCTGAAACAGGGTAATTGTCGCCACACCGAGTAATTTTCAGGTGGGTTGTTTTTTCTAAGAAGTTGCGCAGTCGACTGGATGGAAGTGATTGTTTACCCATGCCACCCGCCTGCAGCAAAGTTGCACTACTCCTTGGGGGATGAGTGGTTCAGTGGATAGCATTTATGTCTCCTCAGCCACAAGTCCTGGGTTCAAGTCCCGGCAGAGCCTCTGAATAGGTTGGTTTGGTCCCCAAATCCCGCCTGACAAGGTGAGAGGTGGCTACGCTCTGTAGCCTCGGCATTTGGTGCGTTATTAAGTCCCGCAATTACTGTCCCACCTCTCATTCTCCCTCACAGATGACGCCTTGAATAGCCCGTGTCTGCCCAGAATAACTTTTTTCTTCAATATTTTTTCGTGGATTCCAGAAGCGACATTTTTATATGATCACAAAGGATGCATTCATCCCTCAGAGCATGCTTCCATCAAAGGAGAACAGTACCTACCTGCAGTTTTGTGTCTTGGAAAGTTGTGTACCTACAGTCAATATGCTGATCTGTGCTAGCTTGTACTTGCTGTCACCACAATTATTGTAGAGGTACATGGGTACGTGTAGAAGAGAACAAAGTGCCAAGTGGGTCTCGAGATTGATGTGTCCTTGAAACCAAAACAGTAGCGGCGTGGCGGATCAGCAAGTCGGTTGGGAGGGGCAAAGTCGAAAACAAAAAAGTCACGCATTGAAAAATTGCGCTAAAATACATGCGGCAATTGGCTATTACAAAACAAAAAGTTAAAAAAAGTCACAGGCGAAAGATATGGGCTCAAATATTTATCAAGGCCAATGTACCTAACAACGGTTGTGTTTGGAGTTAGTTAAACACAAAATCTTCTTATAAACTAAAAATCGGGAAAAAAGGAGGTCGATCGCATTGGGAGCAAAACATCGTTTGCCGAGCTTTCGTTGGGGGGTAATACTTCCCCTGGATCCGACGAGTACGGAAGTGAAAAAGCAGGCCACCAACAAAATTCTTAATCACAACTAATTGCAGGCGAACTGACCTTCAGGACACAAACAGACTGTCACGGACCAGCGTCACGGGATGTGGGTCAGCAGCTACCCCTGCATCATGCATGCAATTCGTGACTTCTGCACACCCAGAGGTGTCTGTCGTCACATTTGATACATTGTGCAACATTTAAAAAAATTGCCCTTTGAAGGGATGTAAACTAAACGGCACGACAAATAAGAACAGATGAAACATGAAATAAGTGACTTAGGATCTCCTTGTAAAATTGTGGTGAGTTTCAAATATTCATTTAGCTTGTCCAAACATGGAAATTTTATACCATGAACTGGGAGTGAAGGGGACATTGCAGATTTTGAGCTGAAATGTTGATTCCAACGCTAGTGCTAAGAACGGGAAATTATTCCTGTGAAGTGAAAAAGGAAAACAATTACAAAGGGCTGTAAAAGATCAGTACATTTCAATTTCGTTATATGTTTCTCTTAACCACCACGACACGCTGGCAGGTTTTAAACATGAATTTCTGAGAGAGTAGTGTGCGGTACCTTATCAATACCAGGCCAGGAGCCAAAAAGAAAAGAATAACATTAAAAATCAAAACTAATTTCCTCCTTCAGGATATAAAATTGCTATTAAATCAAAATTTTCAAATGGGCAGGGGTCGACGGTATGGGAGCGATCATTGTATTCTTAAGCCTTTTATAAGCAATCGTGTTAACATGGCAACACATCACTAGAAACCATATAAATTTCACCAGTATATATAAACCAGAAGAAGGGGTTCGCTTATAACTTGGGAGTTTATTACTGGTTTGACTTATCACCTAATGAATCAGCAATACTATTAAAGTGACGGTACGAAAATTTTAATGAGTTTTTTTCTGGATACTTATCTTGGAAGCGAAGAGAAATTATTGGAACGTTGCATGTGAGTGTCTTTGATATGCTTTGTAAATCCTTGCATGCCCGACGACGTCAAATATTGATGGTGAGCAGCGTCTAATTCCAAGAAGTGAGGGCCAGTAGGCCTCGTTTTCAATAATTTTGAAAGCTTCAGGGAGGAGCATAAATTCTGTGCCTATAAGAAAGAAGAAGAGGGTCGCTACGAGGCATTTTTATGTTCTCAAGATTTCGATGGCTGAAATATTCCACCAGCTTATTTGAAGAAACTATTGCAACTGTCCAAACCTTTTCCCGTAAATTTCAATACACCTGCTTTCTGAGCTATCACTCTTATAGTACCTAAATATCCCAACTTGTACTATTTTCATGGGCAACAAACTGACGAGGAATATCAAGAGCATGATTGCAGACCAGCACAAGTGACATGCCTGACAGGAAACCGAAAGAGGCGATGACTGTTAGTGCAGCCGTAGGAAACATTATAAACATGGACAAAGGCACAGGGGCGCGGTGGGACAGGTGGCCAGGTTTCCCCTTCCAATGATCAGACTCTTAACCAATGGTCTTGTGGCGTTATGCAAAACATCCAGCCAAAAATGCCTTGTGCTAAAGACTTCAACACGGATTTTTTTAGCAAGGGGCCAAACTAAACGATGCGTACTTTTATCAACTTTTCCTGTGTTAAGTAAGTTGAATAGTGTAGCGGGTTCAGTTCTGTTCTCGTAAAGGACAGGAGGACTACAGAGGAGTGGCATGAACATATCAAAAGAAAACATTTTTTGGTGCTGAAATTTAGCTCTTTGCTAGAATTTTAGAGCTAAGCATTGTTTTGTTAGATACACAATTAGACACCTGATACACAATTTTATATGTGATGAAATATAAGGACCCGTTCACAAATTACGTAACACCAAGGGCGGGTGCAGCAGTCAGACACAGCGTTATCAAACGTTTCACAGGGGCGTCAAAAAGTATTATATGGGGAGGGGGAAGGGGAATAAAAGATATGCGTTACGTGATTTTCTGGACGGCGCCTAATTATAATTTACGATTGAATGCAATTTATGGTTTAAATTAAGACTGGATCTATGAATATGATTATAAAACAAACCATATTTTGATAAATATATTCCAAGTTGGAGATTCGGGTAGGTGTCCCTCCCTCGACTTATGGGATCGGAATCCCAGTCCGACGTCCCCTGCTCCTTCCCTCCTAAGTCCTACATACTGGTTGCTTCAACACCTACGACTATGACGTTATCTATTACACAAACATCAACACTGGTTCTGATAGCTGGTCTGTCAATCCTTCTTCACTTTCTTCAGCTCTTCAACACCTTCACGTCTTAGGTAGGGAATATAACATTTTCACAACTGGGTGATCTATTTACGAACTGGGGCTTAATTTGTCTTCACGGCGCGAATTGTCGACTCTTATAGTCACATACATGCCACTTGTCCCAGAAACGTGCCATAATGATGACTTTGCGGTCATCAGTATCCAGCCCAAGAGAATATATACACAATGGCGTGACTAAGCTAGTATTCAGTAGTGGTGCGGTCGGTGTCCACGAAGAAGGTCGGCCATGTTCGATTTGTTTCGGGTGGGATTCTGGCAGATTGATGAAACGTTTCCAACGTTTCCAGTGTGATTCTGCCAAACTAACCTCTGTATATTGGCTTAGTCTCATATTCGGAGTATTCAGGTATATTGAGTATTTGAGCGTGTATTGCAGACCAATATTAGTCTGGAGAAGCTTTCCCAGCTATACCGCCATGACAAGATAGATCACTTGAACATCAGCCCTAAACAAAAACTGAAGAAAAACGGATTTCTGTTCCTTCGTTTTACCGAACATAGCTTTCCCGCGTATCTACCAGACACTAACACTCTCACACCTCACACTCGCAGCCGTATAACGTCGCGCTATGAGGTGTGACACTCAATTCAGTGCACCATTTCCCCACATCGATTTCGACGCGACGATTCGACGACGCGTGCAGGTCAATCCGGAACGGCCGGCGGCTACCGGAGACGACGCACGGCGCCTGGTCCAATTCTCCGGCGCTCGTTGGCGAGTTATATCATGCTGCCGGCGGTGGCGCTGCAGTGGTCGTATCGGTGCGGCGCGCGTCACAGCCGCCGGTGTCGAATTAAAAATGGAATTGTGCCGCGTTTACAGCTCAGTTGCGACGAGCCGTGCCGCACTTGGATCACCGCTCAGCGGTGCACCAGCCAGCCTGTTTAATCAGCGCAGCAATTACACCAGCGGCGTCGACAACACCACTGCTAATCTGCGGCCGTTCGGCCGCGGCGCAGCCGTAATTCCAGACGCGATGGACACTTTTCCCGGTTTATTGCCTTCCGTGCACGCCAAATTGCAATTTAAACTAAATAAACTCGGCTGGAAGCACCGGCCGCACTGCGGCTGGGAGAGCGCGGCAACGGCGCCGGAATATTTCGCCGATCGTTGCGGCGGCTCCGATGACGTCACGGCTCGACCGCGCCGCCCGGAATTGGCAGCGGTGTTCGGCGTACCGTCTCGCCGAGGCCGCTCAATGGTCGTACCGCGAGGCGGCGCCACCAGCGCGCACGCCGCCGCGCGCTAGCCGGCCGAGGTGGTGACGTGAAAGGCTCGCCTGCCGGTGGGACAGCATTTAGATTTCCGTTATGGGTGCTGTCAATAGACAACACGGGCGAGGCGGCGGCGCCTTTCTCATGGTAAGCGCCGGTGTCGCTCTGTATTGCGACAGCCTAAAAACGCGTTAAAAATCTGTCAACCCATTGCGGCCATTCACACCCGGCCCATCGGACGGACACGACAGGCCGCGCGGACGCACAACAGCGCCACAAATGGACGCGGTGGCGGCGGCGAACGCGGCGCGCCGCGATGGGCTCAGATCCGGAGCGATACAGACCAACTGTGAGCTCTTTGTGGCGCAGCCGGCGAAATTCAAACCCTCAACCATCCACTTCCTATGCATGAGCGTCGCCAGGTCGCGTATTCAGACAGCTCGGCTCGCGAGCTGTGTAAGCCGTGCGCCCGCGCCCCAGATCTGCGCGTGCGAAGAACAACCGGTGCACACCTGGCAGACCGTGACAGTTATTTTTGCAGCCATCTGCGCCATTGTAGCGCCACTGGCTATCAAAACTCCACTGTTACATTTTCCTTGCGGACGCCACAAGAGCGATCGTTGCCGCTTTTGTGCGATTGGGGCGAAATCGCTTCGCTAACCCTTTCATCAGCTACGCTCGTGGCGCCGCTTTCAGCGCCGGCTTTGTCAAAGGGTTACGGCACGTGTTTCCACAGATATGGAAAAATTGATGAAATATAATATTACATTGACAGAATCCCTCGCTTGTGTGGATCTTGGATAATATGGATAAAACACCTGGCGCGGAGCGTGTCTGGCAGCTGTGTCCTAAAAACGGTCTTTGTGGGCCGGCTGGAGCCGTCTAAAGGGGCGCCTGATCTCAGACCAACTCTGACGAATGCCACACGCCGGCCAGATTTTTACTTGGATTCGGCCGCCACACCGCCTGTGCAGCCGTGAAACCGGGCCGGAGCCGTGCCCAGTGGAGTATGACTCGCCGGAATTCCTGGGAATCAGAGCTGTAGAAACTGGCGGCGCCGCTTTGAGCCGGCCTTTGCGCCGGCGCCGCCACACCTGGCTTCTCAACAATCGCAGCCGGCGCGCCTAAAAAGCGCGCGGATTCACTAAAATGAATAAATTACCAAAACGGTGGTAGCTTTTGATAAAAATTCACATGGCGAGCCGGTACGTCGCGCGATGGTTTTTAGGGGAAAGGCGAATCCAGGATAAAACGCCACAGCTGGCGCCGGGAGGCTTTCACAAGGCACAATATAAATAAACAGCGCATTAGCATAACGGAAGCTAGATCTGGGGAGATTAGTGCACCGCGGATGCGCTGCTCCCCTGTGGCACTCCAATGCCCTGGCGGGGACTGAGTACTGGTATCTTATCGAGAGAGGTTTGAAAAGGTGGCATATGCCTCTCCCTGTGGATGAACTGGCTGGGGGCCGGGAGAGAAAGGCATTCAGCTTTGAACAAAGTGAGCGTTTTCAGCTGAGACGTGAAGGCTAGCTACGGTTATCCGTAGAGCCGTTCATCCTGCGCGAGTTTAAATCGGCACTTTTTCGGAATTTTCTCTCTTGAGAAGTATTGGTAGTGATTCTATTTAGATCCGCGATTGCTGGATCTGATTTAGACCGGACATTCAAATTCAGTGTATATGCATGCATAGTATATCTGACAGTGGTGGAGTAATCTATATCTCAGAGTGTCTGGATTTCCAGGCGCCCGAAAAACGGGCCTCCCGACCAGACCTGTATTTCCGACACCTCAGCACTCGTCGGCTAATAAAAAATATCGGACAGAGCTTGTTTGAACTTTCCACCTTATTATATTCAATAGGGATGCAAACATACTACACCACCAAACTGTCATTCATTTTGGCGGCGCCAGATTCATTGGCCACGATAGGTCTCTGAATTATGGTAATTTGAAGCTCGAATAAGAAAATTAATGACCGCTCGTGTTATTTCGGATAGGTGTCAGCATGGCTTGGAAAGTGAAGCATGGACTATGATTCAGACGCTCGTTTTGTTCCAGGTTTCGTATCTTAATGAACAAAAACAGCATCCGTCCGAACGGACAATATTTTGACACGGCTAGTTTATCACGGACTCTCATGAAAGCCAGCGCCCTAAAAGCCGATCCCCAGAGTCTTTGTGTCGCTGGGCACCAAGGCGTACAACCATTAGTGCTCACGTCTGGTCAAGCCTGATCATCCACCCTTTTAATTTCCTCCACATAATAACAAAACCGTCTCGGACACCAATCCCAGAAAAACGCCTCGTCGACAGCGTGATTTTTCTCGGCGGCGTGTTCTCCGCTAAGCACTTGGCTGGGGTGAGCGATCGGATGCCATCTCATCATCGCATCAAAGGGTGCGCCGCCGCCCCCGCCTCCGTTTAATGTCACTGGCTAGCTTCGGGGTGCCGGTTAGTCTATTACAGCGATCCAATTGTTCTTACCAGCAGGGCGCGACCATCAATGCTGGGCCGTCTGTCGGCGCGGCGGCCGGCCGCTGCCGGGTTGGAGCGGCCGCCGCGCGACGTCGATGGCGAACACCGCCGATAAAAAGGCCGCGGGGGCAGCGGCGAGGTCGGAGCTGGGTCTGAGCGGACGGCAGGCAATCTATCGGCCGGCTCCGGCGGGTCGCCGCCGCCGCGCGCAGAATAACGCCGTTTCGGTGGCGCCAGTCTCCGTGTCGTTATTTATCGAGTCGGTTAATCAGCGCCCCACACTGATACGGCCGGCCGGCTGACATTTGTTTCGGTGATTGTTTCCATGCTGATACTGCGGTCACGTCCATGCTTCACGAACAATGCGATAGAGCCGCAGATGATTGTGAGGCGGTCTTTGTTATCAATAATGCCTTCGATTCTGTCTGTCATTGCAGTAATGTAGCGAGAAAAGTCTTGTGCCACGCTGAAACAAAGATGAAAAAAACAAAACACCAAAGCTTTAGCATGTTCTTATATCACTCGATAGTCCAAAAATCAAAATCTGAACTTGTGTCATATTGGTGAAATCGGCTACCTGGACCGCTGCTGCAGTGGCAGCTACTGAGGATAATTGGAACGACCACTTATCATCCTGGTAGGCGTCGCCAGCGCACTATAACCGCGACCTAATACAGTTACTCCACCCCGTGCCCATCCCTACCCCGGTGCGCCACAGTGGCGCAGCGGTGACGAAAAAGCGGAGCGTTTCCGGCCTCTAGTCCCGCGAGTGTGCGGCAGCGCCGCGCCGAATACGCCGCGCACTCATAACGCGCCGCTTCGTGCCGCGCCGCGTCCGGCGGCGTCGCAACAATGCCCGCCGGGCCGCGCCAGACGCAGAAAAACCAAATTAAACCCTGACTTCATTTTATTCGTATTCATGAACGGCTGCGATTAGATTTGGTTTTTCATTTCCAGCGGGCGGGAGTGTAAATAGTGGCGGCTTCTGGTGCCCAGCACGGAGGGCCAATTTCCGGCGGGGGCCCCAGGAGCGCAGACCGCCCACAACACCGCGCGACGCTGCACACATCGTCGCTGACGACGCGCACCGCAAGACTGATGCACGAGCTCACGTGTGCACCGGTCGATGCCTGCCCGCTCACGTGTTAACTCTGCTTGTGTTCAGGTGAATCCTGTGAGCTTGAACAAAGCCTGCCGACACGGAATTTTAGCAAACATCGCGTAAATGGCGATCATTTTCGGAAGGGCTGGTATTAATTCCGTTTGTCCAGAGTAATGGAAGGTTTGGGATGTTTTCTAGACTTGATTATACATATACCATGTTTCACTGCAGCGTGTTTGATTTTTAGATAGATTTGCATCTAGGGCACTTGGGGAAAACATTGTCAGGACACACTTAAGACATTTATTCTATATATTTGTGGATCTATATTATTCTGAGGATACAGTAATCGCCGGGAATAGATATGAAAATACTTGGTCTTAAAACGAGGCATTCAGTCTAAAAAAGCCAGTGATGAAGTCTGGAAGCTGGACCCTCGAATCCTTCTTTGTAACTGTAGATAATTGCCGGTATAATTATAAATGACATGAAAGGCAACATTTGTGGACGATATTTTACACAACCTTATAACGTAAACAAACTTCTTGATACTAAAATCGAGACATCACTCACGCATATCTTTATCACGGTTAATTAAAACTTGGGATAAGGCAGCACTCTCAGAAAGGACAAAAATATAGAAGTGCTTACATTATACGGTGAAAACCAGAGACTTTCTGTCCGGCTCAGGACTAGGATTGTCACTTAGCAAAGGTCCGACGGTCTGTCCGACCCAATTTCACGTTGGACTTCTAGCCAATCGACAAAGGAAACACAAGGGACCCGATCCAATCGCATGCCCTTCCTACTTGATTTGTTCCCAATCTATAAGACAAACCAGTTTTGGGAGCTCCTCGGGGAGAGACCTGAACAATAGTTTCTGCGAACAAGTCCTGGAATAAAAGCGCAGTCGTTTCTCTTCCAGAATTCGTCTGCACTGGAGAATACACATGGCTAGTAATCTAAAGACACGTTGCTAGAAATAAATTAATATGCCTGTGAAGTTTTCGGCACTGAATGACCGCCAAAGCCTTAGTGCAAAGATAAAACCAGAGTTCTCATAGATATAAACAATGCCAGAACCACGTAGGCAGGATGCAAAACAATAGTGTAGGAAGATGAAATCCAAGCAGACTAATGTGTTTTCCTCTTTTAGATGAGGCTGCATTTAAGTCTGGAAGCAACTCCCCATGTGCAGCATATCCGGCTGAGAATAGCCTAAGGCACATCGGGTCAAGAATAAGCCATCAGCCAGCTTTTCGTTAGACCTAGCCAATCTTCTGGGAAATACATCCATTTCTAGATCAATCTTTCAAAATCATTAACAAAGAAGACAGGTATGTATGTATATAAATATAAATATATATAAATAATATATATAATATAAATAAATATATATAATAATATAAGTAATGATATGCCCGAGTAATAAGTAAGTGTGTAACAGAGGGGCCCTAGAAAGGATGGAACGTACCCTGGCCATGCTAATGGAGGCAGCACTTCCAAAGCCTAAGGCCTCGATTAACTTATACAGAGGAATCTTGATCGTATTTTTGTCTTCAAATGACATTTCTAGAGGCTCTGCTAGAATTTAACCCAAATAACCCTCCCCGTCAGTTTCCGGGATTACATTGTATAGGAATACCATCGCTTAAGGGGATATCATCACACCAGGACGTTCATTTCCGTTACTCCTGGGCAAGAGTCACTTTAACCCGCATCCACACCATTGCTTACCCACCCAGAGCGTGTAAACACGCGGTAGTCGGCCGCCCGGCTTTGTTTTAGGGGAGCCCGGTGGCTGCGCTGTGTTTAACTTGAGCTGTGTCGGCCCGCCGACACGACCCGGGCTTGTGTGGGCATTCCGCACCAATGCAGCTGCTCCGGTCGGCCCAAACAACTTCAAACGCACGGCCTCGTCTTCCCGGCAATATTTTCCTTGAATAAATGATGCTTAATTACAACTGGCAGACGCAGCACACTTGTGAGGGAAGCAAACAAGCGCAGACGCTGCTCGTTATACTGTACAGGAGATCGACAGAAGTGCCTGGGAAACACTGTCTTCTACCGAAACCACGTCTTGATTGCAGGAATCCTCGGTCGAGCTTCTGCGACGTACCGTCTCTTTCTGTGTGAAGCTGGTGACAAAATATGAACAAGGACACATGGTTTTAAGACGCATTTTTCCAAATATAGTAAATTTCTGGTCCTGTGCCCTATGTTTTCGGTCCTTCCACTGGATTGGGCGCTATATGACCTAAGCTGTTGGTGCGCCCTAAAACCTTAAGTATGATGACTTCCGCTGAATGAGTTAAAGCCGATTCGACCTTACAATTGGACAAAGCATCAGTTTCATTTGTATACCATTTAATATGCGTGTAGTTGTGGGTGCTACTGACTTTCCACTAACATTCCCAGAACCAAACAGCCTTTCAGCACTGCTGTAAAACCTTGCCTCTGCTGAACTGTCCACGTCTTAAACGCAGCACATAAAGCGTTAATTGTCAGCCAGCACGATCGGTCGTCGCCGGCAGTCGGCGGCAAGGCCGTGTACGAGTCCGGTTATCGACGACCGTCGCAATCGGCGCGGCTATTCTCCGGCCATTCGGGAGGCGCCGAACAGCCGCGAAGCACCAAAAGACCCATCGGGAGATGCCGAGCAGTCGAGAAGCACTGGCAGACCCATCAGGAGGCGCCGAGCAGCCGCAAAGCACCGACAGACCCATTGGGAGGCATCGAACAGCCGCGAAGCACCGACAGACCCATCGGGAGGTGCCGAAGAGCCGAGAAGCACTGACAGACCCATCGGGAGGCGCCGAAGAGCCGAGAAGCACCGACAGACCCATCGGGAGGCGCCGAGTGGCTGCGAAGCACCGACGGTCCCATCGAAAGTCGCTGTATTACCGATCAATCGTTTGGTTCCGACTCCATCAGAATCGTGGTCGTAGGCTGAAGGGGGAAGAGATGGTGGGAGGCGTCTCCTTATACTTATACAAAGATGACATTTCTTTATACTGGGAACAAGATTCACGTTTCGTCACGGACATGTCCGCAACAAAGACTATATCCAAACAGTGTTTGGTTTTTAAATGGGTTGTGATCCGCCACCACGGAGCTAGAGCATGGATGACAGCCCTCGTCGCTCGTCACCTTCTGGCGGGTGGTTAGGTCCTTGTCAACGAGTCGCGAGCAGGCGCTGCGAAAGCTCTGGCCTGCCGTCGCCCGCGACGTTCCATGTTGACGGGCCCAGCCGGGTGGCGCGCCGTTTCACAAACTGCTGTTTCCAGTCTCCCCGCTGATCACCGCCATATTGTTCACTTTCCTCCGGACATGAACACCTTCCCAACGCGATGGCTGGAACAAAAATCCAGCCGTGGAAGTAATTAATAACTTGTCTCCTGGAGTCGGTGGTTCGCATACCTGGACGCGAGCCGGCCGGAATAACTGACAATTCATCACAATTTACTCTCATTTAGAGAGTGGGATCAGTTCTGGAAAACTCTTTCCGCGACGTTAAGCCAGCTTTGATTACGCATTTGACGAATGCGTCAATTTATCAGCGCCGGCCGCGAGCCTGCGAGCGCTGCGCCCGGGGGCATTCTCAGCGCGGCGGCCAGCGTGGCGCATTGCGGCGGTGGTGGCGCGCTTCTCACGCGCACAATGGCGCGCCGGGTCCCAGGAGGACTGCCGCGCCACCATCTGTCGCTGCCACTCATCCCGGCGAGGCCTGCTGCATGGCAAACTCGCACCTCCCCCAGCGGCATTGTAGAGCTCCTCCAGTGGCTGTATCATGCGAACTCGCCTCCGGCAGAGCGTGGGGAACCCACCCCAGCCGAGCACTCTTGTGCGAGCTAGACGAGCATCGGCCGTTTTAGTGAAGCTGTTGACAAAATAAATCACGTGGCCAACTACCGGCCCCTTGAACGTGATCCGGCGCTGACTTTGATGTAATTACTTCTTTTTTTGGCGTGAAACTATTACCTGTCATGTCACAGGAATGTAGTTAGCTTCAGGCGGGAGCAAGCTTCATTCTGCTGCCGTGTCGGCATCAGCTGCGATGGAGCTGTTTAAGCGTCGTCTCTTTTTCTGGGCTGCCGCCGTGCTGTGTTTTGCAAGCACACGCCACCTCGCGCCGCGCATGGCATGCAACACGCACGCTGATTCGACCCTCGCTCGACGCGGCCCAACTCATTCCCCATCACGCTGCGGCCCACTTTGTCAGGTGACTATTCCATCTGTCGTTTTTGCGTGTTGCTATCTATCGATTTTGTCTATCTGCATGGTGCACGTTGCAATGGTAAAAGTGTAAACAGACTGCCGCGATAACGCGACACCCACCGCGCGGCACAAAGCCGCAGCCCGGCCGGAGCCGCGCTTTTTACACAGCGCGATTGCTTTTTGTGGCCGCGGATAAATTACGATTCGTGGCGCCACCTAGCACGAGATGCTGCCTGCGGTCGCTTAACAGCATCCAAAGCTAAGCGATAATCAATTATTCTCCAGTTAGGTAGTAAGACAGCCTCAAAATGGTATCAGGCTCAGGTGACTGCTTTAGTTATTGACACACACATTTCCTTAGGGGACGAGGGGCTCACCGAGTTGGGAGGGCGCAGTACTTGAATGCTCGTTGGCTTTTTGTCGACTGACACGGAAAAGGCTAGAAAACCCTAAAATCTGAATGCCTCATTACCATAGTGTGTCTGTGCACATCCCGCTCTGGCAGGAAATATGGCCGCTGTTTTTGTTGCTAACCATTTCCAGATGTTATCTATGTAAACGCGAGTGCGTTTGAAAGCATTCTCGCCGGCAAAAACCATAAATTAACACGGCCTTTATGACGGTTCTGTTGTGCAGAGGCAATCACTGACCAATCGTAGCGCCGCTTCTGCCCACAGATGAACCTGTCCGGACTTTGAATCATTGTTTCTCCCATGTCTGACTGTGCTTCTTTATTGGATCTTTTGAACTCCTGTAATTGGTCGTAACTTCGCTGGCAAACCGACAAGCGCGGTCATAATTCAGCGCCGGATGTTTGCTCCACTGTCAACACCAGCTTCACCAGCTTCAGCTCCGCAAATCAGCCAGGGCTGGTGCCGATTCGGCTGCGGTGGCGGCTCCATCCGGCTAAATATGGGTGCCAATTGCTGCGCCATTGCGAGCTAACGAGCAGTGGCCTCCCAGCGCGCGAGACTGTGTAACTACTCCGCGCCCGGGCGGGCGGCGACGGACGGCCACGGAGCTCAGCAGAGCGCCGCGCCGGCCCCAGATGTCACCCCGAACGTTTTGTTTCGACCACGCCAGCTGTGTTGCAGCCACAGAGCGGTCACAAAGCGCACATGAGATGCGAAATGACAGATAAAGGGGAGGCGGCTGCGACTCGATAAGCGCCGCCGCCGGCGCTCAATGCGGCAACGTGCCCGATTGACAGCGCGCGCGATTAAAAAGCTGTCGCGGCGGCCCACGTAAAACGCGCCGCTGATTTATTCTGCGTCTGTTCGTTCTGTGAAACCGCACTCTGATGCGCCCCCCCGCCCCACCCCCAGCGATTGGCAGAATCATCAGCTGGCGCCGACGTTGAAAGCAGGGACGGGAGCGGCCGGGGATCAGACAGACAGATAGACAGACAGACAAACAGACACACAAGTGGAAAGAAAGAAATAAAGCCATACAGACAGACAGACAGACAGACAGGCAGACAAACAGACAGACAGACAGACAGACAGACACACAGATAGAAAAAGACAGGCAGACGGACAACAACAGACAGACAGATAGACAGACAGATAGATAGACATACAGACAGACAG
This sequence comes from Lepas anatifera, assembly GCA_034440635.1. Lineage (NCBI taxonomy): Eukaryota > Metazoa > Arthropoda > Thecostraca > Lepadidae > Lepas > Lepas anatifera. Next base: position 716,289 of record JAOTON010000708.1, on the reverse strand, counting down.
ACAGGCAGACAGACAGACGAACAGACAGACAGACAGACAGACAGACAGACAGACAGACAGACAGACAGACAGACAGACAGACAGACAGACAGATAGATAGACATACAGACACACAGACACACAGACAGACAAACACACACAAACACACAGATAGAGCGACAAAAAGACAGACAGAACGACAGACGATCAGACGGACAGAAATTAAGAAAGAAATACAGCAAAAATACAAAATTAAAGAAAGAAAGACAGAAAGACAGACAGACAGACAGACAAACAGACAGACAGACAGACAGACAGACAGACAGACAGACAGACAGACAGACAGACAGACAGACATACAGACAACAGACAGACAGACATATAAATATATAGACATACAGACAGACAGACAGATAGACAGACAGACAAACATACAGAAAGACAGACAACCAGACAGACAGCAGGGTCCTGAAATTGTTTTCGTCAGTCTAATTCGTCAATGTAAATGACTATAAATCCAAAAGACCCAGGATCAGTTTGGCATGCCAGTTTGGGTGGTTTCGGGCCTGGGCATGGATTTGATCTAACAGCTATCGCTAATTTAGTCGTATTTTTAGAACATGCGTCAGCCTCGGGTCCCATGGTGTGTAAACCGATTGGCCCCGGCTTGCCGCGGAAACTTCGGACATGGACCTGATTAGATCGGAGTTATCTGCAGGCATGACGTAGGTACTCCAGCGGACGATGCATGGAGACAGAACAGACCCACAGATTGGGATGAGTTTCCAATACAGCAGCATTGCACCACTCTGATCTCGCTTTTCTATCACTACAGCGATACATTAGAACAACAGTAATACAGAAGTAAACTACTGCACAAACAGGCTGCTTTGGGCGTCTCCGTCAAATATCCCTGAGCCTCCCTCGAGCCAGGGGGTGAACAATGTCCTTCTGTGATTTACATGACGCTCAGTACGGGTGGTGGCGTCTCGCAGTCTCCTTTGTCCTCGTGAACTGGGTCGTCGGACGCTCCGCGGGCCACTGGCTTTTCAGCTGTAAGCTGGTCTTTTCCGCGTCCCGGCGTCCCGTTCTCCTCCTATCTAGCGACTGCGTCACCAACGCCGCCGTTCACATTTCCGCGCCGCTTCATGGAGCAGATGCCGATCGGCGATAGGGCCAAAACGCAGAAATCCGAAGAGAAGTGCATCGCACAATGGATCACTTAGCGAGTCGGCGCGGCGATGGACGCCTTGGCAGGAGAGGTCTGGTAGACTGGAGGCCGCGGCCGGCCCAGAGCGGAACAATCAGAACGTGAAAGAAGGAGAACACACATTCGCACAATCGAGAGAACAGCTGGGAGTGGCGTATTGCTGGGAGGTGTCGCAAGAAGGAACTATTTCAGCATTTGGAGACTCCTTGGATGCGACTCTTGAGAGACAATCAAAACGTTTCTCTTATCACAACGGTGTAGTATTTCATCCCTTTTATGCGCTGTCATCTACATATTTTCCCCACATAACGCTGCCAGCGTGCAATCGCAAGCTGGCCACCCCAGCGTGATTCTCCCTCTCCCTCTTCCCACCCTGTGCCCATTCTCTCACCCTTTGGGCACACCACCTTTGTAATGTAGCATCAAATGAGTGAGTGTGCCCGAATGATCGGGACATTTGAATGCGTCATCAGACGTAGCACTCTCCTGGGGCCGCCTGCCAGGCACCCTCTGTCTGGCTACAGCACGCTCCGGGTGCTGCTTCTGATTGCTGCCTGGGTGCTGACAAACGCACCAGGAGCGTGCTAATCATGCACCCGTACAATTACAGTCACACACTGGCGCACGTACACAGAGCCCCCTACACACAGACACACACACACGTACTCACATCTGCAGACTCAATTGGCGCTCGGTGCGGGCAAAACAATTGTATCAATACAGCGTAGGGTTCGCGAGGAGCTTAGCAGAGTCACGTACAGAATACACCTCCGCCAGCGATGTGAGCACAACCAGCAGGAGAGAAGTGATTCCGCAGAAAAGATACCAGATCGTCTTCGCAATGAGTCGATATGTCTCCTTTACTTCTCTATTGCCCAGAGTCGGGTGGTACTGAATGGGGCAGAGGTTTATAGTGTCTCTGCTCCACGGCGAAGCAGCCCCCTCGACGACCGCCTCCTATCGGTTCCAGAGCCGGTTACAAATCGGCGAATTACAGGAAAAATTAAATTCCTGCGGCGCGGCCGGCGCGGCGGCGACCGCAGGAAACGCCAGAGGGGATGGCAGGCTGAGGTGCCTGTTCCCGGGGACGTGGTGGACGCCGCCGCCGGCACTAGCGGGTCAGCTTAGAGATCTGACCAGCATTGTGGGGAGATTTATATGGCGTTTGCAGGTCTTGTTTTAAACACATGGGTCGTAGCTGTCGCGAAATAGATGCTGTAGATGTTATCCAACAGATCTCACCTTGAATTAATCTAGAATGAAAAAAATGATTAGATTAGAAAATTGGCCGCTCAGTTAGTGTAGTAAGAAAGGCGGGATGAGCACATATTTTCCCATGGCTTTCCGGAAGCTGACCAATCTACTGCCACACGGGCTTTACCAATATGTATATGATGTGGTGCTTCACATGCTTGCCGGCTGAGAACATCTGCACCTAAGCACCAATAACGAACAGTTTGCTGTTCATAATGCTGCAATCATACCTCGAGTTCTCCGTACGATTGTGAGTTCACGATATAGCCGGTGCAGTTCGCACTAATAGTGCTCCAGTTTCTCGTGAACAGGCGCTGTCTTGACGCGCCGGCGTGGTTGGCAGTGTCGTTTCCGGACCGTTTTTGTGGCGTGTGGCGTTCACCGCTAGGATCGCTAGTGTCGCCCAGGGTGAGATCGAGCGCCCAGCGCCAGATCTCCCAGCGGTGAGACAGACGGTCTCGCGGAGGAAGTGCCCTAATTAGGCACAGAATCCGGCTTTGTTGGGGCTGAGGGTGTCCAGAACGGCTCAGGGTGTGGGTCATCGGAGCTGAGGGAGCCAGCTGGTCACTGCAAACGGCGGACAACTCGGCGGTTTTTCCCCGGCTGGGGAATGTGTAATTTTATCAGCCAAAGTTCTTCAGCCGCGCGTGTAATTCAATGTGGTGGACGGAACAGCTCAATGTTATAGAACCGCGAAGCCAAGGGTATCGCGAATGTCTTTTTGCGAGAGCGAGCCGGCTACCCTTTTCAGCCAGACAAAGGACTGGCTGAAATATAACTTCTCATCCAGTGCATTAATGAAAGGCCCTTGAAAGCCGGTAAAAATACTGCCAGAAGGCAATTAGGAAATGGAGAATCCTTTGGAGGGCAGACTGGTGCGAGGTTCCCCGTAGGGCGATTAATCCACTGTCAGGAAACAAACAACTCAGCTTGGTAATAACAAATTCTTAGGTGACGAGTAATGTATATGAGTTCACTTTGAAACGGAATAAATCAGTTAGGGAAAGTCACAGAATTACCGACGTTTTCTGGCTTTTACCGGCTTTGAAATATCTTCGAAGTGTCATATAATTCAACCTTTTAAGCAAGTGATTCGCTTATCTTAACGCCAAAGCTTGGTCCAACATCAGTGACAAACATTCTACCTTAAGCCGTCCATGCCTGGTCATCAAGAGGACACCCTATCCAGAAAAGCACAGCCCCTGACGTCAGCCTGAGAGAGAGGGTTAGGTTATCTGGGCTTAAGGGGGCACACCAGCCTGGCAAGGGCATCTAGCACCCAAGCCTGGTAGAGAGTCTGAGGCCGTGCATCAGGGATGTGCCGTCCTTCTGTGACCTGAGCACAGGGTCTCCGACCAGGGAGAAACCGACACCAGCCAGGCGGCACGGCAACCCTGAGAAAACCATCCGCGCCACCACCGCCACAGCCGTGACAAATGGTCTTAATGACCGTTTACACGCGCGCGGGGTTGCGAGGCGCCGTGGGCCGGTGCCGGTACAAACACTGGCGGCGTTAGGCTCTCCTCGATCCCGACACCTCACCCCTGCGATCGATCCTTCATCCTCACACCAGGTTGGGACCGCACGAGGCGGGCGCCGGCCCGGACCCAGCCAGCGCCGGAGATGCATGCGAAACACGGCCATTAGGTGGTACATTAGTCAGCTGGTGGAGTGACGCGGTGCGTACACATGTCACCAGGCTGTGCGTGTGTGTGTCGCCGCTCACACACAGAGGTACGGCACCCCACGCGAACGGAGGACTTGCGGGAAGCCACAGGGTAAACAGGGCGACGTTAATGCTCTAAGAATGCCGACGATTGTATATGGCTTCATACTGAGACAAATAAGCTTGGAGAGAGGACGCTATGATGAACGATTGCGTTTGCAGCCTGCCTGCCTTCGACTTGTTTTCTTTGGAGCAAGACAAGAAACAGCAATATGTCTCTCAAGATACCTTACACTTGATTCGTCAGTTGCTTCCAACGTCGTAATCTCTCGGGCATTGGTGTGTGCTTGTAAACTCTAGGATGTTTCGGATTTATTTACTTTCCTATAGATTAAAGCCAGTTCAATATTTCATCTGATCTTACATATGCCAACCGACATTTCAGGACATGTTTTTATCTATACCGCACATACTTCCACTTTTAGAAAATAGCAACTCCACAGCAAATAGGAGGTGTGCTCACTCCACCATCCACGCCGGTGGCATATCTAGTCTGAATGACCAGCCACCTCCGTGTTTTTCCCGGTCTCTTTACGGCAGATAAGTCACATTTACTAGCCATTCCGGAAAGCTCGCCAAAAGCCCACTGTTGCTTTTTGCCGCCAACGACTGGCGTCCATTTTATTGCCCCAGGGGCAGTGTCAGGTCGGAGGGTAATAGAACAGCGCCACGAAAAACTCCATCATAAAGTGGACACCGGTCCCCGAAGGTTTTTGCGTCTGTGCACCCTTCAGAAGTGGACGCGACGGTGTTGTCATGTCAGCCTTAATCAGGCCTGTTTAGACGCAGCGTTTGGCTTGGCAGGGGAGAGCCTGGTTCTGTCTCCAGATGGCGCGACAGATTCCGCGCCAGATTTACGATATTCCACACTGCTTTAGCTGAGGGGAGTAGAGGGTACGGGGTCGCCACGTGCGCGCCCGCCGGAAACTGCCAGTGGTCGTTCCATCCTGCGGCTCCTCTCGGCTTGTTTACTCTGTCTCGCCGAACCGCGCCAAGCTCTTAATCCTTATCTGAAATAACAGAGGTTTAAGGCGCATGAGAAGCCGGCGTGAACTCATCTTGTCGCTGAAACCCGCACTTATTCCGTCCGAAACGGCCTCAATAAAGCCACTTTAAGGTGCACTAAACTCGGTTTTATTGTTTTAATACGACTGCCGAGGAAGTTTGCTGTGAAATGATAAGGCTGCTGGAATCAGGGCAGCTCCTCACTGGTGCTAGGTGCGGTGTTTAAACCACACGTGCCCCCCAGCCCGACCTAGGGTCAACGAGCGGGAACAGACAGGGCATGCAGCTGAACCAACTTATGAGTTCAAGCAAGGGCAACAATAACCTGGTTGTATTTGCCAGCACCCAAAACGTCATGAACTATCGAACAATGCTTATTTCGGAGATCCGCAATATTTTTTCGACAATCTGAATCATCAATTAATTTGTCAATCATACCGTGAGTTAAAAGATTACAACAGTAGAATATAATATCAAAATCAGAAATCCACGATTCCCAATGGGAACCAGGGTGTGAATTTTTCTCGCTTTTGTAGGGAAAAGAAAATGGGTATCTCCTTTGTTTGTAAAGAAAAACCTAAATATCATTAAGTCTGCATGATTTTATTGAATTTCAAAAAAATTGGAGCACCAGCGACATTAAAATGGGTTCAACACTAAATGCAGTCACAGCATGACCTTTTTTCACAACTGACACTGTCACAATATATTGTGACTAACCGAAACACAATATATGGAATGTATTTGATGGACCTTTTGATTTGCTAACACCGTCGTTGATAAATTTATTTACAGGGCGGCCAATCTTAAGCTTTCATGATGGACCAACAGTTTACGGTTACTTCTGTTATAGGCAGATCCAGGATTTCCGATAGAGGGGGGGGCACATTGTCCTGGGGAGGGCATCATCTGTACCAGGGATGCCACTTTTTGGCGGAAACCCCCAAGGCAATGTTTCAAGGGTAGCCATCGACCTTCCAGGGGAGCTCAGTGACCATTTCAGCGGAATGAGGGGGCAAGTGTCCTCATTTTCCCCTCCCCCCTTTCTGCCAGATCTGCCTATGACTTGCCATCTGCTTAGCAAAAGACGCATTCTACCTTTTACTTTGCAAAACAAATCCATAGGCATCTTGCATAGGAAAATCACGATTTGTATGATTTGAAGTATCCCTTTACAAAAATTATGTTTTGAAAATGTCCGGGCAAGCTTAAGCCTTGCCAGCCCTCACCTAGAAGAATATCACAAGTCATGCGGCGGTAAGTGTATCGGAAGTGGCGCCGGTCCATTACTGGGCACATTTGCGGCGCTACTGTCGGCGGCAGTTGTGGCGCACGTCTGGTAATGACGGGCGATGGCGGCGCACTTCCGGACGGCTGCCGGGGGGGCCATTAGCTCAGGTGGCCGTCTGGGTGCACCCCTTCCTAGCTAACCCGACAGTTGCACCAATAGACAGCCAGACATGGAGCGTCTCCCACACTGCTAATTAAACACAAAAACACTGGAACCCTCCCGCCCCCTCACAGCCCCAAACATTACATAAAGCCTCCCCTCTTTCGTGTCATCATTATTAGGTTTTATCGTCCGTCTTTAATGCAAAAATATAATAGCTTCTCGTTAAAATCGTGGTCCCCGTCGTAAATACCTGATATACGAGTCACAATTATCGTTACGCATACACCTTACAATAGGAATCCGAAGGGCATTCTTTCAATGATTCTAGCTATAGCAATGCGAGGCCGGGATGTGTAATGGCCTGGGAAGAGTTATGCGAGGAGAGGTGCAGCGTTTAAACAAGGCCGGAGCCGTGGAAACAAGCCGCTTTTCTCGGATAGATGCCAACCAGAGAGCGCATAACAGTCCATCTCCCTGGCGTAGTTGTTATTGCAAAGCAGTGCCGCAGCGAGCGCAGCCGTGCAATTACACACTCCCAATTACCTTCGTCATGCATGTTTGAAGAGATGATTGGTTTATAGGTTGCGACTGACAACCATTCCGGCTGCGGGCGATGCCGGTCCGCGTAGCTCACCCTCTGACTGAACAGGCACTCAGTACCACCGGAAATCCCACATGGAGCCTGCCAGCCTTCTTCTCACTAATATTCAAGGACAGCATAAATCTCTCAGACAGGGATTCACCGAATCCGAAGCCCTGAGCACTTCACCGACAGACCCTATCTTGTAGGATAGTAAAGAACGACCAGAAGTCGTTGCAGCAGAGTAGCTCTGCTTCAGGTCCCTCCCTGCGGAGAGCGGTTTCATTTGATCTGCGCTACTGATGCCTGCGCTGCCATATGCGGCAGCAGCATCTTCTGCGGCGACAATTATGACTGGTGGCGCGGCGTAAGCGGCGCGCAGTAACCGCGCCGGATTAACTGTCACCACAGCGGCCGGTAAACACTGGCCTCCATTATTCTGCCTGGCTGGGGGAGCTTAATATGTGACACCAGCCGCTCTGTGTTTCTTCCTCAACAATTAATGGCTAAATACTGCTGCTGCTGCTGCTGCTGCTCTCTGCTGCTGCTGCTCTCTCTCTCTCTCTCTCTCTCTCTCTCTCTCTCTCTCTCTCTCTCTCTCTCTCTCCCCCTCTTTCCACTCCCTACTCCCCACTCATCTTTTTCCTCTCCCCGTCTCTTGTGAGAGGCTGTTTCCAGGGTTGGAATACACTGGCAATGATGTGACGGGCCAGTCTGCTTAATTTGGCGCGCAGCCTTGACGAGGTGTGAGTAATTTTGGCGCGGAATTCAATTAGCGCGCTTCGGGAGCGCTGTGGCGCGCATTTACCTGATTGGTGCGTGTTAGGTATGATCGCGTACCATTTGCGAAACGGCTCGCGTCGGACTTACTCATCTTGCGCTGGTTAAACACTCACCAGTTAAACAAACCCAACGGGACGGACCGTATATCAAGCATCGCCGTAGTGACAACTACTTTACTTTCTTTCTCCTTGTCATACACATCCTTATTCTCACTGTACTGTTTTAAATCGGATACGTGTCCGCACGAAGAGCGGTGATCGAGCGAGCATCTGAAACGGAGCCCCAGTGGTGGGCCATTTACCCACATCCGGCAGTGCTGGCCTTCCAGGGCACATAAATACCGATAACCACCAAGCTGTCATACTGCGCTCGCTAAATCATGCACTGGCATTTCCAGTGAATAATTACCAGGACCCGGCTCTCTCAGATATTTAGCTTCAAGAGTCTGGATTTGGACTGGGTCTTTGGGGACGCGGGGCCGTGAACTGACGGACAGTATGTACGGACAATGTAATTAGTTCATTAAACTGTGCAAAGTTCGTGAATTAAAACTGGAGTTCGTGACACCACAATGCATTAAGTTTTTTACTTACTGTCCATGCAAGCGGAAGGTTAATATTAATCTACTCTCAAGAGGTAATTAATCAGTCGTACAAACCGGAAAGTGGATGCGAAAACAAACACCTAAATTGAACTTGTCATTTTCTGTCAGAACTGTGATCCGAGTAAAGTCCACTCCTGACCGGTAACGATCTCTACAAATAGTAAGGCAGCTATTTCCTCAGCAAGAGGCAACAACAAAATATGAAGACAAAAATGTGCATCTCGGACACCAGCTCCCGCGGTATCATACCACAGCCTGGGCGGGTATTTAACCATGTTATCCACCCTCTCTGAACATGCTGCTCCCAACGTGCTGTGACTGCCGGACCTGGATACTGCTGCCCTGGCACGAATAAATGTTAGCACGGTTCAGTTCCAGGCCGGGCCGGCCGCCGAAGCGCGCTCCTGGATTCGCCATGGCCCCCTCCCCGGACGCCCTGATGAAGCTGAAGCAGGCACGCATGGAGAACGGCGGCGACTACTTCGAGAATGGACACATCAGAGGTGAGTCTGCAGAATGTGAGAAATGGCATCAGAGGTGAGCCTGCAGAATGTGAAAAGTGGCATCAGTGAGCCTGCAGAATGTGAACAATGACCATATCAGAGGTGAGCCTGCAGAATGTGAGAAAGAAAAATCAGAGGTGAGCCTGCAGAATGTGAGAACGGACACATTAGAGGTGAGCCTGCAGGATGTGAGAATGGACACAATAGAGGTGATACTGCAGAATATGAGAAAACGGCCATATCAGAGGTGAGCCTGCAGAATGTGAGAAATGACCATATCAGAGATGAGCCTGCAGAATGTGAGAAATGACCATATCAGAGGTGAGCCTGAAGAATGTGAGAAATGGACAAATCAGAGGTCAGCCTGCAGAATGTGAGAACGGACACATCAGAGGTGAGCCTGCAGGATGTGAGAATGGACACATTAGAGGTGATCCTGCAGAATGTGAGAAATGGCCATATCAGAGGTGAGCCTGCAGAATGTGAGAAATGACCATATCAGAGGTGAGCCTGCAGAATGTGAGAAATGAGATCAGAGGTGAGCCTGCAGAATGTGAGAATGAACATATCAGAGGTGAGCCTGCAGAATGTGAGAAGAATGGACACATTTGAGGTGATCCTGCAGAATGTGAGAAAGGGCCAAATCAGAGGTGAGCCTGCAGAATGTGAGAAATGACATCAGAGGTGAGCCTGCAGAATGTGAGAAATGACATCAGAGGTGAGCCTGCAGAATGTGAGAAATGACCATATCGGAGGTGAGCCTGCAGAATGTGAGAAATGGACAAATCAGAGGTGAGTCTGCAGAATGTGAGAACGGACACATCAGAGGTGAGCCTGCAGAATGTGAGAAATGGCATCAGAGGTGAGTCTGCAGAATGTGAGAAATGGACACATCAGAGGCGAGCGTGCAGGATATGAAAAAGGCAACATAGAAACAAAACGAGAGACTTTTGTTGAAATCGAGCTGGTTCTACTTCCACAAGAGGAAAACCACCTTTAAGAAAAGGAAATACCGACTAAAGCCAATGAGATCAGATTCATACACCCAACCATACAATGCTCGTTAATACCCAACCATACAATACCCAAACATACAATACAAATCCTATATTCTGTAAGATGCCATAGGCGTGCTCATGTGTATGAGTATTTTTAGTAAACTAAGTGCAATGACTGGGACAAGCATCATGGGTACACATTTCGTTTCAGGACCCAGTAGAGAAAACTTCACCAATAGGCAGATCAAGTAGATAATATAATTCAGGCTCCCCCGGGTTTGGCATGAGCGGATAAAGGTTTGACAATATGAATTTTTAAGAGCTGAAGTAAATTTATACATGCCTCCTAGATATTGACAATTTTCATTTGCATCTTGTCTGACCATTTCCCTTTCTTGCGGCTCTTATGTTTTTTTGACATCATATAAGCTGCCAATGTCGAAGATACCACGCAGTATATTGAGTTTACTAGTCTATGTAACAGAAAATAGTTAAAACGTATGTAGTCAATCATATAGTTCTGATGCTGGAAGCGCCATTTAATTTTGTCTTTTCACGTAGCTGAAATATATGACTGTTTTGCATAAGATATCTGTCAATGCGTTTTGTGAAAATGAAACGACAGGACTAAGAGTTACAGAAAAGCTAAAAAAACGATAAAAACTGTATATTTGAGGTACATACCTCTTCAAACAATTTTAATGGTCGGAAGTAGCACCAGAGAGGGGACAAACTAAAAATATTTAGCTGACTTTAAAGGAATACATATTCTTTTTTACCGATACTCAAATACCCTCCAAAAGTGCAAACCATGACAAGATAGGAGGCAAAAAGAGGAAGGCAGTATAAAACATCGTTTTGTAGACGACATCGGCCAATTGGAAACCCCAATTCGAGGAAAGACTACTCCGCTTTTACACTGCAGGGTCAACGCAGGGTGAGTATTAAGATTAATCATCTAAGGAGAGGGGAAAGTAGGGGAAGGAGGGGGTGGGGCACGGTACCCGGCACATCCCCAGCTCCGACGCCTATGGCCACCGGGACCTGTAAACTTTATCAGCAGTAGCCATGACCGTGGGAAATTTCAGGATTATCAACGATATCCAGACGCCTGATCTCCATGGGCCATTAGTGTCTTAAAGCTATTTGATTTCAGCATATTTCTCTCGCGATAATTTTTTTCGCATGAGCTAATCTCATCTGACACATGACTACTTGCATCAAGACTATTATCTTACTGAGAAAAAGAGGAAACAAAATCACCATGTACTTTGCGGCATAAACTTCACCCCACGGATCATCAGTGACACCATTGAATGCTTAACCCTATTCCTCTCAGTAGGGAGGGGGGTTGGGAGGATTCTTCCTACCACACTCATGTTTTCCAAAATATCTCTGAAATGGTTCATGATAGGTATTTGAAACTTCAAAGATTTTCTTAGAATTAAATTTGGTAGGTTCTCTTACAGTTTTGGATAATATCTGAGTATCATAGAGTACCTTGATACTCAGCAAAATCTATGATTGACTACAACAAAACTGTCGGTCACAGTATTGAGAATAGTTGGAATGCTCGAATACTATGAATAATATGTCAAATGTTAGTTTATTTACATGTTCATAAGTCTTTTACAGCGGCGGTACAGCGGCGGCAGGTTTTAAGATCTTAGAGGGGGTCGAATCCCCTTGACAGTAATCCGGGTAGCCAGGAGCCTGGTAGGAATAGGGTTAAATCGCTGTCAACATAGCTAGCAGACTGGCAATGCGACTGAAACTACCTCTGTTTGAACGTCCAATTCAAATTTGCACCAACAGCCTACAATTTGGGCCACATCATAGCTATACTTACAAATAGTGAGCATGCCATTAATGGGGTCTAGTTACCACCTACATGGCAATGAGTGTTGTTCACAGAAGCCATAAATCATCTGGCACTATTCCAATCATGGGCATCATCACCAGCAATGACCTACTGAGGAAATAACCACAAACAGAACGGGTAGCGGTTATGGTTCGTGCGCCACCGGCAATGCCTACGATGGCTGTATCATTCATCGGTGCTTACCCGCCACTTTAGCCTTTTCTAGTTTAGTTCCAAAAATGTTATCCATCTGTTTACTGGCCGTCCGAGGACCATTTCCATTAAGCACCACTTCGATTGGGCAATCCTGCAACTTCCGGTGTCCGGTGTTGCACGGGTCAGACATGACGTCACCACCGCGCCGCGGCTCGTCTCCGGAAATGGTGCGCCGCGCCGTCATTGTCCCCATCGTCGACATCGTGCCACCAGCGCCGCACTTCGCCGCCGAATAACGACGTGCCTTACTGACTTTAATATGGTCGAAATCTAATAAAAATCGGAATAGAGTTAAAGCTTCATACGTTCGGAGTAATAAAAACGAAGACCCAGTGCTAAATGAGATCGGGTGGGATTAAAAGTGGCAGCGCGCTGAAAGCCGGGTGGGGTGTGAGATCCCCATTGGAGCACGATGGTGGTTCGGGAATTTTTACGTCTCTGTCAAATTCAGGCGACCGGTGAGGACAGAAATGTACGAAAAGAGGATGCAAGGAGAGAGTGCGAACAACGTAGTGAGTAGACGAAGGAAAGAGGGGAAACAACGCAATCTGCTGCGCTGTAAAATGCGTAAAGTCGTTTTAAGAGGAAAAGTGCAAGGAACAGATAATAACATACAGGTGCCACAGCAGAGTATACAGCAGCTCCCTGTAAAGATCATTGCCATTCACGTTTCAAATTCTTAATAATTCCTTTGAAAAGATCTCGTATAAAGCTGCCGGTAATTTGAAAAAAACATGCTCTGTGGAAGTGTATGTTGTTGATACATAGATATGAGATGCGACATTGTATCCGATGGATATGACTTGTGATATCGCCTCCGATAGAGCGAACGGATTTCATCTGTAGTTGATCGAGATGCCTGCTGCTGGTAAATCAAAATAAATTAAATGAAAGTTCCGCTTCAATCCCATGGCGTTCGTTCCAACGAAATAGCATAAACATTGCGGATGTGTTGAGGCGTTATCTTAGGCACATAATTACCAATTCTGTGAATATATCTACACCAAATACTTTTCGGCGACACATTGTAGACAAGAATTTCCGAAAGACCACAAAACAGCGATGCAGTGACCATAACTGCCCGAAAGGTTCTCTTCAAAATCAGCTGTTTCTTCGCTCAGCCTTCACTACCATCGGCAAAGAATTCAATCAGCGTTTAGATTTTATTGTTCACATCTGCTTGGCTTTTTACGAGATGCCTTTCCGTCTTGAGGCAGACTCAGAGGAATTAATAGAACAATCAGGCCCGTTTATGTTGTTCGTCCACAGCGTATGGAATGACACATCTTTATTGGGGCGGCGGCTATAAACTCTGATTGAATTGCGCCTGCCGCAGTCTGAATGCCATTTCCCTATTGTGGAGGACGGGCTGCGCAGAAATGTAAATATGGTGGAGGTGGGTTTAGACCGGGACCCACGTGGGCGGGCCACTCCTGGGAGACATTCACGCCACATAAGTTGCTGGTGGCGGGAGCATCTGGGCGACGACGAGGCTGCTTAAAACCGACTCAATCTCGGGGCTTGACCGAATTAGAACGGACATTAAGCCAGCAGAATGCTTCATCGGGCTGTATGCCTGCGTAAAATGGATTCAGTGGCGCAGTTTATGATGTATGAGTAACAAAATTACATGAAAACATTGCTTGTTTTCTTTCAATAAATGGCTCTAAAATTGGCCGACTAAGACCTAAGCACAATTCTTCCCTGCTCTTTTCGTTAGTCTTGCTTCATGACGCAAAAGGAACATGAGGATTATAGATAAAACTGGCCCATGATGAAAAACAAACCTACATTATATGAATGTGTATTTGAGGGGGAGCGCAACGCCAACGACTCGCAACGCACTCTGTAGCTTTAGCCGTCTCCACGCTGGCCAGTTCAGATGTAGGCAGAGGTCAGCCGAGGTCAGGCGGTGAGGGTGTGGCGAGGTGGGTCAGTGGTGGAGCCATCGTCCATGGTTAGGAGAGTACTCAAGAAACATGGTCTGTTTGTGTAGTATTCTGTTGTCGCCTGCTTTGACTCAAACAGTGGTTTCTGCGTTCGCAGATCCGGGGATCGACAAGTCGCCGCTGCTGTCCAACGGGTACAGTCACCCGCCCCACCTCAACCCGCTCCACTACATGGCGCTGGGCCACCCGGCGGCCGCCGCGCAGGCGGCGCAGGCGGCTCAGGCGGCGCAGGCGGCGCAGGCGGCACAGGCGGCGGCGCTGTTCGGACCAGCAGGACTGCCGATGCCCACCAGCCACGCTCTGACCCGACCCGACCATCCTGCCCGCCCCCAGGGCATGCCGCACGAGCTCATGAACAGGTCAGTTCGTGGACAAGATTGTAAGCATTGTAAAGGATTTCATGTTCGTGACACCCGCTCCTGAGAGCGGTATCTGGCACTAACGCGCACTAGGAGGGGGGGGGGGGGGTGCAGCTCCCCCGAGATGTAGAAAATCAAGATGCTTTAAAAACGCACGCTTGGAAGTGTGTGGAGGCTATGGAGACATTATATTAAATTTCTTATTTTCTTAGGTCAATATCTTCAAAGTCAAATGAGGCAATAAAGGTCAAGTATTGGTCATGCTGGAGACCTATTAGGAAGTACCGTGATTATGCAAATAAGTACAGAAATAAACTAAAAGCAGACTAAGGTAAGAGAGGAGCGGTTCCAAGAGATGCTTCCTGAAAATTTAGGACCAAGGTCATTCAATATCATTGACCTATGACATCACAATATCATATACACCCGATAAAGTAAATGCACTATAACTAGTGCAGTAGCAGCAATGGGATGGAACATGAAGTTTGACTTTGACCCATGACCTTCAAACTTGACCTCTGACCTTGAGCTTAACATTTAATTACATTAACTATGACGTCATTATGTAATAAACGTCATACTTGGTAACATTATTTAACCAGAAGCACTGGGGTCCACGACCTTAAAATGCTGATATGACGTTAACTTGTGACCTTTGGCCTGGACCTTAGCATTCATGAAAGGTGACATTAATACATCATCTCGTTTATATAGCCTTATTACGTGACCACTCGGTGTCCAATGCAGGCTAACTGGTGCGATCGCGCGATTGTGGCAATCTAAAATATAGGTCTGGCTTAGAAAGCCCATAAGGGAAACATATCAAACAGTGCTCAAAATTATTCCACCAATCGAAGTATTCATAAAGTTTTTTTTAAATATAGCCAAGTAACGTTTGCCGACCGTGAAAGGTTGTCTGGCCATCTCAGCAAAATAGATGGGGGCCTAAAATAGATAGATACCCCTTCAAGTGTGCCTGCTAATGCAGAAAGGAGCCATCCGGATATGTTGATGGTGCGATCCTGACTTCTCGGCACATTTTCCTCCAGCAGTTCACACGCACATCGGCGGGGGACGGGACACCCTCAGGTTTTTCGAAGTTTGTGTAAAAACCGGGGTGCGCAGGGACCTTATCTTCAAAAACGTTAATATAGCATAAGTAAAAACGGGTAATCTGTGGGTCTGAAATTCATATAAGATAATATAGCCCACCGAGTACAACAACATATGTGTCGCCATTTTTCACATTATACCCTAAGGTCAAGTACGAGCCATGACCTCTCCATTGGAAATACATTCGTCAAATGGTATAATCCCAATATTTTACTCGCAAATGGAGATACAGCGTTTATTTTGGTATCGTTGAATTTGTCTTAATCCTGCAGTTCCAATGATATGCATTTGACCTCTATATGTCAGGCCAAATCTTAGATTTGACATAGCGAGGCCATAGCCTATATCATTTGAGGCTGCTTTCTGGGAGGATTCCAAAGAACAATATAGTCTTTTATAGCCCTTCTAAGTCAGATACTATGACTAAAAAGCCTTAATTTGCATTTGCATGCCATTATATCCCTATAGTGACAGGTGCTGGGGTCTAGCAGCCTTAGAGCTGACCTGAAAATGCATAAAACACTCCTTTAGCACCTAGGTCAGGGCTCTAAACACCGTTTACCGTTTTTTTTTGCTACCTTACGTGATTTATTAGATCTCAGGGGGAGGGTACCCACACCCCCTAGGTTAATTAACAGTTGAAGTTTCATTTTGGGCACGATATTTTAAGCATCTCCAAGCTCGGCTAATGTCTCATGTGGAAGATACCGTTCCTGAGAACGCATTCCATTCGACCACAAGCTATCAACACCGGCACCTCTGCGGCGCTGAGTGCTGCAGTGCTGCAGTCCGCCTGAGCTGCAGTGCTGCAGTCGCGGCAGCTCTGCCGTCTGCCCCCCGCGGCGGGAGCGCGCCGCCGGCAGTCGTACTTTTTGTTCCGCTGAAAGCCGCCGACGTCTGACACGATTGAGTAGACCTGTTTCTGGGATAAATGCGCACTTCGTCCATTAGAGTCAGAACTCATTTCTGCGGGATATTACATTCCATCATGGTTTGCGGGCTAAAAGCCGGGCAGAATTTATCTGACTTAACTGGCATTCTCGGCGACGACGCGTGCTTGAGTGCTCGTTTTCTTTCCCAATTAGAAATAAGCATCTCCACTCTGAAGACGGCATAAATCGTGGACAAAATCTCTGGCTGTTTACCTCATGAATAATTATGACACACACAATGAGAAAGGGAAATAATGGTTTCATAAATGTCATTTCTTATCTGGTGTTGCAATATTTCCGTTTTAAACACGAATTAAAATGCGTGGTGGCACGCTCTTCTTGACTTAATTACTGTCGCGGCGGCAGACATTCTGTGTCACCTCCGGCATGAAATATTATTGAAGTCTTACCACGTTTACACAACGCACCACCACAGCCAGCGCCGACACATTAAATAAGATCTCAGACGCCTCTAATTCAGATTATTTAAGGATATTTGCATTTTAATTAAGGCACTTCGGACCAAAGTTTTTCACCGCTCTAATTAACAGAGGCATTGAAGGAAAACAATTCACATTTCAGGCGTCAGCAGGCGTGGCAGGCGGCGTCCGACAAAGTGGCAAACATTAGGAGGCGGGAGACAGGCGGGGAGGAGGCTCGCGGTGACACGACGGCTGTGCCGCCGGCACGCGCACAATGGCCACCGCCGCCGCGCACACCGCCGCCGCGCCAATTTATCATTGCGGATCGTTAGAATGGAATTAATTAAATTTGGCTACACTGTCTTGTGAAAGCTTGTCAGCCAAAGTTACATATGAACCTCTAAATTACTGTTAGTGCTCCTCTGAAATTTAATCTTAATTCACTCTAACTTTGAAACGCACCCGAGGAGAAAGTGGAATTAGAGCCGCAGCAAACGCTGGTAACGGAGGGTCCCTCATCAAATCCAAGGCATTGTGGACAAACAAAGATGATAAATATTTTCACGGATGATATTACTGTAGATACATCGGATTTAGTCCTATCCTCGATTTTGTTGGGAATAGCTTAAGCGTAGGTACGGCAAACATCTAGCGGATAGCAGTCAGGTCCCGAAAAATTATATCAGACCTGGCTGGTTGCTCAGTAGACATACTTCAAAAAGAAAAAGAAAGAAAAAGAAAAACATCTGAAAATCATATTTTACAGAATAGGGGCAGGGAGGCCTAAAAACATTATTGCCTGGATCCAGGTTGGAATAGCATGGATTAACGTGGGTTCAATCCCCACCGTAGGAGGCCGTCTTTCATGTCCGATCTGACCCGGTGGAGATAAACACCCACGCTAGTAATCCCTGTATTTGAGCAAGTTCTGCCCGTTGGGAGTGGCCCCAATAAAAGCGTAAACTGTAGGAAACACGCGAGTTCTTCAACAAAATTCAGTCGATAGTTATCTTTTTGCAAATGATAAACAGTATTAAAAGGAAATTTGGTCTTTAAAACTACGCAGTGGATTAATCATCCGTAAATCTAAGTGAAATTATGCCGGGAGATGGAGGGCGGCGACCACAGCGTGAGCGCCAGAAACAACAATATTGAATCCTTAGATTCTCCTTGGATCCTGGATGCGGGGATCCTTTACATTTGACCCTGAATTTTCCAATTCCCGGGCCTGTTTAGAAGCGGTATGGAGGTATTAGTCTCCTGAGATTTAGTCGACGTATCGTCTGGAGTGCGGGATCCTTCCAGCTGGTCCAGGCCCAACTTGTCGAGTTATGTTTCTTCATATTCCTTCAAATTTCTTGACAGGTAAACCTTTTAGGTCTCTAATAGTTTAAGTTTAAGAAAACATGTTTCAAAAAAATATTATGATACCTGTAATCTCAATTGTTACGTCAAAGCCATAGATATCAATTTAAGTTATTCAAGGTTGTGCATTCGTTTCTTGGTTTGTACCATCACGCCACAGCTTCACGCCCTTGCAGTGGGCCACAGGAACGGATCATTAGGAATGCAGGTTTACCCGTGCAACGCCCGGGTTGACCCAAGTCTCCCCGTTTTCAGATCGGCGGTCTGGGAGAACTGCAGAGCTGCGTACGAGGACGTCGTCAAACACCTTGAGAGGTCAGTGCCGGCAATTGGAGTGTTGTGGGACTGTAGCGTCAGCATCCCAGTGGATTATTCGGCGTTTGGATTGTTCTGCATAAGCTTCTTCCCAGCATATGCAAAGGCCGCCGAAAGGCTGGCACACATAGGCGTTCCGCTCTCTCAATTGCGTTTTCTCAATAGCCATGAAGCGCTTTTGCCAAAGAAGGCAAGCGTATTCGCGAGTGGGGATAATTTGACGGTGAGAAACCTGGAGACCACCCATGAATGGTTGGCCGGCGAACACAGCACGACTGTAATCTGATCGCTTGGAACATCGATCAAAGACCTCGGGACGTATCACTTCATAAATGCGCACAGACCCATATGCATGACAAATCTGCGTGTCGAATCTGGGAAACGTTTCTCGATTCGTGAATAATGTAAACACGAGTAATCCTTCATACTTTCCTGGCGGATATCTTTAAGCACCCACCAATCAATGACCAAAAGCACCATCAAATGTCGGTGGGGTCACCAATTACTCTCGGCGAGGCATTGGCTCTCGCCTGGCTGGAATCCACGTCTGTCTGTATGGCTTTGTATGTGTGTATGTGTCTGTGTGTGTGTGTGTGTGTGTGTGTGTGAGGGACTGTGGGACTGCGGTGGCCCGATAGACAGCGCGGGCCCTCGGCCGCCCCCGCCCCCGCCCCGGGCGAAGGCCCGCGGCCTGCCGGGGCGGCGGACTGCAGGCCGCGGCATTCCTGATGCGGCCAGTGCGCCGTTTTTGCTGGTCCCACTGTAAATCATACGGCAGCCGCCCTTCCGCCGTTACGTCTCAAGTCTGGGTGCGATACTGGCCATTCATCACGGCATCAGGTGATTTTATCGCGGTCCGACTGGCGATGGCTGTTTAAATTCCTGCAGCACGCCGCCCCGAGAGCGGGCCGGGCCCGCGTTTTTGCCCCAAGCCAACAAAATGACTGTAATTTCTTCATTCCAATCATTAGTTTACTAAGTGAAATCACAATTTTAGAATGCCAAATGACGGGTGGGTCGCGGGATAAACACGGCCCTCGGACGGCCGACGCTTTGGAATGATGCGATTCCTCTGTCGATCTGCGGTTATGAATGCCGTCTCGAGCTGCATCCATCTGGGAACTGTGAGGAATGTTTCCAGATATTCCAGCGGCTAACGACCGCGGCGGTCGGCAGAAAAAGGGTCATCGGCGCACGCCCCAATTACTGTCGGTCCAGCACCAGCCGAGCCGCCGCAAACCGCTGAAAAATGAAGCCATCATCGACGCCAGCCATCGAATCCAGGCTCCGTTCTTTCTCACTCTAATTGGATTTTGGCCGTTTTGGCTGACATCTGTCATCAGTCATCTCGTCTGCTGCAATTATTATTCGCGTTTTTGCACGTGCGATTCAACTGCAGGCTCCAACTGGTCCGACGCGATAAATGAACTTGGCTGGCGCTGTGGTCCAGCCCTGAGCCTCGCCGGTCGATAGAGAACCAGCGCCAGGGACCGACGAACCCACCCCGCAGCCCCAGAGGTCACTGAAGCCGGAAAGGTCAGCCCCTCCCTCCGCCTGAGAACAGCATGTCACGGAGTCTGAAGAAAGGTCACATCAGCGAGGATACGCCCATTGAATGCTTTGTTAGCGGAGGAAAGAAAAACGACGTCTATCTCAGAAATAACACCGCACAACTCACAGAATTATGCACCACTATATTTGCCACGGCAAGTACATCGTGGCTAAACGGTATTAGTGATGCTAGATGTCGAAATCTACGGTGCCTATTACAGTTGTAGTGTTCGTGATGATTCGGCGCAGTTTATTTCAATGAAGAATAGGATATTCTCATTTGCCTTCGCTGATTATCACGATTGGTGTTTGACCTGAAAAGATATTCACTCGTTAGTACATAACTACAGATGGATCAGTTGCGCTAACTGCCCGAGGTAGTGGTAATGACCATATCTTGTTCTTCATTAGAGTAGCGTGGATAAAAATGCCAGATTTGACCCCACACGTGGAAGATCCTGGCTGTTATCATGCAACACTTTGGCATGGTGTTTAGGAATGGAGACTTGGTTTATGAGAGCACGTGCGTTGTAGAAAATGAGATTCTAGATAACGACGGAATATTTGCATAATAAGTCGATGTCCTTCACTAAGAAAAGCAGGTGAAAACGCCCCCTACACGTTATGGGATTAAGTTGTGAAGTAATACGTTACACCAACAGTACTCCGTCAATGTTCATCTGAACGTCGGCTCAGGGGACAGGTTTTCCTCTGTTTCCCGCCGTCGGGGCCCCACATCCTTTATCATCATCGATGCGGGCCACGTCTCCGTGCCCAGTCTCGCACGTTATAAATGGCCCGCCGGTGTTGCATTGTATTTTATCATTGAATTTCAATTTGAATGCCGGTTTTATTAGGGTTTGATTCGTCATAGGCGCTTCGGTATTGAAGAAGCGGCACGATAAAACGCTCGGTGATTGATGAAGGCCCGCGCTGAATTATTGCATTCTCGAGCAGGCTCGATTCGACATTTGTAAGGCGTGCGTCGTTCCCGGGTCGATGAGACGTGGGGGTGAGGGTGGTGCCGCCGAAGTGTGGGTACTCGGCAGATGTGGCTGCGTGCCGCTGAACAGGTCGCCTCTTCCAACTTACCAATGACGAGTTTCTTTCTTTAATGATGTATACAGGGGTGGTTCCTCGGTACATGAAATCCAGAGCGGCACCGCACCCAGTTTCATGGAAACTTCCAGCAAGAACCAAGGTGCATTGGTCATAGGTATAGGAGCAAGAAGGCCAGGAGAATCATAGGCCTGATATTCAGATTCTCAATAATTAATCCTATGGCGTACCATGGAAAGAAGCGACCTAGAAACGCCACTTGCACACCCCCAAATTTTTCAGGTACACTTTCAGCTTTCCGCGCCTATGGCGCTGGTACGTGAAAGCAGATTATTGTTCTCAATTATACTTTGGCTAAGAGGAAGATGCAAAGCATTGAGCATGACAAATATCTGTAAGCTGATTGCTAATCTTAGTTCCATACATTATTTAATCCACAACATTGTCTAAAAGCCACCCATTGCGTTCCAATCATAACAAAACGCTCAATGCGCCGATAAACGATGGAAATAAGTCCCACTAATTAGTCAAACCACCTTACTATATTTATTTACATCGTCATTGCGCACACCACCCATTTTGAATTCGCATAGAAGGCTGCCCAACGTAGCCCACGTTCAGATTTCCCGGGGAGTTGGTAAAAGCCCATATAGGAAGAGTGGTCTGCAGGAGAGCGCAAACTTTTCAACCCTGTCGCAGTCGCCTCGCACAAGTTGGTCTGTTCTCACGACAGTATACCCCAGAGATTATTAATTAAAACATTTTTGTCACCGTATTTAATTACGTCTTCAAACTTTGACATTATCCTCTCGTAAGTTCCTTTTGTCTCCCACTAATAGCACTGCTTAAAAGGACCTGTATAGTTTCCCCTAATACGCCGTCCTTAATTGAACTAAATGGAAACATACCTTCCCTTTTGCCGGGAAGCATTAAAAGTTCCCTTGTTTAAGGATTGTAAATTAGCATCATCAGCATAAGACATGTCACGTTGTTGTGCCCGGGGCCTCGGCTGCCTAGGGCGCGCTCTTTGTTGGAGCGGCACGAGCCCAGTGCCAGCTCGGCTCGATTACGACCATTCTTGAGGCTTCTCATCGACCCTATCAAAGCCAGCAGTTGTATCTAAATCATCTGCATACTAATCAAGTGGCTGACTGTGACGCTGCGGCGGCGCGGCCAATTCCGCCGCTCTGGCGGCGAGAGGCGGCGCCGGCGCGGGTCGTCGACTGGGGCGCAGCTGATCGCGTCAGCAGCGCCGCAGCCCCCGCCGCGGCCGACCATGGCGCAAACGGTGATCCATTACCGAGCATTGAACAAATATAATCGGACTGAGGAGCGATGGCGCGCGCGCTCTCGCTGAGGCTTTGACGTCCCACGGCGCGCATGATTAGAAAGCAATTATATTTTATATGTCGCGGGAGTCATTAGTGGCGCGGTGGGCTTTGTGGCGCGGCGGATCTGCAGATGGATCAGCCGCCGCTCAGCGGGCGAGGCTAATTACAGCCCGCACTAACACCTGATCCCAGCAGTGATCCAGAACTCCAGATACTCCGGATCCAGGGATTGATCCAGAGCCAAGACACACCAGATTCAGTGAATGATCTAGATCCAGGATATATCGGGCTGAGGAAGAAATACAGATCTAAGATACATCGAATCTAATGAACGATCTGGATCCGCAGATAGGTTGGATCCAGGAAGCAGACCGAGTCCATAGATTATCGAGTCGAAGAGATCAAGACTCACTGATACACCGAACCCAGGAAGTGATCCAAATAAGAAATAAACCGGATCCAGCGAACGATCCAGATTTAAAGATGCACAGGATCCAGGGAGTGATCCAGATGCGCAGATAAAACGGATCTAGAGAGTGATCTATATTTAAAATTACACAGGACCCTGGGAGGATTTAGATGTGCAGATAAACGTATCTAGAATGATCCAGATCTAACAATACACGAATCAGGAGACCGGATGCCAAATAAAACGGATCTAGAGAGGGATCCAGATCTAAAATTCACAGGATGCTGGGCGGATCAGGTTCGCAGAAAAACGGTCAGACGGTGACCAGATGAAAATACACAGGATCCAAGGAGTGATCCAGATCCGCAGATAAGCTGGATTACGCATTAGCGGCTGCACATCACTGACTCTGATGATCGAGGAATGATCGAGATCCGGAAATACGATTTCGGTAGCAACCTACGCCTAAATAACACAGTGCAGAGCCTTGCCGCTATCCAGTCCCGCATAGATGTAAGGAATATAAATTCCAACAATTATATTTGTATTCGCCTCTATTAACTTTCTAAAAAATACGCCTCAATACCACAGGTGAGCTAAGGTTTCAAATGAAAAATTATTTCCAACCTTTGTCAATACTTTGTGGGTGGCTCTTATCACTTTCAATTTGCCCGCTTCCACGGGCAACCACAGGTCAAGGATAGACGACTGCCATCAGAAATTTAATTTCCTTTTACAGAACCCAGTCTGAACTTCCATGAAGACGATCATTTCACGCATACATTCATATCTGCTCAGCGTTCGGCGTCCTCGCCCGCTATCACCTCCTGGACCTGGACGCCGACCAGTTAATGAGTTCCATCGGATCCGCAGCGTGCGGCAGCTACAGCCGTTGTTGAACCCGACCACCGGCGGCTGGCGGTGCGGCAGCATCTGTTCCCAGCCGCCAAGCCCTGAGGCGACGGCATGTAACACATCTCCGGCGTGTTTGCTCTCCGCCTACTCATCTGGCGCGGTATTTGCTGATTGCCAGCCTTCCCTAACGACTGTGTATCTGGGGGACCGAAGATCGCCCGCCAGGCAGCCGGGTCTCCTCCGGTCGCGCCCGCCGCAGTCACCGCCCAGCCCAGTCATTATCATTACCCGAAATCATTAGATTAGGAATAAATGAAAGAATTCGGGCGGCGGCGCGGTGGCGCTGCGTCGGCGGCGGCTCTGTGACGGATGCAGCGAAAATGAGACGTGAAATGAAGTGGGAGACGGCGCCGCCGCCGCTGTCTGCTCGGTCACGCTGCAGGCGCCACTGATGATGTCGAAGGCGACGACGTCACTGATGAGAGCCCAGCTCCCTGATGACTATAACAGGGATTCATTCTGTGACATATAGCTTTGGTTATTAGCTCAGAAGGCAATGGGGATGAGGGAGAGTAAGTTAAATATCATGAATTGCGCACAAGTCCCGAATTGATGGTTTTTAACCTGCTTGATACATAGACACAGAAAATCACAGCTAAGACGGCACACTTCAAACGTGGAAACAGTATAGTTATTTTGAGGTGCACAAATGTTTTAGTTGAAAACAGCCCGGCTCCTGCGTTGCATTCTTCATGTCAAATTTAGCAGGCAGATGCATCGCCTATGCTCGAGGCAATTAATAATACAAGAGAAGACTCCTGAACAAGTGAGCCTGTGGCGGGAATATATCTGATAATACATGTGAGCAATCAGAACCAGGGAAGAAACTGCATGCTTATTCGTAATTTCAAGAGCTACTTACGGCGCGAACGTAGTTTTTCCGGATTAAATTTCTTTATATGGCGACAGAACTGATGCTGTGCGCGACCAATATTTGTGCGCACGATGTTCTTTCTCTTCTATTCGTGACTGTCCAACTGGGGAATGGAAAACCAATGAAAACAATAAGATCAAACTCTCTCCATCTCAAACTCTCTCCATCGTCTTCTTCATTTCATCTGTTGAAAGGTGACCACTGCCAATCCATTGGGAGGAATGCTGTTCGGCACCGGTCACTTGTGAGCCAATTTCTCTACACCCCCTGCAAGCTGTCTGGTTCTCCTCAGTCCAGCCGCAGCCGCCACTGGTGGACCGGTCACTGCCGCCATTTTTTGGTCGCTGACAAATTCCAGACTCAGAAACTGACGGCACTGTAATCTCTGGACGAGGGGAGCCGCCCACACCGTCCATCATTGTTGCAGACGCCCGCAGAGCCGGATCAGATCCCCAAGCCTGGCCGGGACCCCGCTCAGAAGCAGATCAGACCCCTCGAGGGTGGCCGAGACCCCACTCAGAAGTAGATCTGACCGCCTGAAGCTGGCCGGGACCCCGCTCAGGAGCAGATCAGACCCCCAAGCCTGGCCGGGACCCCGCTCAGGAGCAGATCAGACCCTCTGAGCTGGCCGGGACCCCGCTCAGGAGCAGATCAGACCCCCAGGCTGGCTGGGACCCCGCTCAGGAGCAGATCAGACCCCGGGGCCGGGCCCCCTCAGAAGAAAACAAACCCCCAAGCCTGGCCGGAACCCCCTCAGGAGCAGATCAGACCCCCAAGGGCCGGGACCCCGCTCAGGGCAGGTAGGCCCCAAGCCTGGCCGGGACCCCGCCAGGAGATCAGAGCCCCAAGCCTGGCCGGGACCCCGCTCAGGAGCAATCAGACCCCAAGCCTGGCCGGGACCCCGCTCAGGAGCAGGTCAGGCCCCAAGCCTGGCCGGGACCCGCTCAGGGCAGGCAACCCCAAGCCTGGCCGGGACCCCACTCAGGAGCATATCGCGGTATAGATCCAGGCCGTCTCAGACACTTCCACTGCGGGGAACATCTCGGCTTGATGATTATCCGCTAAATGCATATATCATATTGGTTTCCTTATCTTCTTGGGAGGAGTAAAGAACTGATAACATCGAACTCAGATTGCATTGTTTATATACGAAAAGAAATATTTTCAGCAGTCAGATATCCCCGCAGGTATGTGATGGGCGTAAATTCATACCTGCGACGTTATGTATGTGCATACACACCTGAGACCTGGCACCTTTTGCGGTTAGACTATTTAGAATGATGCATCGCGAGCATTTATTTTATACATATATGCGTAAGAGAATGCCTAAAATGAATCCAGAGGATAAAGACAATCAGGGAGCTTCTGGCTGAGAACATCTGGAGGCGACCCGAAAGACCGCTAAAGGGGACGGCGTCATTCAGTGGGTCACCAGGGCAGCGATACAGGGGCCGAGCGTGGGAGAGGGGGAGGGGAGGGGACGAGGACGGGGATGGAGTGGATCCGGAGGCTGTCCGCCGGCGGCAGAAGCCGTCAGAGAGGGGAGAAGGGAGCAGCGCCGCAGGGGAGCGACGCCAGATATCGATTTTAAAACGCCGGCGTGGGATGAAACAGAAATGATGATTCAACTGGATTCGACGGCTTGTACTGTTTGGTGATAGATGCTCAGCACATGGTTAAATGTGATGTTTTTCGAAAATATGTTCTCTTGTATCATTGGGAGCTGAGAGATTTAGGAGGTCGTTAATGAACCCGCCCTAGATCATAGATCATGGCTTTAACTGCGTCAGCTTCGGGTTCTGTTCTCAAACCATGCTAAGATCTAAAACACCTGGATGATATTAATTCTTGGTAGAGACACTCATGGCAGGTCCAGTGAAGCATCATGATTTAGCCAACAATAATGAGCGCCGCGTATGAAATAATTGACACTAAATCATATGATAAGGAGTCGTCCGCTGCATTTAAAGACAATCATAGGTAACAATGAGAAGGAATCCCGGCAGTTCCAGGGACACAGCGAGTAAGGCTGATCTGCCGTAAGCTGTACAAGCTCTTCTTCGCGGAGAAGAGAGGCAGCAGAAGCCTCGGTAATCACCCTCTGACACAACCAGCGCCAGCCACCAGTCAGCATATTGCTGGGTGCAGCACAGGGCAAGGCCGCGTTCTGCGGAAGAGCTGTCATTTCAGCTGCCGTGCGCGCTCTGAATGGCACTGCCACAGAACAGGTCGTTAGTCACCGGTAGTGATGGGGCAGCTCGGCACGGACATGTGGCCCGGCTTCCCGCCGCAGCTCGCCGCGGGGACAGGCAGAGTCGATTGTGCAGCGGTGACTCAGCAGAGACAAGAGCGGCAATCCGACACCACTCCCTATGTGACTGTCCAGATTCGTGGGAGCTTGCAGGGAAAACACGCCGCTGTTGTGCCCTCGCTCGTCTCTCCGCGGCGCGCGGTATCTGTACAAAGAGCGGCCGCGTGCTGGTCGACGGTTCGGCTGATGTGTTTCGTGGAACGCGGCTTACGGTGATTCGTCGAGGCGGCTGCGGCATCCTCCGCCATACACCGGGCTCGTCATTAAACTCATGCAATCGCCGACTGGCTCCGCGAACGCGGCTCCGTTTTCCGCGAAGTGGGGAAGTAAGCGGCCCGGCGTCCAAACTAACCTCGCTGTTACCGCTACGGTATCTCGTGGTTGTTTTATCGACAGCAGCGTCGACGCTGTTCCGTTATGGATTGTTATTGGGCGAACGAGGACGTCAACACAACACCTAGTCCGGCGGTTTGTTTTCCACGCCATTCATTTGCTGGAGGTGACACATGCACCCAGTGCAGTGGCGCTGGCGCCGTCGGCGTCTTTTGATATCAGCGAGTCGCAGCGTTGTGGGACGTCGTCGCGTAAAGAACAGCGCCGGCCAGTGCGGTCGTCGTCAGCGTCGGTCCGGGATCGGGGCAGACAAAGCAGTCGCGACGCCGCGCCCGGCGGCCCCGCGTAATACACCGCGGATAATGCTGCATGACAGCTGTAGCAGCGCGATGACAGATCCGCAGCATAAATTGATAAGCAACGAAAGCTGGCGAAATGGAGCCGTTTTTGTGTTGCGCCCGGGCCGGCTGATCCATCAGACGGGCTGCCGCGGTCGCGGAAACACGAAAAAGCGGGAGGACAGGCCCCACGCGCAACTGCCGCTTTTTAGCCGGCGGCCTCAACACTGGCTACAGAAGCCCGCCCTGGTGCTCTTTTCACTGCCCTGGAACCCGACGCACTCGCGGGGAGAGATTTCCATTAATTTTAATTTCGGGCTTTATTGGAATTATGGATTACCCGTATTCATGGTTCAGTGGATTTTTCTGTTTGTCAGACCCTGATGGAATATGTGACGCTTTTTATCACAATGACAGGGCAAAGCATGCCAACAGCGCGCGGGTATTTCGGGCAATATCACACCGACGCCGGCCGCGTGATTGATGAATCTAGTATCAATAAATCCCACAGAAAATGCTTTATTGGAGTGCTCCAGAATGGTAAAAAGCGTCAATATGGAGCGGCGGTCGGTGGCGTGGCATTAAGTCGGCTGCTACAATGGGTACTGGTCTGCTCCACTTGCCGTGCTGGGATTTAAGGGAGAGGTGGCCCGTGCTGCCTCTGAATGGTAGCCAGGCAGGCAGCAACCTCCATCGACACCTCTGGTCAGGGGCAGCTGCCTCCATCGATACCTCTGGTCAGGGGCGGTGCCTCCATCGACACCTCTAGTCAGGGCAGCTGCCTCCATCGACACCTCTGGTCAGAGGCAGCTCCCCACGACACCTCGTCAGGGCAGCTGCCTCCATCGATACCTCTGGTCAGGGGCAGCGCTCCATCGACACCTCTGGTCAGGGCAGCTGCCTCCATCGACACCTCTGGTAAGGGGCAGCCGCCCCTACCGACACCTCCGGTCAGGGGCAGCTGTCCCCATCGATGCCTCCCGTCAGGGACAGTTGCCTCCATCGATACCTATCTATACTTAACATGAGTTTATGACATCTTTAGCACAGGAAATATAATCTTGAAGATACAAATATATTTAAAGGAATTATTAAAGCTCTAAATCACCTAAGGTTAGGGTAAGGGCGGAAGAGTACGCAGGAGATAAGAGTACGCAGCAGCTGTTTTGGTACTTAGCAACCACTGAGATTGTGGATACCCTGGTATAAAAACAAGGTCAGTGCCTAGGCACAAACAAATTCAACGTGCTCCTGTTCTTTCCGCGGGAGTGCAGAGCAAAATAAGTTCTGGGCACCCTTGGTGTAATATTTCTTAACTAGGAAACTTGTAGACAATGCTTCTATTATCAAGGTATTTTATTACGGTCTGTCATCAGTAAGAAATCTGAGCTAGGACTGAGCTGCAGGACCGGAGCTCACGCTAAAACGCCTGCCAACATGTATAGAAGACTTTCTTCCCAAGGGAGCATGTCCGGCAAGAGTACACGTGACCATTGTGCAAGTGTGGCAATGCTAACTGTGCATGCTAAGAGATAGGAAAATTTAATTTTCGCTCGGGACAGAGTTCGTAATTCATATTTGGAAAACAAAACGTTGGAGCATAGTTCTTGTATATTCAGAACGATATAAAATCATACAATCGCCTAGTTTGGCGACAAAAACTCACGACATGGCCTATGCACCTAAAGCATAGCGGGGCATCAATAGTACTCCAGCCCCCTCTTTGCGTACTCTTACCGACCCACTCACGCAAGAGTACGCACGTGACTTTTATTTTGATGAGCTCGTGGCGAGATACTTTAGAGACATCGAGTTGAAACATGGACCATACATAGACAACTATTCAGGCTAAACAACCATATACAAATTTCAGCTGTTAGACACATAGGATGAAAATGATTGCCTTTAGAAAGTTAAGTACGTACTCTTGCACGGACTTCCCTATTATAAAAGGTACTCTGCACAAAAGTGGCAAAAACTGGATTTCTGTAGTAAATTAGGGAAGCGCCCTTGGACATAAACAACAAAAGATTGGTTCTGATGATGAGCGCTTAAAACAAGCAGAACAAAAAAATTTATCCCTACAACAAATTTTCAACTAGCCGCTAAGAGATCCCTACAACAACGCAATGTGGGACCTGTTCGTTACGAAACCGACCCCTGAAGGTATTTGGCTAGCTTAATATCGGTCTATCCCCCATTATACTTGCTTCCTTTCAAACGTCTCTCGGCGCTCTATCAGAAGCGTCAGCACAATCCATTGTCGACTGCTCGTGCTTTAGACACGCGCCTCTCCATTCCTGCCGCTGATTCTACGCCGAAACAAATAAAAGTTGTTCGACATCAAAGCTGATTCGCTTCGCTGGCTTTATGCCGGCTCCTAATGCTTTTTGACCGTAATATCATTTCCTTTGATGTCTGTCAAATATTATCGTTTCTTCGCCGGGATTAATGACGTGGAGTGCTTTAGACGGCATTTTTGGCGGATGCCCTATGATGATTTATTTGGCTTTGTCATTAATCTTTCGGGATGAAAGCGCTGCGAATTTAACGGTGGAATGAGACCAGCCGGCACGAATATGTTTAGTTTTGGCGATGGTTATGGAACCAGTCGCAGTTTTGGCGCTGTATATTTCCGCGATAAAACAGTTTATGGTGTCATCCAGACATTCCATCTATGATCCTGGCATATTGGCACCATGTGTTTCCTGATGCAAAAATAACCAGAGAGTCAACTAACTTCCTGAATGAACAGAAACCAGAAATACCCCACCGAACTCTCGTAACCGTCATAAGCTAAGGTCTGGAAAGCATCCTAGGTCAAGCATAACACAAACACTTTTTGTCCATACATTAAACGTACGATGGGACACGAAAGAAGCATCAATACCAGGCCGTTTCCAGCACACACAAGTGATTGATGTTGATGCTGATGGTGTGGGTTTGTGGTAAGCACTGAAATACCTACAAAGAAGCCGCGCTGGATATAGTTCTGCCACCCTGCTGCTTCGGTAGCTCTCCCCTGAGAAGAGATTGCTTTCACAATGACGCTAATGAAGTGAATGATGAACGATTGCGTTCAGGCTATGTATAACGGAAACTGAGGCAATGGGTGTTGATACTTTGGATATTTTCCCTGTTCCGTTCCTAATGGTCATTCTGCTAAAGCTTATAAAAACAAGTCACACGATAAAAATTGAGAACAAATGATATGTTAAGGGCCCCCACATGAGTTTGGCGAAGTAACAAAGTCAAATGTCCTGGAAACAAAAGCAGCATGTTGAGCAATTGCAATTTGACTACCACTGATTTATGTACATGCATAGTGACAGAAAAGTTGTATTCATCTAAAAGCAATCGCTGGATGCCTGAGTGAGCGCCGGCTGACAGTAACAAGACGTTTCCATTCAGGAGAAGTGAAAATCACGGCTTATCATTTTATCCAGCGGAAGGTTTAATTGCCATTTTACGAGTCCCGGGGGTAATTTGCATTCAAGCCTGGCATTCACCATTGTGTTCATTTTCCGACCCTTTCTGATTCCCCATATGAATTCCTCATTCTTTATTTGCCCGAGGAGCCTTTTGTCATTTTTAATTGCAGTAATCTAATTAAATTGGCAGCGATTTTTATGTCGGCCGGGAGTGTTATTGTGCGTCGGCCGCGAAAACACATGGAGAGCCCGGGCCTCGCTTGACAGGAAATGAAAACATACTACAGATGGGCGCTTCTCCGCTGAACACGAAAACCACGCAAGACTGCTCTGGCATGACGAGCCAGGACATAGCATCGCCTCCGAAACGTTGCCAGAAATCACCTGCGCAGATTGCTTGCCTCAAAGTCTCTTCCGCACTGGTGCTCTCGGGGGGTACGAACCCGCTTCATAGATATGTACGGCTACCTAGAGGTGTTCCCTTGCTAAATTTCTAATTTCTTTACTTCACCAGCCCTCAACAAACTAGAGAATCTGCAAAATATGCGTAATTTGGTATAAGGGATGGACAATTATAGCCTTAGAGCTGGTACCATCACGAATATGAAGATTGTTTTACACTGGGAACAGCGAACAAAGTTCGTTCTATGTTGCTACAAGTAAGTATGATCGTGTGAAAGTAAACCGCGTTGAAAATATCGTCAACATTTGGAACAAGCCCGCCAGTAGGGAAACACGTCCGTGGTTCGAACCCGTCACTCCCAGAAGTAGAGGGTTCAGTTTGACCCAAAAATAGAGGTTCAGCGCTGACTCCCAAAGGTAGAGGGTTCAGTCGCGACTAACAGAGGTGGAGGGTGCAGCCTTGACTCCAATAGGTAGAGGGTTTAACTTGACTGACAATTAGGGGTTCAGCTTGATCCGTAAGTAGAGGCTTCAGCTTAACTCAACACCAATTTCCCAATGCTCTATGGCCACGCCCTAGCCAGAAGTTTTTGATCGGTTGCTTAATATATTTACTTCATTGGCTAAGATAATAATAATAATAGCAGTATCATTATTAGCATTATTATTATCATAATGATGGTGGCATGTATGGGCATAAATTTTGGGCTTATCAAAGCACAAACTGTCAGGTTATAATGTCCCCACTCTTTTGCGGAAGGGCCTGTGACATATTCTCTTTTCAGGAATCGCTGGGCCCGAACCGGGTCGGCGCAGGAAAACGAGCTCAAACACTAACCACCGCAACCCATGCGGTCGATCAAAACAGAACAAAGATATCCCTATTCAAACCGACATTCCTACTTAGTTCGCTACTGCCACGCACCCAAATGGTCGGGAACAGCGGTAGCATTTCGTTGCGATCCATCCGCTTTAACTAAAACAAGCTTCACAGAGCTTATATACGCGGATTACACCGGAAGACCCTGGAGGATTTCTTTCCTTGGCATCGACCAGCTGCGCGTTACAAGGCATGTATACTGGTGGTCCAAAACTTTCAATTTGTTAAAAACAGGAAGTGCTACATAACTGCTACATATAGTACAGGAAGCAACTCCACCCAGCCGGGGTGAATTGAGCGCCTGTCCGAGCGTAGAAAGTCCAAGTCTAGCTTCCCCTCCACCCCGTCTCCTGACCGTGTGACCACAGCTGTTGATGCGTGGAGAGAGTCCAAGTAAGAAAGAGCTCGGACACCCAGCACTCCGTTGCACCATGGCACCATGTCTTTTGTAGTCTCTCGCCGTTACGCTTGGATCGGTTGACGACCGCATCCAACTGGTGACAACAATCTGTCATTTGACAATAATTTTACAGCATTTGAAAAGGAATGATTGTAGGTCTTTAGTCCATCTGACGGCACAATTTCTAAAAGACTACATTTGCTGAGCGGTAACAACATTCAAAGGATGGCCAACATAGATCACAGGATGATGTCAGGTGGGCTAGCTTTGTAAGGTCTGGACTTCAAACACACGTTCATTGTTATTTCTGCAGTACATCAGGTCCCCCACAGTGGTAGGTTTGGGAATATTGACGTCGGACACGCCCCTCCCCAGGGCCCCGAGTGGTGTGACAAAGTAACGAAATAGATGCCGCTAGCATCGCTCTCTCTCTCTCTCTCTCTCTCTCTCTCTCTCCCACGTAGCACGTTTAGAATTTGATTTGAATTGAGACAGCCATGTGATAAAGCGTGCCGTAAAAAATCACTTGATCGATATTTAATTTGTTACAAATCTTACTGTTTACACAGAAAAATAGGCAAAATCCACGCTCTGTCGACCTTGTTAGCCCTGGTTGGTCATGTTGTATGGGAAGGCCATTAGTAACCGTGGCGATGCGAGGTCATCTCCACGGTCCGCTGAGCGGGAAAATCTGTATTTCCTTGACCTCCCAAAATCTGTGAGCTAAGCGTGACTTTTGGTAGTGACGATTGTAAATGTGCATAGCTTATCATTGTGCATTATTATAGCTTATTAGAATAACGGTATTTATAGGAAGAAAAAATATTGGCCGACCTACGTTCATAATAATATAAAAATGCAGACAAGGACCGAAAGGGTTTCTAAGAGATGATACAGCACCATCTTACTGCATAGACAAAGACCAATTTTTCCAAATAGAAATTCTTAATGTCATATTTGACCCTGCAGAATGCAAAATTAAGGCATCAATAGAGACCAGAAGCTGTAAATCACAAATCAACAAACAGTTCTCACGGCGCCTTCTACAACCTGTACCATACTCATCGACTAACATTACCTACATCTTGCAATCTCTAAACAGGATATTATCTACAGGAATGCATCCTGTACTAATGCGAGTATTTATAGGTGCGAGATGATCACATGTGCTTTGCTGACAAAATACATGTGTCCATTACTTTAGGGACGCCATGTAAGTGTCACTTTCGGTCCTAACAACAACCTCTTCTGGGCTAAAAACGCTTCATTTGTACAGGTATTCGTACTCTGGGCGCAGTCTGATAACAAAGATTATTGCGTAATGGTAGCATGAAGCATTACCAGATCATGAAGTCGCGCCGATCTGGAGAATTTTGCCCATATCAAAGGAAATTAAATAGCACTAAACATAAGGCTAATAAACCATTTTTATAAGCAAATTAACAAATTTGTAATTTTCAGACAAAATATCCATAAAATTACTCCACGTCTGAAATTTCACCAAGCTGCCACATTTCCTTTAAGCATTGTTAAACATCTCTGTCCTTTACCCAATTGATAGTTCTCCATCCAAAGCAATTGCGGTATCAACTATCCTAAATACTCACACTTCAAAAATCCTCAGACGGACGCTACAAGTCTGAATGCTAAAAGAACCGCGTTAGAACTGCACAACTTTCTCGCCCTTCTCACTTCATTTCTCATCGTCAGGCTGCTGTTGCACATCAACACCAGTCAAACTCGTCCGATGCAAAATAGGCAAACTTGGTATCTCTCTCGCTTATCTCGTTTAGCTCACACATCTCAATAAACTTTAATCCCGTTTGGCAACGGGCGCGCAGCCATCGTTCAATCTGCATTTGCATCCATCGAAAGGCTGTCATTCCAAATTTTAAATAACACCGTAAACTGTTTAAAAACGGCCGCCTGTTTTACATAGCGACGTCATTTGAATATAGAGCTGGGCGGGGGATTACGGCGTACGGGTCCGTCTAATCCCGTATAATGGAGAGATGCCGCGCCGCCGCTTGCCGCACCCGCGTCGCCGCGCCAACATTTGCATTTTTATTAAGGCTTTTCCACCTTCGAATCAAATATGGCCCATGTGTAATGATGAGTGATGATTTCTCCCAGTTATGCTAATTATTGGCAGTAACTGATGCACGTGCTCGGGATAGAAAGAGCTCGGCGGCAAGGTACGCCACAGCCGGCTGAGTGCGAGGCTTTCGCCGCCTTCTGACGGTGGAAGACAAAACGCCCCTGGGAAAATATGGTGTGATTCCCGAATCGGCTTCCATCACAGACCTTATAGAATGAGAAAGCTTGAGAAATATAGCAATGTATCGCTTTTACGAAAAGTGAGGAGTGAATGAGCATCCGGGATCTCCGAGTGCATGCCTGAGTTACATAAGCCACTTGAGCTACTTCCGGGGCCAGTTTGCTCTCAATACGCAACATCCCGCCCCTGGGTCGGCCTACTAACGCGTGTGTTGTGTCCAACGACTTTTTATAC
This sequence comes from Lepas anatifera, assembly GCA_034440635.1. Lineage (NCBI taxonomy): Eukaryota > Metazoa > Arthropoda > Thecostraca > Lepadidae > Lepas > Lepas anatifera. Next base: position 680,976 of record JAOTON010000708.1, on the reverse strand, counting down.
CGGATCACTCAGTAATCTGAAGTACAAGACATGAGATAGGGCATCCCCTTCCATGAAGCGCATTAAAACTCCCTGAAGGCAGTGGTGTACCGAGGGGAGGGGCATCCGGGCCATGGCCCCCTGTTTGGTGCCAAAGACGTCCCTGTCAGGATAGCGGCACCCCCGCCGGTAATGAATATTCCGGCCTAAAGTATGTTTAAGGCTTGAAGGGTGTCCCAGTTAAAAAAAAATTCAAAGAGTGCCTCTACAGGACACTATAAAACGCACCATGGGCGTATCTTGATGGCTAAAGATGCTACACCCTAAGGCAAGAAAAAAATCCTGTCAATCTCGAATTTGTTTAGGTGGTAACCATGGGTATCCTGCAAAATGACAGTCCCCCCCCAACAGTGCCAATTTTAGTCCTGCGTCTGTGTTTTGGGCATTGGCAGCGGAACTGGGGGGGGGCACAGGGACACGGTGCCCCCTTAAATCAGATATTTTAACACTAACTCTGTGGCGTTGACTGGAAAGAAATGGGTAATAAAGTCCATGGTGCCCCCACCCCCTTACATTCGGACGTTACGCCGTCACTGGTTTTGGGTATCGTATGTACTTAAGTCAAGGCGCTTATCTGCCACTGAGCGAGATATCCGGTAAAAGATTGTTTTCACATGAGGATGACAAGCCTTCTGGCCCTGGAGGAACGTATCCAATATTTATCTTTAAGAAGTTTTCTGTGGGTGCGGGTGTCTGTGTGCATGGCTATAAATTATTGTAGGATATCTCTCCTCAAACATAAAAGAAAATACGACAGGTTATCACCTTGGATGAACGGTGTCTCTAGTCCTCGGGGACACCGTTGTTTACCTCACCTCAGCATTTAAATTGTTGCAGGCAGTGACGGCGGAACGTCCGAATTTAAGGGGGCACCATGGGCTTCTCATCTCATTTCTTTCCAGTCAAATAGGGTTAGTGTTAGAAGGGCAGGGGGGCACTGTGCCCCGGTGGCCCACCCCCTGTTCCGCCGCCAGTGGTTGCAGGTCTCTGTCAGGCTCCCTCTTCAAAGCCTCCTAACCCCGACGAGGCACCTTCTATGTTAATGTTATATTGTTTTCATAGAGACATCTATTTCATAGAGCCTATTATTTTCGTGCCCTTTGGAAGCGTCGAGGCCACGCACTCCAATCCGATGGCAGATACGTGACTGGTGGTATGGCGGTTATGTCAATGAAGGCTGCATCTCTGGTGCAAACAAAATGCACACAGACATCCATCCATCGGCCCAAGATTTCGCTAAGAGAAGGGATTCTTAGAGGGCGGTAATATAACATATCAGGGTCACTATTTGTTCATTACGTTTTATAATATTGACTAGAGCTTTTGTTAGGATTTGTCCTGTTACTTTTGAAATTCTTATAAAAAGGCCGATGGCCCTTCCAGAGAGGCCCTTCCAAAAAGACCCTTCCAGAGAAAAAAATTAGATTTTTGCGATCAGGATCCGAAAAGTAATATCGGTAAGCATAGAATCGACTCTTATCAGAAAGCGATCCATGTATGTAGTAAAGCGGGATTATGCATCTGACGGTGGAAGGGTAGCCTCAGCGAAGGACGCCGAGAGACAACACCTCTCCTCGGGCTAACTTTCAAAGAAAATTTAAGCTGCTGATTTCAAAGATTTTCTGCATTTTAAGGCGTTTTATACCGTTCATTTAGGGCACTTTGGTGTCCAGTATCGGCACAGTACGCGGACGGTGAAGACTATTCCCATGGAACTGTGCAAGCTGTAATTGAAAGGTGAGGACCAGAAAGCGCTTTAGTTGGTAGGCTATTCAACTCGGAGGGTTGAAGGTGACAAAAATGACGAAGTTTGTGGCGCTCTTCTTCCCGTCATGACATGAAGTTCCCAGGGGCCTGGGGGCAAAGCAAGATACAGTGAAAATAAGGTCATTTCAAAGGCGTATCAGCACTGGGGAGGCATAACGAAAAGAAAAGGGTACACCTCTGAATCTGCTTTGGATGAATAGTGCAAACTGTTCTCCTTGCTCTGAAAGACACCCTTTAAAAATCAATCTCAAGCCTCTGGGATCAAAAATTAAAGAGCATTGATAAAATATTGGCAATATCGACTAAACCACTACGTGAAGATTGCACTACACTCCATTTCAAGTGAATTGTGCGAATCTACCACCTAGGTTGAGAGACATCAAGACATCGTGGTATCATAATAATTTACTCAATATTCCGAACCATCATGCGTTCATGTATGCCTGATATGCAAATATAAATGCATTGTGCCAGTTTAGCCCCACTCTGGCCTCCCTAGGCAGGATTTATTTTGCTTTTTTAGATGGCCCCCTTTGAGATGGCATACACCTTTTTGAATTTATGGGTACTGAATGCGTGTGTCATCGCCAAAGAGAGAGTATTTTATTTGCAAATATGATTGCACAATACCTGCTTGGAAGATAAAGCGACTTGTCGGACTTTTTCACAGTGCCTTAGAATTCAATCGATGTTCATGCTGTTTTCTAAGGAGAAACATAAATGACAATGGAGACTTCCCGGTGTGGTATTAAAACTAACAAAACTCCAGACCACTCTGAGGAGCAATGACTGCGTTGTGGATTGGATTGCGGATATCATTGGCGCGCGACCTCGGCTCGTGCCCTGGCGGGGCTCTTAGTAATGGTCATATGACACTGCACCAGCGCCTGCAACCGACGGCCATGAATATTCATGCCCACCTCATATGCATAGCTGTTCGACACTACATTGTCATATACTCGCCCACAGAGCGGCCGTGTCAATGGCAGAGTAGACGCGAAATACCTGAAAAGACCACTCTCCTACCGAAACTGGTCACTAATGGATTGATTGACTCAGATGAGCTGAAGGTATTCCACTTAAATGTTATTCATTGTGCGGTAGTGATTGGATCTTTAAGAGTGCTCCATTTTGGCTGGCAGGCCTCTTTCATTTTAAAGCGTTTTGATTGCGACTGACTGAAGTTCTGACCTTATAATTTGCATTGCCAGAAGATACGACGAGCCGGTCACTGCCTCTGACAGCGACAAATTACTCGCATCACACGGTATGAGCAGAAAGTCGGCACTTAATGACGGGGTCTAAATTTGGCTTTGTTCTACATATCAAACGGCCGGTGCGGCCTCTGTTATCAGCGCTCACGAAACGCTACCAGAGGGAATTAATGATCGATCTCAGGCTGCCGCCTCTCCGGCTCTGTCCGATACCAGATCAAAGAATTCCTCTCAGCGGCACACAGCGTGAGATAATGAGAAGGTAAACGCATTACCTGTGCGTCATTTGTGCTGGGCGCGCGCGCGACCTGGCGATTGCGGTTGGCCATTGAGAGGAGCAGCGGCGGTGATGGCGCGACAGCACAGGGCGCGGCCCGGCTCAGACGTTGTGTGCTGACTCTCATTTGTCGCCGCACCGCATCACAGGTGCCGCCGCATTGTCGGTGTCCATTGTTGGAGGCGCCGCGCCGCCCCCGCCATGCACGCTTGTCTTGTAATTCGCCTCAGTCGGCGGGGCGCCACACAGCCGGTTGGGAGGGGCGCTGACGGTGGGGAAGTGACACCGTGGCCGGGTCGTTTGTCATCGTGTCACCTATAGCCGGCCTGTGCCGGCCGGCGACGGTGTCAGGCCGGACAGGCGACACCTCTAGCCGCCAATCAGAGCCGCCGTTACATCCCGTGTCACAGGCTGGCACCGGTGTTACAGCGGCGCCGGCTGAACTGTTCGCTGCCAGGCTAATGCGTTATGCAGCTGGACGTGATAATAGGTAACGCAGTGCAGCGAGGGCCGATTATTCTGCAAAATAATAAACTACGATTTCGAAAACACCGCCAAAAAGCTTAAAACACCTTCTACCAACCATGAAATTTATGTGGTTAGTCTCTATGATTTCACTGATCTGCGTGTAATTTCGGCGTTGACACTATGTTGCGTAGTAAGGTCACATCGAGTTCACTCTAAATGCGGAGGCATTCACAGTGAGGGTGCCACGGTATTGACCTGTCCACTCTATTGCGGATACATTCTCATTGTAGGAGCTAGATTATCTACCTGCCCACTCTATTGCGGATACATTCTCATTGTAGGAGCCAGATTATCGACCTGCCTGCTCTATTGCGGATACATTCTCATTGTAGGAGCCAGAGTATCGACCTGTCCATGCTATATTGCGGATACATTTTTATTGTAGGAGCCAAAGTATCGACCTGCCCACTCTATTGCGGATACATTCTCATTGTAGGAGCCAGAGTATCGACCTGCCTACTATATTGCGGATACATTTTTATTGTAGGAGCCAAAGTATCGACCTGTCCCACTCTATTGCGGATACATTCCCATTGTAGGAGCCAGAGTATCGACCTGCCTACTATATTGCGGATACATTTTCATTGTAGGAGCCAACGTTCGACCTGCCCACTCTATTGCGGATACATTCTCATTGTAGGAGCCAGAGTATCGACCTGTCCAGCTATATTGCGGATACATTCTCATTGTAGGAGCCAGAGTATCGACCTGTCCACCCCATTGCAGATACATTTTCATTGTAGGAGCCAGGATCTTGACCTGCCTCTTCTAAAGCGAATACATTCTAATCATAAGAGCTTGAGCATTGACGTGCCTACTCTATGGTGGAGACATTCGCAGTATAAGAGGTAAAACACCGATTTGCCCACTCTATGGTGGAGGCATTCGCAGTATAAGAGGTACAACATCGATTTGCCCACTCTATGGTGGAGGCATTCGCAGTATAAGAGAACAACATCGATTTGCCCACTCTAGGTGAGGCATTCGCAGTATAAGAGATACAACATCGATTTGCCCACTCTATGGTGGAGGCATTCGCAGTATATGAGGCGCAGTGTCGACTTGCCTAGCAGAGGCATGCAGCAGCAAAACATTTACTTCATTAACCTGCCTACTCTATGGTAAAGACATTCCTATCAGAAGAGCTGGTTATTGACCTGCCCTCTCAGTGGCCGAGCATCCGCAACATAGGGGCTACGTTATTGACCTGACAGCAATTGCTATTTCAAGCACCAGTTGCACTCGCAAATCAATCGATATATGTTTCCGGAGCACTCATCACCTCAATTATCCCCGGGCTCTGTACATCCTAGCCCGGCACCTCTACCGCATGGTTAAGTTCAATGACACAGCACAGCTCGCTTCAGAATCACCTATCATACAGCTGGGGCCGTTAATAAGGCAGCACAGGTGTAGCCCGTCTGAAAACCGGTCCTCCGGCACTGCTGTCCGAGGCCCGGACCCAGCTGTGACCGCCCTCTCCGGCCCTGCTGGTCCGCGCACTCACAGCACCTGCTGGACCGAGCAGCCGAGCACGGTGGGGCTCGCTCACGAGAGTGATGGGTTTGAAGACATGTGGAATGGTCTATTTTGACCTGGATTGTGCTGAGCACGGACTATGTACTATTGTTTATCAATCCATGGTACGAGGGTTCATCGTTGTTGCCTGTCACTTGTTGTAAGCCAGTAGGTTCAGGGACAGAAATATGTCATATAAAAAGACAGAGGGGGTTGCAAGTCAAAACGGCGGCACTAGGAATGGGCAAATACAACCAGTGGCGAACTTGTATTCCGGCTGTTTTGGGAAGCAATAGACCCAAAATCGTGAAAAATTATTATGGAGAAAATCGGGTATAATCAGCAAAGAGGATTCGGGTGGTGGCGGATACAAGGAGGAGGGGCTAGGGGCTCAAGCCCCCCCAAATGTTAAGGTGCCTATAGTAAATGCATAGCCGGAGGCTGATCCGAGGCAATCACGGTGAAAATTCGAGCCCCTTAGACCCCGAAATGAGGTCCTAGATTCGCCACTGATTGGGGGTCTTCTTACCCCTTCCCTGGATCCCTGGATCAGCCATTAATTACAGTCTAAAAGTTGTTCTCACATCACAAGTAAAAATGAGCAAGCTCACTCTCAAAATAGTGATGAGTTCATTCCGCCTTGGTTCAAAGCGCACTGGTGCTGGCCCACTACTCTGTCCGTGCGTCAGAGGACGTGGCTGGGCGCTGTCGGCACTCCAGGTGTAAAAATAGCCGGCTGTGTTGGCGGCAGAGCTCGGCCTGGGTCCCAGCCGGATACTACTCACTGCACGGCCAGCAGGCGACGGGGGTATGTGTACGCACGAAACTGTTCGCACATCGTCTCAGTGCGAGGATGAAACCAATGGAGCTCAAACACCAATAAGATAATCCTCTAAGCTGGCTACACTAAAGCTTTAGAGCTTGAAAGAACCGAACAATGTTCGATTCAAACGATTTCGAGGCTTCTGGTACAGCTGGAGCTTTTGTTAGTGCATTTGTCATCGTCGGCAACCATCGCGCGCCGAGAAGACAAACAGCTTCGGCGGCCATTGGTGGGGCGAGCCAAGTCGCCTCCAGCTTCCCGATGCGCCGACTATGGTTTATAATTACATGTCTCTGGACCGGTAATTACATGCTGACAACAAAATATGGCGTCGGTGGCGCGGAGCGGCCGGGCCGCGTGCACTGTCGGAATGGTTCTCCGGAGCCGGGGGCGGCGCCGCCGGACGCCGCTACAGTCGGCGTTGCAGTCGTAATGACAGCTCTTCAGCCGGTACTAGCAGCCACTGCCGTCGTCTGTGTGACTGCAACGGCGCAGGCGAAGATAACACCGACAACTTAAACGCCCTCCGACTGGCCAAGAAGATAACCAAGGACTGCGTTGGAGGGGCGGGCGGATGGGTGGCAGGCACGCAGTTGGGCTGATGGAGCTCGGGGCGGGACTGCATTCTTAAGACATGTTCATACATATTTGAGTTGTGTCTTTATTCTCCTGGGATTTATCGAACAGTCATCTTTGTATGTTTGCTGTCGTAGGGCTGTCTGGAAAAAACGATAAAGAACCAGAAGCGAGTGCGTTATTTTCAACTTCAACGTTCTTCCTTGTTTCCTTCATATAAATAAAACTCTCCAGTAAGCTGAAATACAAATAATCCTGAAAAAATAAGGTCTTACAAAGAAGCGAGCGGTCAAATGCAGTCCCAGATGGAACTGTGAGGGATTGCATGAGGGTTGAATAAGATAAAGGTTCGAAAGGGTAAAGACGCAACATTAAAAACAAACGGCTGTCGCGGTGGGTGCCAAGCAATCATTTACCCAGCCCTGGAGGGAGGGAGAAAGGACACAAACGTGGCATTGTTCATAACGCGGAGATTTGCAGAGTCAGTGGTGGATACAAGGGGGGATATAAGGGGCTCAAGCCTCCTGAAATGTCAGAGTCCCTAAGTTAATGCATAGCCGAAGGCTATTCATGGGCAACTGCGGGGCGGTTTGAGCCCCCTACCACCCCCTCCATCTCCCCGATTTTTTTCCCTCGATCTGCCACTGCGCAGAGGTACACAAATTGAGAGTCAGGTTCGGCTTTTAAGTTGCATCAAATAATATAATTTAAAACCGACAGTGCTGCCAACAGTGCCTTACATAAGAATGAGTTTACTGCTTCGGCTCGAATCTCATTCCCATTTGCTCGACATATATAATACAAGATACTTTTTGTCGTATCATGTCAGAACAGGCAAATTAATACATGACAGCTAAAAGTGAAGCAGCATGGAGTGTTTTCCTGGCCAAACAGCCAGAAAATCTTAACAGCCAGAAGAAACTCTCCCATAATGTTCACAATTGTATTAGTTCAAAGCGCACCAAGCCAGCAGCTATTTTCTTGTCACAGTTGATTGAGAAGAGCCTGTGCCGTCCATTTCGGATGGGGTTTCCTGGAAGCGGTCGTCTGGCGTCGATCTCACCTCGGTGATCCGTTCAAAGAGAATGGGAGTGGGTCGGCAACGCCCTCATCCTGACAGCCTGTCATCAGCGGCGGATGTAGACAGCTGGAAATCAAGGCTGTTTGGACACTCGATGCTTATGTTTATTTATTTTTCATTGACAGAAGTGTTCTTTCCTGCTGATTCTGAAAGCCACTCGCCTCAGAAATTCCAGATAAAATACGATATTGGTTTTAGCTTTCCCATTGGTACCTTTTTACCTCTCCCATTCTGGTGAGACAGTCGTGCTGAGACGCCACCCAACCGGGGATGGCGTCAGGCAGCCGCACTGAGACGCTGCCTGACCGGGACGGCGTCAGGCAGTCGCACTGAGACGCCGCCTGACCGGGACGGCGTCAGGCAGCCGTGCTGAGACGCCACCTGACCGGGGACGGCGTCAGGCAGCCGTGCTGAGACGCCGCCTGGCCGGGGATGGCGTCAGGCAGCCACACTGAGACGTCGCCTGACCGGGACGGCGTCAGGCAGCCGCACTGAGACGCCGCCTGGCCGGGGACGGTGTCAAGGCAGCCGCGCTGACACGCCGCCTGACCGGGACCGCATGGGCGTTTGTTTCAGGCTGAAGGACCACCGGGGCGAGGTGATCGACAGGCAGCAGCAGCCCGGCTTCGACCCCCGACCGCGCGACCTCAGTATGAACAGCGGTGAGTGGCCACTGAGAGCGCCAGCGGAGGAGCGAATAGACACTGCTCACGTGCCAGAATGTATTTAGGATTTTATATCTTGGATTTGTGCTCGAGAGCTGAGTGTTGCTCAACCAAGTTTCAACATTCAGGAGATGGCAAATTTACTTATGTTATATGTATGGTAGGTGGTGCGGAACTGGGCGAAGTTTTCACCTCTGTCGGTTTCTGTCTGTGATTGTGGTGAGGTAATGCTGTCGGCAGTCGGTGCCTGTCTGTCTTTGCTACCGTCTGATGGCCCCCCGCCGGTTCCGGGACCACTGCTCCACAAATGAGGCCGTAACTCGTGAGAGAAAGAGAGCTCACCTGATTGGTCTGACTCAAGCCAGAATATACCGCTGGAGACCTCAGTGGATGACGAACAGCCTAAGCAATTTCCACTGGAATAAATGACTATTTTTGAATTTTACTGTGGTGTAAGATAGATAGAAATCACCAAGGTCCAGGATTGCTCCATGAACACACCTTCCCCAGGGGCGGACGCAGACCCGAATTTTTTTGGAAGGGGGGGCAAACCCATGTCTGCCTCTCCTCCTGGGGGGGGAGTGGGACGCGTGATTTGGGTGCTCGACAGACCTAATATAAGCTACCTCTCCAAGTACATGATCGCTCTCCTGGGGGCGAGGGGTGGGGGGGGTGGGAGCGAAGATTGTAATGCTCGACAGACCTAGTGTGAACGCATTTTTTTCAAAAATTTATCCGGCCTTTGGGGGCCAAAAGATAGTTTGGCCCCTTTCCAGCGGTTTGGGGGCCATGGCCGGAATGCCCCTCCCCCTGCGTCCGCCGATGACCTTCCCTAGACTGTAAAATGGTATCTGCAGTTTTTGCATTCAGTGGTGGATCCAAGGGGAGGCTAGGGGACTCAAGCCCCCCCCAAATGTCCGATGTCCTATATTTAATACATAGGTGAGGGACTGTCCGGAGTACTAGCAGTTGAAGCTCGAGCCCCCTGCCCCCCCCAAAATGAATTCCTGGATCCGCCACCGTTTCCGTTTATTCCGGAGTTCAGATATCTTCTTTTTAGTTGGGTTTCTTTTCTTTAACCTTCGCCCTGGTGGGGGTCTTTTAGACCCCCTCGGGTTTTTCCAAAGTGACCAAAAAACGGCGGCGCGCAGCCTGCCAAACTTGGTCTAGCTGTTCCTTCATCATTTTTACATCTTTCCTGAAAATTTTGACTCAAGGTCATATCAGGTCAGGTCACCAGGTCAGGTGAAGTGACCTCACCTCAAAAAATACTTAGGACGGCATAACTAAAAGAAGGGTTAATCGATCAAGTTGAAACTCATACCACATCTTGGGCCCACCAGGAGCTACAACATTTGTTCCGGGATTTTTGATATTGGTGACCTAAGGTCATGTGCAGAGCATGACCTCCCCATTGACAATGCATGGGGAAAATCACGAAATGAGCTTTTCTCAGTAATTATGGAAGGAATCAACTTCAAACATCGGTTGCGACTTGCTCTTAGCCCATTTCTGAAGCTGATACCAAAATTTTTGACTTGTGACCTTTAAAAGGTCACCTTAGGTCAAATAAGCATTTTTGGTGTTTTTCTCTATAAATTTTGAATAAACTAAGATAGAGCTTTTATTTTGTCACCGAAGTGTTTGTATAGTCACTGGAAGTCAAATGATATACATCATAACTATACCAGGTCAAGGTGGGTCAGACCGTTGACCTGGGTCAGGTCAAATTCTTAAATTTGACCTGGCATAGCAATATCATATATCATTCGATTCGTATTGACGAGAGGATTGCAATGGTGCATAAACTATGGCTGTATCTTGTTTGGTTTGGAAGCTATTAGCGAAAAAGTAAACGCCCTTATGCATGGGTGGCTATGGACATTCCCAAGAATATGCCCAATATTTAGTGACCTGTAGCTCCCTAGGCTTTGACCTGACACGAAAATGAATGCCACTGTAATGAAAGTGCATCTCAAGAGCTTTCGAATGGTGTTAGAAAAATGTTTCTAGCTATCATAGTTTCTGAGATATAGGAGGTTTTCTTAGTACACCTCAGATTAGCGATTTTGACCTATTTTGACCTCTGGTGACCTTGATATTGACCTGACAAGAAAAATGACCGAAGTATTTTCGATATAATTTTCGAAGAGCTTTCGATTGCCGTTTTGCGCTTTTTCTAGCTCTCTTAGTTTTTGAGATCGTGGGGGTCTTTTTAGCCCCCCACCAGGGCGAAGGTGGCTCGTACCCGCCACCGGGGCAAGGGTTAAAAAGGCAGGACTCCCATCCCCAGACAACAGTCATCGGTGGGAATATTACCTAAATATTTGATGGCGTGAACAGCTCTCCAGATTTTATTTTGTAGCAGGTACGATAAAATCAGAGTGGAAAAATAGGGAATAATTTGACATTGGGTATAAAACTCACCCGAAGCTATAACATAAGTGAATCCGTTGGTCTGCTCCCGGTAAATCACATCAACCATACTTGGGCGAACGTTACATCAACCAATCAATGGTCAATAATGTCAACATGAATTTATTATCAACTTGCTAAAAAACAGCGTTTGCATGGAAATATGCACCCCGTTTTGTCAGAAAACCAGCCTCATCTCTTTTAGAAGCTGCTTTACTATAATCCGTTATTTACTTCTTCATTTCAAATCATCTCGACCCAACAAACGCCCGTGAACCGTTGTTTTTAGTTAGAAACTAAAAAAACAAAAAAATCAACATGTTAGCTTATCTGGCGCTGCGCAGGGTCTCCGAACGGTCCGAGTCCCGTGCTGAACCTGTCGAAGTCGGCGGAGGGCACCAACTCCGACGGCCAGGCCTCCAACCGCGACGACGACGAAGACGACGACGAGGAGAGGCTGAGCGACCACGACCCTGACGACAAAGAGCATGACGGTGAGGATGAGGAAGGCGTCAGCGCACCCATGACCATCCAGCACTAGGATACATTTGAGGAGGATGGAGTAGAAACGCAGGAGAAATAGGAAAATGGAGCTCAAGGCCAGAAAGGTTTGTTTTCTAACATGAAACACATCGTGACACTTAGTTAAATCGAGGGTAAGCAACAGTGCCAAAGGCTCTTTTTCTTGATTTCAGAGCTCAGCGACGCCGAGGTTGGATCTCACGACAACAACAACAGCCAGAAGGGCCACACCCTGGGCAACGACCCCAACAACAGCAGCAGCGCCGGCGGCGGCGAGTGTTCGCGTCCTGAACAGGTCACGCCGATGCTGCCCCCGCAGCTGACGGGCTGGCCGGCACAGCTGACGGGACAGCTGACGGGCCAGCTGACCAGTCAGCTGTCCAACCAGCTGACAGCTGGCGACCCGTCTTTGAGCAGCACCGAGACACTGCTGAGGAATATCCAGGGTCTGTTGAAGGTGGCGGCAGACAACGCTCGTCAGCAGGAGCGGCAGATCAACTTCGAGAAAGGTGAGTGCGAATCTGTGTCTGGGTGTGGTCATTGCCAGCTACTCTGAATGTCCGTCACAGTCGTCGCTTATTCCACCGCTATGGTATGTTCACACTTGGCAGAATCTGCCGACAGAAGCTGCCAATATTGTCGTCAATCTCCCCACGTGCTTCTGTAATTTCGGTCAGCACATTCTGTCGAAAAATTCAGCCCAGTGTGAATTGGCCCTTACACTGGGAGTTCAAGTATGAATGCGAAAGCTTTTTTAAAACTTGCAGGTCACGCCTACATAAAACACCAGAAGACGCACGCACACATACAACAAATATATAAAACTTTGTAAACAAATTATGTTTATTGCGTTTCGGAACGGTTATTCTATCCCCAGGCTAGTCTAAAGCTCAATCATCTCAAGTTTGCGTCCTATGCACCGCATTGTGTTTGATGCCATATAAATATTGGCCACACTGGCGGATCCAAGAGGGGCCAATGGGGCCGTGGTCCCCACCAAAACCTCAAACAAGTATCTTTTGACACCGCCAAGGAAGCAATTTTTTCGTTTTTCTTTAAGAATACTATGTCTTCGCGATTTTTTTCTCGATTTAGCCTCCCCAAAACGTTGGTTTGGCCCCTCCAAAGCTGCTCCTGGATCCGCCAATGGTTACTCATACCATATTATGGTCATACCACCGAATGACCATAATATGATCCAACCACATAGCACTGTCACCACCACCAATCACGCCGCCATGCTGTCTGGCGTGAGCTGTGACGTCACGCACACGTCGCATTTCCGCGGCAATTGGAGAAGCAGTTGTTTCCACTGACAAACAGGCATTAGAGCTGTCGTAACGCGGTGGTCACGTGACCACCAGCGGTCACGTGATTGGTGAGAAGCCGACACACAGTAATCACACGCTGCCGCGGGCCGGTCAGACGTCGGCCGGGGTCGCGGAGTCGCGTCATTATCACTGAGGCTGAGGGCGAATAAACATGGGCTCCACACGTGGTATTGCTGTAGGATTGGACATAAGGGAGGCATATTTATATAAAATATTATCACACCTTTATATGGGGAACAGGTGTACCCCTCAGGACATATTTTGCACATGAGGAAGTACAATTCGAAAACAATAACCTTTTTCTTTAAGTTAGCCCTATTTTTTAATAAGTCACCAGGCCTTCCGGGACAAAATTTCTCACAGGGGTCACCGTCCACCCCGTTTTGTTGCTATGCGACATTCCCCTTTGTCTCAAGGAGGTGTCGTGTAACGACCTGGGAGAAATCCCCAGCGCCGTGGTCCGGACACCGGGCACGGCGCCTCAGAATAATCAGCTCCAAAAGGCCAATAAAAGCTAATCATCAGAATGCAAAATGCTGCGGCGCTTATCCAGCCAACGTCCGCGCGCATACTAACGGTCTGCATTTGCCACCACGGTGCTTCTCGGCCGAAACAACGATGGTTGGGTGCTACAACACAAAGCCAGAGGCTATGACAGGACCTGACGCAGAAGCCTGGCGAACATTGGCTTGAATGACAACATTTTCTCATTATGAGTGTAATTCAGACAGATAGGAAAAACCAGTTATGGAATAATCTGTCATCCTATTTCCATCGTTAGAAGTCCTCGAAAAGTGTGCTCGGAACTCGGAAACAGAAACGGCTTGACTGGGTTCTGAAAGACACAGCACAGAAACATTAGCTCGGAGATGATATTATTCTCTGGGACTCGGCATTTTGGGCACAGAACCTGCTAATTTAGTTATTTTTGTGCCCAGGGATCAGGATCTGGAGCCCCTGGAGCCCAAGCTCCCAGGGTGTCCAGGTGCTGTGATTAAATGCAATGCATCACCCTATAATGTGGCGCCGGGTTAGCTGGTTTTGGTTTCCGCCTGAATCATAACGAACAAACCTCTTTCGAACCATGGATTAGGTAATCCTTTTCAGAGCTATTGGCTGTCGAAGTGTCATAACGTAAGGTCACCAGCAAACTCTAAATTTCGCAAACAGAACCCACGATAAGTAATTTTTCTGAAGCTGTTAACATTCTTTATCCTTGAGGTCGCGGTGAATGAGCAAATGCATGTTTCAAAATGGAGAGAAAGAAGTGGTGAGTGCGAGTGAGGAAAAGACAAAAATGAAGGAAAGAGGGACAGCGAGGAAAAGTGAAAAAGGGGTAGGGATAGAGAGATAGAACAAGTTTTATTGACATACTATTCTTCTTTTACAGCGGAGCTGAAAATGGGTGTTCTACGAGAAAAGGAGACTAGAGAAAGTATGGAGCGAAAACTTCAGGAGGAGCAGAAGCTCAGACGTGAGTGCCGAAACGCTTTCCTTGTGTCTGACCCGTATGTGGATGCATGAATTCTAAGCAGGTCACTCTCCCGATTATAGACCTGCATCAGGACAAACAGCATCTAGTATGTAAGGGCATGTGCCCCTTTAAAATGTAAGAGTACGTGCCCCTTTAAGAGCCGTAGCGCCACAAGCGCTACGGCTCATTTTCCTATTTTTGTCTATGGTGCAACGAACACCTTGGTGCCTTATATTGTCCCCATATGACCAAAAATGTGTAATAAATGTAAGCCCAGTTTTTTCACTTATTTCAATGATAGAAAACAAGGCAACTGTCGCCGTTCGAGTTACATAGTTCTTATTTTTTCCTGAATATGAATAAAAGGTTAAGGTCCTAACGACAGTCCTTGCACGTTCTTGGTCCATTTGATATATTACATAAGATGTTTCAAAATTTGTTCGCACATCCGTGTTTATAAGCCCTGTATTTAATCAATTTATGTTATACACACAGTGTAGGTACATTACTATAAACAATCATATCATCCACATCGCTCATATAACACACCACAATCATTACTCGGCAATATCCCCTTCTCCGTGTGCCACGCGGTGCCGGTGTGCGCCCCGCCGGTGAGTGAGTAAGCCGTCACCATCAGTGGACACCAGCAGAGTCAACACTGCCTCCACCAGGAGCGCCAGCAGGCCAATACACCAGTAATGAGCCGGCCCGCCGCCGCGCCGCCACGCTTCGTTACCGACCGCAAACGCGGCTGCCGGGGCCGCGGCGCCGACTGCCACACTGCCACTGCAAACGCCACAACCAGCAAACAAACAGCTAATGCCCCCATTCATCATAGCCCGCGGCAAAACTGGGATCGCAACAAAGCTGCTTCCGCTCAGCTCCACTCTTAGCTAATAATTAAATCCACCGTTGTCGTAAGGCTCGTGCATTAATTTCCTTGACACCTCACCGAAATTGCATCCCGTCTCAGTCATAAATAACAGAGCCCACGCGTATTTACATTTCATTTAGGCAGCCGGCGGGCTATTTGGAGCAGTTTCGTCTGTTTGCCCTACTCTCCAGTTTGTTGCTGGCTAATTGCTTCGTGTTTGCTCGCTGTGCACAATTTTGCAGCGTTTTCCGACCTGCCACGCAGCAGACTGTCCACAAAAATGGTCTGACCTATCGATCTGATCTGATACAACGATCCCATAAAGCCTGTTTGCGCTCTCTAGTTTGATTTTCTTGAACAGCACGAGCCCTTGTGTGTGATAGGGTACAATCAGATTGACCGCTTGCCTGTGACGATAACGTCAATATTGTTTGGAAACGATGCTATAACGGGGCTATGGAACGAGCATGACAACATTGGGGCCCAGCTTCGAATGTTGCCGGTTTCCATGAATGTGACGTCAGGTGGCAAAGTAGGCTAGTGCGTGCTCTAGGCTCGGTTCGTAGCATTCTGTAGGCCCCTGACATCCTGCCTCTGCGGAGTGTGGCGGGTTCGAGAGCCCACCCAGACTCAGGACTGGGCGACCTGCCCCAGCTCAAGCCTGGCTTACCCTCCCTCCCTCCTCCCTCCCCTGCTGACGACACATGACCTTAACGGTCAGTACGTCCTTAAACAGCAACAATCATTTGAGTAGGACGTGGAGGAAGATCCTGTCAGTGGCTACGGATAGAGAGAGAAAACACTTGGGATCCTCGAAACAACTGGATATATTAGCAATGGTGAAAAGCGCAAAAAATAGCGAACACGGCCGTCCATAGAATATGCCCATCTGGGGTCCGTGGAAATTATATTTGGTTTAAAATTACAAGTATAACTTATAGCCATAATCAAAAGTACGATTATTGTATGGTTAAAATTTTAGTTAATACTTACGTAAATATGAGACTTCGTGACGCATAGGACCCGATCTGAGCTAAACAAGGTGTCACCGGCTTTCAAAAGGCAGACCGAAATTCTTTGTTTGATTACTTTCTGCAGCGGGTCGTCTAGAACGGACTCGTTACCAGCTCACCAATCGGACCGGCATTCAATAACTTTGCACAACAAAAATATCTTCTAACAATCGAAACAATGTTGCCAAATCCACTTTTGTGATCAACTTATAAGAGTGATCAACTTACAACTTAGGTATGGTGTTTTCCTTCTTCACTTACAACTTCTGACCTAGAGAAAATATGAGGATTATTGAGGCCCATTGGAAGTGCCATTGGAATTATTTTGGGGTAATTCAAAAGCTTTTGGAAATAAAGATTGATAGAAGGCCTGCAATATTAACATTGGGTCTACATTGAGGTCAACCGAGGTCGAAAACGTCACGCTATTCGTATTATGTTACCTTTCCTTTTCACTCACAACTTCTGAGCCAGTTGAAATATGAGGATTATCGAGGCGCCATTGGAATCTTCTCGTCAGAGGAAACCAAATGATCTACACTAACATGTCAGGTCAAATTCAAAGACTAATCCTACTTCAGGTCAACGAATTGATCTAGGTACTGACATGCATCGGTTAATCCGCTAAGATAAGGCAAACGCAATGATGGAAAAAAGACACCACTTTTTTCATTGAGTCCGAAGTTGTTGGCTGAAACATTATAAACCCCTAATTGACCTTGGATGACCTTCCAGATCTGGCAGATCATTTGTTTTACCTCGGGAACTGGCCCAAACTCAGAAATTGATTTTTGTGATCTGTGACATATGCACTGAAGTGTAAGCATTTTAATATTTTTCAGAGCTCTACAGTGAACAGTCCACGGATCTGATCATTTGGTCAAAACTCGTAGAAGTACAAGGTTCAACTATTTTGAGGTTAGGTTTCTTAACACTCGCTTTGGACGGGGGCTCGGAGGCCCCGTGTATTTGTCTGAAGTGGCCGGAGAGCCGTTCGCAGCCGAAAAAAACACTAGTTGGCTATATTTGTGAGGCTTCATGAGCATGTCGATTACCGGAAGAATTTGGAACTTGGTCCATATTTTTTTGTTAAAGACTTTCAAAGTCAGACCTATATTCTGAGATCATCATGAACACGCGATCGCAGCAGTTCGCCTGGATTGGAGACCAAGTGGTAACGTCATACGTCATATAAACGAGATGGTATGTCAATGTCACCCCAAATGAGGGTGAAGGTTAATGTCAATATTTACAGGTGAAGGTGATACCAGCATTTTCAAGGTCATTGACCCGAGTGCTTCTTGTCAAAAGACGTTACCCGGTACTCCGTATATTATGCCATGACGTCATAAATAAGGCAGGTCAATGTTAAAGGTCAAGGCCAAAGGTTAATGTCAACGGTCATGGGTCAAGGTCAAACCTCGTTTCTATCCCAAAAGTTGATGCTGTACTAGTCATAGTGCATATTATAGGAAACAAATCATATAGTGACGTCATAGATCAAAGACCTTGAATTACCATACCTAGCACACTTTACCATCTTCGAAAGCTCCTACAATAACGGGTGATCACTACGAAATGGGGATTGCTGTGGCTCCCAATAAGTAAAAACTTATGAATGGATATCCATGAAATTTTGAACATGGTGCGGTCTTTCTGTTCACAAGATATCGCCAACTAAACACATGATGTCCGGGAAATGGTGGTAAAGTTCATGAGCCCAAACCCCCACATGAAAAAATGCAACGTCGTTGCCCACTTCAAAAGATTCTTCACGTGGCTCTGGCACCAAGTCCTAACCATGACCAATGACCATCTACCAAAATGGTAGATAGATAAAATGGCAGCAAGTGGAGACTTAAGTCACACTGGGCCAGGCGGAAGGTCTAACAAAATGACAAGGACTCCAAAGAGCCATCTAATCAGGTTGTACAGAATACAATTGGCATTTCATAACACTTCCTGGCAAGACAATTTGGTATTTCAAAAACTTAAGGGCACAACATTCTCATCGAAGGTGGAGTTAGATACAAGACGAGACAGAGGCCACCACTGGTAGCAAAAAAAAACGGAAGAAGCTTTGGAAACTTGTGTTCGGATATTAAGTCGAAAGACTTTCAGGAAACTGTGCCTCGCCAAAATTGTAACGGATGAATGCTACTTCAAAGTTACAGAGAGCAGGGTGCCTAGAAATGCAGGGTTTTACGCAGAAGCAAGCAGCGACGTTTCTTCCCACATCAAATCCCACCCGGCATCTAAGCTCCCGAAGAAGACTATGGTCTGGGCCGCCGTAAGCCCGCGAGGGGTCTCCAAATCTGTCTTGATTCCAAGCAAGAAGAGAGTCAGTGGTGCTGTGTACTGCGAGCGCTGCATCAGGGGTTTGCTGCCTCTTTTGCAAGAAAAAGCCCCACAGCGTGATAGGGTGCTTTCGCCTGACGTGGCAAACACCCATCATGTCAAGTGAACATTTCCCTCCTGAGGGAGAAAGGATATCAGTTGTGCACCTTGAAGCCCCAACTCTGCCCCATAGGAGATTCATGGGGCATGATCAAATATCAGGTGTGCCATGGAGGCTAGGAAGGAAAAAACGGCCAGCAGCTGATCGCAGAAATTCGGCGGGTTATGCAGAACATCGACCCGGAGGTGCCGCGAAAAATGATGATGACACTCCCAGAGCTCGTGTGCCTGGCAGCGCGGAGGGGCACAGAGTCGTGCATTAATTAAGCTCACGCAGAAGAACATGAAATATAGTTCAAGGAGGCCAAACTAAATTCATTCAGCACACATGTATGTATGATAATATGATGGAAAAATGTATGATGATATGATTAGCATATTATCATATGATAGCTTTATTATCATATTGAAGATTCATCATCATATAAAGAACATATTATCATACTTTAGTACTTTAGTGATATCATATGATATCACTAAAGTATGATAATATGATTGTAATGACAACTCAACATATCAAGTAAACAGAAAATTAAAATAAAAAGTTATGAAAAATAAACCCCCAACAATCAGTCCAAATAAACCAAGATGAAGTAAGGAAAGGCCCTAAAATTTTAACCTGCTTCAATCAGTCCCAAACTACAATAAGGACCGCAATCAGGTATTTACACTAATTATTCTACCAAATGGCGGAAGCATTGCACGGGTAATGTTATGTTTCCTATATGGTAGCACAGCAAATTACTAATAATAAATCATAAGCACTGTTTGGATATTTTCTCTCCCTGGTGATAAAATTTCTAAAATGAAAATATGTTCTTATACAAAATATCTTCAAGGAATCATTTTCCAAGGAAAATGATTCATTTTCCAACATTGATGCAGTTTGTTCTAATAGATGAACTTACCAACCAGGAAGTTGTTATACGTCATGTATTTACGCAAAGTCTTTCAAGCTTATATAGCTATTTGAAGAAATGTGAGGCACCGACGACGCTCGTAAGGCTTCAGAAAACACACGGCTCTTAGACATGTCAAATGGACTTTCAAGCCTGACAAACAACCCTTCAACTTACAGAAATTATCGTTTGTTATGTCCATCACGTTCAATGGAGACTGCCTCTGGCTCAAAACAACGAGCGCATTCAGGCCCCAGTACGAAAATACAGGCCACACGGGCTTCCATTGAACCGCTTTGCAACAGATGCCGTGCAATGAAGCCATCATCAGACGCGTGGCCCATACACACCTCGTTAAACCCGCTTTCAATTTGCGTGTTTAATGTTGCAGCAGCACGCGAAAATGACAGAAAAAGTAAACAGCATCACTTTACTGGGTGTGGGTATCACACATGCCCGGCGGTCACGCGACCCTTTCAGGGCCGGAAACGGCGCGGGCACGAGCGGCACCGACGGCGACGCCGGCTCACGACAGCGACGGCCCTAATCGCACTCACTGCCCTCTGTTGAGTGCTTAATTCACCGGCCTTTCTGGTGGCAACAAATTAATTATCGGGTCGAAGTATTGACTGGCGGCAAGTCGGCACGGCTTCCAGACGTCGGCAATATGCGAGGGACGCGGCCGAGGGCTGCCGCCGAGGGTCCCGGGCAGAAATAGCCGCCGCTTGAAACAGAACCATCTCAATATTTATCGCTCAGCGTATCAACAATGATCTCTGTCGTCTACGGAAAACTAAGTGCTACCAGGCGCCCGCCGTAAAGACAGCTTCTCGATCGCTGCTGGCACGGGCTCCACAAAGGCATGTGGAAGTCGATGTTTGTTTTTCACCCGGCGGCGTCAAAGGAATGAAAATATTTTTAATGGTTAAAGCGAATCCCTGTTTGCAATTTGGCGGGCTCGTGGACGTCACATTCTTAGCGTTTATGTAGTCTGTGCGCCTAATAAAAACATCTGGGTGCCACCGTTCCGAAGCGGTGATGGGGAGTTAGTGAGCTCCATGCCGCGCGCCGCGTCGTTACCGACGCACCGGCGCCGGCGCGCGCGCTCGCGCCGCTACACGCGACGTAAACAGAGCCGCTGTGCGTCGGCGGCGACGATTGTTTGCCGATGGTTCACCTGGCCGCCCCGCGAGCGATCGCTTCCGGCACAGGCGGCGTCATCAGGTGTCGAGTGTGAGAGTGTGCGAGCTAGCACTTCAGAGGGCGCCGCGCTCATCAAGGCGCGGCGGCGGCTTGATTGGCGTGAGGCGAGCTCATCGGTCGCCCGCCGCCGCCCGATCACTATCATTCAGCACTTTGTTTCATTTTAATCTCCATCAATATGTCGATCGATCATATTCAAGTCAGATTTCACCGGCCTGGACATGGACCGCGCAGCGGGGTGTCGCGCTCCTAATTGGCCCTGGGACGGTACACCGGTAACACGCTTGGCTGTCTCGCGCCGGCTTCGCCGCAGGGCATAGAGGTCTGTCGGGGTCACTGAAGACGACAGGTGCTACCCCCAGGCCAGCATCCACCGGGGCAACGGACGCGCGCGAAATCTCACTGTCGGCGGTGTCGTGTCGGGTGCAAATATAACAACAGCATGTGAGTTAACACCGGGGGTGGGAAGAAAATTACACAAACTACAGACCCGACTATGTTAATGTCATTACCTGCATGCTTCACGTAGCAATTATAATCATGATAAATCACGGTTATGATTATTTTCCCTCCTGTCAGTCGACATATGTGTGGAACCTGATAATGAATTCACCACACAGGTTGAACCACCCGCTAAGGTGAAAACATCCAATTCTACGTTGTTGATGAGAGGGGAACACATTCATTCGGCATAACTCGCAAACTTGGGCTAACGATTTCGTAAGGCAAATTGTTTAAGGCACCAGATCCGTTTCCCAATAATCGTGGGGAAAGACTAGATCCATCATAACTGCCAGAGGCAGCAAACTTTGCGATTTGTAAATAGCTCGCTCTCTTTGGGCTGCAATAATTAAAAGCAATATTAAACAGCTTGAAAAGCGGCTCTGAAGGGTATTGAAAGAATTCCCGGCTATCTGCCGGTTCCTTTTGTTCTCGCTGCATTTATTAAAAGTTCAAACTGCAGCTGAACGGGAAAAATACTGTAGAACTCAAAAGAAATCAAAGTTCATCAATCTTGTCGCAGCGTGTTGATTTACGATGCATTTAATTACCAGACCCTCCGGTTCTCCACATTGATCTGTACGGTCAGTGCCCGCTAGGCTTAGCTCTGAATAAAGTGAATTCGGTAACGATTCTGAAAAACGCTGATACTACAAGTTTTGAAGTATTGTTAAAACTGACCATTACCTGCCAAGTTTTTTTATCAATCAATGTGAGCATCTAGCAATGTGTCTATCTATATATTTGTATATCACTGTGTTTATGCTTACAATATTAATTCAGGACTAAAATAAATAAAAAAACTTGGCAGATAAGGGTCAGTTTTAACACCACTTCAAAACTTGAAATTATTATGGTGCTGCCAACATTGCTACGCTTCCTTACTAAACACTAACATTACTTTAAATAAAATACCTGATTTATTCACTGTCGGCGGTGTCGTGTCGGGCGCGACACTGTTGTGTTCACCAGTGATATATTTCGGAGGTATTAAAAACCTTCCCTAAACCACACTTTATTTAACAAATACAATTATTGTTTTTCCATCATTCCTCGTGCCTCATTAGATTTCCTTTTGAGTGCCCACTAACGAAACACACGGCTCACTCATTCCGACTCATTTGATTTGCATCTCTCTCCAGCACGAGCTGCGACTTTGCATAAAGCCACTCGTCGCGGCCGCCTTTGATCTTCTCCCAGATAGCACATGCCTATCACTTCCAAAGCGGCACCGGCGCCACTCCAATATCACCGCCGGTGGTGTCACTTTGGCGCCGTTCCGCAGCTGTCATAAGCGCGCCGTAAGACAGCCTCTCCGCTGCTGACGAGCCGCTGCTGATGGTGGCCCGCCGTCCAGAATGTTGAACAGAGCTGGTCTGGCGACGCTGCCAATATCGTGCCGGCTGATGGATAGTGGAATCGTCCGAACAACGCCTTCCATCTGCCCAGCCATACCGTCCCGATGTCGCTGCATTGGTATTGGAATTCACGGTGCCTCCTCGGCGCGCCAAGAATTTTACCGGAGAGGTGATTTCGGTGTCGCGCGCTTTTATTTTTGAGATCGTAGTTCTGCTTTTTCTTGCTTGGAAATATGAGTGAGACACAGGGTTACGACCACCTAGATTTACCCTTTTAGTATAAAAAGCGTGAAATATTTGGATTTTACTTCAATAGGGAGTAGAGTTTGTTAAAACCTCGAGGTATGCAAGTCAAGGTGTTTACCAGTCGAACAGGTTGCTCAACTTTTAAGTTCACACAAAATCTCAAGTCACTCCATCGGACTTCTGATAAGCGAAATAATCGGAAAATGGTTCGTGTGCTGCAAAAACTTTTTTAAATGAGAGTACAATTCATAATCAATTTTACTCCGGTTGTTTTTGTTTCTTTTTCTTTACTTAAAAAAACGCTCAGATAGTATCAGAATAGAGGTAATGAAAACGATAAACTGTACTATGTTTGCAAAAAGCTCAGCTGAAGTGAAGGTTTCAACATGTGAGTTATATGCAATGTTCTGAAAACTGTGTCCAAATACATTCCTAAAAATCAATATTTCAGGCAAACTTGAAACAAATAAACATAGACATAACGACTCTGTATCACAATGTAAATATATTAGCAAAGCTATTTTATTTGAATGCTGAAATGTAATGTGGATGCCCTTAATCACAGTTCAAGTATTGATGGATTCGGGCACGAAAGCAGGATGCAGGGAACGAAAAAAATTGCTTAAAGGGTATGTGACACCTTGGTCGAATCCAGGAATTTAGTGTAATTAGGGATATTTTAGCCTAAAATTATAAAAACTTCCATGATTTCTCAGAAAAATGTACAATGAGCTCAATATTTTGATTTCTAAAATGCCCCTCTACGGTGAAAAATAAACCTCTGCCTGTGGATGACGTCATGATATGGCAACTACTACCATAATCAATAGGCTTCAAGGGCTTCAATTTGTTGATTACTCATCGGGACGTCAGCGCTGTCGTCACACCAACAGCTGACATCTGTGGCCGCCTGGCTGTGGTACATTTGGGGTACATTTCAGGTAGGTTTTTTTTAGCTTTTTTTCCACGGAAATTTAGAGTTTCAAGACAAATGATATACTGAGTACCGGGTTTCCCGGCATGCTTTACAACTTGGCTATCTCAGTTAAATCACGTTATAAAGGTGCCACATTCCCTTTAAACTAAAACGTATCATGCACTGGTGATTTGCACAAAACCTCGTTTTCAAGTAACTACTCTGGTTGAAAGCATCATAAGTAAGGTAACCATCGTAGCCGACTTTCCTAAGCGCCTCTCGGAAATGTTTCATGGATCAGGGAGGCAAGATGAAAGGACGTTACGAGCAGGCTGAGATGAGACAGTCCTTTCATAAATGTCAGCCACAGGGCTTGTTCGTTTTCTGCGAAAAAAACTTCCCATTGTGAAGGCGGACATCATCGTCAACAGTCCACTAAAAATCAACTGCTTGTGGGAGCGAAATAACAGGACAGTTACAAATTTTGCGCTGAAAGAGAATGTGACAACTTCTTAACCTAAGGGGCTGGTCACATATGACGTCAGCAGCCGAAGTGGAAGAGAGGGTCTGGCATTTGCTAACTTTCACTGAAGAAGGAGAGAGGGGTTAGGGGGCTAGGCTTCTTTTGGAACTTGCTGACGGAGGAGGCGGAGGGGAACATCAGTGGAGCATCATTAAAGGGAATGGACCACTTTATCAGAATTCACAAAAATATTATTTACACACAAATAAATGGTGAAAATCTGGAAACCACCGTCTTCATGCGCTCATAAAAATATCGCCGTTTTTCTTACTACCCTGGGTTGACCAAAGCATCGCATACAAATGCAGGGCTGGCCAATAGGGTACCGCTCGCGGCATGTAACGTTGCGATGAACGTTGCCGTTGTTAACACTTTTCACGTAGTTTAGAGTACTTAAATTACTGCAAGCAAATCGAAAGGAACTCCTTCCAGGTATGAACTATAGGGGCGTAAGGCTCTTTATTTCTAACATTAAGATGAGCGGAAAGGTAATACAGAGTTTTGGGTGGAATCAAGCATAGCAATATTGGACCATCGGCACGCGTTAAAAAAGAATTATTCGGTTCAAGACCCATTATAAAGGTGGCACTGTTTCTTCAAAATATACCGCTCTCGCCTCAATGACTCGGTGTATTCTTGTCGCGTCAACGTTGCCACTATGTGACATTACATGCTAAAGGATGATAGAATAGTAAAGCAAGCGTGTCAAGTTTTCAAGTAAGAAAAAAGTGGACGTTTGGGTGGTATTTCTGCAGTGGAGGACAAATCATCGGCTAACTTGGCATTGTTTTGATTGAGTGAGTGAAAACTGTGCAGGCCAGACTATTGTCCAGAGAAATGGGCTGATCCTTTCAGTTAGCCAGCTTGTTAAAAACAGCCTCTCCATTTAATTCGTATTCAATTATTAGTATAATCATGGTTAGAAATATCTTCTCGATCCAGGAGGTCCTGGGTGAGTTAACGCGGCAAGCAATACAAGCCCTACACAAAGTCTACGAGAGACCCAAAATCCAGAGGGGGCCTGACCCCCAGCGCCACCCTCTGGATTTCTTACCATGAGTATAATCACAACATTTTTCTTCTGGTACGGAAGGTAACTGTGTTTATTCTGATCCACAGACACAAGTCAGATGTCAGTATTGTACCAATGTAGATATTCACGGAAACAGGTTTTACCCGTCGCTCTACAAGACCATCAGCATGTGCCATTCAGAGAGTGCACAGCCATCAAAATCATGTGTGTGTGTGTGGGTCGGAATAAATTGGAATAACAGCCCAATTTCATCGGTGTGCTCTTCTCGCATTTTGCTTATTGCACCCTTGGCGTCTTCCACTATTTTCTAGGTGGACGAAAGTTTCGCTGACGAGAGGGGAGGGGTTGATGACCGTTACTGATGAAGTGGGGAGGAGGATCAGCCAACTGCTATTACTGACAAAGGGAGGGAAGGGGTGTCAGAACAACCTCAAATTTTGCTGACGTCATATTTGAAGTAATGACCATTCTTCCAGGTCATAATCAACCCTTATTTTCTAAATGATGAATTTGACTTTGTTTCTGGCGAAAAGGCTGACAATCCCAATATCTTCTATAATGAAATTTTCCTTTGCTCAAGATTGAAAGTATTCACACCAGCGTGACGTCACGACCTCGGAACGCTGTATGCTATTTTAAATTCTGCTCATTTTCGTCAGAAATGAATACTTACACAAATGAAGCGTGTTTGGTTTAATCAGGCTGTTTTTAGGATGAAACGTGACACTAAATTTTTTTGTTATTTTTATTGATATATCTAAACATGTTTGGCGTTCAAAAATCATTATTCAAGCACGTTATACACACTTAAAAGGGCCAGTACCAGTGTCACGCCCAGCACTGTGTTTTAATGAAATAGAAATCCACTTGTCCGTTACGCTCCTCGGGGCGTGAGCATAACGTTATATTGCCATGGCAACCAATGGTCACCTCATTTCACGCGACCACACAGGGAGTACGGGACCGGCAAGGGATGAATGCTGGCCATTTTCTCGGCGAACAGTAAACTCTGGGATGAATTAAACGAAGATCGATCAAGTGGTTTGTCGACATCAGATGGCTATCCCAGTTCAAATCCCACTATGAAATTGTCACATTTCCCCTAAAATCTCTTTAGGCATTACCAATTTCATCCTGAGCTTCGAAAGTCCCGTGTTGTTCACACCACCTGGTAAGCATCCTGCTGCTCGCTGCCCATGGTGAAGGTCATCATCACGGCTTGATTTATTGAAATCTTGACGATCTCGAATTCGAACTGCTCGTTTTATAGAGCTGAGATCAGGACATTGTTACTGCTACTGAAATGTTCTCAGTTGTTAATTACAACCGAGAAATTACCAGGCTACGATCCAAGATTACAGGCTTTGCTAAATGCACCTCCCTCCGTTCAATTTTGTTACTGAACAGTATTATTATTGCTCCATGTCGACACGACAGCTTTAAAATAAGATGTACCGTCAAATGAACCTCTATTGTCCAATGCAGCCTCATTAGAACGATTCCTTATCGCGTCCAAGATTGCAAATCAGCCATTATATATGGACTGGGCCCATCTATGCATGAGCAATCTTCAAAGGGCATATAATTATACTGGAAGGACAGCACACTCATTTAGGTTGATAAATGTTTGTCCACAGTTAGACTACTTCGCTTCAGATCCGACAATAGCTCTGAAATGTTTAATTTCTTTACCAGAATACCTCAAACAACCATACATAGCTGTAATACATTTACAATAACACTAAACTAATGGTTGGTCCGGAAGCAACGAATGGCGATAGTTTCCAAAAGGATATCCAAGACTGATTTTTCTGTTTAAAAAACAAATGGTTCATCGCAGCGTCAGTGTATTATAGCGGATGTTTAAGAAAATAATCAGAAAATTTTGCTATTTTCTAGGTAATAATGGTTCATGGAAGCATGAAGCATGCTTTACCATTTCACGTCGATAGCATAACAGTTTTCACTTATCAAATGAATGATAAGGATGGAATGATTATATAAATAAGGACTTCCACTAGTGAAAATGAAAATCGGTGCGCATATTTTACAGCCGTAGCAGTGGTCAGATGATCGGTGGACATCGGAAGACGTCCGATGTCCACCGATCGATCCCCCGACAACATAAATAACCGACCCAACTTTCATTTCACTAGTGGAGAAGTCCTTATATTTATATAAGTTTTCACTTAAATCTGTTGAGAGGGTATCTGACTTGACAGTGAGCAAAGGCTCAGATTTCGCAAAATGTTTTCCTAAAGTTCACGTAGGATCCCAATTCCTGAACAGCGTATGGTTCACAGTTGAAGTCGGTACACTTAAAGGGAGAAATCAACACAGAATTGCAGGATTTGGGTATCAGAGCGGCCTGATACCGTTTTGGTGAGCCCTCTGCACAGCTGCAAGATCCTTGTACGGTGTGCCATCAGCTCCTGGTGCGTCATCCGTCTGTGTTTAAGACCAGTTGGCATCAGCGTCAGCCACTCAAAGCGGCAGCCACCCGAACGAGCTCTGGACCCTGCCTGAGAAGAAAGTAGCTCTCGCTTAGACCAGGTATGGTTTTGGCAAGACAGTATCGCTTCCACGCATCATTTCTCACACTTTTCGTCTCATCAACGTTGCAGAGACCGTGTCAGAAGCCCGGAGGGGAGAAGTGATTGGCCAGCACATTTTCCAGATCTGTATTTTCAAATATTTTACCAACAAGTTTTTTTGGAGAGAGCAGTTACAAATGACAACCTATATTCACGTCTGGCATCTTTTCAACGAAGAATGTGTATTGAATGTGGGTTTTCTTTCTCATACCCCGCTCTCTGTTTACTTGCTCCCATGTAAAGGCGATGTTTGCTGCGGAAGCTTCGAAGACAGCTGTAGTAATGGAGATTTTGTTTTCGGAGGATATTTTTCACCAAGTACTAGTTCCTTTTTTCTATTTGTTCTCGGTTCTAGCTCCGACAACTCCCACTCGACGTCATGGGATGAATAGACTATATGTGAAACCTGCCAAGTTTAGGTCCCGTCAGGAAGTTTGGGGTAAATTAATGTTCACACACAACTCGCTGCCTGGATCTCAGCTTGTCCTCCCCTCCACTCACCTGACCCGGGACCTGTAAGGTCTCTTGTATGGTGACCTGTAATCGACGATTGATTTAAAGGAAGGTCTGACCTGAAATAACTGATAATTGAGCAAAAATACTATGAATTTAAATACGATGGTGAGACTAATGGAACTGGCAGGATCTTTTGGAATGAGTCGGTAGAAAGCATTCTAGTGTTGCTACCACTGGCTAGCGTCCACACATTATTAGTTCGGGTTAACTCAGTTTTGCTCTGTCACGATGCGAGACATGGATCTGTGCAAGTCTTAAGCTTAAACTTCAGATTCTGCAACATTTCTAGATAAGCGGATGACGAAAAAATGTAATGGAAAACTCCACCGAAAGGGAATAAGCTTGATCTAGTAGACAGCAGAAGTACGTAATTGCACTAAAATCTCGAGACACTACTAAATACGCTGAAAGTCATGCTTCGCAACAAAGGCTACCGAACAAAGGCTACCGGTGGAAAGGATCCTTAAACACCCACGCCAATACTCCCTGTAATTGGGCAAGTGTGCCTGTTGGGAGTGGCCCTAATAAAATAAAATAAAATAAAATAAAATAAACTGGGTTTTCACGGACCATCTTTTTGGAATCTACTTTTGCTAGAATCAGACAGAATCTGCCTTTAAGACTGAATTAAAATAGAACAAAATTTGGTGGTCCCTAAATCTAGATGCAATTGGTTAAAGCTTGACTGGGCTGTACTTCTAGTAGTAAAAAACGAGCAAACAAACAACACATATTTAAGAGAAACTCTCACTTGCTGCCCGCATCAGCACCACTCCCCTGAGACACTATCGCTCCTCTGCAGCAGCGCCACTCCCCTGAGACACTATCGCTCCTCTGCAGCAGCGCCACTCCCCTGAGACACTATCGCTCCTCTGCAGCAGAGCCACTCCCCTGTAGACACTATCGCCTCTCTGCAGCAGAGCCACTCCTCTGTAGCATCGTTTCCTTGCAGCGGCGCTATTCCCCTGCAGCAGCGCCACTCCTCTGTAGCGTCGCTCTTCTGCAGCAGTGCCGCTCCCATGCAGCGCCAGCAGTGTCTCTCTTCTGCAGCAGTGCTGCTTCCCCATAGCACCGCCTTCCCTCTGACGTGTGACCCTCTTGCAGTGATGTACCAGCGCCGGTTGAAGAAGGAGCGTCGCTGCCGGCGTCGTCTGCAGGAGCAGCTGGAGATGGAGGCCAAGCGACGCGTCCAGTACGAGGAGTCACTGCGGGGCGCCGCCGCCGCCGACTCCTTCCTCGCCATGCAAGGTCAGTTCTCCGCCCAGCCTATCAGTCTGTGCTGCTGACGTCCAGTCTATTAGTCCGTACTGCTGCTGACGTCAGACTGCTGCTGACGCCCAGTCTGTCAGTCCGTGCTGCTGCTGACGTCCAGCCAATCAGTCCATGCTGCTACTGACGTCCAGTCTGTCAGTCCGTACTGCTGCTGACGTCCAGTCTGTCAGTCTGCACTGCTGCTGACGTCCAGTCTGTCAGTTTGTGCTGCTGCTGACGTCCAGTCGATCAGTCCGTACTGCTGCTGACGTCCAGTCTGTCAGTCTGCGCTGCTGCTGACGTCCAGCCTATCAGTCCATGCTGCTGACGTCCAGTCTGTCAGTTCTGTACTGCTGCTGACGTCCAGTCTGTCAGTCTGTACTGCTGCTGACTTCCAGTCTATCAGTCTGTCTGCTACTGACGTCCAGTCTGTCAGTCTGCACTGCTGCTGACGTCCAGTCTGTCAGTCTGTACTGCTGCTGACGTCCAATCTATCAGTCCGTACTACTGCTGACGTCCAGTCTGTCAGTTTGTGCTGCTTCTGGCTTGTAAACACATCAAAAAGATAATTCAGCTCGCGACAGCGCGCACAAATGGGCGTTTAGTCGCCCTCAGAACAGTATTGAGATTTTAAGTTTAGTGCAGAAACCTTGAAACCTAACGGTGCACCAACTGCTGATGTCATATAACATTACCAACCCGCACCCTGTTGGAGGGATATATTGGGGATGAGGGAGTCCTTTTTCAGTATTTAAACCCGGGATCTGAACCTGGGACAGCGGTGAAGTCCAACGTCCTCACATCCGAAAAGAAATCTTTGAACTAGACATTGCTGTTCCAATCTATTCCTTGTTTCAACTATTTCAACTTTTACTTGCTGAGATCAGTAAACTTAAATTTATTTTAAAACATCAACTTTTGGGCGCTAACAGCGGGTAAGCCTAGCCAATGTCGGCGAGACACCAGAACATTTCTCTCTGGAGCGGGCAGGCAGGCAGGTTTCCATCGCGTGACGGCTGAGAACGTCTGGTTGCCAAAGCCCGATTTGGTGTCTTGTTTTGAGCATATTTTTTTGGTTTCACTGGCTCGAACATATGAAATGTGTGCCTTTGTTGGTTGTGTAGGGCTTCCTCATTCCTCAATAGATGGCGAAAATCCAATCATTCAGTCACGAAAGCAGGGTATTGACATGCTGGAGCGCTGGGAGCTGCACTGGCGGACGTACTAGGGTTTCGGCCTCTCTCATATTGGTTTCAGTCGAACTCTAATGCCGAGCTGCGTGGCAGTTCAAAACTTTGCTGGAGTGCAAACACCTCAAAGCTGGTACAAACACATTATCCTTTTCGGTCAGCAGAAGGTCTGATTAATGTTTTTATTAAGTATCTACAATGAAGGAAATACTATCCACATCGTATTAAGGACAAGCTTATGGACTAAGAAGATGCGGTGGCTGAAAATGACATCTCTCACAAACAAGGTACAGCCAGGCGGTGGCAGTTTGTGGTCAGGATTGGAGGAGCTGCGTGTTTTCCGGCCAGCAGCGCGTGCGTGAGGCACGCGCTCCCCTGACCGTTACCGTCGCCGCACGACCATTTAAACCGCCGCATCACCGCACCGCGCCGCATCAAATCGACTCTTTAAAGACGCGTC
Source organism: Lepas anatifera (assembly GCA_034440635.1). Classification (NCBI taxonomy): domain Eukaryota; kingdom Metazoa; phylum Arthropoda; class Thecostraca; family Lepadidae; genus Lepas; species Lepas anatifera. The sequence goes on along the minus strand of JAOTON010000708.1, from coordinate 649,709 downwards.
GCGAGCCTGCGTCGCCGGGGACGCATCGACAGCGGCGACTCGTTTACTTGTGTGGTCGCTTTATGGGTGTCCGGCGGGGCAGGCGCCTCAGGGGAGCGCGGTCCCCGACGTTGAAGACGCCACGACGCTTCCAACGGCGTCGTTTTTCTGGCGCGATGCCGTGTGTATTTCATTTGCGGGGAGGCGGCGTTGGGTCAGAGGACGGGTTACGCGGCCAGGCTGACAGACGAGTACCGCGGTGTTTAGCCTGGCCGCCCCTCCCCGTCCAAGGATGCGAAGCTGGCCGCGCTCCAATCCGGCCTGGCCGATCGAAGTCGGCGGCTCTCGCGTCGCCGGGTTTTACGAGCGACGCGTCGGACGAGACGCGCGCTGATTGAAGGCGCTCCACTGTTTGGCGTGCCGGGCGGCCTGCTGCACGGATCGAGACTTCAGCGAGCCGACACGGGGATTAGAACTAACCGCTGTAGTATACCGTAGTCTTGTCGGGTTTGAAATTCGGTACTATTGCGGAAGGGAAAACCATTCCTCCGTATGAGGGAAAACACACACTAAAATCATTCAAAGACCTGCTAAATTTGCTGAATTTTCTCAGTTCCGAAGACAGCAGTTTACAAGGCTAATGCAGAATATCTAAGAGGGCAAGTAATTGGAATTTTGTGGCCTTGAGGTTTATGGGATGCAAAGTGTGTCACCGTCCATCGCTGTTTGTAACATCCAGTAAGCTCTAATGGAAGTGTTTTTTTTCTCGAATCAACTTGCAGGAAAGTATACTTTGGTGCTTTAGCCGTTTATTATTTTGATAACATAAATAAACATTTCTAGCTCAGTTAACTGAGCTTTTGGATGGCGTATGTCTCCTAGGACAAAAAACGGTGCGAGATTCGAGAGCATAAGTTAAACGGTGCCGCAGTTGCCGCTGCTCGCCTCCGCGCTGGGCGCGGCGGAGCAGAACCTTCACTAGCCTCTAATTGTCACGGTGGCTGTCGTGACGAAGTCGCGCCAGGGCTCGTCTCCATCGCGCCGTGATTATCGTGACGCAGCGGCGGCAGTCGTCACGTCGATTGTCCCGCGTGATCGCGGCGGCTGCCGCACGCCACTTAGCCAGCCGGCGGCACTGACGGACAGCGTTTGTCCGACAATGGCGGAAACGCAGCAGCGGCGGCCGCTGATTGGTCGAGCCGGCCGCGCCGCCGCTGCACTCAGTGGAGTGTGACCGCCGGACTCGCGCGGTCACTGGACCGGGCACCGGCTGCGGCTCGGCGAGCCAACACATCACGTCCACCGCGAGCCAGAAACGGTGGTCTCTCGAAACGAAAAACATACCTCCCCGGAATCAATGTTCTTGTGCAATAAGTGACCCATGTTTTTTCTGACTTTGCATTTTGAGAAACATAAAATTAGCTGACGTCTCCCCATAAACTAGTGTGCACCAACTATCCGTGCGGCAACACGCCGCCCGGTATTGGGCGTCACTTGACCTAGCAGTAGGATATTGAAGTCCTGTTCCTAAGGCTGTGGTTTCGAATCCCAGTCATTCGCAGCATCGCCACCACATAGTGGCATAAAAATTGGCCAGGGCATGCGCGGCCCTTGCGGTTAATATCGCAAAACTGCAAAACTTAGTGAAGGGAACCATACCTACGTTTACTAAAGTTTTTGAACCGATAATGCTGTCTCATAGAGCATGCTGAAAAACCTGGTTTCATGCTTCCGTTGTCCTCGAACTCACTACTCGGGGTTTGAACAAGCGATGCAGAGCTTAATATGTACTCGCCCCTCTGTCCTCGCTCAGTGTTCATCCACCAAACCAGTGCGCCAAAACCAAGTACGTCTGGTGGGGAAAGGGAAAGAAGGCACCAACAAAAAGTAGTACGCTCAGGAAACGCTTGCTTTTCTTTGGCAGAACTTTGCGTTTGAGACAATCAAACTAAAGTTTTTCTGGCACGCTCTACAAGGCGGATATATTAGTTCAAATTACATTTATTGTAAGGCTCACCATAGGGGGGACGCGTATGAGCATCTCTGAGAACATGCAGTACACGGTACACCAGCAACATACTTGGGTGCTGTAAGAAATTGAAAAAGCCAATTTCTGTATTGTCATTTAAACGGAGAGGTACCAGATCAATATGAGCCAACATTAATGCATTGTAGCTGTATGTTGTAAGCTTGAATCATACCACACCATTCGTGACCACCTTTGCAATGATATGAGAGTTGCCGAACCGTATGATTTCAGCAGCCTGTGTGCCGTCAACCCAATATCGGCACGTATTCCCACCAACACAGGGAACAAAGCTGGCGAATGATTGAACCGAACGTTTAAGAGTAACATTGATATATTCGAACACTTTTTCCGCAATAGCGTAAAGATTTGCGGGCAATGCTGTATTACCTCCAGAAGAAAGGTCCGACATCATTCTTCATCATTCAAATCCGAGCTGAATTTAATGGTTTCACATTAACAATAGCATCCTTACACTCAGTAGTGCACTTTGATTATCTGCCCTACACCGTATTTTCAACTGAAGTACCCCTGCAATTCATCTCAAGAGCTGTGAATGTTATTTCTAGTCGGAAACAAAAACACGCGTTCCCTCATCGATCTATGAAAAGAAATCGTGGAATCCACTATGTAGCGACGTTGGATCTCGACAGTGAGATAATGGAAAATAACGACGCACAATGTCAATTACATCGGTAGTGAAATCGTTAATGTTCACAAAATAGAGAGCGGCGGCAGGCCGTCGGCTATCAAGGCCGCCCCACACAGGGCACTGTCTCGGCTCACCGCCTTTTCGGCTGCTATTCAGCGCCAGTCTTCTATAGCCGGCCGATCTGCCGCTCCCCGGCTCCCGCACATGAAAAATGCCGCCAAACCCCTTTTGTTATGGTAGAAATAAACCGTATTTCATTGGTGCGGTGCCGCGTGGTCCTTCGCGCGTGAAATTGACCAAAATCACAACCGACGTGGCACAACTCCAGCAACTAATCTGTTTCAAAACCCATAAAAATATCCGCCCAGCTGCCGCCGGACTAATCTATCAAGCCGGGGAGAAAAATATGAACTTTATAGACAACAGGAGGCCGTACATTTTGTCCGGAGGGCGGCCAATATTGGAATTGCTCAGGCCAAATTGACGGCGAACAGACTGGCTGCTCGGTGCGGGGACAGCCGCCCAGCAATGCAGATTCAATATCAATTTGAATGAAATACGGTGCAGCATGAATATAAATGGAGTGTTATAAGAATGGTGGGTGAGATCGGGAGCTGGCAGGGCCTGGTGCGGCCAGATAATGCCACTAAACTGGAGTACAAAGCACTACCACTGAGTGGAGTCCGGCTGCACCAGATGAGCTCACATGTTTCAACTATAGATTGGCTGCTCGGACCAACGTGACGGTATAATCTGTTTCCCTGTTCTGGACATCTAGACCAAACTGCAATGTATCTATCACTCGTTATTAGGGCTAACTTCTTACGAAAGGATGAAACGGTGTCATTTTTCGTCGAAGGAATGTACTAGGTTGAATGCTAAAAATAACTGGGAATATAAGGCACTCCCCAATACATTTTTTCATCAAACAGCAGCCAACGCAAGCACCATCTCAGGATGACAGCCTAACAAACATTCTTAGGAAATGCGTGCTACTCATGCGTGAGCAAGGACAAACGACACACCCGAAACTTCGGGCTGGGTAGGGAAGCAGAAAGTCCCTCCGCACCTTTGAGACAAGGACTTTTAGACATTTGTGCCACTTCGCGGTATACCTGTTGGTTTTGCCGCTGGTTAAGCGTAGGTGTCACGTTAAGTAAATGCCGGTAAGCGTGTGTGACCGGTGTTTTGGAAGCCTGGAACCAGCTCCAGCTGACGCCGCTGCTCCTCTGTTCCAGAGAAGGCGAAGGAGGCGGGTTCGCGTCCATGCCCGGTTCCAGGAGAACCCCCGGTCAGCGCACCCAAGTCTGGTGAGGATCACTAGGGGCCGTGCATCTCCTGCCCCCACCACTGGAACCATTGTAGCCCTTGCAACCCTAGCTAGGAGCAGAAACACAGCCTCGCGGGCTTTTCAATGTTTCAGGCCTTCCTAATTTATCTGCCAACACACATCATACCTGATGCATAACAACGCGCACAGGCACTGCCACTTTAAGAAAGCCATTGAAGGTCCGCCACCACCACTCCCTTTTCAGAGAAGTAGACCAGGCTGACACCTCTGTGCATGACTTCCACCCATGAATTACACCCATTTGGGGGGTAATCACACACCAACTGCCAGGGTCATATGGCGTCGCCAGCTTTTTCCCTGTTGGAAGGGTTTCTCGGGAGCCCATTGTTCCTTGTCCAGGGAACCTGCCGGGCCTTGAACCCGGGTCGGCCGCGTGGAAAGCGAGAGTGCTAACCACTACACTACACGCCCCCGCGAATTACATCCAAATATTCATTAAATCTACTCTGTTTCAAATGGACATTTGAGAGTAAAACGACCTGAGTAATTACGCAGGAAGAGTCTGAGCGAATAACCAAGCTGATCCCGCACTCGGGCCGATACATCACACTCACACCAGTGTTTGACCGCACAAAGCCGAGACAAGAGAAGTGAACATTTGTTTATGGGCAATAATACGCTTTCATGGGATATAAGCTGAGCTATCAGCCGCGTAAAGTATACGGAAAGTCCCTTAATTTCATGTCACTTCACTCAAAACTCACCTCCACTGAGCATCAGCGCTTCATTAAATTGGAGAATAAAGCAAATAAAATAGAATAAAACTAACACTAAAATATACATAAGCGGATCCATAATTTCCGGTCACTGCTAGAAGGGGAGCACATGTTCAGGGTGGGGGGGGCACCATCCAGACCAAGGTGTACCACTTTTGGGTGGCGGAACCTATCAGGTGGACGCCAAGCCCTGTTACGGAGGCGCCGATACTCGCATCCTGAGGGCGGAGAAGCGGCGTTTCAGTGGGCGCGTCAGTATTTCTGGGGGCGCCCCAGGGTCGATCGAGGGGGGCAAGTGCTTTCCTTGAACACTGGACCCCATGCAAATACATAATCTCATAATAACCATAATGAGTAGTTAGCTTTCCCAATAATATAGTAATGATATAGCAAGTACCGATACCAAGAGTTAGAATAATGTGATGCAATTGTTTTTTTAGCAAGTTTTAAGGGAATGTGCGGTTTTTACAACGTGTGTTTGACATGCCACTATGTGTCATTTTTACGAATTCAAAAGATATGACGGAGGTAGTTCTGTACACAAAACGAGCGGCACTAATTTTCACATCGTTCTGAAACTTGGGTTTCAATTTCGAAAGGAAAATTAGGACTGAGTATGGAATGTCGATGGTGTGCTGTCCTCGCAAAGCGATGATTTCAAAATTTTCGGACTTGTTTTGTATATAAACCGTTTTTCGACTAAAAAGAAGTGAAAAGTGGTAAACTGAATGATATGTGTAAGGTGTCGTGACTTCGAGCCCACCCAGAGGCAGGATTTGGCGCCCTGCCCTAGCTCAAGCCTAGCTCCTTGCCCTTATTCCTCTGAGGCCATATGACCTCAGCAGTTGGTTGTTCTATAAACCCAAAAAATGGACTAAAGGTTTTTCTCCTTCTGAGTCATCTTTAACAAAAGACACACTGAAGAGAGGCCCGCTTATGACATGGTCCACTTGTAGCTCTTTTACTTGACTTGAAACATTCGAGGCGTCCGAAATTCCCAAACTGTTGTATAATTTTTTTTGGCAATCACGTCACGCCCTACAACAACAACATATAACCTTTTGAGCCACAGACCTCAGTTGGCATCAGTGGGGGGAGGCATTTGCTACTCCCCCAAACGAAGAGGCTCAGGGCAGAAGCATGTTTTGCCCCCCCCCCCCCCACAAACTGTCGGAGTTTTGCCCCGGCTTCTTTTTAGTTTATAAGCAAGGTTTTCGTGTTTCGACTGAGCCAATCAACTTCAAACAGAACCAGTCAACTTCAGTGTAAATATTGGATCTTGGTCGTCTTAATATTTAAAACGCAATTTGAGTGAATGACCCTTTGGATACCCAAACCAAGCATCTTGTGGCCACATCTTCCACACCGTGACTTTTTTGCATTTCTTTTCGGCTGAGGTTTGCCCTTCTTCCCCAAAACAAAATCTGTCACCGCGTGAAGCTTTTTTATTTTCTACTTTGGTTTGCCCCTCAAACCCACCGGCTAGATCCGCCACTGGTTGACATTTGAGATGTTGAAAGTTGGTGCTGTTCAGCTTGAGCGATATGTTAATAATCAAGTTTGGCCATGTTCGTGAAAGGTGCAACTCTTACACAAGTTACACACTATTAACGGGAATGTGTTGCGGGGCCTCGATAGTGGGATCTGAACTAAGCTGTCAGTTCCGTAGAGTAGATCTGTCCTGTATGGAGTGGGGCAATGCGGCCAATACCAGCCAACTTTGCACCCCCACACTCAAAACGCACCACAAGACAACCACGGGTAGGCTGCTAGTGAACACAGGTCGTGGCCGTGGAGCGGCGCCGCAGTGCCCCGCGGGGAAATGTCGGCTGACCTCTCCGCGACCTTGAGGCCGCGGCTCGATCCCAGCGCAGCAATCACATGGAGCGCGGCTTCGACCGCGCGTAAGTTGTGCGCAGCCAGGACTGCCGCATAGACTCTGTACCGTAACGGGATTTCTCCTGCCATCACGCTGTTGTTGAGGACCACGCCACAAATAAATTATCGTCATTTTTCAATCCATTGCGCTTAGGTGCTTGATTTTTAGCCATACAGCGATTAAATTTGACACTCAAAATTTAGGGAATGTTCGGACAACATCTCTGCGAACAAGGACGGTATAGAATTTAGCAGATGATGATGATGGTGTCCTTAAACGCTCAGCCTCCAGCGCTCATGCGTAAAATCTGACTGGAGAATGATCTGCTAGACATTCTTCAGTGTTGCTGGGGTGTGTTACCTGAAATTAAGACGAGTTAACGCGGGCACGAATATCACTGATACTGCAGGACACCAGTGCTGTTCACACTGCGCGTAACTTGCAATTTGTTCACTATATCTTAAAGCGCATTCGATCGTTATAATTATTACGTTACTTAAAAGCCGAAAGAGATCAAAACGATTACTAGCTACAGTAACATATGACAACACGTTGTGTGACGGTGCATGGCTTTAGGCCCGAGCAATCATGCACAGACATTGAGCGTGAACTGAGCAATGCTCTACTCAGTGGCCAGTGAGGACGCCTTCTTGCAAGGCGGAACCTTGCCTGGCTGTGGAATTGTATGATAACCTGAGCGTGAAGTGAGCAATGCTCTATTCAGTGGCCAGTGAGGACGCCTTCTTGCAAGGCGGAACTTTGCCTGGCTGTGGAATTGTATGATAACCGTTACGTATTGCGACCGCACGCCTCCCAAAATTGTTTTTTCTGCATTTATGACTATAAACAGGGACGATAAGCGAAGAGCCATACTATCCCGGATCGAAAAGGGACGAGTACCTCAGCCGCGTTAAGACACTTATCCTTCTCATGGAACGACAGGCACTTTGACATAATTTCTGTAAGTGTGCCTGGAACACAATTTTACAACACAAATAAGCCACATATCATGCATTGCCTTTAAATAAGCTTCCATTCTCAAAATACATTTACATTTCAATTCTGATCACCTGCAATATCCGGAGAACGTCTTCACCTTCTTCAAGTCATGCGTTCGATTGGCTTCACGAGCATTTTGTCCGGCCTGATAGAGGGTCATGTCGTCCTATCTGTGACTTGATATACAGGACAGTTTCATTTCGGTACATCGAATGTCCGGCCTCATTCAGCAAGTTCAGAAGCAAATGGCATAGAGTGAACACGGTCGGCAGCCATTTGACAGCTGGCTGTATCGACTGCCGAGCACTAGCCCAGACGTAACACATAAATCAGGGCGCAATAATGGAATGTCGACGCAGTCAAGGCTCCAGCGGGGTCACGTTCTGATTTAACTCCTCAATGATGGCGCGTTTTATTTCCAAGGACTACGTCGTGAAAGAATCGCTCCAAAATATACCAGCTTTTGCTGGCAATTTCCGTGGAATGTGGTCATTGTCTGCACCATCTCATAAAGCATCGACCGAGCCGGCAGTCAACAACACGGTGCAGGCAGCCAGGCAGCACGCCAACTCACCACCGGCCGCCCGGCTCCACAATTCAAACTTGTTTAAGGAAATTGGCTGCAACCGATCCGAACCATTACTGTGACGTAGAACCACCTTGTAGGTGAGTTATGTGATCGAATGTATCAGCCAATCGCATGTCCGGTGTCGATTACGGGGGGTCACCTGCGGTAATGACAACCGGGTCGCATACTGACGTCCAAAGACCACATGCACACACGTACACATACACATACACAGACAGGCAGCGATATAACCCGGGGCAATGGGCCGTGGCCTCCCCCTGGGCCGAGAGTTCCGATACATAGCTGTGCGTGTCTGCTGTAGCTCAGGACCTGACTTCCCGTGCACTGTAAAAACACGAAAAACTTCCCGACGAGACCAGCTCATCGGTTAGGTATAGGAAATGTTCAACTTTTTCAGTATTCTAAAAAAAACTGTTTATGGACAAAATAGGTCTTACAAATTAGCAAAACCACACTTTATTTCCACTTTCCCACTTCAGCAATTAAAAAACAAACGGGACAAATTATATTACAATTTACGATGTTAACAAAACAGCATGTTTCCGGCGACTGCAAAATAATAACCTGGACGACAGGCAGAACATAAGTGCAGTTAAAACAGTAGTTTAAAAGGAACGGTACAGCAACACACAGCCTGGCGCGTGTGTCTGTCAGTACCTTGTTGTGACGTCATGCAGTCAGTTCAGTACCTTGCTGTGACGTCAGTGTCAGTCAGCGTCAGTGCCTTTTGGACGTCAGGGCCAAAACGTGCCAGTGATGCCAGGGATGAATTTGTTGGGGTAACTGGTAAGATAGGGCAACGGCGTGAAAAACGGTAACTTTTTTCTGACAGATTTTAGTGTTTAAAAACAAAAAAATCCAGTGTTGTGTTGATATCCCGATGGATTCTTCGCTGGACGCATCCAAGCCAGGCGCGCGTCCAGCGCGGAATCCAGTGGGGTGTTGAGACAACGCTGGCTCTGGTGTTTTTAAGGAAAACAGGATATTGTCAGAAAGACGTTACAGTATTTCGCACTGTAGCCCTATCTTGCCACTTGTCCCCAAAAAGTCATCCCTGGCATCGCTGGAACATGTGTCTGGCTATGTTTTACTGCGCCGTGTCTTTTTAAATTACCGTGTAAACTGCACTATACACTCCCGGAGGAACCAGCGATATTCCATATTCAATCCTACTTTTTCAAAATTCGAAAGCAAGCGTAAGGATAGTATGAAAATCGATATCGGTCATTTCTTTAAACAAAACAGTGTACTTAATCTATCTGAAGTTTACCGAGATGTGAAATTGGTATATTGAAAAGTAGAGCAGGTATATAGTAAGGATGGCTGACTCGATAGCATACCATTTAAAGCAGAAAGAAGGGGCTTAGGACTGAGAACGAAATGTATTACAATCACATAGAAAAAATGAATCCCTTATGGTTTGAATAAGGATCTAAATACCCTTTAAGTTGAGCCTTAAATTGTGCGGAAATTCAACACAGAGAGCTTTGGGTGAAATAAAACGTGTCCCATTATAAAATTGCAGCATTCCCTTTGAACAGATCTTAAAACAGCCTAGCCATAAGTTAAGCATTGTTCTTAACATTGATTCTACTGTCAAAATTTAAATAACTGCTTGCCGAAAAAGTGTGATCCGGTGAAAACCAGCTCGTCTAACAGAGACTGGTCTTCGGTTTCAGACCCACGCGGCGTGTTCTACGGATCGTCCCCAATGTTCTCCTCTGCGACGTAGATATATGCCGCTGTACCACCTGCACGTTCGTCTCTGCTCCAACGCGACCGTGTTTCACCACTGCATTCTAAAAGGACTCCCTGCCGAGCGCGGGCTACATTGGAATATGTTAAACCGACTTTGATGGCACGGAAGGCGTTGAGCGCGACTCGTTGGCTGCTCGCTGAGATGCTACTGAGAGATCACATCCCTGGCATGTGCACAAAAGTGACCTCACGAACGTGAACTGAGAGCGAGAGTCGTGATCCGGCGCCGGTCATGCACAATAAAGAATCAGTCACTCTAGTCTTGATGACCATGCCACACAGTGATTGCGAGTTCGAGGCGGTGCAGCATGATCAACTGCGCGGCGGACATCAGTCCTGCGGCCAGCTGCGCAGTCTCTGAGAGCACCCCACCCCCGCTCCCTCTTTCTTGCCGTGTGTAAATACAATGCATGTGACCCAGCAGCCACCATCTGATCACACTGAATACCCCGAAGGAATGTTATTTAAATGTGCTTAGCCTACGCACATGTGTGTGGTTATTTGTTAGTCAGACGTGCGGAGGAGAGATTTCTCTTAGATGTGTTTTCGCGTGAGCTATGTAGGTATGGCCGAGCTGAAGAGAATGGTCGAGTGAGTGGTAGTGTGTGATTAGAGTCGATCTCAAGCTCTGTACATAAACAGATGTGATGCCAGTGTTTGCCACGGTTTTGCTAACATAGATCGTTCGGTATGTCACACGGCAAGACAGCAGCTGGGCCGCATATGACACAAGGCCCGGGACTGAGACAATTCGAGTTTTTAGTGATCTTTGAACCTACTACAGCTCTTGCACAACGTGTTGCGTTATTTCAGTACAATTTACGGTTTGTTGAAAGCTATGTGGATGTTGATGCAAATCTGCATGCAAATTCTATGAATAGCGAATGACTTTCCCGGACATTTAACAATGAGACCTCACATCGTCTGAAGATGCTCGGCTCGAGGAGCGCACAATGTGGTTAGATAGGTTTCAGGGAGCCGGTTCCCGTGGGAAGTATCCACTGGAGCATGGGAAAGGAGCACGGGCATGGTCAGGGATCGGTCGAAGGAAAATCTACACATGCTCGGTACATATTTTGGGAAGAGAACCTAAATTTAACGAGGTAGTTTTATGGCAATTTTCAACCCAATGGTATCTATGCCTCACGTTTACTTCCTCCCAGCTTTGGCCGTGAAGCAGAGCTGAAATCGACAACTAACAACCTCTCAAAACGTATTAGCAGTGACTCACAGTGAGGAACGCTCTGCTTCCTGTGAGGGCGACTCATCGGAGTACATTCTTGGCTGCTGTGCTGGGCAGGCCAGACTGTGTTTCTGGTTCTACAAATACTGCCCCGCTGCACCGGCGCCGCTGTAATCACCCTGCTCACCTCACAGCATCAGACTGGCCAGTGCGCTGGAATAGCAGGGTTCGGGTGTGACTGCGAGAAGTCGGACATGCTGGACATACTGGGGTCTATCGAGCACCGCCGCAGTACCGCTGAGGGGTGAAATAAGTCAGGTCAACAAATGTCACTGATACCGCATCCATTATATGTGCTTACTGTACAAAGTTTTTTCGTTCACTTCGTTTCAGGGATGTTGTACACTTGTCTGTGCCAAAGTAATGTTTCCGTAGATATGTATATGTATTAGGTGTTACGAAAAACTGTGTAAATACATTTTGGTCTGTTCGATACTGTTTGTAAGACTGAATAGTAGGCACTGAACCAGCCCAACAGCGTGATCACCGGGTGACGTCACACCGTGGCATAAAATGGGAAAATAAATTATTAAATATCAAAATTTTCAAAGAGGCAAAGAATCGAAGATGAATGCAGTTATTGCATTGGGGTAAACTCGATTGCCGTGTATTCTCACAAATTCGTAAGCGGGCAGTGCTATTAGCAGCAGTTTGACACACGGTCCAAAGGTGAAGGAATTCCTCCACGCCCGTGTGACGTCACTCGGGCGTGGAGAATCCCCTGAACGTACCTTTAAGTAAAGGTATCTTGGCACAACGACACCAATTCGGTGGCAGATACAAGGGGAAGGGTCTCAAACCATCTCCCGAAATGTCAGAGTGCCTGCAGTTGATGCATAGCCGGGGACTGTTCCGAGGCAATGGCGGGAAGGCTCGAGTCCTAGCCCCGCCCCCAAATGTTGTCCTGGATCCGTCACGGCATCCATCGTATTCACGGCAACGTTGCACCAGGGGTGAACGTCTGATGTCTGACGCTGGAGTGCCCCGGAAACCCTCGCTATTTACATCTAATATACAGCCAACTCCAGTCTGTATTAGCCAACACCAGTCATTTCTTCTTTTTAAAGAAATTCTGCGAAAACAGAAGGCGTCACTCGGCAGTTGTCCTGCATAAGGTGTGAGCTGGACCCAGTACGCCCTACCAGCAGGTTGTGAACTGACAGCACCATGCGACTGAGGTGATGCGTCGCTACTGGAGCCGGGCGCTCCGCTAATTTAGTCCGCTACTCCGCTACTTGCAGACTCTCAAGATGGTAGCGGAGTAGCGGTAGCGGTTTTTTATAAACAAAAAATAGCGGAGCAGTGGGTAACGCACTTAGCAAAATTCAAAAGCACTACCGCTACCGCCAGCCTGTGAAGGGTGAGAGCCGCCCAACAAAAGAATGAGAAAGGTATTGAGAAACATAGCATTCTCCATAAAAAGAAAAGTAGATTGAGTGGATACTTTTGTGTGATTTTGTTTGCATACCGCACAATAACACTGCAAATGTATATGCAATATACACATGATCAACGGTTTTCATTGAAACTCATCTAAAAATAACAATAAACGGTGTTTGGATATTTTTTGCTTATAAAGGTAGGTTAACCTTTATGAGCAAAAATATCGATACGGGAGTAGTGGAGTAGCAGTTGCACGATTTTGAAAGGTAAAACTAATAACTTAACTGTAGAGATTTAACTAGTCAAGGTAGCGGAAGTAACGGAAGCAGTTACAAAAAAATAATTGGTGGCAGCATCCACCTCTGGTCACTACTACGCCAATCGGCTACAGCTTTCAAAGCTTCAGCGACCACGCAACAAACTTTGCTGAGTGAAGATTCTGAACATCCGCTCTTATTAAAAAGTTTCACTTCGCCATGGGAAACAGTGCGTTCCAGTGCCCCCTCCACCACATGAGGCATCATTACTGACGGTATGTCGCCCCCCCTCCCCCTCTCATCTTATCCAGCGCCCCTTCCGCGCAGCAGAATTTATGCGTGCAAATGGTTTCAGCCACCTCGTCGAGCACGCTCGCCGAAGCTCCCACCACGGCAAGATAAACGAGGAGTGTTTAATCTGCGTAGTTCTGTGATAACGAAGGCACGTTTGACCCCGGCGGAGGTCAGTTGACGCCTACTAGCAGCACTGCGAAGCTACAGTCCTTAGTCTTACCCCGCTCCAAACTGGAAAAATAGGCCTAGATTCCATGCCGCGTCTGGTCTCGAACCCCACAAGCATGGGTGGAACTCCCGGGGGGGGGGGGTGGGACCCCCTAGATTTCTGGTCTCTCATAATAGGCTTTGTACAGGACTTGTATTGCCGTGCCAGTGTAAACCAACTTAACCCACCCAGGATTCTCCCCTCTGGATCGAGAAGATATCTCCAGCCATTCCTACAAGGTACCATTTTTGTTAAAACAAATATCCCGCTGATTAGGCCTCTTGCCTAAATACTTCAGAGCAGAAGCTGTACAATGATTTGGCAGTGGTGTGAAATCGAAACGGAATCAAATGGTTTTGGGAACATAATTGGTTCCTCGGTTTTCGCTTCATTTAAGGGCTGAGCTCCGGCTCCATGTAACTGTTATCGAACCCATCCTTGCACGACGAACTGCCAGCGGTAAAGTTTTGCTTAAAAATGTTCATTTCTTGTCTCATAGATCTAGATTTATAAATGCAAGTTTCGTTTTGAATTCAACACAGTTTTTACATATGGGGTCTGTTCTTATGCCCCAAACCAAACTCAACTGGCTGATGACTGCCATTCCTATTGGCCAAGAGAGCCAAATCGACATAGAAAAGGGCCAAAATAGTTCTAAAGTGGGGTGGGGGTCGGCAACAGGGACAACAACTGTGAAAACAGGATTTTTAAAGAAAATCCGAGAAAATCGGGCTTTGGGAGAGACCCACCGTTTCAACCGTATAACCATTTCCCATCGAAACGGTCATACGGTTTCTGGCATCCATCCCCTTGTATTCACGAGTGCACCGGTCTACTTATAGAGTGAGCGGCAGACACCTTTGCTGATGCCCCATTCCTCATTAGCTCCCTTTTATGGAGTAAGCTGGCATGCCCCTATTCTCCGTTTGTACTGCAGGGGATTTGCGCGCGAGTTTTCTCGTGGCAAGCACTCGAGGATCCCTGGGTGCCCGTGCGTTCTTTAGCTCAGCCGAGGGAGGGTGCTCCCACGAACTCCCCTTGGATCCAGCCCCAATTCTGAAAAAAATCAACTGGATTGTTTCTGATATTATCATGGAATTTCACATTTAAATTATCCGTGGAAAAGTCTATCAAAATTCGCCGAAGCATGAAACTAATTCTACCAAGAGCACCAAATTTACACCAATTTTACTGAGAGCGTCGAAATTAATTTTTCCAGTATTTTTGGTAGCTTACACATAGTTTTCAGGTAAAAAGAAATATATCACAATCATACGCATTTATTTTCAGCATAGGGACATAATAGAAGTCACAGTGCATTCCTAACCGGCGCAAAGCACGGAAGCGTTTAACTCGTGGCACCTTTTGGGTGCCGTCGCTGCAATTACACTGACACCACCTGTAGGGACGGTTCGAATAAGGTGCTACCTTATAACTTTACTTTAATGGGATAAACATATAAAAATCCCAGTTTGCCTGGAAGACTTACCGATTTTGCATGGCCCCTAAATTTTCACCGTTACCGCGGCACTCTAAATGAATCAAGCAATGCGATGAAAGATGTCCACCCGTAAATTAAGAACAACAACCCAAATCTGTGCAACGATAGCGTACAGTGTCTCACTCAGCTGTACCACTACGGAGCGACAGCAACGGTTGCTGCCGTTGCTGTGCACGGGTTGCGGCCGTCTTACGGCCTGCTGTCGTTTCACGGGTTTCTGCTGTTACTGTGCACGGTTTGTAGACGCAGCAATGCGTGTCGGTGAACAGGAGGAACATAATGGTCAGTTTACTTCCGTTGCACGGGTTGCTCCTGTTGCACGGGTTGCTCCTGTTGCACGGGTTGCTCCTGTTGCACGGGTTGCTCCTGTTGCACGGGTTGCTCCTGTTGCACGGGTTGCTCCTGTTGCATGGCTTGCTGTCGTTTCACGGGTTGATGTCGTTTCACGGGTTGATGTCGTTTCACGGGTTGATGTCGTTTCACGGGTTGATGTAGTTTCACGTTTCGAAGTTTGCTGCCGTTTCACGGGTTGCTCTCGCCTCTCGGGATCCAGGACCAGTCCCCCGATGGTGACGTGAGCAGAGTGCAGACGTTTCTCGGTGATAATCCTGATGCTCACGTCTCTAGCGCTGCAGACTACCTTGGGATGCATTTTTAAGAGTTTTGAAGATAATGTGAAAGAAGCTGAACTGGAAACGATACTGTCCTCCCCCATTGGTGGTTCCAGGACAACATTTCGAGGGGAGAGCAGAGGGAGCTTGAGCCTCCCTCGTCATTGCCTCGGAAAAGACTTCGGCTATGCATTAGCTATAGGCACTCTGACATTTCAGGGGAGACTTGAGCCCCCTAGCCCCCCTTGTATCTATCACTATTCCTCACCTTACCACAGTGCTCTCTCCAAGCAGCATGGAGTCCAGACTGACTGCATGAAAGCTTTAGCTACATGGTTTGAAAGAGTCCCTTGGACGGATGAAAGGTGATTATCTCTGTTCCAAGCACATAAAAGGAAGAACACTGTGCCTTGGGCACCATTGCACCAACACTAAGTCATCCAATGCAAGGAAGCACACAGAGTGCAGGTAATTTTTATCCTTGATGAATTATCACCCTGCATGTATTCATATCCTTTATCACCAGACCTGACTTCATCTGTAATTGGGGACTTCCCCGTTGATGATCTAGTAAATAAAATGAAAATGAAAATGAAAAAACGTCCTTGCATTCTCCGTAGGTATTTTCCGTAGGTATTCTCCGTAGGACTTCTTTAACTCAGCGATGAAAAATCAGACGTAAAATCAATAAAGTTTTTAAAGAGGCAGGTACCAGTCAAACGGTCACACAACTAGCATCAGCAGTCAAACTGTTTTTTTTTTTGGAGAGCAGTTCCCTTGGGTGATCACAACTGAGGTGCGTGCAGTTAAGCATGGCTCAGTGTTTGCTTTCAGCTGATGGAACCGAGGGAAATTTATGGGCGCGGCGGTAGTGTGTGATAACAGCACGCGAGCCCAGTTTAGCCAATATCTGACCATCAAACAGACGTGACCGCGGCGTCAGCAGGCTGATTGATCGACACAAAACATGACCCAAATGCATGCTTAAACCTCGACTACTTTTGATTCGATTTCATTGATATCATGCACCATCAAAAGGTATGAGTTTCGCAGTTGAATATGAAATGAAATGTGTGGTTGTGTTTGAATCATTCACTCCAAGCAAAAACAAAGATGCAAAATGTATTTACGAATGATAAAACTGAACACATAATTATGCATCCCTTTACCTTTACACTTCATCTATGACGGTTCCGCCTAGTTCTGACATTTAATTTTTATCTGACTTTGTAAGGGTCACGCTCCACAAGCTCACTTCTTCAAGCACCGATAACATTGGCATTGGTGTTTAAGGACCCTCTCAACGCGGGGCCCCATGGAAGACGGAAGGCATTTCCTGTCATGGGGATTGAACTGACGTTTATTCATTAATCCCAGTTTGGAGACTAGCTCAAAAGATGTTCCAGGCGATAGGCGATAGTGAAAATAAAATAAATCCGAATATAAGATTAACACCAGTGTTCAAATTAGAAGATAGATGAAAATAAAATCGAATATTTAATTGCTCGACAGACCTAGTGTAAGCACCTTTTTCAAAAATTTATCCGGCCTTTAGGGGCCCAAAAGATAGTTTTCCCCCGTTCTAGCGCTTTGGGGGGGGGGGTATGGCCGAAATCCCCCTGCGTCTGCCAATGGTTGGTGGTTGGGGGACTGCTTCATCATCCGCTCGCGGGCCGTAACGGGCGGGCAGTCTCAGCTTGAAATACCTAAGGGCGTATTCAAAGGCAGTGTACTCGAGCCGATAATGTTCCTCCTGTCCACCGACACACATTGCTACGTCTACAAGCAATTCCGAATCATCCCATACGCAGACCATGTGGCATGTAGGGTCATCCGTGTGCCCTAGGACTGATGCTAGAGAAGCATACGCAAACACATTTTAGATTACACTGGTAAAGTTTGTCTAAGTTCAGTGAACGTCCTTGAGCTTTCATACGGTTGCTGACCTTGAATGACCTTTGGTGAACAAACTGTCAAGGGAACATAATTTTTTTAGCCTGGTGAATGACTATCGATAACCTAAATGTTTTTTTATGACATCTTACCACTGAAGTCCATAGCCTTGTTTGACCTCAAAAATGGTCAGATATAAAAATAACTAAAGTAGGCCAGACGGTTTTGTTGAAGACATTAAGCCCAAAATACAAACAATCAAGCCCAACAAACTCGTCAGGTATCACACTCCGATGTAAAATTATATTTTGCATGGCTCCAATGTGAAATATAATGCCTATAGTATAAAAATATCAAGATATAATGCAGGGACATATTTATAAAGGAGGCCCACCACATAACCGACGTCGAGGCGCCTATATCTGTACAGGAGGTCCCTAAACGGCCAACATAAGAGGCTCCTTACTTATAACCAAAGTCCCTAAATGACATACAAAACTAGGAGGCCCCCTTAGGACCAGGGATAGGAGACCCCTTAGATTCTGGTCCCCCTGGAAAGAAATCAGTGTCGACGCCCCCTGTGCGTATATGATTCGAGCCTATTCCCCTCGTTTGTTGGACTATACCTTCGCGTCTTTGGCGCTCTCTCTCTCTCTCCCCCCAGAAAAATAATACTGATAGAAATATATATTTCATGTTATAAGCTCATCTCTGTTGCCAGTTATACTTTCTTCTACATCTTCCCGATTTGTGAGTGATAAACACAGGGAAAACGAGACACAGCCTAATCAGCAACTCCCATAAAATAGCCTTGCGTGCACAAAATGTGTCATATTGGTCGTTTTGAAGCCTGCGGGATTTCGTGTGAAGTTCGCATGCGTCGGGGGTGAATTTCGTCTGCAGGGAACTGCACCGTGGAATGGCACCGCCTCGAGGGCAGCCTGACAGATCCCCACAGTGTCTGCAAGACCGACAATAAAGCATGTTTAGCCAGATACGCCCAGGGCATTGCCGGATCACTTTATATATCAGATCATGAAACTTGGGCCGGATGGCAGCATCAATCGCACGAAACGTACCTTTAATGATACACTATGAGACGGGGAGGGCGATAGCGCCAATACCAATTGTTGGGGCGACGATTGCCGCGTGCATTCGGAATCACTTGCAACTCTCGTCAGCTGTCAGGTTAACGGCGGCGTCGTGCTTTTAAGATGAAATACAATACTACACAATAATTTCATCCGTCCGAGCCCGGCAGGCAAACACCAAGAACGGCTATGATATGCCCCTGTTAGAGGCGGGCCCAGGCAGCAGACGGAGGGAGGCCAAAGTTGTGCGAAGCACGACTGAAAGTGGTTCAGAAACCTTAGAATATTACACGTTCAACTATCACATTGACGGACAAGAGCAGAGGCCATCACATATCCACCATTCGCCTGCACCGGAGGCGTTGACGCGGCGTTCCCGCCCCAGTTGGGCGGCTGGCGGCGCCCCTGCGGCGGGGTTGCATGCTGGGAAGTGCGGCTGTCGGCGCTGTGGCCGTGATTTGTGTGATATGTACGTTTGTGATGGACACGTCCCGGCGGATTACGGCGGGTTACGACGCCGCTCACTGAGAAGTCCGCCCAGCTATGCAAATGGCGGCGGTGTGGTTTGGTGCCGGGGGCAGCGGGGCCGACTGCCGGCCACCGCCGCACCGCCGGTGAAGGGTCGCCTCACGTCCTTTATAGCGCCTCGTACAGACAAGTTAACCAACAGCCAAATGAGTATTAATCATAATTGATGGCAGCTGTCGTAAAAGACTTGTGAACAAGGCATTATGCTACATATAAGGTTGAAAACATGGCAGAGAGTTGCATTTTCGCTTTCCCGGTCAATGTGATACCCGCTGCTGAAGTATCGATAAGGCAGATTCGCTGGGATATCGATAGATCGGAGCCACAGAGGTATCGATGAAAAACTCGCTGAAATATCAACAGGTCGGAATGAAAACAACAAGTCAGAGCTATGCTGAAGTTTTTATAATACAAATGCCAGTCTAAAGATATCTATTGACGCACAATCGAATGGAAAGCTGATTAACAACATTTCAGAATATGAACAGAAATGTTTGGCTGACAGCAGCATGCGAGGTGATTTGAGCCCCCTGAAAAGTGGGACCGTTATCAGGATTTGGCTATGGAAAATACTTCAGTTAGAAACCATTTTGAAGAAACCTCTCCACTATAGAAACCTTTGCACTTTCTTTGACCTTGTATGCCTTATACGAGTACATAAATTTACATCATGTACCTATAGGGTTTGTTTAAAGGGAGTGTCCCACTTTTGTAATGAGTTTTGAACTGAGATAGCAGTTTTGTAGAGCGCGTCGAGAAATCCGTATTGGCGTATCTTATTTCACCCCAAAGCTCTCCATATTAAATTTCCGCACGCTTTATAGTTCGAAGTATGGGCGGGGGAAGTTTATTACCTTATTTCAAACCATGAAACAATCCCTTTACACCTGGCAGCGCATGTCACGTGATAAATGTAAAAAAATGACATGACCACACAACCTTCCATGTCGCAAGCCGCCGCAGGCTGCCAGATTCGTGATTACACGCGATGCTTGGCTAAACCCAGCGTAGTAAGGCAAGAGTTGATATCTTTGTTTTGAACGATTGGTAGTGCAAGCAAAATGTGAATTCCTGATTTTCCGACTTATTTCGTCCATAAATTGTTCTTATTAACATTTCGAGCAAATGATATATTCCCTTGAAGCCAGTGGTCCCACCAAAATTATGGATTTTAAACTGAAATGGCAGTTCTGTAGAGCGTGCCGAAAAAGCTATATGATAACCTATATAACCTATATGATAACCTATATAATCTATATGAACCTATTGACATACTTCATTCCACCCAAAGCTCTCTATATTACATTTCCGCAAACTTTGAAATTCAAAATAAAGGGCCTTAATGCCTTACTTAAATCCATGCAGGAATCACTCTCCACCCAGCTGCAACAGCTTGATTCGTCTAAAACCTAGCTGCATGACTGTCATGGATATCACGTGATCAATATTAACACTGGAATCGCTGTCGCAAGGCTAAGCATTTCTGCTGAAAAAAATGGCTAATAAGCCTCATAATTTTTTACTCAATTTTCCTTCGTTAGAGGTAAACACATTTCAAGATCACGTGACCAAAAATCGGCGTACGATTTTGAACGATTTGTGCCAGATTGAATATCTCTGATTTGCGCCACAAATGAATGAGAATATGAATGAAGCGTGTTAAGCTAAACGAGATTATTATTGGGAACCAGATTGACTATATTCTTCTACCGATGACTAAAAGAATATTATCGATTTTGTCTATTTTTCTCGATATATCAAAACATGTTTCACCAGGGCGTATAATTTTTAAATGATTGGAGCTACCCAAATTTGATATGATGTTAATAACCACCATAATACATGATCAGAGCATGGTATAAAGTCCTATCCAAGCCTTATCACAAACCTGATGAAGACCGCAAAACAAAATTATAATTCTTTAAGTAAAAAACACGTTAATTCAAAGGATGTTTTGAAGGTGTAGACTGGCCTGTCTCCTCGAATCCGGATGTAAAAACACTTCGATTGTATATTCGGGCACAGCCCTTCATCAGAATCATGTAGGTAATGTCACAAATTCTCAGTCATAGCTTAGCCAGACCTCGAATTGAGCTCCCTACAAATGCCTTTTAGAATGAATTCTTTAAAAGAAATTGGATGTCGTGACAGCAACGGTCTTGGTACCTTTAGCATAAGGATTTTGTCCACAATACAACAAAAATAGACCAGTATTTGTGTGACAGACTTTTCTATTATTTCAGCCAAACAATAGCTTTTCATTAATAATGAAAAATTCGCTGAAGTATTTTAATCGGTTATTTTTATATTTATATTCTTATTATCTATGTTTTGTTGTTGTTGTATTGTTGCTGCACCTACTAGTGCTAAATAAGTGGTTATTGTTAGCATTTAAGCTGCAGTCAATAAAAAAATAAAATAGATAATAAGAACAGAAATATACAAATAACCGATTAAAATACTTCGGGGAGTTTTTCATTATTAATAAAAAGCTGGTGTTTAGCTGAAATAATAGGAAAGTATGTCACACAAATACTGGCCTAGTTTTGTTGTATTGTGGACACAACCCTTAGGCTAGAGGTACCAAGACCGTTGCTGTCAGACATCCAATTTTTTTAAAATTAATTCATTCTAAAATGCATTTGTATGAAGCTCCAATCCGGGGTCTGGCTCAGGGGTGGACATAGGATACTTCTCTAGAATTCTAAAGGTTTTGAAGGTTTCATTTCTGGTTCTGACAGTTTTTTGGCAGCAAAATTTAACATGTAATTCCAATGGGACTGTTTGCAGGGGTTTGGGGCACGGGCCAGTGGGAAAATTTAAGTGGTGCTTAAGGGTATATTTTTATTTTGGTATGTAAAATTGTTCAGGCTATCTTCTGGGTGCAGTTTTTAGTCCCTGATATGCTTTTATAACAAGGAAAAGCCTCAATGAATTTCATGCTAATTCCTTCAGAATTCTGTTTCGAACGTTTCGCTGAACCAATCAAAATGCAGTATTTTACCTTTTGCTACGAGAATCAAAGGTATCTTGAACAGAACCCTCCAAAATACTACCATATCCTCAACATGCCGCCAAATCAGGCAGTCAGCTGGCTGTCATGTCCGAACCGTATCTATAGGAAGCGTGGGTCTGGCTAAGCTATGACTGAATTTGTGCCATTACCTACATGATTCTGATAAGGGGATGTGCCCGAATATACAATCTAAGTTTTTTTTTACATTCGGATTCGAGGAGAGTTTTTTTACATCCGGATTCGAGGAGACAGGCCAGTCCACACCTTATCAACTTTTGATCATGCTCCTCACCGCAGCACTCCAAAACCTATCAACGGATGTTTTTGAACATTAAGTACTTTTGAAGGTATACGTTTAGCTAAGATGAGATCATAAGTAAGATAGAGAAGATAGATAGATAAGATAGAAGATATACTCTAAGACACATTTAGCACGTAAGCTTTAAAGAGGTCCAAGCAAAAAACATTTTTCCGTGCAGCGGGCCTGAGCATTATGCGACGTTCCCAAGTTTAACTTATACCAGGTGACCAACCGAGGAGTGGGACGGTAGGTGGTGAATTTTTACCCTTTTTTCTCCGAAAACGATAAGTTCTGCAGGGAAAATGAAATTTAGACTAAGTGGATTCTCGGCATGCTCTATCACATCCTTATCACAGTTAAAATTCCATTATAAAGGTGTCACATTCCCTTAACCCTCGTCCCACCGGGGCAATCGATGGCCCTCCTAAAGTTTTTTTTCTAAGAATAACAGAAAAACGACGAGGTGCAGCACCGCGGTTGAGGTACCTACCTCTTACCCCATTATTTTCCCACAATCTGTGAATTTTTTTACCCCGGACACACTAGGTCAGGTCACCTGGCGAGGTCAACCAAGGTCACATCACTTCAAATTTTGAGCTCTAACAGAGCTACATTTCTCAGCCGATCGATTTGAAACTTTCTACACTTGATGACCTTTCCAGGGCCTGAAAAATTTATATCCGGGATTTTTTTCGATTTGGTGACCTGAGGTCAGGTCACAAGGTGACCTCTCCTAATAGAAAGAGCATGGGGAAAAGCTGTCTTAAGATCTAAAATCCAGTTAAATGATATCCTCAAGTATATTTCCGAGACTGTAGGCATTATAAAATATACATACTAAGGATTATGAAGAGCATGGTCATATATAGATATAACCATTTTCAAGCTGGCCTTTTCCGCTTTCATTGGCATCGGTGCGTGCATCACGCTTCCAGCGCGGACCGAGGGCTGCAGCGGCGGGGTGTGGTGCATGGCGTCACCGCCGGCACCGGCGGCGACCCGCACTCCTTGCCGCTGTTCTTGGAGTCGCCGTACATGCGGGGAGACCAATGAAAGTGTTTTGATGCCCCTTTACCCGCTTAAGGTACCTAGCCAATTCTGGATCCGCCATCGGGTCCCGACTAGGGCCTGCTTCCTCCGGAAGTTGTTCCGTCGCGTGCTCGGTTTCCGTTCCGGGGGACCTGCCTGCCATTTCCTTGAATACTAGACGGTATTTTTCTAGTCGGCTCGCGGGGGTGTCAGGTGTTTCTTGCAGTGGCCACTTGGTTTCTGTTGGCCCTCCTGGAACTGCTGTGAAAAGGCCAATGTTTGTTGTTTCGCGAGATGAACAAGAAACGCCTGAGCAGGTTGGCATCTGCGTGTTCGGTGCACCCTTCGTTTGGTTCTCCTGAACCTGCACTGGCCTGGTGAGCTCTGATTTTCCTGGAAATGTAGTGCCATGCGGAGCGAGAATAATTGAGGCAGCGTTCCCGCGAGCAATGGCCAAAGAAAACCGTTGGAGCAGCCATTCAGTTTCGCGGCGGTCACCAGAGACAACTGCAAGGCGAGAACCTAGCTCACGGATGAAGGCCTTGGTGGTTAGGCCGCAGGCTCCACCAGTTTCAAATGCAACTGGATGAAACTGGAATCGTTGCATTAGATCCGCATATTTTTTCCTTTTCCTCTCTTCGGCTTCTTCTGCCACGGCTCCTGCTGATGTTGCTGCTTGCCCGATATTTATTGCGGCGTACGTGTTAACACAAGTTGCATCCCACACCAGGCTCTTCCCCCGGGAGAATGGGAACACCGTCATACCGTCTGGCCTTTTACCATCCCCGCGATCCAGGCCAGGAGGTTCCAGGATGGATGGAAGGCCTGCAGTCTGTAGGGATCGTCTTACGATGTCATTGAGGGCTGCATGACGGGGAAGGCGGCCTGCGCTGAGGGGACATGTGAGGGCGTGGTAGCCTTTGGTGTCAGCCGTAGAGCCGCAACGACATTGGTGAGGGATGCACACATCTGCGCCAACGCGTAGCGCTACGGCAATTCTCAGTGTGGCATCGTCAAGGAGCGTGCCGAGGCTGGATGAGGGGATAGCGCGCAGCCAGGCCCCGCTTTCAGAGGTGCGGGCGCTCAAGAGGCGGGCTCGGGTGAACTGGTTTGCCCCGAGGAGAAGTTTTAGGAATGTTTGTTCGGAAAGGATTCCATCCCAGTGTTTTTGACTACTCCTCGCGTTCTCCTCTGGAACATCTGCCCCGTTCGCATTTTGCTCCCATGCTTCTAGGGCTGTCCCGTACTCCTGTACCGATATCTGTGCTAAGCGTTCAGGAAGCAAAGATGATATCAATTGGCGGCAGCCATGTATGGATGCAATAAAGCTGGGGAGGGCGACGTCTTCTGTGCGGCGAAGACCAAGTCCACCGTAGCGTGTTGGGAGGACGGCTTGAGTCCAGTTAGCTTCTTGAAACTTGGTGTTGGTAATATCAGTGACGGCAGCCATAAGGCTACTGTCGAGAGCCTGCAGTAGTTCTGGTAGTTGGTAAGCGGGTGAAACACGTAGGATGTACTGCAATTTCGGCAGCCACAGACAGTTCCTCAGCAAAAAAGTGAAGTGTGGGCGTCAAGATATTTTAGACGTTGGATCATGAGCTCCAGCTCTTCACTTTTCTTCCTGATTATTTTATCGGTAGCTGTTGCAGTCATAGGTGCTCCGAGAACGGTTTGCTCTTCTTCCTTTAGTATGGAGGACCCAGGGATAATATCTAGGATGTCTCCCGGTGTGAAACACTCTGCCTTCTCAGATGGGGCTTTTGGAAGGATTATTTGGCACTTCTCAGCGTTTACTTGTAAGCCAATGGCGCTCATTGCTGGCAAGAGCATTGCCAGGTCGGCGCTGACGCTGGCTACATCTCCGCCGATCGTGCCGTCGTCCAAGTACCAGCAATTGAATGCTGATGCGACAAGGCTAGTGACTGGCTGTATTGTGAGGGCGAAGATGGCAGGCCCACACGGGTCGCCTTGTTGGATACCTGTCTCTGAGTGGAGTTCTGTGCGGCCAAAGTATATAGGAGTGGGCCTATGGTATGATTGATAAAGAAGAGGATAAAGTGACGGGGCATGCTCCAGAACTGCACGGAGAAAATGATCTCTGCGTAGAGTGTTGAAGGCATTCTTCATGTCCACTTTAACTATTATCTCTTCATCTTCCATGTTGGCCATGTAGAGGCGAGATGCATGGGCGGCTGCCTCACATCCTCCCGGTGTTCCGAACCCCAGTTGGATGGGGCAGAGCTCAAGACCTAATGCGGAGCTGATGGGCTTTAGGCCAACTTTAGCTGCCAGCCTACGGAAAACAGAGCCCACGGCGATAGGTCTTATACCTCCACCTGGCTTTTTCAGGGCGGTTAAGGATGCGCCGAAGAAGGCTTCCCTCGCAAATGCAGGAATTTCACCTCTTAGAGCCTTGTTTGTTAGGGCAGTTAATGCTGTGATCAGGCGTGTACCAGCTTCTGAAGCGGCACGGCTCGTCAGGTCTTTGAGATGTGCTGGTCTTAGCGCGTCCAGACCAGCGCTTGATCCCGTATTAAAGGAGGCTATTGCTGCCACCACCTCCGCCTCTGTTGCTGTATAGGCGCTGTCACTGCTGTCAGGTGCAGCTGGCAGACAGAGGTGTTCCGGCGCTGGCGGATGTTTATGCCTTAAGGCCTCTACGACATCGTCAGAATGAGGAGCGATCTCGTCCCTGGATGTTAAAAGACGGATCGCCCCTTTGATGTCTGTGTCTGCTAGCTTGGCTGCTACACTACGCTTAAGATGCTCTGTGCGTGAGACGGCAGTCCTTCCTGCTCGCCATTTTTGTTCAGTTTCAAGAGGGTTGGATTGGATGGTTTTGTCTTCCATATAACTAGATATCTGACGCTTCAATTTGGTCGTCAAAGATACTTCTGAGCCACCTGATGGGACAGCCAGCGCAATAGGACCAAACTGCAGGAGCTTTTCCCAGCTCCGCGCCGACAGATCACTCAGGGCAGTTGTTAGCAAATGTGTCAGGGCATCGGCGGCTAGGATTCTGGCACCCCTAGGTATCCTCCTCAGGACTCGGTTAGTCAGCTTAAGAGATGCCAAGGATCTTGCCAAACCGAAGCCTTCGGAGGAAACCTGCTCAGACGGCGTTTCTTCCACATTCGTATTTGTGGGCTGATTGAAGCTAGTTGAATTATCTATGCAGGTGGGACACCACCAATGACTTAGGACGTCAGCCTGTGCCCTCGTTAGTTTCACACATGTGAGGTGCCAAGGTTGATGGCAGAGACTGCATATGATGTGTCTTTTTCTTTTGTTAAGTTTTCCACACTGCGAACATCCAGCAGTGGTTTCCTGCTGTGAAGTGGAATTCATGTCATGTCTTGGGTTTTGCTTCTGGTCGTCTTTCGGCATATGGCTCGGAAAATTTGCAATAATAATTTCCGGAACATGTACATAGTAGCACATGTATGCACATACATAAATGACTCTTGAAAGCTTCCTTGCGAGGGTCTGTGAATTTATGTTACACTTAATGTTGTGAACAATGCGGAATGTACTTGGGTCAAGGTGAGTATCCTCTTGTAGCTTGCTCGATGAAGGAAGCTTTTGTAGTCGTTCTGCACATTAGGGAACGCGAGCATAAGAGAATTATCGGTGCTAGCCGCAAAATGTATGTATTTGGCCCTGACGGATGCCTTAGCACAACGTCACGTTCTCCGTCGGAAATTTGTGCTGGGCCGTTTCTGATAAGTGTACACAAATTATGAAAACTGTGAAGTTTACATTTCCACATAGACGTCAATTCACAATCATTTCATGATAAAGTGCTGAGAAACATGTCTTACAAATATCCAGCTTAAATCCTGCGTGGGCTATAGAAGAGGAAATCGCCGTACCTTACTGATAGAGCCAGATCAGCTTCTACCACCTTCCATCCGCATACAGAAGAATCAGAGAATTCTTCATTAATCTATCGTCCAGAATAATCGACAGCGATACTTTCGACTTATTCCCATGCTCTTCCAAAATGTGTGTTTCACGTAGGAGCCATATCAGAAGCCTTTTAATAACTGACGCACATTATACGATACCGACGCAAGACAAAAGTACGAAGATTTATGTAAATCACTACACTTGCAGAGTGAGAAGATGCTTGCATAGTTGAAAATGTGTTCAAGAAAATCAGTTAAAACTTTCTTTAGGAAAACAAATTGCTAAATACATTAAAAGGAGCGTTAAGATGCCGAGCTATCGCCAGAGCTGTTTTCCATCCAAATGCACGTGACGATCAGCCCAGGGTCTACAACCAGGGTCTACAAGGTTAAATGATTGCATTTGTTCAGATTACTCATAAAAGCATTCTTGGCCACCCTATCACGGATTTCAGGAGCGATATCTGCCCCTTGACCTATCTGAGGTTACCATAGGCCACCAGGATAAAGAAACTTTACTTTGACGATAACTTCTGACCTAATCAAGCTAGAGCGCTGAATCTCACGTCATCGTGTATGTCTCGTTAATGGTTTTCATTTGATATACGGTAATACTACTTTCCGATCTTCCGTGACCTCAGGCCATGTTACGTCAAGATGTGCCCTCTGGAGGTCAAACCACTGGCGGGAGGTCATTATGTTTCACATAGCGGAGAAAGCCCCGGAATTTTCCTATCAAATGTACTTTACCAGATCTCAAAAGTTCTAATGACCTAAGAGCTATGCTTAGGTTTCTTGATTGATTGATTATTGGGTTTTAGGGGCGCGCCATTAGGTTTCTTAAGCATTGCATATTTAGTGGAAATAGCCTATCGTGACTCAACTTGACCTCTGGAAGTCAAACCATTGACCTGAGTGCTTAAACATGCAGAGTAAAATAATACTGAATCTACACGAGCTTTCCAACACACTTTGCAGATTTACGCTAACCCCAATATTTTCAGGGTTAGAGCGGAGGCCATCGATGACCCCGGTGGGGCGAAGGAACCCCCCATTTCGAGTTGCAGGAACTGTCTCTATAAAAATCAGATATGAAAATGTAAATGAACAATCACCTGATATATTATTCATAACATTTAAATTTTCTAACCACTCCCAATATTGTAACGGGCGGCTTTGTTGTACGAGGAGCGGACCGCATACGATAATATTCAGTTTGCAAACAAATCCTCCCAGAATACCGAACCATGTCTCGGCCCTGCTCAAAGATATCATCTCAAAACATTCAGGAGAGCTGCCCACTTTTTTAGGAAAATTAACACACTTCAAAGGCATATTATGAGCCGTTTTGCAGATATCCCGGAAAATCACGATGGACGGGTAGAATCCGCCCCCACTCCCTGACAGGAATGGGGTTAATGTATGGATTTGAGATTCATAGCACATGATTAACAAACATGTGGAACATGTTTTTTTAGATCGGTGATATGGCCATTTACGGGCCCAAAACGGAAAATGTTTGAAATGCCATTTCTCACTACCTAGGCAACAGATAAACCAAACGAATTCAACATCATGCGTTCTTGGTCCGTTCCTGGGGTTGAAGCTAAACATTTACCTGTCGTCTTCAGCAGGTCATCTGAGGTAATTCAGCCAATATACTTCAACTAGACAAACGTAGTAGTTTTGTTCTACCATCGTTGTCATTGTATTATCCTACAAGTCATGACCAAACCAGGTCACTTCGGGTCAGGCTGCGTTGAAATCAGGATAACGTTTGAATTTAACATAGCATGGATATTGATTTGTGCTGACATGAGGATTAGAATGGTCTTCAATTATGACCGTATATTTTTCGGTTTGGAATTTATTCGGGAAAAGTAAATGTCTCATAATATGGGAAGCCCACTGTCCTCATTGACCTCCTTGTAAATTAGTCTAAGCATGGTAGGCTTTATGGATATGTATATACTTGTATGTCAAGGGAAATGACCTAAGGCCCTAGATGAGAAAAGTGAAGAGTAAAAGGCGACAGGTGCGAGAAGATCCCTTCCAAAAAACCTAAAAATACTTGGAATTCCACAACAGATCCCTGCGGAACACCACGAAAGTAAAAAGAGCATAAAACAGCTTAAATGAATCTAAAAGGGTGCAAAAGCACAGGTGAGATGTGGAATGAACTCAAACCCTGCTAAAAAAATACCAAACTCGATAAAAAACTAAGATTCTGTGCGTAAACTAAAATTGTATATGTGAACTTAAATTCAAAGTAGGCACGAAAACCGCAATGGAAGCCTCAAGAACAGTGCGGACCTAAATAAAAGGGAAATGAAAGTCAGGGAAAGATAAAACACGACGTTTCGGTCATGGACCATCATCAGTTGTAAGGCCGTGAAAGAGTGAGAACGAGACCCCTGAGGTAAACTTTTATTGTAGCCTCGACAGTGTCGTGGTTTAAAACAGTTTAACCCCCCCACCGGGGCATCGATGGCCCCCTAAGGTTTTTCCGGGATAGCAGAAAAAACAGGCGCAGCACCGCGGTTGAGAGCTCTACCTCTCACTGCATCATTTTCCCATCATCCCTGAATTTTTACCCCGGGTCACCCAAGGTCAGGTCACCAGACGAGGTCAACCAAGGTCACCTCACTTCACTTTAGAGCTCTGTAAGAGCTACATTTCAAAGTCGATCGATTTGAAACTTCCTACACTTCATGACCCCTCCAGGGTCTACAAGGTATATATCCGGGATTTTTCGATTTCGTGCCCTGAGGTCAGGTCACGAGGCGACCTCTCCCATTGGAAAAGCATGGGAAAAAGCTGTTTCATGATATAAAAGCCACAAAAATGATTGCAAATACTCAGACTGCTCAGAACAGCGTTTTTGGACACCCTTTCACGGATCCCAGGGGTCATATTTGCCCTTTGACTTTTCCAAGGTCATCCAAGGTCACCAGAGGTCAAAAACAGTATTTTGACAATAACTTTGACCTAATTAAGCTAGAGCGGTGAAACAAACACCATCGTGTTTGTCTTGTCACTGGCTTTCATTTAATATACGGCAAGGTCACTTTTGACCTTTCGTGACCTCAGGTCATATTAGGTCACGAGGTGACCTCTGGAGGTCAAACCACTGGCGGGAGGTCTTACGTTCCACATAGCGAAAAAGGACTGGCAATTTGCTATCAAATGTACTTTACCAGGCCTCAATAGCTCTAATGACATAAGAGTTATGCCCAGTTTGCTTAATCATTGCATATTTGAGTGAAAATAGCCAATCTTGACCTAATTTGACCTCTGGAGGTCAAACCATTGACCTGAGCACTAAAACATGTGAAGTAATTTCTACTGAATTCACGCGAGCTTTCTATTGCACTTTGCAGATTTGCGCTAACGCCAATATTTTCGGAGTTAGAGGGGGCCATCGATGGCCCCCGGTGGGGCGAAGGTGGCGCCGGACCCCCGGTGGGGCGCGGGTTAAATGAGAGCCTCCGTGCGTGTGAGGATGTCAACGAATAAGCGGCCAAGAGGATGACTTTGTGTTTAGACTGGGTTTGTGTTGTCTGATCAGAATAGACTTGGAAATTTTGCGGACGGGCCCATCCCTGATGTGTTTCAAAATTTTAATAGCCAAAAAATCCGTGGTCAGGCTCTGGTCTGGTTGAACCAGTCGTCGATGGTCCCCGAAAGGCGTGTTGTGCCGTTTGTGACGTGCATCCACAAGGTGTTCACTGAACCTAAGCCGAACAGAACGTTGACTCTCCAATGTAGAAAGACTCGTCAAACCCACACAATTTACAATCAATGTGATAAATCACGTTTTTGACATGGCATTTACCGTGCAAACCAGCATGGCAAGCGTGACAGAATCTACCTCCTCCCGGGCACGGCGGGGGTTCCAAGGCTGACCTCACCAGCATGTTTCTCACAGAGGGCCCACTACTCCATGCTACCCTCAAGGGGAACCCTGAGCTCCTTATGATCCCTTGAACTTGTTTAGCCAGGGGGTCATCCACAAATGGAAGCACCAGGAGAGTGTGACTCTCAACATGATCCCTTGGTCTTGGCCGTGGATTGAGAGCCTCAAGCTTCAGTTTTCGGACCATGTGCCTCGGGTAGCCGTTCCCGATGAAAAGAGACTCCACCTTATCCAAACTCCCTTTATCCCGCCCACTCCGGCTACCCGGAGTGGAGACACGAATGGCTCTAGTGAATTGTGAGCGTACCACGGCCTTTTTCACGGAAATGGGCTGGGCTGAGTCAAATGGCATGATGATTGGGGCAGCCATGGGCTTGTAATAGAGTTCTGTGTGATACTTTCCAGAATCGGAAACCGAGATGAGAGTGTCAAGAAATGGGATGTAACCAGAAGAAGCCGTATGATCCAAAGTGAACTTGATGTGATCATGCACAGAGTTTATAAGCATGAAGTATGCGTTGAGACTCTCGAGACCATGTGTCCATATGCCCAGAATGTCATCAATGTAGCGCATGTAGGTACATCACGGGCTGGTTGCGAGGGCTGGCCAGGATTATCGTCTCCAGCCAGTCCATAAAAACAATTGCAAGTGGCGGCGCGACCCTGCTTCCCATAGCAATACCTTGCAGGGTAAATGCCTTCAGGCAAACTCAAGGTATTGCTATGGAAAGCAAGGCCGCGCCGCCTCTTGCAATTGTTTTCATGGACTGGCTGGAGACGATGATCACGATGAAAAAATGTCATTGAACAGATTATATCAACAGGCCCAAGGAAGGGTACCTACCTAAATCAATATTTTGCTGCTTTTGTTAAAATTCTACCTAATTGAGCATTACAATATACACCTGAGGACGCACAAGCGCAATGAAAGTGTGCTGGACTTTCAGCCGTTGACCCGGAGTTAAGCCCCGGGCTGGAGTACTGAATAAGAACTTCCTGATCCTCAGTTTACCCTTCCAACAGGGTGAGAGTTGGCGGCGCCATATGATCTCAGCAGTTGGTGCGTGGTAAAGCCCTACGCACACTCGCCCCAAAGCACTCCATATCCTGGCAGGCGGTACGGGCTCTGGCAGCGCCCTGCAATAGAAGACCAAAAACGACGAGATGAACGCATTTGTATTCATACACAAAACAAAGCTCCTTCAGACTGGGTCGATAACTCTCGTTTCGTTTGTTTATTGGTTTATTTGCTTATTATTGTTTGATGAGCAACAAGTGTACATACCCAATGACAGCTCAAGTCGCTCTAGATAAAACAGTGACGGGGTGAGATATATTATTATATACACAATTAATTAACACCCACACTGGAGGGGAGGGAGCTCTGAGGCCCCCCACCTATTTTTTCAAGGTGGCTGAAGAACCACCCGTGAGCGAAAAAGATACTAGACCACATTTGAGAGCATTCAAAGGTGCGTCAATTGGTGAAAAAATTGGGGAAATCGGGTGAAAATTGTTTGACTTATAAGCTTTCAAAATCAGACCTGTGTTTTGAGATCGCCACAATCGCACGGTCGGACCAGTCCGCTTGCATTGGAGACTGCATGGTGACGTCATAACGCCATATAAATGGGATGATGTGTCAAGATAACCTCACATCAAGGGCAACGTTAAGGTCACAGGTCAAGGTCATACCGGCGCTTTTAAGGTCATTTGCCTCAGTGCTTCCGGTCAAATAGCGTTACCCAGCCTGACGTATATTATACTATGACGTCATAGTTAAGGTAGCTTAAGGTCGAGGTCAAAGGTGAGTCAAACTTCGTGGGTAAAGGTCAATTTCGAACCCAATAGTTTCACTCATTCCACGCCCAACAGTTGCTATAGTGCTAGTTATGGTCTACATTGTAGGTAGTCTACCATACTGTGACGTCATAGGTCAATGACCTTGGATGACCTCGACCAAAAAGTTAAGGACATATCCTTTAAGACCTTCCCTCTATGACCCTGGTTTGCCTTTAACAATTTCCCCGTCTTTTTCTCGCGTAGTTACCGCATTTTGCAATAGGTCCTCAGCACGGCCGATATCTGCCTTTTATGACCTCATTTAACCTTGAAGATATTGACCTAGGTCAATGAAAATTGATTGCGATGCAGTTTACCACAGCCCCCACCCACCCACAACCGACGTTTTTTCTAAACCTCTTAGTTTCCAAGATCTCAGGGGGGCCTACCAGACCTCCCCTCCAGTGCGGGTGATCCCTCTCCAGCGAGGGTGTTAACACAACACAAAAATACAATTTTGGGAAAGGACTAGACACCGGTAGCGGAACTGGGGGGATGACACCAGGGCACAGTGCCCCCTTAAATCAGAAATTTTAACACTAGCCCTATGGCGTGGACTGGAAATAAATGGATTGAAAAGCCCATGGTGCCCCTCTTAAATTCGGACGTTCCGCCGTCACTGGTACTAGAGCAATAAAAGTATGTCCAAGTAGGAACGTTTTAAAGCCGCAGTAATACTCAGTGCAAATGCAGCTGCATCATGTATTTACGAGTCTGTGATCTAAAATACCCAAAAGAGTAACGAAAAGGGTCAGATTCAGGTAAGGTGCCACATCAGAATGAGCAGCAGAACGGCAGAGCATTTCTCCTTTCACAGTATCTGCGCAGCTTAAGGGCACATGTAGTGAGCTACGTGACATTACCCGTGTGTTTCTGAATGGTACATGTAGAGGGAAGCTTCCAAGCAGGAGGGCGGAGTCTATGTTGCTTGACAACATTTTGTGTGTGTGAATAGGACATCGTATTGCATTCTTTTGTTTGCCAAACTGATAATTTCCAACAATGCAAGAAGATCATGATACGCTGGTGACGCTGGATTTATAGTCTAAACTGATGCGAGCCAGATAAGAAACTTATGTTGAATTTTGTCAAGCCTGTCTAAATGTGTCTTGGCACGCCCTTCCCAAATGACGCAACCAAACTCAATAATGGATCGAACGTTTCCGAAATAAGCTGCCAAGACAGGTTTAGGATTCAGTTTCCGTCTAGCTCCCACTGCTGCGTGACCTACTTGAAGGGATCAAATCATCACCCCGAGTGCTCTGTTCTCCTTGCTGACTATATTATTGACGTGCTCAACAAATGTCACTTTAGAATCTTGCCAAACTCCGAGATCCCGAACCATGTCTGTTTTCTCTAGGACTAAACTTTGAACTTTGTACCGGGCTGAAATGGGATTTCGTTTCAGAGAGTCAGGGTAAATGGTTTGCATTTTGCGGGGTTGAGTTTAAGCTTTTAAACTTTCAGTCCCAGTCAGCCAAATATGTGAGGTCTGCCTGCAGCAGCTGAGAATCAAGCTCAGAGCCAGTTTTGCGACGAAATTTTATATCGTCCGCAAAAAGAAGACAATTTATCTTGATCTTATCGGAAAGGTTATTGACAAACAAGGCGAACAGGAGCTGCGAGATTCCAAATTGTGTATTCACCGCATTGCCAGTAACGCTGAGGGCGTCCAGACACAGCCGTGCCTGAGGCCAAAGTATCTTGCCTGATGCCAGCTTCTCCCGAGCGGTGTCTGGAAAAGACGTAACACGTGAGAAGCTGTCAAAACAAGCTTCCTATACAACTTGAAGGATGGCTGCATCCCATTCAGGTCACATGTAGCAATAAACAGATCACAGGAAAGGAGCATGTGGCTGCATCCCACTTTTTTGGGCAAAGGGTGCTTTAAACCCAGCAAAGGATAAACGATCTCAATAGACTAGAGATTCTAAAAGAAGCGCAGTAGCATCTTCCATGGAAGTCGTTCCCGTTCCGCCTCTGACAACATCAGACATCCTCTTTCCATGACTGCCTTCATGAAGCGGTCACTTCACCGGGGCAAAAAGCGCGCGCGAGGTTAAAAAGCGCGCGGCGATGCACGCGCGTCGGCGCCGGTAGCTGGGCGGCGGCAGTTCCGATGCAGATGAGAGGCTTGATGGCGGGAAACGGCGCACTGACGATGATGCCTGGCCGAGGGCTGGCTGAGGGCCACTGACCGGCCACGGCGGGCGCCGCAACGCAGGCGAACAATGCTCCATGAATCTCAGCCCCTATCTGGCCAGGAAGTCAGCTTCCTGGTGATAACAGAAAACGTCAGCAAGAAGACGAAAACACCAAGAGAGTGGTTGCGTTGGATGTGCAACACCTTCTTTCAACAGAGACATGA
Source organism: Lepas anatifera (assembly GCA_034440635.1). Lineage (NCBI taxonomy): Eukaryota > Metazoa > Arthropoda > Thecostraca > Lepadidae > Lepas > Lepas anatifera. The sequence continues at coordinate 614,371 of JAOTON010000708.1, read as the reverse complement.
CTCACCCATCGACGCGCTGCAGCCGGCACCTTCCGATCGCAGGTGTCAACAAGCTCATCCAGGGGTTGATTCACGGGTCCCCGCGCCACCCATGCAGCGTATATACCGTCTGTTCGAGCCCTCTAAATCAGCCCCTCCGCACACAGCCTGCGATCCAGTGGAGACGGCCTGTCGAAACAAAGCTGTCGCCCATTGCAGACAGCTCTGTCGACAGAGCCTGTTTTATTTTGTGGCCGGGCCCGAGCATTGTATTAACAGCCCAGCACGAGGCCAGGACGGACGTGGCATCACTGAGGCGAGAAGCGCTGATTGACGCTTTGCCAGCAAGTTGCGCCACCTGACCCTGCAGGAGACATCAACTTTGCAACGGCCATGTGTCCTGAAGAAAATCTGCCACTATTTACAAATGATGTAACCAGCACGCATGTGTCCTCGCTTATGCTATTTCATTCCTGCGTTGGACGATAACTAGTCACTTTCTAGACCAATGGACGCAATCACATGGATTACATTTTTGTGTGGACAGTCACCACACATCACACCATCCATCCTGATCATAGCTGAGCAAGCTGCTCTATTTCCCACGGGTGTGTTTTTTCATTGCGCCGCTTGCCTTCAGTCTGTCGACAAACATGGCGTGGTGGTATTTAGTTAGGCCACGCCCTCGGCACATCTCCACGACATGTTTGGCGTTACAACTACGTGCGCATGCCAGGCACACATAGCTCACTGGCAGTCGCTGTCGGGCTTTGCACGCCGACACCGTGCATGGCAGAGTGCAGCCCCCAGGCACCGGCGCCGCCGCCGCTGCACAGCCAGATGGCATAATTGAGCATGCTATCGCTGACCGGTCAGTGGGGAGACTCCCTCTTCTGTCAGAGAGGAGACACCCTCTTCGGTGAGTGAGGAGACTCCCTCTCCCGTCCGAGGGAGACTGCCTCCTGGTCTTTCAGAGGAGGAACTCCCTCGTTTGGACTCCCTCCAGGTCAGTGGGAAGACTCCCTCTTCGGTTAGTGAGGAGACTCCCTCTTCGGTTAGTGGGGAGACTGCCTCTTCGGTTAGTGGGGAGACTCCCTCTTCGGTCCGAGGGAGACTGCCTCCTGGTCTCTCAGAGGAGAGACTCCCTCGTTTGGACTTCCTCCAGGTCAGTGTGATGACTCTCTCTCCATCTCTCAGAGGAGAGACTCCTTCCTTTGGACTCCCTCCAGGTCAGTGTGATGACTCCATCTCGATCTCTCAGAGGAGAGACTCCCTCCAGGTCAGTGGGGAAGACTCCCTTTCGGTCGGAGGGAGACTGCCTTCTGGTCGGTTGGGAGACTCCCTCCTGGCCAGAAGGGAGACTTCCTCCCAGTTAATGGGGAGACTCCTTACCGGTCAGAGAGAGACTCCCTGCTGGCCAGTAGGAAAACTCCCTCCAGGTCAGTGGGAAGACTCCCTCTCGATCTCTCAGAGGCGAGACTACCTCCTGGCCAGAAGGGAGACTTCCTCCCAGTTAATGGGGAGACTCCTTCCCAGTCAGTGGAGAGACTCCCTCCAGGTCAGTGGGGAGACTCCCTCCCGGTCAGGGGGAGACTCCCTCCCCGTCAGTGGAGAGACCCTCTCCTCGAGAGGTGCCACGGCAGCCGTGCGGGGAACGGCCCCAGCCGCCAGCTGTAGCCTCTAAAACCACCAAATAATGCCACTGCAGTTCTGCTCTTCAGTCCTAGACCGATCCCGGGGTGACAGACCAGTTGAGCTGTGTTCGGAGTATGCTCGTGGCTGGGACAGTGCTTCGGGTTGCCCTTCACCCTCGGCCTGCACGGCTTGGCAGCTGGGTCTGTGCCCTCCCTGCCGCGGGCCCGCCAGCCGAATTACCCGCCGGGCCATCGCAATTTGGCGGCGCCGCAGCCCTCTGATGGCACGATAGGAACTTTGCTGGATATGATTTAGCCGTTGTAAATAATGTTGATGTAAGGCGACCCTGAACCAGCCATGTCTGACTTCTGTGCAACGGCTGGCCGGTAGGGGGAGAAAGCGGTGAGGGTACAGGGATAGCAGGGGAATATTAAAAAATGAGCCAAATAGCAGGAAACAAAGCGTAACAATTCGAAACACTGGTTACTCTTCCCCAACATAGCAATCATCTATGAGAACGGTTGATGTCCGTTCTTCTGAGCAAGAGCGGTCTTCCCCTCTTTTCTTCCGGACTGAGCCTGCCCTTAGCCACGCCCTGTTTACGAATATGTCTGTTCAGGCTTTCATTCCAGGAAGTGAGAAGTGCAAAAGACCACCGTCAGGTTGCCTCTTCAGAACGTTATTCAACAAAGAAGTCTTTGGAAAGAGGATTACGGTACTTCTTCGTCGTAGTTCCAGAGCAACTGAGCTGTGCTTATCTTCGGTCACTTTTCTTTTCCAAGTAGGTACAATCTTTTCTCAATGAGGCTCGCAAATAACGACATGTTACCCCTGTTTCACGTAATTTCTCCAAGCTTCTTTAACCAGACCATGCTCCTGCCTACCTGTAAAGTAGAGGGTAGGTCTAAGTTCGGCCAGAGTCAGCAGCACGGGCAGAACGACGTCTGGTTCATCCACACTATCTCCGCCCTAGGCTAGTTTGGAGAGGAATCATGAGAATTACAAATATATTTGTTCCCTGTAGTGTCTTTCTAGTTTAGTACATTGTGTTCCTGTATGCTTTGGTCAGAGGATCCATCACGACCGCCTGCTTCATGGCTCATTCATTTCTGTCACCGTCTCTTTTCGTGGAATGATTTTTTCTGGCTAAATGCAATACACCTATCTTGACTAGTTTTTGGTTCTTCGGTTTCTTGACTGGTTCTAAAAAAATCAAAAGCAATACTTGGTGGTGATCAAGGTGATGGTATTGGCTAGCTTATGTCTTTGTATCAGATTCGTAGGCATACAATATGTAATCAAATATGAGGTAGCCAAAGGTATATTTTGTTGGTATCGGCCTGAAGAGCATCCGAATCTGCGGCTGATGAAATACGGTGGATCAGTTTGGTGTCATCAGCAAAGCCGATTTAATTGATGCTGATGATAGAGGGAGGGTCAGCCGGGAAACAGATAAACAGCAACGTGCTAGATACATTACCTCCAGGGACACCACTCAGAAACTCTCCCGTCCAGCACGACCCCTGACCACGGTCTGGGAGTTATAATTATTTCCAGGAGTGGGTGCGTTCGGGTATGTTGACCATTCTAGTTCGTGCAGGAAAACTGTATGATTCACACTAGTAAACACCGAGGAATATTCCATACAAATTGTACCTGTTTTCATACGCTTCCAAATATAATTTCAGCAATGATCTGGAAATACAGCCAAATTTGAGGTGAAATAAAATTTGGAATTAAATCATGCTAACAACCTGACGATGTATCTATACAGTGGATGAAAAGGGAGTCGTATGCCACGTGAGAGACGAGAAATTCAACGATAGTTTTCCGGGTTCCTCTTGCCTTCTTTTCTATTTCTATGTATTGGTGTAACGTTTGCATTGTTGGGCTTTGGAAAACACATGAGAGAGAGAGAGAGAGTTAGAGAGAGCTTTAGACAGAGAGAGAGAGAGAGAGAGAGAGAGAGAGAGAGAGAGAGAGAGAGAGAGAGAGAGAGAATAAAATAGGCGATTATTAATTTCCTAGACTTGTTGATGAGTTAGCTCAATTTCAGAGCCGTCTGCAACATCTTAACTAACTCGATTAGTATATGTAAACAAATGGACGCTATATAGGAAAGCATTGCTAGTTTGTTTTCTAAGCCATCAAGTGAAAAATAGATTCAGTCCACCTTGGATCTGGATCGGAGTACATATAAGATGCTCAACTGGTCACTAAAGTTAGAACCAAATATAATACAACATTATCGATCAGTCAGATCAGGTCATAAAATAATGAGCCAGAAGTAGGCGTGCCCGACCAATCAGGAGAGAGCAGACAGAAGGTATGAAATCACATATACCTATGTTAGACACGTGTCATACGGTGCTCACCTACATACATACATACATATAATACCTGTCCTCGGCAATTCCCGTTTCAGTTTCAATCACACTATTTCTTTAAATGAAGCACCGAGTTCCATGGGAGAGTCAATGCAAGAGTGTGATCATTTACAAATTTATATTTGGTGCTCTATCCGTTTTAAAGGAAAGCAGAAGTGATACTTTGTAGACTGCGCATTGGGCACACCCACACACACTCACCTTTAGCCAGTCCGTCCGCCAGAGTGCCCGCGTTGTGGTGAAAGACTAACAGTTAAACATGTGCTAATAGAATGCCGGGACTTTGAGATCGAGAGAGCCCGCTGTCTACCGAGATTTCCCACGCTAGACTGTCTCTAGAGAGCAACCCTCCGTTGATATCAGCAACATAATGCGCTATGAAAAGCATCGGTTTAATACCATCTACTCGCCTCGTAATTGTTTAGGTTTTGTATGACTTGACCTGCTTGAAATTCTAGGCTGACCCCTTTTTATAATGTTCTCATCCACCTTTATTCTATAGACCATCTTTCTATTCTAGTTTTGGTTGGACGACTGCTAGCACGGTCGTAGTCGATATGAACCACCGAAGTTGTGTACCTTTATGTTTTAACTCCCTTTGTTATGGCCAAATGACCAGTGTCGGCGCTAAACACCAATAATGATGATGATGATTTAAAGGAAAGCAGCACAAATTCAAGTCAAAATATCATCTTAATCTTCGCCCAATTCGACAACCGTCCACATTATTAAAATTTCCAAAATATTATGCATATCGCAATGCGTCCCAGATGTGAGCCTGGGTCAATTTCGCATTTCATGAACAAATTTAGTCTAGGTCATGTCAATCATGAATATATGCGGTCATTCCCGAAGACTTGCGCGGAGGCATTAGGACATTGACTGGGTCCTAACTTTGGTTTCAGGCTTCGATACAATTGTATTGATGGAACTTGACCTCTGACATATGCCATGGGTGGTGACCTCATGTCACCCAAGTGACCCTGGAGATCTCTTGCCAATATGTCCGATCGTATAATGAGAACATGACATGCTTTAGACCTGATGCATTGAACCAAGTTCTAGCATTTACCTCGGTGACTTTTATATCTGGCCTGTTCAAGGTCAAACAATGTCATGGCCTCGGGTGGTTCAATTTCATAAAATCATCAAACTCATTAAGTCCGTCACCAAACTGTCTTCCAATCACCCTCACCATTGTAATCGAGCACGCATGATTGCGCTTGCTGCTTGCATCACTTTCCCAAGCACATGGATGACCCTCGGCTGGTTCATTGACCTTTGACCTTCTTAAGGTCAGTCAATGACCTGGAATGATCCAATTTGACATGCGACAGTATATGCAGAAACATTCAGTCATCTTAGAAGGCAACTTATTGATACTGCAGTTGATCACGTACTCGGAGAGGACCAAACTCGTCAGATTATATTGAATCGTACAGTTTGTATATTGACATATACAAGATTTGGGTATTAAAATAGCACGTGTTGAAAATTGAAAATAGCTCAAAATACACTTCTCTGATGATCCGTTATGAAATTTTGTCACAAAACGCATGGTGACTGTGTTTTACGCGTTTTCAGCGTACGTAACCTCTAAAGGTCACCAACTGACCTAAGGTACAAATCAAACACCATGGAAGAGTTCAGGCTACAGCCAACACACTACAATTACAGCGTCTCTCCGTACTGTTTTAGCGTGCAAATGTCTGGAGGGAGCTCGAATCCACTCCGCCAGAGTCAGGGTGAGCATACCTCCCGTAGGAATAGGATTAAGACTTGTTATTATTTGGTGGAAATGAAATTTTTTCTAGATATAGTCCGATCATTATGTCGGTTTTATTTCTTTTGTTGCAGCTGTGTTTGAAAGACTCACCTGCGGTGCGTATATTCGAGGCACGCTGTTGGGACGCGCACACATGCATTGGACAAAGAAATGATCCCATGAAATGTATTGATCATGGTTTTTTATGCATGGGGAATGGTTTGACAGCGGAGGGGGCACATCCGAACAATGCCTCTTTGCTTCTTCAGGCAATGAGTGAGCTTTTCTCGGTTTTCTCCTCAGGAAAATGAGTGTATATCGTGTCAGAAATGCAAAGTAATGCCTCACAAGCCATCCGGTTGAGGTTTTAGGATTTCCGTTGCTTCTTCGAATTTTTTTCTAAATAATATCATGGAGGGTAGAGCTGAGAAGATTTGGCCAGGCCAATGTATCTGCTGCCACTGTAGGCGGATCCAGGATTTCCGATCAGGTGAAGGTCACCCGGCCAGCGGGACATTCAGGCCAGAAAGGCGTCACTTTTGGACGGCACAACGCAGCAGGGGGAGGGGGGACGCCAAATATTACCACTGGGGTCCCGCTGCTTGCATCCTATCCGGAGGAAAGGAAAATAATGTTCCAAGGCGGGGGGAGCACCAATGGCGTTTTAGAAGACGTGGAGACTATTTCAAGGGACACCGAGGCTCGATGGGGGAGGGGGGCACAACAGCCCCGACCCTCCGGTGTTTAAGGTTTTCTGGGGGCCTCCTCAGCCGCTTTGAAGCCACTTCTTGATCCGATTCGGGCCTCCTTAATTACTTCGAAGACGTCTTCGCCCGGCGTGGGGCCCTGGCTAGTAGAAAGGCTGGTGTGGGTCTGTCCCACAATAGCCTGTGGGCCTTCAGAGCTGGTTTAGCGTACCGCCGCCAAGAACGTTGAACGTAAGGCCTCCAAGAACGTTGAAACGAATGGAGTGTACATATTTTGTCAAAGTTAGAGAAGGTGCCCCCGTATCGCCTCAGCCGGAGCCCCTGCCCTTGCAGTCAGCCAGGGCACCACGCCAACAGCCAGGGTCCCCGTGGGTGCCAGACAGCCAAATCTGGAAGGAGCTACAGTATACTCTGAGCCAGTCGTCTCCTCTTATGGTCAGCTAAGGCCAGGGACGGATGCGAGCCGAAGCAAAGCGGGCGGCCACCCTGCCTTATTACTGCACAGGAAAGCCTGTTCATGTCCTGCGTGATCATGCCGGCCTCCGAAGCCGTCTCCTCCCACGATGCAGCCAGCGCCGCAACACTCTGAAACTATAGGGTACTGGGAAATCACAGTTGGCCTTAAAATATGGTTCATGCAGAGTCATCCAGTTTTTTCGCACACCCAACTGACAACGAGCAAAGACAATAACTTCTGAAGATTCACTCATGTGTCAATTCAGATACCATAGCCTTTGACCTTAAAATTACATAATCCCATTCTCAAAGCTTGCTCGCCATGCTAAAACACGGATTTAAACCGAAATGGAAATTTGTTTGGAGCACCGCTTGCAGTCCAGGGCGCGTATCTGCCAGGGAGCCCCTTGACGATGGTGTAATCCCTAGGCTGGGGATTAAGCGGCGCATTTTCTTTAACCTGTGCCCCACCGGGCGTCCAGCACCACCTTCGCCCCACCTCGGGAACGTGGTGCTCCCATGATATCGATGCCCCCCTCTAACCATGAAAATATGGGGATTAGCTCAAATCTTAAAAGTGCATTAGAAGGCTCGTGCAGATTCAGTAAGATTTTACTTTACATGTTTAAGCGCTCAGGTGAATGATTTGACCTCAAGAGGTCAGGTTAGGTCACGATAGGCTATTTCCACTAAAATATGCAATGCTTAAGAAAACTGGGCATAGCTCTCATGACATTAGAGCTATTGAGATTTGGTAAACTACATTTGATAGAAAAATGCCAGACCTTTTTCCGCCATGTGAAACATAATGACCTCCCGTCAGTGGTTTGACCTCCAGAGATCACCCCGTGACCTAATATGACCTGAAACACGAAAGGTCAGAAAGTGACCTTGCCGTATATCAAATAAAAGCCAGTGACAAGACATAAGCGATGACGTTTGATTCAGCACTCCAGCTTGCGGAGATAAAAAGTTTATAAAGTTACAAAATTTAAGAAGTTAAATACTGTTTTTGACCCCTGGTGACCTGTGATGACCTCAGATAGATCAAAGGGAAAATATCGCCCCTAGGATCCGAGAAAGAGTGTCCAAGGACGCTTTTCTGAGCAATCTGAGCATTGGTAATCATTTTTGTGAGTTTTAGGTCATAAGACAGATTTTCCCATGTTTTTCAATGGGAGAGGGTCACCTCGTGACCTAAACTCAGGTCAAGAAATCGAAAATCCCGGATATATATTTTTTAGACCCTGGATGGGTCATCAAGTGTAGGCAGTTTCAAATCGATCGGCTTAAGAATGTAGCTATGGTAGAGCTCAAAAATTTGAAGTGAGGTGACCTTGGTTGACCTCGTCTGGTGACCTGACCTTGTGTGAGCCGGGGTAAAAAATATGGGGAAAGAGGTAGAGCGCTCAACCGCGGTGCTGCACCTCGTCGTTTTTTTCAGTTATTCCGAAAAAAAAACCTTAGGGGCCATCGATGACTTTGACTTTAAAATAATACAAAACCCGTTCTCAAAGCTTGCTCGGCATGCTAATAAACGGATATAAACCAAGATCGAAATTTTTCTTAGGTGGGTCGAGGGTTAATTCTGCCCTGGAAGATGCTAACTGTAAGTAATTATTTAAAACTGGCTTCGATGGCAATTCTTATAAGAGTTACTGATGTAAAAACAGGTGTAACAAACATTTCTGTCATAACGACTATTTATTTCATGAGCTCTGCTACTAAAAACTTTATGGCCACCGCATCCGATACTCTGTACAGCACCTCGCACCATTAACACCGGAGCCGCCGAAGTAGCAGCCGGCGGGACTGCTCTGGGAGTCGGGCTGCTGCACGCCGACGCCGGGGGCAGCAGCAGAGCCTCCTCAGCGGTCGCCGGCGGCGGCCAAAGTCGCGGTTTGGTGCCGTTTCCACTGCCCCCGCCGTGATAAATCAGTCCAGAGCCGCACTCGCTCCGCTAACAAGTCATTTACCAACGACTGTAGCGACCAGAAATTCCCGGGCGGCACTGCCAAAGGCGGGTCGACACCACCGCTGCAGCCTTCAAACGTAAAACCCACATCAATCATCTGAATAACATTAAATTATTTCAATTAAACTGACAAGTGAGATCATGCAAAGACATAAAGACATGACTTATTGGTCACTTTGGGCGTTGAACAATTACATTCGCTGAAAAGACCGGATTCCTTGCAAAGCTCGACCGCCGGCGACCGCCAAATGGATACATTTCTCATCGTGATGATTGCATGCAGCAGCATGGGCGGCGCGGTGCACATATCTGGAGATTTGCAGGCCCCGGCAGCTGTGCTGGTCAGACGAATGGCGACGTGCACCGCACCGACCGCAGCCGCCGCTCTGCGGTTTCGGGGGGGCGACGCTCGCTGTCGAGCCGGTTCCAACGCGGCTGAATGACACCGTGGACGTGTGGGCACGATCACGGTGACTAATGTGGGCAGCTTCAGTGCTGCTGTACCGCTCACGTAGAGAGTTAGAGGAAATCCTCTGGCCTGTAACAGCCCCTGCTTCATGCGCTGGATCATGAGAGGTGACCATTCGGAAATAAGTCATGCTGCGGATTTCAGTAACAGCCAGACATTTGGACAACGTTAGAGAAAGTTCTTTTCTCATTAATTGTACTACATTATTATCGAATAGCTGGTGACGGATCGCTGACCATGCCCAGCTGGGGAATAAGCGATGACATTTTAATTTGTAGATTTTGATAGCCCTATCACATATTTTGGCGACAGTTGAACGCAGCCTCTAACTAGAGCACCCTCCTCCAGTCGAAATCAGGCTTCAGATGCTGCACCAGAGCGGCTACTAATGCTACCGGTTCCATATCTTTCATTATTATTTTTTAGACAAGGCACTAGCCGTTTGCCATAGGCGGATCCAGGGCTTCAGACTAAGGGCACTTGGGCGCGGAGGCGTCATTTGGACAATACAGGTGCAGCTTTTTGGTTCTGCGACCTACCAGGGGCGCTAATTGTATTTAGAGGCTATTTCGAAGGGCGCCAGGGCTCGGTGCTGAGCTTCAATGCTCGAGCAGGGCCCTTTACCCCTAGATCTGCCTATGGCCTCCCCCAGCTGCATTATCAAGCGAGGCGTCCATGGTGAGATGTTGCAAACGACGGAGCTGTGTTTGAATCGCAGTCCGACCTTCTGAGTCATCCTCAATTTGCCTTGTGAATACCATCATCTTTTTATTTCATTTTACATACTGATAGGAACAGAAGTAAGGGAACAGAACACAAAAGAAGACAGAGCAGGGCAAAGCAATAAGGGCAACAAAGGAAGACATAGGTATACAGCATCGAACAAAGGAAACAGGCGAGCACGTAGTTAGATTATTGCAGATGATCAACATAGGTAGAAAAAAAAAAGAAACCGCCAACAAAGAAGCAACACTCATAGAAACAGCAAAAAAGCAAAGGAAAAACAAAAACACAAAAACGAACAGAAAGACTGACAGAACATAACAAATACGAGAAGAGCCATACAAAAGCAAACGAAGCAGAACAAACGAACTGAGCAAAAATAGAATGCCAAAGCACACTTGCAAGCAAGTGAAAGTTAAGGGCAAACAAAGCAGACAGGAACAAATACAAATCAACGCAGTTAATTTATTAATAGATAAGTATAGTAGATAAGAAGTGGACCCACATATGTTGAGTTGTTTAATCTAACAAAACTATTACTAAGTGAAATTAAGCAGGAAAAAACATAAGAAAATATAGACAAGCACTTCAGCGGTAAAGGAAACTATCACAACTCAAAGAACATATAATCGAAGCATGCGATCAGTGATAGCAAAATTATTACCCTAATGTAATCAAACCGAAGCCAATACAAATAGTTACCTAAACATTTCATATTTTCCTCTGAGTTTTGGCAACGCCTTTTAAGCTGATGATGACTGCGCACCGATTGCCTTTATATCTAATAAAAAAATCAAATATACACCAGCGTGCTATACCTATAAATTTGTGCGTTTGCAATCTAGACAAGTACGTTTTTTTTGCTTCACTTCTACCAATTTTCCTCTGATATGGAGTAAACACTGTTTTGCAAAGGCTGAGGTTCTGATTTTTGCACATTCCTTTATAAAATACCCTGCATTGAACTACAAACGGACAGGATACTATACTTAGGGACTGAAATAGCCCAAAGCATTAAATATGTGTGGCAGTCTATAAATGCAAGGATCAATTCAGTGTCTATCGAGTACAAGTATTTTCCTCGGCCTGCCCACAAATGGGCGGAAGAAAGGAGCAGCGACTATGCAATCGCAAAGAAGACCAGTTTCCGGAAAATATCAACATTATGTCCCTCAAAGTCTGTGGCCATGGGTAGAGGGCGGTTCGGGACCCAACAGGACGTAGAGTCTGCCATAGGGTTACTTTGTCATGGTCAGTTTACTCAGAATGCTACTTGGATCGAGGAGAGATATCTAGCCCTGCTGAGGAAAAAATTAGATACATGCAATTTACCATGTCAAAACCGCACCATTAATCTCACAAAATGATGACTTTAGCGATGTTTCGACTGCAAAACTAAACCTACAACAACTTGGACAAAGTTCCTTTTAAAAATATCACCCAATAAATCAAGCCCTTTATCCGAAAACTTATCAACAGCGCATGATGACACTATTTCATTGATGCTTAGCTCATTATCCATGCCTTTCAACACTTCAGTAATTGGGGCGCTAATATAGGAATCGTGCCGGTCCCGACTGTTTTCGAGGCGCTGTAAGACTCCGGGATTAGCGCGCGTTGTATTCGCGAATTAAACGACAGCATTCCGTCAAAAAAGCTTAATGCAGTGGAGATCTGCAAAGTTTTTTTCAAGTGGAGTCATGCAACTAAAATTCTTCAAAAACCTCATTCGGCCGTTGACATTTCATTTTTCTATCCCAGGTATATCTTTGACGACCGAAGCTTGGCTTGGGAGTTCTGACCCATCCCTCTACGCAACTGGAGACAACAGCGGGTTAACCGCAGCCCGTGCATCCAGCAGCTGACGCAGCGAGACGAGCTCCAACCCTGCGCGGCGATGAGTGGCGCACCGGCGCCGCTGGAGGCAAACCTGGCGCGCCACTGGCGCACCGGCCGCAGCCGACAGTCTTTCTACGTTTGAACAGTCACTGTCGGGAGTCTAATCGATATTATTTTCGATTAACTCTATCAATCTGAAGGGCAGATCAAAGCGGCCGCTTTCTTTTAGGCATCTAAATCGTTGAAACCCCGCGGAGTTAATGAAGTTTAATAGCCGAAGCCGAGCCATGTCGACGAGGTGGCGTAGTCTGATCTGCCGCCTTGTCTACAGGCCGGTGTTTCCTGGCCGCTCAACTTCTGACGGCGCGGCGCCCGATACGGCCGGGGCAGATGGAAAAATGTCAATCATCGATTAAAGGGTGGCCTAACTACTATTCTCAGTCAGTAGCCCTGGCAGCCGGGCCGGGCCAATTTCGCCAAGGCTGCGCAGCGGGGATTCCGCTCCCAAACGAATGGCCATGGCAGGCGGAGCCGCTCAAGTTAGCGTCCCAAAAGTCATGACGATATTTCCTTATGGTAGTTCTTTTTGTTCATTCATGAATGAGCACGCTAGTAGATGAGACAAAAGGGGTGGTGGGGGGGGGCATGCGCAATATGGAGCGAATGCACGGGTGCTGGATAAATCTTAGCAGAGAAAACCATAGCTTTTCAGAAATTGAATTTCTTCATTGAGGACCTCCTGAAAATGACACACTTTCTAAACAGGGACTGGCTCAAGAATTACTATCTGATTTCAAGAAAGTGGAGGACGCTGAGAAATGTCCATAGGCGACTGACTGCACCCTCGAGTGTTTGAAAAGGCCACATCACTGTGTTTCGTGATGCATATTGAGAAATAGAGATCACACACTGTGGGAACATACTTATGCGCAAATCAAATGATAAATGACCTTTTAAATTGGATTATGTGTTTTATGGCAAACACTGCTCCCGTTAATATATAAAAAATGGAGAGTGAACAAAACTGGGGGGCACCAAGGCACGGTGGCCCCCTTAAATCAGAAATTTTAACACTAACCCTATGGCGTTGACGGGAAATAAATGGGTTAAAAAGCCCATGGTGCCCCTTAAATTCGGACTTTCCGGTGGCACTGCTTGGTGAGTGCCTTTTGTTTGTGGTGGAGATTCATGTGTATATTCCAATTATGTAATCCACAAAATTCTTCTTTGGCGTCTATTTTTGCGGTTGGAATCTTCCACATCGTCTTGGTATCTTGGCAAGCATTTGGGGCAGGTACATGCTTCTACGTTTCACAGCATGGAGTTTGATATCTGTCGATAGAGCCTTGTACAGACAATACAATTTCTTTAAGCTTTAATAACTCTGAGGGTATGAAATGCTTAAAAATCAGACGTTAAAAAGGGCATAAATCAACACTTTCAGCCAGTTGTTGGGAAGCAGCCAGGCTTCAGCGGGAATAAAACGATCTCAGAGCCCAACAATGTATAAACGCTACGGGGTGACATGAGAGGCTTTCTAAATCCACAAAATAGCTTTGACTCGTTGCGTTTCTGGATTTTCCCAAAGTCACTACGATACAAAATTCAATATTTGAAGATACAATCAATTTCAGTTTGTGGGATTCTAGTCCGCGATCGACTGGCGACTGCGCAGGTACCAGTGTCAGAGACTGCACCTGATGCTAAGTGACCCGACCTGGCCTGCGGAGCAAAACGGGCCGACTCAAACCAGGCGTGAAAGGGAGGGGGGGTGGCACCGACACGCAGGGACCCGGTAACCACTCCAGGACAGATCTATGTAGTGCGGGTCCAGCGCTGTCACTATAATGCAGAACCAGTGCAGTCAGTAGTGCAGATTCAGTGCTGCCACTCTGGTGAAGAACCAGTGTTGTCACTAGTGCAGATCTAGTGCAGATACAGTGTTGTCACTAACTAGTGCAGAACCAGTGTTGTCACTCTAGTGCAGACCCAGTGTTGTCACTCTAGTGCAAAACCAGTGTTGTCACTCTAGTGCAGATCCAGTACTCCCACTAGTGTAGAACCAGTGCTGTCACTCTAGTGCAGATCCAGTACTCCATCACTAGTACAGAACCAGTGCTGTCACTAGTGCAGATCCAGTGCAGTCAATAGTGCAGATCCAGTGCTGTCACTAGTGCAGATCCAGTGCAGTCAATAGTGCAGATCCAGTGCTGTCACTAGTGCAGATCCAGTGCAGTCAATAGTGCAGATCCAGTGATGTCACTCTGGTGCAAATGAGTGATAGATAAAGGTGGGCATCTGCTGGGCAGTTGCAGTCTCTGACAGCGTTTCTCTCGAAATTCCGCTTCATTATCTTCCTTTACGAGTTAAAAATGTAATAATGTTTAACACATTAAGAAAATTGCTGTATTTGCAACGTAGTTTGTACTATGCTGTTTTGATATATCACCAAAGCTACTGAACAAGAAAAGGTCACGCCACCGTGGAATTTCCTGGCGGACTGCACCTTTGTCCGGGAGAACAGGGCGACCGGAGCATCTGCATTGACTTGTGAATGAACGGCGCGATCGACATGTGTGTTCATACTCTTCCTGAAATTGCAGATGCAATGATGAGAATTGAGCTAGCTCCTTCGAACAATTTGATTTTCTGCTCATTACTAGTTTAAACAAGGCCAAACATGATGCGCATTCGCTCGGTATTTCGATAGATGTTGGGGTCAAAACTCTTTGATTAAGCGAGCTTGGCCGCAATTTCTGTCATCCAAGAGGGTGTGAGAGGAAACCCCCACGCGTGTTCATGGGTTAATACTGGCGTCAATTTCCTGAGTACACTCTGGCTGCGGGTTCCAAAAACGCGTAAAAAGTGACACCCGTTCCAGCTCATTTCAGCGGAGCTGATACTGGCAGTCCGTAGCGGTGGGCATACCAGAGAATCTGCTGTCGGACAAAGAGCCAGGCACGGTATCCGACCCGGACAACCACCACCAATCCGGCGAGGCCGGTACAACACAGCAAAGGCGCTACCACAGCGGAGTAACCCGCGGCGGGTAAGGTACTGAACAAGGGCACCATCGTGCGCCTATATAATTACTGCTGCACAGTTCTGCACGGGAGGTTCACCATGGAAGAAAGCTCGGAGGTTGTTAACTATTTTTCCAAACATACTCGGTTGGTGGTCAGTGTCAAGATAAAATGGACTCTGTCAAGGGTCAAGGGAGTCTTTATGTTATGCATGTGTAAAACATGGAGCAAATAGGCACAGAGGCGCCGTCAAGAGCGGGTGGCTGCCAAGATACCTTTGGTGGCTGCCCCTAACAACAGTATTTTGACTGGTGATCAATCGCTTGCAGCCTGTCGCATCAGTATGCACCGAAATAGGACAAAAGTTAGCTGAGAATGAGAGCGTACCTTGAAATACGGTGAGCAGTGAGGCACTAACAGACTGGGTGGGCCTTGAATTCAAATTCTATCTGAGCGAATGCTGGAAACAGAGCGGTGAGTAGCAGTCTGCCTCTGTGCTCAGAGAGGACTTTCAATGGCTAGGACTTGGTTTGTGACATTGTCCCTCCTCCCTCAGCCTCAAGGACGCCGATGCTCACCAAACTTTCGCATTTAGGCTCTAATTCCTTAGTTGACAGCTTCGGCGCTTAATGGTCAACAGACTCTTTCGCCGGTGTTGGGTGCATTCCCGTCATCATGCACCCTTAGCTCAATTCATATTTTAGGAACGCTCAAAATTCCTCCCTGAATATTTTTTTCCCAGCCAGAGCACATTTCTCTTAGCTTGCTGACCATGGCTTGGCATCTCCCAATGCTGGATAGGTGTCCTTTGCTGAAAAACGTGAAGTGGATACATTTGAATACATAGAGAAAACTCCAGTAAGTGATATTTTGATCGATGAATACCTATATGTTTGCATGAGAAACTGCGAGCACTCCACCTGAGCTTCACGAGCGCCAATACGCTTCAGCTCAAAAGTGGGAACATTCCAAAGCTGCAGGAGATTGCGACATTTTGACGGCAAATATTACTGCTAGAAACGCCCATTTCTTATCAATAACAGCCTACTTGAAATTCACGGGCGGAAATCAAACGACGAGGCTCAGAGAAACCCCTTAACTGTCGCGCCATACAGCCCGAAGAGTTGGTGGTGCTAAGTCTTCGGCATCGAAAATATACCAGCTGAGTTGGTACATTTTCATTCAAAAGCAATCACGATAAGGCTATCTAAAGAATGCAGCATTGTATGTGAAGGTAACAGGTTCATGTCTTGCCTTCAGGCGAGTGCTACAAGTTCTTCCTCAAATGACGTGTTGACTTCACTTGCTGTCATGAGTTTGATTCTGTCACGTAACAACTGAGACAAGGAAATTTGGATTATCTGGATTTTTATTCTGTTTGGGATATCTTATTCAGGATTTCGGATATCGAAATTACTCAAGTATGGGTGTGGTTTTCCACGCAAAATTCCAAATTTCAGAACACTGTTTTCGAAAGGTAGAGAAAAAAGGGTACCCGTGAATCTGTTTCGGATGAGTAGTGAAACTTATCTCCCGGCTCATCCTTTTGAGCATGATTTCGCTATTCACTTATCTGGGCTCATAGAGTAGAGAACGGAGCGAAGAGGCGGGTTAATCCCGGCTGAAATGAGGCCGACGAGTGCTCTGCCTTGCATTTCAACCGAGCCGCGCGGCTCAGACAATGGAAACTACCTAATGAACAGGTTTACCAAACATACATGCCGGATTTGAGAAATATGAATACGTTGAACGAGTGCAATATCACTAGTAATCACCTTGTGTTTTAGTACTTTTTCTTTGTTCTTTCTTAGGTGGCGTAGCCATGTGTGAACGGGCTAATTCATGGCATGCCTCCTTTTTAACTTCTGGGAACGCCACTGAACCAGGGCCATTCCCATGCGAAAGATCCTGAATCTGGCAATGAAGCGGCGGATAGAGTCCAGACTTTATGATCAGGACTCGCCCACATACAGTCATTTGCAGTGTTTCACTTGTTATTTAGAAAGCAATGTATAACAAGAGAAGCATGATAAATTAGCTTCAGTCAATTGAGCTGTTAAAGGAGGAACTACTTGAAAGCCCTGGGAAATCCATTGCAAACAAGGTACGGAAAATTGAATCGAATAAAAAAACAGCAGATTTTGTCACACGTCATTATCACACTGCCTAACGAGTCATTCAACATTGGGCTAATCCATCTCTTTTTCTGATTCAGTGGCTACAAATTCTCAACGTAGCCTTCTCAATGGTAAAGGCACGAAAGAGAAGTAGAGCAGACTAATGTGATGTGGCTCAGTATCGCACCATCACGTGCCCCGATCACCTGGCTGCAGTGTTATCGCGCTCGACAGGCGGCGGCGGTCGGGTAAACTGTCACTCCGTCGACTCCAGCGGCAGGTGACCAAGACTCCGACACGTGGCGGGTCAAGTTGACGCGCTATCGCCACTGCATCACCACCGGGGTCGATGCCGGCTCAAACAGAGCGTGCACACATCTGTTCAGCGAACCACCGCGTGCAAACCGGCTATCGTTTAATCGGGTGCTCACGGTAAACACAGGGTTCGATTGCAGCGGCGGCGGCCCCACGCAGCCAGTAGCCACTGCTGGGCTCTGCGGTGCAGCTGCTCACCAGTGAGTGCACTGAGTGAGGCCATGATAGGCACCCGCCCGCCGGCGGCGGTATCCGGCCGAACGGCGACAATCGGCCGGGCCCGGGCACCCGGACTTGTCGTCGTATATTGCAAATAATAAGGCACTGCGCGAAAGGGATGGGCAGTAAGAGTACCGAATCACGGGTACTTGGAGCAGCTTGCAGATATAAAGGACGGACTCTGTGTCGATAGCATTTACCACGAGTAATTCCGGGGGCGGGCAGGAGCGAAACCATTTGTTTTCCTAATTTTCAGGATGCTTCCAGATATTTTGCCCAAGAGGCACTGCTAGGCTCAATACCATCAGCTACCATCAGCATTTAATGGCAATATCAATCAGCCAGAAACCGACGCTATAAGAGAGCGAGAATGGGTCTCAGATATACCTATAATAACCTGGTTTGCTGAATGTACCGCTGACCATACGATCCACTGCTCAGTAAGAATCGTTGATTTGGTATAGTGCTGCCGGCTGAGGACTGTAGATGGCATATGCCACTCCTTTCAATACGGACAACCTTCATCACGGCCTGGTCTTTTACAGCATTTTAGCAACGTTGGCACTTTTAACACTTTTCCTGTGAGGGTGCGGATTCGACACACTCCTCATTTTTTAGATATCTCCACAGCGATTTGCGATAGGCTTTAGAAAATTTTTGAGTTTTCCTTAAAAATAAGTCTGGCAGATTCTCTGACAGTGTTGAAGTAATATTGTTACCAGGGGCGGATCTATGGCTCGGGATTTAGTGAAGATCGATTTACAAACCGAGTATTGCCGTATAAAGCGCGTTTTTTATACAAAAAAGCCGTTCATTTTAATATTGAGAGCAGTTAGAACGTTTGAATGTTATGAATAAGACGTCAGATGATAGTCTATTTACATTCTGATGTATGTTTGTTTAGAGAAACGGCTCCGACAATTCAAAATTGGGATTTCTAAAGTAATTGAATTGTCCTCGTGCACAGCGAATAGACTGTTTACAGAAAGCAGGGAGGAACAGTAGTAACCATGCCCTCCTTATAACCCTATATTATTAGAAAGTAAGATGTCATAGGTGTGCTCAGGTATTGCGGGGTCTTACGCATGTTCACGCGTATTTTAGTATACTGAGCGCAATGAATGGGACAGCATCCTGGGTATGCATTTGATTCCAAAACCGAATATAGAAAAAGCCTCCATAGACGGATCAAAGAGACAAGATCACTTCGAATCCCCCGGGTTTGGCATGGGCGGATAAAGCTTGGACGATATGAAAAGTAGCAATAGCCGAGGAAAATATGTAAGACCTTGCTTATAAACTAAAAAAAGAGGCCAGGAAAAAAGACGCCGACAGCTTGAGGGTACGGGCAAGCACATAGTTTGCCCCGAACTTTTTCGTTGAGGGGGGGCAAATGCCTTTTTTGCCCCCCGCCCCTGGGTCCACCACTGGGAGAGGTAGTACACCAATGACCTATACCTAGGAAGAGTGGATTTCTATACCTTCGTGATCCCCTAATTGCCTGAAATTTTTAAAGGTTTGTGCGGCCAACCTCTTCCCAGCTTCATGAACCGTTCTCGGCGTCGAGGAGCTCTCAAGCTTACATCACTAGCAAATTTGCACTCGTTTCGATGTCAATGGAAGGGTTCAAGAACAGAGACCTCCATAAATATCGTCATCACCGTTGGCATTTTTTGGAGCGTCAACATCTTTACCCATTTTGCGTCTGTCACTGCAAATCAAAAGAAGCAGCAGGTGCGACTTCCAATGGAAAATTTCCCTGTGATGCGAAACCATTAGCAAAATAGAAAGAAACAAACAAACAAACGCAACTGACATAATAAGGAAGTTCCGCGTGTGATGTAACTTAGTTACCATGTTACCATCGCAGCGAGCAAAGCCACTGGTAACACACTTCCCTGACGTGTTCCGATCCCGTGAACGTGACGATCAGACAAAATAGAGTTGACCTGGAGTCTGAAGTGAAGGTCTTCAGGCAGTCTGCCACATCTTTATATTGCCCACTGGCGAGGTATCCCATTATCGAAAAAAATTCAAAACATGTACGTTGGGGCCCCCGATGCCATGTCTAACTCAAAACATGGCATGACCAACATGCAACGGATACTAAGCAATGCTTTGTATCCGTTGCATGTTGGTAAGCATGCTTAGTAAGCATGTCTGTGGTTTGAACCAATTTGTTAAGCTAATCTGTGACGCCTCCACATAGGAAAACATAAAAACATCATGTGGCCACGCTCACCAATTTCATGGAGTGCATTGAGAATCTCTCTCATCCAGGCACAAGTTTATTGTAGGAGCACTCGATATAAAAAACTCAGCAACTGTATGACCTTTTTGCAGTGAATCCTTCGTAACAGAATACCAACCAAAACCAGGTTGTCGATAGTTAACGTTCCCAGGCGAAAGTCACTCTGGGAGTTTTGTATTAATTCGACAGATCCGAGAAACCACATTGGCAGCACATTCGTCAATTTTTAAAGCAGCATGCACAGACACAAAGCTCGTGACTGGGGCAACAACCATCCGGATATCTGTCAGCCTTACCCACCTCGAATGCGATGGGCTTCCGCTAGTGTTCAGGGAAGTCCTCATTTGCCATGTCTGACAGCTCACAAATCATTTCGTCTCTTATCGTTTCGGAGTAAGGTGAAACGGCCTTATACTACGCAGCACGATTCTGAGTCCATGGGTATGGTAAAGTGGAAATTGTATTCCTGGGAATTATCACGAGGTAAGACAATATCACCTAACGTTTGTAATAGTCGATGTTTCCGAGTTGCCGTGGAACTAAAACTCAAATGAACTATATCTCTTTTTTATTATCACAATTGCGAATGTTATGAGCGCTAAGTTATTCTCTCTCGCCCCTTGGTCAGCAACATACTCAGAAAAATACTTCAAACTTAAATCGTCGGAATTATAACTGCTAAAGAGGTAGGCCATGGCTCCTCTCTGGTTCTGATGCGTTGGAACTGTAGAGGGTAAAATTTTGGTCCCGGTGT
The DNA here is from genome assembly GCA_034440635.1 of Lepas anatifera. NCBI lineage: Eukaryota > Metazoa > Arthropoda > Thecostraca > Lepadidae > Lepas > Lepas anatifera. The sequence goes on along the minus strand of JAOTON010000708.1, from coordinate 593,757 downwards.
CCCGGCGCCGGGCCTGACGTTATTCCCGGTCGGGAGCTTTCCAGGACCAAAGGAGTCTGTGCCAGGACCTTAACGGGATCTCGGGGGATTGGAGAACATGATAACCTTAAGTAAGACCTTTATTTGTTGGAGCCTGTATCGGATTGCTATTAATTTATTTTCATCCTATCTGACTAGTTTTGTTTTGGTACTTCGAAAAATAGCCTAATACAGCCAAAAGCGTTAAAATTTATCATTTAAGCCCATTAAACCTGAACAATATTCGTGTAACGTTGCAAAATGGAACCTCTTAGCCGGCTTTAATATCATCAGACTATCAACAAGAAATTAACTTTGGCCGGTATCATTTAGAACCCACAACTAACATTTACGAACTGGCAAAACTGTTTCTTGGGGCGGCACATGGTGGTGGCGCGCACGACTCACTGCTGTACTGCGCTCCGATTACCGTCACCGTTTCCCCGTTTTCGTTCATTTTCCCATCGTATTTAGATTTTTTATTTCACAATAATCAAAATAAAAAGTTACGGCAAAAACGGGTTAAAACCCGGGCATATTGTACTAGGAATAGTAATATGACACTTTGAGAGCCCCGAACAAAGTTAAAATTCTGCTCATAGCCCAGGAGAGTAGGAATTAGATTGCAATAAACTAACAAGGTCTATACTGGCCTGACTCCTCGAATCCTGGATGTAAATTACACTTAGATTATATATTCAGGCAGAGCACTTTCATCAGAATCAGTTAGATCAAATCACAAATTTTCAGTCATAGCGTAGCTAAACCTCGACTTCGAGGTCAGGGGCGTAGCAGGGCCGGCACAGCCCCCACGAGGCCAGGCCCCCTGAGACACGACCGCGCGAGTGCGGCTCGCCCGCACTATGCCTGGGCCAAATTTGGCATTTATACCAAACAGGGCCCTCTTAAGCCCTCTTCAGCACTCAATTATGTAACAAGCAGGACCCTTTACCCATCAGGCCCTTTTGCGCGTCACAGGGCCCTTTCGGGGCGCCGCCCCTCCCGAGCGAAATCCGGCAACGCCCCTGCTTCGAGGTCTAGCTTCGAGGTCGAGGTCTCGAATTCGAGGTCTGACTACACTTTGACTGAAAATTCGTGATTTGACCTACCTGATTCTGATGATGGGCTGTTCCCAAATATATAATATAAATGTAATCTGCATCCAAGACACAAGAAGACAGACCAGTATACACCTTGTTAAGTTATAATCATGCACCTCGTCTCAGTGCCTACTCCAAAACTTATCAGCGTTTCCCATAAACTAGATTTTGAATAATATAAAAATGCGCAAGATGTGAGACTAAAACTAGAAAATAGTGCTAATAGTTAATGGATATGAGGAAAAGGTTAGAATTTTGTCCCTTTCATCCAAATTTTTGCCAGGACCAGGTTGGGTCTTGCCCAGGCCTTGCCGGAACCAGTCGATAAATGCCGGCGCCGGGACCAAAATCTCTAAAAAGTAGAGCCTCTGGTTGGAAGGGTATTATTGTGCTGTAAAACTACAGCTATCCTAAAGGCACCTGCGCAACCATTTGCTGTGCATTGTGTGTTGGCGATTTTAATGTCGTTTCTTCCACGACTGGAGAGGGGGCAGGGGTGGAAAACCAACCCACTCGCCAACCAGGGATAACGACAGATCCTGAACATAGAAACCGCATATAAATATCAGAATGACAGAAAATATATACACAAAATTTGAACTGATTAGGGTATTTAAATAATAGAAAAACTCCGCGACAAGTTCCAAAGACAGAAAAATCACCCTAACTGGGTAATTAGGTACCGTGATTAACTAGAATATATAACGAAATCTAGCTGCCTCATTTGAATTTAGGGGTGTTATTGTAGTTATTTCAGAGTTCAAACTAAACTGAAAATTGATGCAAGAAAATAAGCTCTTCCAGATATACATTATTAGTCCTAAGCATCATATTTCGGAATCGCATAAAGAAGAAACCCAGCCACAATTATTGAAAATTGTGACGGTAAATTTGTGTTTCAAATTTCAGGATATCCTCTCTGGGATCCAGGTTTAGAGGGCGAGGACTGAAAAAACAACACACATTCCCGTAAGCAAATCACCTAAGCACCAACTGCTCTTTGTGCTCATGTGCTCGACCAGTACAGTAAACGCCTCGCGCCAGTGCGCCACAATGGTCGCTGTGCGCCACAAAGGTCACCAGGCGTTGTAATGACGTCACGCCGACCAAACTCGCTTTGTTCTCAGCCGCGCCACAATGCGCGATGAGCGCGCAGCTATCAGCTCACAAACAAAACTGTAAAAATACCAGGGCCTGTCACGACCTGCTAATGATTCAGCAGCGTCGGGCCGGCGGTATCAACGGTGCGTCCGGTCTGGACGGCCAGACGCCGCGGCGTGCTTTCATCGTTTCTGAGTCGGGCTCCGATTTGCTGCACGCCGGTGCACTGAGACAAAAATCGGCGCAGCAGCGACGACGACGGCGGCGCGGTACTGCCGCGTCACGGCGCAGCCGCCGCGTCACTGCGTCACGCCTGACGCGGTGGCCGGCCGCACCGCGGCGCCACCGTCGCACCCGGCGGGCGAGGGCGGACCGCACCGCCCAAACCCACTGTTTCTTTATCTGTATTTCCGGTGGCGGCGGCCAATGGGAGAGCGCGCCGACCGGAGACATTTATTTCGTTCTGAATGCGATTCTGCCATTGGCTGGCGGGCGGCGGGCAGCCGGCGCGCCGGCCGGGCAGGCGACGACCGCATTGCGAGCCAGCGCCCGCGCAGCCGGCCAATTGGCTACAGAAATTATTGCTTTCTTTCTTTGGAGTGCGCGACTGCAGCGGGGAGCCAGCAGGCGCCGCCCCCGCCCGCCGGCGTTGGGCCAGTGCCACTGTCGACCGCCGACGCTGCTGCCGCGCCGCCAGGTCCGATTGATTCTGCACGGCCGGGCACTGCAGCCGTCTGGCACTGCGCACAGCCGAACCGAGCATTCCACTGCTGCTGCAGCTCTGTATTGATCCTATTCAGAGCGGGCCGGCGGCGCCGTTGTTTGTCTTGTATCGCGGCGGAGGACTGACGGCCCGGTGCCGGCCACGCCCCAGATACGGCCGGCCAGCGCACCGCCGCCAGAAACCCAGCGCTCTACGGCACTGGTCAGCCGAGCAGGTGGCAGCGAGTAACGGAGCGTGTTTAACCGAAACTGGCAAGCTGGACACACACACGACAAACAACGCTAACAATAGCGAAACGGATAAGCTAGCTGAAGCCAGGGTGCGGGAAATATTAGTACATATATCTATAGCAACACAAAAGTTCCGTATATTGCTTAATACAGCAACAAAAATATGACAATTTCCCGTTTCTGAATGCGTGAGCTGTTTCAGTATTATGAGTGGCAGCAGAGACGGTGGACAATGAAGATAAGGCCATTCTTTTTCCAGAATCATTCTTAGATTTCTCGGTCATATTCATCCTGCACTTGTGCGTAAGGGGTCACAAAACGCTTTCGGCATGCATCGTTTGAGAGGGGTTAGTGCTGAAGTCACCCTCCCGTTTCGGAGAGGCTTAGAAGCACTTCAGGAGGTAACACGAAAAAAACCTAGCACGGATCGACCAAACACAAGACTCTGTCTATAAGGAGCATAAGCTTCAGCGTAGCGAGACTTGTAAAACATGGGATGTAGCCAGAAAATCAGACTACATAATTATCTGTTGGCGTCCCAGTTATAAGCAAGTTATATGAAATGTGTGATTACAGTCAATAATAAGAATCGACCCCATAAAGCCATAGAATATTGAAAGGAAAGTACTACAGCACGAGCTCCCTCCATTCCAGTTCTCCTGGTACCCATAGACAAAGCAGCCGGCGCTACCGCTCCCATACAGGGCCCAGGCAGATATTGCACTGGTTTCTACTACGGCTAGTCCTGTAGTGACTACACATCGGTCTGGTGGCGAGGCACTCCTGCCTGAAGACCTGGGAACACGAGGGGAAATTCCACACCCTATGTATTTTGTTCCAAAATTAACGTCCGATTTATTTGTCCGGTTTCGATTTATTTGCCCAGCCTTTCATCGACCATATCACTGCCTGTACTGATTGCTTAAACGTACTGCAATTTGGTTCAACTTATGCGTGTGTCTGTTCCCTTTCAAGCACTTCCACCGCTGCTCTCTGGAAACCATTCTCTTAGAATAGCTCGTAAACAACTGTTATTTGGTCATCCTAAATGCGTCCGAATAAGCCCTAATAATCCTCAATAGACTCTCTTTGCTTTAAGCTGTTCTTTTTCACTTAAAAAACAGGCTTCCTATCGATAAATGGACATCAAAAGCACGGTCAGGAGATATTTTGCTGCAGTTGTTTTTATTAAAATGGGTATGCCATTTCAATCGCATCGAGCCAAAAGTAGAAAATTATGTTGCCCCATGTTCAGTATTCTGACGTCCTATCTTAAACCATGGGCCTTTGTGGGGGGGGGGTAGTTTCCGACCTGGGACTGATGGAAGGGTAGGGAAGGGGTGGGAACCGAGGCACACATTAAATAACTGTATTGAGAAGAGCTTCGGAGGGAATCCAACAGAAATACGGCTGGTGAGATAGGTCTAGGTCTAATCCAGCGTAGGTCTCATCTAGTATGAAAAAGAAAAGGCCAAAAATCTAGGTCGAGTAAAATATTTGAGGGACGTCACCTGATTCACCAGTTGAGGGATTGCGTCACCCTCCATCCCCTCCCCAACCGCCCAACCCGATTATTGGCTCTGAGTCCAAAAAAGTGTATGTGTATTTCTGGTTTCCCTCTTCCCTACCCAACGTCTGAGGGCACACTTTAATAATTTGCCAGCAGTTTAGCTTACCCGGGGTAAATAGTAAACACATAAGCACATAGAATACAAAAGCACACTTTCCACTCACAAACATCGCACCTTAACTCTGTCCTTATTTTCCCGATCCATGAGGAGGTGCCGTTTGAATTTTAAACGTGTGTTCATTATTCTCAATGTGTGCCTTCAACGAAGCCATTGAAGTCAAACGTCTGTGATTCAATGCACAATACACATACGCGGAAAGGGGACCAGGGGTGGCCCCACTTTGGCCGAAAATTTCCTGATCTCAGTCAAAATGAGAGAAAACCGGACATTCTTATATCCAGCCGCTGCGGGAGGCAACGAAGAGCCAAAATTTGAACAGTTTTTGGTCCTGACGTTGAAAGTTTTCTGTCAGCATCAGGTTGAAGTTTGGTTGGCCCCCACTTTTGCCGGTGGCGACACTTATGACAATACACACCAACGTATAGTAGTCCAGGAAACTTTTACGCGACAGATTATCTGCCAACCCAACCTCAACCATGATAGCTTACCGAATGATTTTCAAACCTCAGCTACAGCCCAATTCCAAAATTCGTTTTTACTGCACCACTAGACTTCATCCCCTTGAAGTTCCAAAACAATGCATGACAGTATTTTTGGACTCCTCATATTAATACAGAGAGCGTTTTTCGTGTTCGGGCTGACAGTGCTTAGTCAGGAGCCGAAAAGCGCTTTATAACAAAATGATGGCATCCTTGTGTAGGGCCACTTGGTTATGTACTGTAAGCTAAAACCACTGACAGGCCCTGTACAGGGCGATTTCACTATTTCCGCTGAAAACACAAAACTTTACCAATTCTTAGGGGTGAAGTTTTACAAAGCTCTTCTCCCGATTTCAACACACGAACTTCAGGAATTAGACCACTCATCTTGGGTTCATCAATATCGTGCACTTTCACTTGCTGGTTGACAAACTTCACAGGATTCTGGAGAGCTTGCTGTAGACAAACACAGCCTACTCAGTAAAGTATGCACGCAGTCACCTGAAGCCAAAAAGACGTTACAAGATAGGGAGGAGCAGCTGATAAACAAAAACAGTGGATGTGACTATGTTGAAAACGTACGTGATAATTAAAACACGATTTTTTACAAGCTGTTCGCGCCAATTGCTTAAAAATACAAGCTGCACAGCCCTTAGGACCATGCAAAAATACAAAACTTCTAAAAAAAACACGAGCACCCTGCCTATGACATATCAACGCACCCCTAGCGGACTTAACACGCGCCCCGCTGGGGTCCCTAGCACGACGCGCCACGCTGGAGGGCGTATTTCGCCCCCACCCCTCCGCATCTCATTTCACAGAAAAGCTAAAGACAAATTATGGACAGTGTTCAAAAACTTTTGACAAGACAAAAATAAAGTATAATAGCTATTTCTATTTCAGGTCAATGTTGACGTCAGCAGAGGTAAAAGATGGTTCCATAGGCTTACAACAGGGCAGTATAGATACAATTTCCCTATATATTTTTACTCAGCAGCGCTAGAACAAATTGTTAGACATCATTGGATTCCCCTCATCATAGAAAATCGAAGGATGCATTATATGACCTTGCTAGGTCAAATTGTGAAAATAGCCTGACATCCAGCTAGGTCAGGGTTACATGGTGACCTGGTATGGTCATATTACATATTATTCGACTCCCAGTAACAACCTAAGCACAATGAAAGTAAAATGGAAGCTTTATCTCAATCCAGCGCAAGTTATTGGCAAAATAATCACTGTATGCTCATGTGACCTCACATGACCTCTCAGGAGTCAAATGGAGAAAAAATCGAGTTTTTAATTAAGATCGTGATAAGGATACACAGTTTGAGGATGTTCAAGTAAGTCTATCCAATATTTACTGAAAAAGAGCTGTTTCTATTTTCACCATAGACTTACAATGGGGTGACCAAATCATTGACACCATCTTAGGTTAACAATCTGAAAATTCCGAGATAACAGAATTGTAGGAGCTAATGACCTTATCATATTGTGAAAGTTTGAAAGGATCAGTTGGCAAACGTTTCTTTGCAAAACTTTGCACAGCTCCTTTACCTGACATAAAAATGACTTTAAAAAATGGTTAGATGCATGAAATCAATTAATTATAAGGTACTGTAAGTTGCGTTGTTCTGCGTCCCTTTGTTTGTGCGTTACGTGAGAAAAACCAGGAGGAGCGCCACCAACTTGGCCCTCCTCCCAGCAGGGCGCGTATATCCGGAAGTAAAGCAGCCTAACATTTTACGCATTTTAGCGATTGGGCAGTCGCTTAGGATAAAAATGGTTATTTTTGTGCCTTTGGAAGGGGCCCCATGGCATGAGTGGTCCACTGTGGATCAGCTGGTACTACACTCACCACACTCACAAAATAAGGAACCTGTCGCAAAATTTCGGGCGTGTATTTGTGAATGAAGGGAAAATTCAGCATGTTCCGAGGTAAAAAATCATGTTTGGCGCACATTGTGAGAGAGGCAGAATAGTTATAAGAGCTCAGTGGCGGATCTAGGATTTCGTTAAGGAGGGGTCCAAGCGCAGGGATGCCGAACCTGGGGACGCCGAACCTGAGGGCGCCATACACCACCCAAAATGTGGCCAGTGTCGAAGAAAAACACGTCTTGACCCGCGCCCTGCCAGGGATTCGGTTCCACCTTCGCCCCACCGGGGGGGCAATTAACCCTTCCGGGGGCCAACCCTTTAACTCCAAAAATATGGTGGTTAGCACTAATCTGCCAAAATCATTGGAAAGGTCGTGTGGATTCAGCATGATTTTACTTTGCATGTTTAAGCGCTCAGGTCAATGGTTTGACCTCTATCCAGAGGTTAAGTTTGGTCACAATAGGCTATTTTCACTAAAATATGCAATGCTTAAAAAAACCTGGGCATATCTCTCATGTCAATAGAGCCATTGAAATCTGGTAAAGTACATTTGATAGAAAAATGTCGGAGCTTTCTCCCCTATGTGGAAACATAATGACCTCCCGCTAGTGGTTTGACCTCCAGAGGGCACCTCGTGACCTAATATAGCCTGAGGTCATGAAAAGTTTGAAAGTGACCTTGTCGTATATCAAATGAAAGCCAGTAACGATACATGCACGATGGCATTTAATTCAGTGCTCCAGCTTGGTTAGGTCAAAAGATATCGTCAAAATACTATATAAAAATATCAGATATAATTTTTTTAGACCCTGGAGAAGTCATCAAGTGTGGAAAGTTTCAAATTGATCGGTTTAGAAAGTGGTATAGCTTAAAAGTGTGAAGTGAGGTGACCTTGGTTGACCTGAACCTAGTGTGAACCGGGGTAAAAGAAAATCAGGGATGGTGGGAAAATGATGGGGTGAGAGGTAGACTCATCAACGCGGTGCTGCACCTCATCGTTTTTCTGTCATTCTAAAAAACCTTGCGGGGCATCGATGCCACCGGTGGGGCGAGGGCTAAAAATATATACATAAATGCTTTATCTAGGGGGTGCCTAGGCTGTCAAAGGGCGCCATTTCTATCTAAGGGGCGCATTTTGTTTTCCTGGAGCGCATATTTATATCTAAGGGGTGTCGCTGCTGTCCAGAGCACCTATGGAACCCAGGTTTGCCGTTGCTGTCCAGGGCCGCCTTTGCTAGCCAAGGGCGCATATGATTTCCGTAGGGCGCTTCATCCAGGGGGCACATAGGCTAACCAGGGGGCCTTAGTTCCTGATTGGGACAATCTTGCTATCCAGGGACGCTATTTGATGTGCCGGGGTGCTCTTTTTAGAGCTTTTATTCCACTTTGGTATTTTTAATGGGGCGCAAAAGACCAGAAAAGGCGTCTAGTTAAATTAGGACACGGGCGCTTTGTTATGCTTTTATGGGATGGGGGTTTAATTCAGATGGAAAAAATGGCATCTACCACCTTGATAGAGGCCCAATATGAGTGGGATACTGTTTGGAGCTAAGGGGGAGGGGCCGGGCCCCCTGTCCCCCCTGGATCCGTCACTGTAAGATCTACTATAGACTTCCAAGATATGGTAGTTTTTCTCGCTATAACTTTTAAGCAACAATATATTTTTAGCGTCTGACTTTACCTGTAAGTGCTGGCTGACTGCAAGTGACTGTATGTTTGTTGGCTATTTGGGCTGATAAATAAATAAAAAGGCTAACCAGAAAAAAGGAAAGAACTTACGCAAATTTCTATTGACACAGCAGCCAAAGTCACAGAGACAAGGTACAATTATCCATCGGCTTGGTATGGAAATTTGGGGTGGGTGGACCTGCATTACCTCCAGATAAAAAGAAAGTTTACCTGATTCTTCCCTGTGTTTGGAATGCTAGTTCCTTTCTTTGCGCGTGAGAAAAAGCTCCAACATCACCTCCGAGATCATTTTTCCTCTAGCGCTCTTCATATCCACTGCCCAAGAGCCTATCTTCTGTCAGTCTTTGTGCGGGCACCGCTGAGGCATGTATTTAGTGGGTCTATTGCGGGCCAGACCGGGTGTTGTCGCCGCCCCCTGGCGCACATCTTGGGCTCATCTCGGGCCGAGCGGGGCGCATTCCGCACAGTGCGTCCAACTCGCACGATAATTTCCCATCATTAACAGCCAAATATTTAGTTTTCCACGCTGGAAATGGTTGCCGCCCTACATCATCCACGCCGCCGTTTGTTTCTTTGTTGTTCCGCCGGCCCGCGGGCGCATTGTCTTACGTTTCCATTAAGTCAACAAAAAGGAAAGAACCAAAGAGAAAAGCAATTAAGTGAGATAAGCCGGTGGTCGGTGTTTGGTAATGAGTGGGAGACTGGAGCTGGTGGCTCGGTCCTGGCGGCGCGGCCCCGGCGCGAACACCCGTCGCGGAGCCCAGTGAGCCAAACAATCCACCTATGGCCATAATGAAAGGCGGTCGGGCGGCGGCCGCCCAGCGCCCCATGTCCCTCCATTACACTGGCTGCCGCAGAAGTCACTGGGTAATGAGATAAACGGTGTGGTAATGGAGGGAAGTGGCTCACTAGGACCCACCAATACGTGGTGTTTTACCGCCCCAAGAAACAGAACAATAATTGCTGGCCCGGAGTCGCCGTAGAACAGATGGGGACGGCCCAACGCCTTGTAATGACACTCGGAACTGAAGGACGACAGGCATTTAACCGAACTCCAAGGGGCCGTGATTGACAGCTGCTTTTTGCGGTTATCAATTACACAGTGAGTAGTTAATAGTCAATCGTTTCCAACGACTTTATCCCGTTGCGACCACACAAATGCCTATAATTCTGAAAATGAGCGGGTAGTGGCCAGGTGAACGTTTGTTCTTGAAGCGTTCAAACAAACAACTGGTTAGCAATTAATCAAATGGCCAGGAAATCAAGATTTGTAACAGTTATCGCACAGTACAGCGTTTCCCGGCCTCCGCGAATGCAGAACCAACCACTCCCTAATCATTGTGACAAGGGGGCGTTGATGGTATTTCTATAACTTATGATCAAATTAACCTACATTCTTCAACCGGGGTATGTTAATCTAATTCAATTTGTTTATAAATATCAAAACTATATCCCTTGTAACAAAGGTTTGCTAGCATTACCTTAACCTTGTGGTAGCCAGATCGAATTTACAAGGGAACGTTCATTACAGGGCGGATGCATAGCCTTTTTCCCTGCATATGGAAGCCATTTAACCTTTGAGCGACAAGGCCCGGTCTCGCCCGACCGTCACGCTAAGGAAGAGAATCATCAAACTGTTGTCACAACAGAGCCTCTCACATGAACTATGATGAATACATAATGATGAAAGGAAATAAATGAACTGCTTTAAAACATTTAGTCCTTATGGTCATCATACGCGAGGTATATAGCTCCAATCGTTACACTGAGGCCATGTCATACTGTGCCAGGTGTCATCAGCGGAACACAATAGTTGACAGTCAGTTTTCATAGAAAGCACAGTTCTACTATAGACATTTTGAGAAAAAAAATCAGCCTGCAACATTTAAAAAAATTTAAATTCACTTTTGCGTGCAATAATTATCCAAAAGATCAAACTCACCGCCGATCATGGCAATTTTTTTACAAAGAAAAAAAACGCATTTCTGCTTTAATTGGTCACAACGTCTGTAGTCTAGTAGTATTAGTTCATCTCTATGCTTGTAACGCTCGAAAGCTTATTTGTATTTCTGGTACAGAACATGACAATGAAAAGCTGTTCTGTCGGAGGTAAAATATATTTTTGGCAGCATAAGATACCCACTCAGCAACCAAAGATGTACTTTGATTCAGCTATTCTTCATTTTGTATGAATGCCAAAATATCTATCATACTGAGGCCGTCGTAGCAGCACTGCTGTACCAGTTTCCTGCGTTTTACAGCACTGTTCCTATTGTTCCAGAGAAAGGCATGAGAAGCACGCTTTCCCTTGAACACCTTAGCTGCAGTGTTTGGTAGCCCATGGGGACGTGAACCAGTTTTAACATTAGTAAATATTTCATCAAAGTGACCATTCCAATGAGTCATAATTACCTCCTTTTCAAGGAGCTTTATCACTTTTGCTGAATATCATTTTTTCGATGATTTTCTAAGGGATTGTTTTTGCAATTTTAATCAACATTGTCCAGAGTGTTTTCAATCCATCGAAAAAATTAACACTAGCGCATTCGATAGTAATGTATCGTTGACATGCCGATTTGTAAACATGCCGACAAAGTTTTTACCAGGTTTTATTTTTAAATAAGCCGAAAGCATGAGACGTGCGCTGATTTCACTCAATAAACGGCATCACACTTCGGTCTCGAGGAGTGTCTAGGGGATCTACATAAACAGTAAATTTGATTCCAATATTTCTTGAAGATAAACATCTCTTCAGCACATCCCCATGACCCAAAAAGTGAAGCCGTTTTTCATCCACAAATTTCGACATTTATGCTCAATTCAAATTCCACCGCCAGTTTTCAGTCGGCAGCCATGAGCTCCTTGGTCATGCCATCGCGATACCTACTCCCACCAATTCTCCAGGCTCTCAATGACCAATCCCCGCACCTCTTTGTAGACACCACCGCGAGTGCATTAATATGGCAGCAAGAGTGGCGCGACGTGCCAAAGTGCTGCCAACTGCGGCACCACTGTTGACTTCTTTCGATAGCCGAAAATAATATCGTGCCAAACGAACAATGGCTTGACTGATGGGAGCAAACCAAGCCGGCACGAAGAAATGGTTGGCGGGGCATTGAAGCAGAAATTCACCACGTACCTGGCTTTGTCTCTGTGATGACGAAATCATGCAAATGCCGAGCGCGGTGCCTTTTTATCTCGGTGCCGGCCACAGCCATTTTGATTGCTGCCACGGTGAATGATTGCTGTCAAAAGCCACGTTTCACGGTCATATCCTGTTCTGGCAAAAAGCGAAAAGTGTGCGCCCTTGGCCGCTGCTGACTGGTAGAAGGACAGGGTCGAAGCCTGAAACGCAGTCAGCTCGCTAACTGCCAGCGAAGCAAAATGGTGGCCTCGGGATTGACTTCGAGATCAACCCTGCAGTTTAGTTGCCTGCTAACGTTCACAGTCAGATTTGCACGAGCATTGTGCTTAAGCGAGCTGGTAGCTGAGATAAAGCAACACACCAGCGAAGGAACAGCAGGGGGGACGGGTAGGGGGCTACCGATATTGCAAGTCACATCCTGACAACCCTAATATGGGCTAATTCGTAGACCCATAGTGTAGATACTCGTAAACCCGAAACAAGCAAAAATTTTACAGTTATATTGATAATAGTTGATAACGATAAGCAATATCTAAGTAGGATTGCAACGCCATCCGGGAGATTAATAGCGGAAAATTGCAGCATACAAACCAACTTTTAGGCCTAAAATATGAAGTCCAGCAATCATGGCTAGCTGGCCGTGCACAGTGGCTTCTGGCTGTCTGAAGCCCAGCTGGCGGTGGCATCGAAAGGATGCGATAGGGTAATGGCCCATGCTAAAGGAATACAGTGACAATCATGCCATTAAAACATACATACCTTCTCCGTTAATTGCCTCGTACATCCTGTGATTTGCATTGGATCCTCCGTGTTAATACAGACAGAACTATTTACCCCTCGGCCTCAAATAATCATTTTAGCATCTTAAACTTCTAGTGTTGCATACACATGAAATGTCAGCTGGGCGTTTATGTAAGATCATAAAGAGATCCAGGAGGCGAAAGGAACCAGGCTGTCCCCCCACCGATCGACGCTTTGGCCTCCTGAAATGTTCACGGCAGCCCTGAAAGGTCGATGGCGCCCCCTGAAATGTCGCTTCCCCCCAGGATGCGAAAATCGGTATTTGTTACATGTAGCGTGTGTGTTGCATTACCAATAAATATGTGTGTGTCAATAAAAAGGTCTTAAAAACTGCATAATTTATGTGCATCATACCTGTGCATATATGTGTGCATCATGTATTTGTTTATTTCAAATACTTTCTTTAATATGCTGGCCTCATTGTGAATGAATTGTTTAATAAAAATACGCACCACATTCAGCTAGAGAGAATAATTGTACATTGCTGCATCTTATGGGCTGCATCACATGCATTGTTGATTGTGCATCATATCTGAGCATTTCCCTTGCTTGCTAAAATATCAAATTGTAGGTCAGAAACAGAATGTCACTGAAACACAGCAGAACACGTATTTGTTGATCATTTCCTCTTCTTTAAGCACAGCATTAGTGCTTTGCTTCATTTTTGTTGGTGTGTCCAATCACCATTGGGAATGCCCAGCGCATCATTAGGGTGCCGGGTACCCCCGAAGAGATAAAGTCCACACCCCTGTTGATAGCGCAACCCTGAAATGCTGCTTCCCACCCACTCCCACCCCTTTCCCTAGTATACGAGTATAGGCGTCCTCACGGTAGGATTCGGCGCCGACCTGATAGGTTTTGCTGTTCAAAAATGGCCTGCCCTGGCCCGGATGCCCCCCTCCTCCCACCGATGAACAATCCTGGATCCGCCCATGTTTGAAAGCTCTGAGTTTGTTCTGTCGTACGCTGGGCACAGCTTTGACAGCCCTGCTGATCAGGTGCGGTGTACTCATCTCGTTACAGACCGGCCAGGCGCGTCCTCCGCAGGGCGGGGCGGGGGCGGGGGCGGGGTACGACTGCTCTGGATGCGCGCTCCGCGACAGTGGCCGGGCGCGCCGCATCAGGTATGCCTCCTTCCCATTACGCGGCGCCATTTGTAGGCATAGCGCGGCGGCACGGCGGGCAGGTGAGCGGCAGATTGGAGTACGGTCGCCCGGCCGCACGCGCCCGTGAGTCTGCGCAAGACAACGGCGGCGACCCCACCCGTTCACGCACCCAACTCATTACAGCGCCACTGTCGACGGCTTTGTTGACTCTGAGTGGGCACATGATGGGACGCCAGCTGTTTCTGTCGCTTGATATCACTTTAATTTCATGTTTGTTTATGTTTCAGGTCCGACGATATTGGCTGGCGGTAGATTCCAGAATTGGTGACTGCTTTGATCGCTGGTCCTCTGTGTCTGCCATTCTCTCACCAGTTTTGAATGTTGCGGATGATGAGGCAGCTATTAACCCCGCCCCACCGGGGGGCCACGATGCCCCCTGGTTTTCCGGTATAGCAGAAAAAACAGGCGCAGCACCGCGGTGAGGCTCTACCTCTCACTGCATCATTTTCCCATCATCCCTGAAATTTTACCCCGGGTCACCCAAGGTCAGGTCACCAGACGAGGTCACCAGACGAGGGATTCGAAGAGGTCCGGCTTACCCGAGAGCGCGGCACGAGGCAGACGGAGACTTTCGGGGCCGCGCTCGCGGAGTAATATGGGACAGCGCAGATTTAAAGCCCGGGGTCCGTTGTTATACAATGGTCTGCCTAATGACCTGAAAATGCTACCAGTGCCTATTTTCGCCGCGCCCTCAAGCGCCAACTCTGGCGGAGCGGATTTAGGGCGATGAGTGTGTGGTGGTGCGCTGGGTGAATAGCGATATGTAGTATTTTAAGTGATTATTTCTAATGTACGATTTTAACTGGTTTGTGTTGTAGAAGTGTGTCGCCTAACTATATCCCCAACCATTAATAGCTTGACGTAGGGTCCTAATAGCCACAACTGTTCTTTTAACTGTGGATGACTCGAATAAAGTCTTTGTCTCTTTGTCTTTGTCTTTGTCAACCAAGGTCACCTCACTTCACTTTAGAGCTCTGTAAGAGCTACATTTCAAAGTCGATCGATTTGAAACTTCCACACTTCAGACCCCTCCAGGGTCTACAAGGTGTATATCCGGGATTTTTTATTTCGTGCCCTTAGATCAGGTCACGAGGCGACCTCTCCCATTGGAAAAGCATGGGAAAACTATTTCATGATATAAAAGCCACAAAAATGATTGCAAATACTCAGACTGCCAGAACAACGTTTTGGACACCCTTTCACGGATCCCAGGGGTCATATTTGCCCTTGACTTTTCCAAGGTCATCCAAGGTCACCAGAGGTCAAAAACAGTATTTGACAATAACTTTGACCTAATTGAGCTAGAGCGGTGAAACAAACACCATCGTGTTTGTCTTGTCACTGGCTTTCATTTGATATACGGCAAGCACATTTTGACCTTCGTGACCTCAGGTCATATTAGGTCACGAGGTGACCTCTGGCGGTCAAACCACCGGCGGGAGGTCATTACGTTCCACATAGCGGAAAAGTACTGGCAATTTGCTATCAAATGTACTTACCAGGTCTCAATAGCTCTAATGGCATAAGAGTTATGCCCAGTTTGTAATCATTGCATATTTGAGTGAAAATAGCCGATCTGACCTAATTTGACCTCTGGAGGTCAAACCATTGACCGAGCACTAAAACATGCGAAGTAATTCTTACTGAATTCACGCGAGCTTTCATTGCACTTGCAGATTTGCGCTAACGCCCATATTTTCGGAGTTAGAGGGGGCCATCGATGCCCCGGTGGGGCGAAGGTGGCGCCGGACCCCCGGTGGGGCGGGTTAATGACAGGGATGCATCGGAGTCTCATCCATCCAAGATATTCAAAAATAAAGCCTTGGGATGTGGCATTGAACACATAGCAGCCGCCTTTTAACGAAAACATGCCTTTGAAGCAAACACAACAAGCAGTTTTATTCAGTTTTCACCATGTGGGGAAGAAAATGAAAATTTTTCTGTTTACCTCCTGCGCTTGACCAGGAATTGCCATCAAGCCCGATCAGCTACTTCCCGGTCGGAATCTCTGGCAGCTTCGTCTGCTGCGCTGCATCCAGCTCAGTCCCTCCATTCCCAGAGTCTGGCTTCCGCGTGTGTTAGCTGCGCCGGCATCCTGGGCACGCCGCTGATGACTGACATTACAACTCGCACACAACTAACGTTAGCCGTAATCGCCGGCGGCACCAATATCATCACTCCACGCACCTGCGCGCGGGGGCGAGTACAGCTGCGTCGGCCTGGGGGGCTTTGTCAGGTGCCTCCCTGTTCGCAGAATCACAGTCATAATCTGCTGTAGTAAGTTCGATATCGCAGCACTCCGCTCCGGTCTAATTGTTGTATATTAGAATATGAGTGCCGCCAGTACCCACGCAAGACGATCCATAATGTGTGGGCGTCGTGGCGCCAGCCATCTCGCGTGCTCTTCACCAGGGACGGCCACAGAAGCTTCAACCCTTCACCGACAATTTGGCAGTCAATCCCAAGCACTATACCTTCGAGTAACCCACTCAGAACCGCCACCCAGACTTAATACAATGCTCTGACAAGCCATTTTTCAGCGCCTGTCGTCAGCATGCGGCAGCGGGCTGCATTTGGAGCTCGGTCCATCAGCGGCGAGTCAATTATCGGCGGCACCGGGCGCCAGGCTGGGCGCCGAGCCGGGCGCCCGTCCGGCCACAGCAGCCGCATTGATCACTGCCTTCGTGCACTCTCGCGCCAGCACCCAGACGGCCTCTGAGAATGGAGGAGCTGTCATGTGAAACATGCGCTTCTGCAACACCTGGCGCGCAAAGAATGAGCGGCCAGGCGTGCTGAGACCCAGCTTAGACGCACCGTGTTAATTAACTCACTTTTAATCAATGCCGGTGATGAATAAGGAAACGGAGAGGCGAAACACTCGCCTTTTGTATTGAGCCACTGGGCTCGCTGCCACTAAAACCGGGGAAAAGTTACCGCCGGGTTTCCACGCAGGGCTCCCACAAATTCCCGAACCATTTCATAACGTTAATGTCACAGACCGGGAAAATGCGGCGTTGGTTAACTTCCTCGCTACAAATAGTTTCAAGAAAACCGTTTGTCGGTACGTATTAGCTCCGAATTTCGCCATGAATATGTTGGAGGCAGAGGAATGCCGCCGTTTCTCGGAAGCGCCCGTTTAGCGCCATGAGCGGCTCACAGTCGGCGGGACCTCGAGCGTTGCGTGCGGCGGCGAGTAGCGAGACAGTGGCAGTGGCCACTGACGGGCCGCTCCAGATTGACAGGTGGGCCGCCGGCGCACCCCCGGGCCGCTTGTTTTGCTACTGATCCCACTGCCGATTAGACGGCGGAATTAGCGCCCGCGTATGAATAATTACGTCGGCTCCGGGTCTTGAACCGGCGCTGCTCGGCGCCGACCCGCCCACGCGTCAGCGGCAGCCGCGCGCGCTCTGCCATCCAGTCAGTCACGTGTCAAACGCAGGTACTGATCTACACCCGGCAGCGGAGCGGAGATATCTCATCTGATGATGGTAATGTTTTCATTGGCTGGAGGTTCTTGCTCATCAGACGGCTTCTGGTTGGTCTGGTTGTCCCGGAGGGTATCACGCCAGCATGCTTTGCTTTGGGCATGATGATTCGTGGTGATTCACACAATTTAAATAGATGGTAGACTGATCTGCGGATTATTGTTCACTCACCCAATTTTAAACTGACGTCGACATACCTCTAAAAGAACTGCCGAGGACAGGCCAGCTTGCAGAGGTCGAAAGCTACGTATATGCAAAGCCTGCAAGCTCTAGTATAAATATGGAATGTTTAGAAATGTATTGTCATTGCCTTCGAAAATGCATCTAGTTTAACCCGTAACCGAATCAACAGCACACTACAGTGCAAGAAGACCACAAAGTAACATACTGAGTGATGTGTATTGTTACTGTAAAGATAAAAAAGCGGACGGTTTGTATTTTTTGCTTTGTTTTTCTGAATAACATGAAATGGATATTCAGATGCCTAAGGTTTTCTCCACTGGGCAATGTACAGGAAAATCCATTTTTGTTCGATGATTTTGTATCTATACATGACAAAAAACCGCTAATTTTGGATGTAATAAACATATAAACATTTATTTTCCTTGAGATGTATTCCTAAAAAAAGAAAAAATTTATGGGTGGCGCTTTAGAACCGTTTTATATTAACATTTTACATTACAATTTTTATTATTAACATTAACATTTTTATTATTAACATTTTTATATTAATTAGCGGTAGCGGACCAGCGGGGAGTGTTTTTGCAATGTTGAAAGTGTAGCGCAAGTAGTGGCAGCGGTTTCAAATAGCCCAGGTAGCGGAAGTGGTGGTAGCGGATTCCAGAATTTGGTAGCGGCGTCCACGTCTGACAAACAGTTTTTATTTAGTGTATGCTCCTACCTAAATGGGCGAAAAAGTCCATGAGGTGTGTTGCAGAAGAATCCATAAGAAACCCCGTCGCTGATTGCAGCTACAATTTCAAACTCAATTACACAATCCCAATTCACCAAGGCTCGATGTAAGTCAATGTCTAATGTAAGCGCCCATCACCCCACCCCCCCCAACCCCCACACACACACACACACCTCAACGGAGCGTGTGGCAGAGGTTCTGTACTGCGGTATCTACATCGACCGTCCCGTCCCGCCCAGCGCCTTCCAACGCGCGCAAAAAGCGCGCGCCCAGCCGCTGCCGACATCTATCAAACGTAGAGTGTAATCGGTCGCGAGAATTCGATTCTGGCGCGGTTTTTGCGGTCAGGCGGGACAACTGCGGAGGATCGGGGGCGGGGCTGCCGTGGGACGGGACTGACCTTGTCAGAAGGAGTTGGGCCTGATTGGCAGATCTCGAATCCTTCTGTCAGGCTCCGGCCTGAACGAGCTTTCACGGAAGGTCGGGGCCGACCTGACGAGACCATGACTTGATGGAAACGGCTCGGTGGCCAGAACAGTCTCTTGTTTCATGCTTAATAACAAGCGCAACGGTTTGCGAACATCTGGGAGACTGGGATTCGGCATTGGACAACGGGGCCACGGGTACCCAGTGTGTTTAATTGTTTTCTCTGCAATCATAGAGCCAACACATGCAGAATTCTCGCTCAGCGAGTGTCCTAAAATAAGGTTTCATATTTTCTTCTTTACCTGCAGTGACCTAATCATCAAAACAAAGCATACGAATATATGTTGCATGCGCTGTAAGATACTAAAATTTTAACCTGGTACTCTTTATGAATACCTTCGATGAAAAGCTATTCAACCTTCGCTACGTTTATTATCGCCTCTAATGGCTCAAGATCTGGGTGACCGGGAAGTGCGAGGTCAGAGCTTCCGTCAGTTTTTAGTCTCCACGGATCACTGCAACAGTATTACCCATCCAGAACCCTTGCTCCTAGATCGACAGGAAAGGATTCAGCCATGCGCCCCTTCATTCCATTCAAGGGCGTGCGATTTCTGAACACAGATTGAAACACCAAAGCTGTTCAATTCTATCTCGCAGGAGATTCAGGCATTTCGAAACAACAAAATTCATACCTTCTTTTTCCCATACTTTCGATCCAACCAGAACAGCAATTCTGAAATGAGATGAAAAGCTGTTCTTGCATTTGAAACGGCGTAGCGAAGTTGTAACGGAGAATTCAGGATATCGAAAAGTTTGGCCAAGTTATTGTGATGCAAAAACATTTTAAAATACAAATTGGCGCGATGAGGCCTAGTTTTTATCTGCGCTCGTGCTTTAATCATTTCATCAGTATTTTCATCATTTCGGAGATAAAAGCACTTGGAATTAAAAGCGTGAGTGAAAAGCGTGAAGTACGAAGTAAGACCGTGACAAAGCAGCGGGCGCAGCGCCGCCCGCTAGCGGAGCGCCAGATTGGCGTGAGGGCAGGCATCGTCACGTGGTTGCAGTGGAACGAAAAGGTATTGTCTAGAGGGTAGGGCGGTGCAAGCCAACGCCAAAATTCCCGTTAACATGCAGTGAGTATAAAAATATGTTTTACAGGTTAATTGAATGCCTAAAAGAGTTTGCTTTCCCATAAGCTAGTGAAGTGAATGATGATGAAATGGTAAGTTGGCTTTCACAGTCAGGTATGAAAGCGAAAATAAATCCTTGCAAACTAATTTTAGGAAAATAGTTTCCAAAAAAATATTTTCAGACTACTGCAGATGTTTTGCTTACACCTTTCTGAACCAGATTGTCCGTAATGTTTGGTATATGCTTCCTGTTTTCAAAACAAAAACTACAATCAAACATGTCACTTCATACAAACGATGTGGATACTAGGAGCTGAAAATATCACAGTCGTTTTTAGGGATGCTAATGACCTTGGAGACATTTTGATAATAAATACTAGCCATAAGGGTGTAACTGGGATGTGGAAATTTTATGAATTGCCAAACCTATTTCTGCAGCCCAGGCACGCAGAATAGGTACATGCATACATTATAATAAACATCTTGAAATCAACAGAGCCTTTGGAGTGACCCAAAGCTGAGAAAGCTGTAGCGATGTTCACAATCAGTTTCGTAACTCTAAAATGTTAAGATACAGACCTCATATAGATAGATCTTTACATGACATATAGACCCATATAGATACATTTATATATGTAATTTATACTCAAAAGAGACCCGGTAAAGGCATTGGCAGCTCCAGGAGCAGCTTTTGGAGGGGGCCAACTAACGTTTTGGGGAAGCTAAATCAAGACAAAAATCGCAAAAACACAGTATTTTTACAAAAAAGTGACTAAATCTTGGTTCCTTTGTGGGGGAGGGGCAATTATACCATTTTAGGCTCTGGTGGGAGCCATGGCCCCTTTGGTTCCCCCTTGGATTCACTAGTGGGTAAAGGGAAGATATAAACCCAATGTCACCGTGATTTTCTCCATTAGTGAGGACACTATTGTCGACTATTTCTAAGTCATCATTAATGTCTCGGAGGCCCAGACATAGTCCGTACTATAACTCATATGTGAACTTAGCTAAAGCGGGGTGGCAAACATGGAACAGCATACTCTGTCTCGGTATTGTTCTCCCGGTCCCACCATCGATCCTGATCTTCTTTCTTTCTCTTGAGTAGTATTTCATCAGGCTAATCTATAGTGTGACCTATGCTTTATGGAAACACTCTAAAGTTCAAAGCAGTACATTAGCAAATTCAGCGCCTGCTACTGGGACTCCTGGCTGCTGATAATAGCATGATATCAGCAACCATGGGTGTATGTCTGTATGCATATAGCTTATTTCATTTCTCACCAAACACATTCCCCATTAAAAAGATGCAATCGACACAAAATACCCATAAGGGTCTTAATGCGGTGCCTATCACTCGGTTTAGGTTATAGCACATTGTTCCAACTCAACTGAAAACGGCCTCCCACCATTCGTGACACGTCACACAACACTTTGGACAAGATATAAACCAAATTACTCGGCGTTAGTCACATTTCACATCAATTATTTACTCAACGCCTACCACTCCACTTCGAACGCCTCTCCTATTCAGCTCAGATAATGAAACGCTTGGATGTCGAGGGGGGGGGCAAGGGACTAAGCCAACTACTTCTCCTCTTAAAAACGCAAACAATTTTTACCGGAATCATAATACAGTAGGGATCAAGGAAGATATGAAGAGTTTTTGGGTCTAGAAGAAGCGGCTTCTCTCAACCACGAGTTTCACTGAGGGCCCTAGCTCCCATTCTCACTTTTTCGCCGGTAACAAAGTTTTGGTCGAACAGCCGGAAAGTGTTCTCACTAGGCTTCAGTCCGAAAATATATACCTAGTGACAAGTATATAGGCCTTAAAAAAGATCCAGCAACACAAGTGTATATTATGGACCCATGTCTATAAATATATAAAAAAAAATAGATCTAATTGTGTGAACTGCTGTAGTGCGAATTCTCCGGCGGCACGAATTTTCCGGCGGCTAATTTCGGCACAAATTTTCCGGGGCACAACCACAGGACATGTGGACGAACACTGATGTAGGTATGTAGGACATACATCGAAGCAATAGAAAACTCTTGTTTCGTCCAGGGATTCAGATGGAAAATGCAAAACTGTTCCTTTTTTGCTGCAAAGAACATCCAATTATTACTTAAAGAAACGTTCTGCGTTCCGTTCTATGCAGACAGAAAAGCAGCGCTTTTTTGGCGGTCAAAACAAAACTTTTGGGACATCGAGTCATAGTTTTTTTCAAATTACTAACCATCAATCTATATTAACCTTTGGCTCTACGTGAGATGGCTGCCAAGCTTAAGCTCAAACTGTTGTAGGTGCAAACAAGTGAATCAATTCTGTCACACGAAGCACCAAATCCGTCAGCAGCTTCCCATTCGATGGGTTAAGAAATCGAGAATCTATTGAAGGTAGAAAAACCGCGCGGCGCCCCCATTAAGGGCAAAGTATCGAAATATCTGTGGCTGGGGAGACACCCTAAGGACTTGCATGGCTCCGCATCGGTCCGGCTCGGTCTCAGACCCATAACGTGACCTGACTTGAGAGCTCATTTGGGAGTTGCACTCAGCACACAATGCGGATCGTGCGCCGGACGATTGCATCGTTACGCTTTTTGTCGGCTCCTGCAGATAGGCGGCCCGATAGCTCCCGTTTTCTATTAAGGGTAATCTGTTCATTAGTAGTCGATCTCTCCAGCGGCCCGCTCACGCAAACACGCGTGCATGCACATGCACTTCACACAGGACACAGCATAGACAAAATACATAGCATAGATTAATAACCTGGATCCAGTGGCGGATTCAACGAAGGCCTAGGGGGCTCAAGTCCCTCCCCTGTAGATGTGAGAGTGCCTATAGTAAATAGATAGCCGGAAGCTGATCCGAGGCAATGCCAGGGGAGGCTCGAGCCCCTAGGCCCTCCCCAAAATGAAGTCCTGAATCCACCACTGCCTGAACCGTAACCTCAAGGTCTGCAACACCTTTTACAGGCTGTCACACGGTGTCTGCGAGGGCCATTAAACAAAAACGAGACTACAGAGAAGTCAAGACATAGGCCATTTCAAGCCACTGCGTCCTCTTGAGACCTAAGCACCAGCCATCTACGGATCTGTTTCAGCGCCTCCTCCTAAAGAAGATGAGATTCCTCTTAAAAAGATGAGAGGAGATTAGAAGACGTCGGAGACGGTGTGAAGATCAGCGTTCAATGGAACAGGCTGGGAGGGGCTTGGAGGAGGTATCAGCTGTTTGCGACTGATCAGCGCCAATATAGCGGGCGTAGCGACACTAATGAATCATCGAGAATTGACCAAGCGCCTGCATACACATTTCATACATTCTAATGAAATGACATACAGAAAACAGCGAAATCAGTATAACAACTGTCCGCATCATTATTTTCTCACTGTCCAGCTATTTGTTTTAATTCGTCAAATTAAAATTGGTATGGCAACATTGTGCCTCCTCCGTTCCCAACCCACCCCGAAAAAACACCTCTCACTAAAGAGGATATTTGAGGAAATTTGAGAAGAACTTGGAGGAGCTCGGACAAGGCACTGGAACGCACGGGAGAAGGTTGAAAGAGCTTAGAGGAGGTTGGAGGAGACGCTTGAACATACCCTATGATGCTGGTTGGCTCAAGCAGTAGCGTAGGCAAGGGGGTGTTCTTAGGGGGTTCGCGGACCCCCACCCCCTTTGAGCCGAACTTAAGCGCCACAAAGGTTCATCTGATCAGGGGGCCCCTAACTCAGCCCCATCCACTTCCGAGAGCTAATCCGAGGAGCCCCGAGAGTTAACCACAAGGGTGCCCCTGAGTGTGGTCTCCGGGCCCCTTAGAGCTAGTCTTAGACTCCCTCTCCCCGAGAAATAATCCCAGGAGCCCCGAGTTGGCATCAGGGGGTCCGAGTGTTGGTCTCAGGGGCCCTTAAAAGAGTCAGTTTCAGGGGCCTCCAGAGTTGGTCTTAGGGGTGCCGCCAGGTCCAGTGGCAGGCCAGAGCCGTGGCAGGGTGCCTCCGAGTGTTGGTCTTAGGCGGCCCCGAGAGTCAGTCGGTCTCAGAGGCCCCGTGGGAGTCAGTCTCAGGGGCCCGTGAGTGCTTACCTGGGGGTCCAAGAGCAAGTCTCAGGGGTACTGAGAGTCAGTCTCAGGGGTGGCCCCGAGTGCTGATCTCAGAGAGCCCTTGATAGTAATTCTAATAGGGTTTCTTGAGTTAGTCTCACGGGGCTCTTGAATTTAGTCTCATTGGTCCCATGGAGTTTTCCAAGGGTCTCTAGAGCTAGTTCAAATGGTATCGCCAGTTTTAATTTCAGCTCCTCGAGGAATTAGTTTCAGGGACTCCCGAGAATAAGTTTAGGGGGCCACGGGGGAGGGACTAAGGGTGCCCCAAAGTGATAGCTTCAGGGGCCTAAAGAACTGGCTTCGGGGAAAAAGAGCTGCTTTCAAGGGCCCCCACGTGCTGGTTTCGGTACCGTCTTAAGTGCTGAGCAGGGGCTAAGTGAGCTGTTGCATCAGTATGACAGTCCGCGAAATAGGTTATAGGGGTTGAGGCACAATCCCACGTCCCCTCTATTAACTCCGTTTTTTGTCTTTAAAAATTCTGATCACAATCCAAAGATATGGAATGAAACCCAAAGACAATGTTTCGGCCATCAGGTTCCTTGGATAAAAACAGTTTTAGGCTGCTTGAGAAGGAAAAAGAAACTGAAAGGTGTAAAAATAAAAAATATGCCAGGCTGACAACAGCACAGAAGAAAATATAAAATTTAATATAGTTTTAATTACCTTCAAGAGCAAGCCGAACGGAGACCTTGCCAGTTCAGGCTGATTCTAATTTGATAAGCTCAGACCGCAGAAATGCGAACTATTTTGAAGTAAAACATCGGGTATCAGCGTAGGAAATCAGATAAACAAGGGAAAACGACGGGAATGGACGAACGCAGCCCAAGTGAAGAAAGAGCGTAGGCACAAAAAGTTAAAAAAAGAAGGGAGTCAAAGCACTAAATATATCAGGTCTCAGTAATTTACTAGTTTATAAGATAGAGAGGACAACAAGAAAATATCTGCGGTTAATTCAGCAGGATCCGTCCGTGGGATACGCGTTGGAGTGTCTGGGACACACTCCCATATGCCCTCCGTTGTGCCCCGCGTTTTTCTTTCCGCTTCTTTGAAAACTTAATCGTGAATGAGTTTATGACTTCGGTGTCCGCAAAGTATAGGTAATCATTTCCAGTAGACGTGGGCTGTAACGCTGCGTACTCAAAACCACTAACCTTCATTGATTTAAAGTTTGAGGTTTGTACTCGGGTTGGTCTGTCTGCTTGCCAGAGTGAACTGAGGTACAGACAGGTATCACACACAACACATTTAATTTCCCAAAATGTGCCCTAAAGCTAGCTGCTATTGCTGCCACGCTGTCAGATATGAGCCAGCTTTAACATTTGGTGACTTAAATTTGCAAATTCTTGGTCAGATTGATAACAATTAAACTCAAACCAAAATAAGAACATGCACTCAAATCGGCACAGTAGATCTCAGTCTGGCAATTTAGGGCAAAAATAAGATACGAGAAAAACGTAGGACAAAAACCCCGACGGTCGACGGATCCTCCCTCGGCTGAATCCTGGGTAAGCCACTGGGCTGGAGTACCATATTATGCATATTTTTGGGTTCAATATACAAAAAGTGAATCAGTATTGTTGTGTGATGTCTTCCAATCCTGCCAATGCGTGTTATGATGGAGCATCGGCGCTGTTGGATACAGACGATATGTCCCAAGGGTGACTCACTCTTCTTCCCGAGGCTAACACTTTGTTCAATCCTTAGTTTTAAAACCAAAAATCGCGAACGACCATGAGATGATAAAGAAAGCCCCTAACGAGTTACCATGGGAGTGACCAACTCTCCAAGGGAGTTGCCCCCAAACTGTTCATTCCATTTTTCTCCAAGCCAGGCATTTGGGAGAAAATGTCAAAGTTTTGTCGTAAGCATAAGGTAATAATACAATACATGTTTTTAAAAGTTAGGTATGTTTTGGTTGGTGAGGAGGTAGTGAGGGAAGTAGGTAGTGAGGCAGAGAGGTAGAGGTAGAGGTAGAGGGATATATGTATATATGTATATATATATATGTATATATATATATATATATATATATATATATATATATATATATATATATATATATATATATATATATATATATGTATGTATGTATGTATGTATGTATGTATGTATGTATGTAGGAACAATCCACGAACAGCAGGTTGTTGAGACAGGCATCGGGTCTGGCAGGCTGCGGCGCGATAGTCAAAGCTCTCGTCTGGTTTCAAACCCCTCCTCCACTACAGCATCTGGTGCTGACTGATGCCTCACTGCAAACGCTAGTCTGCATGGACCTCATTTATTCGTGTGGTCTAAATGCGCTCTGACAAGCGCCCTGACGACCACTTTCAGCCAGCCTCACATAAATAATGGAAACGTGAGGCCTATTGAACACGTTTGATGCAGAGGAATGTGGCACAAGTTACCCTGGGCGATGATCTCTGACCTTTCATCACTCCGGCCCGCTAGTGCGGTCAATACACAATGAGGCGGAGACCGCGCGCTCCGCGGCACCTGTAGCTGCTTACCTATAACAGCGTAGTACGGCTACGTGTCCCGCATACATTCAGACCAGCGCTCTCCATGCCAGAACATGGATAGCGAACTATGCTGATTTAGGTCAACAACAGGAAATTTACCGTATCACTGAATGAAGTGTCGTGTTGCGTGCTTGGGTAGGATTCAAGAAGTTTCACTTCATAGCCATCGCACCATATTGGCTCACGCATTCGTTAGAAAGCTTATTGCCGGCGCTCTCAGTCCTAATCTACCTGCCACACCCAGACAATGAGCCTGGACCCCGCTGGATCTCTGAGCAGTTTGGCTCAGCAGGACGCAGTGCTGAGTAGCTAGTAAACGCACACTAGCTGCTCAGCTAGTTTGACCAGCGCGAACTACATCAGCGGTGCAGACATCAGTGGTGTGGTACATCACTACATCAGCGGCGGGCGGTAACCGGACTACATCAGCATCGAGGTACATCACTACATCGGCAGCATACTACATCGGCAGTGTGGTACATCACTACATCAGCAGCGGCCGGCGGCCAGACTACATCGGCAGTGAGGTACATCACTACATCAGCAGCAGCCAGCGACCGGACTACATCAGCAGTGAGGTACATCACTACATCAGCAGCAGTCGGAGGCCGAACTACATCGGCAGTGAGGTACATCACTACATCAACAGCGGTCGGCGGCGGGACTACATCAGCAACGTTACATCACTACCTCAGCAGCGGTCGGCGACCGGACTACATCAGCAGTGTGGTACATCACTATTAGCAGCGGTCGGCGGCGGGATTACATCAGCAGCAGGCAGCGACTGGACTACATCGGCAGTGAGGTACATCACTACATCGGCAGCGGTCGGCGGCCATACTACATCGTCAGTGTGGTACATCACCACATCGGCAGTGAGGTACATCACTGCATCGGCAGCGGTCGGCGGCAGGACCACATCAGCAGCGGGCGGCAGCCGGGGCTATTCCTCCGCAGCTGTGGCCGGGCCGGCCGGTTATCGCGGCCTCGCCTTAATTACACAGATTAGCCGGGTAAATTACAGCGGGACGGCGGACGCGCCGACCGCGTTGTCACTCCCAGCTCTGGCCGGCGCGCCTAATCACATGTTTCTCCGACTGAATCGCAGAAAATATGGGCCCGATGCGCCGGGGCATTACTGATCTGTTATTATCGTATCAGAGCAGAAGCCGGCGGCGTCGGCGGCGGTGGCGCTGGTGGTGGCAACAACAGGAACACCTCGCCGCCGGAGCTGACCCCCGCTCCCACAGGCCGCGGCGGCCGGCTCGCCAGCTGCTTCCGCTCCTCAGCGGCGGTCGCGGGGGCCTGCAGTGTCTCTGGAGTCGCCGGCTGACCCCGGGCCAGCGTTTAGGCAGCGGTGTGACTGCCCCGCCCCGGCCGGCCCCCGTTCTCCCTAATGCCAGACCCCGTAAACGGCGCGGCACCCAATGACCGGTGTCTGCGGACACGGCAGCGCTGGCGGCGGAGGGTCAGCAGCTGGGAGGGCCGGCACAGACACGGCCGCGGAATGTGACGCTAATGACGGCCCGCTGACGTCACCAGAGTGACGCCTGTCGTCGGGTCGTCACCGCGACGCGACCTCCCCGGAGAGGGGCACGTGCGCGACAGAGCGACAAACAAGAGAGGACACGCCGCGACAAGGGATGCGGCCGAGCAACTCACACCGGCATCGCAGCGACATGAACGTCATAATTCGCAGCCGCTGTAGCGCAGACATAGAACAGAACTACCAGTGCGTGCTCTGTCTTTCCCGTAGGCATGATATCACTCACACAATGCGGTAGCTGAGGCGTCGGCCGGCCGGGATGGGTGGTCCGCCCGGCGGACGGTGGCGGGCCGGCTATCTGCGGACTCTCCCACGGTGCGGTGGGGCCAGCTCGGCCGTACCCCCGATCACAGCCAGTGTCCCGGACCGGCATCTGAATACGGCGTGTCCGGCCCCCGATTCCACCACCCATCAGGCCTGCTCCAGACGATTACCAGTGGCTGGACCGGGAGCTCTGTGGGTAGCCCGCACCGTGCGGGACGCCGCCCGGACCCTCACGCCCCACTGCGCCATCTGCAGGCGGCCGCGACACTGCCGGTTATCGCTCTATTTAGCATAATCACGTGAGCCATCCCAGCTTGTCCCGTCCTGTACCCGCCCCCGTCCACTGGGACCCGCCTGCGTACGGTTAATGAATATAATCTAACCATCTAGCGCAGCCCAATCCTGGCCTAAAAATCTCGCAGCGCGCTAACGAAGTTTAACATTATTTATGGGCGGGTAAATATATATGATGAACCATGCCTCATGGTGTTTTAGCTACGAATGACAAACGAACAGCGAAGATATCAGAGTGGTGGTGGACCTTGTGAACTTAAACATGGGCACACGCGGGATGTTCCATGGCTTCCCCGTATCTGCCGTCCGCAGAGTGAAGCTTCCTGTTAGAGCAAACAGTGTGGAATGCTGTGGAACGAGATGGGTAGCGTTTATACAGAGGTGAAACAGGCTCTGCCCCGTGTTCAAGTTTTGAACGGTGCAACCAGGAGCAGCACTGCCCCAGGCCTTAGCGGAGTGGCAACACACTGAGGGATTAGCGGATTACCATACCGATTAGCGGATGCATTCCGTGGCCATTCTCAAATAGAAAGAGGTTGTTTGAATACTGTCCTAAAAAAGCGCTTCGAGAAAGTGGCGGCTGTCTTTATGCCTGTGGGATATTTATATAATATAGTGAGACAAAATATAAGTAATAAATAGATATAAATATAAAGTGAGACATTTATTGCTGCACTAACATCATAAATAAGCAACCAGGCTAAGCCATTGGGATACTTTGAAGAAGAAAAAAACTGTTAAAAAAGTTGCTGAAGACACTGCTGCAAGGCAGCCCCATACTGGCAGCACAGGCATGCGATAGAAATAAACAAATCACGTTACAAAACCTAGCATGTTTGAAAACTTTCCTTCAGATCCACGAGAGCCACCCTTCCTTCAGCTGCAGCAACCGTACCACACTCATTGGGCAGTGGGATGAGGCAGTGTGGGCTCGTATTGCTGAAGTGGCGGTGGGCTGAGGCAGTATGGGGTTGATTGCTGCAGTAGCAGTGGGCTGAGGTAGTGTGGGTGTGGTGCTGCAGTGGCAGTGGGCTGAGGCAGCGGGGATGTATTGCTGCAGTGGCAGTGGGCTGAGGCAGCAGGGGTCGTGGTGCTGCAGTGGCAGTGGGCTGAGGCAGCATGGGGTTGATGGTGCTGCAGTGGCAGTGGGCTGCGGCAGTATGGGGTTGATTGCTGCAGTGGCAGTGGGCTGCGGCAGTATGGGGTTGATTGCTGCAGTGACAGTGGGCTGCGGCAGTATGGGGTTGATTGCTGCAGTGGCAGTGGGCTGCGGCAGTATGGGGTTGATTGCTGCAGTGGCAGTGGGCTGAGGCAGCATGGGGGTGTATTGCTGCAGTGGCAGTGGGCTGCGGCAGCTTGGGGTTGATTGCTGCAGTGGCGGTGGGCTGTGGCAGAATGGGGTTGATTGCTGCAGTGGCAGTGCGGTGAGGCAGCGGAGGGGGAGTGTATTGCTGCAGTTACAGAGCTGGCCAGACCGCACACCAAGATGATCAGATCCATTATCACAAGAAGAGCTCACTGGGCCATATTGACTTTCCCATAGCACAATACAAGGTCCGACCGATTAGCGCAGAAACGGAGAAACACCATGAAATGTCGTATTTAAAGCACATTGAATGTACAATAAATACACTTGCATATCAAAATAATGAAGTGTGCAGCATTCTAGGATTGGCACAAAAAGGCCAAAGCTAGACTGGACTTGGGAGCTGAGGAATAGTTCAGACGCACAAATAGAGATTACAGCACCTATAGTGGCCTGGATCGCTCCCGATTTGAATTCGTTTACGAGAGTAGCGTCGCCTCGGGTACAAAGCGGTCCGTGCAGAGGGAGGGGGAGGGGGAGTCGGCGCCAACGTGTGCACCGCAGGAGAGCCGTCTCGGCAGACCGAGAGCGTTTACACAGGGCCTGGGTTTTTGCGGTAGCAGTAACACTAACACTGACAGCAGCCGGCCTCTGCCGGGGCGCCATTTTGAGGTCCGCTGCGGTCTGCCGGACTGCAGCTGGCAGTTCTGCAGTCTCCGTGGCAATCGCCAGCTTCAGCTGAGGTGTCCTAATGCCGTTGTCAGTTCCCCAACACCCACCAAAGTCACTAGATCTTCTCTAGCACCAGTTGGCGAGCCCGTTAGAACCTTGATAACGCTTGCCTTCTCACAACAGAATACAAATATATGTCTAAGCTCAGCGTTTCAACAAAAAACAAAGCTTAAAACTCTGATATGCATTTCCGACCACAGTACCCCGCGTCATCATATCTTTAGTATTGCAGGAAGGGGGATGGCAATAAGTCTACATCAATTTTCAAATCTTGACCCCTTTAGAGGGTGCTTGCACCGCTCAGCTATACACAAGAGCTCCGCAACACACCAATATCCTGAGATGGGGACACGCGAGGGTCAGAAACTCAGATATAAGCAGTCTCAAACCACTGATTTACCTGTTCACGATAGCCTGTGTTCAATGCTGAAACATTGATTGTAAACAATTCTGAGAAATCAATTCGGAGAAATATAAAAGCTAAGAAAAGTTCGGCAATCGAATATCTTAACGGACAGGGCTCAACAAATCCTGCAACATATATGATAAATCATTATAAACGATTTTCATATGTTAGCTAATACTAGTATAACTTATATGTGGTCGAAAACAAATCGGACACCTGATATAGAAATCCTGTAGGTAAAATTGTAATGAACGAATCTACCATGCGGCGGAGCTCTAGGAACGTGACATTTTCATTTTCCACATGACGTTGACAGCGCTGAAGCTGTTTCCCGTGTCTAAAAAGCTAAATTTGCAAAGAAATTCGTCTATAGCTCAGAATGTGGGTAATATTTTTCCGAGGGGAAAATGAAGCTATACTTCTTATGTTTACGCTTTGGGCTTTCCGAACGTTCCATTTTCTAAGGAACAAATTTGATACTATGGCTTGAAATCGACAAGATAATAGTTAATAAACACTTTGAGATGACAATTTTTGGGTGTAGCAATCATTCCGCTTACGTTTCTACGTTGTCAGTCGTAGCGGCTCGGCATAAATTCAATAAGGTTCCCAACGGCTGTGAGAATTTCCTTTTTGTCATCTTATCACCCGCCATTTAGGGTTTATGTCCGACAAAGTATCCACAAATTGATAGTGTCTTGCAGTGGCGGCGCTTGAACATTATGACAGCCTAGGCACGATTGGTTTAGAGGTAAGGACGTCGCCCAGGCTTTTTACCTGATAGTGGACAGGGGCGGATGCAGCAGGCCGCCTGGAGAGGGGCAAGCTCAAGTAGATGAGCAAAAATAATATTTATGTTTAAATGTTTAATATCATATATATATATATATATATATATATATATATATATCAAAAACAATAAGTAAAGTACGGCAGTATAGAAAACAGCAAGGTTCAAGAGGAAAAGAGTAGTACCGGAAGGACAAGACACGAGCTATTAAGGACGGCTTCGCACCATTTTAGACTCAATCCGTGCATGATAACAGATTTTAAATTCACCACAATTCCAGACCACGTTCTAATAGGGTTCCCAAACTAAATATCCAATAATTCAAAACCCCAAAAGGCAAAACCAAACAAGAAAACAAAAAACCGCTAATAAGGTCATAAGACGCGGATGACGTGCAGCAGTCAGCAAGCCGGGCCGATTTACGATCAGTACTGTGTCAAAATGAGGTATAGAGATGTCAATCAAAAGCACACGTAGGTTGCCACGGTGAGGAGATCAGCGAAACGAAGTGCCAATATCACATTGTGACGGTAAAACGCGAACGTGGATTGTCAGAGATCAAATCATCGGCTCTTGACCCAGTGATCCAAAAGGAATATTCAACTAAACACGGAGTCAAGTTAGATTTATTCCACATAAACACAACCACTCGACATTAAAAGGGCAGGCAGTGCCTAATGTGCCCAGAAGCCCCCACGGTGTCGCTGAACGGCCCAGGGCTGTCGCGATCTCACAGAGCCTTGCTGTACTGTACGTGAGACTTAGATGGGCATATTGGTTCGCGATACCGATGATCGTGCATCGATAGTTTGGAAATACACACCCCAGTTTAAATTCGAAAGTTTTTAACTGTAATATACAAAATCATTGAGCTTAAAAATCATTGTGCTTCCTAAACATCAAGTTAGGCCTTCAGGTCACCAAAAACCGAGCTATGTCGCAATAAAGTTAAAAATTGGATGATTTGACAAGCCCCGCCTTTCCATGTGCCACGAGCTTTGCCAGTACCCCAACCATCCCTTATATATTCAGTCAGTAATTGAATTGATCAGGCTATAATGTGGTGAAGACCCCGTCAATGTAAGTTGCACCTTTTCGGAGGTATAAGCTTGTCGTTAGCGCGACGGTCTGACCGGGCCGGGCCGTGTCGCTTATATGTGACATTTCATCCATTCGTAGGGAGAGACCTCGCGGGCGCTACGTGGCTTTACAACGGCTGGCTGGCCCCGGAGGGGCAAACATCTTGCCCCACAAATGCGGATAAATTTTAAAAAGGTACACACGTGTACAAAAATATTCCCAAGCGATCATGCGGGTACAAACAGGTCGTCACCGAAAAAAGGTCCGTGCAAAAACCCCCCCAAGGCAGAAGGGTTTGCCCCCAAACGGCGCGTCCGGGCTGTTCGGTGACAAAAAAGTTAACACAAAAATAGCTATCAAACATATCGCTAAAATATATGATGTTTCAGGCAGTTTTTGTCTAAAAATCGTCAGGTGCATCTCGTTACCTGCATACTCTGTGCGATTATGTAAAACCGGCATTCACGTTTCTGTTTTAACACAAACGGAGCGTTACTGATCGTGCCACGAACTCGGAGGTCAGGCACGGAGGCGTCAACGTATATTTTTTCCAGTGAAAACTATCGAGATAGTCCAGCAATTACGCAATTTTGGTAACATTTACGTACTCACGAGTTGACAAGCGTGGGAAATGGCTGAAATAGTCATTGGTGGAAATCCCGGGGGTTGGGGGTCCAGGCCCCTGGATTCTGGGTCTCCCATAGGCTTTGCACAGGGTTTGTGCCACCGTGCCAGCGTAAACCCACCCAGGATGCCCCCTGGATCGAGAAGGGAGCTCCAGCCATGCAAATAGTCACTCCAGTGCAACTTTTTGGGAGCGAGAAGACGCCCTCTCTTGGATAACAAGCAAAAAAGAGGGTGCATCCAGTGGCGGATCCAGAGGGGGGCAAAAGCAATTGCCCCCAAACGGAAAAGCTCGGGGCAAAACTATGTTTTTGCCCCCCTCCCAAAGCGATCGACCTCCTTTTTCCCCGACTCCTTTTTAGCTTGTAAGCAAGATTTTGGTGCTTCAACTCTCAACTTCAAACAGAATTAGTGAAGCTCAGTGTAAATATTGGGGCTTGGATAGGAAAAAAAGGAGCTTGAGTCCATATTTTCATCCCGTGTCGTTTTTTTGCTTTTCGTCTCCAGTTCCCAAAATCCTACCGAAAAGGCATATTGGAACGCAATTTCTCACTAAGCGACGTTTTTTTTTGCTTTTCGACTTTGGTTTGCCCCTCCCAAACCACCCGGCTAGATCCGCCACTGGGTGCATCCCCTATCTCCCGCTTCCGACTGCCATGATTAAACACCCTGAAAACGCACGTGCGACTTTACGTCCCGATAAAAATTAAGTTTACTTGGCCGTAAAAGACTTCTCAACTCCTTTGACGTGCAGCTGTGCAGGATCAAAATTGGCTGTATTTTCGTTCAACTTGGTATGAGACACTGTGGCTTCGGAGCGTCAGGCAGTCTGCAGGGTCGGGGTAACTCCAGCGCGGGCGCGGCTGCCGTGGTGTCCAGAGGTGTCAACTACAGCTACTTTTGCATCATACCGAAGACGACCTCAAGGGGCTAAAGGCAACTCCTGGGCGGGCGCGACTGCGGAGGTGTCAGACGACCTCAAGGGGTCAGAGGCAGTTCCTGGCGCGGAGGCAGCTGCCGAGGTGTCAGACGAGCTCGTCTTTATCAGTTGTTACCGGAGACCAGTTGTGGGTACACCCGGGGGCAGACACAGTTCGCTGACGTACCCGAGGGGCAAAACATAGCAGGAAAGGGCTGCAAAACATTTCCTCGGTAACGCAAGTTCAGTTGTGTTAGAGCAATGGACACGGCAAACAATAGCATGTTCACGGACGCCCCGATGGAGACAGGGAAACGTAGTTTATCCATGGTGGGATCTGTCGTGGCCTATGCTCGCCCTGTATAGTATGGGAAGTCCCATCTTGAGTCATGCATTCACCGTTCGCAGAGCCTATTATAAACATATATCTAACTTTTGGGTAATCGGTATTCCTTATGTTTGACTTCTTACTGGTGTTCGAGGAAAATAAATGCCGGGAAAGGTTTAAAGGATTCATTCAACCGGAGACGGTAGGAGCAACGGATCCAGGGCGGGCCAAACCGAACATGGTCTATCCGAACCGCTCCATGTTCCTCCAAAATATTCGGCCTATTTTCTGTGTTTGTTTGTTTGAACATAAGAGCAACAAGTTTCCCCACTAACAGCTCACGGCATAATATTAAGGGGTTTAAGGGACTGTCTTCCACAAGGTGTTATTTTTCATCATAATTTCCGCTGGACCTGGTTTTACGAGCCACCCTCAATCACATTACATTCTGCACACACATGAAACACATAAAACTGCTGAGAAGCCCTTCTCATTAAAGTTACTTTACCTTGAGCTCATTTAAAACTGAACATGGTACCGCGAACTGCATATGCGCCAGATTCATATTTCACGGGAAACTGTCGCAATCTCCGAGCGTGGCGACGATAAAAATCCATACATACATATGAATGCTCCACTTCATATTTCCAACGCTCTGAAGCGCTCCTATTCGCGATTCTGGAAAGGACAGTTTCCACTTCGTATGTATAGATTCCAGTCGCTCAATCAGCGTTTGATTGCGGCGTTTTTTTGTGAGTTACGCGCTTGACAGGTGCCTTACCGATTTCAAAGCCATAAATATCGTAAATAAGCGCACCCTCGGCGGCTGTATCGGTCGAAACCATTACAACGAAGTAACTAAGCAGCTCCATAGCCGTCCATTTTCCATTTTGCGTGAGCCCGCGTTGCGGCGGTGGCCGCGTGTCAGCGGGCGGCGCGGCGTGGCGTCGGACGACAGTTCCTGCTGTCACGGCCGGGTGTCGCAGCCGGGCGGCGACGCACAGTCACCTGCCGTAACCAACCCGAGGCGGTATCGATCTACTGCCGACAGATCGGCACAGCAGCGGCGACAACCGGAACCCCCGCCGCGGGGGCGTCCTCCGCCGTGTGGGCACAGGAGATGCGTCGCTAACGTCGCTAACGACGCAGGGCGGCGGCGGTCACGGCGCAGCTTCACGCGCTGCGCCGTGGTCGCCATGCTGTACTAATTGGCGCTGGAGCGGCGCGTCAGGACAATGGTCGGCTCAGAGCCAGATGGCGCCACAATGAGCGCCGTGGCCAATCCATCCGGGCGTCGCCGGCGTACCTGCCGGCTCGGCGGCGCATCGCCGCCACCGGCAACTGAAGCGCGGAGACGCGCCACCGACGCCGCAAGCGCGCCGGCTTCGTGGCCACGGTGCCAGGTAAAAATAGCGGGCCCACCACGGCGGCCGGACATCGCACCTGCCGCCAGACCGAGCGGTGGGCTCTGCTCTAACCGACAGCGCCGCCGAGATGGCAGGCTGGAAATGCAGCCGGACGGCGCAGCAGCGGCGCACCCGCTCTCGCGCTTGGAGCTTTTAGTTCTGTATATCCGTGAGTTTCACGAGAATAACGTCTAGTTGCATTGCCGAGCCTGATTTCCAAAGTGTTTCAAGAGAGCACTGCGCCCACATATAAAGAAAATAGGCACTCCAAGGAGCGTAGATATGGGTGTACCTACCAGCTGATAATTCATCGCGACCAATTGAGCTGATGGCGAAAAGAAAGCAGTGGCACAGGCGCCCTCGGACGTTATATGCTAGAAGTATGCATGTAGCCAACATATAGGAACGATTTTGCGCTAATGACTCATCCAGCAAAGTATAAGTTAGATCCCAATATGGTCACCAACTGTGAGGTCACTGTGTCCAGACTTGCTTCCTCGACAGGACATTTACAAACACAGTAGTGGATCCAAATGAACAGTTTAGGAGGGAAGAGAGCGGAATTTATTACGGGAAATGTTCCCGACCTCTGGACCTACTGCTGACTGCAGAAATACACCTCAACCGATTGGAACACTCATACTGTGTTTCACCGTGCCTTGTGACAGGCGACTTTCAAATGCACTCTGTCTGCTGCGTCCCATGGTACATACCTACATGGACACTTGGCATGCAGAATACCATTTTTCAGTCAATTGCTCCAGATACAAAATTTTACGAGATCCAACGGTTTCAACATTGGTAATGGGAAAATTAAGCTGGTATATACTAGATAACTTTCGTCTTCTCATTCCCAACTTGATCTTCCAGATTACTTTCGCTTCAAATTGTGCTAAAATGTGCATCTGGCAAGTTCTGGAAGTTCCTGCTAGAGATAAGATATCACTGAATGAAATAAAGGAATTGCTTCCAGCCAAAAAATGATAGAAGAAAATTAAGACAGGACAGGACCAGCATAGAAAGGCTGCCAAAGCAATCCGGATAACATACGTTAAATGAAAATGTTTGAGCAAATGCCTAAAATGCAGAGCTTCACCACCTGCCGAATAATTTTCCAACCCAAAGAATCGTGTAACTTCTTACAGACCTCAAGCGCCTGGCCATTAATTTTCGTTAGAGGAAAAAGAAATCCGGCGTATATGCTGCTATAGCAGTAGGACTTATAACAGCACCAACTTCCAGGGTTATATCGCCTACTGCACGAGTAGAATAAAACGAAGGTTGTTGAAATTGTGATGGAATGTAACAATAAAGGAAAATTATCTGAATGAATTTGACAAACTGAAAAATCAGGGCTTCTGGCAGCCTTCTTGAAGCTACATTGAGTGGAAAATGTTATAGTAAGCTAAAGGAAGCCCTCTCAAAGCTATATTGAGTGAGATACATTATTAAACTAGGCCACGATCTTTCTAAACTTTTCCGGGGCGGAGAACTACCAGAGGACAGTCCTCATTAAGCTGTCACAAAAATTCCGGCTCAGTCCGAGACGGTCTGAGATTGTTTCACTAACTTTAGACAGGCTGAGCGGCAGTGGCCGGCTGGGTTTCCGATTTCTGCCGCCAGGGTTCTGACAAAGCTAATCAGACGGCAGAAACTACCTACTCACGCTGTCTCCTTTGATATTGGCTCCATGAAGTGCTCTTCAAAGCTCTACTACTTGCCCTCCCAATCAGCTGACGAGTAAGTAGGTGTTTTTGGCACCTGGGCGGGGGAGACGCATTCCAGCAAAGGTAAGATCACCCTGGAAGCCGAAACTCTGCAGCATCTGATGTTGCCATCCTATGGTATTTTTGGGAGCGTGCGTGCGTACGAAGTATGTAAGTCATCCAGCGAGCCTTTGTACTGAGCCTTCTGAAATGCACGTCGTATGGCAGAATCTGGCGTGCACACGCGGCAGAGTCTGTGACAGAATCTGCCAACATTGGCGTCGACAAGCGAACTCCTCGCGTGCTTTTGTAGCATCGGTCAGCAGAAATCTAGGCAGATTCTGCCAGGCGTAAATGTACCGTTACGGTTAGTCACACGCAGGGAACAAAAGATAAGCACGCCCTCTATGCATAAATTATTTGATCTAAGACGTTTCACGCAACTAAGTACACATATTTCAGCACAACATTTGTTCAAGAGCAGCAAAGGTACTGTTTTATAAGTCATCGGTTTCGAGTCACGGCAGATGTCCTCAGAAAGGTGCACGCTGTTTCCCGGCGTCTCTATCAAAAGTCGTAATTTCACCGGACACATTATATGTCAGGGCGTAACAACATTCCATATTGTAACTATCGCAGCTGCTATATGTGCGCCGTGATGCGTAGTCATCGCGCTGCTTTATTGTTTTGGCATAAATACAAGACCACATTTCCGGTACTATCAAGCCAGACGTTTCTGAGTGACCGAAGAGAGGTGGGAGACCGGGTCTTGGATGCCTCAAAATCAATAATTGCGATTTGAATCGTGGGTTAGACTGATTCAATACATAAATTTCTGCTGCATCAGATTTTTATCTTCTGAATTGAAGTGCCCAACAGACGGCAGCCGACAGACGGCGACCACTTTCCTAAGCCTGCACTCGCGATTCGACCTACAATCGCGTTATTAACTTGTATGTACAACTTAACACATTTCGCCAGCTCCCTGCCCAACTCGTACATGTGTACACAGCGATTGAATCGATTAGGCCATATAATCGTGAAGACTATATCAGGTAATGATCAATAGTTCCAAAAAAAGTTTTTATTGGCGTGAAGGCCGGGTTCGGTAGGAGTTAATTCAACCGTCCAGGCCAGTGGCGGATCAAGGAACTCATTGGGATGGGGGTGTGGGGCACCGGACGTCGGTTCCAATGTCCCTCAGAACGCCAAAGCACCCCACTTATACACGACCAAGTCATCCCAAATGCAATAAAAGCATCCAATTCGATTCGGGCCTTTTTCAAATAATCAATCATTTATTTCCCAGTATATGCACGGGGGCGTCACATCCGAATTGCCCGGGAGGGTGGTGCTAGGGGCTCGAGCCTCACCCCTCAGTACCTCGAGCAGCGCCTCGCCTATATATTAAATATAGGGGCGCGAACATTTCAGAAGGGGGACTTGAGCCCCCTAGCCCTGCCTCGGATCCGCCACTGGTCAAGCCTATAGGCTGAACAACAAGGTGAGTCGCTCCAAGTCGGCAAGATCAGGTGGGCCAAGCTCGGGTTCCCTCTGCAGCGTGCATTCTGACCCCGGTAATCCTTCTCAGAAGGGCGAGATTTGGCGACGCCACGTGAGCTAAATAGGTATACATATCCTTATCCAGATAATCTAAACGAAAAACTGAATATTTTACAAAATAATTCATCACTACAATGGCTTTCAAATAATGTCGAAGGCCTTTGCCTTCGATATCATTTACTCTACCACGCACGAAAACTGCTCAGGACAAGTTGGTTTGCCAATTATTTAAGGAATATCTGTCGTCACATTAAGAATAACGTCAATGCCGAAAGGCCTAGACAAGTATCAAAATCCAACTACCATTACACAAGAAGGCCTGAAATTAGGAACAAGGCACGGTCCTGTTAAAACACTAGTGCCTTAGCTGCCATGGTATATTTCTAAGTTGAGCAATATCGGCTCGCCATCGTGTCCAGTTAGACTGCTGATTGAGTAGCATGGTAATAACATCCAGTAACACGTGACAACAATCTAGACGCGCGGCAGGCTCATACAGTCCTGTGAACAGCGGCGTCCCCGCCGACGTCCCGCCATAGCCCCGTACTACCCCGACCGTCCCCCAACATCCACCCCGCGCCCGCCATCACTTTCCAATCCCCCCCAACTCCCTCCACAGCCCCCGCACCGACCCGGACCGACCCGAACCCAGCAAAACGCGGCTTACAACAGGCCAGCGTAGCCGTGTGAAACTATTTCCGAAAAAGTTGTAAAATAGAGCCTAGCATCTTACATGGTATACTTGCCTCAAGTCAGTGAATAATCGGACCATAAATACTTCTGCAGGCATACAATATACAGGCATTATACAATTCATAGCTAGGACATGCTCCGCCGTTTTCAGATGCACATTTAAACTACGTCGCATATGGCTCTATTTAACACTGTGCAACTGCTTCTTGTACTGACAGTGTCATGGAGTTGCATTTTAGAAATGCCATCACGCGAGGTTCATCTGCGTATCAAAAAGCTAACTGGCCAACGTCCAAGCGAAGATCCTGGTCGAAGACATTAGGAAGACGCAGCACGGAGGGATTGAAGGGAATTGGGCAACCATCCCAAGTATTCAGACAGAGTACTGTGAAACTCTTCACAACATTCAGGACACGTATTTCGAATTAACTCCCGGAGCATGTGGCAGGTGAAAAGGCAGGTGTTACGGCAGGTGAAAATGACACTAAAACATCCAGGTGAAACTCGGCGCCCCTAATGCACGCCAAATTCGACGCAGATCTGATATCAGAGATCAAGAAGCCCCGACTCAGAGCTGGACCCAAACCCAGGAGCTCCACATAACAAACACTAACCACCACCAATAGAAGCCGTTTCTTACTTCGTTCGTCACCGGCTGACGCTCGTTCTGTAATATAAGACAACGCCACAGCGGCGCGACCTGTCAGCTGCAGTGCCTTCATGGCGCTGGGAAGCTGCCGGTCGCTGCGTCTCGCAGAGACTGCCGCGTTTTTGCAGGGGGCGGGGTGGGACTGGGCCTCGCACACAGGGCAGATGGGGCGGACTGCGACCTGGCTGACGGATGCGGCGGCTGCCAGCTGCAAGGGCACGCCGCGCCATGCTTTATCACCGCCGTTTAGACAGATATCCATCCCAATGAATCACTACCGAATAAAAATGGGCTTTAAGTGTACAATTAAACATTAATAATAGCTCGGTGCGAGTTCCAAAGGATCCCAGCGGACGCGATTGTTTTAAAAAGAAGCCCAACGCGTGCTTTTTTACAGGCACAAAAGCCTGTTTTTGTATCTGCGGTAATGATTATTTGTTCGGATCGCCGCGTAACTTATGACTGCGGGGTTTACAGAGGGGTAATTACCCGTTTGACTGATTTTCCGCGGGCCAACAAGCTTGGGAGCAACTTCTGAGTTATCGTTTTATGCTCGGCTGCACGATTTACATGCGGCCAGCCGGAGGATAAGGACAAAAAGCGTGGGAGTGATAGGCACGACGGTGGGCGTCTGGGGGTCTCAGTGAGCCGACTTCACCCCCTCCCCCTAAACGGAATCCCCCTCCTCCCGTGCCTCAGCTCATAGGCGGATCCAGGATTGCCGATCGGGGGGGGGGCACCTTCCCAGGGAGGCGCCATCCGGACCAGGGGGAGGGGGCGCCACTTTTGACCGGCAAAACATATCAGGTGGGTGCAAAATCCTATCGGTGGGCGCCGATTTTCGCATCCTGGGGGAAGGGGTGGGAAGCGACATTTCAGGGGGGCACCATCGACCTTTCAGGGGGCTCCGTGACTATTTCAGGGGACACCGAGGGTCGATCGGAGGGGGCACCTGCCCCCGTTGCCCCACCCCTGGATCCGCCTATGACTGGGCTTCAGACGAGGAGGATTTCTTTAATCAAGAGAGGAAGAGAGATGAGCAAACGAGGAAAGGAAAGGAGGAAAACTTTTCACAATTTTGCAAGCACCCGGCGAAGCAGCCTTCCCCAGCTGGAGGTCCTCTCCATGCGGTATTCACCACGCTCGGAATTCAAATTACTGCGCCACACTTGAATCAGCCAAGACCAGGAC
Source organism: Lepas anatifera (assembly GCA_034440635.1). Taxonomy (NCBI): domain Eukaryota; kingdom Metazoa; phylum Arthropoda; class Thecostraca; family Lepadidae; genus Lepas; species Lepas anatifera. The sequence continues at coordinate 551,666 of JAOTON010000708.1, read as the reverse complement.
TGCATGACTCCATTTACCACCCAAATACTGTCATTTAATGAGGACATTGCGAGTCGAGGGTGCAAACAGATAAAAGAAAAGAATAGGGTAACACACATAAATATATAAGAATTTTACAGGTGTACTTTTTCTTACCAAGTGTTTATCTCGCAGTTCGGAGATCCGAGAGAGAAGTAGCAAAACAGAGCTGTTACTTTACGTAACAGGGAGATTAAAAGTTCAACAATGCCGAACTATCTAGATGGCTCCTGGATAAATGTGGAACAATAAAACTATGGTTGTGAAAGCTAAGACAGCAGATTACCTTAAAAAAACTCCAGATTTCAACATAAACAAGACCAAATACCTGCAGAAAACACGAATAACTGCATCTTACCACCGCCCCAGTAGGATTGTAATCCACCCTCGCTCTGTGGGGGAGGGGGGGATTCGATACGTCCTTCGATCTCAGCAAAAAAAATCGAGAACGGCGGTAAATAACCCACGAGAAATAGTGACAAATCTGTCAACCGCATTGTGGCTCATGTCAATATTTGAGGTTATGACAGGTCGAAGGAGATTGGTTAGCGACTTTTTTCTGCAGCTTCTTTACTGAATTAAGTTGAGCCAAAGCTGAGGCTTCAGTACAATCCTTTCGTTTCGGAAAATCAAATTATGAATATGACCATACTAGGGCAAAATGCAAATTTAAGAATAATGTGTTTATCAAAATACGGGGGAAAATCAAAGAATCTCCCTTGGGGAGACGAGTCGCCTTCCAGTCTCGCCGTTTGGAGGGAATGACCCTAAAGCCCCCCTCCCACGCCAATGCATTAAGTTTTGCAGCTTATGGCTACAATACGAACATAAAAATTATATCTCGATTTCCGCACCATTGTGCAGTATGTATTGCCAATGCCAATGGGAGTATCGAGCCATTGCCATTGGGTACGCGCAGGGGTATGGATTTATATCTCCCTGAGGGTGTCTGGCCACCCCCAATTAAACGTTGAAATATAAATAGAATATCCTTTAAATTTTTGATGTTTCATTTCAAGGACCGTTAATTGGTTTTTCCCACTCAAAATACCTGTGAACAGGCTCAAACACACTTTAGACTACGATATCACCGTTTACTATGGCGGTCATTGACATTGTTTCTAATTTGGGCGCCCTCAGTCATTTTCATAAATCCACGATCCTGGGTTAACCTGACGTGCAGTAATGTGCTTTATAGTAGCCTGCATAACTGCCTAACACAGCGCGGTACACCCGATTCTATAAGTAGACATATGTGACGCAATATGTGACGCACACGTTAATATAAACGATTATAGATCAAGGGGCCGTCATAGAGACGCACAGTGAGATATGTGTCGGACACAGCTGGCGGAGGGACGCAACTCTTGACAGTGTAATATTGGACACCTGGATTCTATATTTACGGGTTGTTATGCGCAGTCTTAATTAGATGAGGCAACTGGCCCTGTGGCGTTCAACTGCCCGCCGCTGGCACTGTGTTTTGTCTTTAAAGGGAGTATCCCACTTTTGTAATGGGTTTTGAACTGAGATAGATCCTTTGTAGAGCGTGTTGAGAAACCACTATTGGCATATTTAACCGTCGCCCCTCCGGGGGCTATCGATGGTCCCCCTAGGGTTTTTTCCGGGATAGCAGAAAACCGACGATACGCAGCACCGCAGTTGAGGACTCTGTCTCTCACTCCATCATTTTCCCACCATCCCTAAATTTTTTACCCCGGGCCACCCAAGGTCAGGTCACCAGACGAGGTCAACCAAGGTCACCTCACTTCAACTTTTGAGCTCTATAAGAGCTACATTTCTTAGTCGATCGATTCAAAACCTCCTACACTTCATGACCCCTCCAGGATCTACACGATGTATATCCGGGATTTTTAGATTTCGTGACTTGAGGTCAGATCACGAGGTGACCTCTCCCATTGAAAAAAACATGGGAAAACTGTCTTATGATCTAAAGTCACAAAAACGATTGAAAATGCTCAGCTTGCTCAGAAAAGCGTTCTTGGTCACGCTTTCACGGATCCCAGGGGTCATATTTGCCCTTTGGCCTCTCCGAGGTCATCAAGGTCACTAGGGGTCAAAAACAGTATTTTGACAATAACTTTTGACCTAATTAAGCTGGAGCGCTGAATCAAACATCATTGTGTATGTTTCGTCACTGGCTTTCATTTGATATACGGTAAGGTCACTTTCTGACCTTTTGTGACCTCAGGTCTTATTACGTCACGAGGTGACCTCTGGAGGTCAAATCATTGGCGGGAGGTCATTACGTTCCACATAGCGGAAAAAGGTCTGGCATTTTCCTATCAAATGTACTTTACCAGATCTCAATAGCTCTAATGACATAAGAGTTATGCCCAGTTTTCTTAAGCATTGCATATTTTCGTGAAAATAGGTTATCGTGACCGAACTTGACTTCTGGAGGTCAAACCACTGACCTGAGCGCCTAAACATGCCAAGTAATTTCATACTGAATTCACGCGAGCTTTCTAATGCACTTTGCAGATTTGCGATAACCCCCATATTTTCGGAGTTAGAGGGGGCCATCGATGGCCTCTCCGGTGGGGCGAAGGTGGCGCCGGACCCCCGGTGGGGCGCGGGTTAATTTCACCCAAAGCTCTCGGTGTAAAATTTCCGCCAGCTTAAAAGTTCATAGCAAAGGGACTTAATGCCTTATTTCAAACCCTGAAGGAATACCTTCCATATGATTGCGGTAATCTGGTTGGTCATAAGCCCTAATCCCCGCCCACTCGCTGAAAATACCATGCTAGCGAGTGAGCCAGCATGCAATATGCGGGTCGACCAAAAACTTCCGGCGAGTGGTTGTCCATTGCAGAGTGCCACAGAGCCGAAGTGCGCTCAAATAGCCGCAACGCACATCACATCCTCCCTCCCTCGTACTTGCCAAAACAAATATAATTTTTTTAACATGCAACTATGAAATTGTTTCTTTACATCGGACATGTGCATCAGATTTCCAATAGTGAATAGACACAGCTGCCGTTACGCCATCTCTCGTTCAGTTTTTGCACCATTGCTTAACAAGACCGAGAATGAACGGGCAAATCGAGGGTAAGATTGCCGTGGCAAGTGAACAAATATGATACTGATGATGAGAGCGGATCTCCTCAGCGGAAAATCGGTTGCGGGCTATGCAATTATTTCACCATGTATTTAAATAGCTCCTACATGCGATTTGTACCATGCAGAAACGCTGTGAATAGACCCTTACAGCGAGTCTATCATCAAAGTTTGTGATTTCAATGATTATTAAGGTGTTATTTTGATGACGCCACATATTGTTAGAAAAGAGATGTTCCTATTTTTAACGTACGAAAGTGGGGGAAAATATTGTCTCCCGATTTTCAGACCTCTTTGTTCTTAAACTATTCCTTTTAGAATTTCGACAAAATGGTCCGTTTCCTTTGACTGGACACGCAAAATCCTTAAGCAGGGTAATACCGCACTCAGATACGGCATTTGTAGTTTCCAAGTCCAATACACCTTTTCAATGTATTATATGCCAAATCTCCAGGCCAGACCTCGAGAGCAATTACAGAAGAAGCAACGGCAGCTGCGCATCACCTGACGTAGGTCATACTGCTTCTGTACATACGTGCGTAAGTGCGACACCGTATTGCAGTTTTATCGCGATCTCGTTGCCTTCAAGCGGTGAAAAGCAGTGGCTGGGGGAACACCTCTGCCCGCATGTCCGGTACATGAGACTAGTGGTAGGTACAAGGGGAGGGGGGTGAGAAGCTCAACCCGCCCCCGGAAATGTCAGAGTGCCAAGTTAATGCATAGGCAGAGGCTGATCCAAGACAATGGTGGAGACTTGAGCCCTCTAGCCATGGGCGCCGAAAGCGGGGGTACGGGGGGGACGCGTCCCCCCTGTTGGCCAACCAGGGGGGACGTCTTCCCAAAATTTCTGAGTCAATTGTCATTAATGCTGTCAGGTACCGAATATGCTCAAAATTCGCCTCCTCCGGTCAGCACCAGCCCGGGTTCGCCCCCTGCGAAAATTCCGTGGCGAAGCCCCTCCTCCTAGCACCCTCCCTTCGAAATGAATTCCTGGATCCGCTAGTGGCCGAGACGACCACGCGTAATGTTCAGCCCATTCTCTTAGTGTGTGACACCTGAGGAGAAATTGCAATCGACGACAAGCTACTGAGAGTACCGCGTCCTCAAGCCCTGGCAGCAGAAGATGCGTTGGTGCGGGACGGGGACACAGCAGCTGACGAACCTTATTGATTAGTTGTGACTGCTGTTCAATGTAGGTCATGCGTGGCTGTGGAAGAGACCCGAGCAGTATAGTGAGAATCCCAACTTTAATATATTAGAACACTTCGCACAGTTCGTGAAAGGTACCTACATAACTGCCGTCGCATTACGCACTGTTGTGCATTGACGGACGCAGGAGGGGGCCATTCCGGCCATGGCCCCCCAAAGCGCTGGAGGGGGGGCAAACTATCTTTTGCCCCCCCCCCAAAACGCCGGAGAAATTTTTAAAAAATGTGTTTACACTAGGTCTTTAGAGCAAAAAATCTTCGCTCCCCCCCCGAGAGCGATCATGTACTTGGAGAGGTAGCTTATACTAGGTCTGTCGAGCACTGAAAAAGGTGTTTACACTAGGTTTGTAGAGCAAACAAATATTCGCTCCCACCCCTCCCTCCCAGGATGAGAGGCAGACATTGGTTTGCCCACCCCCCCAAAGAAAACTCGGGTCTGCGTCCGCCCCTGTTGTTGTGTTGACACAGGACCTCACGTGTCCATTTAACGACGAACCACTTTGCAGTGGCAGCTGCGGGCAGTTGAGGGTCACATGGGTCAGCCGCCTCATCTCACAAATGCTGCACATAATAATCTATGAATCTAGAATCCAGGTTTTCGACACCGCGGTATCCTGAGCCCCCTCCCCGAGAATCTTGGAAAATCACCATTCCCACAGTATTTCAAACTAGACTCAAAACTGGGAAACAGGTCACACACAACATAGAGTAGGTGTCTCCCAGCTAAAGCGAATATTTTTCAACTTTGACTTTCAACTTCAAACAAATGAATAGTGTTTTGCGTGTATGAACAGCCATGAGTGTGTGTTGCAATTGTAATTACATACATGATTTTGAGAGCGGCGCCGTGATTAAGGTCTTTAAAGACTTTTGCGCCTATCTCATACCCCGTTATGATTTTTTGCTGGCAAATAGTTTTATCTTTTTAAATAAATAATAAATATAATTCTTTTAAATATTTGCTCTCCTCCCCTCCCTCCCTCCCTCGCATTATGTTGTTAATAAAACTGGCCGCTGAAAATCTCGGTGAGACTATGTCTCCATCGCTCCACAGAAATAAGCGCCAAATCTCAAGTTGTGCCGATACATCCGCTTTAAACTAAAGAGTGTTATGTCAAACTAACCATCTCATGCAACATTGAAAATGCATTCCAAAGATCACGAACACAGTTATTATGTAACACTTATTTCAGGATACATCGGTGAATGATTGGTACATAGCTGGATCTAGGATTCTGAATCAGCATGGGGGGCGAGGGGCACGTGGCCGAAAAGGGGTCGTCTCTGGACGAGGGGGCGAGGCGAAATGTATCAGGTGGGCGCCAAGTCCCATCGCAGAAGCGCCAATATTTTTATCTTGGGGGAGGCATTATACAATCTTGATACAAATCATATGATAATAGCACAGTTTAATACAATGGCGGCATTTATTGCACGAAAAATCAGACAAGCACAACGCGGAGAAGAGTGAATCACAGCACTTTCAGGCAGGACAGCGTTCTCCAACTGTCTGCTTGGCTAGTAGTTATTTCCGGAAAACCAAATTGACCGCACGGTCTCCGTGAGAGAAGAACACATCATGGCTTGATGGTCACACAAAGAAACATGATTGACATGATAAAATGTACTCCTGACCCGACCCGAGTAAACCCCCAAACGTCACATTCAAAACATTTCCAGCTGGAATATTGTTTGCAAGCATAAAATCGATGGTGCACAAATTGCCTGGCTCACTGAGCAAGAATACCTTTTTTTGGTATTTACTTTAGGTTCTCTCGGATAAACCAACAGAACATAACAGATATACAGTAACGCTGTTATAGTCCTGGAAAAAAGGTTTGAAACATCAGTGCTTCTCCAGACAGGCTCATGGGACACCTGAAAGCTAACGATGGGAGGGAAAGAAACCACGACACCATCTATGGAGGCATTGGAAACCTCGTCAGTTCATCCATACAGAGGGCAGCACAAACTGATACGATAGCTCAGACTGCTTTTGTACCTACTTATCCTTTAGAGCAAAGGAAGGACGGTGCTTCCTCCTCGAACAGGTCAAGGAAGACGGTATGGAAAGTAACATACACAAATATCTGGCAACAAGACTGTTTTGTGTTAAGCACGCATTCACATTGCAAATCCGCCAGTAAAGATATCTGCACCGTTCCCACTATAAACGGCATTGAATATTTGCAAGGATTTGTAAATCTTACACTTAGAATGAGAGAGCAAAAAAACACTTTTATTAAAAAAAAACAAACAGCCAAACCCGTCAGTCACGAAACATAAGCGCATCACTTTCATGGACCAAATCAATTGCAGCATTCCAGCTATTTTATCGAATTTGGAACACTTATACGGAAAACTAGTTCAGAAGAACATTTGACGACTAAAGATGGCATATTTCACACACTGATTGATTTAAATCCAATCCATTCATCAGTCCACCCTGCCTAAGCAATAACATGATCCCCTGAAGTCACAACGATCCCACAGCGATGAGCCGCCGGCGACGCTCCGTACCGCCTTCAGACGCGGCGGCACCATGTTGCAGCGGCAGCGGCTGGGGTCAGGGGCTGAGGGTGACGCTGTGCAGCCAGAGACAGTCGGGGGACGCCGTGTTCAGCCGACATTGCAGCCGTCCCAGACTCAGACGGGTCTGTCCCGGACCACAGACGGTCAGCCGCGCCGTCCGCCGCTGCCAGCGTCCATCCGCCGACGGTGGCGCCGCCACGGCCGCGGCGCAGCGCCCTCTGACGCCGGCCACCGCGGCGGCCGCCTCCTGCAGTCCGGCCCGCAGGCGCGCCTGTAGGCAGCGGTCGGCCTCCGAGGGCGGCGCGGCGGAGGCGGGCGGCAGCGCCAGCAGCAGGGCGTCCGGCAGCCTCTCCGTCGGCGTCAGGTGCAGGCTGGCCAGGTGGTCCAGCACGGCGGCAGGGGACGGAAGGTAGCTGCGGTGGACAGGCGCGTCACCGCTCCCGGTCTCCGCACAGGCGGCAGTCACTGGACAACATTAGGTAATTAACTGTACTGGCATGTTCACGTATAGATACAGACAGAAGCTGTCTCCCAGGGCAGACTTCATCCTATATTTGTCGGGTAAATGCAAGCTCAAAATATGCAGAATAATAAACGTCAAACTATTACGTCAAATTATTACTAAACGTCAAATTATACGTCAAACTATTTTTATTCTGTATCTCTGCCTCACAACTTCCTTTCATGAAGCCCCGCTTCTGGAGTAAAAACCGTGCAAATAACAATAAGGCTTGATCACTGCTCATTCATTTAGTCAAATGGAAGAATCCGACCACCAAATTGCAACCGATGAGCTTCGAGAAAATTCTCGTTTCAAGCTCTTTAGGCAGCAAACCAGCTTAAGATCGGCCGATCTTACCTGTAGCTGAAGGCTATGTGACAACTATAGTCACTAGCTTCATGCACTTTAAACAACACCAAGAACAAAAGGCATGCAGCGTCGCCAACTTTCACTCCATTGAAACGGACTGCAGGGGTCCAGATTACAACTTATATCGGGTCCGCTGAACCTTGAATCCAGTACGTCATCGCTTTTATTGCATAAGACCCCCAGTGCTGAAAAAGCGGGGCCAGCTCGCCATAAAGTCAGCGATCGATCCCATAGTTTCCTCCCCAGAAACCTCCGTCCGTATCGTAAAACTTGGTGGGTACTCGTTATTGATTTTACACCTTTATGGAAACAAGTACAATGGAAATGGACAGTCTCTGTTCCGGACCGAGTGATGCCATTTCTCAGCTCCAGCATTCCAAAGACATTTGCTTGTCCACGTCTGGCGCCTTCGACAAGACGTCTGTCGTCGTAACCGTCGCCGAAGTCAAAGCAAACCTGATATTTCTGTCATCGGTTAAAGGGTGGTAGGGGCGGCCAAAGCAGCCGGTGGAATATGCATCACTGATAAGCATCTTTGATAGAAAGCTGTCCATTAAAAACTTCAGTTTCCTCCGATTTTGGTTGTTACCTTTCCATCCTGTTCTTTATAACTTTTTGCTCGAATGGTCAAACCCCTGGCCCTACCAGCGGCAAGGACTCTTGTCCCCAGCCCCCCCCACTTGAAAAGGCTTCCTGTGCCTCCAGTATGCACCGACAAAAATATTAAGCATAAAACGTCCGCTGCCACGTCCAAGTCAAAGCCAGCGCCTCGCACAGCCGCGTCCATACGACTCAGGTCGGTAGAGTGCGACATATGGGCGGTTAAGTACGGAAAACGGTCGACCAAATACCGCAGACGAGCGGTATTTGGTCGAGTACGGCAGACGGGGCAGTAGAGTACGGCAGACGGTCGGTTTAGTACGGAAAACGGTCGACCAAATACCGCAGACGAGCGGAGTTTGGTCGAGTACGGCAGAAAGGCAGTCGAGTACGGCAGGCGGGAGGTAGAGTAAGGCAGACGGGCAGTAGAGTACGGCAGACGGTCGGTAGAGTATGGCAGACGACCGGTAGAGAAAAACAGATGAATGGTAGAGCACGAAAAACGGACGACACAACAAGGCAGAAGGGCGGTATAGTACGGCAAAGAAAGTACGGCAGACGGACATGCAAGTTTTGCGTAACACTGATTAGTTGGCGTTGGTGCATCACAAGCTGCATCAGCCCATTCTTGCTCCTTCGCACTCACATAATTCTAGTAGAAAAATGTGCATTGTTCTGCCATTCTATTTCCGCGTACGAGACAGCTGCGTCCTCACCTTAAGAGCCTCAAAAATGAACAAAGACCTCCACTAGCTGGAAACGTTCTGAAGTGAACGGCTTGCATCTCTCAGTCAGATTAGTGCTGTGAGTCAAGCAGGTTTTTCCAGTCCGTCTACCAAAACTGCTGCTACCGTTAAACTAGATATCGACAAAAAGATTGACCCAAAGCCTTATAATAATGAAAGAGATACGTTAGCTTCGTTTGTGCAGTGGACGGGAGAGGGCGGTATCGAACGGCTACGATAGTGCAAACAACCACTTGGGCCATGTTTACATATATTTAAACCAAAACAACTACTATTTTACGGATGAATTCCGAAGCAGAAATAATTTCTTTCTCACATGAATATGTTTTCTATAGTCAGGTCAGGAAACAAACTCAGAAAAATTACAATTATTTTGGACGAAGAGACGCCATCTTCTGAAGAGTTTCTTTTTCAAACTCTTACATGTTTTTTTCAGGTTTCCCTCGATCAAATGATGTATAGTGCTTGACATAAGCCTCAGATCTTCAAAACAACAACTACCGTGAAAATACAACTTTATACTGATGTTGTTGATAAGCCGGGGCCTGTATCTTCTAAGCTGCTTATTACAGGTACTCAAAATGTCACGGGCGTGCAGGCGATACCAATCACCCTATAGTCGAAGTTTGGTAAAATTATGGACATAAGGGAGCAACCCAGTTTTCGAAATATCATGGAACGCTGTAACAACAGCTATGCATGTTGTAGCCGAATTTTAACACTCACCCCCACCCCCCTCCGAAAGAAGCAGCCCTGACACCGCGCGAGCTCGATTTTCGACGAAAGGCCCCGGGTGCATTTCCCCGTAGTTCTGCTCCCCGTGAAGGCCTGTAAACCGCATTACTCTCACTACTCCGGAATGTCCCACCCAACCACCCGAGATTAGTAGATTTAAATAACCCAAACCGAAACCACCATAGAGACAGTATATTCCGGGGTAAAGCCCAAAACCAAAGCACAACTCACTACTCCGTGCTCTCTCCCTAAACAGGAGGAAACTTACAGGAGCTGGACGCGATGCATGGAGTCGGCGGTAGGCACTGGCATGCCGTGTATGGCGGGCGGCAACCTCTCCAGCGGCCGGCTGGTCATGTAGGTCACCCTGTCTCCGGCCGCTGCCATCGTCACCGCCGCCTACCGTAGACGGCGCCGTTACATTACACACCGGAAGCTGACACCAGCAGAGACGGGGCGATTTCTGTTCGTGTAGAATATGGTGGCACCGAAACGGCACTCACTGTCCCACGATTGGCACCCTGATGCTAGTGTTAGTGCTAATTTCGAAATATTTCGGCAGCTATAAATAAAAATTCCTACTTTCATACGTTGAGTTACCGTTCCCTTAGATTCTTTTTTAAGTCATTGATAAAATAATTTCTTCCAAGAGGTATACAAGCTTTTTAGGCACGAAGTTCAAAGTTCACTTCATTCAAACAAGAAAACTCACTCTTGGCTTCATTAGTGTCCTCAGTTATTTACCTACGGAGTTTTGGCAAATCGGAAAGTGCATCAGCGTTAAGATACCAGGCTTAGATACGTCCTAAGCCGCAAACATGGCGAAAAAGAAGGGCAAGAAGAGAAAGGGAAAGAAGAAGAAGCAAAAGGACCCTCCCTTAACCCCGGAGCAGATAGCTGAGATGGAGGAGGTGCTACAGGAGAACCTGGTGAAGGTCACCGAGGAGATCGAGGGCATCAAAACCAACATCGAGGACTTGAAAAGTGAAAATCTGCGCCTTCAGGAGCAGGCCTCTACTCTGAAGAGCGACACACAGGCGTGAGTACAAAGAAATCATTGATCTCGGACAGTGACTGTCATCTAATACTGACTCCAGAGTAAATACGGCGTGTACTGACTTCTCAAAAACATTCTGTAATTATTGCCGTATCCCTATTAAAAGTGCGATTTCCAGTTCTAGGCTCTCCATAGCCTTTAAGGACGTTTCAAACAAAGCGAACTCAGGCAGCGGAAATGCGCTTCCTAACACGGAGCTGCCGACGGCGACCGACTGTGCGACAGGTACGTGAGCGAGATGCGAGCGCGCTCTGAGCGACGACAGGCGATCCTGCAGGGCATCTCACTGCTGAAGCAGAAGCAGCTGACATCCCTGACGCAGCAGAGGGCCGAGAACCAGGTCAGTCGGCGCTGCGGCCAGCCCTAGCGCGGTCCTCACGGATAATAGACTCAGAGGCGACGCAGAAAGACTACCTACTTCATCTAAAGCCCCGCGAAAAGCTGCGACTCACCTCCTACACAAAAATGGAAGGAGAGTCAATGTGTTCCGTTGAATCCCCACTACACCATTTTTGGGCCAGTAGAGCTGAAAGAAGCCGACAGCCCCCATCTTGGCCAAGTCTTTGACGCTTGCACGCATATCATGCAGAACTAATGTTTGTGTAACACATTTGGAGACAATTAAGGATGAGATGGGAGTAGCTAAAGCAAGAAATTACCAGTCAGGATCTGAACCCGAGAGCTTTGGCTCGATAACCAGGTCCTCCAGCATCGAACCACGTGTCCCCTCTGTTGGCAGTCAAGCTACGAGAAGCAGCGGACGCAGCTGCAGCAGGACATCACCAGTCGCACCCAGGAGCTGGCGCTGGCGCAGAAACAGCTGCAGGACCTGGAGCCGGTGCGGTGGGTGCCTCACTGTCTCATCCTCGCCCTCCATGCCAAAGACTACACTCGGGTGACTGGCCTCATCAGCGGGGCCATCGGAAATGCGTTTATTGAACCGCTCCTCTGCCACGGGACTTTCAAAGTTTGTTGCCACGAAGTGACGAACGATAAAAATCGTAAGCATTCGTTTGATACATCAAAAGAAAGGAGCTCCATGTAGTTTCCTACCATATTAAGGCCACAAACTAATGAGCGCACCTAGTTTGCGGAATTATGCTTTCGCAAACATAAATTATTCGGCAGCTTACCAAAACATTCACAACGTTACAGCTAAAGACCACACAAGAGCCACACTGGCTCGACTGAGGGATGACACTCCCTAACCCAGCACCGTGTCCACAGGCGACTACAACATGAGCAGTGCGAGAAGATCGAGCACCTGGAGAGCAAGCTGGCGACGGAGAAGGACAGCTGCGACTTCCACGTGCTGGAGATGAAGCGAAAGCTCATCAAGTGAGTAGATGGCAGGCTAACGGTCTCCCAACTGGCGAAACACTGCATCTGAGCTCCATCAACTGGCAACGGCCGCTGGCGGTTGGATGACGCTCGTGATGTAGGAGAGGGAAATATTTCTGACTGTTTTTTTTGCAAAAAACACCTCGATATTGACAACGGTTGCATATTTAGTGCAGTGCAAGTCTTTGTAAAAATAAGTTGGCCATTTTTGTGGATTTATTTTTTCACCTAGGTTAAAATTAAAAAACGTTTGGTCCTGGACAATTAAAGGTTTGGTACAGCATTATAGACATTCAAAACTGCACAGGAGATGCAAAAAGGATCATTCTAGCCTATGATACCCCAAAAAGAATCATTACATATTTGATTTAAACATAAAAATAGGATAAAATGGGTATAATGTCAAAATTTTCTCTTGTTCCAAACTTTTCTAGAGGTGACGTGCAAGGTCGAACTCAGGGGCGTAGCAAGGGGGGCGGCAGGGACAGACGCCCCCTGAGGGCCCGAAGGGCCCCCTGAGGACACGAGTCGCGCGATGCGCGGCTTGCCCGCACTAAGCTCTGTGGCCAAATTTGAAATTTCATACCAAACACGGTCCTTTTAAAGGGAGATACGCGAACAAATTTTATTGGCTGGATCAAAAGGTCACAAAAAATGTTTCAGACGTCCTATTCTTATTTTTGCGAATTCGGCCTGCAAATGCCTTACAATTGCTCTCAAAGTCACATTTATAGACGACTTTACCGGTACACCTCTTATCGATCTATATGACGTACCCACGGCTAAGGGTATCAAGTTCTCTAATAATTAGGTCATATCTATCCTAAGCAGTGATGTAGAACTTTGGACTACTACAGAAAAAATTACTTTAGAAAAAATTCCAAATCTCTTTTAAAACGAAATATAGGGCTTAAAAGAAATCACAATTAACCTATCAGAAACCTAGGAATTCTCATACCGGGGTCACGTGACCTATCTGACGCAAAAGTTTCGTCATCCTGGGGCTGAAGCAGAAAACGACTCAAGACTCGATGTACGAAACGGCTGAAGACTTGAGTAATTATGTTTTTTCCGTTTCTAGGGCATCCTAATTCATTTTGTAGTTTTTAAAGACTTTGTAAAATTAATTCAAATACAAATACAGGAGAACAGACATTTTTATTACAAAAACATTACTTTTCAACTTGAAATAGTTTACGAAAAGTAAGTGATGGGTGAAGGTTTCAGCATTTTACCGGAACTGTTAACCTATTTCGATAATAAGTGAGTGGCCTCCCAAAATTTTGCCGAAGATACAAAAATAATTGACAGTTTCGTAATCAGGATTTTTTAAATAGCAAGAAACCACAACAATAATTTTTTCGTGTATCTCCTTTAAGTCCTCTTCAGCACTCTATTCTGAACAAGCAGGGCCCTTTTTACCCATCAGGACCCTTTTGGCGCTGTCGCAGGGGCCCTTTTCAGGGCGCCGCCCCCTCCCCCCTGAGCGAAATCCTGGCTACGCCCCTGGTCAAACTGACCTTTGATTCGAGTTCTTTGGTACACGTCGCACAAGAAAATATATTTTGGTGTGTTTAGTTTGTTGTGGTATTGTGGTATTTAGTTTGTTGAGGTATGGGCAGCCCAAAAATAAGCTGTAAGCGGATTTACGAAACAAATGCCTTGAGCTATAAAATCTAGAGGTTTGGTCCGATATAACAAGAACAGTGGGCTTCCCGGCCCACGAGAGACACGTACAACCATTTTAAAATGGAATGCAAGCATGGTGCCAAGTAGGTTTTTCATTTGCATGGCTGATTTGTGCTGGAATCGGCTCCAAGCCCAACACTGATTAATATTTCGCTCCATTTTCGAGGCCGTTCTATCGTGTGCACTACAACTATCACTATCATGGAGCTACCGAAGGAAGATCATCGGTCCGAAGTTTCGATTCGGTACTTTCCTATTTTTCAGCACAGACTTGTAGAGGTGAATGAGCCTGCGTCCATACTATCCCAATCCCAGTATACACAGCATTGTCACCGCGGGTGGGAATGTGTGGTGTGTCCGCAGGTTGAAGTACTCGCTGACTGAAGAGCTACAGCGGGAGCTGGACGACGTCAAAGAACGGGCCAGCGGCGTGGCACAACACTGCCTCGAGTGAGTCCCACGCAGTACTGGGTAACAGCTCACAGGGCCCAGAGAGACGGGAAATACAGCTCACAGAGCCCAGAGAGACCGGAAATACAGCTCACAGAGCTCAGGGAGACCGGAAATACAGCTCACAGGGCCCCAGGAGACGGAAAGTACATATCACAGGGTCCCGGGAGACGGGGAACTACAGCTCACAGGCGCCAAGGAGACAGAAAATACAGCTCACACGGCAGGGGGAGACGGGAGATACAGCTCGCAGGGTCCTGGGAGACGGCAATTCCAGCTCACAGGGCCCGGGAAGATTGGAAATACAGCTCACAGGGCCCCGAGAAACGGGAAACATTACCCTGATAACATAAACTCAATATCTTGAATTTCAACCAACCTTAGATTCAGCCCCAGCTCGGTGGTTTTGAAGGAAATAATGTCTACATTTCTCCTCGCTCTCATTTCTCATTCCATCCGTTCTCCCCCAACCGTTTCCACATGTGCGGGCGGCAGGAGCTACGTGAACCGGGTGAGGGACGAGAACTGCCAGCTGCGGGGACAGCTGAAGGAGCTGATCGACGACAACCGGCGGCTGGAGGCCGAGCACCAGCGCCAGAGCCACATCCGCAACGAACAGCAGCGCGAGCGCGACTACCGCGCCGACATCATCCGTCGGCTGGAGCACAAGCTGCTGCACGACTGAGCCGGTCGTGCTGGCTGCTGCTCCCGTCCATCCGCTCAGAGTTGGAGCACGACTGAGCCAGCCGTGCTGGCTGCTGCTCCCGTCTACCTGCTCAGAGCTGCTGCACGACTGAGGCGGCCGCGCTGGCTGCCGGCAGCTCCGACGGTGGTACGGAGAGGATGGCGCTTCCGGATGGACAGTTTTAAGTGTAACGGTTCTGACGCAGATGTCCGCGAGAAGCTTAAAGTGGCGCAGCTGTGTTTATATTGTGCTGGTGGTGGAAATATACATTTTGATACGTCTGTAGAAATAACCCGATATTATAGTGTATCACTTAATTCACTTTGTATTCTAGTTAAAGTTAGGTGAGAATTCGCAACGTGTAAGTAGCTAGTCAATTTTAGTTAAATTATCCAAACTGATGAGAGGATCACAACCCGTCCGTATTACAATATCCTTTAAGTCTTAGCAGTTTAAAACTAAAAAGATTTCAACAGACTGGAAGCAGCCGTATCTAAACACAACATCCATTTAAATAATATAGAGACTTGCCTACCATGGGATCAACGGAATATCTATTAACGTGAGGCCACATTCTTACTCACAAACTAAAAAACAACGGTACTAGTATAATTAATTGTCTCCGAACATTGGTAACTGACGGGCGAATTTTGTTGACAGATGCCCTTTTAAGTTCTTAAAGGGAATGTGGCACCTTCACAACGTGATTTTAACTGAGATAGCCAAGTTGTAAAGCAGGTCGGAAAACCCGGTACTCCATATTTCATTTGTCTTGGAACTCGATATTTCCGTAGAAAAAAGCTAAAACCTACCTGACACCAGCCCCCCTCAGCCCCCCGTCGCCGGCGGCCATTGTTGTGAGCTACTGGTGTGACGACATATGCTGACGTCACGGTGAGCATCAGCCAATCGAAGCCCTTGAAGTGTTTCAAGTATGGTAGTGGTTGCCAGATCGTGACATCATCCACAGGCTGATATTTATTTCTTTTTCTAGAGGAGTATTTTCAAAAACCAAATATTGTGCTTATTGTACATTTTTCAGAGAAATCGTGAGTGGTTTCATTATTTTTTACTAAAAGTACGCCTAATAACACTAAATTCCATGATTCGACCAAGGTGCCACATTCCCTTTAAATCAGGAAGGGGCAGGTTAGGAACTTTTCCCTTTTAGACGAGTCCAGTCACATGCAACATCGAGAGCACATGCCAAGTAACATACATGGCAAAAGTGCCTCCACATGTTTCATCATACATATCTCGACAGGATGATACGGTTTTAAATGATGATACCATCAAAACCAAGCGCGAACTGAACAAGTAGAAAAACAATAAGCAAATAACATAAAAGCAGCAAGAAACAATTGGGATTAGAAGCAGAGGGAAATAAAAGTTGATTTGCGCCGAGAAACCACGGCGTAAAATTTGGAACCTCCGGCCATATGCGTAAGTTTTCCAACCAGAATACATAACGTTAAGTAACGGACAGAGCAGAGCAGCGGCATCGTCATCAAAACATTCAGGGCGAACCAGTCGAAGTCCTCTACGTTTCCCCTAGACTTTTAGGTATAAAGTGTGCACAAGCCCGTAACGTAAGATGGGACAACTTTAAAATTGTGGGCAACTTCCAGCAGAGTTAAGGATTGATGAAAATGTTTGATTCGGGAATGGTTCTGTGGAAAGTATTACATAATTGTCCAGGAAAAATAAAACATCTATATACAAAGTGTGTTTACTTGACATTTACGAAAATGCGTAAAAATTATATGGGTTTCTTATGCTGCGTAAATTTCTTAGCATGGCGCACGGCGGAAAATTGTTCATTGTCTGAAAGCCCACTGCGTAAGAATTCGTGCCTTACCCAATTATCATTTTCCCCTGATTAGAAGCGATCACACATCCCAAATAAAATCCAGGGATGCATGGAAACTTTCAGCTACCAGTATTTTCAGCTTCGTAAAATATTGGATTCTTATAGAGATTGTCGGGGAGAAAAGGGCACCAGGTTGCAAGCTATTTCTCGGGGATGTATGCCCAAATTAACAATATCACTACAAAATACATTCAAACACTTCTCTTGGTGATTTACTGATATCTGACCCTTTCGAAGTCAGACGCTGTTTTCATAAACTAGGCGTAGAAGTAGGTCATCGGGTAAAAAATTCCAAAAAAACCTGAATATAAAAACGAACCCCAGATACTAATACCACTGTTATTCCAATCCAAACGATATATAAAATACAAAGTTTACACTACTTTCACCCTGAGGTATCAATATCAAAACAATCGAAGTTTATAGTGACATTCAAATTACCTAAATCCATAACTCTTCAACCATGGTACTGATTCAGTTACATATGTGTAGGAACGTCCAGAATATTGGGGGGCAGCGGGCATTTTGAAGTCATTTCTTTCCAGTCAACGCCATAGGGTTAATGGTTAAGAATCATGAATATTGGGGGGGGGTCATGGCCCCCCTGGCCCACCCTGTTCCTACGCCTATGTTCAGTTAGCACTTGCAGATTTTGTTTCTATGCACCAGAAATCAGAAGAAATCCCAGGGTACCAAATTAGGACCAAATATGAGAGCTGGATGTGTTGTTTTGCAGTTTTTTGGTCATTATATGGCGAAAAGCCTGACCTGCCCTTTGTTGTAAATGCCCAGACATAAGAATACAACACAAAAGAGGGCAAAGGGAAAACAAAGCAGAAGACATGTCTGAACATCCAGAACAACAGGAACCTCATAGAGCACTTCCAGAATCATGAGTTAACTTACCTGGAAAAGCAGACTTGCTCCAATATCTGTGTCTCCTTCTATAGCCAGAAAACTGAAAGGCCCACTTGGAGGCAGCACTAATTTTACACTATTTCTAGTATTTATCGTTTCTCCACTATCCTCATCTTTGAGGCACGACAGTGGCAGCATTTTAAAGAGAATGTCATTCACTTCTTCAAGCAGTTCTAGATCCATACTGTTTTAACCTCTGAAAAGTGTGGTAACATTATTTTCTTGGAGGACAGGAGTACATGAGTGGGGACGGCATTCACATGCAAGGTTAATATCAGTGAAAAATGGCACCTACAAATTAGGCTTCCAAAACTATTTCCGTAGAAAGCAGAAACACATTATGTTGGCACAAGGTGTCTCACACTGTTTTGTTACAACAGACAGTGCCCTGAAGCCAGAAAGTGTATGGCAATGGACTTTGACTCCCAAAGAAGGGAGGTCAGGAGTTGGTACTGGCCAAAGATGGTGAAAAATTATTGTTCCATTAAAAAATAGCATATTGAATCCTCATTTTTTCAGTACTCACTCTCAAGCAAAACCACACATACTAGGCTCTCGAGTTACAACTAGATAGCGCATTGATTACAGTATAAGACACAATCCAATAAAGTGTCTATTACTTTGGAAGAGAACCCCATTAACCAGTCAACAGAATATGACAGGCCTCTGGAGGTGTTTGGGGCAGCTCAAATCCTTTACCAAATTGGGGGCATACATTTCATTGCTAGAGAATATTTTTCACTGGGGCATGTATTTTCATTTTTATATAGGAAGGCCACTAAAACCAGTAATTAGCTTCTTTCATTTTTTGTAGGTATAGGTATAGTATTGTGGACTAGGGTTAGCAATGCTATTTAGCGTCCTATTTAGCGACGTGATAGGTAGTGGTTTCAGGACAAGGATGCAAGATGTCTGTCCAGCCTCATTTTGAAGGTATTGGTTGTTTTTGCCGAGACTACATGTGATGGCAGTCGGTTCCATCTGTTGACCACCCGATGAGAAAAGAAACCTGCTCTTGCGTAGTGGTTGGCTCTCTTCTTCTCAAGCTTCAGATGATGTCCTCGTGTGTGGGTGGGTCTGATAATAAAGAACTGTTCTTTCTGGATATTTACCTTGCCTGTAACTATTTTATTTGTCTCGATTTCGTCTCCTCTTTCCAAACTGGCTCTTAACGAAGTTGTCTTCAACAATTTAAGGCGATCTTCATAAGGCGTGTGTCTTAGCCCTGCTACCATTTTAGTCGCTCTTCTTTGCACTCGTTCCAGGGTGTCAATGTCTTGTACCAGTTGGGGACCAACAGCTTGTATACAGTAATCTAGATGTGGCCGTACATAAGTATTGAAGAGACCTGTGAAGTTTTCAACTGTGAATTCGTCAAACGCAGTCCTCAGTGTTCTAAAGGCAGACATGCCCTTCTTAGCAGCAGTTTGACAGTGTTCAGTGGCCTTCAGCGAGTTGGTTATAACAATCCCGAGGTCTCTCTCTGATGTGGTTTCAGCTATCTCAACACCTTGCATGAGGTATGTTTTCTTGGGATTACTGGGTCCACCGTGCATTGTCTTGCACTTCACTGGGTTGAATTTTAGCAGCCAGTCATCAGACCACTTGCTGAGGGTGTCAAGGTCTGATTGCAAGCGGACATGGTCCCTTGGGCCGTTTATCTCTCGGAACAACTTTGCGTCATCAGCAAAGAGCTTGATTTCGCTCTCTACGAGAGCGGGAAGCTCATTGATGTATGCTATGAACAAGAGCGGGCCCAGTACAGAGCCCTGAGGGACTCCGCTCAGCACTGGTTGCCAATCTGATGTTGCTGATCTAATGGCCACTTGCTGCTGTCTTCCAGTTAAGAAGTCTTGAATCCAGGTGATGATATTTCCCTTTACTCTTGTAGTGTTTTGAAGGTATTATAATTTAATGTTGTTGTATCCAATTCAGTGTTGGCGCCAATTACTAATGTGGCGCAGTTGTTACATTTATGGTTTGCGCCTTTTTACAATTGTGGCGCCACCTCTAACAGGAGCTGATGTCAGATGTTGATCTTCCTTAACCAGTGAGTCTTGACCTAAACTCCAACCTGTCAATATACCTGAGCATGTTGCTCTGGAGTCTGCTGTGCCTGAGGTGAAGAGTGATCAGAGCCTGAAGATACTACACATTTTTGGCGACCAGGATTCGAGCTACATCATACCGGCCTACATCTTCAGCTTCAGGTATGGAAGGGATTGGACCTCCCCCACCATTTTTGCCTGCACCTGGCAAGCCGGTTCTACCGTGGCCAGCATGGCTTTCAGAATTTGAGGTTTACGCTATGGCTATTGGGTCTAGCGAATGGAGTGAACAGAGGCAGCAGGCCTTGTTGCTTCATTGTGTGGGCCAGGAGGCTCGCCGGCTTTACAGAGCCGAGTTCCCAGATGGGGCTTCAGGAGTTCCCAAGCCAGAACCTCAAGAGGGGGTGGAGGTGCAGCAGATTTCCTTACTTCAACAGACCCGGGCTGTCTTGGAGAAGCTGTTTGTGCCTAAGACAGACTTCATCACAGAGCGCATTCTGTTTAGACGTTGTGTTCAGGACAGTAGGACATCAGTGCAGACTTACCTAGCTAATCTGAGGGAGCGAAGCCAGAGATGTGGTTTTGGTGTCCTTGAAAATGAAATGATTAGAGATCAGTTTCTGGAGGGATGTGCTTCAGCTAGACTCAGAGAGAGGTTGTGTGCAGAACATCACCTGACCTTGCCTCGTTTGGAGGAAATCGCTTATGCAGCAGACATGGCGATAGAGCGGCAGCAGACGGTGCACAGCCAACAGCCCTCTGAACTTCAAGGTGCCTGCAGGGAGGTTGCTGCTTCCTTCAAGAGGACCACACCTTCAAAGAAGAACCCAGGTAGTAGCAAGAATGAGATGAGCACTTGCTTTTCTTGTGGATTCCAAGGTCATCGTTCAGGTGATGCCAGATGCCCCGCCAAGGGGAAAGCTTGCAATGTTTGCCGCAAGATAGGTCACTTTGCTAAAGTATGCAAGAGCAAGGACAAAGCTAAGCGCCAGCACAGTAGTGCCAGGATTTCTTCAGTTGAAGTGTCAACTGTCCACAGTGACCCACCTGTATCTTGTCCTATGGTGGATGTTGAGGTCAACAATCACCAGCTTAGCATGATGGTGGACACGGGTTCACCTGTAAGTCTCCTGCCTCTGCATGTGTACAGAGCTAGTTTTTCTCATCTGCCTCTTAAAAGTTGTGCTATCAAGTTGCATGGCTATGGCGGTCACTTGCTTGATGTTCAAGGCTTGGTGCATGTTACGGTGACCACACAGGATGGCAGATCAGCTGACACCGACCTCTACATCATGAGAGGTGGGACAGTGCCTTTGCTAGGCAGAGACTTGCAGCTCAGCTTGATGCTTACTGTCAAGAATGGGTCCGCTGTGTGTGCTGTGACTGATGCTTCCACAGCAATCCTGCCTGCCATTCAAGGCTTTGTTCACAAGGTGAACACCAGGAAGGATGTGCAGCCTGTACAGCAGAAGCTGCGCCCGCTTCCCCTGGCCGTACGTGCGGAGGTCAACGAGCACCTTCAGGACCTAGAGAAGAAGGGAGTCATTGAGAGGGTCGACTCCTCTCCATGGGTATCACCGATGGTGGTTACACGTCGGCGCACAGGTGGTATCAGGGTTTGTTTGGACTTGAAGGAGGTCAACAAGTGTGTGATTCCCAGTAAACACCCCATCCCTGACATGCAGGAGACACTTGACAAGCTCAGGGGGGCATCAGTGTTTACTTCACTGGATATGAAGTCAGCGTTCAACCAGTTAAGCCTGCATGAGGAGTCCCGTAACCTTACTGCGTTCATGACACATGACGGACTAAGGCGTTACACCAGATGCTGCTTTGGATTGTCATCCATACCAGCTGCTTTTCAGAAGGTCATGGAGAAGATCTTGATGGATCTTCCTGGGGTACAAGTGTACTTGGACGACCTCATTGTGTACGGCAGGACCATGGAGGAGCATGATAACAACCTTCGGCAGGTGATGGACCGGCTGAAGGCGCACCAAGTCACCCTGAATCAGAACAAGTGCAAGTTCCGTGCCACATCACTGGACTTCCTAGGCTTCACGGTAAGCCAGGAGGGCATCTCAGTAAGTCAGGAGAGAGTAAGTGGGATGCACAACATGAAGTCTCCAGCCACCCAGAAGGAACTTCACTCTGCACTTGGATTGTTTGGCTTCTACGCCAGGTTTGTGCAGGGTTACTCAACCTTGGTAGACCCCCTCCGGGCTGCCATGAAGCTGGAGCGTTTCCAGTGGACGGATCAGCTGGAAGACATCTTCAGGCAAGTGATCAAGAGAATTGTGGAGAGTTCTGCGCTTGCTATGTATGACCCCGAGCTTCCCACAGTAGTCACCAGCGACGCGTCCGACGTCGGGCTGGGTGCAGTCCTCAGCCAGGAGCACCCGCAGGGCGAGCGGGTGGTGGCGTTTGCCTCTGCCACACTGTCAGCCGCACAGCGGAAGTACAGCGTCACGGAGCGGGAGGCGCTGGCGGCACGCTGGGCGGTGGAGCATTGGCACCGCTACCTCTTCGGAACCCATTTCAAGCTCAAGACTGATCACCAGGCGCTGCAGTCGCTACTAACGTCGAAGGGAATCGGACGCGCAGGTATGAGGTTGTCGCGCTGGGCCGTGAGACTGATGTCGTACTCATTCACTGTCGAGCATGTGGGTGGAACCAGGAATGTCGCAGATGGGCTGTCTCGGCTTCCAGCACCGGCTCTGACGCCGGCCGAAGATGACCAGCTAATGGTTGCAGCGGTCACGGACCGGGTGGAACGTAAGTCTGCTGTAACCAGAGACGACGTTCGCGCAGCCCTAGCCAGTGATTCGTCCCTGTGTCTGCTGATCGACCAGGTAGCTAAGGGTTGGCCGACTCGTCATTCTGCCTGCAGGGCAGAAGTGCAGCCGTTCTTCCGGTGCCGACACGAGCTGACGGTGGCTGAGGGCCTCATCTTCAGGGGTGAGCGCATTATCGTGCCTGCATCTCTGAGGGCTAGTCTGCTGGCCCAGGCACACTCCGGACACCAAGGTATGGTGAGGTCGAAGCAGCGTTTAAGAGAGCTGTTCTGGTGGCCCGGAATGGATGCTGCTGTCGAGAAAATGGTGCGTGATTGTGAAGTATGTGATGCCTGTGACAAGTCATCCAAGACTCGTAATGCGCCCCTCAACCCAGTGCCTTACCCCGACGCCCCGTGGGATAAAGTTGGCATAGATTTTATAGGACCTCTGGAGGGAAGTGGACCCCACCGAAGATTTGCCATCGTGCTTATTGACTACCATTCCAAGTGGCCTGAGGTCGCGTTTTGTGCTCATCCATCAACACAGGCTGTGATCGACTTCATGGAATCTGTGGCGTGTCGTGAGGGCTACCCTGCGGAGCTGGTCTCTGACAATGGTACAGCATTCACATCCCATGAATTTGCTGCATACCTTCGTAATGCAGGGATTAAGCATATTCGCGTGACTCCCTACCACCCAAGGGGAGCTGGGGCTGTTGAGCGCTTCAACAGGGTCCTGAAGGGAGTGCTGCAGTCAGCGAGTAAGCAGGGGCATGATTGGTTGTTGTGTGTCCGCCAGTTTTTGATGTCATACCGGACCACACCACACATGACCACAGGCCGCAGCCCAGCTGAGCTTCTGAGGGGGAGAAAGCTGCGAACAACACTCACAGCATCTGCTGGTCAGAGTTGGTTGGTGAAACAAGGACCCGAGGTGAGAGAGCATGTAGAGGAAAAGCAAGCAAAACAGAAACAGTACTGGGATAAAAAGTATGGGGCAAAACAAGTTGTCTTCAAGCCTGGAGAGTGGGTTAGATATAGACTGATGCCAGTTCCTCGCAAAGGTCAAGCAAAGTTTTCCAAACCGTTGCAGATCATGAGCCGTCGTGGACCTGTCTCATATCAGCTGTCTGATGGGACCTTGGTTCATGTGGAACGCATCACACGTGCTCGGGCTAATGAAGCCGATTCCTCAGGAGCTGATCTGGAGCGTCCGGAGCCGGCCGGCAGGGGTTTGCATCAGAGCGGCTCTGGAGATCTGCTCATTGCGACTCGGCATGATGCAGCGAGCTGCAGGGACGTGTCGCCATGGACTGGTCAGACGCCTCTGGTCCCCGGCAGTCAGACTTCGCTGCAAGGTCTGGTGGAGTCTGAGGACAGTGCTGGCACTGTACCAGTTGTAATGCCTAGTGAGGTGCTGGATCCGCTGTGCAGTGGTGCTGAGTCAGTACTGAGTGACCGAGCTGATTCTTCATGTGAGCCGCCTGCGCATGAGGATGAGTCTTCATCTGGCCTGCGTAGATCTAAGAGAAGTGCCAGAAAACCGCAGAGGCTCATTGAGGAGTGACTGTGTCAAAGCAGTAGCTATGACGTGCTGATGATTAGTGCTACTAATTGTGTTGTTACAGTTTCTGAGTGTGTTGAATGTCATAGCATTGTCTTTTGTTCCAGCTTGCATTGCTGGTCATCAAGCATCTGTTTATTGGCTAACCCCATGCCTTATTTGAAGGGAGGGAGTATGTAGTGTTTTGAAGGTATTATAATTTAATGTTGTTGTATCCAATTCAGTGTTGGCGCCAATTACTAATGTGGCGCAGTTGTTACATTTATGGTTTGCGCCTTTTTACAATTGTGGCGCCACCTCTAACAGGAGCTGATGTCAGATGTTGATCTTCCTTAACCAGTGAGTCTTGACCTAAACTCCAACCTGTCAATATACCTGAGCATGTTGCTCTGGAGTCTGCTGTGCCTGAGGTGAAGAGTGATCAGAGCCTGAAGATACTACAACTCTGTAAGCACTTAGCTTCTTGATTAACCTCTTGTGCGGCACCGAGTCAAAGGCTTTTTGGTAGTCTAGGAAGATCATGTCTAGGCAGCTGTTTTTGTCTAACGTTGCAGTACCAGGGCTTCAGTGTCTGCATTGGTGTCAGTACTGCCCCAAGTGTTGATTTCTGCCCCAAGGTTTCTGTACCTGCCCAAAGATGGGCAAAGACTGCCCTGAATCAATAAGTATTTCCCAAGGCTGCCCCGACAAGGGAAATCCCAACAAGAGCTCGTCAAAACCTCCCACCTTCTGCATACTGGCTCTTAACCTTTCAGTGTCAGGGACCTGTATTCATTCCAGGCCAATCTGCAAAGTATGGCAGCCGGCCAGACAAGTCACACCAGCCATTTAAAATTCTTGCACCGCCAGCCACGAAAAATTCACACCAATCTGCCATATACCAGTGAGAAAACTGCAAATATTCCTACCCACACAATGCAATGCTACCTCTCTTATTAGTTAGTTAATTAATGACTTTTTATAAGGCCATTTTAGCACTGACCTGTACCGAGATATCCCGGCGTTATTTAGGGGCCCGCTGGGGGTATCATGGTTGAGCGTTTTGGTGCATGTATGTTTTTATGTACTGCTTACTGCGAATATACTGTATGAATGGACCCTCCTGTGTCTTTATAACCATACAGCTATTATACGTTTGGTTTTTAGTGTCACCTTTCTCACACCAGTCTCGCAAATTAGCACCAGGTTGATAAAATTTGCACAACTCGCTCCTGACTCCAAGGGCACTCATGCCGACGAGATCTCGTCCAAAATGCCATACTTTGTACACTGGATTCCGGGATTCTAGGGCCTTGTCGTTCGTAGTATTCAAGGCAATAGACACTCGGTATTCTGCCTACCTCGGCATTGCTTCTGCAATGCAATGAACTATCTTGGGCCATACATACTTTCTTCTGTTTATTTATTTGTTAGTGGCGGAGGCAAAGCAATAAGAGACACTAATGGGCGGGTGGACGGGATACCTTTTCTTGGACGGGACAGCCTCCCTGTCTTTCCTTGCACTTTTTCAAGATACCGTTTCTGTTTTCTTTCCCCCCGCTTGAACCACCACTCATCGTCTTTATAGTGCCGTAATAGCCGCAATCAAGGCCCCCCCATATTTCTAGAGGGATCCCTTCACACTTAACCCTCGCCCCACCGGAGGGCCATGATGGCCCCCCTAAGGTTTTTCCAGGATAGCAGAAAAACGACGAGGCGCAGCACCGCGGTTGAGGGCTCTACCTCTCACTGCATCATTTTCCCATCATCCCTGAAATTTTTACCCCGGGTCACCCAAGGTCAGGTCACCAGACGAGGTCAACCAAGGTCACTTCACTTCACTTTAGAGCTCTGTAAGAGCTACATTTCAAAGTCGATCGATTTGAAACTTCCTACACTTCATGACCCCTCCAGGGTCTACAAGGTGTATATCCGGGATTTTTGATTTCGTGCCCTGAGGTCAGGTCACGAGGCGACCTCTCCCATTGGAAAAGCATGGGAAAAGCTATTTCATGATATAAAAGCCACAAAAATGATTGCAAATACTCAGACTGCTCAGAACAGCGTTTTTGGGTACCCTTTCACGGATCCCAGGGGTCATATTTGCCCTTTGACTTTTCCAAGGTCATCCAAGGTCACCAGAGGTCAAAAACAGTATTTTGACAATAACTTTGACCTAATTGAGCTAGAGCGGTGAAACAAACACCATCGTGTTTGTCTTGTCACTGGCTTTCATTTGATATACGGCAAGATCACTTTTTGACCTTTCGTGACCTCAGGTCATATTAGGTCACGAGGTGACCTCTGGCGGTCAAACCACTGGCGGGAGGTCTTTACGTTCCACATAGCGGAAAAAGTACTGGCAATTTGCTATCAAATGTACTTTACCAGGCCTCAATAGCTCTAATGACATAAGAGTTATGCCCAGTTTGCTTAATCATTGCATATTTGAGTGAAAATAGCCAATCTTGACCTAATTTGACCTCTGGAGGTCAAACCATTGACCTGAGCACTAAAACATGCAAGTAATTTCTTACTGAATTTACGCGAGCTTTCTATTGCACTTAGCAGATTTTCGCTAACGCCCATATTTTCGGAGTTAGAGGGGGCCATCGATGGCCCCCCGTGGGGCGAAGGTGGCGCCAGACCCCCGGTGGGGCGCGGGTTAAGTGACGTCATATACACGCGAAGGGATTTTTTACCGCTGGATCTGCTGAAAATATTACAAATTAGCCCTGTTCCACCTGTCAGCACAGTTTTGTCAGCAGGACCTCTAACCTCTCCTCCAGAAAAGTAACATCAGCGCCATAATCGCCTCTGCTTGTGGTAAGCAAAGGGAACTTAATCCTTAATACCATTAAAAAATATTAGGCTACACTTCGTGCACTTACGGTTTTTCATCAGCACAAACAGCAGGCCGTCAGCCCGTAAAACCTCTAGAACTAGTTCCCGGGGAGAGGCTACGGTCCTGTGACGTAGGCGCAACGCGGCCCGCTGATTGGTGCGACAAAACTCTGCTGACAGCTGGAACAGGGCTATTGTGTGCTCCTCGCTTGCAAACAGTGACGTTGGAACCATAAGCATCGCCACCGGAAAAATTGAGGGGGCCAGCCAAATTTTGATGCTGACAAAAATTCCCACGAGAAGACCAAAAACTGTTCACATTTTGGCTCCAATTGCCTTCCGCAGCTGCTGGTTACGAAAATGTCCGGTTTTCTCCCATCTTGACTTTTTCTCCCATTTTGATCAGGAAATTTTAGGCCAAAAAGTGGGATCTAAGCACCTTTTCCGACGCCTATGGTTGGAACGTCCACAAGGGGTGGGGGGCACCACGGGCTTTTCAACCCATTTCTTTCCAGTCAGTGTCATAAGGTTAGTGTTAGAGTTCTGATTTAATAGGGGCGGGGCACCGTGCCACGGTGCCCCAAAGATATCTAGGGTGCCTCCCTCCGTTCCACTGCCCGTGCTTGCAAATTCAAGAGAACACAGCGAATTCATTTCAGTTCCAATTGTAGAGCTAAAGCGCTCGGTTTTCAACATGGTTGTTTTTTAATATATTCCATATATCCATATTCCATATACATATATTGGATATATCCAGGATAGTACTGAATACTGGCGGATCCAGGCGATGGGCAAAGGGGCCATGGTCTCCCATATCCTAAAATAGTATCTTTTATCCATAGGCGTAGGACGTCCAGAATATTGGGGGGAGCGGGCATTTTGAAGTCATTTCTTTCCAGTCAATGCCATAGGGTTAATGGTTAAGAATCAGAATATTGGGGGCCATGGTCCCCTGGCCCACCCGTTCCTACGCCTATGCTTTTGTCCTTCCAAGGACCAAATCTTTGACACTTTTAAAGTACTATGTTTTCGCGATTTTTTCTAAATTTAGCCCCTCACCCAAAAACATCAGTTTAGCCCCCTTCAAAAATGTATCGTGGATCCGCCAGTGGTGCTGAAACAGCCTTCATGTTGGGCCTGTGGTCACATTGTGGAAAAAGATATCATTACATGGCCTCACCACGGACGGCCCAAGCTCTTCCAAGGGGTTGGAGCAGTGACGGCGGGACCACCGAATTTAAAGGCACCATGGACTTTTCAACCAATTTCTTTCCAGTCAACGTCATATGGTTCATCTTAAACTTTCTGATTTAAGGGGAAGCCCCATGCCCCCTAGTTCCACCGCCAGTGGTGGGGGGGGGTGGGCCGCTATCGGCCACTGGTGGCGCTGTTTGATAATTCCTTCGTTTCCATGGGCATGATACGATTCGGATGGGACCACGGATTAGAATAATAATGGAGTGCCACAGAGTCTACGGAAGTCTCCCATAGCCGCTGTATGGGGCTTGTATCGCCGTGCCAGCGTTAACCCACCCGGAGCCCCCTGGATTGAGAAGAGATCTCCAGCCCTGCCACCCCCCCCAGATCTGTACCCATGACTGAAGGCCCGATTCTGGTCCACGACAGGTTTTTGCTAAAGCCGACTTTTTAGTCTTAAGCGTGTCAAAACAAAAGGAGCTGAGGCTACTTGATTCAAATGGAGCCGACTATGGCCGTACACGGCAGAGCTGAGGCGAAAGAGAGGACGAGACAGACTGATATAATCTGAGTTCAATAGTAAAACTTATATGTTGCTGAGTACATCGGGACTTTGGCAGTATTTTAACAGGCATAAAGGAGTTGAGGAGGGAGGCGGATGCAGGGACAGGGATGAATGCAGGAGGCAGAGGCGGATGTACGGAAAAGGGGCGGATTCAGCGGAGGATGAGGATGCAGGGGCAGAATGCGAATGCAGGGACAAAGGCGGATGCAGGAACTGAGCGGGTGGAGGGGGCGAATCTGGATGAAGGGGCAGAGGCGGATCAGAGATCCTGGATCTGGTTATGCTAACCAGATCCGCCAGATGGTAACCAGATCCAGATCCGCTAACCCGATCCTGGATCTGGTTATGCTAAGGAGCACTACACCAGCTAAACGGCACCGGGCCCAAGTCCAGAGCTCCCTGCGCAAAATTAACTCAAGGGGTT
This sequence comes from Lepas anatifera, assembly GCA_034440635.1. Taxonomy (NCBI): domain Eukaryota; kingdom Metazoa; phylum Arthropoda; class Thecostraca; family Lepadidae; genus Lepas; species Lepas anatifera. The sequence continues at coordinate 522,468 of JAOTON010000708.1, read as the reverse complement.
CCACGCCAGCGAAATAGGCCAAGACCAGTTTAACACCCACCCCAGTGGGCCTACGAGCACCCTGAACTTCAGCTTGTATGTCTCCTGGCAGCCACTATTGATGGACGCGGGCCGTCAAAAGTGTTAACATGCACCTCATACATACAAGCTCGCTACCCCTGAACACCCACAGATCGTAAATCAGGCACAGGTGCGTGGCTCGGTGAAGAGTATCTGTCTCCTGCACCACGTGCCGCGGGTCGAGCCCCGGAGGATTCTCTGAACACGTGTAATTTGATCCAAAATAACTCCAACACGTTTAGAAATGGCAACGACGACCAAAGGCAAAGACATTTCATGTCACAAAAGATGCATTTACAATGTTGTTCAAGAAACGCAATAAAGATTGCATTACACAACAATTACATCCACTACGATGCATGCGACAATTTAGCCGAGATAACCTCCTTAATCCATGTCTTAAAAAAATTAATCCAACATCACACACCGCTGTTGTCAGCTGTATCTTGATTCAGTCGACAGTCTCATCTCCTCGGAAACACGCATCACAGAAGTACGCACACGACGCACACGCAGGGCTGCGGCGCGCCCGGTCTCAGAGAGAGTGTACCACTACCCGCTGTCGGCGCCTCTCTATCCACCGCCTCAGCATCTCCTCCGGCGGCAGCGGCGCGTCCAGGAAGTACTGCGCCGGTGGCGAGCCTTCTTCCAGCGTTAGGAAGTAGTGGATGTAGCCGTACCTGACCATGCCCATGCGCCCCCGCGCGTGCCGACGTAAGCCCTTGAGGACCTTCGCCTTGGTGGCAAACGATTCCGCTGCAAGAGCAACGAAATAGGTTCATGGCGTATTAGGGAATTGGAGACGGCAGATGATGTGGATCTGGCTCGTATTCGGGCATAAAATCCGATAAGCACCAACATCGGGGTGGGGAGAGAAACGCAGGGTTCCAATCGGCACCAAATCTGCATTAACCTGCTTTCTAATGATGCTCCTGAAAAGTGAATGAAAATATTGGGCTTTGTTATTTATAGTCTCAGTTTCAAGGAAAATGTAGAATAACTCATTGCTAAGGCGGATACAGGGGGCGGGCGCCCACATAGATCCCCAAAGCCCCCTAAGACGCCGCTTCCTGCCCTTGCCCCCAGGATAGAGGTATCGGCACCCCACGGAAAGATTTGGCGCCCCCTGATTGGTCATGCCGCCCCTCTGGTTTAAATGACGTTACCTAAGGAAATCTTCCCCTCCGAGCAGAAATTTTGGATCAAACTATTTCAAACTAACAGTGGCACGAAAAAACGGCGGCGCGAAGCGCCGCCGTACTTGACACACCTTATCCTTGATCAATTACGCAACTTTCCCCAACATTTCAACGTTGGGTCATCTCTGGTCAGGTCACCAGTGCAGGTCAAGTGACCTCACGTCCAAAAATGTTTAAGGTGGCATAAGTAAGAACATGCTTTATCTATCGAATTGAAACTTATACCACATAATGGACCCACCGCGTACTACACAAATATTCCGGGATTTTTCATATCGATGACCTAGGGTCAGGTGTGGGTCATGACCACTCAATTGGAAATGCATGGGGAAACAGGAATTGGGCTGTATTTGTGTAGATACAGCTGAGATACCTTCATATTCACCGAATCATAGTATCCTGGACCCTTTTCTAGGTTCATGTTACAATTTTTGGCCTGTGACCTCTGAGAGGTCATCTGGGCTATTTGGGCTACGGAACGCTTTGCCGAATAATTTCGCAATCCTTGCCTATAACGGGAAATATATGAAATTTTACGATGTTCTTTTCGTTGTTAAATGGAGTGTCCCACTTTATAATGGGTTTTGAACTAAGTTAGCATTTTTGTAGAGCGTGTTGAGAAGCCACTATCGGCATATCTCATTTCACCCAAAGCTCTCGGTATAAAATTTCGGCCAGCTTGAAAGATTAAAGTAAAGGGGCTTGTTGCCTTATTTCAAACCCTGAAAGAATACGTTCCATATGGTTGCTTTAATCTGATTGTTCGTAAGCCCTAATCCTCACCCACTAGCTGAAAATATCACGCTAGCGAGTGAACCAGCATGCAACATGCCTGTCGATCGAAAACTTCGGGCGAGTGTTTGTCCATTGCAGAGCGTCATTGGGCCGATGTGCGCCCAATGGCCGCAACACACATCACGTTCTCCCTCCCACGTACTTGCCAAACAAATATCAATTTTTATTCAGAAATCCAACTCTGAAATCGTTTCTTTACATCAAGTATATACATTGTCTTTCCACCACTCCATTAAAACGGCCGCCGTAACGACATCTGCCATTCAATTTTTACACCAGTGCTTCTTGTACTGCATGCGATTTTTGCCATGCGGAAAACTGTAAATGGGCCTTTACAACGAGTCTATGATCAAGGTTTAGCATTTCACTGATTATCCAAAATGTTATTTTGATTGCATTACATATTGTTAAAAAAGAGGAGATATTTATGCTTTTAGTGTATGAAGGTGGAGGAAAATATTGTTTCCTGGTTTTCAGACCTTTTTGTTCTTAAATTATTCTTTTTAGCATTTCGACAAAGTGGTCCAGTCCCTTTAAAACCGAAGTGACCAGAGTAAAACCAAAGTGACGCCTTTACCTAAGTTCAAATGAAAGCCCAATTCACTGTTTCTCAAAATAAACTACTATCTGTCAGCCGAGATAACAGCTGTTTGTTGTACTTACAAACCCAGAGGTTGCTTTTGAACTCGACGTTGTGTTCTTTGACAGCCAGCTCCTGAGCCTCCCGCAGAGCCTCGGCGGCTATTTTGGCGCCCTTTTTATCAATGAACTGCAGTTGCTTGAGGGCTTCCTCTACAGACATGCCACGGATCATCGACGACACGTACCACATCTTCTTACGGCTGTACTTGACATTGGTCTTCATGTGGCAAATATACTGAAACATACATAACTTCCATCAGGGTTTTGCGGCAAGAGCAACGAATTCAGCTATTTGTCAGATTCATCCGGGATTTAAAATCATTTTTCCTCCGTCAACGAAAATTTGCCGGGGCCAAACCATGTATGGACTTGGTGGCATCTCATCACATCATCTCTCAATTACTGGTACTATGCCTGAAGAGAAGTCCCTTCGTTTTGCGCATTGGCCAAGGGTAGAATCACGGTTTTCACAGCTCTCTTATTTATTCTGACAGCCCACTCACCGCAGGCCGCTGCGGTTCTTCCGGCGAGGTGGGCGGGTAGACCATGTGGTTGTACCTCGGCCAGCGCTGGGGCCCTGTCGGCGGTGTGTAGGACATGGCGCGCAGCTGGTCGGCCTGGAGGCGCGTCAGGGCAGCCGCGCAGGGAGCGGCAGCGGCCGGTAGGAGCCGGCGAAGAGGCGACACTGCGCCCCACAGCACTGCAGCGGCGGCATGGTGACAGGTGAGGCGTCGGTGGAACGGCGCCTCCTCCATCTCAAGCGGCAGTGAACCGGCAAGCGATTACAAGGTTTCGTGACATTAATTCGTTGTGAAACAGCCCTGCTGTGGATGCGCCTGGCTCCGATTCCATGACAAAGCCTAGCACGCTTTATCCGGTTGTTCAAATTGACGAGCACAAGGAGCGTTAAAATTTACGTTAAGTTTAACGAAATAAAACTCTGCTCTAGAGAGTGAAATACAGGCTGATTTTGCGCTATATTGTGACTTCTTTAGAATTAAATAAGTAATGTAAGCATGCTCGGTGCTCTATGCGTTAACATTCAACACAAAACAAAAGCTAACACAAAACAAAGTTTACATCACTCCGTAGTGTCTCCATATTTTGGAAGACAAAAATAATACCTACCGATTTTTTTCGCTACCATGCTTTGGCCTTTTCTGACTTCGGCAGCTATGGCATACAAATTTTCACGCGGATGCTTTCGACTTTACGTTATCAGGATGAAGTCACGGGCAAAAAAAATAATTTCGTCATTGCGGATTAATTTCTTGTCTTTCGGACTAAAGCAATGCGGCAGCGTACCCAATCTGTATTGTTAAAAATGAAAATGGATAAAAGGTGATTGCACAAGTTTTGTTTTTACAGCATGTCTGAACATCTTTGTGGCCAATTAGCTAAGAATTGCCTTTCACTCTAAATAAAACACATTATAGTGCAAAAATTAGGCTCTATTTCACTCTCTACAGCATAGTTTTGGACTCCGTATAAAATCATATCATGAAGTTCAAATTGCAAACAGTAAAATATAATGCTAAAATGAAAGACCTAAACATCTCGGAGCAGCCCTAAGTGGGCCCATTTAGAACAAGGCACTGCTGATGTCATGGTAAAAACCAGATTTCAAAACAGCTGAAAAGTTTCAGGCATGCATGTATTTCACCTTTTCCTTATATATGAAAAAGTAAGTATCTTACCTGCTCCAGAAAGTGTTTTCTGCATGATGGACCTAGCGGCCATTATAGCACTACAGCATACACAATTCAGAGGGAATCAATGTTTAAGTCATGGGTATTTTATCCAAGCTATTGACTTCTTACATTGGAATGAGAGTCTTGCTGCTTGAAACAGTGATTTTCCTCCTATGATAAAGAATGAGGTCAGAGCTGTTACACATACACATAACATACACATCATTTAACCCTTCCCAGCCTAGAAAGATGAGATAAGCCTTGGAAACTTGAACACTATTTCAGCATACTGATGGGATAAAAAATATAAAAATCAAGCCAAATCAGAAGGTAAACACAAGGTTACTATCTCATCAAGAGTGTTGTCAAAATCTAAAGAACAAACAATCCAATTACTATACAGGGTGTGCGGGAAGTCCTGCAATTTTCTTGTGTGCTTGCCAGTGTGTGCTGTGATTGGAGGCCTGTCTGCAAACTTCCAAAGGCCTCAGATGTGACCTTCGCCAACCCAGTCATCGGGGGCAAGTGGAAATATGACCTGGGAATCTGCAGGTCTACTGAAGGTTTTGGGAATTTGCTATTATAACTGAAGGAAGCTAAATTAATGCATTATGGACTAGTAAAGGGTGGTTTCCTATGAAATCAGGCATGCTGAGCTAAAATATAATACTCACTTCCCGCACTGATTTTATTTTACGATATAATTTGGCACGAAATCCGCCATGTATCTCCACGACCACCGATGCACCAACGGAAGAATCCTGTGATTAATTTCTTTGTGGATTAAGAGCCAAACATATTAAGAAAATTAATATCATATGTACGTAAAGAAATCAACATAAGGTAGGAACCATATTTTCAGGATATCCTTACCTTCTATCATGAAAAATGGCCACAACTATCTGACAATGCTCTCTGAGGGAACATTTACATGTTAAGCCCTTAACAGGTAAAAAAGCATGTGATTTTTTGTTGGCATGTGACTTAAGGACTATTTTTGGATGTTTATGAAGAATTATACGAGTTGATACGCTGGATGGAGGAACTGACAATTAATGTTTTACACACCTATGTAATTCTCCAAAAACAATCATGCCCCTTCTCCACCTTCCCCCCTCTTCTTCCCATCACACACAACACAAACAATTTAGCGCTAATCAGAATGGATGAAATACATGGATTTCCGGCCAGGCATAGGTCTGTGGGAGGCAAAGCTAGTAGCAAAAATGTCTTCTTTGATTCGTATCTAAACGGCTTTCCATAATTTTAGACAAATCAAAGTACAAAACTGTAGATGCCAATAATAATATTGCTTGTTATATACAAAAATATGACAGCAGCTTCAGACGGCGCTTTAAAGACAAATAGGAACATTATCACTTTGAGGAAGAAAATACACATAATATTTATTGTTATTTATTATTTATTATTTTTATTTATTGAATTATCACGTGCTTTTGTGTAGTTTTTTGGAGCTTCTATTTGGTTGAATTTTCTTCGAAGACAAAAATGGCGCATAATTCTTTTATTATTCTTCTTGTTGAACGACAATAACAAAGCATGTGCGGTGGTTGTTGAATGGTTACGTGTGCTTGAAGAGATTGAAGCTATTCACGTTTTATTCATGACATAACGCCCAGACGTATTTTAAAATATTGTTGATGAGTAGTTTTTGAGAGAGAGAGAAGGCATTTGAGACAGTGGGGTTGGTAGGGACTGCCATTTCCAATCACCAATTCCAGAATTTTCTTTTCAATCATCCTTTTGTTTCAATGCCTTCCAGTACCTAGGTATATGCAAAAAATGTTTGTGTCTTCAATTATAAGTGATTTTAACCCCAATACTCACCACTTTTGGGTTGTATTTCGTTTGTGTCACGGAGTTGCTTTATAGCCAAGTGAAGGAATTGGAATTACATCTGAAAATATGGTTTCCAAAGAATGAAACTTGGTGAGAGCTGATTTCTGTGCTGTGTGTGTGCAAAATTATTTTTTCTCTTTCATCCAGTTGAATTGATACTTTTCTTGTCTTATAAAGTTGGAAGATTTTATTAAGGAGGCAATGAAGTGCTGGAAAGTCATAGTTATGTTTTTTCTCGTGTCTTAGTTTTATATGAAATGTGGAAACCATTATCGAGAATTTCGCTCAATCCAGACTGGCTCTGGTCCCAGCACAGTCCCAGCGTCTAGCCTTTGGTCCCAGCTTTGGTCCCGCTGAGATCAAACCTGGTCCTAGGGCCGGGACTGCAGGACCAAAAAGTCCCACCTCTAATCTCAGTGGGGGAACTGTGGTCAGTGTTCCCAAGAATAGCTATGTTCCAAATAATGGGAATATTGACCCATATTTGGGAACGCTTGTTCCATAAATGGAAACGCACGTTCCCAAGTATGGGAACGCCCGGAACTATGTTTTCAGAAAACACAACAGGAGCTTAGAAAAGATAAGGGGAATCTTTCTACCTGGTCAATTTTAACTCTTCTTAAAATTTGAGGAGGAGTTCTTTGAATTAGAAAATCTGTCTTTGAACGCTCCCTCAAATATTCGTCTAAACTGCACGATCCAGCCCCAACGGTAAAGAACGATGAAAAGGTTGCTCTTAAACTGTGAATCCAGACAGGTATTATTTTTTTAGATAATTTTCTGGGAAATTCAATGAAAAATAGTAGTATAACAACAAAATTATAGAATTGTAGACTGCAAAAATATTTTTCTTGGGATCACACAGTGGCTGCTCACCATGTGCTGACGAATGAAGAAATAGAGGAAAACCGTGCTTTTCGTCTGCTTAGAAAGAAAGTAGTGCTTAAAAGTGGTATTTTCGCATTTTCTAAGCTTTTTTATATTCAATTGAATCAGAAAGATTTTAGATCCTGTAGTTTTTGCCCCAAGATTGTTTGAATTATTCCGTAGTGTTTTGACGAATTATGGTGCGCCGATGCATTAACTCGATATTTTCTACTGGGGTGCTTCATTCATAGGCAGTTCCATCAGGCGGGAAAGAGGGGCACGTTCTCCCGCTCAACCCTCAGCGCCCCCCCATCAAACCTTGGCGCCCCCCATCGACCCTCGGCGACCCCCCCTGATGGACCCTTGGCGCAACCACCCCCCCCCATTAACCCTCAGTGCAACCCCCCCCATTCACCCTTGGCGCCACTTGAAATGGTCACGGCGCCCCCTGATATGTCGCTTCCCACCGCCCACCCCCCGATGCGAAAATCCGATAAGATTTTGCGCCCACCTAATATTTGTTGCCTAGGGTTTCTAGCTCCCCCCTCAAGATATCAGAGTGCATGCAGTAAAAACATACGCGGAGACTGTTCGAAGGCGATGGCGGCGAGATGCTTGAGCCCTAGCCCCCCCAATAAGTCCTGGATGTGAGAATTGGCCACTCTGTGATAGACTTTGGCACCCCCTGCTCGGATGACGCCCCCTCCCCTTTCGAATATAAACTTGGATCCGCCTTCTATTCCTTTGAGCCTGCTTCTTGCAGGGGTAGGCCTTTATCCCTGAGACGCTATCATAGGCGGATCCAGGATTGCCGATCGGGGGACACCTTCCCGGAGGCGTCATTCTTTACCGGAGAACCCTATCGGATGGGCACAAAATCTTATCGGTGGGAGCCGATTTTCGCATCCTGGGGGGGGTGGGAAGCGACATTTCAGGGGGCGCCGTGACCATTTCAGGGGGCGCCGAGGGTCGATCGGGGGGCACGAACTCCCTTTGCCCCCTGGATCCGCCTATGGGGCACGTGCCCACTTCGCCCCCCCTGGATCCGCCTATGACCGCCATTCATATTTCGTCCGGAAACTAACATATTGAAATAATTCGGTAGATATACGCCTTTTTTCGTTTCAAGCTGTCTGAAATTCCAGTTTGAATATACGATGGAAAATGCGTTTCCAAATATGGGTCATTGTTCCCATTGTTGGGAACGTAGCCATTCTTTGGAACGCTGACCACAGTTTCCCCACTGATCTGGAAACAGGGTATTTTTGAGTTTCATTTTGATCCCTACATATTCTATCCCTCCGGATTTTCAAACATTGATCTCAGGGGCCCCCTGATCTTGGTCTCTCGGGACCCCTGAGCTTGGTCTCAGTGGCATGGCTTGGTCTCAGGGGGGCTCCACGAGGTTGGTCTCAGGGGCCCCTCGATCATCGATATTGAGAGCTCCGGATTATAGAACATTGATCTCGGGAGCCCTCTGAGCTTGGTCTCAAGGGGCCCCGAGTTGGTCTCATGGGGCCCCGAGCTATGTCTCGGGGGTCCAAGCTTTGTCCCACAGGCCTTTCGATCTTGGTTCCACGGCCTTTCGATCTTGGTCTCACGGGCCTTTCGATCTTGGTCTCAGGGGGCCCCCGAAGCCTAAGCCTAGGGGCTCCTGAGACCAAATACTGCGTTCAGTGAGGCCCATGTGCATGCCTCACTCATGAGTCCCTCGATATCGATAGTCGGGGGCACCCTGATATCAATATTGCCCGGCACAGTCCCCTGAGACCAGGCTCAGGGCCCTTGAGACCAAGCTCGGGGGGCCACCGAGACCAAGATCAGGGCCCCCGATATTCGAATCCGGAGGGATCGAATATGGGGGATCCAAATGAAACTCAGGAATATCGCGTTTCAGACCACGCCGATTCGATTGGTGAAAACAGTTAGTCGCTAGCTGCTGTGGTTACGGAGCATGGGTTTCTCCGCAGGCCAAAAAGTAACGTTTTACGTTATAACGTTGGGATTTATTGAGGGATCCAAATGAAACTCAAGAAAACCCCGTTTCAGACCATGCCGATTTGATTGGTGAAAACAGCGAGTCGCTAGCTGCTGCGGTTACGGAGCATGGGTTTCTCCGAAGGCCAAACGTTTTACGTTATAACGTTGCTATTTATGGAGGGATCCAAATGAAACTCAAGAATACCCCGTTTCAGACCACGCCAATTTGATTGGTGAAAACAGTGAGTCGCTAGCTGCTGTGGTTACGGAGCATGGGTTTCTCCGCAGGCCAAAAAGTAACGTTTTACGTTATAACGTTGGGATTTATTGAGGGATCCAAATGAAACTCAAGAAAACCCCGTTTCAGACCATGCCGATTTGATTGGTGAAAACAGCGAGTCGCTAGCTGCTGTGGTTACGGACCATGGGTTTCTCCGCAGGCCAAAAAGTAACGTATTACGTTATAACGTTGGTATTTATGAAGGGATCCAAATGAAACTCAAGAATATCCCGTTTCAGACCGCGCCGATTCGATTGGTGAAAACAGCGAGTCGCTAGCTGCTGTGGTTACGGAGCATGAGTTTCTCCGCAGGCCAAATTGACGTAACGTGCTATGTTATAACGTTGTTGTTAACTGGTGGATTGCTTTGAAACTCAAGAATACCACTAATCAGATTTTTTTGAAAATTTTGGGTGAAAACAGCAAGTCTCTAGATGCTATGGTTACGGATCATGGGTTTCTCCGCACGTTATATCGGCAGTTAAGTCCCTCCCATAAAAAAATACCAGGAGCTCTACTGTTGGGCCCTGTGCTTGGATAGAATGATGAGGATCTGTGGATACCTGCAATTTTACCGGAGCCTATAACAGTTCAATGTTTCATCAACCATTTACCATGTACTTGAAGCACCAAATGATGAATCTGTTTTATGTAGTAGCGCCGAACTTCCTGAAGATATCAGGTACCAAGATTGTATCCTGTCGCTCCAGACTTATACCATGGCTGCCTCTGTGCCTGAAAGCGAACAGATCTTCCAACTCATTCAAGAACTGATTGTCCTGGAAACAAGGGAAAATGCTCTTTTGGGACTAAGCAAGAAAAGAGAAGTAAGTATTCAGAGTGCAACTTGAAATGTCTAGATGTCCAAACACTTGCATACCAGTGTGCAAAGTATGCCACTTTCGATGAGATATCGTCTGTGGGTGTGCCTTTGGAGACAGGAATGAGTAGTGCAAATTGTAGTTCTAGTTCTAGTTCTACCGTGTATTGACCACAATCACCAAGTTGATTGTTTTGTCAATGCGAGTGTCCGTAGTTTGTACATCTCAAAAAGAAGAAGGAAAATTTACATATGAGGTTACAATGCATGGATGGAAGATGGATGGAGGGGCCGGGGTGGCCTAGTGGCTTCGTTGCCAGTCTACGGATCAGATAGCATGGATTAACGTGGGTTCAATCCCCACGGCGGGAAGCCGCCTTGGGGATAGCGGGAAAGCCGCCTCCGATCTAACCCGGTGGAGAGGATCCTTAAACACCCACGCCAATACTCCCTGTAATTGGGCAAGTGTGCCTGTTGGGAGTGGCCCTAATAAAAAATGATTAGCGTTTACACAAAAGAGTCACGCAAAGGGAGTGAAGCAGCTTCCGCAGTTGCATGGGGAAAGTTGTTCCAATCTCGGATGTTTTCGGGAGAAAAGCGTGAAGGTGATAGTCCGCTCTGCATCGTGGTGCCAGAAACTGCTGATTGTGTCCCCGTCGTGATCTTGGCGGGAGCGGTATAAATTTACTCTTGCCTTCTGCATCCATCATGCCGTGTTTTATCTTACAAAGCATCGTAAGCCGAGCTTTTTTTTCGTTGCTCTTCAAGAGATGGCCATTTGTGCTTTTTTAGCATTGATGTTACGCTGGTCGTTCTCCGGTAGTCTCTCATAACGAACCTTGCCGCCCTACGTTGAATATTTTATATTGTATTGATGCTCTGTTGATGGTGAAGGTCCCAGACAGCACTCGCATATTCCTAAATGGGACGTACATATACCTTGTACGCAGCTTCTTTGATCTTCCGGGAGCTGATTTTCAAATTCCTCTTCAAGAAACCAAGAGAATTGTTGACTTTGAAACAAGTCTTCTCGATGTGCTCATTCCAGCTGCAGTCTTTACTGAGGGTGACTCCTAAGTATTTGGCATTCCGGACAGTCTCCAACGTTTGACCGTGCAGAACATATTGGTATGGTAGGAGTTCTTTGCCTCGGGTTGTCTGAAGTGAGGTACACTTCAGTGGATGAAACTTAATTTCCCACTTGGTCTCCCAGAGTGCAACCTCGTTAAGGTCTTGTTGGAGGCTTAGCTGATCTGTAACCAACGGGGTGATTGTATTAACGGGGTGTGAATTTGTGGCACGGGTGTGGGGGAGTCAGCACTGAAAACCAAACAAATAACGGTTGAATGGTTATAAAGACACAGGAGGGGGGCTTATAATACGAACCAACTAATAAGAGAGGCAGCATTGCATCATATGGGTAGGGATGAGTGTGTTTTTCTCCCTGGTATGTTGTGGATTGGTGTAAATTTTAGGTGACTGGCAGTGCGAATTTGTTAGATAATTTTATATGGCTGGTGCAACTCGTCTGGCCTCCAGTCTGCAGAACGTGGCAGACGAGGCGCTTGAGGCAGCTCAAATCCTGCCCCAATTGGGGCAGAAATTTGGTGGCTGGGGCAGACTCCTCCAACGGGAGGAGGGGCAATTTCTACTCCATTTTAAACTATACACCCAGAAATAAAATTAAACCGTGCATCCGACCCGGCGACGGCGACGTACTCACGACTCTCCACCTATCAAAGCGATAAAAACTCACGTACAGCAGCTATCTTGCATTCATGCTGCACAATTTTGAGGATACCTTTATTCAAAGGTATATTTGCGAGCGAAGTCTTTTCCCCTAAGGGCGCCATGTACCTCTGCTTTCGAGCCATATCAATCGATACTTTTAAAAATATTTCAATTGACAAATATATTCGAATGGAATAATTTTTTCACAGCTGAAAAATTATTTCCCTTTTATTTTTTCACATTTGCATGAAAGCATCACCAAATTTGGAATATGTTCATAAGACCCAAGTGAAGAAAGATCCCCTTATGCCCGTATGGCATCACATCACGGACCGGCATTAGTTCTTGGGAGGGGGCTGGCATGATTTGCCGGCCTTTGGCATTCGAAATATAGCGGAGGAAATGCAAAAAACAACATACAGGGAAATTTTATTTCGAGTTCTAAGATTATTTTATGTAGCTGAAATTAAGTTTGGATTACACATTTAGAAAATAATTGCAAATTTTACTTTTAAAAGGCGCCCATTGCCTGATTTTCTTATTCACTTCAAGGAACTTTACGACAATTATAAATTTCCTCTATCTGGTATATTTTAAGTCATATTTCGTTTGATGACAAATATGACGCTTTTGAGACAAATTACGTTTCCCAGCGCAATTTTAATAAATGATTTTCGTTTCTTTTAATTATTTTTTATTCTTCCTCCGGTGATTACCCGGACTGATTGCTGCCCCAAGTACTAGTTCCTGCCCCCAAGAGCCCTCCTCTGCCCCAAGCTCGACCAAAAGCTGGCCCAAAATCGGTAGGTCTGCCTCGAGGCTGCCCCAACGAGATCTCGTCGAAATCTGCCACGTTCTGCAGACTGGTCTGGCCTGCTGCCATACTTTGCAGACTGGGCAATGTATTAGTGTGCATGGCTAGAAAATAACACCTTCAGCTTTCCACTTTCTCTCGCCGCGACACTGTGCTCGCTCACCACATGCCACAGCTGCAAACATGCTTCAGCCGTTTAGTGCAGCGTTACAGATTAATAATGCTGATCTATGTGGTAGCCAAGCCAGTGGAAGCGCGGCGGCTCACACATTACCAATCACACACGTGTACACACAATACATGTCAGCCATGCAATACTAGTAGCTAGCGTGCCTGCTGGCAGGTTTAGGGTCCTAGGCCCCCTCGCGATTGTCCATTTTCTCTGCAGCATTCTTGAGTCACGTTTCTAAGCTAAACTGGACAATACTGTCGAGTAAAGGAAGAAGGGGATATATCCAATGTATTGTCAATGAGAGTTACCCTTTTTCCTGTGCATGGTAGAATACCTACTGTCAGCCAGGGAATGTAGAGAGGATGAGCTATTTAAATATAGATGTCACAAAGGAAATATGGAATGTAGTTCGATTTTTGTGTGGTAATTGTCTATATCTGTTGAGCTGGGTGCTCCTGCCACGCTCGAAGGTTGATCAACGGTTGGCTATGGGCGGTGCTCCGGGCTTTGTCAGACGATTCGTGTGGGGAGGGGACCCAGGAAGCAAATCGGCCACGGGCCGCCACTGACACCCGATGGCTCGTGGAGTTACCTACAGCACGTATCGAGTGAAGGCTTTCTTTGTGGGTTAATGCCGACGCTGTGATGAAGCCGGATACTCAGGGATCTTATGTTGCCTGAATCTGCTACTTAACCTGTCACCTATACCCTTTTGCAGCAGTTACATTACTAACTCAACTGTTGTCTGTAGGTGGTTCCGGACCTGGCGCCGATGCTGTGGCACACGGGCGCAGTGATCGCGGCTCTCCTGCACGAGATCGTCAGTATCTACAGCTACATGAACCCGCCGACGCTGACGGCCAGCCAGAGTAACCGTGTGTGTAACGCCCTGGCGCTGCTGCAGTGCGTGGCCTCCCACCCGGAGACCCGCACCGCCTTCCTGGCCGTAAGTCAGCCCCGGTTATACAGTGCGTGGTAAAATGCCGCCCATGGTCTTCGATAGTACTTATCGTTTTGCATCCGAAGCAAATGTTTTGGGACTAACTGGATGAGAATCATTCAGATGAGACTTAGGATTCTGTTCTTATCTATGATCAGATGTTTTGCACATTATGCTGATCACTTATCGATCATTGCAGCATGAATGATTCGAAAGGACTATCACAGCGCTTATTTGAGCCTAATGGATACTTAAAGGAATTTGTCCTTTGCTACCTTTTCGTTATCGGGAATGGCTGAAGTAATGGTCATAGAGTGTTATCTTCTGAAGGTAATTATTATCGTGGTCGTCACCTGAGTAAAAAAAAACAAGAAACTTACTGAACAGGACGGATAAGTAATTGAAACATCAAAGTTTTCATGCTTTACCAAAATTTAGGGATTCCTCGTATTGCGTTATGGCAGCCTTAGCCATCGATATTTATCAAGTATAACTTTTTTCGGTCATATTGAACAGAAAACGCATCCAATTTGGTTCACAGCGTATTTATTAAAGAAAAGTATATTTGCTCATCTGCTCTCATATCTCTGCACGTACGGTATTTAACGTAGCATTGTCCGGATGCTCTGTTCGGGACCAGTTCCTCGGTCTCCGTGCTTCTGAGATCCGGAACTGTGGCATGTGCCCGCCTCGGTACCCGGAGAGTGGAGCGGCAGCGCCGTGACTGACCGCCGGTCTGCGCGGTACAGGCGCAGATACCACAGTACCTGTACCCGTTCCTGAGCGTGGCCAGCAAGTCCCAGCCGTTCGAGTACCTGAGACTCACCAGCCTGGGCGTCATCGGCGCCCTCGTCAAGGTCAGCTGCCCGGACACCCAGGCCGTACATGGCACTGGGGAAGGGCAGAAACGAGGGTGGTTGTTAATGCGGATGTCCTCTTTCAAGGGTGAATCTTTGGGAATTCAAGGTGTGATGGTGTTGCGTTGGCTTTGTTTGCGTTCTGTGCTGCCAGATCTGTCAAGTATGGACCTGCTCGTCCGATAAAGTTTTAGGTTGTACATGTTTTCCCTTCGAACGGCTGGGGGCGAAGCAATGTAATGTTTGTCACTTGGAAGGTCGTTAAACCGATACGACGTCTATTTCATCATTATGGTCAGACTTTTTTAACAGGAATTGTGTCATCTTTCCAATGATGAGAGCAATTGTCGTTATTGTGCGTAATGATAATTGTGCAGGCCGAGTAGTTACAATTAGTTTTTTCTTTTCTCCCAGACCTTCCTTTGTATGTGATAAATATGCAAATCTTGCCGTTTTTGATCTAAACGGCCCACCGTCTTGTAGGCGTGCAAGCGTCCGTTACAGTGTAAGTAGTTTGCTGGCTCACAACCTTCCTGCCACCGCCCGTCCTTGCTACCGTCTGATCCATAGGCGGATCCATGGGACAAGGGGGCACGGCCCTCCCCAGATCGACCCTCGGCGCCCCCTGAAATGGTCTCGGTGCTCCCCTCTGAAAGGTCGATGGTGCCCCCCTAAAATGTCGCTTCCCACCCCCCCCCCCAAGATGCGAAAATTGGCGCCCACCGATAGGATTGTGCGCCGATCTGATAGGTTTTGACCGGTCAAAAGTGGCGCCCCCCTGATCGGAAATCCTGGATCTGCCTTTGGTCTGACCTGACCGTTTCCAACTTGTCCACAGACGGACGGTCAGGGTGCCGTCTGATATGACTGTTTGCTCCTTTTCTACAAATTGACGGTCAGGAGTGCCGTCTGATCTGACCGTTTGCTCCTTTTTCTACACACGGACGGTCTGGGGTGCCGTCTGACCGGACCGGTTGCCCCTTTCTACAAATTCAGGAGTGCTGTCTGATCTGACCGTTTGCTCCTTTTTCTACAGTCGGACGGTCTGGGGTGCCGTCTGATATGACCGTTTTTTACAGATAGACGGCCAGTAGTGCCGTCTGATATGACCGTTTGCTTACAGATAGACGGGCAGTAGTGCCGTCTGTTACGACCGTTTGCTCCTTTTCTACAAATGGACGGTCAGGAGTGCCGTCTGATCCGACCGTTTGCTCCTTTTTCTACAGACGGACGGTCTGGGGTGCCGTCTGACCGGACCGGTTGCCCCTTTTCTACAAATTCAGAGTGCTGTCTGATATGACCGTTTGCTCCTTTTTCTACAGACGGACGGTCTGGGGTGCCGTCTGATATGACGGTTTGCTCCTTTTCTACAGATAGACGGTCAGGAGTGCCGTATGATCGGACCGTTTGCTCCTTTTCTACAGATAGACGGGCAGTAGTGCCGTCTGATCTAACCGTTTGCTCCTTTTCTACAGACGGACGGTCTGGGGTGCCGTCTGACCTGACCGTTTGCTCCTTTTCTACAGACGGACGGTCAGGAGTGCCGTCTGACATGACCGTTCGCTCCTTTTCTACAGACTGCTGGTCTGGGGTGCCGTCTGATCAGACCGTTTGCTCCTTTTTTACAGACGGACGAGCAGGAGGTCATCAACTTCCTGCTCACCACGGAGATCATCCCGCTCTGCCTGCAGATAATGCAGCAGGGCACTGAGCTCAGCAAAACCGTCGCCACCTTCATACTGCAGAAAATACTGCTCGACGAAACAGGTCAGGCCGCAGAAAGCCAATCTGAACCGTTGTCTGAGGTTAAAGCCGTTTGATTGGATTTGTTGGATGATTTCACATGGTTACAGCTTTATTTGCTCCTCAAAGAACCCTGCAAAACCGGTGCCTTAGTTTTGCGTTGGTCGCCCATTCAAGTTACTTTGATGCACATATACGATAATTGGTTTAGCGGGCTCCTTTTGAAGTATTCTCGCGTTTTGAAGAGTTTTGTTTTGCGTTAATACATTGGAGTATATTTACTGCTATATCATAATGGCAGGAACAGCAGACTTAATTTTCAAACAATCAATCCATGAACTGGAACATTGCTGGAATTCTCCTCTTTCTGGTGTTTTTCGCGGGAAGCTTTTAGTGAAACCACTCTCGGAGATAGGGCTGCGTTGCTATTTGTATCCAGTTTCGATTTTTTTTTGTAGGAAGGTGATTTGTTGTCAGAGGCCTCAATGCTTAATGAAAATAGTGAACACCCCGAAACAATCTGGAAAATAGTCAACACCCCGAAACAATCTGCACAAACGATGCCCCAGAACATCATCCCTGTAGTAACGTGAGCTAGCGTATTCATCGATATAATCCAGGCTTGTTATCGTGTCTGCCAATGTCGGCTCTCTGACACCAACTCCCGCCCCCCGTGAGGTGGCGCCGGCGGTGTCACCTCGGCGTGTGGGCTCAGGCCGCCAATTCAGCGGTGTGACGTCATCCCCTGGGGACTCTGACCAGCCAGCTGACAGCTAAACCACGGAGCGTCTCTGGTTTCTGTGACGTCACTGGCGTAGTCTCACGGCGGTGTGAATTCCACAGGCCTGTCGCACATCTGTCAGACTTACGAGCGGTTCTCTCACGTGGCGCGCACCCTGGGTAACATGGTGATCAGCCTGGAGAAGGACAAGTCGGCGCGTCTGCTGAAGCACGTGGTGCGCTGCTACCTGCGGCTCTCCGACAATGCACGGTAGGGGAAGCTTGTGCACCCTTGACACATCTGAAGACGTGTACCCTCTGTTTTAGGTTCATTGTTGTAACAGCACGTCGTTTTCTATTCAAAATAAGTGTGGCAACTTTATGGAGATGAGTTGTTGAGGTATCGGTCCTGTAAAGCAGTGACGGCGGAACGTCCGAATTTAAGGGGGGGCACTATGGGCTTTTTCAACCCATTCCTTTCCAGTAAACGCCATAGGTCTAGTGTTAGAATTTCTGATTTAAGGGGGCACCGTGCCCCGGTGCCCCCTCCCCCACCCCAGTTCCGCCGCCAATGCTGTAAAGCATACTGGACAACCCCTGTCATATTCGTTTGTCGAAAACCCACTGTGTGCGCAGAAACCGGCGCTTCCTGAGCTAAGATTGGGCGCCCCCCCCTCCCCCCGCGCGCCATCGTTCTCAGCGGTAGCTCCCATCGGATGGACATGGAGCAGGGCTCGACGGAGCCCGCTACCGCTGTTTTTCCACGCAGAATACATGCTTTATACTCTAACGACGCATTTCGGCTCACTTCAGGATGTCTCAGTGGCTGACCATCCGCCCTACCCCTTAGCACGCCTGTTTTCTCTCGGTTCTAATCAATAATGGATGGTAAAAACATTCGGATCGTGCTAGCAACATGTTATTTATAGTATTAGTGACATATATTACTACAATTATTTAAGACCGATTTCTTAAAGCGTGACAAAGCTATCGATTGATAGGCGTTTTATGAGCTCAATGGCAGGAAACTTCACTAGGGTTGAATGGCCTGCGTACCAGGTTCCAAAGTTGTCCTCGACTTTTGTGTCGAAAACTGCCAGGCGGAGATTACAAGTAAGCATTCAGACGTCGACTTTGCATTGTTTGACAACGTTTGCGTTGATTGGCTATCCCGTCTCAGGTGCCTGTCTGGCTGACGTGCCCGTTCTTGCCACCCCGTGTGAGCGGCGCACCCATTCTGGACAGGGCTCGGGAGGCGCTGCGCTCTGTGCTGCCGGACCAGCTGAAGGGCGACACCTTCGACTCCTGCCTGGAGGACAAATCGGTGCGGCTGTGGCTGACGCAGCTGCTCAAGAACCTGGACGAGTCGGGCGATGGCCAGCTGCCGCCAGGGGCGCCACTGCAGCCCAGCGCCTGAACCTGGGCCTGGGTAGGCTGAGCCTCGGCCTGGCTCAGCGCGAGGAGCTGGGCCCGCCCCGGCTCATGAGGGAAGCTGCTACCTGCTCCCTGTCAGTACAAGAGCTGGGACCCACCCAGTCCGACTCCATCCCCCGCCCCCTCCCGTGGTGGGACCTGGGGTCTACCACTTCCCCATGTTCTACAAAAGAGCTGCCTCCAGAATGGCTGACGGCAGCGATCTTTCTCCAGATATCGCGCCGACCGAAGAGGGCCTTGACACCTCAGATCTCTACACATAGTCATGTGTCTTTGTTGGTCTTCGTTTTGTGGGGGCTCCTCTCCATCCCACCGTCTGATCAGCAGACGGACCACCTCAGTGTGTCGGACGGGGACTGGGACCTCGCGGGAGGCGCGAGCTTGATTTAGTGACAGTCTGAGGGTACTGCACTGATTGAAGGAGATGATGGGCCTGCGCCGCTCGGTGAGAGTAGCGGTCCGCCTCCCTGCTTTAGTTCTCTGGGACAGATGACTAGACATTTGTAGTGTCGTTGGTAAACAGGTTTTAGAGGAAATGTTGATAGTGCCTGCGTTTGGCTTGCTGATATTCGCGTCGCAGATGTGCAGTTTAGCCTCGAGTGTTCAAATGGCCGACGGCAGGTGCTGGATGGGTCGGTAGTAGCGTATTTAAGATATGTGCTGGCTATGACCCCGTGGATTATTTAATGGGGGTGAGGTGTCGGTTTCCTTTCCCGCTCCATCTGACTCTGTCGAATGTGGTGGTTCCATATTACCTTGGAAGTTTGTGTTTTTACTTTTTAACGTCACTTCTATGTATGCTCACTACTTCTAAGGGTCACCTGTGTATGGCCAATCATTCTACGATTGAAGTTTGCCAAGGCCTTTGCGATGCGTTTGTTAACGTTACAGCCTTGGATTGATTTCGTTGAATATTGCATGGGTGGCAGTTGCGACCAGTATTTCATGGACGTTTTGGCTGTACTACACACCTCATTTTACGTTTTCTATTTTTCTTATAAGGTTTTTCCTTTCTTAGTTTTTTTACTGCTCAGTCTCATTCACTTCTTTCTTTTTTTATTCTTCACCTGCCCATCGCGTCCCTTTTTGACGCTGTTTTTTTAAATAAATGCATGATAGTACCAAGTTAGATAATTTCAAAATTAGTGTTTTTATAATGTCTTGGAGTCACCTGAATAACAAAAGCAGTTTCTTGGTTGGGGGGGTTAACCTGTCTATAGGCCTCTGCGGATCCAGGGAAACGCCAGAGGGACTGGTGCCTCCCTGCGTCCCACCTGTTCCACGTACTGACTTGCTGTCCCGCTGAAACATGCCCCCCCTCCTTCGGAAGTTGGGTCGTTGATTTCAGAGCGGAGTAAGGAGGATGCCTGTTAGGGGATACCATTCGTACCAGAGGACTACCAGTCTTGGACAGTGCAACCTATCAGGAGCGCAGAATCTCGTTATCACTGGGGCGCCGATACCCGCATCCTGGGGGATGGGAAGCGACGTTTCAGAGGGGTGGAATGGACGTTTCAGGGAGTGCCGAGGCTCGATCGGGGAAGGCACGTGCCACCCGGGATTTACCCCTTTTGCCCCTTGACCTTCCTATATCCAAGGAGAATGCAGGTAGGAGTGCCCCGTCCATAGGTGGATCCAGAGGCATGCGCTCTCTCCGATCCGGAACTCTCCTCTTCATGACATCGTCCCGACAACTCATGAAAGGCTGCTGTCCATCCCCCGGACGTATCCTAATACGTCGGGCCGTTCAGCCGTTCAGAAAGGGCGTATCTTTGTTCAAAATGGTGCCCTCAGCTCCCGTCCAGTCGGAAATCCTGCATTTGCTTTTGCGCAGCCCCCCCCTGGCACGCCCGCGGTGCCCCCTTGAAACATGATTCCCCCGGGATGCGGGTGTCGGTACATTCGCGATGTGATCTCAGCAGGTGCAATAGCTCCCGTTTGGGTTTGGGTGGCGCGGTCGGCTGGGGCGTACAAGTCGGCTCGATCTCGTGATCTTTGCTGTGGGCGGAGGGTTACGGGATCGACCCCGCCCAGAGGCAGGAATAGGCGCTCTGTCCCAGTCCCGGCATAGCTAGTTACCCTCCTCTTCAATAGCCTCGCAGGAAGTGTCTTGGTAAACCCCAAGCAAAAACTTTAAACCTCCCGTTTAAGTTACTTGCCAAAAGTGATGGTTAGGTCTTATTAATGTGCAAACTCGAAATCAAAATGGCTTACCCCCTTGAATGAAACGACCCAGGTCCATTGTTAGTACCCTAGTAGCATCTGTGTCCGGCACACGCTGAACAATAGTGGATAAAACTCAATTAAGTTCCAACATTTAAACTTTTCTCTCTAGCGGAGCGCGATTTTCCACTTTTTAATGACGTTTTTCGACTTTGCGCCTTTACGTTTTTCGTTTTTCACGATTTTCGTTTTCGCGGGAAAGCCCAATGCATTTAGCTCCCTTATTAAAAACGAATCCAGTTAAAAGTCGGAGGCACCGTCTGAAAATCGAATAACGACAATGATCGTAGTGTAGTGCGCCATATTCATTTATTAGCGACCATCGCGCGAGCTCATAGTTAAGACGAAATCAGTGCGATTAAATGTCAAGCGGACAGCAAGGTAGGAGACATAAATGTGTGAAATCAACCACCGGCTATAGCGGAAAAAGCGCTCAAACACCGAAAATGCGTCGCAGAGTCTCCAGTGTTCCGTTACCAAGCGCGAGTGTTTCGATTTTCGAAGGTTTACCCTCTGTCTCGATTTAAGCCTCGCAGTATTATTTCATCCCGTTTTACTATGAGTCAAACCAGGCTATTTTTTAACATGTTAACTGGGGGGCCATTTGCCCCCCAGTCGGCTGAAACGCCCCCCCCCCAGTGCCCGGAAACTGGCCCCCCAGTGAAATAGACAGATTTCTTAAAATTGTCCTAATGCAGACCCTAACGAAAATAAGACAGAATACTACCCGATAATTATAACTTTGTTCTATTTCTGGTCCCAAATTGGCAATCCACAGAAATTGTGTAAAACAAAATTTACACCCGTGGCTGTCTACTCCATCGTGCGAAGACGAAACAAAGCTCCTAGTTACGGGAAATCCCGGCAAAGCAGCCTCAGCATCAACTAATCACAACGCTGGAGAAGAACGCTGGCCTACAACCAATCAAACATCCTGTTCTATCCGACCGGAAGCCCACATCCCAGACAGTACTGTGACATTGCATGATGCTCTCATTTCACACGCAGTCAGTTGTCAGCGTTAAGAGCTCGTTCGTGGATTAGACGGGACACGGTGTAGTCAAAGTGCTTAAGACTGATTGCTGGTGTGGCGGTATGAAGTGCTTAGCCTTTTTATTTATTATTGTGGTGGTAGCATGCATAAGCGTCGCCACCGACAAAAAGTGAGAGGGCCAGCCAAACTTCAATCTGATGCTGACAGCAAACTTTCCACGTTAGTACCAAACACTTTTCGAATTTGGGCTCCTCGTTGCCTTTCGCAGCGGCTGGTTATACAAATTTCCGGTTCACTCCCTTTTTATTTGAGATCAGGAAAATGTTGGCCAAAAAGTGGGGGTGATTGATGATCCCAAAAAAATGTTCTTGTTATGTGGATAAAATCATTCGATGGCCACGCGGGGTTGGAAGGGCACCCCTGGCTTCCTATTAGATGGGTAGTGTGCTAAAAATATTGCGTCAAGTCAATATCAAACTGTCAACAATTAGTTTTAAACAGTACTACAAGCTGCTTTTTCTGTGGTTTTATGACTACCGCTAGGGGTCGTTTTAGCTTCAAATCTGGCTTTTATGGTGTTTATTTGGCTATTTTAGTGGAAATAAAATTTCGCCCCTGTTTGGCTCTTTTTCTAACTCGATTTGACCTTTTCCGCTGAAAAAACCTGGCAGCCCTGGGCAGCATCTATAATTTCTAGACTTGGAATAACTAAAAAAAAATTTGATAAAATATTTTAACACTAACGCGTCTAAGTTTTATTAAACCCTCTCAAAATGGGGTCTTGTTCCCTTAAAGACAGTATAATGGCCAGAACAAGAGATGCCCCCCCCACTGACTTTTCCTTAAAAATGCCCTGGTCAAAACACATAAGGCTAAATGTTTTCTACATAGGCCTAGGGACAGATGACATCGCTGACAAATATTCATATTGTAACCATTAATACTTTATCAGTCTATGGTAAAAGATTTTCCTGATAATACTTTATTATGTTCTTATTTTAACGCCCTGACGTCAATGATGTTTTGATAATATTTCGTGTTTTGCCGTATGTGCCGTGAATATCATTGCTCGGACGCAGTTGATTCTGGGGGGCGGCGGCATGCTGCGAGAAACTACTCGGGCAACTGGCGAGGATGGCCAACCAGCGCACTGAAATTGCATGCGAAGAGTTTTTGACCTGTGTTTGCCTGTTGTTTTTAGCTGTCTACATGTACTTGGTTCGTTTATCGGCGCAAATCTAGACTTCTGTTTGCGCTCTTTTGACTTGTCGCGACTCATCAGTACCGAAACATGGGGAAAGGGTTCTGAAAATGTACATACACTCATGCGTCACGTGGGTTAGCTTGATTGTCCTGAGTGGGGAGGAGGGGGATATGTGGCGCGGGTTATGACCGCTTATGACATGTGTCCATCGTGCTGTGCCTTCGGCACCCCACCCGTAGCTCGGGCGATCGTGTTTGCCGGTGATTGCGCTGAGTCCTAGTATTTATTTCATGATCATCTGACACTTTATTTTATAGTGTGCCATGTTTTTGTAAGGGAGATGGTGGCTGAGTACAAATGAGATATTTTCCGCATCTCATATTTTACAAATGGATGTCGACATTTTAAATCGTGCACTGTGTCGACGATTTCAGTACAATAAAGTAATTTTTATATCTGGATTCAGAAATTACCAATTTTCTGTCTTCGATATGTATGTCCCCTTCCATGTGGGTAAGTGAGAATGTGTCAAGGGGCAGGAATGGTATAAAATAACGTAATGCTGTCAATATATGACCACTGTCCTTGAAATATGATGTGTCGTCGGCAGACGCAGAGCAATACCGAGCAGTATGCAATATGTCGCGGGGTTCAAGTGTTCTGACGCTTGGGTGTTTGAAATTACGGTCAGATCCACAGATAATCGAACTTTTTTCCTTCAGAAAACACTCGCTGCAGCCCAGTATCGTCTTTTCACCATCAAATCCAGGAGTCGGAATGGGCTGATCGAATCTTTAGTCCTCCCCTGCCAACTCTTGTTCAGTTCTAACAAGCAAGCCAGGTTTT
Organism: Lepas anatifera; assembly: GCA_034440635.1. Taxonomy (NCBI): domain Eukaryota; kingdom Metazoa; phylum Arthropoda; class Thecostraca; family Lepadidae; genus Lepas; species Lepas anatifera. Next base: position 498,596 of record JAOTON010000708.1, on the reverse strand, counting down.
ATTTGTTCTGGGAAATTGGTGGCCAGAACAAAATGTCTCGTTAATTTGGCTTAAATGCTGTCATCGTCGAAACATTATTTTCAATTTGAAGAAAACTATTCCTTTTAATTGAGATTTAATACTGGTAATAATGGCCAGAAAGCACTGATTTTCCTTGACTCCACCGATTTATCACGTCTTTTACACTCGTGCCAGCAATGGTCCCAGGTGCCATTGCGCCAAGATATTCTTCCTATAATTGTTATTTCTTCCGTGATGAAATTAGCTCACTTCGAGGCAGATTGCTAGCAGTCGCGGGCGAGTACACTTTTCCGCCCTCCCCCTCGACTCAGAAATGGGTTTTGGACAGCTTTCCTTATCCGGATTGCATTGGTAAACGTAGCTGTAAATCGGCTCTCTTCTAGCCTGGTTCTATGGGTGGTTAATCTAGGTTTTGCCACGCATTTATGCACGGAAAACAGGAATAACCAGGCTGCCAGTAAGTCTGGAGATTTAGCAAGCACTTTCTAATGCACCTGCTCTGACCGAGATTGGGAACTCGGCGGAGCGGTGGATGGCCACAGCTGTGATTCACTGATAAAGGTCACTCTGTGTTACGGTGTCCTGATTTTAAGCACAGATCAGTTTCTTTGAGGACATCAATTTCTCGCGGCCCAACTCTCAGTCCGTATCCCTGGATCGTGATGTATTATTTATGCAGCCGTTGTTCACGGTTGGTGGGACCGTAGCCAGTGGCCTAAGGCCTGGTGCTCTTGTGACTGTTGGTCCTGTGGCGAGGGGCGAGTCCAAACACCAAATTAGGGTCTGGTTTTCCGTCGCTACTAAAGTTAACGCCTGCAGAGAAGAAGGTCCGGCGTCAACGCGCAGTGGAGGGGTCTTACATGCCCTCTCACCCGCCTAAGATCTCGAAAATTAAAGGGGCTAGAAAAACGCACGTTTGGGTCTTTGGGGCTTTGGTTTTCTGTCAGATCAGGCCTAAAGGTCAAATATTGGCCATGCCGAGGACCTATTCACAAATGCCACATGATTATGCGGGAAAATTCGCGAATATATAGGCACTAAAACGGAACTAAGATTACGACGGCAATGTACATACCTTTTGAGGTCGTTCAAGATCATTGACTTGCAACATATTCCCCATAGTGCATACTAGAACAGTGGCTTAGCCGAGGAAGGTCCTTGGGGTCCGCGGAGTCCCCCTTGGGCTGATCTTATGCACTGGAAAACACGAGCACTTGTCTCGGGGGGGGGGGCTGAGCTTGGTCTCAGGGGGCCCTCGAGCTTGGTCTCACGGGCCTTCAGAGCTTTGTCTTAGAGGGGATCCCGAGCTTGGTCTCAGGGGCTCCCAAGCTTGGTATCAGGGGGCCTCCCGAGCTTGGGCTCAGGCCTCCGCCCCGAGCTTGACTCAGGGGGCCCCGAACTTGGTCTCAGGGGCCGCCAATGATCGGTATTGAGGGCTCCGGCGTGCTGAACATTGATCTCGGGGGGGGCTGAGCTTGGTCCCAATGGGGTCCCGAGCTTAGTCTCAGGGGTCACCGATCTTGGTCTCAGGGGGCCCGATCTTGGTATCAGGGGCCCCCGAGCATCGGTATCGATGGTTCCGGAGTACCGAACAATGATCTCGGGGAGGGGGATATTGATCTTAGGTTGTTCTCGACTATCGATGTCGAGAGACTCAGCCTATTTCAGGGGCCTCCAAATGCTGATCTTGGTGGGGCCCAGAATGTTTGGGTGCAGTGGCGTAGCCAAGGGGTATACTTAGGGTCCGCGAACCCCCCCCCTTGGGCCAATCTGAGCCACTGCCAAAGAATTCTCTGATCACGGGGCCCCAGAGTCAGTCTCAGGGGCCCCGAAGATTCGTTCTCATGGGATCCCGAGTTGGCCTCAGAGCCCCTGCCCCGAAAGTCGGTCTCATGGACCCCCGAAAGTGGGAAGTCAGGGGCCCGAAAGTCGGTCTCAGGTGGCTCGAGAGTCGGTCTCAGGGGTTCCTGAGCTAGTCCCGGGGGCCCCAGAGAGTGGGTCTCAGGGCCCAGCGATTGTATATTCCAGGGGGCCCCTGAGAGTCAGTCTTAGAGAACTCCAAGAATAGCTCAAGGGTAGTCCGAGATTCTGTCTCAGGGGATCCCCGAGTGTCGGTTTCAGGGGGCCCCATAGTCTCACGGGCGTCTCCTCAAGAGTCAATATTTACTTCCAGGTGGCCCCAAGAGTTGATCTGGGGGTACGAGAGTTAGTCTCATTTGATCCGCAGAGCGCTGGTCTCAGGGGACACCCGAGAGGTAGTCTTGGGAGCCCTCGAGATTTAGCCTCGCTGTGTCCCCGAGTTTAAACCCATCGATGTTAAACCCCCCCTCTAACTCCGAAAATATGGGGATTGGCGCAAATCTGCAAAGTGCATTAGAAAGCTCGCGTGAATTTAGTACGAAATTGCGTGGATGTTTAAGCGCTCAGGTCAATGGTTTGACCTCCAGAGGTCACGTTAGGTTCACGATAGACTATTTTCGCTCAAATATGCAATGCTTAAGAAAACTGGGCATAACTCTTGTGCCATTAGAGCTATTGAGAACTGGTAAAACACATTTGATAGGAAAATGCCAGACATTTTTCCGCTGTGTGGAACGTAATGACCTTCCGCCAGTGGTTTGACCCCCAGAGGTCACCGTGACCTAATATGACCTGAGGTCATGAAAGGTCAGAAAGTGACCTTGCCTTTTATCAAATGAAAGCCAGTGACGAGACATACACGATGATGTTTGATGCAGCGCTCTAGCTTAATTAGGTCAAAAGTTATTGTCAAAATACTGTTTTTACCCCCTGGCGACCTTGGATGACCTCGGAGAGGTCAAAGGGCAAATATGGCCTGTGGGATCCGTGGAATTGTGTCATAGAACGATTTTTTGTGTAAGCTGAACATTTGCAATATTTTTTGTGACGTTTAGATCATAAGACAGCTTTTCCCATGCTTTTCCAATGGGAGAGGTCACCTCGTGACCCGACGTCATGTCACGAAATCGAAAAATCCAAGATATAAATTTTGTAGACTCTGGAGGGTTCATAAAGTGTAGGAAGTTTCAAATCGATCGACTAAGAAATGTAGCTCTTATAGAGCTCAAAATTTGAAGTGAAGATGTGGGGCGCCCCATAGGTGGCGTCCTAGGATTGTGGTGGCGGGTTTGGCCTTGGCTGAACTCCCCTGGTGACCTAACCTTGGGTGACCCGAGTAAAAAATTTCAGGGATGGTGGAAAAATGATGGGGTGAGAGATAGAGCCCTCAACCACGGTGTTGAGTCTCCTCATTTTTTTGCTATCCCGAAACAAATTCCAAGGGCTGGTCTTAGGCAGCCTCAGACCTAGTCTCAGGTCCCCCATGAACTGATCTTGGGAGCCCGAGTTATTTTCAGGGGACCTTTCAGTTCTAGTATAAAAGGGTCGGGGAACTCATCTTAGAGACCCGACAATTAGTCTCACGAGTATTGGTCTGCAAAGTTTCGAGTTAGTCTCAGGGGTCCCCTGGGGCTACCCTCAGGTGTCCCTGAGAGCTAGTCTCAGCGAGCATTCCTCCCTCTCCCCCTCGCTCAGAGTTAGCCTCAGTGCCTCAAGAGATAAGTTCCAGGGAGCCCCAGTAGGCAGTCTCAGGTTACCCCCAAACGCTGGTTTTGGGGGCGTAAGTACTGATTTGCGGGACAAGTGTTGTTTTCGGGGGTTCTTCAGGTACTGATTTCGGCGCCATGTTAAGTGCTAGGTACGAGACTGGAGATATCTTATCGACCCAAGGGGCAGGGGTGGGGGCGATGGGAGGTGGTCCTGGATGGCTTAACCCTCGCCGGGGGCCATCGATGGCCCCCAAGGTTTTCCGGGATAGCAGAAAAACGACGAGGCGCAGCACCGCGGTTGAGGGCTCTACCTCTCACTGCATCATTTTCCCATCATCCCTGAAATTTTTACCCCGGGTCACCCAAGGTCAGGTCACCAGACGAGGTCAACCAAGGTCACCTCACTTCACTTTAGAGCTCTGTAAGAGCTACATTGTTGGTCGATCGATTTGAAACTTCCTACACTTCATGACCCCTCCAGGGTCTACAAGGTGTATATCCGGGATTTTTGATTTCGTGCCTGAGGTCAGGTCACAAGGCGACCTCTCCCATTGGAAAAGCATGGGGAAAAGCTATTTCATGATATAAAAGCCACAAAAATGATTGCAAATACTCAGACTGCTCAGAACAACGTTTTGGACACCCTTTCACGGATCCCAGGGGTCATATTTGCCCTTTGACTTTTCCAAGGTCATCCAAGGTCACCAGAGGTCAAAAACAGTATTTTGACAATAACTTTGACCTAATTGAGCTAGAGCATTGAAACAAACACCATCGTGTTTGTCTTGTCACTGGCTTCATTTGATATACGGCAAGGTCACTTTTTGACCTTTCGTGACCTCAGGTCATATTAGGTCACGAGGTGACCTCTGGCGGTCAAACCACTGGCGGGAGGTCTTTACGTTCCACATAGCGGAAAAAGTACTGGCAATTTGCTATCAAATGTACTTACCAGGTCTCAATAGCTCTAATGGCATAATAGTTATGCCCAGTTTGCTTAATCATTGCATATTTGAGTGAAAATAGCCGATCTTGACCTAATTTGATCTCTGGAGGTCAAACTATTGACCTGAGCACTAAAACATGCGAAGTAATTTCTTACTGAATTCACGCGAGCTTTCATTGCACTTGCAGATTTGCGCTAACGCCCATATTTTCGGAGTTAGAGGGGCCATCGATGGCCCCGGTGGGGCGAAGGTGGCGCCGGACCCCGGTGGGGCGCGGGTTAACGCTGGCACAGCGATACAAACCCTGTACAAAGCCTACCACTTGCTCGAGCACCATGAAAGAAATGAGAATAAATACTCCTGTTCTTGCGATTGGCGTATCCGGGGAAGCATGAGGGGACAATTTTCCCCTAATTAACCTTCGAGTCTGACCTGAACCCGAAATAGTCACGACGCTCCTTGAAAATGTCGATGGCGCTTCCCTAAACTGTCGCATTTCCCCAGGATGCGAGTATTGGCGCTACTCCAGAAGGATTTGGCGTACCTTTTCGACCGCCCCCTTTCGATTGGAAATCCTGGATCCGCCTATGACCCTAGGTCTGCACATGCTTTTTTAGGACCTTGGTCTGCACATGCCCCCTGCACTTCGCCGCCTCCGCCGCTGATTTTTCGGTGAATTACAGTCGCACCTCCTGCTCGGTGTGGAATAAAAAAATGGTACGAAGTGTTGCTGAATTCTGGTACAGCAGTAAATACCAATGGCAGCTACCAAAATTTTTGTTTTATACTGGCTATTTACCTACTGTTTAAAACAGACCGCTACATGATTGATTTTTTTCATTCAGCAGGTAAATTACACAAGTAGATGATAACAATTTTGCTAGCAACTGGATAAGCAGCAATTTAAAAACGAAAAGCTTGTAGCCGAGAGCGTTTTATGCTTTCTCCAATAGCTTTCTCTCCTGAAATGTGTATCATGAGGAGTAAGTTTTCAAACCAACACTACCACCATAATACAAGAGGAGAAGCCGCCACGCAGCGGTTGTTGTAGGCTGGAACAACAACTCTCGTCATTATCGTAGCTCCCCGTGTTTTTCGAAAGGATAATTTGTTTTTACACTGAAAGGACTTGGGAGCTTCCGTGTCTTGTCCCTTGAAGTAACATTATCGGTGTTAGAAAAATGCCCCCCGTTGAGTTACCCAAGGTGAGTCATAAACAAGGAGCCAACGCCCTTTTACGCTGAGGCTGGAGGTATTTTCAAGTTATAAATGAGCAATTAATTGTATAGCTGGATGTAATATTCACAGGTCATTATTTATCATCCTTGACATGGAAACCAGACTGACAAGGAAGGCCAGTTCTCTAAATATCCATAAATTGCCTTGACTGCTGTAAAAATTGTTCTGCTATAAGCCAAAATTGTTCTGCTTAGACAGAGTGATGGCAGTGGGTTTGCATCTCTGGTAATAAATAGCCACAGTCAGAAGCATGAACAGCAGCTAGGGCAAAGACCCATGCTCAATTTCAATTGTGATTCGATGCTAAAATAATATTGTATATAGCCAGAATAGATATGAGTAGGTGGATCACATCTCGGTTCAAAGATCAATCAGAAGGTCCACAGTTCATATGTCCTACCGCTCAAAATGTCTAACTTAAAAAGTCAAACATTCAAAATGTCAAAGAGGCGTGCTCAGATGATGAGAGTGGGGTGCATGATAAGCAGGGCGGCTAAGGCACGATAAAGGAGGCTATGAGGGTTAGGTTAGGTTAGGTAGGTTGGGTTGGGTTGGGTTGGGTTGGGTTAGGTTGGGTTGGGTTGGGTTGGGTTGGGTTGGGTTGGGTTGGGTCAGGTCGGGTCAGGTCAGGTCAGGTCAGGTCAGGTCAGGCCAGGCCAGGCCAGGTCAGGTCAGGTCAATTGTATGCCCTTGGTCCTTATTCCTAGTCTGGGATATCACCCCTCTTTCCTGAATCTGAGTGCACCTCTGGTCTGGGTACCACTTAACACTGCTCAAACTTCCCTCCCTCCGTCTGTTTCATCTCTAGGATTTTCTTGCAGAATTTGGGGATATTTCTATGACATTTCGAAAAGTGGTACCCAGACCAGAGGCACTCAGATTCTGGAAAGAGGGTTGATATCCCCAGACTAGGAAATAGGGATTTAGGCATAACACCTGACCTGACCTGACCTAACCTGACCTGAACTGACCGGACTGACCTGACCGACCTAACCTTACCTTACCGAACCTAACCAACCTAACCTAACCTAACCTAACCTAACCTAACCTAACCTAACCAACCTAACCTAACCTAACCTAACCTAACCTAACCTAACCCTCATAGCCTCCTATTATCAGGTGCCTTAGCACGCCTCGCGTTATCATGCACCCCGCTCTCATGCATCTGAGCACGCCTCTTGGACCTTTGAATGTTTGACTTTTAAGTTAGACATTTTGAGCGGTAGAACATATGAACTGTGGACCTTCTGATGTGATCCTTTGAACCGAGAGATGGATCCACCTACTGCGATAATACCGCCAGAATATACATCTATCCCAGTCCGCAAAGTATGGCAGCAGGCCAGATGAGTCGCACCAGCCATCCAAAATTCTCTCACAAATTCACACTGCCAGCCCTCTAAAATTCACACCAATTTGGAATATACCAGGGAGAAAAATGCAACCATCCCTACCTGCACAATGCAATGCTACCTCCCTTATTAGTTAGTTAGTTTTAGAAGGCCTCCCTCTTGTGTCTTGATTACCATTCATTCACTATTTGTTTGGTTTTGAGTTTTGGCTCCCTTGCACCAGTCTTGCAAATTTGCACCAGGTCATAAAATTTGCACCACTCGCTCCCTGTCTCCAGAGACCCTTGCACTGACGAGATGTCATCAAAAGTGTCATATTTTGCACACTGGCATCTATCCATACATGTTAAGGCATGAAAATCATCATTTTTTAAAATATACATGGCTGGATAGTATTTAAACTGGTTCACCCTAAACTGGACTAAAAATTGCCATTTACATTGATGATGAATATAACATGCCCATTTAGACCTCTGTGAGACCCCACAGTAATAGCTCACATATGGCTTTCATACTAGTAATGTCCAAGCAGACCACTGATGGATGGTAGGGAGGAGAGGTAGAAATAGGAGTGTTATTTGCAATGTCTGATTTTCAGAGGGGATTTTTGACATTATTGCCTTTTGGTAAAAAAGGTCAGTAAAATTCAGCAGTTTGCTTTTGAACATAATAGGCATTTGAACAAAAACAAAGCTGATGATGGCAAAGGGTGTTATTTCCTGCCAGGAAATGATTGAAGAAGTAAAAAGTTCTTTCAGTGTTTTGGATAGGCTGTTATTTATGATTCCTTGTTTCAGTACAGCAAGCTCTCTTACACATTTTCTGTACCACAGTCTGCAGGTGGCAACCAGCCAAGGTCGCTAAACCTATCAGGACATGTAGGTTTTGACTCCCTTCCAGACCAACTGGTGACCAAGTCTGTACAAAATGGATTCACATTCAACATCATGTGTATTGGTGAGTGCTTTCTTTTGAGAGCCACTGCCCTCAGTTTTCTTTAAGTGGATTTTTACCCCCTGTTTCAGCATCCTTCATGTTCTGCTCCCAGTGTAGCTTTTGTGCTGTTGACAGCATCTGCATTATATCAACCCTTGAAGTTACTCTGGTCAGTAGGTATGTAATGGAATGATGTCCTAGCTTGCATTGGGCTGCAATAACCTAATATTACAACCACTAGGCAAAACCTATTTCAGCTTTTTAATTTTGATGCATTTTTCTCTAACAGAATTGGCCATTTCAGTTGCAGCAGATAAATCTGGGCATAATTTTATTAATGTTTAGATTTGTCTCTTTTAGTCAAGTCATTGATCCAAGCACTGTGCTTACTCTTTTCTGCTCAGGTGAGACCGGTCTGGGCAAGTCCACACTCATGGATTCGCTCTTCAACACTAATTTTGAGTCATCGCCAAGCCCTCACAACCTGTCAGTCGTCAAGCTGAAGGCGCACACATACGAGCTGCAAGAGAGCAATGTCAAATTGAAGGTGAGTGCTTGTTTTTCTGGAGATGACAAGGTACTGCAAACGCTCAATTTTTGTGAAATTCATTGGAACAAGGAAGTGTCAGAGAAATAAGGCACCTGGCCTGACAACAGTGGCCGATACAGTCACCTTATTTACCACTGATGGGGCCTTAAAAACTTTATCGTCCCACAGCTGAGTGGCTCACTGCCTGCCTTCAGATTTGACGCATGATTGACACCCACTCTGGAGAGGGGTCTGGCACTAATAAGCACTGGAGAGGGGGGCATGTAGACCCTCTAAGATCTGGGAAACCAAGGGGCGTTAAAAACGCCGGTTGGCAGGTGGGTGGGGGCATGGCGGATCCAGGGGGGCAAAAGCAATTGCCCCCAAACGGAAAAGCTCGGGGCAAAACATGTTTGCCCCCCAAAGCGATCGACCTCCTTTTCCCCGACTCCTTTAGCTTGTAACAAAATTTTGGTGCTTCAACTCTCAACTTCAAACAGAATTAGAAAGTTCAGTGTAAATATTGGGGCTTGATAGGAAAAATGTATCTTGAGTCCATATTTTTCACCCCGTGACGTTTTTTTATTACTTTTCGTCTCCAGTTCCCAAAATCCACCGAAAGGCATATTGTAGCGCAATTTTCACTGTGCGACGTTTTTTTTTTTGCTTTGAGTTTGGTTTGCCCCTCCCAAACCAACCGGCTAGATCCGCCACTGGGTGGGGGCTATGGTGATCTACATCATAGCGAATTTTTATTGACCTAGGTCAATATCTTTAAGGTTAAAGGAGGTCATAAAGGTCTAATCGTAAAGCCATAAAGGTCAAAGCTGCCCTGGTAGCTTAGTTGGTGGGACGTTGGGCTCCTGCCCGCTGCTCAGAAACATGCAGTGGCAGTGCATGTCCAGGCTTGGGATCGGTTCCCCTGAGACGCTCCGGCGCTCAATAGTTTACGCGACGTAGGTCGGCTGGCAACTGACTGGTGAGAGTGGTGACCTGAGTGGGGCGGCCGTCCCTGCGCTTTGCGGGACGTTAAACTTTGGATTCTATATCATTCCTTCATTGTGGGAGTTGCTCGTTCGGGTAGTGGGGTCGGGGTCTCCGTGACAAGTCCGTTAATGACTTCAGGGAGACTCCGACTCCAACAGCCGGACTAGGACCAACTTGGGACACAATTTATAATAAAATATTGGCATCAAAATGCTGGGAGACCTATTGGGAAATTCTGTGATTATGAGGGATTAAGATGGGAATAATTTAAAGGCGGACCAAGGTCATGGAGGGCAGGTCGTAATGAATCTTTGGTACAATTATGTGGTCAAGGTCATTCAAGTCCATTGACCTATGAGGTCACAATATGGTATTTTACCTAAAATTTATACTATAACTGGCACTATAGGAAGTGTTTGGCGGGAAATGAGGATAGACCTTTATCCATGACCTTTGACTGTGACCTTTACATTGAGTTCCTTTAACTATGACGCCGTATCGGAATATACATGTACCGCCATTTGGCTGAAAGCGCCGGGGTCAATGACCTGGAAAGTGCTGATACGACCTTGACCTGTGACTTCTGACCTTGATATTGACCTTAATGTGAGGTGACCTTGACCTATCATCCCGGTTATATAGCGTTATGACGTCACCTACTCTTTCTCCAATGCAAGCGAACTGGTCCGACCACGCGCTTGTGGCGATCTCAAAACGCAGGTCTGAATTTAAGAAGCCTATAAGTAAAAACAATTTAACCGATTTTCAAAATACCTTCTTAAATCGATGCGCCGTTAAATTTTATCAAATATGACCATGTATCGTTTTTCGGCTATGAACGGTTTTCCGGCCACCTCGGTAAAATAGGTGGGGTAGGGGCCTCCGAGCCTTCCTCCCCGTTCCAGTGCGCGTGCTAAAGGGAGTGTCCCACTTTTATAATGGGTTTTGAACTGAGATAACAGTTTTGTAGAGTATGTTGAGAAGCCATTATTGGCATATTTGATTTCACCCAAAGCTCTCGGTATAGAATTTCCGCCAGCTCAAAAGTTCCGGGTTTGAAAGTTCCAGGGTCGTTTCACACCTAGGCGTGCCGTGTTCGCTAACGGCGCCAAACGGGCGACGACTCGTACCCTCTTACGCGCCAAAAACATTTGTTTTCTTCAAATTTAGCATGCCCAGTGGTACTTCCAAAGATATCTGACCATGAATGTAAATGGTTTCGGCTCCGAGTCTGAAACCGTGGTCGACATTGTCGCACGTAGGTGCCTGCAGCCTGTCATGTGGTGTGTATGTGTTTGTTGTTGTTACGCCGACGGTGCCGGAGCGTACGTCGTGCGCTCGATGTGCGGCCCATGTATGAGGGCGTCTGACGCTACAAATTTTAAGTCTCGTCTTGCTTCAGTGTAGTAAATGCCTAACTGCTCACACAAAATGGTATCGGGTACAAAATGTAAATGTTTGATGAAAGAGTCCACCCGGCTGCTTGTTTGAATGGATAACTGACATCCCCCTTGATTTCGCTGCCGCCCAGAAACCACGGAAGGTCAAGCTACTGGTGAGTGCTACATTCGTCCGCCTGGGCTCAGCTGCCCATGTATATTCAGTTTGAGCGATGCATGCCTTATAAAGAAGTGAAAAGACCCGTGTTGTCTTGCTATTCGGAATAATCCCGTGCCATGCTGACAGCACGGTTGGTTTATCCTGACAGTGCCGGATGCTGGCACCCTGATGGTCGGTCTTACCCGAGCTGTCGCTGGCTGGAGGACGCCCCGCCACCGACCCCTGTATAACCCCACGACCCCTGCCTCCGTCAGTTGACGCTTTGCGACACGGTGGGGTACGGCGACCAGATCAACAAGGAGGACAGCTTCAAGGCCATCGTGGACTACATCGACACCCAGTTCGAGAACTACCTGCAAGGAGGAGCTGAAGATCAAGCGGTCGCTGTCCGCCTACCATGACACGCGCATCCACGCCTGCCTCTACTTCATCTGCCCCACCGGACACGGGTGGGTCTTGGGGGCTTAACCCCATCCCGGTGTGCCTCACATCCACCTTCGTCATAGTGTAGGGAGTGTTTCAACATCTTTTCCATTTCGGATCCTGTGCTGGATCCGTAAAGAAATGTGCCGATAAATAATTTGTCGGTGAATAAATGTCGATAACTTGGGAAGTTATTGACCATTGCCTGAAAGCCTACCCAGATGGCCCCAGGTAACCTTCCATAGCTCATAGGTCAAATCTTATTATTTGGTGCTAGCCGGCGGTCTTAGATCCGATGTTTTTTTAACCAGCTGCCGATTTATTACGCAGGCAGGAGTACCCTTGCGATCTCGTGCGGCTATGAAATGATTTAGTCTTGGCGACAAAAAAACTAAGTACTATTATTTTTCCTGGCCGCACTGTTCCCCAGCTGGCAATTTTTCTTCTCTCATTTTGCCTGTGAATCAAAACGCTGTGACACCGTCAGTGGCTTAGGTAAACTAGTTACCAATGATGGATCCAGCACAAAAGTAAGATTAGGGCATCAGCGGGTTAGTTACCAAAATTGAAATGAAGGGATCAAGGTGCGATATTAAATAACAGTAAAATAAGCAAATGGGAAATAAGCGGGACTCAAGAGTAAGCCAGAGAGTGGAAAGTGACTAAAAGACAGACGTTGTATGATACTTGAGAATGGCACAAATGGTAACCAAATGAAAATATATTGGAGTACAGGGGTCTGGATATTGAAATTATTGTTTTTCCAATTACGCCTTCAAAAAAATGCTTATTCAATAGTTGTTTTATAAGTTTAATTTTTCGAGTCGTACTTCATTTAAGCTGGTAAACAAAGGACATATAACATCCAACCATAGTTGTTTTATAAACTATTTTTCGAGTCGTACTTCATTTAAGCTGGTAAACAGAGGACATATAATTCATTGCATACCCCAGGAGCAGGAATTGAAACAACACATTTTCTGAGTGTGGTAGATACATAAAGGACATTGACATGTTAGGTCAGTCTAGTGTTGGTAGGCACATGGAGGTGAAAAGAGATGCAATAGCATCAGGTAATGTTACATTACAAATTTTGTCTAAATCGTCTAATTTTTTTCCTGAAATTTTATTTTGATATTTGATTATTTTGTGCTAAATAAAGAATTCAATATTATGCTTAAAATGGTTTATTTGCAATAATCCTGATATATATTTTTGCAGTTTCCATAATCGTTCCAGCTCGGTAGCATAATTTGCGCTCCAGGTAACAGCACAGTAATTCAGGTGCGGTAGGGCTAATAAGTTATATAAACATACTAACTTCCGAGATGATGCATATAAAAATATACACCAGATGTTTCGTCTCTTAAACTTTTCAATCAGTGATTTGATTGCCGAGAGGCACTTCAGTCAGCAGTTATGTACACCATATCCACGAAAATGTTAGATTGATTGGCGCCACAAGATGGATTGATTGTTAGATTGGCGCCACACATACTGTTAAAGAAGAAAAATAATGATTTTGCTCAAGTCGTTGCGCCAGTATTTCGTCTAAGAACTATTGAAATGTGATTTATATGAAACTGCCATTTTCGATTAGTGCTCCAAATCCCAGGGTGCTGGGTACAAAGGATCACCCGGGCAAGTTGAATTTTCCCCTTACTTCTGTTATTTATACCGAATTTTCAACTCACTTATGAAGTGGAGCTTTTTTAGCACAATTTTGATAATCTGGGTATATATGAAATCATCCAAAGTATGGATGTAAGGAAATTTTGACGAACAAATTATCTTACACTTTGAATTATGACTTGCAATTGATATTTTTTGTATCAGTTTGTCTTATTTTGAGGATAAGACATTTTCAAAGCTATATCTACAGAATAAGGGCCACGCTCCGGCCTTTTCCTATTTTTGCCATGTATTGTTATGGGAAAGTTCAATTGCACATTAGCCTAGGTCATTGATACAAAAATCCTGTTACCGCATATTTTGGTACGCTTTGGCCGTATTTTCTTGTGTGAATATCAAATATACGGATCGAACATCATCTGACTTAGTTTCGTAGAATTTGGCTCAGTTGAGCGGATTTGATGAGGTGCAATTTTTTATGATAATTTGCGCAAAACAGGATGGGTATCTGATGATATTGGCGGTATTAAGACAGTTGTAATTTCTATTTTTTATGATTTCGATGCTTTTTGTATTGTTTAAGGCTAAATGTTTGTATTGACTAAAGTTTGCATGCTGATCTTATAGAAATAGAAAATCTTTCGTTCTTATGGGTTCAAATACTAGTGCGTTCCTGCACACTTCCCTTCACCAGAAACCAATAGCGACCTACCGGGCTAGGAAACCTTTTTGTTTTGTATCTGCGTCAGGTTGTACTATGTCCGTATACTGTCTTCAGTACCGCCGACTACTGCACTTGTGCTGTCTTTCAGCCTGAAGTCACTGGACCTGGTGTGCATGAAGAAGCTGCAGAGCAAGGTGAACATTAATCCCCGTCATCGCCAAGGCCGACACCATCTCCAAGGCCGAGCTCGTCAAGTTCAAGGTGTGTGCGGTTTCGTGTCATGTCTCGCACCAGTGAAGGTCTCTGCTGGACTGGAGGAGGCGGCGGGTCATTGTTCTGTTACTTTCGAGTGTGCTGTACCCCCCACTCCAGTAGTTGGTAAGACTACCGTGCACCCGGGCTATAAGCTATTGCATAATGGCACAGGTATTTGATGGTTACTCCCTTGTTGACACCTGCCCCGGTGGGCTCCGAGCCACCTTCGCCCTGGTGGAGAGGGGTGTTCAAACCCCCCACACCGGGGCGAGGATCAATCCATAAACCGCTACTAGACCTTTTTATGCTAATATCGTATAGCGATTAATTGCGCTGCGGATTTTGTAAGATGCGCTCAATCAAAACCCTGAAACTCCAACTGAACCAAGCTTAACAAATCCACAAATTCACATAAGTTGAGTTGTTGAGGTCGTTCATCGTCCCTCCTGACGCTCGCAGCAACGTATTCTGGCGGAGCTGAACGGCAACGGCGTGCAGATCTATCACTTCCCCACCGACGACTCGCAGACGGCCGAGACCAACTCCTCCATGAACGCCCACATTCCCTTCGCCGTGGTGGGCAGCACCGACTTCGTCAAGGTCGGCAACAAGATGGTGCGCGCCCGCGAGTACCCCTGGGGTACGGTACAGGGTGAGTCTGAGTGGAGGGTGGAGGCAGGCTGCTGCAGCTGGGAGGGGAAGATATGGACTGTCGGCACTGTTTTGCCCATGGGGTGGGATCATATATTTCTTAGACCAGCACAGAAGCGTGGTGGCTTGGATCAAACCTGGATGCATCTGTTTAGCTCTTTGTTTTGGTGTGTTTCTGTCACTAATATTTTGTAAATTATGACGGATTCGGGAAGTATTACAATAATTGGCAATTTGAGAAGATTATAACATGTATTACAATAATTGGCATTTTGAAAAGATTATAACATACTCCATGAATGAATTTCCACATTGGTGTGTTCAGCTTTATCTTTAATTTTCATTTCATGTGATAAGGAGGCCAGCTTTATTGTGGGAAGCCAGATCCCAGCATTTGATGACTCATCGTATACCCCGACATTGCACTGGAATTACAAATGATTAGGGATTCGTCAGAAGGAAAATGAATATGAACAAAGCGGAGACTGGCAGGTGTGGCCATGTTTTGTGTTCTTATTCGTTCGCAGTTTGTGAAGCCTCAGTGTGACTGTGTTGCAGTTGAGAACGAGAACCACTGCGACTTCGTGAAGCTGCGTGAGATGCTGATTCGCACCAACATGGAAGACCTGCGTGACACCACGCACACCAGACACTACGAGCTCTACCGCCAGGCCAGGCTGGAGAAGGTAGGGTGCGAGATATACAACCGCCGATCAGGCACTGCTCGCGCCAGATCAGTGAATGAAG
The DNA here is from genome assembly GCA_034440635.1 of Lepas anatifera. Lineage (NCBI taxonomy): Eukaryota > Metazoa > Arthropoda > Thecostraca > Lepadidae > Lepas > Lepas anatifera. The sequence goes on along the minus strand of JAOTON010000708.1, from coordinate 483,084 downwards.
TTGACAGAATGTCGCGGTGGAGTAATTTATCCCATGGAACGCTACGGAATAAGGCCACCAATGTTTTATGATGGGATATTGACAGGTTTTCGTCGTTCATCTTAAGCTGTTACAGGGCAGTTTCAGTGTTTTGTCTCGCCGTTTCGAGCCCAGGCGTAAATACGTGAAGCTCACCCTTTCTCTTCGATTTGACGTCGACTGAATTCTCTCTCGTTTTACGTTCGCTTTGGACAAAATGGAAGCGATAAATGCACTGGAACCATATAATAAAACGACCTAGCGGTAATTCCCTAATTATCAATGACTACTTCCAGCCGATTTCACCTACCGATTGTTTTCTTGTACAGAATGTCCTCTCTGAGATGTAGGCGCTGCCTCTCCGGGCGACAGGCGGCGGCCCCGAGACTTCTCCATCTGCACGGCTAACCACTGTTTCCTGTTCGTGCCGCCAGATGGGCTTCAGTGACGTGGGACCGGACAACAAGCCGGTCAACTTCCAGGAGACATACGAAACGAAGCGCTCCGAGCACCTGGAGGAGATGCAGCAGAAGGAGGACCAGATGAGACAGATGTTCGTACAGAGAGTGAAGGAGAAGGAGTCGGAGCTGAAGGAGGCTGAGAAACAGGTACCGACTAACTGCTCATCGGTGATGGCAAGGGAGAACTTAATTTAGATTAAATGTTGCCAAATTTTCGCTTACGCGTAATGTTGTGGGTTATTTTCTTGGTTTCGTGAAGTTGATCCGATTTATAAAAAAGCTTCATTTCGCCGTTAAAGGGTTTGTGGGGGCCTCTTAGTGGAGTTTGAAGTCCGATAACGGTGTGATAGTGTGCCGAGAAATCACTTGATCAATATTTCATTTGTTTGAAAATTTATCGTTCGCGGAAAAACCAAAGTTCATCCGCTGTCAACCCCGTCCGCCCCGCGTGATCATGTGATATGAGTTGACCATTGGTAACCATGGCAACGTTACGGAATGCTCACGTTGCGCGGATCGGACACGGCAAGCTCATCTCAACCTAGTCAAAGCATGTGTGCTAGGCGAGACCTTGGTGCTGGAGGTTATAAATGTGTATAACTTGCTTCAACGACTAGTTTCAAGTATGAAATATATTTTAATAGGTACTTCAAGAAAATGTTTCCAGATTTATAAGTGTCTCTTTAGATTCTAAGCTGTTTTGGCTAAAAACTTTAATGTGTATTAGGATTCTTTTGTGGCACAAATGAACGGGGCTTAAAGTCGCATTAAGTGTCGCCATATTATGACGTCAGACCGATGTGGAGACTTTGTCTCTAGCAAAGGGAAATTAAATGAAACAAACAGTTGGGCCCATCAGCCATTTTTGACCTGAAATAGGGCAAAATTCGTTATTTTAGATAAAAATATCACTAAAACCAACCCAGTGTGGAACTGCACTAAGGTGCCACATTCCCTTCAGTAAGAGCGGCGCAATTCATATTCCAGAAGACCTAGGGATGGTCCAAGCCCTCTTGCGAAAATCCGAGAGCTTTGGTGCCAGACATTTTTAGAAAATACCTACTGGCCTTGAAAAATTTCCAACATAAGTGACGTAAAGACATGTAACGAATGCGCTATTATTGCCCTGTTCTTGGTTATGACAATTATGACTCACATGTTTCAATCCTTGTCTTGGGTAATTTTTGACAAAGCAACTGGCACCAAAACTCTCGGATTTTCGCAAGAGGGCCTGGACCATCCCCTAGCGTTAAATTCTCGTTGAGCGACTGGCCCGCGTGTCACTACCGTTCCTCACCGACCTTGTCTGATGTTCGACAGCTGCAGCAGCGGTTCGACAAAATGAAGCGCGAGCACGGCGAGGAGAAGCGCCGCGTGGAGGAGGAGCGCCGCCAGCTGGAGGAGGAGGTGGCCGAGTTCCACCGACGCCGGGCCGCCCACGCAGCCAACCAGCACGGCACTCTCACGCTCGGCAAAAAGAAAAAGTGAACGCCTCCGCCGGGATTTGAACCGGACCCTGCCCGAACTCCGGGTCTGCCACAAACGTCGATGAGGTTTCTGATGACGACAGCCAAATGCCAGTGCTTGCAGCGGAAGGATTGCTAACTGAAAGCCGGTCGCATGTATGTATCATATAGCTCCATGTCTGACCTAGACTTATTGTATTTTGCACACCGTAGAGACTGTCTATCGTTAAGTGCAGCTGAAGTCATTGACGAGCGCGCAGTCAGCTGTCAGCACCTAGAAGTGCGTTATCCGTCTGAGACTTTGAGCTATGTTTTAGTCGCCGCGCTCTACTGCTCGAACTGTTTCTTCCATGATGCGCCTATGTGGGATCAAGTTTGTATATTGTCGCGCGTGGCCTCCAGTCATATTTACCGATGATGCACCTCCCTTAAGTTTTTATACGTCTATAAACGTTTTTAAAACAGCGATTGGGTTTCCCTGGCCTATGTGGATGTTTGCTGAGCTTTTTATAAAAGCCACTCGGAATGAGATGTATTCAAATCAATTGGAAGTCCTAAGAAATCATTTGGGGCAGGGGAAGGAAGGTTGATCTACCCGTTTGAGGCAGCTCATAACAAGTTAATTGCGTGAAGGGCGGTATGGGTGTAATTATTTGATTTGTTTGTTTGAAAATCTGTCAGGGAGTCAGATCCCGTTAGCTTAGTAAAATCTCACTATTTTTGCGGCGCTGCAGCTGTAGTTATGATACATTTATGAAAAGTAATCTCCACTCTATACCCAGATTAAATCAGCTGTTTTTATGTTGGGTCGTCTCACACTTGGTGCAGAGTACACAGCTATAGGATGTTCAGAAGCAAAACAGTCTATCTTCACTCGTCTGGGCTCCTGTCTACTCTCGCACAGCTGTTTAGTGGACGAAGGGTCCGTGGGGCACAGGGTAGGGGCTGAGTGGACATCGCTGTGGATGTCTTACTGTCCGTGTCTTTCATCTACTCTGGTACGGTGACGCCATGCAGGGGCGTAGGAACCGGTTGAAAAGTGGGGTGGCCAGACCTAGCTGGGGCCCACCTCAAGGGGCCCCCAGCCCAAGGGCCGTATAATTATGAGCAGTTTTAAAACAGTTGATTTGGTGTCAATAAGGCACGCATACACACCGGCTTACACTTGGTATTTTCATACATGACTTGTTAGTTACGTCTTTTCCAACCGTTCTCTCGCATCGAATAGCCCTGGTATTCTTTTTGCACTTCGTAGTGAAAAACGGTCTGTCGACTGCTCGTCACACCCGTCGATGGCCGAGGGACGGCTTCTGCTCGGCGTTTGGTGCGCGATGCGTGTCCGAGTTAGCGCGCTATGTTGGGAGCGGTCTGTGCTGGAGTTTGATTGGGCCCATCTGGAAGCACTCTGGTAGTTTCACGAAGCGCTTCCGGTCCAGGGGCTTGCAAAGGGCGTACGACGGAACTGGAACTTTCCCAGACAAGCTGTCGTATCCGGTTGGGTTTCTTGTCTTATATTGCCGTTGCTGATATGTTTGCAGGGGCCCACCACAGAAAAGTGAAGGGGCAGGGAATCCCCTGCCCCCTCCCGGTTCCTATGCGTATGCCGCTCAGGAGCTGCCAAGTCATCGTAGAGCCCCCCCCAGTGCCCAGGCCATCGGCTCAGGAACAAATTGGTCAGCTCTGGGGGCCCAGACTACCTCATGGGCGGATAGACCAGCTTTTTAAGGGACCCCACATAAGCACCGGGTCCCTGAAAGCTCCGGAAAACGGGCCCCCAGATTAGCTCAGGGAGCCAGGTTAGCTTAGGGGCCCCGGCTCAGCTCAGGAACCCCCAGGTTGGTTTATATAGGGTCTGAGAACAGCTCAAGGGGCCCGTTCAAGCTCACAGGTCCTAGCTCAGCCCAGTGACCCTATACGAGTCCAGGGAGGAGTCTAGACTAGCTCAGGACCCCAGTTCAGCACAGGGGGCCACATATAAGTTTTGGGGGACAAGCTCAGCCCAGGGGCCCCAGGTCGGCTGATATAGGGCACCAAACCAGCGCAAGGGGTAATTCAAGCTCACGGCCCCCAGCTCAGATCGGATCTTAGAGCAGTGCAGGGGCTCCAAACCATCTCAGAGGCCTCAGATAAGCACAGGGGGCCTTAGACTAGCTTAGGGCTCAAATCAGCTTTGGGGTCCAGCTCAGGGGCTCCCAAGTCGGCTGATATAGGGTCTTAGGACTGCTCAAGGGATCCACTCAAGCTCATGGCCCCCAGCTCAGCTCAGCGGGTTCTATAACGGTGCAGGGGTCGCCACACTAGCTCAGGGGCTGCTCAGTTCAGCAGAGGGGCCTCATATTATTTTAGGGCCCAAACTAGCTTTGAGGCCTAGTTTAGCTCAGGGGCTCCCAAGTTGACTGACGTAGAGCTCAGAACAGCTCAAGGGGTCCATTCAAGCTCATCGCCCTTAGCTCAGCTCAGCTGGTCCCAGACTAGCTCAGGGGCTGCTCAGCTCAGCACAGGGCGCCTCACATTAGCTTAGGAACCAAATTAGCTCTTAGGGGCCCAGCCCGGCTCAGGGGCCCCAAGTCGGCTAATGTAGGGTATCAGAATATCACAAGGGTTCCAGCTCAGTGACTAAAACATTTCAGAGAGTCCCACACCATCTCGGGAGGGGCCCAGTTCAGCACAGCGGTCCCAGATTAGCTCAGATGACCAGACTAGCTTAGGAGTAGCCCGGCTCAGATCAAGGGCCCCGGGTCGGCCTATATAGCGCCTCAGAACAACTCAAGGAGGCCACATTAAGCTCATGGCCCCCAGCTCAGCTCAGTGGCCACAGTTTAGCACAGGGGGGCACCAGATTAGCTTTAGAGGGACAGTTCAGCTCAGGGGCCCCTGATTGGTTTATATAGGATCTTAGTCTAGCTCGAGGGGCCCCATTCATGCTCACGGCTCCCAGCTCGGCTTAGGGACCATACAACAGTTCAGGGGGCCAAACCAGGCCAAAGGGATCTTAGATTAGCTCAAGGAGCCCAGATTAGCTCATAAGGGCATCAGAGGCCAATTCAGGGACCCCTGAACAGCTCAGGGAGCCCCAGGTTGACTAATAGTACCTCAGATCAGCTCAGGTGTACAGGTCAGCTTCATTAGAGGTTTGCTGGGTAATCTATAGGGTCGTTTTGGGTTTCTTGTTATATATAACAGTTGCTGATATTTTCATATCTATTACGGGGTCCCACCACAGAAACGTCGGGGGCCAGTAGCCCCACTGGCCCCCGGTTCCTACGCCTATGACGCCATCACTTTAGCGAAAAGGGTCAGGGGCCCGTATTTGTTTTGTATTTATCGAGCATTTCCACTTAATCACAGTGGCTTCCAATGTCGTCGCTATAGGATGATGCCGTCATGTCCCCGCGCCGGCCGCCGGTCTGGAGTTGGGGTTCTGCGCCACTGCGTCATCGATTTAGCGCCGGGTTCCCTTTTCAGGCCACCAGAAGATATGCTGATGGTTGTAATTTCAATAGCCATCACGCATTTCACACGAGTTAGGTACCCGGAGATGCTGACCGCTCGACTGAAGTTTTCGAATCGAACAGAAGGGTACTGGAAAGTGCATCGGTGCGTTGTCAACCATTCTGAGATTATGGAAATATGGAGTTTAGTCCAGCTTGAAGAATATGTAGCGGATCAAAAGCTATGCACTTAGTTCTTAGATAAGAGAGAACGAGTATAGAATAAGCCCGGTTGAAATAATAACTAGACAACTAGTGTCAAGAATGAGATAATGTACCATGTGGTCAAACGATACTAATGCCCTGTCGGTCAGTCAAATAATTACTTCATCAAATGCCCAGCGCTGTGCGCCACTTAACCGCGGGCCCGGCCCCTCGCCGGCGGCCCCCCCCCGTCCCGCGGGGGGCGGCGCCCGCGGCCAAAACCACAACACCCCGCCCCCCGGCCCGGGCAGCCCCTTCAAGGCACCACCCACAACGCCACAATCCAACCCCATGCCGGCCTATAAGCACTTCCTGCCCAGCAAAGCACAGGCCCGGCCAAACCACGGCGGGGGCTCGTCCACAGACGGCGTCACAAGCCCAGGCCCAACGCCCGGCCCGTCACATCACAGCTACCATCCCGGCACCCCCCACAACAATCCACGCGCCGCGTCGCCAACGCCCAGGGGGCCCGGGGCCCCCGGGGGCCTTAAGTCTGAATCAACATAAATGAGCGTAAACTGACTGCCCGACTCGATTCGGTGAGTGAAAAGTAGGTGATGCGGTTTGTTTATTTGTGGGAGGGATTTAAATGGCCCAGTTAGTTCCACTGTCTTTGAAAGTCAAATTCAGAAAATTATCCCATAGAGCCAAATGTGTGCGTCGGAGTTGGGGAGTTCCCTCTGAACTCACCTCAAACTCAAAAGTCTTAATTCACACGGACAATATAGCGTAGTTTATACATTATACCTTTATAACGTTGGCTCTGTAGGATTTTTTCTCGAATTTAGTGACGAAGTTTGGGTAAATGCCCACCCATGGAATTAATTCATCTTTGACTCACGCAATTGGACCATGAAGTCTCAGTTTACACTTATTTAGAGTGAGTCAACATTTAGGTGCTTGCAACTCTGCTTCCCAAAGCCCTTAGCCCTCAAGATGCGCCAAGTCCTTCCCAGAGAATGACAGCGGCATGCAGAAGCTCGTATTCAATGAAGGTTGTGCTCCAACCCCAACATTAAACTGTCGCCAAAACCGGGCACGTTGAACCGGCGGCTCCATCATAGCTTGCATGCACTGGGTTAACACGATTTCGGTGTAACTTTGTCTTTATATCCTGGGAAAACCATGAAACCAACGCTCTTGGGTAAGTACCTGGTGAGAGGCTTTCCAAAAGTTGGTTTGGCAAGCAAGGCTTGAGATCAATTTTGACGGGAGGGGTCTTGGGTGGGCTAGCACGAACTCAACGAAACAAGCCCTGTGGGAGAACCAAAATTCAAAGGGATGCCGACTCTTCCCCCCGCTACCCTGGGATCTCCACCCATGATGGAATGTGGTAAATTGCCTGTCATGGAAAGTTTCGCTCACGTCGGGATGCTAGACGGAGGAGGCGGTGGGGCCGTACATAAGGAGGGGCAGGCACTGCGACGCCTTCGGCGCCCTCTGATCGAGAACGATGCCCATGTCATGCTACTAAGACCTAAGATACCTACTGATACCGACACCACCCTCCTGCCTATGATGGAGTGACAACTGGCAGGGACGTATTCAGAGGGCTGGGAAAATACATTTTCCCCAAAATCTGCCGATTTTATAAAATCTGCCGTGTTCTGTGGTTTTAGGGCGCTTCGGCGTCTAGGCTATATCGCGCCCTCAATATTGTTTCACTTCATAATTTCATTTCGACGGTGTCAATAGTGCTAGATACTTCCAATAAACTCCCCGCACACACACACACACATATTCAAACCGGCCGCAGCCAAGTGGTCGCAGAGGTCCCAGAGTATTCAGGAGATCAAGAAAATGAGTGCTTGAGGTTTATGATATTGCACCTCACTTGCCTCATTCATCTTCAGCTGCCAAGGGTTTTGGGATAGGGTTTTTTAATTTGCTTGTGCGTTGGTTGATTGGAAAATCTTACTAATCGCAAAACTAATGATGTCAGAAGGGCAATTTTCTGTGATTTTTTACAGGCCAGTTTTCCAGCTATTTTGCTAAACAATCTATACATATTCTTAACTCACTAGTTCTCTGTAATGAATGTTGTTACAAACGGACGATATCGTGATAAAAAAGCTTTCTGAGGGGAATTCACGACTATGGAAGGCAAATACTTTACCCGCTAAGCCTATAGCCCTGTTCAGCGTCAGCACAGTTTTGTCAGCAGGACCTCAACCTCCCAGAAAATAAACATCAGCGCCATAATCGCTTCTGCTTGTGCTAACAAGGAAAATTAAACCTTTATGCCATTAAAAATATTAGGCTCCTCTTCGGCACTTACTATTTTCATCAGCACAAATAGCAGGCCATCAGCCCGTAAAACCTCGAGAACTAGTTCCCGGGGAGAGGCTACAGTCCTGTGACGTAGGCGCAACGCAGCACGCTGATTGGTGCTGACAAAACTGGCTGACAGCTGGAACAGGGCTTATGCCAGCACCACAACGATGGTAGAAAATTGTATTGCAAAACGGGTAAAGAAAAACTCTGCATACATATAATCAGAAGGACGTGATCAGTGGAGTATGAATTCAATGAAAATGAAGGGCGTTCTCCGCTCGGTGAAAAGTTATTGTTGGAGGGCTTTCGGTTTATTCTGTAAACCTTGATCAGTGAAAATATTTGTAGGAAGGGTGAAGAGAGGAGTCATTTGAAGCGTGAGCTTCATTCAAAGTCAATTGAGGTCTGTTATTTTTGGTGCTTCTCTTCCATCTTGCTTCTCCGGGATTCTTACGGTTCGTATTCAGCTTAAGTCCTCGTGCAATGAGGTCAAGGCCATGGACTCGCACTTCAAATGTCTTACGTCATCCTCTATTCACCCTTCCTACAACGATTTTCGCTGATGAAGGCTTGCAGAATAATCTGAAAGCCCGCCAAGAATAACTTTTCGCCATGCAGAGAATTCCTGTCATTCTCATTGAATTCTATACATATAGGCAACCGGGGAAGAAAGACCGTCGCGACGACCAGCCCTTCAGATTTATGTTCCACCTGGTCTCTCTTCCGTAAAAAGTGGCCGAACTCTTGACTTCCTCAAACAAGTGATGAAATCCTTGCCATTTCTATTTGGCACCCCGCAATTTCGGCGAGTCCATCTGTCTGCCGGCGTGCCGCAGCTCATCTCCGACTGTCGTCACTTCTGACGTGACGCTGGGAGGTCGCAGGGTCGCGGGAAGTGACGCAGTCTGGTTCCCAGCTTGTTTCCGCTGCTCGCCTGGCCTATTACTCCACCACCAGGTGAGTGGGCTGGTGTGTGGGACGCCTGCACTGGTTAGTCTGATGGCTGCTCAGCTTGTAGCTCCAGATATCCTGACTGACTGTGTTATTTCGGAATTTGTAGATTTGAGGGTAACATAAACTTGTCGACAAATACAGCTTAACCTCATCACCATTTTTGGACGTCTATATTTTGGCGGGGACGTGTAAAACCATGACACGATATGACAAATTAGGCAACCATGAACAGGAAAAGATTACCCCACCTCATTAACATAAAAGCGTTGCACCGTTACTGGCGTTATGAATGAGTTGGCTTCTTCTTCACGCACTGATACTGGCATCTGTAGTGTCCCAAGGACGAACATCGGAGCTTAATGAAGCACAACCTTTCTAGCGCCAAATGCCTTTAGCTGTTTCATGTAAGGCCCTGTGGACAGGCCACGAGGTCATTCTCTAATGAGAAATTCGCCGTGTCAATGTATTCTGGAGACAATGTAGATCGTCTCCATGGGCGGAATATTTGAACTGTGACAGCCAAGGCCGTCCAGGAGAAGAGAGAAAGTAATCATAAGCAGAGGGTTCAAGTGACGTAGCCGAGGTTTGACAATGATACAGCAGATGCTGTAGCTTAAGTTTATACAGCCATAAGGCATTTCAAATGCTTGCCAAAATTAAGTTGGCTATTTTGTAGGCATGCCCAGGCAACTTTAAAGGCAATGTAAAACCTTCATGACATTGGAAGTGAAATGTGAGTCGCGTAAAGCACACCGACAATTTCGTGGCTGCTTTTCTCTCGTAGAGTTCATATTTCATGGAGCACCAGTGCTTCATGAGTGCACTTCCCTTGCCTCACGCCTTCCCTGTTCTCTCCCCTACGAGTCTCGCGTCCTCTGGCGACCGTGGGACCGGCGTGACGAATTCTGACAGGTGCCCGGCGGTGGGGTTGAGTTCCACTGTTAACACGTCATATTTATTCACGAATGGTGAATTCTAGAACAAATTAGATTCTAAGTCTGGCGTTTACGGCATTTTCTGTCTCGTATCTTATTGAAAAAGTGTCATTATAAAGGCTATCTTTCTCTTAACCTAACCATTTCAGAAACACACATGAACATGAGGATAAAGATGGCCCTGCGTAGAAATAGGGGACCAGGAAGGATGGCCCCCATATTCATTATTCGCTCAGTGAAATATATCTGTATCTCGTATCATATTTTGCTGCAACATCCATAGCAAGGAAAACATTATATTCTAAAAGGTATATTCACTCCGGTCTCCGGTACTTGCAGCATTAGAAAAGTGTTATCGTGCAATGGGGAACTATTAAGTCATGCACGCAGGCGAAGGCGAGAGAGAGAGAGAGAGAGAGAGAGAGAGAGAGAGAGACTCGTCTTTAATCGGACTTAAGCTTCATTGCTTATCGATCCAAGATAGCCCTAAATACCAAATGTGGCCAAAATCATTATATAATCATAGTCAGTAACAAGCACGGAGCGAAGGTCACCTTGCATCACTCGGCGCACAATCACCATCACCTCGCAGAAGGGCAGCTGCTGCTTCACGGCCTGCTGAAGCTGTCCACGTCTGAGGAGGGGGCTGCCGTGACGCAGCTGGCGACTGTCCATCAACGGATCAGCCGACCGAGAAGGTGTCTGCAGCGGACGTCAAAGCGTCTCTTCCTGCTTCCTCCCGCGTGTGGAGTCCGGTAAACCACCATGATTGGTGGCGTGGTCTCGAGTGGTTCTCTTGGGGTGGAATGGTTGGTGGAATCGTACTCTTAAAAGGAGAATGCAGCACCTTTATGTACAAGATTCGAACTGATATAGCAGTCTTGAAGAGCCTGCCGAAACACATTTGATCTCGATTTTCCTTTGTCCCGAAAAACTCACTGCTTCAGGAGTAACAAACGTCTCAGCCGGAGTGAACAACAGCCTCTTCCTCTTTCTCTTCTCTCCACCACCATGACCTGGCGGAGATGTGCCCGGCTATTGGAACTGGAGCGAGACCGGTGCAGCATGGGCTCATCCCGAACAGCCATGCTCACAGTCCGACTTCGCCAGATAACGCTTACATAGATACGATGAGATGATGCAGTCATGGCGGCTTCAGCACTTGTGCGACTGACCGAACTGTGGCCTGGTCCATGAAAATATTGGAACTTGTAGGTATTCTGTATATAACTGGATCCTTCTCATGACATATTTTGCCTGTTTCGCGCTGCGAGAATTATCCAGACTTGTGAGGCGCCAACCTTTGCGTTCAGTGACAGCCTCCGGAAGCTCTTCACTCCTTCGCTTGTCCTCTTAGCCAAACAGGTTACCTCAGATCAAAGGAGATAAGTATGGCATTCTCGAAACCTGAATATTTGCGTACACGGGCAGGGTGAGGCAAGTGCTCTGTGGTGCAACACTCGTTCGGGAATTTCCTGTTGCTGTCAATCACAACAGTGGTTATAACCAGCTTCACAGGCACCTCGGGGTCATTCTTTATCAATCTCGGCTGTCGAAACCACCCCCTGTATCCATTATGCGAGTTGGGCTGTATTTATCATCCCCATCGGTTAGCACGGGCCGGGTATAGGCCGGGAATTATTCTCTGCTATCAACAGTCCCCAGGACCGCATCCATCAGCAGAGCCGGCGGGAGTGCCGGACGAAATCGAAAGTGACACGGGAGACTGTTCGTCTGGGGAGTGGAGGCACGCGCCACGCGGTCTTTGTCTTAGCGTCCACATACGGAATTCCTCAGCGGGAATTGCTCGCCGTCGGGAGGTGGACACAGTGTCACGTGGAATGCTGAAGCAGCGGCGCTTCATTTGTAGCTGCCAATGAGAAGACAATGGGTGGGTACAGCGGAAGCTGAAGTAACACTGTAACAGGCGGCACGTTCAGGAATGTCCGCGGGTCGTCAGGAGTGCTCGGCGAATAGGTGTTGTTTTTTACGGACGTACCCCTTTTGTTTGGGAGGTGCAACACCAGATGAAGTCATGTCATTGGGTAATAATTTGTTTAGAACTAATTCAGCTTGAGCTTAAAGACGATCATGAAAACCTGCTTTTATTAATCGGTGCTGATAAGCAATAGATGGTCCCGCCCTCAGCTCAAGGCAACGAAATATAAGATAGCCTCAACAAGTAACAGAACGCCTAGGCGATACACCAGCAAAACATAAACTTTTGTAATAGTTTTAGTGTTTTAATGAAACACCAACTGCTGAGGTCATATGACGTCGAAGGGATAAGGAAAATGAGCTAGGCTTGAGCTAGGGCAGAGCGTCAAATCCTGCCTCAGGGAGTATGATAGTGATTGTATTGAAGTGAGCATAAATGTGGACAATAGTATACGACATACATCGCCTATTGATATAAAAACAAATAGAATCTGATCTTCATAGGCACGATGCTTAAAATTTTATTTGTACTTTTTGCACACTGCATAGATTTCGGGGTCGAACCTTCACCGACACCCATGATGTGGTTTACTAGTCGTTGTATGAGCCAATTTTAGCGGTAAATTTCAAATGTATTCAATTCATTCTGCAGGAAACTTATCACCTGACAATCTCAAAAGGGGTCTGATTTGCCTCTTTAAGAGAAATCAAACGAGGTGCTGCTTGACATGCTTTGTACTTTTAATTACTGGGTCATGAAACCCCAAAAATAGGCCTAAATTAAGAAAAAACAACAGCCCCCAAAAATCCGTCGATGTGCTAAATGGGCAAACAAGATCTGGCTTTTAAAAGTGGTGAACGTAATCTGCCATCGGAAAATCCTGTTCTGACGAAATATTGGGTTTCATCCATGGTCATTTTGAGAATATACAACGCACAGCAAACCCGAAAATAAATAAACGATGGGTGAATTAATTAGCATCATGCACAACTGTAAAACACAAGTCCAAAGAAGGGGCAAAAGCGTATACTTTTGCAAAAAATATACAAAACAAGTAAACTCGATAAATGGCTAGACAAATGATCAACATGTCCATTGATTATCAACAGCAGAAATGGCAAAACTGCTCCCAGGCAGTTACTGCCTGCTAATGCAATATATTACACCTATCAGCGCTTCCAGCTGTACGCAGAGCTTCAAACGTTCGCTGCGGACCGCCGGCAGGAGGGCTCAGGTCTGACCGCGCGCCCTCTCGCGGTCAACTTCCGTTGTGGCGATGGAAGAAAAACAGTGTGCGTCTGAATCCTACGTCATTGGTTACATCCCAACCTGTTTTAGAGAAGATGTATGGTTCTGTTCCAAGTTTATTAATTGTTTTCCAAATTTGTTAAGTGTTCTTTAATATTATACGTAGTATGTATGTACATACATACATACCTACCTGTATTAAATTTTAGACGAAATACATTTCCAAATCGGATATGTTAGATATCTCGTTTTATTAAGAAGAAAAGTATTTTAGGCTTGATGGGGCTGTAAAGTGCTGAGTGGTATTAACACGGTAGCGTTGAGCTGGGCATCTCGCTCACAAAACGTGACTTCAGGGAAAGTCATCATCCGAGAGAAACCCCATACTGTGCCCTCTCAACGAGCACGCATGTACTCTAGTCCTGGGATAGGTAAATAAGCACAATGCAGTTCTTCTGTCCGTACATCTACCTGCTATCCAAATATTCAAACAATGCTGCTGTTTACCAGAGCTCATTCCATTGTGCGGTAACCTCACGATCAACCTGCAGAGTGGCATGTGTCGTGCATGGGCTGGTGCACTCGCACTCCGCCGGCTGCAGGAAGTGCGCATTGCTTTGCAAAAGCTGCGACATATTCTTAACACGCGCACGGGAGGAGGGACTCGGGGGCTCCCCCGCCTATTCTTCCAAGGTGGCCGGAGAACATCTCGTAGCTGAAAAACGCCACTCAGTCACTTTCGAGAAAAATCAACGGCGCGTCGATTGATGAAAAAAATGATAACGGTTAAAAAATGATACCAGTTAAAAAAAATAATATCGGTCCAGATCAAAGATCATGAGTCAAAGTCAATCTTCATTTCCAATCTTCATGGCGACAAGGATTGTTAACGACCTTGAATGACATTGACCGCAAGATGTCAGGAAATATTTTTTCAGGCCTTCTCCTTATGACATTAGCCTGCTTTTAGAAAGATGTCCGATTTTCCCGCATAATAACAAGATTTTCCAATGGGTCCCCAGCACAGTCGATATTCAATCTTTAAGATCGCGTTTGACCTTTAAGATATTAGCCTAGCTCAATTCAAGTTGGTTATAATGTAGATTTTCATAACTCTCACGTGCCAAACAGGTATTTTCTACGTCTCATGGTTTGATAGATCTCAGTACGCGTTAGTGGTGGGCCCCTCTCCAGTGCAGGTGTTGAGGAACTTAGATTTGCACTCCTATCTGCAACTAAATCAATATTATTGCCAAGTTCTCACAATTTCCAACGGTGATGATGGTGCATTGTTTTCTGTGATTACGGAATGCAATATAAGTCGAAAGAATGCAAGATACCTATCAAATCTGGACCTTGCAGCTTACAACGTCCCGTATGACCTTACGACATTTACGACATTTTGTAGCAACTAGGAATTTCCTGCATGACCATGATACAGACTGGCTGTTGCACAGTCCCGGGGAGCTTACGTATGCCTACAGTCGAGATTCCCCATATTTGTACAGGCGAGAGGGTGATAGAGAGAGCGTCATCTCCAGGCTTCAATCAGTGAAGATGTGTGTACTCGCTTGTATATTTTGGAAACCATTCAAGGATGAGACAACAAAATGTAATAGGTGCACAAGCACCAGAGTACTTAATATATCACAGCTTGCACACAAAAACAAAAAAACACAAAACAACAAATCATGGCAGAATCATCGGCCACCCACTGTCGCCCTCGGCCTATCCATTGAATTATATGACACTCCAGGCTGCCGCCATATTTGGTGAACCGCCTAGATCTACTTATGAATTGTTAAACGCTGCACGATCACTTAACTTGTTTTTTTCTGAAAGGTCTGAATCAGGCAGTATCATCCTAAGTTTGATATTTTTGTTCAATAAACTAAAACTATCTCCGATTATGTCTGGTAATGAACGAAACAGAGCAGCTCCTTCAGTATTCTCCTTATTGGATGTAGGATATTATTTACATTGTACAGGTTAAGATGTATTTCCTTTACTGAAAGATATCCACTCTATTAAAGTAGCTTTTCAAGAGTTTTCATTGGAGTCACCTAAGTGGGGCAACTGGTTGGGCCCTGAGCTGCGACACGATGACTTAGGAGGCAGGGGGCTGCTGCGATGTTGGGACAGAGAGAAGATGGATGCCCGATCTTTTGCTGCATTATACTATAACACTGCTTTCCCTGGCTGAGCAAATGTTTTTAATGTTGCTACTATTAATGTATGTCCTGGGAAGGGTGCAGGCGTGTGCAGCTTCGGGAGGTGAGGCTAAACAACAGCATTTATGATTCGGCAAAGTCATTAAGGAGGTGGTTTCCTGTGTCAATTTTGCTCTCTCGATACGTGTAACACTCACCCAGCCAACACCACAGGGGCTGGCGGAGGTTCGGTGAGTGGGGAGTGAGTCGGTAGGATTCATGATAAAAGGGCTATCCGGCTCATTGCATTTTATTATTGAATCAATAACATGGAATACCTTAAATAGCCCATTTAACTCATTTACCGGGAGTCCCACAGATCATAAATTCAGGGTTACCTATCGCTTTCTTAGAGTATAACACGCATACTAGAAAGGAAAATTCTCCCCAGACAGGACAGAGCAATCGATCACACATTCGTTCTGTATAAGCGTCTATCCCTTATCCGACCCGTGGCAAGGTACCCTTTTGCGCAAGGTAATGAATTTAGTTGTATTTTCAATGCTTATATATGAACATGAAATAGAAACTGTCCATTATTCTGTATAGGAGGGGTACAAGAGAGCGAGCCTCGTGTGAACCCTTAAAATCACAGATAAGTTTGAATAAAACAGTAGAAAAAATCCTTCATTTCTCGTCTCCCTTTTCCCCCTGAATTTCATGGCACTGGGTTATATAACCTATTCTAATCTAACAATATTTCTGCACTGTGGACCCTCACAATAGCTTGCATATGTCCAATACTCTATTATAGTGTTAAATTATATGTCCAAACTCTAGGCCAATAAACCCTCCCAAGGACTCCCCTTTTGGGACTGCAGGGAAAATAAGACACGGAACCGTTAAGTCTTCTCACACTACGATCACGAACATGACATTGCAGCTCAAGACAGGGTGAGGAAAAACGCCCTGTGCTTTACAGCTCTCACGTTGTTGGTGTCGGTTTCTGGCCTATGTTACAGGCAGCCCTCCCGTTTTTCACCAGAGCACAACTCTCTGTTATTAATGTCTTTGGGGCGCCAATTTACGGTGCACTGTGATCTACGGCAATCCCTAATTAATTATTGAACCCCCACTGTCAACGGCGTACTCTGTTTGACATAATCAGTAAGATTCTGTGAGTAAGGGGCACCCTTCTCTCCTGCAGTATTCATGAATGGGACAGAATCAGCTACTCATGAACTTCTCATTGTTACACTATGCATATGTTACAGGGAGAGTGCGAAATCCGGGAGTTCGCGAACTCCCTAGGGATTTCGCGAAATCACTGACCAGCCAGGGAGTTCGCGAAATCCCTAGGGAGTTCGCGAAATCCCTGGGTGACCAGGGAGTTCGCGAAATCCCTGGACTTAGAAGTCAGGAGTTCGCGAAATCCCGGATAAACACTCAGGGAGTTCGCGAATTCCCTGACATTTAGTCAGCTCAAGGATGACTAGCTAGGATTGCGGACTATTGTTCTTATGATTTATTTCAAACAGTAACCGGACATTTTCCGTAAAAATCACGTATAATGGAGGTTTTAAGCTAAATATTAGGAAGGTTTTAAGCTAAATATAAGGAAGGTCATAATTGTATTGTTGAGGTCGTAGCGATACATTTATCGAGTTTCGCTTATCAATATTGTACTGCAATGTAAAAGTTCAGTTGCTGCTGATTGCAAATGTGGATCACGGGAGAGAAAGACACTGGCCCCTGGCGGTTCCAAAATGCCCTGGTCCACTCCTGAAATTTGGTTCCCACACACTCCCCCACAGAATACACCTTCGCCTTCACTGTGATTTGGTACTTGGTTATTAATATTCATGATATATTTTATACGCGGATTTAGGGGGCAAAGGGGCAGGTGCCCCCCCCGATCGACCCTCGGCGCCCTCTGAAATGGTCACGGCGCCACTGTGAAATGTCGCTTTCCATCCCCCGTCCCTAGAGATGTAAAAATCGGCGCCCACGGATAGGATCTTGCGCCCACCTGATAGGTTTTTCCGGTCAAAAAAGGCTCTCCCCTGGTCCGGATGGCGCCCCACCCTCTCCTCCCCCCGGAAGATGCCCCCCGATCAGCAATCTTGGATCCGCCTATGATAGATCTGTATATTTAATATTATACATATGCAGTGCATGGAGTCAGCATAACTACCCAGGTATTCAATAAAAAGTGGTCTACGCTATCACCACCTTTCATAATTATGTGATGCTACGGTTATTTTATGTCAAATCTACATCACAGAATAGCGTTACGGTATTTTATGTAGGTTGAATTATTATGGAATTTTATCTACGGATACGATAAAGAAAATGGTACGAAATCCATGGCTTGATCGCTAGAATAAATCTGGGTGTAACACAGTTCAAGAAATGGCAGAAATATTTGCGCTACTGAAAAATGGTATAAATGCTCGGCAATGGCGCAACGCACTTACTTTTGAGCAAACCACGCCATCCGAAAAAGAATGTGCCCGACGCTCACATTTTTGAAAACTCATCACGTGTCTTTTGGCTGGTGGTGTCGATGAGGTGCCGGTCACCGAGAGCAATTGCGAAGTCTCTTATGACTATGCCTCTTGATAGCTTAAAATCATCACAGTCAAAAACGCTTGGTATGAGTCTGAAACTAGTTTCGCGGGATGCAATTTTTAAGACGTGCAATGCCAGGGGTCTGAGCCACCTTCACCCTGACGAGGGGTGGGCTACGCCCCCTGCCTAAAATCTAAAAACTACGCTAGTTAGCGAAAAAGTAAATGGCGTTAAGTAGGACAACCTAAGCTTTAAAGGAAGTGCTCTATGCATTCTTTTGTCGAGTAAAATCTGAGGGCATTGGAAGCCAAACAATGTCACAATATGGATATGGTGATATAACTGAAATACAGTTCTTCAGTCCTACCATCTGATGTAGAAGAGATACAATATATAAGGATTCACTATCTGAAGCTTTTCTGCAAGCGACGTCGAATGATTAATAATGTGACTATTCTAGGTCAAAGCTAAGATTTGACCTGACCTTGGATCAGGTTAATATTGAATTGGGTCAGAATGCATATCATTAGAACTGCAGAAACAAGACGACCCCAATGATGCCAAAATATACAATTTAGCTCCATTCCCAACAAAATTATGATGTTTAAACCATTTTACCGATACTTTTCCAACGGTGTCATCATGACTCATAATTGACCTTAGGTCATCGACTTCAGGAATCCTAAAAAAACTGTGTACTCAGTCGGCCCTTTATTCAATACGAATTTTAGATTGATACAATAAGCTGTTCCTTGCTTATGTTGTTTTCTTCTTTTTTTGGAGATGATGTCACTTGACCTGCACTAATGTCCTGACCTAAAATGACCTGAACCGAAAATGTTGACAGGAGTTGTAAAAAGCTTCAGAAAAAAACTGTACTGGGTACAGCAGCGCTGCGCGTAGCCGTTTTCAAGACTTTGCGAAAAACCCAAGGAGTATGGTTACCCAACCCCCCGCCCCGGCCATTCACGTACTCGGTACGAAGTCGCTCAGGTGCACCAACTGTGAGTACCGTTAGATAGAAAATTCTGAAGCGCTTCTTTCCAACTCACTTATCCAGCATCTGCAGAGAGATCATTATCATATCACAATCCTCATTACTACACAAAAGAGAAATGCTGCTTATCTGATGGCCATTTCGTATTACTTTCTGGGTAAGGAAAATACAATAATGCTATATTATTTGTTGCATTAAGTTCATTAATGTATTCCAAAACTTTGGCCAATCTTTACAGGTACGGTTCGGCTATACTAAGATAAATTTTCAGAGCTGCAACAACGAAATAATCATTCTGCAAATTAACTTAGACCATATCTCTGTTTTCAGTTTATCAGTATATCAGAAGTGTTATACAGTTTCAGCTACAGCTGAACATAAGCCGACAACTATAGTTGTCGGCATAAGCAGGACACGGAATAATACAATTGTTACGCATATTTGCAATGTGCTATCTCATTGCCTGTTGTCATGACCGTGGCTGGAGCACCTAAGCTTGAAGTGCATTTGCTAGCCCGCCGGAATCGACAATAAAATTTCTGAAAGCCTTGGCAATGGTCAAACGATGACAGGCGTGCCGCTTCTTACACCGAGAGCCTTTTCGAGGCCGACACTTCCTCCTGTACCAAAGTATTGTTATTGGAAAATTTGTGGACGTCCGTAGTACATTCCAACATAGACATAGCTAAAATAGACCTTTGTGAAAGTATATCAGTTCTTTGTCCGTTTCTTACGGCACAGTACTTCCCATCAGGAGTCTGCTTTGTTAAGAAATCAAGATATTCATTACAGATGACAATGAAAAAAGTAGTGGCATCTCTAGTTTGTTTTGAGCCCCCCTCCACACCTACGGTTCATATTGCATAAGCCATGCACCTCGAGGAAGGCTAGTGACTCGAATAGTTCGTCAGCGGGCACAAGGACCCGGTGTGAGGTAGAGCTGAGAGTGTAAAATTAATTTTCAAAAAATAAATATCAGGTCGACACACATAAAATCAAGCAAAATACAACATAGAAAGAGAAAACATGGACGGGGAGTGTAAAACCACATCACTGAAGGATCATTCTTCGGATTTAAACTATATGACATATTGGCATGTTAGGGATTTCGCGAAATCCCTGAAAAGCATTCAGGTAGTTCGCGAAATCACTGAAGTTTCAGTGAGTTCGCGAAATCCCTAGGGATTTCGCGAAATCCCTGGTCGGCCAGTGATTTCGCGAACTCCCTAGGGATTTCGCGAACTCCCTGGCTGGTCAGTGATTTCGCGAAATCCCTAGGGAGTTCGCGAAATCCCGGATTTCGCACTTTCCTGTAACACATACACATATTTACGTGGCTATTCTTTGTATAGAGTCCCCCTTCTCTCCGTACAATATGAGGAGGGGAGCTGTGGAAGTGTGTCGGCCGCTATGGTCTGGCCAAACGAATTTGGAGTGTTTTAAAGAAAGCCATGAGATGGAAAAGCTGGCATCAATGGATACTGTGTGACTCCACTGCGGTTTCGTGTCCCCTGACCGGCTACCGTAAATCAAGTGGGTGATATCCCAAACGACGCCGCGCCGGGGCGACAGCTCCCCTCGGCGGTGACGCGGGCCGTGCTACCGCTCTGAACAACACCGTGAATCTGTTTTATCTGGAACAAGGCCCCGGGCGGGGCGGTCATGTTGGCGTCGACATTGACATTGAACCGTGTGCGTTCAAGCGTGACTGCGTGTTCGGTCTAGGAGGAATTTCTCCACTACTACAGCGTATGTTCTCGTGGCGTCTGCCTGACAAGACGTCGGTTTAGCTGTGTATTCATGAGAACTAATATCGTCAAGTGCTTTTTCGTTTACTGCTTTCTGTGCAAACAAAACTCGGAAATATTTTGCAAAGGAGTGCTGAAATAGGTCATTTTCTCTGGCTTAACACGCGCACTGGAGAGGGCCTCGGAGGCACCTTCCCCCACCTTTTTCGAGGTGGCTGGAGAACCACTTGTATCCGAAAAAATACTCTTTCATATTTAGCAGAATTTAATGGCATGTCGACTGGTGCAAGGACTTTGAAAATCAATGGAATCATTTTTTTCTGATAGGCTTTCAAAGTCAGACCTGCATTTTGAGATCGCCACAATCGCGTGGTCGGACCAGTTCGCTTGCATTAGAGACCGAGTGGTGACGTCAGTGGTTCTTCGTCTTCATTGTTACAATTTTGTATGGCTCTTTGGCTGGCATCTGAAATTATGTCTTTGATATGTGGTTCTTTATCTTAATTGCTGCAATTTCTGATAACTCTTAGACTGGCATCTGATTAAATAATTCATCCAATGTCAGACACCGTAGATGATTTTCTGTCTTGGAAGTGTGACGTTACAAGAATTCGGTCATGTCTTCTTATATTTATTTGCTTAATGAAGCCACGTGCATGGCAAAACTTCCGGGGATCAAAATAGATATACTTAACCAAGCGCGACATAATCTAGATTTTGTAAGGAATTTTCAATCAGCCACCCCGTTGTTCACTAAACACCGGCTTGTTTTCAATTTCAAAAGGCTATCTTAAACTAGCATGACCAAATGAAACCCCAAAAATATTTTAGAACGCTTATTGAGCTTTTTTAAAGATCTCCATTGCTTTGGGTGAACTTCGCTGTCTTTTTGGGAGCACCTATAGGTACTCACCTTTTCAAGAGTAGGTACAGCATACATAATCCTTTTAAACATTGTCTGAGCTTTATATCGCAAACAAAAAAGTTTATTGCTTTTGTATTTGAGTTGTATTTGTTCAGTCGCAAGTTATTTAAAGCTCCACATAATCCATAAATGTGTGTAGATGAGCTAAACACGCGCCCCGCTGGGATCCCTGGCATGACGTGCCCCGCTGGAGGGGAGCGTTATTATTCACCTCCTCCGTTTCTTATCTTCCCGAAAAGTTGAAGAAAAAATACGGACAGCGTTTGAAAGCTCTTGACAAGACAAAGCGAAATTATACGTTCTATATTTAGGTCAGGCCAATATTGAAGTCAGTAGAGGTCAAAGAAGGTTCCATAGGCTTACAACATGGCAGTGAACATTTTCCCCTCTATATTTTTACTCAGCGGAGCTGGAGAAAATCTTTAGGCACCATTGAATTGATATTATCGCGGAAAATCGAATGATGTGTAAAATGACCTTGCTAGGTCATATGGTGCAAATGATCTGACATCGAGATAGGTCAAGGTCACCTAATGACCTGGAATAGTGATGTCGCATATCAACCGACTCCCCGTGACAAGATAGGTACAATGCAAGTAAAATGGTAGCTTTATCTTAATTCAGTGAGAAGTTATTGGCAAAATAAATAACTGTATACTCTTGTAACCTTACATGACCTTTGAGAGTTCAGATGGTCAAAAACTGAAATTTATGGTTAAGATTGTTGTAGGAATACACGGTTTGAAGATTTTCAAGTTGATGTATCCAGTATTTACTGAAAATAATCCGTTTGAATTTTTCACGGTAGACTTAAAATGGGGTAACCCAAAAATTGACCCCATCTTAGATCAATAATATGAAAATTCCGAGATAGCAGGTTTGTAGGCCCTGATGACCTTATTATATTGCGGAAGTTTTCACGTGATCGGTGCGCACATGTTCCTTAGGTGTTCCTTCAAACTCATGGTTTTGGGTTTTGAGATCGGGTCAATTGACCCTGAAAAGTTCCTTGACCTGACATGACCTGACTTAAAAATTTAGTTAGATGCATAGAATTGAGCAAGGATAAGATTCTGTAAGTTTTATTGGTATGTATTTCTTCGTTTCTGCGTTATCCGTGGAAAATCAGGAGGGGGCGAATTTTGCCCCTCCCCCAGCAGGATGCATGTTAAAAGAGCACAAAATACTAGATGAACGGCTACAAAAATCAAGAAAATACAAAAATTAAAGCAAGAAAACACAAAAATTGTAAAAGTGCAGAACAGGTAAAACATACTCTTAAGCAGCATGATTTTGATACTTTAAGCCTTTGGGCAATGCAGGTAAATTCCGCAGATTGTATGTGACAGGTTAGAGAAGCCAACGTAAAGTAACTTTGACGTCCTGATTTCCTGATATTTTCAGGTAAAGCCAAGTCAATGACCTCGGATGATTTCGCACGAATTTATTTTCGGTGGAGTGAAATTGTATTTGAAATGCCAGAAACACCTCGGATTCTGTCCAGCACAAGGGGTGAATAATATAAATCTGATATCCTGCAACTGCGCAACATCATCCGGAGCCTGAATAAAAATTGATGGAGTCTCGATGGTGGCCCAGAATAAAGTGCTGCCCGAGAAACCTAGATCATAACAGTCCAAATGTGTATCATAAATGACAGAAATATGGAGCAAAAATATACCATTGCAGGCCCCGGCTGAACTTCTGAATTGAATGGTGGAGTGAACTATTTGCATCATTGACAATGATAGTGAAAGCGGATGATAAGCAAGCAGTTTTTCAGCGCATACTGCACATGAAGTGCGTCTGGAATGTAGGACCATCGCGTAAGCCGGAGCCGTTGATGGCCGCTCTGTGGCGCACCCCTGCTCGGCCCCTGCTGAAGGAGAAAGTGATGCCGTCCCAGCTGAGAAGGAGAGAGGAACAGCGACTGGGTGCATCTGCCGGCCGCCGGCGCAGGGTGCCGCTCAGTGTACGTACGCACGTGTCCCGCGCAGGACACAGGAGTCTGCGCCGCCCGGTCACCGGTCCTCGACATCAGTCCAGCAGCAGGTGCAAGTGGGAGACTCCAGCGTCGCTCCGCCGCGGGACCGGCTGGCCAAGCCGAAACATGAGGTGTCTTCAGTGGGTGAGTCCCGCTCTTGGCTGCTCATCACCGTATTTGCTTGTTTGGGTGCACCGATGACGTAAGTCATATTGTACCCATAGCAATAGATAAAATATCCGTATGGGTTTCAGCAGGTCAGGCAGTGAAAAAATGGGTTATTGCGTCCTAAAAGAGCTCTTGGCTGTTCGGCCAATAATTGTTTTTAAAGCTTGAGAAACAAAAAGCTGTCCTATCATGACAAGGACACGCAGCATAAGACGCTGGATAGAAGAAGAGGTAAACTGAACCCAGTGCATGCTCAACGTTCTGCGTCTGAGTAGGCTCGAACTGGGCACCGCGCGAAGAGGGCGCTGTGGTCGTGCCTGATCGTGATACAAGTCCTGTTTACACGCAATATTTTCACTTTAGAGGCGGGCAAAGGTGCATTACACAGAACGCCTTATAAAAGGCCCTGAAGTAAGTAAGTAGTATTTTCACGCTCGGCAGAATCTGGGCAACATGCTCGTTGCCAGGGCTGACTTTTTGGTGGCAAACCAAAATATTGGGCTCATGCACGAATATCTGCTCTTTTCACCTAAACTCAACTTCTATTTATTTTGGCACACCAAATTCAGTGCTGCTTTTAAACCCCACTTGTAGTTTTGCTCAACGCGCACTCGGCGCGCTTGACAGACAAAACAAGCGCACTTGCAAGACCCTGATGAGTGGGGTCTGGAGGCAACTCTTGATTTGGTGCTCTAAAAAGGTGGAGGTGGAGTCTAGCGGGAGGCAACAGCTACTCGTCATGTAGCTTAGTTTTACAGCTTGATCTAAAAGAAGTCAACTCTGGCACCGAGCATGCTGACTTGCTCTCGCCGAGCCATTACCACCGCGCGAGTAAACGCAGCTATAGCCGGCCACGCGCTTCCCAGCTCCTTGGTCGTTAGTCAGCGTCAGAGGTGCAGAAAGTATACTGGCTGTCACAAACTCAATGAGACGTATGCCTCCTCTGGCACACAAAGCTGGAAATAATAATTTTATACTTGAATACTATTTCCAATATGCTGAATGTCATCTACCTGTCTCTTACTTTTTGCAACGGACAAGGTTCAAGCACCAAGCCATTACCGCATGCAAGTAGTAAACTGTGTTTTCATTTTTAGGTCATGTTTATGTTTTGGAAGGAAAATTTCCAATTATGGATCATTGTTTTCAGTATTGGGATCATAACTATTATTGGCAACTCTGACTGGAGTTTCCCCCAATGACATGCATTTCCCTTTTGAAGAAGTTTCCATTTTTGGAAGGGGTGTTCCAAATTATGGTGCATTTCCCCATGATTAAATGTGGCAATTATGAAAATTATTATTGGGAACTAATCTATAAATGGGAGCGTACACCTACACACAATTGGGAACCCTGACCACAGCTTCCCCCACTGAACTTCTATCTCACATATCAACAAAAGGGACAAAAATGTCAATGTCAACATAGGATTTGGATCTACCTAAAATGTGTTGGTAAAGTGGACCTTAGGTAGCATTTTATAGCCAGATCAAATGCTTAAGATTTTACCCCAACACCTGATTATCACCTGCCTGGTCGTTCCTTCTTGCAGTAAAAACTCTGAGGCAACTACCCTGCATAGATGTAAAATTATGTCTATTGGCCTAATATGTACAGAGGTATTGGAAGTCTCATACCAAAGAAAGATCCAGTGTATAAGTCAAAATCCTGCTTTAACTCCAGGCAGTTCAGGTCCTGTGTGTTGCTTACTACCACTGGTAGTAAGCAACACACCCCCAACCAGCGTTTTTCAAAGTCTCTTTCTGAGATTTTCTGTGATTTTCTGAGATGAGAAGGGGGTCTACTAGGCCCCCTCTAGTGCATGTTAGTGCCAGGCCCCTCTCCAGTGTGTTTTAACACTTTGTGGAGGACTGCATTGGCACACATTTGCTATCTGTACAATATTGACATGATAATTTGATCATGAAATCTCACCTGAATTACCGTTGTTGCCAGTCTGTTGCTGGCGCCAACTCTCCCAACTTCCTCCAGCTCCAAATCTACCTCACCAATCTTGATCTAGGGCACAAATAAGGTAAGGCACAAGCAAGCTAAGGAATGAAAAACCAAGTTTGATGTGAAAGTGCATCAGTATCAAAGTAGCCTACATTCATCTTAGATTAGCCATGGGCAGCACTATTTATTCCAGCTAGTTTTAGCCTGCACTTATCTCAGATATACCTAATAAATATGCCCTCAACAGAAGTAGCTTCCCACTTGTTCAAATTTTTTGGCAGGCTCTACATCACACAAACATTGCGAACTTGTGTTGTCGCTGTTGCGTAGTTTAGGTAGAATTGCTGCCCAGCTATGTTTATTTCTTTCACTCATTTAGTACTTTTCCTAGTAGCTTTTAGGCGTACTTGATACTAAATTCAAAGAAATAGGGACCGCTAAATCGAAGATACTCAAACTTTAAATATTATTTAACCTGACAAAATGGACAGAGAAGTACTTGATAACGTATCTGCGTTATCTTTAATACCTTAAATATGCCCACAATCATGTATTTCTCGAAAAAATTGACTGTCACATTTCGGGCATCTAGGCGACAACTTTCTGGCAACTACTAACAATCAGCACCATTGGGCTGCATGTTAAAATCTGGCAACTGTGACAGCGGTTTCCGGGTTTTCTGCAGCGGGGTCTCTCGTTTTAGTAGAAACTGAACACAGTACCAATATTGTAGCACTGATGGTACGCTGTGCAATTGAAGGACAGAGTTGCTAAATTAAAATATTCGCTACACGCTTCATTCTGTATTTCGAAAATGTGTGGTTTGATTTTGAACTATACTGTCACGATCGCTATTTTGTCACACTTATGCACCTCGACTATCATAAATGTGTCACAAACTCCAGTAGCCGAGTTGGCAAGTTTCTGCACCTCTGGTCAGCGTAGATGAAATTAATGGATACCAGACCACGTTAGTTTGCAGATGCGTACTTTATAAGAGTTTTACGTTCATTAAGGACGCGCGTACTGTGTGTATGAGGAAAGGCTAAAGAAAGAACCGTAACTAAACGCTAGAAGCATGGAACGCTCTTTAAATATGACATAAGAAACTCGGTCCATTATCACTATCACTTCTGGCTGGTCGTATAAAAGCCGGTTTGTAGCGCTATTTTGCGTTTTTTTTAAATAAAGATTGTAATATATGCAAAGTACATACATCCCCGAAAAATACATGGCAAACAGAAACAACTACAAAACGTAATACTTCTGTGCGTATGTAGGAATTACGATGCTAAAAATTATTCATATAGGATACTCGTTGTCTTCTTTATATCTGTTAGTGCTAGAAGATATGCTATACATGTTTAAAACTGCTGCTCTTAAATTCTTCCTTGTGGATTTGCTTTGATCTGCGTTACCGTTACGCAGATAGTGTTTTGTTTCGCGCCGTTGCACTCCCTGTAACGCGAGTCGCCCGGTGGGTGCCCTTGGTGCCCGCCGGCTCCGGGCGTGGGGGCGAGACCTGTAACATGTTTAGTGCCGTCGTGAAGCAGATGACGTCTTCAGTGGCAAAAGAAAAATACCATGGAAAACGAGTTGGAGCATGGCCCTCGGGAGGCTTGTATAATTCGAGCGTTCTACTGGCATGTACTGTCATTGGGGACAAAGTGGAATATACAATCATGCAGGTGACGAGCAGCCATACTCAACGAACAGTTCTGCTGGTTTTACTTAGCTTGGAAACTATGGAAAAGATCGTCCAGAATAACGTGTTTTAGGAGAAAGGTTAGGAAAAGAGAAAACAAAAGCAAGAAAATAAATAAAAAAACAATAGCCTCAATCATTTTAAAACTATTAAATTTTATTTTAGACACACAATTGCCATTCAAATCTATCAGCAGAAAGGCAAATCAGTAGTAATTCCTTATGGATATTCATTATAAAAAATAGAACTCATTAAATACCTAACATTGATCTAGGAAAATATGCTGTATAAGCAAGTGTAAATTAATCGTCAGCGATTAAGCTGCAGTATGAATTGTACAGAGACGCATTGCAAGCATGTCATTTCAGAGTCCAGAGGTTAGTCGCTCCATTGTACTTACTTTAATGCTGTCGCTTGTTGGGATTTAGCTCAGTGTTTTTTAAGGGGAGTTGGCTAAAGAGTTCTTGAAATGGCTAGAAGCCAATATTTTATGTTTACCAAACAAGCTGCTGAACATTTGGAGCCGTATTATTTATATTCGATATAGAAAGAGGAATAAAATATTTTTTGCTGGAAAAGATTCTCCTATTGTCAGTCACAGATCTGTTGCTCTGTACTGTTTGCTTACTACGACCCTTAGTGCATCACAAAATACCAATATATATAACATAAAACCACGATGCATCATGAAACGCCATGCGGTCACTAAACGAAATTCTGTCGTCATTCGATTTCCTCCAGATACAGCATCGCCGGCTTCTGTAGTACCTTAGCCGTGACACAGAATAAAGTAGGTTGCAAATACCCTGAAGTCTCAAATATGACAAATTAGTGATATTGCAAAACCTTTTGACAGAACACGGCCTAAAAATAGCCTTTACAGTTTGATGGCCTGGTTATCCATTAGTAAGTAGTGGCAATGGTGCTTCCAAGCCGCGTGCCAATTAGCGGCAACCCTTGCCCAAAGGAGGGATTTCCTCACTTGATGGATGATGGTGGGGCAAGGCCCCAGTTCTGACTCTTTCTCTTTCGCTACTTCAGATATTTGCGAGGATGACGTGTTTCTTGAATGCAAGGCATACATTCACGTCCAGCAGTTGTGTGCGGTGGCTTCCGATCGATAGTATCTCCTCTAGTATCGTGATATATTCAGATAACGTGGAAAAAGCACAGTCGATCGTATCATTGACTCACGAATCATTGCATTAACTGTTTGAGCTATGTATTAATACGGGCGCTTACAAGGCGCTACTTTTGATCATGCCGCACACGTCCACACTTCCTCGCATAGAAATCCAGATATCCGGTGCAGGCAACCCCGATGCAATATTTCCAATGGAATGTTTCTTATATTTTTTGCCAGTGTGCTACTTTTGACAACTGCGCCGGGTTTCTAGTTTTAACAAGCAGGGTTCGGATAGGTCATAGTTTTCAGATCTCTCGAAATGTTTGAGTACTTCTTCTTTGCACTTATCGACACACATGACGTATATGATCTCCCGTCTCTTCAAGCATCCGATATTTAGCTCATTCCAATGGTATTTGGTAAATCTATAGATGTGCGCATTTTACACGTTGCAACAGAGCTAAGTAAGCTTTGTTGCTGTCAAAATGTGATGTGAACCCCAGAAGTGTTGGATGATTAGAACGCTCGGGGTTTTGAGTCGTCTGTGTGAAGTTTGAATCACCGTGTCAATGCCAGGTCATGCCCCTGTATCTGGTAAAGAGACCCAGTGATGCCTGCAGTGACGCCACTGTTTTGATGATGTTAAAGCAATTGGAACTCCGTGCTTTCGGATTTCAGTTTATTGAACATTTTTCTTATAAATTTTGTCCAAGTTGTTCCCCGTTTGGCTTCGGAGTCGGAGTCTCGCTAAAGTCCTCGAGGGACTTGTCACGGAGACTCCGACCCCACCACCCGAACGAGCAGCTACCACCATGAAGGGTTAATCTAGAATCCAAAGTTTAACGTCCCACAAAGCACAGGGACGGCCGTGCCACTCAGGTCACCCTCTTACCTGTCAGTTGCCAGCCTACCTACGTCGGGTAAACTATTGAACGCCGGAGCGTCTCAGGGGAACCGATCCCAAGCCTGGACATGCACTCCCACTGCATACTTCTGAGCAGCGGACTGGAGCCCAACGCTCTACCAACTGAGCCACCGGGGCGGCATCTGCTTTAATGATGAAAAATAATTCTTAGATATGATGCATGTGTGCACCAGCCACAAATGACATCACGAGAGTCTCGAGGCTAAAAATTGTTTTATGCTTAATCTTCTTTTCGTGTCTAGACCGGATGAGAATTGATTTCATCCGTTTTACATCTAAGTCCACACATTTGATCCGTTCCAATGATCATTTCGTCATGATTATAGGTAAGCTGGTGCTATGGGCATTCATACCGGGTGCCATTATAAAGTCATTTCTTCCTGAGAGTGTTGTAACTCCCACGGATCTGAAATGATCTGGAACCATAAATTGACCACTCTGACCACTAAAGCTGTTGGGAATGACCAGTTTCACCGGTCCGTCCCACTTGATGAGTCGATGGATTTGTGTGAAACAGTTCAATAGACAACGAAGGTCCATGCAATGGGATATATATTCAGACACGACTTACCCATTGCAAGAGTATGACGAAAACCTTTGCAATAATAAAGTACGTTGATGTAATACATCCTTGGGGATGAAAGTTATGAAAAGTCCTCTGCTGGCTTCGAATTCCCAATAGAAATACATCCCATGCAGTAAGAACTGCATGGGTGGATATCCCGGGGGTTGGGGGTCAGGACTGCCCTGGATTTTCGGTCTCCCATAGGCTTTGTATAGGGCTTGTATTGCCATGCCAGCGTTAATCCAGCCAGGACCCCTCCCCTCCTCTGGATCGAGAAGAGATCTCTAGCCATAAATAACTGCACTGGTGGCCCTGGGTGACCTCAAAGACTATGGATAAATAAATATCTCATTTTTTCACATCGCTTGTTAAAAACGATACTGCATGGTTTCCATGTAATTACATGGTTTCCATCGTTTTGGTCTCCAAGTAGCCTTATCCGCAAATAAATACCTAGCGTGTCTGCGTTCCACACACATTCTGTCAGAGGTGTATCTTAAGCCAAACGAAGGGGGGGGCGATCAAGTGAGAAATGTTGTGTCTTTGTTTTAGAAAATGGCCAAAATTGCTTGGTATTGAGTACAAACGGCTATTTTGAGGTGGATGGGCATGACCAGATGGGACCACTCCCTGGATGTGCCCCTACATGCTTTGTCAGAGGAACACAGTTCAAGTACTTGTGCTCTTGCGCTTTTAATAGGCATTAGATCCTCCGACACTCTCGGGTATTCTGTTCTGAGCCTGCGGGCGGCTGAGTGGGCTTCGCTCATCCAAGGGTAGTGCTACACAGTGGCAGATGCTGGGGGGGGCTAGGGTGACTCAAGCCCCCCCCAATGTCAGAGTGTCTATAGTACATGCAAAGCCGGAGGCTGATCGAGACGATGGTGGGGAGGCTCGAGCCCCTTAGTCCTCCCCTCAAATGAAGCCCTGGATCCGCCACTGGCACTGCAGCAGGACACAGGGATGCTTTTGAAGGGAT
This sequence comes from Lepas anatifera, assembly GCA_034440635.1. Classification (NCBI taxonomy): domain Eukaryota; kingdom Metazoa; phylum Arthropoda; class Thecostraca; family Lepadidae; genus Lepas; species Lepas anatifera. The sequence goes on along the minus strand of JAOTON010000708.1, from coordinate 452,295 downwards.
ATAAATATATGTGACTACTACTTACTCAAATTCGATGCCTCATAATCGCCGCAGGCTTATTTGGAGCGGCACGCGCCGTCACTCAACTATATTTCAGTCTTGCCTTGGTATTCGAAACTTGACTAACAGGGGCGACAACTGAGCCACCCGTGGCTCAGTTGGGAGAGCGTTGGGCCCTGGCCCGCTGCTCAGAAACATGCAATGGCAGTGCATTTAAAGGCTTGGGATCGGTTCCCCTGAGATGCTCCGGCACTCAGCATTTACCCGACATAGGTCGGCTGGTAACTGACTGGTGAGAGAATGACCTAAACGAGGCGGCCGTCCCTGTGCTTTGTGGGACGTTAAACTTTGGCTTCTAAATTAAACCTTCATTATGGGAGTTATTCGTTCGGGTGGTGGGGTCGGGGTCTCCGTGACAAGTGCCTCGATGACTTCAGTGAAGCTCGAATCTAAAAAAAACGGGAACAACCTGGATAAAATTAGGAGAAATTATAATTATTGATTCATAATTTGTAGAAAATTTTCTCGCGCACAAACTCCCGTTTGCACATGGCGTTCTAATCCATTGATGACCGTTTTGCTTTAATAATGATCCCAAAGTAGTATTGCAATCAGCTTGAGCTTGTTGCAATGACACCTCTCAAGTGTTAGCGACACTGATAGGTTGGATGCCTAAGGCGCTCAGAAATCTGATGGTGGCATTTTGTGCTGGATGTAACAACATGAATGCATGCTTTGCTCAAACGACATGGTCGCTAGAGGGTCGGCATCGGAAAGATAAAAATGCCAAAAAGTCGTTGCTGACAAAAATGAGGCGATCGGTGACATCGCTTGCCTCTAATCGCATCAATGTTTCAGGAACGTCAGAAACTATAGAGAGTCAGGGCAGTTTTCACCTTTAACAGCGGCTATGCTTACCCTGTGTAGGCTACCCAGGCACCCTATGTAGGCTAGGCTTACCCTATGTACTATACCCTGTTATCTCCGAATCCAATGACTCAACTCTGCCGTCAGAGTTAGCATACGAATAGCGATTAAGCGCTTGTCTCTTTACGTGATTGACGTCAATAGGCGATTTCAGAAAGTCTTATGCAGCTGTATAATGAGTGATTTTGATTGCCATTTAGCGATGACAGGTAATAAGCGAGACGAGATTTCACCAGTGTCAAACACCTCATTTGTTTAAAGCCCGGGAATATTTTATGGCATCGTGAGCCTCAGTCTCCGTCCATTTTGTAATGACTGATATCGTATCTGGCCCCGGCACTTAGGTACAATAACACACGGGAAATCGAGCGGCGCAGTACACATACCGACGTCTTCTACACACTGCGATTTTGGTTTGCATCCCCCCTCCGTGCCTCTCATGAACCGTCCCCCAGCGTTTCTGTCGGGAGCGAGAGAGCTGACCAAGCTGCACAGCTTTAGCAGTTTGTGCGTTGCGAGCCCCAGGCCAAGTGATGACATGTTATGTGCCGTGTAACCGTGGTCTCTGTAAAGTGCGACTGCTCTCAGCAGATTCTGGTGATTTGGTTGGAATTCAGCCCTCAGTGGTGTCTGGACACTGCGTGAGGTTTTGTTGGGGGTTTGGCTGTTGCATCATTTCGATAGTCCTTCACGCTTATGAAGTCAATGACTTTGTCATCTTATGCCTCCTACTCCACCCACACCGTTTGTTGGAGTGAAATAGATAAATTTAATCTCCGGTCTCAATTGTTGTGCCGCGATAACCATTATGACGTCATCTCGTGATTTAGCCTTAAGAATTTGGAATACATGAAATGAATTATAAAACTCTTTTCTCTTAAGCAGGCTGCAACCACTTTGACGATTTGTTTGAGTCGACAAATGTGTGCATTTTTAGAGACTCAGCGCTTAGCTCGGCCTAACCCGGTTCTTTCCATGTTTACCACCGACTCTGGAATCTGAGCTTCCTCTTAGTCTGCGCTACCTTCTAACTTAGAAACAAAATGAGGCAGTATAGGAATATAAACGAAGCTGAATTCCGCGCACCAGCTATGGAATACAAATATCTAATGATCCATGGTGTTATGGTGGCCAAAAAATATTCAATTTATCAGTTTTTTTAACCCTGCATACGTTTAGCACTAGTAGTGTGGTAAAAAAGCAAGAGAGTACCAATGTGTTTGCCTTGATTGAATGAAGGAGTTGAACGACCGGAGTAGCGTGCGAGGTGTACGCACCTAATCATAGTCTCAATGCCGTTCTTCCATCAGTGTTGATACAAACTTGAGTCCCGTCCCAAATAAATAATTCAGATTTGTGCGTATCTTATCTGAGGCCACAGTCGCGTGATTTGTGCGTATTTTAGCTGAGGCCACAGTCGCGTGATTTGTCCGTATTTTATTTACAGTCACAGCGACATGATTTGTACGTATTTTATCTGTGGCCACAGCCACGTGATTTGTGCGTATTTTATCTGCGGCCACATCCACCTGATTTGTCCGTATTTTATTTGCGGCCACAGCCGCGTGGTTTGTGCGTATTCTACCTGCGGCCACAGCCACGTGACTTGTGCGTATTTTATCTGCGGCCACAGCCACGTGATTTGTGCGTATTTTATCTGCAGTCACTGCCGTGCCCCGCATCCGGCACTGTCGTCCATATAACGTTTTTCACTGCCGCGTCTTGTTTGTAAGGGCTGAGCACTGAAGAAAGCACCGGTGAAAATGTTTCTGCATCCCTCTGGGCCTTCTGATAGTGCACGTTTTGATACTGATTTATTGTATTTTGATTATGATTTTATCCTTCCACCTGAGCATGATGCTGCTGCAGCGAATCAAGAGAGTGAGAGTGACTCGGTCGCAAACCAAGATAGGCAGCCGCACCAATGGCGTCAACTGCTCCCTCCTTCTCTCCGCTGCCTAGTTCTTCAATACGCCGAAAACATAAAATGCAAGGCAACAAAAGCAGCGTTAAACCAATAAATTTTCACGTTTAACTCCACAAAGTTTCAGCCTCTAGCTCCGTTCAAAAAAAGCACTAGATTCGGATGAACCCCGAGCTGAAGTCCAACCCTGTATCTACACCAGCCGACTTATCCAAATCAGGGCGATGAAGTTGGACTCCCCAACCCATGCTTATCACCATATCAACATCAGCCGGACGGATCTGTCACGCTTGCCCTCCAGCAGATCACATCATCAGCGCATCAGCACGTCACTAGACCGTGGATGTCCGGCACGTGAAGCTGCTGTCAGTGCCTGGTCATCATCACTTTCGTTTTCTTTTGGTTCTGCTTCGCGGCTGCGCTGCGGCAGCGCCTGGTTCCGGATGGCCGGTTTTCACACACAGGACAGACCGCCCGGACATCGAATACGGCTTGTCGCGCTCCACCGCCATTGCGACACAATAGCGCACGTTCTTGGCGATTGCATTTATTTTGAGATTGGTGTCTGTTCATCCGTCGCGTGGTAGAAAAATCATTAGTGTGATAAAGTGTGCCTACTGAAAGCGACTGAGAGCGGTCTCCTCTGTGGCGAAACTTATGAATAAACAGCGGTGTGTGTAATCGACATTTGAATACCTCAGTTCATTGTCGAACACCAGTTTGTTTGAATGCATAAGAATGACCGCCGGGTTTGACATGGAGCCTATTTTGACGATCTTGCGTAAATACACACAGTCTTATGATCTAAAAACTAACGGCTCGCACTCTGACTGCTGGGCCTCATTTTTGCAAAACAGTTCCAAGTACAAAGGAGGTCGATTTTCACTGATTGTTCCGTGTTTCTTCAGCCCACGTCCCGCTGCGAGCCGTGCCTCTCGGGGTAGTTTCTCGATATGTTCCGGTTCGGTGGTCTCGTGCGTCGCAACCGTCGCCCATCGTTTCCGTCACGAACCTTCGTATACGTTTGAAAAAGTGGGATGGCTTCCGATTCGAAACATGCCATACTCTCGATGTCCATCCGTCTTGCACTGATGTAAAACCGCAGCGCTCTCTACCTGGCTGACAGGGCCACTCTATACGTGCACGCCTCGCTTGTTATCCAGGCGGGGTTTACAGCTGTGCTACCGCAATAGGAGAGGTCAGTCTTGGACAAAACAGTGTAAACACGTCCGAGCAAGTTTTACCAGTTCTGTTAAAGGGTGGCGGAAGGAATTTGTGGCAGTCACAATGATATTGAAAGTCAGTAGATAGGCAGGATTGTTTAAATAGTGCACCAGCTTAGCTTACAAGCATCTGATAGTGGATTTTCTGTCTGCGATTACGCCTGTGAAATCGATTGCAGTCCGGCTCCGTGCAGACAGTCCGGCAGTCCGAGTCAGTCCGACAGTCCAAACAGTCCGACAGTCCGGACAGTCCGACAGTCCGAGTCCGTCCGACAGTCCGGACAGTCCGACAGTCCGAGTCTGTCCGGACCGTCCGACAGTCCGACAGTCTGACAGTCCGAGTCCGTCTGACAGTCCGGACAGTCCGACAGTCGAGTCCGTCAGGACAGTCCGACAGTCCGGAAAGTCCGGCAGTCCGAGTCCGTCCGGACAGTCTGACAGTACGAGTCCGTCCGGACCCCGTCTGTTCCGCATTTCGGGTCAAAGTATGTCCATTGTCTGCCGAATATGAAAACAACGCCAAGTGGTACAAGCCAGTGTTTAAAACGGTCACTGTTTTTTTCGTGTTACTGGAAATCGTGGGCAACTTGTTTTACGTAAGGGCATTTGAACAGAGGAAGCCATTCCTGAGCGCACGGCCAATATGGAGGCGCCAAATCACACCCTGGGAACACCAAATGACATTTCAAGAGATCTGGCGTCGCTCAAGAGTCGAGCGAATGTTGCCCCGTTCTGTGGCAGGCCGGCGCTACCGAAAACGTTTTGTTCATGTGCATTGGTCTGAGCTGAGGTAGCTGAAGACCGTATGGCGGGATACCTGTCCGTCATGAGGGCTCCACCACTGGCGTTGCTGATGGCAGCGGCGGAGAGGCGGTGGGTTAGTTGGACTCCGTCGGCCGCCAGTCGGTTGATGTTCGGCCTGCTGTAGAACCTGCTGTTGTAGCAACTGAGGTTACCGTAGCCGATGTTTCCGGCGTTGATGATGACGATGCTGGAGCGCTTCGGCATCTCCATGCCAATTGCTCCTACCAAGATTACCAGGAGGGAGAAAAACAGTAATGCCAAATTCAGAAAACATGTTTTGAGACTTTGGACCAGTGTTTTAACCACCGTAAATCGTGGTCCCTGTCTGCCATGGCATACAGTGTCATTGTAAAGACATGTGCAGTGATGCAGATCTTTCCATAAATACACCCCATCACTTGGAAGTTCGCAGCTAAGCGCAGAAGTCACTTTATCAACAAAATCCAAAAGAAGCCGTTTCCCAGTATCACGCGCCATCATGGGTGCAGTTGTACCAAATATGAAGCACAGAACCAACCGATTATGACAGACCTATTTATTACCGAGCGGGCGCCAAGCGCCTGCGATCCGCAGCGCCCACGCCCGCTATCCATGAAGAAAGGCACCGCGCAGCGCCGCGAGGTGTCTTTATACATATGGATATATTTTTACATATAAGCGACACTGTCCGATGCAGTCCGAGCGTCACGCTTAGAAAAGCTTGTATATCCGAAGGAGTGCACCGTACCTTGACGGAATCTTCATCATGCTATAGCCGATCAATTCAATTACTGATCGAACATATCAGATATTGATGGGATGTCAGCAAAGCTCATGGCACGTGCAAAAGCAGAGATATTTTAAATAATAAAATAGTTTTATCACATATTACAGCACAACTTGGTTCTGGCTCATCTCACTAAACCCAACATTTGCTGTGCAGGGGCGCAATGGCTGAGTTAAAAGGCAAACAAATTTCATCACAAGTTTAAACACCCACGCATAGTTGTACTGGAAAACGATTAGCAGATTTCACCCCTACGCTTAAAAAATATTGATCTGATCAGGCGAAATTTAGACTATGTATGCAGCCTAATAAGACTAAGGAAAAAAGCATCGACTGCATTTGGGGTCACACCACGGCCCACGCGTGTACCTCTCATATCTTAGAAACTACTGGCCCGATTAAGCGGGAATTTGGTATGTGTGTTTTCACTGCTAAAATGAGTTGTTTCGACCCCACTAGAGCCATGCCTAACGTGCGCACGTGCACCACACCCCAACAATAGCGAAAATATGAAATTTGCCTGAAAGCTCCAGTATGTATAACGATATCTAAAACAGTGGGCACGTGCGCTCAGCATTAATAGGAAATTTCTCTGTAGTAAGATTTATTATACTAGATTTTATTTTTTCATCCGTGCCCCCATACTATGGGTCTTAGTGACACAAAATAGCTCTCGCAGGGTGCAGCTTTATATGCTAAAACATTTTTTTGCAATTTTGAAGAACATGTTGGTTCCGTAACTGTTTTCCTACGAAAAAAAACAAATAGCGGATGCGTTTGCGCTCAAACTGAGGTGTGTGTTTTGAAGCTTTTGAGGCGTGGTTATGGGTATTAGCGAGCCAAATTTGTAGTCATATTCCATCTACGCGCTGAAAATTAGAGCAACACTCTGTCAGGTACATGCCAGCTCTAAAGGACCGTTCTAAACAAATCACTTTTCATCTGTGGACTCTGCAACTTTTCAATCATAAATTAAAAGCAAAGGATAAGAAGAAGTCGGAATAGAAGCGATGGAGTTCTTGCAGCCACTGGTAACTTTTTTAAATCATACCTAGTCACTTCCATAAAACTTGACAGCGTAAGGAAAAGATGAGGAAAACAAAAAATTGGCATGTCAAAGTGTCTATTCGCTCTTCAATTTGAAGTCACTGTACTAAATTCAGGCTTAAGTAAATACGATAGTTAAGAAGTCTGAGGCATAAACTGCAAAACATAGAATTATTTAGACAGGTTTGGCATTTCATGTCAACGGAACAGCTTCAGCATTGTCACTACCATGCAGATTATGCAAATGTCTCGTTCTGTGGGGTCCGCCGCATAAAATATTCGTTCATTATGTCTTAAACTCCAATTTTTGGTGGGGTGTAGACCCCTCAAATTCAATGATCGAGGAAGAGGTGGACCCTTAATTGCGGTGCTGCGCCTCGTCGTTTTTCTGTTATTCGAAAAAAGCTTAGGGGTGCCATGGATGGCCCCGTTGGGGCGAGGTTTAAACCGATTTCCAAAACCTGTTAAACCTATTTCAGAGATTATACCTTTAAAGTTCTTAGGATTGCGGGTGTTAAGTAATTAGCAGGACCAGCCCCCCGTGCCCACTGCGCTGTAATGCTTGATAACGCTATTGCTGACTCCCCCACTCCCCGAGCGTTACCTAATTAATGGGCTACCCTTTCTTACAGGATCTGGGTATACTTGGAATCCGTTCGTCATCTTCCTACACTATCTATTGCGTGTGGTGCCATCATACAATCATTATCCTTGCCTCTGGGGGCCAACCGCTCTTCTAGTTGACCTCCAGTTAACCCCACCACTCAAGTTTGTAGTGACGTCTAATTTGTCCGCTACGTCTCCCGTTCGATACAATCACCTCGCCTATTTAGGCGGAAGCTTGCAGCTCCGGTCATTATTTCGACCCACCCCGGCAAGAGTTCGCTACCCTTGGGGGTGTCACAGAGCGGCGTATGTCACACCCAGGGGCGCCGTGCGGCTCCCCGTGACGGCGGCAGCTGTGGAGCGGATCGTGACGGATGACCCGTCACGGTGTGATATGCTGGAACGCCTCTAGCATGCCGCTGATGGATCACAACATGCTGGGCGGAATTCCGTCCCGCCCCCGCACCAGCGCGCCGCGCCGCACCTTCCGACGGATCCTGAACCCGTCCACTGTCCTAGGACTTCAACGGCGTCCTTGCGAAGATACTCTGCGGCTGGTGTGGCGAAGATGGTGGTCTCGGGTAGTCAACCTGAGAGTGGAATTGCTGAAAAGTTTGGTTGACAATGATAAGGCGTTCCAGGCTGGGAAGAGGAGTTATTTTCCAGTCGATGTGTTTTGTTATCTGTACCTAGTGCCATCACGCTTAAGACCGGGAAAGAGGCATAATTGGAGCCTTACTCTGGGCATTCGTCATTCCATTACATTTGATTTATGAACTCTTAATGTTTTTATTTAATTGCATGAAACTCAAGGCATATTTTTATATTTCAGATTATAAACTATGGTTAACCGATTGTTCAGGGACAATCTCTTACCTGGTGTCATGGAAATAAGTGATAGTGAATTTGACCATCTGCCAGTCTACTATGTTTCGTAAAACCCCAATCGCATCTGTAAACTACAATATTAATGTGCCTGCCACCGTAGCTACTGCTTCAGACCTGAAATATGAAGATCCAGATGGCGAGATGTCGAGGTAAATGTTTAACTCCGCGGAAGATAAGCGGGTTTCCAAGCCATTCTCCAGAGTATCAAACGTCAACCCCTGAGATGTTAATCACAAAAGTACTGATCTTCTCACTTCTGGTACTGCCATAAATGCTTATCAAAGTAGCCTTATCCAAAGACGAATATGCCGAGCTGATTGCACAGAAACACTGAGTTATAGAGTTCTAAAGCTCATCTGTAAAACTTTTAAACAATACAATATACAACTAGACTGTCATTACCTCCATCCCATGGGTGTGATTTATATCTCTTTGGGGGTGTCCGGGCACCCCTCATGAAACGTCCACGTAAGGTTAAGACTTGCTTCAAACTTTTGTGTCGCTAATTTAATGATTTGAAAAAATACGGTTCGTCAGGCATTCGGGAAGGCCAAAGTATAGTTTATATAATATTATCACCTGGTGGTTATTGACATTGTTTTAAATGTGGATACCTCCAAGCCTTAAAAAGTACACCCCCGCCCCATCCCATAAAGTGGTTTGAACGCCGTGAGGCAAGCGTTATGACAGGAGAATTGAAATCTCTGGGGGTATGGAAAACAGTTTCTAAATTAAAAGCTTGGGCCTCTAAGTGACTCATCACTTTGTGAGCAGTTTCAGTTTCAGGGTGCGCCAACAGTTAGGGCCACTAAGTGCTCAATTCTTCTTTAGATATTCCGACAGACCGCCATGCAGCACAAGAACGGCCATTTTTACAGCGATCCTCCGTTTGACATACCATGGAGTGGATTGTAAAGTGATGTAGCTGCTTCTTGCTATGAGAGAAAACAAGAGGCAAGAAGATGAAGATTCAGCTTCAGTTCTTATACCAGCTTTCCAGGGTCCATGATGCATTGCCACCCATTCGTCTGTAACCAGGCGTGGGCCGCGCAGCCATAAGACACCAACTGACATACTTTTTGCTTTTACTGCAGCTAAAAATATGAATGAATAAAACTGAAAGCTCTTTTAGAAATGTCATGATATGAAGCTTTATCGTCATATTCTGTAAACGGAGTTTTAGAAACACCCGAGGAAGCTCGTAATATCGAGGCGGAGTCATTCATTTGACGGGGAGTAAGTGTGATATGATCCTCCCAAAGTGTTTCACACAGGAATTAGATCGATGAGATATGTAGGTGAGATGGTCCAAGGGAAGATGCCAATGGAACACGCACGCCCCATTACTGACTTGTGGGGAGCTGCTCCTCGTCCATCTCCCCTGTTATTAGCAGGTACGGCTGGTGTGACGGACACCTGTTCCAGAGGTGCCACTTAACCTCAGCCCTGCGGCCAGAGAAGGCACGAGGCCGATGGTGTAATCCATTAGCAGGGGAGAGGCACAGGAGGGGGTGGGGTCGGAGTGACGCATACCGGGGGATTGCGTCGCGGAGAGCAGATGCCCCCGGGGTGCGGGAGACCGGATGCGATCCCTGGCACTCCGCTTTCACTGCTGATGTTCCGTCGGGTGCTGTGGTTGGATAAAACACTCAACCGTGTGTGGCGTGCCAAGGAATGTCAACTAAGGTCTGGAAAATTCCCCGAACTTCACTTTTTAAGGCCGGCTCCCGTGGCTTAGTTAGGCGTGTTTAAGCTGTGCGCACGATTTGCCCTGCCCGAAGCTTGGGTGTTTGCTGTTGTTTAGGTCAAATGAGAGACTTATGCTGAACCCGATAAACGATTGGCATGCGGAGATTGGCTGCACCAGGCCAAACCGCGTGACCGTATTCTACAACTAAACGCACGTTTGCTTGGTAAACGGGCGTTTCACAGTACACAGTTTCATTTTAAGCTTTTGGAGCTATTTTGGAATGAGTTTTGCAAGCTCTCGTATTTTCAACTCTTCATTGGAAAACAATACATTTACTGAATGTTTTAGTTTTAGCGCAAAACGTAACTGCCAATATGTATGTCGCTTAAATAATTATTATTTTCGGAGCATTTAGATGTCTCGCAACCAAACTCTCCTTGGTATTCCCTTCTCGAGTAAGCTGCTATGTAGCACTGCAATTCACATAAGGATAGAGATTACCTTTGAGCTTCCTAATAGAACGGTACATACCCATCATGGATACTTCCTGCAGGTACGCACTCTCACCCACAACCGGCGCTACTCTGTGTGCAGGGTCGTTACCGCGAAACCCCAGGGGGCATGCCGCCCTGTCATCGTCCCCGAATAATCCCGCATGCAAATAGCGAGCTCTGTTGTCTTTGGAAACACTTTCTCCGTGGCATTCCGGCGCGTGTGTGTGTGCACCGAAACTGCCGCCGGCGGCAGAGGTGCGTCGGATTGCGTGCTGGAGCGCCACGCGTCGCGATACGCACCGGAGCGTACCGTCCCGACTGGAACACGCACGCTACGCACGATCTGCACCATCCGCGTTCGGAGCGTGTTCTGGAGGTTCTCCTTATACATTTGGAGCCCTGGGGTGGTTTTGATTTATATGTCATTGTTCAGGTAGTAATGGTACAGCGGTGTGGGCCGAAAACGCTAACTAGGGCGGAAAGAGGTTTTGCGTGCTTTGCTAGCATAATTACCTGGGCTAAACAAATTAAACGGGATATGTACTGGGCTGCTGCACATTCATGGTTGTGCCACATGAAACCAAGTAAAGAAAGCAGGCATTGGGCCCGGCGTTGGAGCTGATCCTAATATTTTCTGCGGTGGTTCGATCGACATATTGGAGCTCAAAGGAGAAATGCCACAGTTCTGCAAATTACCTGTCCACGTGACTCCCTACCGTCCATCGTCGGCGTGTTTCACGCTTTCACAAGGTTATCACTCAGCTGGACAGCACGCAGTTCAGGCAAAGCATACCGACTGTTTCCTGGTCTGGTTCGACTGGGCCGTCCCTACAGGAGAGTGAGAGGGCATCTGAATATGTAGATATGCATACAGGGACACACACAGACGTGTACTGGTATGTGAACAACGCAACAGCACGGCAGTCAGTGGAAGCGCAAGTACTCTAAATGCTATGTGGGTAAACATATTGTTATTGAACTTCCCGGAGTGTTGTATTTTACAGCAGTCAGATGCATTTATTACACTCCAACGTTTTGGCGTGAGTTATATCATAGAATGCATTGAGATTAACAGAGATATGTAGGCAGCTGTGGACCTCTCGTTACCCAAGATCTTAGATTATGTCCTTGAAAGTGATATGCTATGGGCACAAGTTAAAGGTAGTTTGAGACAGTTGGGGTCTTCTCACAGCCCAGTTTTCTTTGATCTAGATTTTTAAAGCTGATTTTCACAGGGGGTTGAAGACTGATACTGCACCGAATTTTGCGTGAAGAGCAAGTTAGAAGCATATTTGGTAGAATATGATTTCATTTATTAAGCAAGAAGGGCCCGTGCAACGTAACGTAAATGTGCAAGTAAATCATACACATTGACATGTTTTTTTGTGTTGACGCAACAACAGTGGGAGGGGGTTCTACTTATCAAGTTGAAAGAAAACTATCAACCTGAGTTGTAAGACACATCAGATTGTTTCCTCCCATCACTTGAGCCATAGGCGTCGGAAAAGGGGCAGGGGGCCTGAACCCCCACTTTTTGACCAAAAATTTCCTGATCACAGTCAAAATGGGAGAAAACCCGACATTTTTATAACCAGCCGCTGCAGAAGGCAACGAGGAACCAAAAATTAAAAAGTTTTTGGTCCTATCGTGGGAAGTTTTCTGTCAGCATCAGTTTGAAGTTTGGCTGGCCCCTCACTTTTTCCGGTGGCGATTCTTTTGGCTTGAACCCCATGTCAACACGACCAATATATGCATCACGTTCTAACTTTCTGAATGATTTGCAATTTTTGACCGATTAGTGTCTGTGCACAAAGGGAGCATACCTATTATACTTCTTGGTTTCAGCTTCAGAAGTCCAGCTCACCAATTTCGTGATCACCAGAGACAATGGAACTCAGTAAACACCCCTCTTACCCTCCCCCATCACGGAATTAGTAATGATTCGAACAATTAGATGCTCTTTAGGACTGCAGAAACAAGGGAGAGCAGCAAGAAACTGGGAGTAACGAGAGTTCTATTATCTAGATTCCAGAAATGAATCGGACAATTCAGTGTGTAATTTGCGGTTGAAGATAACCGTAGAAAATGTGATGAAATGCATAGGTAGGACGGCCTATTACCAAAGGTGTTTTACATGCGCCGGATAAGCGAGCGATGCAAATCAGATGGATAGTTCACGACAGTTATCATCAAAGTCATGACTACTATTTGCATACTATCGTTAGTTTGGGTGACGCCTGTGCCGGGAATTATGTTGTAGAAAGCTATGAGCGTACCGACCCCTTGTGCGATGAGTCAATAATGAAAACATACTCGAGGCTCTACCAATTAATCTTTTTGCTTGATCATCTTCTGTTTCGTTTCTGAGCCTTGTCAAATGCGCATGATAATAAATATATTAATCATGCCTTTCACTCACTAAATCGTAATCCATTTATGCAGCTAAGCAGCCTAATATTTTTCCACGATTACTCACCCATTCACGTAGGAAAACAAATCGCATTACAGCAGCAGTTCCCTTTTCCTCTATATATATATATATATATATATATATATATATATATATATATATATTTGTTGTTTTACTAATAAATAAATAACTATAAATATATATATATATATATATATATATATATATATATATATAGTATATATATAGTATATATATATCCATATACATATATATATATATCGGCCTTAATCTCAAGAAACACAAAATAAGGGAGAGTGGAACACGGGCTGGCAAACATCGGCTCACTCGTGTTCTTACCGTTTCTGGAGGCACCGAGAAGCCGTAATGATATGAAAGAGACCGTATTAAGCCTAATCCTCACGTAGCGTAATTTTTATGCCCAGAATTGCTCCGGCGTTCTGCTCAGAAAGTTCAATCCGACCAACTTTTCCGGCGCACAATTGTTCGTTCGGCAACCGGATCACTGATTGGTCCAGAGCCGATGACATCACCAGTCAAAGGCATGACGTCACCTGCCGACCGAAAAAATTACGCCGTGTACGCCGGGTCTGCCCGTTGCGTCGCCACCAATGCATTTTCCGACCGAAATTCTGCCGCGTACGCTACGTGAGGAAAATGCGTACGCCTTTACGCATCTTTGTGTTACCGGAGGAAGGGACTCTGGTCCGCAGGCGATTGAAATTCTTCATATGCGACGACGTGATGCTCCGCTGAGATAGTGCAACATTGCAAAAATAATTATCGCGCAGTTCCAGACAGAAACGTAGGCGTGAATAAACGTAATTAAGCCAAATACAATAAACTGTATTGTCATGCGGCCCCTGTTGCATGCCGGGTGGGCCATTGGCCGTTGTGGCGGGTGGTGGGCCCGGTATCGGATATATGTCAGGCTATTAAGACACCAACAGAGTCAAATTTGAAATTTATCATGGGTCCACAACAGGACGGTGACTGAACTGTTAAAGATTGTCGACAATCCACTCGTGAAAGCTGACTGAAACTGCTTCTTTCTAATGTTTCGTCTTCTTAGCCGGCTGATTTTACCATACTATTAGGATCCTGCCACTGGCTACCCACGTCATTTGGTTTTCATTTGGCTCCTAATGCGGATACCAATTACTGAACTTACTGTCTGGTCTCCGGTTGCTGGTATGACTGTTGCTGATGCTGCTCATCGTTACTGACGCTGACATGCTGTGCCAGGGTTCAAGGTTGCCTGACTTTGCCTCTCTCACAGTGGCGGATCCAGGGGAAAGGCATTTTCCCCCTCCCTCCAAACGGAAAAGTTCGGGGCAAACTATGTTTTTGCCTTCCTTAAAGTTGTCTACCTCCCTTTTGTCCCGAATTCTTTTTAGTTTATAGGCAAGGTTTTGGTGTTTCGACCCCCAATTTCAAACATATCCATTCAGCTTTAGTGTAGACATTGGGCCTTGGATAGAAAATTCAAGCACCTCGTGGCCACATCTTTCAGCCCATTACGTTTTTTTCGACTTGGCTTTGTCCTAAAAACTTACCACTGGTCAAAGCGTTGCAAAATCGTTCCCCACGTGACATTTTTTAATTTTGCTTTTCGACTTTGGCTTGTCCCTCCCAAACCTATCGATTAGATCCTCCACTGCTCTCCCATGCTACAGTAATGTCTGACGCCGCCTGTCTAATGAAACAGGGTTTTCCGACTCCTCTGTTCTGAGCTGCAGGACTGTCTGAAACTGATTTTCGTGGTTGTGGGGCTGTCTGACTTTATCTGTGCCCATTGAAGGGCTTTCTAACATTTTGTGCCCATTGCGGGACTGTCTGACATTATCCGTGCCAGTTGCGGGGCTGTCTGACGTTATCTTTTGTGCCCGTTGTAGGGCTGTCTGACCTTATCGGTGCCCGTTGCTGGGCTGTCTGATGTTCTCTGTGCCTGTTGCAGGTCTGTCTGACGTTATATGTGCCCATTGCAGGGCTGTCCGACGTTATATATGTCCGTTACAGGGATGTCTGACGTTATACGTGTCCGTTGCAGGGCTGTCTGATGTTATCTGTGCCTGCTTCAGGGTTGTCTGACGGTATCTGTGCCCATCGCAGGGCTTTCCGACGTTATATGTGTCCGTTACAAGGATATCTGACGGTATCTGTGCCCATTGCAGGGCTGTCCGACGTTATATGTGTCCGTTACAGGGATGTCTAACGGTATCTGTGCCCATTGCAGGGCTATCTGACGTTAAATGTGTCCGTTGCAGGGCTATCTGACCTTATCTGTGTCCGTTGCAGGGCTGTTTGCTGCTGACAGCAGGAACACTGCTCGCCGTCACCAACGCCGAACACCGCATTGAACGTCGCGACCTCCTGCAGTTGTTAGGTTTTGGAGGACGAAAACGCGGAAGGGGTCACTCGCGCGGGCGTGGGAGGGGACCGCGGGGCTATGGACACCATGCTCCGAAGCCGTCCGGTCCCATTCCGTACCCAGTCTCTATTCCGCTGCGGCCACACACTGTGACGTTTCCTGTCAGACCGTCCAGAGGCTACGGATCACCACAGGGAGGTGCTTCCGCACAAGGAGGACACTTCAGTGGAGGAGGACATGGTGGTCACAGTGGTGCAGCAGGAGCCCACGGCGGACACAGTAGTGGAGCGGGAGGACATGGAGGACACAGTGGTGATGCTGGAGGACATGGCGGTGGTGGGCATGGAAGTGGTGGAGGAGGACACGGAGGATCACATGGAGGAGGTGGACACTCGGGAGGCGATAACTCGTACTCTGGCTCTTCGCCCGTCCAGCAGGGTCGCGCCATTGACTTTGCAGCGTCCTGTGAAGCATGCAGAGAGTTCGAGTGGGTGCCGATCCCGGGACCAGCCGGTAATACACTTCGCGAACCAAAGGCTGAACCGGTGCAGGAGTACGTTGGACCTGAAGTAGCCTCCAAACCTCAGGAAGACTACAGCGCTCCACAGGCTGTCGTCCAGAACAACTTTGTTCCTGTCCAGCCTCAGCAGGGCTATGCTCAGCCATTACCTGCACAGGGGCTCTCGTCCACAGGATCTTCCTCAGGCTACAGCGCTCCCGAGACGCAGACGATCACTATATCCCAGGACGCCGGTCAGTTTATCCCTGTCAGTAACTCCATACAAGTGCATCAGCAGGCCGGAGGGCAGACATCAGTTGACTATGGAGCACCCAGACCTCAGGATGTCATCAGCTCAGGAGTTGCGCAACAGCTTCCGCAAGCCGAGGTCAGCTACAGCTCAGGAGGCGTTCAACAGCAGCAGGAAGGGCAGGCGCTGGATGGTTATGGTCCTCCAAGCTCAGACGACATCATCAGCGGCCCTCTGCCGGTTGGAGTGGATGTCATCGAGGGTGGCGAACAACAGCAAGAGATTCCAGACGGCTACGGTCCTCCTGCCCCCCAGCAGTCTCCTGGGCGGAGGTGGTTCATCTGATTCTGGAGTGTCTGTGGTCAGTTACGTAGTAGATCAGACCATTCAGTCACCCCAGCCGAGCGAAGATTACGGGTCGTCCGCCATTGCTAATATCGCCTCCGGTGGCGGTCTGGGAGGTGGGCAGCTGTTGGGTGAAGACTACGGGCCTCCCGCCACTTCTAGTATCGTATCTGTGGACGGTCTGGTAGGTGGGCAGCCGTCCGCTCAGCCTACCGTTGAGACAGTCGTCTCAGAGTTGAGCGCGGAGTACGGTGCGCCACCCGAAGAGAGCATAGTCCCGACACCTCAGGTTGAGAGTTCCACGTTACCTGAACCTAGCCCTGGCCCGGTCTTCGACGTCAGGAATATCATCGGTGTACAGCCGGCGACAACGCAGCCTCAGGAGGTGTCCTACACGGAGAACCTGCAGCAGGAAGTACAGGGTGTGACGCTGGGTGGAGGCCAGGATGCCTCGTTCGGGGGTTCGTTCTCCGGCAGTAATGCTCTCTCCAGCCAGCCGAGCTCCTTCGACGCTAACTTTGGCGGAGACGAGTCGGCCATTGTGCAGCAGGGAACGCCGGTCGACTTCGATGCCGTCTTCAGTTCTTCGGAGGCTGCTAGTCCGACTCTGCAGACTAGCTCTTTTGCTGACGTCTCACAGTAAGTACTGGTGCTGTGTAACTCACAAATACGGACCGACAGTATATTTGTTTGCAGCTTCGGAAGGATAGAAAAATGCTAATATAAAAAAAATCATTTATTTCCTTTTACGAACTTAAAATAATAATATTATGAACGTGTGACCGCAACAATATTTATACTTTCAGTTTTATTACAAAATCGACAGGTTTCGGCTTTCGCCATCTTCTGGAGTCAAGAAGATGGTGGAAGCCAAACTTGTCGAGTTTGTAACACAACTAAAAACTATAAAATCATGTTTTCTCGTCAATACGTTCATGATATTATTATTTTAAGTTCTAATTCTCAAAGGGAGAAAAAAGTTTTTTGCTTATATAATTGCGGCATGAAACAGCATAGATTTGATGTTCAAAATTTCAAAGCAGGGGGAAAGATGTTATTCGCCGTCAGGTTCGTTGTCGCGTTTTTCTGCGCTTCAGATACTTTTCCGTGACCAATTTTCAGACATGTTATAGTATATTCATGGCCACAAGAAGCCAGTGCGCAAGGCATTCGAAATATTCAGGACCATGGTGACAATTTACCGCTTGGAGGCATCATTGCGCTACGAAGTTCTCACGGAGTAATTTCCCTTCAAACTTGCGTCAGTTACCTCCTATATAGCATTATGCCAGAAACGACAACTAGACGATAGCATGCGCAATGTGTAATACGTCCAATTGCCCATCTATTAACCACAGCGTTCGCCAATCTAGTCGACCCTTCCCACGCCGTCGTGCGTTGGCTAACATTTGTTATCTTTCAGACCGACTGGCGTTTTCCCCGTCGGGGAGGAAACATTCACGTCAAGCGACGACCAGGTACGAACAGCTGACTCCGAGAGCGAGAGTGAATCGTAATCCCGCAGAAAAAAATAGCGCGGCCGATCTGGCTGCGAAAGTTTAACTGTCGAGCTGGTCTTAATGGGAATGGATCTGTCGGCTTCAGAATAGGAGATGAAACATTGACAGCTGAATTAGGATTGAAGAAAAAGGGCCAAAGCGAGAGGAGACAATTTTTCAGCTGTTTTTACTGTCAGACATCCGAAAATTGTTAGAAAACTGTTTAAGAGTCACTTCCTTGCGTTTGAAAATTTTCAGATGCCTTTATCCACGCTGGGGTATATTTGCAATGACCTTGAGTGAGGAAATATAAAAGAACATGATAAACCACGGTTTGGCTAGAGGTAGTTTATTATTTAAGTTTTGGGGATTGATATTGAAATAAATTGAGCATAAAAATAGAAGATTTGACATTTTCCCCAAAAAATAACCGTGTGTTGGATTCATCATTAGCCTATCACGAGGATCCCGGCTGTCATGAGCTGAGGGGTACCCAACGCTGGGAAACTGCCGTCTTTCACACTTTTAAAGGTCTGGATTCATTCTTACCAGAAGATACGCGTGGATAATCTGAGTTTTGACATATGTCTCGTCAAGGTAACTTAGAATTAGCTCAGAACGAGATGCTTCATCTTGGTACTCCCTCCCTCCTCCCTCTCTCTCTCTCCCTCCCCTCTCCCCTCTTCCTCTCCCTCTCCCCCTCTCGCTCCTACAACCCATTGGTCCGCTGCTTCCCCCGCCAACCCCTCTGACCCGCAAGGCTACCACGTGACCGGAACAGTGGAAGCATTGCACTAATCAGGTCGGCCATGTAATTAAAAACACTGCAACCCAGCAGGCTCCCGACGTCCTGACCTATGCTCTGACCTCTTGCTGACTGAGTTATGTCGAAACCGCGAACAGGCCCGGTAAAATGCATAAAGTCGGCCACCACGGCCTGTCGGAGTTGACGGATATGGGAAAGTAGGCATGCATGCAATTAACGGGGGACACGCAATTAATTTACGCCTGTCGTGTTCGACCGGCCATAGCTAGTTTGTAGTCACTAGTCAGAAGCCTCGTTTATCAAATGGGTAGAGCTACGAACACGATTTCGGTAGAGAACCTACCATTTACGGCAAAGTCGGGTGTTGCATCATGAGAAAGTTGCGTTCGTTAACGTCAATGACTTCTAATCCACGACCCTCTTCTCGATTTCGCTACTGTCGCACTCGGCTAAACAGTGCGTTCATCTACTACCCGTCTCTTTCTGAGCTGGAGCACTATCATTGGCTGGTGTTTGGCAGCACTTAGGCCAACTCAGCGGCGCCCCTGGCTGACCCGAGACCTCCAATTATGGTAGCCGTAGTTGGTGCTCACAGTTACCTCATCGCTTCATCAAGTTAGCGGCCGCAGGTGACGTACTCACACTTCCGCGACCGCCGGAGGCGGTTTTCCCACCACCCGCCGGGGTGAATAGCCACAGGCGGCAGATATGCATATACATACACCCAGGGAATCGCTACACCTGTGTGACAATTGTGTGTAATAGTAGTAACTGCTGGTGTGTAACACAGGTGGGAAACTCGTTTGTGGGTTGGTGTCTCCGATTTCGTCTTTAGCCTCAGGCAAGGGAAATGTAGATGCATTGACTAACATTTGTGGGAAGCACATTCCAGATGACGCTATTCTGCGATTACTAGCCGTTTTGGGGACAATTGAGTCCTCTGCTATTATTCATTCAGAATCAGCCATTAGGCCAACTTTGGTCGAAAATAAGATTTGAATTCAGCCCATACATACATGTATTTCACACACAGACACACACACGCAAATGAATGATGCACATATATACAAAGGTGTAGATTAAAGGAACAAAAAAAAAAAACAAACTTTAAAAGCAAAACAAGGCTAAAAACCCAACAAACGCGCGACACCGGCAGCAAACAAAGCCACAAAAAAAAAAGAAGGCAAGGCATATCTGCACTTTCAAGGTCACTGACCACTGCGCGTCCGGCCAAATGAGGTTACCCCGTCTGACACATATTATGCTATGACGTCATCGGTAGGGTACCCCAATACAAGGTCAAAGTCAAAGGTCAAGGTCAAAGGTCACTGGGAAAGGTCAATTCTCATTTCCCGCCAAACAGTGGCTACAGTGTTAGTCAAAGTGTAAATAATAAGTAGTAACCATATGGTGACCTTAAAGGTCAATGACCTGAAACCTGACCCCAAAGTTGGGGAAGCCTCTTGAGACCTCTTCTCCAGAACCTGTCCGCCTTTAGCTTATTCCCGCCATTTTCGTGCATAATCACAGCATTTATCAATCGATACCAGCATGGCCAATATTGAACTTACGACCTCGTTTGACCTTGAAGATATTGACCTAGGTCAAAAAATGGCATCAGAGATCACCATAGCCCCCACCCACCTACCAAGTGGCATTTTCTAACCCTCTTAGTTTCCGAGATCTTGGGGGCCTACCAGGCCCCCCTCCAGTGCGCGTTAGTGCCAGACCCCCTCCAGTGCGGGTGTTAAAAACAAGTGACAGGTAAAAACGGGCAAAATTTTAGAGGCGGGCAAAGGTGCCTTGCACCGAACGCCTTATAAAAAGCCCTTAAGTAAGTAAAACGGGCAAAACAGTGTGTAAAAGTTCCAGGCAAGTCGGCTTGCGAGATGACGACGCGTCACGTGAGCGGGGAAGAATTCCACAATCATGTGCTTCCAGGAATGTAGTGCTGAGATAGCATCGAAACATGAATTTGGTACTATCCTAATCAGCCTGGACCCATCATGTTCCTTTTGCTGGAGTCGATTCTTTAGTCAGCTAGTTTTGATGCATTCATCAGCTAGTCGCCAGTCGTGATGATTTCATCAGCCGGTTCCTTGATGACTTAAAACATACATCACTTAGCACACTTAAGCACCATGGAGAATAAGGAACAACGCAACAGAACACTGGTTAACCAAATTTGCGAATTTGCCTGAGAACAGAGAGGGACCGATGCTAGTACAGGTGAGCGCCGCAATCAATTTTTTCGAAAACGCTGCACCATTTTCAGCTACCTTGGCTAGTTAAATCCTTTACTACTGCAAGCACTACTTTTTCAAAATTTCGGAACCGCTTCTCTCTCCTTCACTGCTTCGCTATCACTACTTTCTATCATAAGACGCTGCTAAAAAGATGTTCATTGAGTTAGAAGCAATTAAAAAATAATGTTTATCTGTAAAATTTACCCAAAAGTTCACAATTCTATTGTTATTAATCTAAACAAAACGCAGAGAAAAATCGCTAGATATGTTCCTCCTCCTCCTTCTCCTCCTGCGGGTTCCTCTTGATGGCCGTGAAGCTACTGTTCATCAAAAACCAGCTGCTCAAAATGCTGACGGTTGAGGGCTGACCTCTTGGGATGGTCCCCTTAACACGCGGCTTGCTGGGGTCCCTGACTTGATGAATCCCGCGGGGAAGGGGCCGTATTTCACTCACCTCTCCCCTTTCCTCCGTATCTCATTTCCCAGAAAAGCTAAATGAAAATTACGGACAGTGTTCGAAAGCTGTTGATGAGGCCAAATAAAAGTATACGAACTAATTTTATGTCAGGTCAATATCGAGGTCAGCAGAGGTCAAGGAAGGCTCCATAGGCTTACAACAGGGCAGTGTATGTACATCTTCCCTATATATTTTCACTCAGGAGAGCTAGAGCAAATATTTGGGCATCACTGGATTCCTTTCTTCGTGGCAAATCGAATGCTGTATAATATGACATTGTCAGGTCAAATGGGGAAATTACCTGACATCAAGTAAGGTCAGGGTCACATAGTGGCTAGGTCTCGACTCCTCGTGACAGGACGAGCACAATGCAAGCAAAAAGCTTTATCCAAATTCAGTGTGAAGTTATCGGCAAAATAATCACTATATGCTCATGTGACCTCACATGACCTTTGATACACATGGTCAAAAACTCAACTTTATGGTCTAAACAGTTGTAAGGATACGCGGTTTGAGAATTTCCAAGCTTATCTAACCTGTATTTACAGAAAACGAGCTTTTTCTAATTTCAACATAGACTTATACTACGGTGACCAAAAAATTGACCCCATATTAGACCAACAATATGCAAATTCCAAGATAACAGATTTGTAGGCCCTAATGACGTTATCATATCGTGAAAGTTTGAGACTGATCGATTGGCAGATACACTTTTGTCGCCGCTTCAAACTCTTGATTCTGGGTTTTAAGCTTGAGTCGCTTGACCTTGAATAGCTCCTTAACCTAACATGACCTGACCTAAAGAATTTGGACAGATGCGTGAAATTGATCAGGGATAAGGTACTGTAGGTTTCGCTGTTCTACGTCTCTTCGTTTCTGCATTATATGGGGAAATCAGGAGGGGGACGAATTTATCCCCCCCAACGGGGCGCGTGTTAAACGGCTGTCAATATAAATATCAGTTTTGATATGTTGTATATTTTCTCTACTCCGCTTCTTTTTGGTGGTAAAAGCCGCTATCACTCTTCGCCCACCATTTATATAATCCGCTAGAATATTTGCCTCCTGTATGTGTTTGTGTGTGCGTCCGTGCTTTTTATTTTTCTTAAGTAACAGGTCGATATATGTATCTAATTAGGTTTTTTCAGGTGTGCATTCATTGACAGCTGCCTGTATCCAGATGGGTATGCATCTGATTCAATATGTTTATTTTACGGCAGGAACTTGATGCATGTGTTCGAGGACGATGATGTTGATCATTATAACGTTGTTTCAGGGTGATTTCGTATATTCCGCTCCGACGGATCTTCCGCAATCAAGGTAAGGCAACAGTATGAAAACTGTACAAATAGACGGTGCAAATACTTGAATTTATATCACAAACCTCCTTTTACTTGATAGCCAATTTGTATAAAAGAGCAATTCATTGTAGACCCTAATGTCGGCATGTTTAATTGTCTATCAAAAATATGAATTTAATACGGTGTCATTTATTCATCATCATCTTTTGGTGTTTTTAGGCGGCCCAACTTCCATGGTCACTTTGCGCCCATAACGAATACCGATATTTGTATTGGTCCATCATTTAGACTGGTCTAACATTTTGTCAAGGCGTCATTGAGGCTCAAAACTTGTATGTCTTCACGCTTTTGATGTTGATGTTGTCTGACATTATTTATGTTTTATCCCTATAAAGGCTTAGTGTCTGTCAATAAATATATAAATCCGCATGTCCGTATATACTTGATCGCAAAATTATTCTCTACAAGTTTCCATTTCATATATTGCCAATCTATGAGGATAAGACAGCGAGAAGTCATCCAGATTGACGCTACAGGGCCACGTTTCAGCTCCGTGGACGTCTCCGCCGGCACTGTGAATATCGGCGGCGCCGGGTCTGGTGCGCCCCCTGCCATCAGTGCAGCGCCTCTGGCGGTGGAGCTGGTCCCTGACGACTACCTACCGCCCATCAACGACGCCCCTGACATCGACATCCGTTCCCGACCTCTGCAGGTAGTGGAAGCAAAAGCGGAAGAGACTGCTGTTGGAGTTACTTCGTTAACTGATACTCTGCTTTCTGAGCCTGAATTAACGCCGCCTGTCGAAGCTCAGGTGGCGACACCTGCTAATACGCCGGAGGAAGCGCCGACTTTCGGTGCCCGACTTCGTCCTCTGCATAAAAGTTTCTCAAAGACGGCACCAGGCGGCGGCAGTGCTGGGATCGAATATACTGGCGGTTAGTGCATGTGACTAATGGGCTGTTCGAGACTCTCTTTTGAAAACGTGAGAGTGTTTTGTACCAGGTAATTTGTCGAAAAATACCCAAGATAAATGACGCAAAACAATGCAACATCCAAGTCATAACGGTCGAAATCAGTGTCTAGACAATAATAAAACATTTGTTGCATTACTTTCCGTTATTTATGTTGAGTATTTTCTGATTCAGCGCCTGGCACCAAAACCTTTCAGTTTCTTAAAAGATAGAATGGAACAGCCGCTAACGCTTTTGCAAGCTGTTAACACCGGCTTAGACGTACTCTTTGAAAGATGCAAAACACTGCGACAGCTACACTGCTCGATACCAATCCTTATTTATGAAAAAAAACTGAAAACTGTATGCTCTGGACGATAAGCTAGCAAACTGCACGAAAACAAGGATAGGTGAGCTAAACTCTATCTCTTGCTACTGGTTTTAGGCTTCAACACCTTTTGATGGTTGAAGAAATGGCGAGGGAGGTTTAATACGACTAAAGTACTGTTTATATACGCGGATATTGGCCAACCACTTGGAAAACTGTGCCAGTTTCCACGCTCTTCCTCATTTGTCCGTGCCACCGCAGCCGAGAGCGCGAGATGATTTGCTATGGCGAGGCAAGCCCGCGTTCATCTCTGCGATGAGTGGGGCACGAAAACAATATTCGATTTGAAGTTTAAAACAATTTGCAGATTGAGTCCAGAATAAAGCAACAGCTATTCGTACTGAAGCCCGATCTTACAGCTATCGCCAATAAAGCCAAACTGGCACCGTGCATATATGTACGCTGCGGCCGGACCCGTGGGAATTGCCTAGTCCTCCGCTAAATTGACCAAGTGGTCGGTAGTCGGTAAAATCGCGTGTAAACCAGACTTGTGCCCAGAAATTACCATTGGTAAGTGCTGGATAGTGGTTTTACTAAAAAATATTTTAGTAATTCAAATTAATGGCAATTCAACAAATTCGTACTATTGTGTATTTTGTGTCATGCTCAAATTTTCTCTGTTTTCCTCTCGCTTAACCCAAGCCAGCCCTCCAAATCACTACCAACCAACCGTCATAAACCCCCCAGGGTACCCCCCCACACAGGCCCCAAACCAACCTTACCCCAACAAACAAACTCCCCCGGCAGCCCGAACCCGGCAAAAAAACCGCGCCAAAATACCTGTACCCCCGGCCACTTAGGACCCGGGAAAAATTGGGGAATGGAACCCCAACCGCGGTCCGCGCACGCCCTCGCATCCAAAAACCTAGGAGGCCACAGGCCCCCAGGTTAATAAAGGGCGCTTTTTTGCATAGATATATTAAAACTGGGATTTTTAAAAAAAATGTACCATTTTTAAGTTTGAGAGCGATACAAAAATAAAAATCAATAGCCTAAGAGTTTCTTCTTCTTAGAGCCAAAAATTTTCTTTTTCAACCCCGTCGGGAAACGTGAACGTAAAATTTCAGGATACATTAGGTAAGAACCACCTTCCTATCACAAATATCTTTAAGCATTTTCTGAAAAAATTTTTCCCAGCCAGAAGAGGATAGATAACTTTCTCATGTTATTGCGTCACAGTGTTTTGCATTTTTTATTTAATATAAGCACACATTCTTTCCCACCTTTTACAGTACTATGTAAAAAAGCACATTGTCTTTATACCCTCCTGCTTTCTACACGCGTTGCTAATAGTTGCATCATTTGCTATCGCAGTATGAAGCTGATGCATTTACGCAGCAGAACTTGCAATCTGGCTCATACTCGTAGTAGCCCAGCTTTATTACAGACACTAATGCATGCCATGAAATGCACGTGAACACCGACGATAAATTCTAACTGGACCGATAAAACGGAAACTGGTATCAGACACACAGCGGCGGCGACACAGCCCGACGACGCCAGGTTAGCTGAGCCGCGCCTCTGTTGCAGGTGTGACCTCGCGACGCCCTGACACCGCGCTCCGCACCACCGCCACAGACTTACACTCAGCTGATAACGCTTCTTTTGAGCCACTTCCTGAAGCCCCACTCCTTCCATCCCACGCGCTGACTTACCTCCCACCAGTGCCCGCCGCCCTCCTCAGGTCACCACAGTCAGAGGATGAGCGATCTGGGGTCCAGGGTACTTCAGCTGAATTCACCAACTTCAGTCCAGAAACGCTTGAGGAGACCTTCATGAACGTGATGCAGCTCACTCAGCAGAAGCTGAAGGATGACGTCAGTTCCCTGTCCAGCGATGATGTCACAACTCCTACGAATGACGTAGCTGCATCTCGGAATACCAGCGCTGATCTAATGATCAAGGGATTGCAGGTTCACGAGGTCATTAAGCTGGATCAGGATCAGAGACTGGAGACAGCTCCTGTTGCAGAAGAGGCCACGAAAATACCAAACGACGAGAATGAAGGTACAGATGAGCCACCGCAGGTGGTGGAACATATCCTCGAATCCATAGCAGGTCTTGATAGCGTAACAGAGCAAATTTCTTCAAACTATTTTGAGGAAGATTCCGCAATCACAGAACAGCCTGTCACCCATTCAGCCCCAGCAACTTCCAGCAGCATCAACACCGAACAGCATTTGAACCAAGACAGCAAAGATTTGGTGCCATCAATCGAAGTCAAAGAGCCTAAAACTACAATCAGAAATATTCAAGACCAGTTTTTGAACATGTTACCGGTCTCTCTCGGCGGAAACTCGCGTGAGAACAAAGCTCTTTTCCGCGTCAGGTACGACTTGCCATCGGATATTCAGGCCTTGGAGTATTCTGCCGATCCGGCGGTCACTGCTCTGATGCTGGCGGGAGGATTCGGGACGAAAACTTCGCGAGCTCAGTCTCAAGAAAATGTCCTATCGTATGACAACAATCCGAGTGCTGTGGCAAACTCAGCTCAGACTGAGGACCCAAACAGCGTGTCAGTTCGACGAACTGATAAAAATGATGGGCGTGATTTAGACAGTTCTGGGTCAGTGCTTTCCACCGTAAAAGTGCCTCAGCAGTCGGCAACACAGAACTTGACACACCAATATGGTACAACTCGGCAGGCATCTTTAAGGAAGGTGTCGAACAGCAAAAGGCCTGTAAAGCGTCCCTACGCGCTTCTTCAAGAGCGCTCAATGGCAGGACTAGAAGAAAACATTCAAAGAGCTATGCATCTCTATCCGCTGAAGTTTCTTCACCACGGAAAAAGCAAAAGCGTGTCCGGCTTTCATCACACCTCTTGCCGGCGCTCGGAGGAAGTCAGAAAAATAATGACAGAAAAACGCCCAGCTATCAACGTGTACTGAAAGCAGCCACAGGTGTGGACAGAAATCACCTTAACTTTGACATAGATGACAGCCAAAAAACACCCGAATCCTTCCACTCATATGACGAATACGACCCTGATCCTGACTATGAGTTCGATGAAACGGTGGACGACGTCCTGTCGCTGCTAGAGCGCCAAGTTCAGGGCTGGGACCTGCAGAAAATTGGTACATCGGCATCCTCAACAGTCGGGAAGTCTTCCTCCCTGGCTGAGCTTCTGAAGGGCCTGGAAATGACAGACGAGTCACCTCGACGCGGGCCGTTTCATACCCGTGTGGCCCGCTCTCAGTTATACGAACAAACAATGCCGCAGAATGAGGAAAATGGAAATGGAGGATGGAGGCCCTTTGGCGGGAGTGAAACTGAAAGTGAGACGAGGAAGTCTTCAAATACGCCCCAAGATGACATGATACTTCAAGCAGCAGAGTCCAACACAGTTCACAATAGAGCAGAATCAGCAGAATGCTTAAATGATAAAAATTGTAAATTGAACTGGTGGTTAAGGCGCCCGAGCTCAAGTAATATGTTTCGAGACAGCATGTCTCAAATTAATGCTTATTCCACACAATCTAAGACCACGTCCCCTATAAAGGAGCAATTCTCCAGAGGTATTTCACCATTCATGACACCTGCCACAGATCGCTTGTCCTCGTGGTTGACTGTAGAGAACGGGGTTGGGATTTCAACAGAAACCAGCCTGGATACCCATCACCTCCTATCCTCCAGCAGTACAAAAGCTAAACGGCATGACTCCATGACTCTCGGCGACGGTAACAAACTTATTCCAGGTAACTATGGACATAATGACAGCCAACAACCAACTCATGACAATTGCTGCCTCACTAATACAATAACTATGCCATTTTACGGTGAGAACTGATTTGTCTCATTTATTTCCATCTTAGACTGTTCTTTACTTCTTCAAGGATCATCTTACCTCGTCAATCCCATCTAGAAATTCGCCCTGAAGTAAAAGTGGAGGTTTCTTCTCGTTTAATATACATTTCTTATAATTATTTGCCATACTTTTATAGCTATGGTATCTTATAATTTGATTTATTGATGCTACTTACCTTGTAAAACAGCTTCAATGTTTTGCACCTCGCTTCATTTCTAGACAAGAAACTATTGAAATAAATATCTGATCTAAAAGAAGCGATGTTAAATTTGAGCATCCTCAAGCCTTCTGATGATTCTAAAACCGATGCCTTTTCAAAGTCCATTTCTGTTTGACAGTTGCAGAGAAGAAGGAGAGATTGGAGTCAGTAGCTCCCGGCGCTCCCTCTTGTGTTCCCGCTTGCTCACCACTGCCAGCCACCGCCCCAGAAGAAGCCTCCAACAACGCTCTGCCTAGCGAGATGAGCGATGTTCGTAACAGTCCCGGAAGGTCATCAGACAGAGGTCTCAGAAGATTGAAGTCCCGCCGGGGGCGGAGGCGTCGGCTGACGGCTTCACAGCGAAGGCGGAAGACCAGATTCTCCCCGTCTAGCACTGTGGTTGTTGATTGAAGTTCAGAAAGAGATGCGGAGGTGGTGGCGATCGGAGAAGAAATGTCACTTAAAGAGGCTGAGTGTTTGATCTGAGCGTTTACCATAACATTGTATGCATACTCAGGCCCGCTTGATCATGAACGCTCTACATTTTGCGCTGGTGCCGCTCTTCAGCAGTCTATTTCCTTCGCGTCTGATTTGAAAACATAGCAGGATACCTGGGAATCACCGCAATGCAGCTGCTGGTGCTGCATTGGCCATGTGCTAGCATGGCTAGGCGCTTCTGAAATTTAGTATGACTATTTGTCGAAAGACATTCGCGAGAAGGAAAAACAACTACTGCCCCATCGCAGATCTGATTTTGTTTCTTGCGCTGTTAGGACAGTCAAGATTCGTGCTTTAAACCCATCATGCCTTTTGGTGAATCATGCATAAATTGTAACCAAATTTTAAATTGGTACACTTGGAGCTTTACTTGGTGCCCTTGCTCTACATGTGGTGGTACTTTGAGACGGTTCCATAGATGTATGCATTGTGTGTGAGGGGGAACTGCATGTAATTACTGTGGACAATAGCTTTGACATGATTGGCTCATGTGTGGAAGAATAAGGATATCTTTCTACGAGTGGAGGCAACATCTTTGTAGCTTCCTTTCGCAGCGTATTTGACGAATGTGCCAGAATATGTAAGCCTGTTCATGCCTAGCGGCTACATTTTTATGCTCAACTTGCCATGAATTTATCGTTCTGTCACTTATAATGGCGGTAGGTCACTAATACGTTCTATTCGGAGGGCGGAGTATTCATATTTTTACCATACAAAAGTCAGCGGCAACGGCACCAAACAGATGGACTTGCTCATGTTCACTAACATTTGTTGTTATTATGAATAGTTTCATGGTTGTTATGATAATATTGAGCGAGACACAGCGGAAATATACGCATGTCAGAGAAATTTGTCACTATGATGATATGCGTTAGCCTCCGACATCCAAAAGCAATGACGTTCTCATTCGCTGACGTTGACAGAACACGAGAATGTGTGGTTACCTCAGGCTATTGCCGTTTATTCAGCAGTCGTATTCAACCGCTAGTTTGAAAGATCACACGGGCAGCGCCTTCTCTTTGTTCAGCTGCACTGTTCGCAGCTCACACAGACCACCGGCTTAGATTTTGTGCCGGTGATAATACATCAAATCCCACCGAGCCGACCGCTGCAGAGCCATCACCCCTTCGGCTCTGTGCTGCTGTGCTGAGAGGGAGCGTGAGCAGGAAAACACACAGTCCAGAACATTCCTGACTTGGAGAGCGGTGTCACACCAGCAGGTCCGGCTGGAAGTGTGACTGCGGCTCACGATAGGCGAGCCTGCAGACACTGGTACTGGCACATGGAGCTTGCTTTTGGAAAAGGCTGATAGAAAGAAAATTTCCAGTCCTTGAGATAAGTCTTTCTGCTTTGATTATATCACCAAATTCACATACGCGTTTTCCAGAATTAATTTTTTGAACTGGGCTTACAACAATCCTTAGATAGGGTTCCAGATTTTACATCGGTGTGATTGTTTTTATTGGCTGAGCATGTTCTTAGCAGTAAGAATCGAGTTATGCGGCAATATATGCCTGCACGACTTACGTAACCTTAAAAGTGCAGCTTGTAAGCTCTTCAAAACAATACTGAGAGGCAAAAGTACAAATTGCGGCTGACAGCATAAAAAAATTGGGACCCGAAGTCCAAAACCACTGCAGAGTCCTTGAAATCAAATTCCACACAATTGTTTTCATGGAGTCAATGAAAATTTCATGTGAGCTGGGTATCTTGCGCCATCAGTATTTGAAGCACTTTAATGATCACAACTGCAGTATTTCGATTATTTTTTACTGCAAGGAATAAATGCATATTGAATCTCCTCAGAATATTTTCAGATACATTTTATTGTTCCCTGATCTAGTCATGCCAGGGACGTAACTTTGAAATCTGCATCAGTGATGAAGCGGGAGCGAGGAGGCACAGTTTTAGTGAAGCAACCAATCAGCGGGCAGCTACTGCTTTAAGGTTTTAAATAGAAACCAAGGTAGCTTCAGGTGTGCTTACAAAGCAGCATTGCAGATGTAAGCGGATGCAAAATGTTGGGACCACAAAAGTGCCAAGTCGCCAAGATTTATAAATTTTACCAACACAACCAGCTGGAATAAAACATCACTACAGCCACAAGGCTATCCCGAAACCGACCCACATCCGAACGAGTGATCCCCAAGACGGATAACGCCAAAGTTAACGTCCCAAAGTAAGTGACGGCCGGCCCCCAAGTCACCCCCACAGTCGGTTCAACGACCAGGCGGATAATTATATATCTCATTTCATTTATTTTTATTTTATTAGGGCACCCCAACAGGAAACGCCAATTACTGGGGTATGGCGGGAGTGTTTACGGGCCTCCCAACGGTCAAATCGGATAAGAAGGCGATTTCCGGCCGAATATGAACCCACGTAGTCCATACTAGCATCGAAGGCAGCAAAACCACTAGGCCACCCGACCCCCGGAAAAGGACACCAGGGAACCGACCCCAGCCCACCGAACACCAGTGCACAGTTTCCATCGGGCGGAGCCACGCCACCACGACACCAAGACCTAAAACAAAACACCGACCCTAGTTCCAAAACATGTTTATCAACAGTCACAACAACGGGAGTTGGATTTTGAAAAAGCAAACATAGGTTCAGCCCTTCCAGTGGGGACCAGGATTCGTGGGGTTAAGGGTTTCGAGCCTCCCCATGGCCCGACAGCCCGCCCCCCGCCCCGCAAACTATAACACCACATTTAAAGTCTATTGAATGATCATCTCGACAAAAGTCACACTGCCCGGTTCGACGATCAAATTTACGATCAGTCATACTCAAGTTATACGACACGTAGCTACCATCAATTTCATTGCTGCATTTTGTGTACTATTCTTCTTTGTTCCTTTTTAAAGTTTTATCTCCGACTTTACATCACTTTAGGAATTATGCGCAGTACACGTATTTATAATCCTAATGATGTCATTCAAAAACCTTAAAGGTCAGCTAGTCCCGACAAAGACCTATACGGGCAAGGGATTTTGAATTTCTGAATGCCAGCTATTTTAACACCTATATTGTAAGGTCATTTAGAAATAGTTATCATCTCGACGAACGGTTACAAGGGCATGCCACTGTCGCCCCATGACTAAATAAATATATAACAAATAAAAAATAGACCCTAACCAGTCCCAATAAAATCCGCCCAAAATTATAAACTGTCAAACGCAGGATCATTAACCCCGCCCCGGTGGAGGAGTGGTTGAACACCCTCATCGGTTTTTCCAGCGCACCAAAAACGGCGGGTAAGCGCCACCGACTGGTACAGCTTATCTCGATCAATTCTGCCGCTTTAACAAAATTTTAAGGTTTGGTCATCCAGGTCAGAGCACCAGTGCATGACAAAGTGACCTCACCTCCCAAAACAGCTTAAGGTAGCATAAGCAAGAACGGGGTAATATATCCAACTCATATCACATAATGGCCCACAGAATGCTACAAATATATATTTCAGAATTTTTTTCAAATCGATCACCTAGGGTCAGGTACGGATCATGACCTGTCCATTCTAAATGCATGAGTAAATCAGAAATTGTGTGAAAATGTCTCTATTTATGTAGATACAGCTTAAAACAACTTCCTTTTCTCCAAATCGTAGGATCGTAAGCCCATTTCCAGGCTCATGTTGCAGTTTTGAACTTGTGACCTCTGATAGGTCCTCTGACTGATTAAGCAGGTTTTTAGACTTGGGTCAACAACTTTGCAGGAAATGATGTAAAACTTTTAATTTGATTCCATTATGTTTGGATTACTGCTGCAAGTCGATTGATATGCATACTGACTATGCTAGATCAGAATGTGACCTTGACCTGACGTAATATTTATGTCTTAGACCCAGTATAGTTATATCATACGTCATTGAATTTGCCGTACCGATAGAAAGCAAATGGTGCCTAAAATTAACTCTTACTGAAAACTGTCAGACGCTAGAGTCCAAAAGCTGTTCTCTAACCTGTCACCTTCTTTGACAGACCTTTGTTATGACCTCAATATTGACCTGAACCAAAAAGTGTCCAATGTGGTTTCTTTCATGAATTTTTTTATGAGCTATCCACCAACTCTTGTTTTTCACCATCCCGCTTATGAACCGAGAACGAGAAGGAGGGGTGTTTAAAAACCCCCACCAGGGCGAAGGTGGCTCAGAGGCCCACGAGGGCGGGTGTTAAGCGAAGTACTACGGTAGCACTGGACACCATTATTTACCTTGATTGTACGTTTTACGTTGTCTGGCACACGCTGACCTCGTAAGCCAACAATGAGTCCGGCATTGAACCACGAGCTGGTGCGCTCCAGAAGCGGGACGGGTAGCTAACATGCACTTCTCGAGTATTGTTGGACTCGCGTCTGGCTCACTTGCCGCAGACACGCCACTCACTCGTTGACAACAGTACCATGGTGAGCGCGCATTTCACTATACGAGGCAAGCACGGGTGTCGAAAACTGGAGAGATGGGGATCACCTCCCCCAACTGGCGAATCAGGGGCGCCCCCAAATTATGGGACACGACTTACGTTCTTTTGCATTGTCTATCTCTTACCGGTGTGACCCTAAGTCGGGAAATATTCCAAATTACATTGTTTTGGTAGCATTTCCAAAGGCCGATATTGCGATATGCTCAAACTTTGTGCCCGCTCTCTTCCTCCTCCTCCCCGGTCATCAGCAGTCTGGAGTCCATCCGTCCACAGTAAAATTTCGTGGCGGCACCCCTGGAGGTAAGCTGTGCTGGAGGTCCGGAAAATTGGAGACAAACAGAAGTAACAGGTTATGCAACACAGTAAAACTTATTGTCAATTTTCGGCAGGACACTTTTATATACAAATGTTGGTAGCTGGCATTCATAAAACGCACTTGCACTAGGAAATAAGCACAAGTTTTCATTTTTCGGCACCCTTACGGGACAGCAGCACCACATTCTGAGGCACAAAGCCTGCTACAATCTCTCAAAGCGCAGGGCTCGGCCGGAGCCAAGCCCTCACATGAGAGCCGCGAGTGAGGTGGGTCACCTGAAAGGCCGATCAAGCCCGTGCACCAATAAACACGGACGCCGGCTAGCGCCAAGTTAACTCCACTGTTGCAGTGCGCACTCTCGAGTGTACCGCTATCTCCTATGCTGCAGGCGGCTGCAGAGCAGGCTGCGACAAGCAAGCTTTGATCCAGGGCCTTCCACTCACAAACATGGCGCCCAGGCCAACTGTGCCACGGCGAATTCAGGAGTCTCTGAGTTTGGCTGGACTCAAAATTAATTTTTGTTGGTGACATACGTTTCACTGTTAGAAAGACGAACAAGATTATCGGAATGCTGATACAAATTTCCGGTGGGCAGAGTACCAGGTCGACTTAAATCAAAGGCGAATCTTAAAGTTTATTAATGTGTCATCTGGCCCCTTTTAGAATATGCTTGTGCTGTTTGGGGAGGTGCCTCAGAAGCTCAATAAGAGAGACTGCATAAAATTAGAAATTAATTTATAATTTGGCTAGAAGCTGCCAGGCAGACTTCTCTCGGCGTTCAGGATCTCTGTCTTATTATCATCTTCTTGCCCACTTCAAGGTCTCGAGTCTGGCAATAGATGCGTCTAATGCGTCACCCTATTCGTTGACAAAATTTTAACTGTAAATGTTGACTGCGCCCATGTCCTCAAATACCTCCCTTCATATGTATCTGACAGGAATACAAGAGCTGCGGTAAATCATTTGTTTCAGACGCGGGTCCAGGGGTGCGGAGGCGCGCGCCCTCTCCTGGGTCAGCCGAGCGTGCCCGGCTGATAGCGCCAGCGTGCGGTTAGTAGGCGCCCCACCCCTGACCGAAGGCGCCCTCCCTGAACGGAATCTTGGATACGCACCTGTGTTTCATCTTAAATTTACAATGGTTGAGGTGATGAAACTTGCGTTTTTTACCGAGCTGCAAAAATAACAATTCGTTTCTTCATGTTCAGCTTCCGTCTGAGCATGCACATTTGGGATCCTTTTACTTTAACGCTTTTACAATCCTCCCACCTCTTTAAATCTCAAGTAAAAAGTATGTTGTGCTATTAACAATTTAGGCTTGTAAGCTCTATGTACTTGTGTCTTGTTGGACGATGTCATGAATGAGATGAGCTGTAATTGGGTGTCATAGAATAGCTGTTTGCTCATCAGTGACTTATGAATAAGTGTGAATAAACAAATAAATGTCACGGAGCTCCCTGTAGTACCACTTACCCCTCTAATATAACCAACTCCATGTCAGTTTAATTTCAACCCTAGCTGTTCATGCTTAACAGGCGTAGTTCCACTATTGTCGTACAACATGGTAAATAAATGGCATGTTCTTCCTGTCATTTATTACAAATGATCATGAGACATCATGCCAAGTGCTTAAGCAGCCGGCCATAGCATGTCAGGGTGTTTGTAAGGACCCTTGCCCGGTGACGTACCTGAGACCTACTTTAGTTAAAAAGAACACATGCTCAAAGTAAGAATAAATGTAAGCAACGGACTCTTGTTTTGACGTTAAGGGCTGAGTAAAAAAGCAAGGTCGCAAAAAGTAAGCGAGCATGCTTTCATTCATTTTGTGCATATCCATGTCGTGCCGTGTTTATTCAGAGGTGATAATTTGTAACCATAGAGCCCTCGCCAACAACATCGCTCAGTGCTGCGGCAGGCGCTCCCTCCTTGAATAGAAGTGGTGTCACGCAGCAGCAGCGGGCGGCCGAGGTCGCGTCGCGCTCCTCCGGTTTGCCCTTTCTGCAAGACAGACCAAGTGGTCGACCCAGGCAAGGTGATTCTAGGCAACAAAAAAGACAGGGTATAAAAACGTGATGTTGATTTTAACCGTAAGGTTGTAAATGTGGAGTGGGCAAATGCATTTTCCTCCAACCTCCGTATCTGTCAGTGTTTAGAGAGAAAGGAATTATCTGCAGGTACAGTGAGAGGGCTTCGTCTTACCGGTGTAAAGTTAACCTTTTATTTCATATGTGACAAAAGTCAACAGCCGAAGGAGCCAGATGCGTGCATTTAACTTAAGTATCGGCGCTGGTTTGCAATCCCAAGTGTAGCCGCATTCGTAGGTTTTCTGCATTCAGTCTACCATTTTTGCGTATCTGAGACATTGCAATTTTGTAAAGAAATGATTTTTGCTTAGAGTGAATTCTTGCAAAAGGCTCATATAAATCTCAGTTCTTGCGTGATGTCTGGCTTATTTGCTAAGCAACAATAAGTCATGTCAAAAATTAGGTCATATATTTAAAAACGATATATTGCTCCAAAAGAGTGCAAGTTGTTTCTTTACAATAACCTACGGCCTATGTCCATACTCCTTTGCACCAAACTTGAACATACGGGCATGAGGCCTATGTGTATGTGTTTATACAAGCTGCGCTCCGACTGCCTACATGATGTTTTAGCAAGGCAAAATGAGAGTAAATTTGATGAAGTATAGATTAAAGAGACATGAAGCTATCCGACATTACCTAAAATACGAAATCTATTGTTTTCCGGCCATTTTTGTTCTATCTTACGCTATCTGATTTTGCAATTACAAAATTAAAAACCGAGTATAAAAGAGCATGCTCAACTGAAAGATACGAATATGTAGCACAATACAGTTTTATATGTATACCGTCACTTCCCGCAAAGCCGCCAGCAAAAAGTATTGCTATAAGAAATGTGATAGAAAATAATATGTTGATATTATTCAGCGCTCCTTATGGCGTTGCAGAGCTGGGATACTGTTCCCTCCTTATTTTCGCGGTCGACTTTTGAGCGATTGGGGTTCGTTGATGTAGTCTCAGCACGCTGCCGCATAGTGGACCGATGAACCCTAAAATACATTTTAAATTAATATCCGTCAAATTACTAATTTCACCTCAGCAAAACTTGATATTCGGTTTTTTTAGGTGAGACAAAAACAATTTCTGGATGGTTTTTGTGGGATTTATAACCCATGTCATCTGCACAACATTACCATACTCTGCTGGGAGAGGGGGTGCGAAACTCCCCCGATCATCAATCCTAGGGCAACTAAAATAAAAACTTACTCCATTATTTCCTAGCGCACGATGAAAAAATTGGTATTGCCACAAATAGATTATATACCATTGATATTGGAGTCCCTGGGAGTAAAAAATGCATTGGAAATACTTGGGAAATTTCTTAGAAATGCCGTATAAATGACCGTTTTTATCCATAGCTGCATGGTGAACTAATATACATATGTCATGGGCAATCGAGGCATTAATCATTACCCTCAATCAGTTCACCATAGAAACTAGAATGATTTGGTTGCAATACACGCCTGTCCACATGGATGAGCTCCTGGGATGATTAGGGGGTCGGGGCTCCTTGGATTTATTGTTTCTCATGGGGCCTGTACCGAGTTTTTTTATTGTGTGTCAGTATCATCCAATCCAGGATCCCCACCACCTCCCCCAGGACTGAGCAGAGATCTCCAGCTTTGTACCACCAGCTTACATTTCAGACTGGCCAGAACCAGTGCCTAGTCAAGATCACCTATTGTCCTTTGGCATAACATAAATCAATTCAACGAATCGCAGATAGAAACTAGGACAAATTCAGGCAAAACAAAGAAAAGGAAAATTAGAGTAGGTACATGTCTTTTGGAGCTTCGTGAAGCAGGTTTA
Organism: Lepas anatifera; assembly: GCA_034440635.1. Taxonomy (NCBI): domain Eukaryota; kingdom Metazoa; phylum Arthropoda; class Thecostraca; family Lepadidae; genus Lepas; species Lepas anatifera. Next base: position 415,291 of record JAOTON010000708.1, on the reverse strand, counting down.
ACGGGCCACGGGATGATAAGTTTCTAAAAATTATATTTAAAACATATGCTGCTGAAATATATTCCCACTAGAAGCATTACTTGGTAAAGGAGCTGTCCATACCGGGCTTATACACAGAATGACGAAATCGCCCCACATTAAGTCCCCGCGCCGCCCACATTTACAAAATAAGAAGGCGAAGGGACAAAATTAAAACAAGCAAAAACCCGTAGACGGGGCCCCATAGAAAGTAACAGGGTAAATAACCGGCCCAAATAAAGCCTACAGGCTAAGCAAAAATCGCCGGCAACCACCAAAAACCCAATAAATTGGGGCACACCTCGTCACACGTGTGGGGACCCAGGACATCCACACCGCGAAAGCCACAAGATGCAAAAAAAAAATTTAAAACGTGCGTCAAACTGTTTGCAAGCCTCTGTTCTACAGAAGCATGAAACGGATAATCCAATCGTTGCACAATTAAAAAACACATATGAACAGTGGTAAAATTCAAGCGATAGCCGCGCCCTCAAACGCTTTTGGTAGAAACCACGTCCTCTGGCTGGTTTTTGTCAGAGTTTTTTAATTCTGTTTTCTTCTGCAAATACGAATTGTAGAAAGATGAAATGATAATTGAAATATACAGATAAGCATCAGTTTCTCTCGGGGCTTACATCAAAACGGCAAAACGAAAAATATTCTTAGCTGGTGCTTTAGTAGCACTTCTCAATAAAAAAGTAGTGATAGCGGACCAGCGCAGTAGCAGGTAGCGGTTTACGAATTTGCAAAGCAGCGTTAGTAGTGGTAGCGGTTTCAGCGAGCCAAGGCAGTGGAAGTAGCGGGGATTTGAATTTTAGCGCGAATGTGATCCGACATTTTTCAGACTTGTGTAGTTTTGACTTACGTGCTGGATAGGCATTTGATCGCTGACGAAAACAGTCGTATGGCATTCGACAGCTCCGACAAATACATCCGAGATCCGACAGGTCTCTTGAAGAAACTACTCAACCTTTGCTAATAACCAAGGTAATTTGTTGTTGGGAAATTAGTGTTTCATAAACATTTCAGTATCTCTATTTAATCTTTGAATATTGCAAGTTCAAATGTCAATATGTCAGCAGTGATTCCTTCGAAGTTTATTTTTTTGACATATTTTTGAGAACCTGACCATTATTGAACAAAAATTTGAGACACACGAAGGTGACCTGATGTATACTTTTCATCTAAAAAGATCTATACTTTTTCCTTGCGTGTTATTGAAGCATCCAGGGGCTTAGAATTTATATCCCCTCCTTTTTGCCTCTCACTTATTAATTGTAAGCATTTTAACTTGCTACAACTACGAGTATAGTATGCTAAGTGCAGTATGTCTTACCGAAATTGAAATGTTTGGCTAGGCCTTATTTGGTAAAGCTCTAGGTTTTCAACAAGGCTATTCTTGACACGCATTAGTTTTGTGGTGCTTACCCCGTCTGCTACAAGTTAGTAAAATAAGTCCACCAGAGGTAAAGCACGGCGCTGTGTTTTTATTCGGAATTGCCATGCCCATCTTTACTCATGCTTTACCTGAAGATGATAGATAGATAGATAGATATATTGTCTTCCTTTCTCACACTTCATTACATCACATACGCTTTGAGATTGGCGCAGAAGCCTGGAGGCTTCATTTTTGGCGCCGCTCTCATGAATGACCATACAAAATATTGATACAGCTGCTGGCATTGACACTTCAAATCATACTCACATGCATACATCTATCCAAAAGGAGATTTCTGAAATGTTTAGAATTCATACTCAGTTCCTAACCTGTAGTTATTCTAGAGGCACCACTGGACGCTTCTACCGCTGTGGCCGCCACCCAAAACCGCACCCGCCGGTGCCCTGTAACCGCTCCAGTTTCCAAAATGATATCTTTGTTCTTATCAAGAAGCTTAGGAAAGCATGGACCACTTGTCCAATTTAAGCTTGGGGAAAAGATTCAGGACGCTTTACACCTGAATTTTTAAGAGTTTGGAAGAGTTCAGCACGCGTGCTGTTATATAAAGGGCACTGGAGTACGAAACGTTTGACAGGCTCGGTCCGGCGTCCACGGGGGCTTTGCGGTGAGGAGGTGTCCACATACTGAAAGAGGTGGGTGTTTAGTGATGAATTTCCTACTTTGAGTCGTATGTGGAGCCTATTTTCAGCTTTGAGCCTAATTATCCAAAATATTTTGGGAATGGCCTAACTCCAAACTACTCCAGAGTCTTTCCTTTGTGACAGGGTCCATCATTCTTAGTTCGTTCGGCAGGCTGTTCCAATCTCTGGATGCTTTTGGAATGAATGAGCTTGGGAATGATGAAGTTCTGATTTCTGGTTAGGATATTTCTTGTGAATTTATGAGAGGCCTTCCAGTGTAAGCATATCGCGTATTCGCAAGTATGGATCTAATTTAATTGGAGGCGGGTGAATTCAGGAGGTTTAGTTTTTTTCTAGTTCATGTAGCCTGTGTATTTTGTGTCGCACAGCCAACGAGGTCCACCCAAGCTCTTCGTGGAGTTTTTCTGTTGAGGTTCTCCTTTCTGCTCCGTTGATTAACCTATCCGCCCTATTTTGAGCTCGTTCTAGTCGGAAAGCGTCAGAGTCGGTATCAAGTCCGTCTAATATTGTGATGCAGTGACCAATGTAAGGTCTTACGTAAATGGTGTGCAAGAAAGAAAGAATCGAGCGTGAAGAGGCAAATGTGGGCAACGAAAATGGCCCAATAAAAAACATTTATGATTTTTACCTATATGTGGAACCTGAATATAAGGAACTATTAATATTCAAGTTTTTATATTCTTTATTGATATATTTAATACAGGTAGGAGACACTTCGTGTTTCTACTGACACATAAAAAGAATAGGTAATTGCGGGTATTTCATTGGTGTTATCCTTGGTGCTAGATCGAATCTTCTGAGAGGAAGAATATCAAAATTTGTCAAGGTTTGCGAGGCTAATTTTGAATGTGTTCATGCGTTGACAGTTAAGTACAAACCATTCAGCTCAATTTCGGATGAATTAAGGCTACCTCTGTGAACTCAACAAGCATCCAAATTTCCTTGATGGTTCAGTTTGTGTAACAAACCTGAACTTCTTGCAGGCATTACGACAAAGTCAGCTATCTCATCATTGGATACGGAAACACAACGCCCCAAATTTGGGGCATTGGTCACAGGATGAAGCTTAGATACCTTCTTACCCTTCATCTTGCCTGCATTAGCACGGGTCGTCGAATCGAACCGGAAGACCTTTCTCTCCTCTTTGGAAAAAGTGAGCACCGCCATGACTTCGTCATGGTTGGTCAGGAGCCAAGGAAGAACGCTTCAGTGGACAGCCTGCTACAGTGTGTACAGCTATGCGCCATCGACGCTGACTGCCACGCCCTGGACTTCGCCTCCTCTCGCTGTCGTCTGTTCGAGGAGGGCGTCTGTGCCGACCTGTCACTGTATCAGCTGCAGCGAGCACCAGGTGCTGTCTATTTTGACGTCAGCTCAACATCAACGTGGTTACAAGACGAGTCTAGAACACCGTTCTGGAATGACCCGGTGTGCACCGAGCAGGGTTACTGTGCCAAAGAGTGTACGGCATCGGTGATCGGAGACAGGTGCATCGGCACTGCCCACTGCCAGAGGCTGGATCCAGCCGAGGCTCACCACTGTGACGCGAGCAGTCAATCCTGTCAGCTCGTCGGAGACTTCTGGGAAGCAGCACCGGGCTTATCGCTACCCCAGTGGGAAGAGCTTGTCACCGATGGAAGTGTTCTGGGTGATGGCATGTACCATTTCAAGTCCTTGTCTTCCTACCCCACAGAGCGTTGCCAAGTGCTGCTGGAAGCTAAGATTCCGACCAACGCTGACGGGTTCAACTTCGCGGCTCTGAACAAACCGTCGTTTGATAGACCAAGATATCTTTTTGGCATTGGACTAGCGGACAATACAGAAATCGAGTTTCTCTACAAATCCCCGAATACCAACTACGAAGTGGCTCGTTATCATCATCCGGGTATTACAAGTCATAGCTCCTACGTGCGCTATAACATCTCCTGGTGCAATGGATTGATGCGGATTTCGGGACAAGGCTTTGACTATCAGGCCCAGGCTAACAATGCCGGAGTCCCGATGCGTTACGTCAACCTGAAAACGAGGTACGTACCCGGCTACTTTCGTTTTCGCGACGGCGTTGCCGACGGGTGGATATTGGGAGAGGAGACGACGGCTGCAGAGGCGGTGTACACGCTGGGTCAGGATGCCCTCATCTGGCGCGAGGTCAGCGCCACCACAAACTTTAGCCTGACCATGGACTGCCAGGGTGCCACCTACTGTGGCATTGCCTTTCGACCAACTTACTCGCTCTACGACCAGATCCAGGTCATCTTTGGAGATGGCCAGGCTAGGAAAGCGGCGATCGTTCTCCGCGGAACTGATAAATCCCGAACATACCTGAAAGAAACCATCCACAACGGAGTGCTGGTTCGCAGCGATCAGTTTAACACATTTCGGGCTGACTACGAGGACGGCACCATCACTGCCTACGCCTTGTCGGCCTCTGCAGAGCCGCTGATGACGGCCACCATGACGTCGCCCTTCACCGAGGTGCGGTACGTGGGAGTGGGCGGCACAGGCAAACACGACGTCCGGCTGGCGCGCTACGACAAAGCCTGGATGTACTCCCGCCGGAACTACGAGCGAGGCTACTCCAGCCTGCGTCTGAGCGGCATCGAGCCGCCGCCAACGCCGACAGAAGGCAGCATTGGACATTAAGGTGGAGGTGCGAACTGGACGAGTTAGGATTGGAGAAATCTGAATGCTGACGTTACGATAGAAGGGGGAATGGAGTAGAGCCAGACCAGCAGAAAAAATTAATTATTGAGATAGATGCACACTGTCTGCCAATCAGTGCATCATTTGCGCTTTACGCAGCCCATAAAGCAAACTTGCATAGTCTCCTGGTAGTTTTGGTGGGCATTTGTGGCCTTTGACCTTACCCCGCCTCCCATGTTACTAAGATGTTTCGCATAGCTTATATGAATCGAATGGAGAATGCCCTATTACCGAGCGGGCGTGCAGCGCCCGCGAGGTCTCTCCCTACATATGGGTGCAATTTCACCTAAGAGCGACACGGCCCAGACCGTCACGCTAACTAAAAGCTTGTATCTCCGAAAGTATGCAGCATACTTTGACGAGGTCTTCACCATGTTATAGCCTGATGATGGATGGTGTTCTGGTGAAGCTCGTGGCACTGGCAAAAGTAGGGGCATGTCAAATCGTTAACTTTCTGTCGCTTATTCCGTGACAACTCGCCTTTTGGTGATCTTTTAATGCCGACACTTTGTGGACAGGGAGCAATAATGCTGTAAGTTACAAGACTAAGGTCAGTTTTAGCCTGAGTCAAAATAATCGCGCACAGCTCAAGGCCGCACAAGAAAGGGGTGGGCAGATTTCACGCTCCCCTCACGCTATAATTAAGAAAATATGAATCGATTCGTAATGCAATTTTCAGCACATACTCGGTCTGATTTAAGAACAATATAGCAATGGTTACATTTGAGGCCCATACGCTACATGCACACGTGCGCAACCCTCTTCGAAATCTCTGAAACTAATGCCTCAATAAGGCTGACATTTGGTATGCATATTTGTGCCAGAAAAATAACTAAACTGCACACACCAGCACTAGAGCCATGCTTCACGTGAACTTGCACGCGACTTCAATAGGTGAAAAGATGACATTTTCGGGAAAATTCAAGGATACGCCACGATATCCCAAGCAGATGCTCTGGCACAAGTTATGCACTGAACTGTTCTTACGAATGATTGCTGTATGGCGGATAAACAATCAAGTGGGCACGCGCATTCAGCCTTAACGGAGATACCTTCATCGGGGTAAGGGATATGGTTCTAAATTACATATAGTATTTTACGTGCTGCAGGGTCAGATAGCACGCACTACGCCGGACCGTTTTCAAGAATTTTTGGGCTCAATAATTTTTTAATAACGAAAAGCTACAAATAGCAGCAGAAACCTTTGAATTTAAACCGGAGTATGCGCCTTTTTTACTTATCCCAAGTCACTACGACCGTCAACTTAGAAACGTAACTGGAAATATTACCCCAAAATTGTAATCTCAAATTGTTTATTCTTTCGTCCATTTAGAGGCCATAGTATAAACGTTGCCCCTAAGAAAATACGATATTCAGAAAGTCCAAAGCAGAAGATACAAAAATGTAACTTTGCTTTCCCTGTATACAAAATATTTTCCAAACTATGCGCTTTATGCGGAATTTCATTGCATATTTGACTTTTCAGACCATCTAAAAAGCTGTGGCGTTGTAAATGTAATGATAAATAGAAAATCCCACGCTCTTATTTGGGATCCACTGCATGAAAGATTCGTCCATTATGATTTTAGTTTTACATTTTCAGTATCAGGTGCCCGCTTGGCGTTCCTCCACACCGCAGTTTTACTGGTAATTCTCCTGATTATTATATCATAGTAACATGTGTGACTATCTACCACATGTTCTATGTGAATGGCAGCCACAGCAGCGAAATTTGCCTTGGGAAGCAAATATCAGATCTTTGATTTGACAAGATGATCTAATAGCCTTATGACCTAAGTATTAATCTAGATCGTGAGATATTGGAAAGAGTAACACGTTGGCTTTTCACAGAGCTCTGTGATAATTAGGCGCAAATGGCTAGGGTTCATAACAATCCCTCCCCTGGCAATGCTGCTGGTGGTAAAAACGAGAATAAGGATGCGGGTTATAACTGTGTCAAGTTTAACAATATCCAAGTAGTGTGTGTACCACATATTTGATATAAATTGCAAAGGTACAGCATAAACCCAGCATACATTCATGATTGTCATCTTATCATTGATTGGCTCAGCTTTGTTCCACAAAAACCAGTGATATAATCTTGTAGTTCTGAGCTGTGATTAATTAGTTGAAGGATGGTTTTGTTTGGAGGTGTGCAATTCTATTGATTTTAGTCCGTGCGATCACTTTGTTTCTTTCACCTTAGCCTACATCAGATGTGTATACCTTGATTTACAGGGGAGGCTTAAGTCAAGCTCAAATGCATGTACCTCACTGTTGGTCGGTGCATAAGGCACACAGCAACAAATATCAACACATATATCCTGTGTGACAGATACTTTTTCATACATATATATTTGTCTGCCTTGGCATTTTGTCTAACGATGTCTGTCCAAATGCATAAAGATAGTGATGATAATGCATGGGCATTCAGGTATGACGGACAATCGGTGTTTCCACCCGAGGAAGTAAAGGTGTAGGTCGTTCGCCTGGACAGAGGACTAAGGTTACCATCTTGACAGTTGTGGATAATGCTTTTGTGCCGTGCTGTGCTGTGTCACTATGGCCTGGTTCCAAATATGATATCAATAGTGTTAGTAAAATAAGACAGCAGATGGTCAAGGTGTCCTTGCATATGATCAGTGCGTAACTGAAAGTGGATACAGTCTTTTCTGGCACGCTCACTTTGGAAGATGAGTCCTTGGCACTTGTATACAATCAGAAAAAGCATTGGCTTGAACAATATATTCACGTCGCGCTACGCTTCCTTCGAGCATTGGTGGATGGCTTGTCCAGTAAAAGTCACATGAACAATGGCCATGTAGTTTTAGTTGATAATATATATTAGGCATACTCATACCAAAAGAGGCATGCCTATTGTTGTAAGAACTGCTATGAAACTGTGATTTTTAAAGAAAGTTAACGAATTTAGGCTATAATTTGCTGTTGCCCGACCACTAATTTTAACCGGTATATGACGGTATGTCCACTTTCCGATCCTTTTATATCTTCATTTGGGCAGCTTAGATGAAAAGTTCGTTTACCTTTATATTAAGTCGTTGCCTGCGAGTTGCACAAAGTGAATTTTTTAACTCTCTGAAATTTACATGTTTGCTGTTTTAATTGCATGTTTTAGTCAGCTCGCAAAGTGATTCATGCTTGTAAGTTTGTTTAGTTATCATTTTTGCTTGATATTGTATGTGACCTGTTTTCCGTGCTCATGTTTTATTATTCCTGACTTGAGCTTTTATCGGGGTATGACCCTGCTGCTTACATAGCACTAATAAACAAATAAACGAATGCACAAATAATTCCTCCTGGCGTCGTAGTCCATGGCAGCCAGTGGAGCAAGGGGGCCGGGTCCGCGGACCCCCGGCGACCTATGCACTGGAAAACACGAGCATGTCTCAGGGGCCCCCTAAACTTGGTCTCAGGGGGCCCTCGAGCCGATCCCAGGCCTCCCCGAGGTTTGTCTCAGGAGACCTCCGAGCTTGGTCTCAGAGGGCCCCCAAGCTGTCTTACGGGCCCCCTGATCTTGGTCTCAGTGGGCCCTCCGAGCTCGGTCTCAGGGGGCCCCCGAGCTGGTCTCAGGGGCGCCCAAGCTGGTCTCAAGGGACCTCCGAACTTGGTCTCAGGGGCCCCCGAGCTGGTCTCAGGGGCCCCCGGCTGGTCTCACGGGCTTCCGAGTTTGGTCTCAGGGCCCCCGATCATCGGTATTGAGGGCCCAGAGTACGAACATTGATCTCGGGGGCCCTGAACTTGGTCTCAGGGAGCCCCGAGCTTGTCTCAGGGGCCCCCGAGCTTGGTCTCAAGGGACCTCCGAACTTGGTCTCAGGGGCCCCCGATCTTGGTCTCAAGAGGCCCCCCGAGCTGGTCTCACGGGCCTCCTGAGCTTGGTCTCAGGGGCCCCGAGCTCGGTCTCAAGGGACCTCCGAACTTGGTCTCAGGGGCCCCCAAGCTTAGTCTCAGGGGCCCCCGAGCGGTCTCAGGGGCCCCGGATTGGTCTCACGGCTTCCCAAGCCTGGCCAGGGGCCCCCGATCATCGGTATCGAGGGCCCAGAGTACCAAACAGGATCTCGGGGGCCCCTGAGCTCGGTCTCAGAGGCCCCCGAGCCTAATCTCACGGGCATTCAATCTTGGTCTCAGAGGCCTCCCGAGCTTGGTCTCAGGGCCCCGAGCTTAGTCTCACGGACCTTCGATCTGGTCTCAGGCGGCCCCAGCTGGTCTCAGGGACCTCCCGAGCTTAGTCTCAGGGGCCTTTCTATCTTGGTCTCAGGGGCCCTCCGAGTTTGGTCTCAGGGGCCCCGATCATCGGTAGAGGGCCCGGGTACCGAATATGACTCAAGGGCCCCGACTGGTCTCAGGGCCCCCGAGCCTAGTCTCACGGGCCTTCGATCCCGGTCCAGGGGCCCCGAGCTGGTGTCACGGGGCCCTCCGAGTTGTACCAGGGGAGCCCTGAGCTGTCTCAGGGGCCCGAGCTGGTCTCAAGTCCCCCAAGCTGGCTCAGGGGCCCCGAGCTGGTCTCACGGGCCTTCGAGCTTGGTCTCAGGGGCCCGAGCTGGCCACGGGCCTTTCGATCTTGGTCTTAGGGGCCCCAGAGCTGGTCCAGGGACCCGAGCATTGGATCGTTAGCCCGGAGCAGCGAACATGATCTCGGGAAGTGGGGGACAATGTTGATCTCGGGGTGCTCCCCGACTATCGATATCGAGGGGCTTATGAGCGAGGCACGAGAATTGGCCCCATGGGACACAGAGTTTGGTCTCAGGGGCCCAGGCTTGGGTTCAGGGTCCCGAGCATTGGTATCGAGGGGCTCCAGAGTACCGAGCATTAGTCTCGGGGGCTCGAATGTGATCTGGGCCCCCGAACAACGGTGTCGAGTTACTCCTGAGAAAAGCGCAAGCATGGGCCTAAGGGTGCCCCCGAACCTGATCTAAGTGGAACCCCGAGCTGGTCTTAGGAGCCCCGCGCATCAGTATCCAGGGCCCGGAGTATTGGTATCGGGGGAAGCAAGATTTCAGGGGCCTCCAAGTGCTGATCTCGGCGGGCCCCGAATGTGGGATGCAGTGGCGTAGCCAAGGGGTTCTAGGAGTCCGAGGACCCCCTTGAGGCCAATCTGAACCACTGCAAAACATTCCGATCACGGGGCCCCCAGAATCAGTCTCAGAAGCCCCTGAAGAACGTTCTCAGAGCGTCCCGAGTCGGCCTCAGGGCCCCGCCCTGAGGTCAGTCTCAAGACCCCAAAAGTAGATTTCAGGGGGCCCTGAGAGTTAGTCTCAGGGGATCCCGAAAGTCGGTCTCAGGGGCCCCGGAGTCGGTCTCAGGGGGCCGAACTCGTCCCAGGGTCCCCAGAGAGTGGTCTCAGAGCCCCGCACAGTCTATTTCAGGGGCCCATGAGAGTCAGTCTCAGAGAACCCCAAGAGTCGGTCAAGGGACCCGAAAGTCAGTCTTAGAGGACCCCGATATTCGGTCCCATAGTCTTACGGGCGTCTCTCTCAGGAGTCAATATTTACTTTCAGGTGACCCCGAGAGTTAATCTAGGGGTCCGAGAGTTAGTCTCATTTGATCCGCAGAGTCCAGATCTCAGGAGACCCCCGAGGGGTAATCTGGGAACCCTCGAGATTTAGCCTACGCTGTGCAAAGAGGCCCCCCTAGTTGTTGCAAAGAGGCCCCGAGAGTCAATCTCAGGGCACCTAAAAGTTAGTCTCAGAGTTCTCCCGGGAGCTAGTCTCCGGTCCACCAAGAGCTAATTTTGGGCTTTAAGAGTAATTCTCAGAGGTGCTCCCGAATTTTGGTCTCACGGCCCCGAGTTAGCCTTAGGCCCTGAGGCAATCGGGCTCGAGAGGCAGTCTCAGGAGTGCCGTGCCAAATACTCAGGGGTGCTCCACGCCTCCCTCCTCGAGTGTTAGTCTCAGGGGGCCCCAGGGTTAGTCTCAGAGGGCTGTCGGAAGTCATTCCCAGCCCCGACCCCACCCCAGGGTCAGGGGGGGGGCGGTGGGTAATGGTCCTGGATGGCTAACACGACATACAAACAAGCCCGAACAAAGCCTATCAGAGACCCAAAGTCCAAGGAGTACCACCCCCAAGCCCCGGGATCCAACCAATGGCTAGGGGGAGTAAGTGAGTGGTTTCATCAGTAGGACCGTCCATGGAATAGGCTTTATATAGCCAGTGGCGGATCTAGCCGGTCGGTTTGGGAGGGCAGACCAATGCAAAACAAAAAAACGTCACGCAGTGAAAATGCCAAAAATGATCTGTCGGAAAATTTTAGGTATAAGAGGCGAAAGGCAAAAAAGACAGGGGAGAAATGTGGGCTCGAGATACTTTTTCCTATCCAAGCCCCAATATTTACCCGAACTTAACTGGTTCTGTTTGAAGTTGATAGTTGAAGTACCAAAATCTTGCTTATAAACTAAAAATCAATCGGGGAAAAGAGGAGTTCGATCGCTTTGGGGGAGACAAAACCATAGTTTTGCCCCGAGCTTTTCCGTTTGGGGGCAAATGCCTTTTTGCCCCCGTTGGATCCGCCACTGTATATAGCATCTGGAGCACACTCATATATCCTTTTTATTGAGCGTCCTTTTCTTTCCATTTCTTTTAGATTTTAGAATACAATCCAGAGATATCGCTTGAGATCCTAGGCTCAAAGAAGATTTTTGAAAATATTATGCCTCGGAAAAATTTATATTTTCCCATTGCGTACCAAAATATACAAAGTGAAACATGTCGATCAGGCACCATTACTGAAGGAAAGGCAAAAATTAATCTAATTTTAGCATCCATAATAGCAAATCGAACAGGAATTTGGAACTTCAGCTGGTTTTCAATCTATTAGCTTAGTCCCAATAACTACCGTCCTACATATTCTGAAATAACAAACTTTCAAAAATTTTCGTAGGAAACCAGAAAAACAAGGAAAATGACACACATTGATGAGCATAATCCAAAAAAAAAAATCCCAAAAAAAAAATAGGTATGAAAGGTTTAAAATAACAATAGAGAGTAATCCAATCCAAGGCGATAGTTATCTCAGGCGCCTATTGTTTTGGTAATTTGCTCATTTACAACATAGCAAGGGTAAAAAGTAACTGTGGTGAATTTATCAGGATCTTTCCGCGGAATAGACGTTATATGACGTCCGGAACACACCAAACGTTTGTGTTCTCTTGCTGCTAGTACTCGAAGCGATTTATTTAAATTATCCTTTCCAGAGCATTTTATATGACCCTCCTATAAAGGGTCACCTGACCCTGTTTTGAGGGTCACATCGTACATAAATGAAGGGTCAAGTGACTCTGAATTGGCGGGTTCCATGGTTATTTGGCGAGTCAAGTGACCCGTCTTTAAAGAGTCATGTAGCCCCTTAGTCCTGGTGACTCTCCTCTGCGGTGTCGATGAACACCGAAAAAGATAGAACATTTTTACAGGGTCAAATTACGCCGCTCCGGGAGTAGGAGATGGGCCCCGACTACTAAGGGCCCGGCCTGGGGGCCCCCGACGGTAGTCGGACCCCCTTGGCCGAATCCCGGCTACGCCACTGATGGCAGCAGAGCCGAAATTGATTAAAACTCCTCTGGTCGACACTGCAATGTTACCTGCAGCTTAGGTGGGGTACCTGCCACCAGCCAGCGCATATCTCAGCATGAAGACCTCACATGGACACACCAAGATGCCCAAAAACAATCATTTTAGCTGAGTAAGGTCATCGCTTGACATCGCATTCTTCTCTGCCCAAGAAATGTGTGCCAGATTTGGTTTTGATCTGTTGAGCGTTCTGAAAGTGCGCCTTGGTCTTTACAATATTCTGGACGTTCCTACGCTTATGATCAAATGAACACGTTTTTGGTCTCCTTAATGATTCTAACATTGCGACCCCAATCACTGGACATTGAAGGTGGTAGGGAGGTCAGAACCAAATGGATGCAAACAAAATTTGGCACAGTTATTTTCTGGTCAAAGAAGTGACCTCAACTGTCAAGCTTGCGAAGCCAAAATGTTATGTTTTGCCAGCTATTTGAACGGCTGCGAATTCTACCGTAGCTGCATTGGCTGCTAGTGCTCTTTACGCCAATACAGTCACTGAGTACTGCGGCACAGTATTGTTTGTTTTTCTGTGCCACGCTGCAGTTCCCAGTCGGAAGCGGCGTCAGACAACCGCGTGAGCTCTGGTCCCCGGCTGAGTCCCGGAAGGCACTGACTGAATCTGTGTTCAACTCACGAAGCAAGCGTATCCGAGTAAGCAGATCCAGCGCCAAGTGGAAATCTGGTCAAATCTCTCTCAAATAGAAAAAAGGACATATAGAGACCTCTAGGACATTAGGACACAGCGGGGCAGAGGCTTTTGAGCGACACGCAAAGCGGCGCTTCCGGCTCGGTGCAGAGAATACGGCTGAGAGTTCACAGAGCGGCGCAGAGGTCTGATTTGTTCTCCGTGACTTTGTAAAGCAATCGCTCCTGAGTTCAGGGCATAGATGCAGGAACCGAGGGGCAGGGAGGACGACTGCTCCCAGGGGTGTAATTTTTCACAAATCTTTGGGGGTGTTCAGCCCGTGGGGGCGCACCCATAGGTGGCAGCTTTGTGGGGGTGGCACCCTTTATTGCACCAAATCTGCCATTCATCGCTTTTTGCGCCTTTTGTAGTACAGAGGACATTCTATTTTAATGCTGGGCAGGTATTCTACAGTTTTTTTTCAAACATGCTTGCTTTTTAGACATCACAAAGCTACATACACGTCTTAAAATAATCCAATACAAGTAGTAAATTTAGCCACGATTAAATAATATAAGTTTTTGTTAAATTTTACCAACGGAATGGCAGAGTGTACAGAAAGTGAAACAAAAGCAAAGGACTAAATCACTATGTGAAAAGAGAGCAAGAACACCGATAGCGCTTCAAACAAAGCGTGAATTTTGCTGTTAATATCAATAAATAAGGAAACCTCGCCGTATCCATGCATGCTCATATCTTTGCCCTGACGCCCTTTATTTTTGCCCTAACACACAGGCGCGGGAAGAATCAGTGGCAGTGATGAGCCCAGGGCGGCATTTATTGACTAGGAACAGCAAATATTAGGGTGGAAGTGATAAGGGGACGGATTGGGGGGCAGAACAGGCAGGTCATAAGTCGAGGCGGCAGTAATGAGCCAGGGCAATGGCTAGAACTAGGCGGCAGAATCAGGGTGAAGTGATAAGGCGAGGGCGCCAGTTGTGGAATAGGGGCGGCACGAATCAGGGCGGAAGTGATAAGTTGGGGGGGGGGCGGCACAGATTCGCCGGGGGTGGCTCGAATCAAGGCAAATGTGATAAGCCGAGGGCGGGAATAGTGAGCCGTGGGTAAAAATTATGAACTACGGTTGGCACGAATCAGGGCAGAAGTAATAAGTCAGGGGTAGCACTGGTGAGCCACTGACAGCAGTGATGGACTAGGTGCTGTTTGAATCTGGGTGGCAGTGATAAGTCAGGGCTGGCACGAATCAGGGTGGTAGTGATAGGCAGGAGGCGGCAGTGGTGAGCAAGGGCGGCATAAATCGGGGTGGCAGTGATGAACTGGGGGCGGCATGAATCAGTGACCACAGTGGTAAGACGGCGGCAACATAAATCAGGACAGCAATGCTTAGCCGGGGGGGCGACACATGTATTGGGATGTGATAATAATTTTCGGGGCTTATCGTAGCATTAACTGCTAGGGTCATATGGCATCGCCAACTCTTTCCCTGTTGAAAGGGTTTCTCCACTGGTGGCGCTTCCATAGAGGCACATTAGGCACTTCCTGGCCACTTTTAAAAGTCGAAGTAGGTATGCATTTTATGTGAAATAAATGTTATTTGACTCGAATGTCTAAGTTACCTAGAATATTCCTTTTTCGGATTACTGGATCAAAGAGCCGATTATTTTCACCACTGACAATCCACGTCCACAGCTCCTACCGTCAACAAATACGAGATGAGGCACTTCGCGAATCCGCTGAATCTACCTAACACCGTGGTGCACCTAACGTGTGCTTTTGATTGACATTTCTAATACCTCATTCATTCGGACGCGTCGGTGATAAGCCAGGGGCGGCACATATATTAGGGGTGCTCAACACATGATTGGGGGTGCATAAAATAGGATTGGGGTTGCCTGGACACTCCCAAAGAGATAGAAAATTAAAACCCTGGCTGTCCCCCAATTTTAGATTTGGAGGTAGTGCCCCACGTTTGAACCAAATTCTGGAGATATTCCATTAAAAAAACAAGTGATTGGCAAAATCATATTTGGCTCCAACAGCAGTGACAACTCCCCCCTCCCAACTTGGAAAAATATTCCTGCTCCTATGGTCCAGGGTCCGATCCAGACCGACAGTTGGGGGAGCGGCAACAGGGCCCAAAATCAAAAAATTGTTTCAAAGAAAATCGGCAAATATCGGTGGGTTTAGGTAGCAATTGTCCGGTTTTCCTGTGGGGCATTCCAGGACAAAACGATCAGAAAAAATCCCAAAATAACGCCCTACCTCTCAGATTTTGATGAAACGTTGTCTCGAGGGCTCTCATGGGAGCTGATTCATGCTGTGACATTTTGGCCTCATCCTTCCAGGGGATTCTTAGTTATTGCCTCGGTCAATTTTTAGAGTGCAAAATCCTAATTTTCCGATAGTTGCATGTCCAAAACCAATCAATATATTTGTACAAAACACGCGTCCCCGGAATTCTTAAGACCTGAATAACAATTTTGCAGAGTGAAATTAAAAATTTAGGAATAAAGATATAAGTTAACCTATGATTTCGTGCAAGATCATGTGATTTCATGACAATAGCACTAAAAATGACGGTTTTTTTGTTTGGAAAACTGAGTTTGGAGTATTGGCTTTTAATGCTCAAAAAATGGAAATGGAATTTTATTGAATTTGGTTGATTTCATTTCGAAATTTTTTATCGTAAACGGATCATAGCCAGGCATTGCGTACTTTCAATCATCACTGCCTTTGCTATGCAAAAACACGCATTAATTTCTGACAGGCGTACGACACAGTCTCGAAAGAACACAAATGTGTAATTGTTTGTTAATTTTACCCAGTGCATATAAGGAATTATATTCGAGTGATTTGTCTTCACATTTTCTTTCCAGCACTGCCCACTAAACTTCAACGAAGACTTCGTTTTGGCTAGTTTTCTATTTTAATGTTCACAGATTCATAAAATGTTCTTCACTCTGTTGTCTTTGACTGATCTGCAAACACGAAAACGGAGAACTATTCAAAATGAACTCTTCGTTGAAGTTTAATCGGCAATGCTTGAAAGAAGGATATTAGTAAACTTTAATTATTTCTATTTTGCAATAACCCGGTATTATTCCTTTCCATGAGGAATTTTTGAAACCCAGCTCTGCCCTGTGACTGGCATCACTGTTCTGCTCACATTTCTTAATTCAAAGCCTTTGGTATGTGCGGGCATAGAGATGACGAATAAGGCCAGAAAACACACACGTGTCCTAGCGTATTTGTTCACCCCAGGGGAGGAAGAGGTACCACCACAGCGCACGAAAGTCACAAGGGCGCCAGATGGCTGGCGTTGGTATGATTCTTGTCTGTAAAATGTATTTTTCATGCTGTAAGTTGGTGCTAAAAATGTATAATGATTATCCAACCATACGCTAGAATAGCAGTATTTAAAAAAGAATTAAGCGGTAAATATCAGGCCACCCGCTGACCATCCAACGCCGGGCCTGCTGGTGGTGAAGCCATTGCTAACAGGGGAGATATGAGACGAGGGACCTCAGCCGGCGGGAGAGGAAAAAAGGGAAAGATATTTGTGACCCCGTCTTTATTTACCGGGTATACGTGAGAATCCTCAGTACCAAGCCCCCCAGTATGCATTATGACGTTGTACACGAGCTAGACGAAATATGGCACGGCCCATACAAAATATGGCGATGCAGAAGGGATCTGTGACAGTCAACAACAACAACGGTCCCTGTAACACTTTAAGCGAGATAATTCGAACTTGATGCAAGAGATAAAGATCGCAGGGTAGCTTCAGCACCTTCCCTATTCTCCGTATCACCTTGGTTCCCAAGACAGCAGCTGCATCAGAAACAATCCCCCTGCGGTCGTGGGCACCAAAAGAGTCCAGGAGATGACACGATGAATATTCTGTTCACTGAATTTTTCGCTTAGGCTCATCCCAAATTCATTGCAGAGCACAGTGAGCTGATGGTGAGATGGCAATAGTTTTCGCCTTGTGGCTCTCAATACGATCGCGAGCAGCTGTTCCCAACGACTGGTATAATGTAGTCACAAACAATCACTATTTGAAGAGAAAATATCGGCTATGGATCAGTCGTGATTTTTGCGACGCTAAACTTGTCTTGCAGATGATGATAATTTTCGTGAGCATAACGGCGATTATCCAGAGCATTTTAGATGTGAAGGAAATCAATAATATTCCTACCATATTCGGCTGATGCTCGTTTGCACATCCCTGTCTTCACTGTATCGTTCGCAAAGTAAAGAGAACTAGCCTGAGGGAGATTTCCTAGCGCTTTAGCTGGTTTCACATGCCCCCCATGTACATACATGGTCCGCTATGAAGCGGAACTTGGCATCCGTTGACAATCTGGGAGCGTGACGCATGGAGGCAAAAATCTGAACTGCAACTTTCCTGTCTCCTGAGGGAACCTGATTGCTGGAAAGGCTTATCAGCCTGGAGGCTCCTGCCTGTAGGACGTGCAACGCTTTAAAAGAGAGAGGGCGTGGTCTAACAGGTACACGGACTCCAGCGTTGATTCGGTGAGGTGTGTCTTACAAGTGGAACGAGGAAAGGCTCTACATTCGGAAGAGAACGCTTACGGACAAGGTAAGCTAGATACTCAGTTGCGTTATTGCTGAATTAAGATATTTTCTCCGAAGTAATTAAATTATTTTCCAATCTGGCTGCTCCAAGAAATTGGGATAGGTGTTACTTCGCTACTTTCCCTGAGCTAGTTGCCAATTTCTTTTTGCGGTACTAATCTGATATAATTATGTGTATGGAATCAAACATTTCGTATTAAGGGCACCAAGTAAACTTGATAGGTTTTTGGAGTTAGAGAGTGCAGTTCTTAGTTCTCATTAAATCAAATTTTCCAGCCTTCTATTTCACTTTAACAAACAGCTGTATTTCGCCAATAAACCATAAATGTTTGTTATTTTGTGATTTTATTTGAGCATTGTACGTCCGAGGAGCTTAAACATTCTCAGTATACCACTTTCCAAAATTGCGTGGTTGTATTCAAAGATAAACCTTTAACATTATAAGTCTACGGAGTATTAGATAGCTTTAAAGTCTTGGCCTCTTTTTTAAGTTTTTTAATGCATAAAAAGTATTTACAGTGGCATAAAACTCCATATAAGGTACCAAAAATTTTATGGGCAAGCAGTTGAAAATCTTACAGTGGTAGCAAAGCTCACAGAAATGCGCTAACCACAAAGGATTTAGTCATTAGTGACAGCGTAGATTAAGTCATTTGTCAATTTAAATAAGTAAGGATGACGTTAATATGCGTAAGGTCTCGATCCACTCCCGAGGTATTTTAATATCTTTCAAGACCAGTCTCGCCACTTCCCTCTCCACCGGGCATCTTAACATTTAGTTTGCCATGGCCCAAGGCAGTGAGACCGCTAAGATTAGTCTCGCTTAGAATATTAATTATATGCTAGATTTCCGTGAAATGTAAATTTGATCAAAATCTTATATTTATCTGTTTTATCAAGGAGAGAAAGTTAATAAAAAACAGCAAAGCCCGGAATGAGCCATTCATTCAGGCTAGCCATTTTCCTCTTTTCTCTTAAACTGCGAGAGACATGCGAGAGAAGACCTTGACAGAAATTGAATGGGGATACCAGCGGAAAATAAATATGTCACATCAAAACCAATCTTTAGAGAAGCTTTCAAAGAGGCCACTTCCTAATATTCACACTAGGCTGTAAATTTTTGCTGAAGAGCTGGATAATGATTTATGATACTTGATTGAGATAGGTATTATGCACGTTCTTATTTACCCTTCAGAGTGAAATCGGTCAATGGATGTATCGTTTTTTGCAATTTACATGCATTACTCTTGTAAATGAGATGGAAACTAATTTTCGAGGCTTTAGCCGACCAAACCGAGTTAGTATCTGAAATTCAAAAATATTTTCTTCGAACAATAGGACTGAATAACCGTCTTACTTTTATTCATAAATCATTTCTCGGACTATTTCAGCCTGCCAGAACATGCTGTCCACTTTACGCGTGGCGCATGACACTACCAGAAGTACCTGTCCCTTTTATGGTAAAAATAAATGTTACAGCAAAAAACATTAAATTGGAAGTCTGAAGCAGAAGCTGAGAAGCCCAACTGAAATAAAAGATATTTGATATGAATCGGATGGCATCAAGCAAATTGACTTTTTTTCGACAGTTGGTCAAACAGCACCCCAGTCGCTCTTCTAGCTCGTTGAACTTTATGTATAGTTTTTATAATAAAAAAATCTCCCTGGATTGATCGGTATTTTCAAATACAAGTAAAATGCTGTAAATTTTCGGACAATTACAATTCACCGATCAATTTTTACACATATCCTCCTAGTAGTGACTTGGTTATTCACTCACTTCCGCAGATGCGTTGCAGTCTGCTGCTGCTGACCACCTGCGTGGTCGCAGCGCGGGCTCAGAGCTCAAACTCCATCAGCTTCCTGTACGACCCACCCACAAGAGATTCCTTCCCGGCGGGGCCTCCCAGGCCCAACCAGGATGAGCTGGCACAGAACAGACAACTGTCTCAGGGAGGTGGACAAGCTGGCGGCGGAACCAGAGGACAGACTCTCAACACTCGCTCGCAGAGTGTTAGTTTTGGAACGGTGCAGACTGGGCAGGGCCTGGGAGGAGCGGGTCGGCCGGGTCTCTTCGATGGTCAGTCTGGGCAGGGCCTGGGAGGAGCGGGTCGGCCGGGTCTCTTCGATGGTCCCCAGAACGCCCGGCGTCCGGGACAGGACATCCGAAGCACACCGGTGAAGCAGCCACGCCAGGACTCCAGCCAGGACCTGCAGTTCCTGGACAGACAGCAGGTGGCGGGCCGACTCAGCCTCCGAGGTGGCCCGGACCAGCAGCAGGACGTCACCTTCACGGCCAGCGGCCCTCCACAGCTGAGCCGCGGCATCTCACCTGACCAGGCGCTGCGGTCCATCGCCGGCGGCAACTTCGCAGCAGGTCGTCAGCAACAGCAGCAGCAGGCTCAGAGGGGCGCCAACCGCGGCAGCAGACGGTTCACCTCCATCCCTTACGACGACTCGGATGAGGGCGATCAGGTAAGGGATCGGCGGCTGGGCGTGGTGTAAAAGCAGCAGGCGTGATCAATTGGACTGTTCGCTTATTCTTATTTCTTTATTACCACTGGCTGAATCTATTTCACTGAGTTGTCGAGTTTTCCTCTGGATTGAAATTCATTATGTTTCTAAGGGTGATGACAGCAGGCAAAAACTGAATCTGAAATGCTACACTTATGTAAGTTGGTATGCTTGGTATTGCCTTGGCCATAATTACATAGACACTTCTTGCACAACGCTAAGGCACAATATTTTGTGTCACGCGTTGATCTCCTCAAAAGAGTTATGTTGAAGTCGCGTGAAGGAAATTTTCCGGGTTCTGCCAACAATCTGGCTACAACCGTGCCAGGTCCGACATGGTGTGACCTGGTTTACTGCACAGAGTGGTGCGGGGGTGTCAGTAGCGTATTGGAAGTCCAGATAGTGGCCGGATGTGAAAGGGCGGGGCAGAGGGCAGGAGTACGCAGTACAGATCAAGGCTAGTCACTGCTTTCCTGGGTCTCACGAGAACTGATCAGGCAGGTATCCTGCAAAGCTTGCAGCTGCATGGCATCTTTTTCCTTAAAAACATATGGGCATTGTAATAACTCCTGGAAAATGAAAATACGATATAATGCAAGATGAACAGACAAAAGAACAGAAATTAAAACAAGCTTATATGTACTATATTACACTTATGAAGGGACGCCCTCTTTTTTCGTACATCGCTGCCACACTTCCAGGGTGTAAAAAATGAGGTAAAACCTCTCAATGTTTTCACACATCAGCTTTGATAGCAGCTTTAAGCATTGACACCTTTTGTTTCAGGGCGGAAACGGCATTGGAGAGACTGGAAAAGGAGTTGATACGCTTTCGGAGCTTCTAGCCAAGTCCACGTTCAAGTGCAAATCTTCTGACACAGGGTACTTCGCCGACGACACAGTCGGCTGTCAAGTATTTCACTACTGTTCAGCTGGAGTGAAACACTCTTGGGTGTGCCCAGAGGGACAGATCTTCCACCAGATCAATCTTATTTGCATGCTGTCCAGTTCCGATAACATATGCAAGAAGAGTGGCGAGTTCCGCTTTGTCAACGATTATCTTTACAAGAAGGTCAGTGATGTTAAATCAGGAAAACCGCAATATGCCAAAAGATTCAGCCTGGATGACCCTACACCCCAGGAACATATACAAGACAGTGTAGATGTTTTTAAAGGAAATCAGAAATCAGGCGTGGACATAGCTAACGTGCAAAGAGGCTCCGGAGGAAGAAATTCTCAGGACCTAAGGGTGAATGTTAATGGCCACCCTGGCGGTCAGGGGAGAGCTATTAGTCCTCCTGAAGAAGTCTCGCAACATGGTGGTGGACCATATGACTCACGCCCAGGACATTCTCAGGAAAGTGGATTTAATTTTGGACCCCATTCTGGCGGCCCAGGAAGTGACTATGGTGCTCCTGGGGTAGGCCACCCTGGAGGCCCAGGAAGAGACTATGGTGCTCCTGTGAAAGGTCACCCTGGAGGCCCAGGAAGTGACTACGGTGCTCCTGGGGTAGTCCACCCTGGAGGCCCTGGAAGAGACTATGGTGCTCCTGTGAAAGGTCACCCTGGAGGCCCAGGAAGAGACTATGGTGCTCCTGTGAAAGGTCACCCTGGAGGCCCTGGAAGAGACTATGGTGCTCCTGGGGTAGGTCACCCTGGAGGCCCTGGAAGAGACTATGGTGCTCCTGGAGGCCCAGGAAGTGACTATGGTGCTCCTGGAGTAGGCCACCCTGGAGGCCCTGGAAGAGACTATGGTGCTCCTGGGGTAGGTCACCCTGGAGGCCCTGGAAGAGACTATGGTGCTCCTGGGGTAGGCCACCCTGGCGGCCCAGGAAGAGACTATGGTGCTCCTGGGGTAGGCCACCCTGGAGGCCCAGACAGAGACTATCGTGCTCCTGGGGTAGGCCACCCTGGAGGTCCAGACAGAGACTATCGTGCTCCTGGGGTAGGTCACCCTGGTGTCCCGGGAAGAGCTTTTGGTCTTCCAGGCTTAGACCCATTAAATGGTGTTGGACCACTACCAAGAGGAAATTTCCAGCAAATTTCCAACTTCGAGAGTCAACCCCCGTTCAATGGTCAACGAAGAGACTTTGGATTTAATGGACAAGCCCTGGACCAGCAGCGAGGCGGTCCGGGACCAGATGCGCCATTCAGAGGCATCCAGCCTTTCGCCGGGCCTGCTCAAAAGCTTAGAGCTCCCGCTAGACAAGGATCAACCGTTGAAGGTGAAAAGCCCAATAACTCCATTGAAGAATTTCAGCAGCAGCCGCTTGGATTTCCAGAACAAGGAAGTCACAATTCAGGATTCCCAGGTAATCCAGCACAAGTTGATCCACGTGGTTTCACAAATATAGGATTTGTTGCTCCACAGGCTGACTTCGGAGGTTTTCCAGCTTTTAACGAGTTTGAGAGGCAAAGAGGACCGCTGAGTACCCAGACCGAAGATCAAAGACTTGGCCAGCTAAGGCAGCCTCCATCAGGTAGCAGCCTTGGCGATGGAGATAGAAGCGAGAGACAAAGCCCTTCATCACAAGTGAACTCTCAGTTATCGGCTAACCGTATCGACTTTCCCCCTCGTTCTCAGAATCCAACCCCAACAGGATCTCAGATTGCCAATAGCTTCAATCGGCAACAGCAGCAGGGGCAGCGGCAGCAGCAGCAAATCCAGCAGGCAGGCTTATCCTCCAATTTCGGAGCTGACATCTCTGATCCGTTCCTTCAACGCGGATTTGCTGGTCCTGTCAGCTTCAGACAGGCAGGAGCGCCGGGACAAGTGGGAGGATTCGCGGGAGCGGCTGATTTCCCCGGTCACTTCGCAACGGCTGGCTCTCATCCACTTCCTGTCTTTGCTGGTGGACCTCCAGCGTTTTGGAGCCCATGAAAGAAGTGGAAACAATACAGTGGTAGGCTGTGTTAATGTTATTTGATGGATATTGCACGATCTAAGTTGCAGCATTCCATATTTTTCTTTGGAATGAAGATTGGTGATGCTTACCTGAATCTTGAGATGAAAAATTGTCGAAGAAAGAAAGTACTCCGGCATTTCTGCATTTTGATGTCTTGTATTACCTCTTCAACTTGTCTGGTAATAAAATGTCATGGGAATCTAGTTTTTCAACAATATACGTGGTAAAAGACACGTGGGTGATCTGGACATAATGGGCCTCACTTTGCTTTCCCTTAGCCCCTAAATATAGTGTGAGTTAATCGGATATGGTCTGCAGTCACGGCACAGCATGTACTGGAGCAATCTCTGTCACTGCATAAATGCATATTTCTGGCGGCGGCATAACCAGGAATTCGTCAAAAGGGACATAACATGGCACCCACAGTCGTCTACTTAGTGTAGTGGGGCTGGGCGGCTGGATGGCTTACGTCTTCGCCGCCAGCAGACATTTGTGGGCTAGGACTGCATGCGCGACTGGTGGTCGCACGGGGCGGCACCGTCACACGTACTTGCAAGGCAGCGATGGAAAGCACTAACATAAGCAGGACAATATCGACCCGGCACCTCCTGGGTTATTTTCGTACACACCACCGCCTGAGGGGTTTCTGATCGGACCCCTACGATCCCGGGCACCGGAGGTGATCAGAATAAATTGAAAGACCCTGGAAATGCCTCACTGTCCTCTACTCTGGAGATGAGCTTGAACTATATCCGTTGGCCCTTGATATCACAGTGGGTCAAATTAAAAAAGTCAAATTCAGACCCATTTAGAAAATATTTTATAACTCGGAAAACATCAGACCTAGAGCAAGACAAAGGACATCAATGCATTCGTCTTGACCTAAGGATTCAAATTGTATGCGGGATGGCCTTTTACTGCCATATTATTACACTAAACTTATGAGAAGGTCAAATAATGATAATTTAAGGGCATGTTGCGTATCCATTGACTCCTCCTTGTGCCATGCTCACTACTATGATACCAAGTTTAAAACTGTATTTTGTTTCGTTCAAAAGTTATAGACACAAAAACAAACCCGTGGTCTCTGGTGAAATCTGATAGGATGACGACGTCGAAAGCTCCTATTTTTGTGTCTATTCTTTTAATATTAATTTAGGTCTAAAATAGAAAAAATAGTTTGGCAGATAATGGTCATTTTGAACAGCACTTTAAAACTCGAAATCTGATGACCTTAATAATATTGACTTGACCTCAAACTGGATGGGAAAGCAATTTTGTTGTTTTAAGAGCTTTTGAATGATATTCAGAAGCTTCATACATGTATCAAGAGGAGCTGCATCTCTTCTAGAAACCGAGCCACTTCTTTGTCAGCCTCATTTTAGAACATAATCGCCTTACATTGGTTTAGAAATGACGTCCTAGCTCGTTGAGCTGGCCTGACCTGATGACAATTTTGGCCATAAGTTGTCAAACTGATTCCCAAGAAGCCTGCAAAGTGATGCGCATCTCATTTCAAAGAGTTCAGAATAAGTTGCGAAAATCCGAGGGCGAGGGTCTGATCGGATCCCTTAAGGGTGATAGGCTAATGGGTCGGGGTTTTGCTGGGTAGGGGGAGCGGCCATTGATTTGTGACGGGAATTAATCGAGAACCACACCCTTCCTGCCCAGCTGTCCACGGTAGCCCGTCCCGACACAGACCCCAGCGCGCAATTGCTTACTAGTCTTTGTTTGTTTGCTTTAATCACTGAGTTTTTTCTTTGTAATTCTCCTCTGGATGTCTGGAGAGGCGCTTTCACTTAGTCTCTATGTCTTATAACCAATCCATTTCATATTTCGCTGTATTTTTTTACAAGAATTAGTCGCTTACAAAAATGGATTCACCTGTCGATATCCATATAGGAGCAGTGTTCATGGACCGACTTGCGCCCCTATATCGATATCGTTCTGCCTCTTGTCCGTTTCTCTATTCAATTTTTCCGTGCCTTGAACGCTCCCTGACTATAGTCAGGAGAATAATCTATAGATTAGTCCCCGTCGAATCCGTCTAGCATGAGGCATGACCTGGTCAGATGGCAATCCCTGGCCAATGGCAGAACACCAGCGTTGGTCCCTAGCCGATGCCGTTCAACACCAGCCCTAGCCGGCTGCCCGTCGAGTGGTACTCAGTGGCGCCTAGCCGACGATGCCCGGAAAACGTCCATTTAGATCCCAGGCTCAACCTGACACCGGCCCAACCGCCCGCTGGTACTATCGATAATTGATTGCCCCTAGCAGATAATTTTTAAAACTGGCCCCTTGCCATTTACATTGCAACTGCTGGTACAAGGGACACACGCCTTGACATTTCGCGACAGCAGCCCTGAACCTGGTATTAGAAGCGGTAAGACGCTAGCGATATGTATTTTTGAGACAAATTATTGCACAGTCCTCGTTCTGCGTGAATTTTGGGAGCTGCTGTCCACATTCTTCCGATGATTGCCCATCCATTCCTAATTGCCATTTGCTCTCGCTCCTTCATTCACGCCTTGCATGCACAGTGTGCAGTGTGCATTGCACACTGCACACTGTGCATGCAACTTTTTCTCCATGCATACAGTCCCAAAAAATTACCAAAACAACGCTGCTCCAAGACTTAGCCCTCACGATGGGAGACAGTGACCCTCAAAGTTAGGCCTCGGTACCTTCAGATCTGAGACGTTCTCAATTTGCCCCTAACGATCAAACTCTTCCAAAAATACACCACAAATTCAACGCGACCGATAAATGTTAACCAGTGTCATCAATTCCGAAAATACATCGTTCCGCACCACACCAATCAAGGTCATTGTGTGGCCTCCGCGGCCTCTTAAATTTATAAAGAACCTTCACCGGCCACTTTTTAGCTCAGGTCAATATTGAGGCCATGACAGGTCAAATAAGGTGGTATGTTAAAGTAGAGTTTTATTGTATCCTGTTTCTTTAGTGGCTTAACATTTTTTGGGGTTTAGCGACGCACCATCTACCGAGGTTATACGGCGTCGCAAACTCCAACCTGCTAGGAACATTTTTGGGGATCAGGTTGTACTCATTTAATCAAAAGTTTTAACGCTCTATCAAACTTCTATCAAAAAGCTATCTATCATCAAGCTTCTCGACTTCTATCAAAAAGCTAAAGTTCAGGAGACAGATTCTCTACCGCTCAGCAGCACATCCTCCTTTTGTAACTTAAAACTCGAGCAGAACCACGAGTAGTTCGGACCTTCCGGTACACCCAAAAGTGCACGAGGTCGTTGCATCTATCATCGATAAGGTGCTCTGTTCATCCAGTGCCTCGTTTGAGTTATCTGCACGAAGGGTTATACGTTCCGTTAGGGGTTTTGCGCTGCGGGACATTTGACCTACACAAACACATTGTGATAACATTTGGTTGGATCTGTCACGCGCTATCATTTTCTTACTAAACCGATCTTGGGACTTTGGAAAGACCCAGATCTATGTGATTCTTCATACCAAAACTCGGTAATGTCGCCAAGAGAATTTGAGTAACCAAAGAGTAGTCATTAAGCTTGAAAAATCGTAAAAGGTTTTAATTATCATTGACTAGTCTTAATGGGCAGACCAATCACAATATTAACCTTCACCAGCCGAGACATGTTCCAACACCAGCAAAGGATAGTCACAACTCATCTGTTTTTATTCACAATTCTAGCACGCACCCGACACGCCCTCAGTTTAAAACATCTTCACCGCCTCCATGGCGATGTTGCACGACACTGAGGTCCTGGCTGTCCTGAGACCCTCCTGGGCTGGACTCGGGAGTGTTCAGACCCGCCCTCGGCCGGGGGGCGGTGAGAGGGGGGAGGGGGTGCGATTCCGCTCCGGTCTCAGGGGGGTTGGGGGGCGCAGTCGTGGCGGTGGAGATTGACGGCCGGTGTGTGTCACAGGTGACACACAGACACTTCCTGAAGACTCCGAGCCGACCGAGGACACCGATATGGCCGCGCTGCAAAGGGAATTGGGAGCGTCCATGAAATTGGACCAAAAATTACACCAAACTTTGAACGTGTTAGAGGCTGTTTACATATGACGTCAGCTAATTAGAGGGTGTCTAGACTCCTCCTTCCTTCGTCGGAAATAGCAAATCAATTCTGACTCCTCATCTCTATCCCTTTCGTCAGCAACTGTTGGAAAGTGCCAGACGCCCCTCTCGACAGCAGCGGTGGCCGATATGAGCAATCCCGCAGCGACGCCGTAGAACTACAATGCTCGGGTGGTACGGCTAGCTGCCAGCAGTAAACGTGTGACTACGAAATAATGAAGAACCCGCTCCTCCATTAACCTGGGCCTGCACAGTTCTTACTCGATAAATCAATTTTATGACAGCCGATTAGATATCCCTTCCGTCAGAAATTGTCCAAAAAGATCAGACGCCTCCCCCTCATCAGGAAAAATGTCAGAAAAGTTTGGCACTGACGGCACTGACGTCACCGTTTGGCACTGACGTCAGATGTGAACAGCCCATTGTCAAGGTCATCCAAGTAAGCTACGTTTCACCTTCTTACGGTAAAAGCTTGTGAACCATATTATGGAGGACAGAAAAAAATAAAATAAAACAAATCGGCTAAATAATTACTTGCTGTTAAATTCCTGGCGCCAGGTCCAGTCCAGGATTGAGATCGGCCAAAGTTTGGAGCTCTATAGAGCTCCAAACTTTGGAGATAGACATAGATGACAGAGATGGCATAGCTAGACAAAGATGTCATATAGACATAGACATAGATGTCACAAAGCCCGGCAATGAGTGTTGCTATATGTGCCCGAGCTCTATGAGCTCGGACACATAAAGCTTCAGCAACTGACGTGCCCTAAAACCCCAACCATCATCATCTATGTCACAAAGAAACTGTGCGGTGGTAACTCATCGCTGGGCTCTGCATCTGAATGAATTTCTACTGCCTATTCTAGTTTGTTTTACAATATACCTCAGAGCCTCCTGTTTGCTGGTGGGTCTCTGGCAGCGCTGTGATGATGTTGAAGAAGTGGACGCCTGGCGAGACAGGATTGGTATTCTGGTAGCACGTCGAAGCTCGAGGCCCGGACCCTCCCATGAGGCGATGCAGCGCTGCGTCTGTGAGAGGGAACGAACAGCCACGGGCTGCTGAGGAGGCTGACAAGGCCGGGTTCATATGTCCGGCCCAAAAACACCACACCTGTACAAAGTGGTTCATGTCCGGAATGATATTCGCCTTAGACAAACATTTTCCCCCAATAAAGTGGTGGATTCAGGCAGTAGTATTCTGAGGTTTGTTGTAAAAAGCTTAAAGTTTTCAATCATTCGGAAGGAAAATGACGTGGACATTGCGAGGTATGAAAATATAGTATTGACTCTATATGCCATTAGAAATTATTTTCTGGGAAATTCGAATTACAGGCCAAAAATGAGGCCATGAGTTTCAAACTAACGGTGAGACTGAAACGAATCGTCTCATTTTGGTTGTACTCTTATTTTCTAATAGATATACACCACTGGCATCTTAACGATCATCCTCATATATGTATTCATTACATGGCTTACGAGGATCACTCAGCATTCAGCCCAGTGCTCACCCAACTTCCCCAGCTCACCTCGCACGCAGCAGTGCTGCCACCTGGCTTAGTTTTACGCCGCTCTAGTTCCGACAGCATCCGTGCGACCTCCTGCTGCAGTCGGGCCACCTTGGACTGGTCCTGTTCAGAGTCACCAGCTACCACTGACGCTCTCAGGACCAGGAGCTGCTCCTGAGCAGCAGTAAGCCTGCTCTGTATCTGAAGCATACACTGCGAGTGTCAGAACACGGACAACAATATTATCAGGACGGAGCGAGCTTGCAAGCGGCATTGACCAAGCGAGCGATAGACGACAAATTCAAGCCGCATGTTGTAGATTGATTTGAAGGTCACGAAGAAGTCTTTTATTTGAATTTATTGAACCATTTGCGACAAAACTGTATCAGCAGACTGGTTGTGGTCGACGTGGTTGCATAGCCTCACAAATGTATGGAGCTGAGTTAGGTTGTGCAATTTTCACTTGAAAGTGTGTTAGGTTTTCAAATTTCAGCGTAGAATTGCCTGAGCTCCAAAGGCACAGAAAACAAGAAAAACTTCATTAAAAAATATCCAGTGATGAGTCTGGTTAGTGGGCGCGAGTTTTCTGTGGGTGTTGATTGAAGAGAAATGTATTAAGTGAAAACAGTGCAAGCGTGTTTTCTTCTTTATCCAACACTCATGTATATATGAGGGCTGTGTTTTTACCTAGCTGCAGCTTTTTTGTTCAAACTTTACACGTAATCACCCACTCTCGGTCGCCATTTAGTATATGAATTTATTAATTTAACAAAACAAAATAGTTTTGCATGGAATAGGTACCCCTGATTTTTGTCAGCTCATCTTCCCCCTCCCACGAAGAGAAGCAAAAATGTCCCACTCGCTGAACGGAAAGTTTCCAAACACAGTTAGTTCCCACAAACACTCAGGACATAAAATGTGTCGACATCCTCTTCCCCTTAGGATTAAGGTGGCATACGCCACTGTGGACAGGACGGAAGAATATCCGGTGTCGGCACTGTGCATGTCCTAGGTCCTAGAAACTCAACTATTCTCGAACTGGAGCTCGTTCATAATCGTCACGCAGGAGTCAAACAAAACTGCAGGCTTTTCAGCAGGGTTGCCTCCAGATCATGAACTTGAATTCTTTAACCAGTCACCTTCCCCATTCTAACACACATGCTTTGTAAGGGTTATTGGTCGACAAGTACGTCTATATAGAAGGGAGCATAGTTACTATAGAAAGTTCTGCAATTTAAACTGTGCCCTCGTTAGGTTGACGGGCACTCGGAGAAAAATGTGCAGCACCAAGGAGGATCCATGGAGCAAGAAGGCACGTACCCCTAGATCGATATACCTGGTGTCCCCACCCCGCACCTCGGCGCCCCCAGAAAAATCGCTTCTCACCCCTCCCCCCATCAAGATGCAAGTATTGACACCCACAAGATGCCATTTGGTGTCTTTCTGATAGATTACACCATAAGAATTAGCGCCGCTTTTGGCACAGATGGCGCCCCTCTAGGCCCAAATGGCACCCCTCCGGACGAGATTGGTGAGCCGTGACCTGAGTGTCCCCTCACATTGTCAATCCTGGATCCGATTATCTGTGCAACACGCATTGAAACAGCCAAACAACTAGCCAAAGACAGCCTTGTGTTAGTTTTACAAATGCTTTCTCTCTTCGTCGTCAGGTGATTGAGGCTGAAACATGAAAAGATAGTATCACAAACTGTCATGGTATACTCGAGCATACGCAGGTGGCCGCAGACCAGCCTAGACTGCGTACTAATCAGCGGAACCATAGCGGGCTGGATCACGTGACCAACGCCCCGGGGGAAATGCTCAGCTGGCAGACAGCGTTGAGGCCTCCTGCGACTGAGTATCGAATCAGTGAAATTGGATGCTATTTTCTGCGTGCTTATGATTAACTTCTCTCAAGAGGCGTACGTATTCTGATTTTCTAATATCGTTATGCCCAAGCCTCCATTCAATATATAATCAGACAATTTCATTCATGTTTTTACTGAACAAAACCAGTGGAATATTAGACGATAACAATGAGGATAAGCAATTGGTACTTGTGGTTTAGTTCAAAAACGTTTGATACGGGATGCCGTCTACCATATCTATAATCACACATGTTCATTCATGTTTCTTGCCCAGCAAGACCGGTGGAATTGTCAACGATCAAAATGAAGATGGAAATCTAGAACTTGTTTCAAAACAGGTCAGATCTCCGGCAAAAGGCAGGAAGGCTTGGAGATGCGAAATCCGTGAAATATCATCGCACACGGAAGCTATTGCTTGTCTCAGAGGAAAACATTTCCGAGAACCGGAGACATACTGCCAAAGCCGCCAAACGTGACTTCCAATATACGTTTGGCTCACTCCACCGCTGTATATGGTACACCAGCTTGCGTGCGGCGACTGTAAACCCTTTAAAGTTGCCTGCGAACCTAGCAGGTGGTCGCCACAATGTCTGTTCCATTTTGCAAAGGCGTCAATTTCTAAAAATGTGTGGCGTAAACACCCGGGTCGCTGTCGGTTTCAGCGTTAAGGTTGGTTGTGCGAGAGTCTTTTAAGCTGTGTGGGGCGAAACGGGCCGCAGTCTCAATGCTACGATATTACTGTTGTCCTCGATTGATGGTTAATAAATACAACGTACAGAAAGTAACGGCGCAATCTACTCCTATTGTTTATGCTGTACGGTTATTACCAGTTACTATTCCGTATAGTTTTGTATCCTCTTTGACTATACATTCCATATTCTAAAGCCGTATAAACGTACGCAGTATATATCGATTTTTTTGGGGTTTAGTCAACGCAACTTTTGCGGAGCCCACCATGCTGGAGTTGAAAATTGCGACAGGCAAATGCCTAACTGGTTGGCAGATATCAAAGCCGCCAGTATGATGGTATTTCTTTAAAAAATCATACATCTTTTGTAACAAACGAGATCAAAGCTTCCAAGCAGAGCTCACAGCGCTTCCCAGGCAGCAGCTTGCCGCTGTATGAGCCGTGGCTAATTCATTTCCCGGGGAAAATGGGACTTGGTCGGCGCTGGGTAGAACAGACTAAACACCTAAAGGAAACAAAAGGACTGAAGAGATTAAATTTTGTACATGTCGGATTTAAGTCCATTGAAAATTCAGAAACTTAATGAGACTCCGTCGGAGCACACAAGCACCATTTAGCTCCTCTAAAAAGATCTATTTACGATTCCAGAATACTGTCACTATTTATGGCAGGTTCAGCCGGAAGCACTTCAACTCTCCTCAAGACTCGTAAACGCAGTACGACGTGCTGCGCAGTATCCAAGCTAATCTTGGATCACAAACAAGGCATCTCAGCCTCGGATAATGAAGTGTGTCTGAATGGTGACACCAGCGAGCACGGCGAGTCGAGAGAATCAGGTCTCGGAGCTGAGCTGAGATCAGATAAAGACGAGTGTAGCGGGCGACTCCCATCTCCGTCCCAGATGGTAGGGAAGCTCATAGGCGTCAGAAAAGGGGGCCAGGGCGGCCTGCTCCCCCCCCAACTTTTTGGCCAACAATGTACTTATCTCCGTCAAAATGGGAGAAAACCGAACATATTTATAACCAGCCGCTGCGGAAGGCAGCGCTGGGCCCAAATTCGAGCAGTATTTTTATCCTAACCTGGAAAATTTGTTGTCAGCATCAGGTTGAAGTTTGGCTGGCCCCCTCACTTTTTTGCCGGTGGCAATGCTTATGGGAACGCTAACACGGTTTTTCATTTTGCTGGGAAGGCCAGCGTCATGTACAGACACGCAGTGGCTCAGTAATACCGTGAGTAATTACTTTGCTGTCAACCGTATCATGGTAACAACAAAAATTGTGATAATTTTTTGCCTATTGTGAACCAAATTTGTCAAATTTAAATTGCATTGAGACATGTGGCCCTAAATCCAGAGGCAGTATAGGAGAAAATGTCTCCCCTTCCTAAAAAATGTGTTACAATTGTAATAAAGCCACCATAATCTACAAACTTAGATGAGTTGGCGCGAGTTAGGTGAATGTCCAATATAACCCGCTAGGTTAATCTGCACTGTGCGGTGCATGCACCATTTTAAGGAGTTTAATCTGAAGTTCTCTGAAGGCCTGCTGCAGAAAAGGCACCATAAACCGCAGAGGATTGTGGGAATGACCTAGGACCCTAAAATGGTGGTAAAAGAGAAGACAGTAAAAGCGCTAAAAGACGAGGTGAAAAAGCCAAAGTCCAGAAACTAGAACGCCTAAACTCTAAAAAGCCCAACAAAATTGAAACACAAAGTAAATATGAAATAAATCCCGCACTTCCCCATATCACGCCTCTCATCCCACGCTTTTTATCTGTACTTTGTCTTATCAATTTTTGGGGCTTTTTAGAGTTTAGGCCTTTTAGTCTCTGAACTTTGGCATTATTTTGTCTCGTCTTTTAGCGTTTTTACTGTTTTCTGCTTTGCCACCTTTTAAGGTCCTAGGTAATTTCCACAATACTCTGGAGTTTCATCTTGGCAGTTCCTTGAAACCAAAGAAGAGTGGTGGTATGCTTTCCCAAAAGCGTAGCTTGCATAAGCTTTGCTACAAAAGAGCTTATCAACTTTTCAATCATAAATACTCTAAGCCCAAGAGTCTAAGACCATTGTAAATGATTATTGGTCACACTGGCGTTTTCAAGATAAGTGCAATCGCCAAAAGTTGAAATAAAACCGTTATATAAGATATACAAATGTGTGATGCATTCCATTCAACCATTCGGTTAAATTGTCATTCTAGCTGATTACCAGTGCCTGACCTCCCGCCTCTCTTTAGCAGAAGGATCAGACAGCCTAAGGGCATGTAGCCGGGTGACCTTTACGCCGTTATCATGACCCATGCTGGTGTCAGAGCAATCCTGCCTATCGGCGGGCTGGGAGGGGATATCTGTAACAGGTCTGAAGAACGGTATGCCTTAGCACGAAACCCAAGGGCGTAAGGACATTGTTGGCGATGTTTCAGTCTGAAGATATAAATGTTGTCATTGGTGCTCAGGCAATTATTACGGTAGCTGCAGAGAGTGAAACGGAAAAGCTGGAGCATATTTGTGGTATAAGTATTCGGCTTTTGGATGTTCCTTTGTGGAATTTACAAACAAACAGAAAATATCATAGCCACTGAGAAGGGAGAATAGCTACCCAGGAACAGTATCTCTCTGCTAAACCTAAGAAAAAAAGAAAACAGGATGAGGACGTGAGCATGTTATCCTTCGATGCGGTGAAGAGGGGCATTGGAACACCTCATCGGGTTCTTCGGACGGCACTGTAGTACTTGGCGCACCTTAACCTGAAAAATATATGTAATTTTTTCCTAAATAAAAATTCCCTAAGTTCGGTCCATCTTATGTTAGGTCACCAGGCCAGGTCAAGTGACCTCAAATTAAACATGTTTCGAGTGGCACCATTAAAAACATGTGAAATACAAAGATCTATGATATATCACATAATAGACCGTCAAACACAAGTTGTGGTAACGGAATTTGTAATATCGATTACATAGGGTCAGGTACGGGTCACAAAACAGAATGCACAGTAAATCAAGTACTCGTCAATAGTTTTAACTCTGCGTGTTAAGCAGGCCGGTCAGTGCTCACCTCTTCAGTCGGACAGGCGAGGCTGGGAGAGATTGGCGGGCTCGCGCCGGCTGCTGTCTCTCCCGTGGCGCCGTCCCCGCGCGAGATCCGTCGGTACTGCATGAGCCGGCTCAGAAGACGCAGCTGCCGGCGATTCCACAGTTTGTACAGATCCACCAAACGGCCGGCTTCAATTACACACATCATAACCACGGTGCAATGCGAGACATCACATGACGAGTGTGGCGTAATCCAAAATAAAATGTAATGCATTATAACTTGACTCAGATTATTAACACATCAATCAGGTATCAATTTCCCTGCTGACTCAGGAAAATGAGAATCGGGATTGGAGCTACCTTTATGGTATACCTGATGATAAAAACGGTGTTAAATCTGAGACCCAAGTCCCATCACTCTACGGAAAGTTTTACGCTATGAATTCAATTTATGACTCCACTAGACGGCCCTGCCGGCGTAGCTGAGTTCCCCTAGGACTACAAGACTGTCACCTACCCCGCTGACTGTTCCCTAGCCCGGCGCTGCTGGGTTCCTCCCCTCCCTGATCGCAACTCCAGCAATTCCGCAAACGCTCCCGGTAACCACGAGCTGGTGCACCGGTTGTGCCCTCCGTTGTGATTGGATAAGCTGTTCTGACATAACCGAACCTTACCTAACCGTGTCTCGATTCAGCGGGCCGGCCTGCGGTGTTCCTACCCTGCGGGGCAAGTATCGCCTTCGTCGGCCGCGGCTTCGCCGTGCCATCCTCAAGACTCAGGCCTGCTCGCTTTGCTCGCAGACTTCCGCCGCTTCGCGGCGGCTTGTCTCCAGGTGGCCAGAACACATTCAGGGGAACGTATCATTTTAAGTGGTGGCAACCTTCAAGTTCACTGGGTCACGTGACCCCATGAACCGCTCGGTCCACCTAGCCCTTTAATTCCTTTGCTATGCACTTACCTATAGTTATGCTGTACCGCAATGCGTTTCCTGTAACGAAGCTGTACCGCAATGCGTTTCCTGCAGTGAAACTGCGCCGCTATGCTTATCCTGTGTCCATACTGTGCCGCTCAGCGCAGTTTCGCTTTGGTACTCAGCAGTTGTTTTAGCTACCAGAGCCTAGCTTGGATAAGTTGTCCTGACATAAATTTCTCGATTCGGCAGGCCGGCCTGCGGCGCTCCTACCCTGCGGGGTAAGTATCGCCTTCGTCGGCCGCGACTTCGCCGCATCCTCCTCAGGACTCGGGTCTGGTGACCCTCAGAAGGACAGTAACCTGGCGTCGGACCCTCAGCAGGTCTGACCTGGCGTCGGAATCTCAGCAGGTCACTGACCTGGCGTCGGACCTCCAACAGGACACTGACCTGGCGTCGGACCCTCAGCAGGATACTGACCTGGCGTCGGACCCTCAGCAGGACACTGACCTGGCGTCGGACTCTCAGCAGGAGGCGGCGGGCTGGGGAGCCGCTGCCGTTTGAGGCGTGGCAGATGACGGCCAGGCGGACAGTTTCGCCACCGGTGACAACACTGAAGGAGACGGGACACGCGGCCGGAGGAGGCATCAGGGTGTACAGGCTCCGCACTGCGTGGCCTCCAATCTGTCGGTACCAAAAAGGGGTAGGAAATTTTTGTTATGCAAAACTCGAGTGCCATGGATTTGTATTTCCGTAAAATATGTGTTTGGAGACATTACATATGTGGCGCATTAGCATACAAAGCATGTTCAGAATAAAACAGCAGTAATTCTGAACATGTTGCTAATGAATATGTCACAGATAATCGAAGGCTTATCATATACCGGAAACATATTCAAATCATCACAGCCCGTAGCTTCTCCCGTGTTTTACAGGCTATTTTTGGCCATCCCGTGCTGGAGCACGGGAGTGCTATAGAGACAGTGTATCATAGAGGCAATACCTTTAAATGGCTTATGGCCACAAGAAGAGCTTACAGCCGCGCTGATCTGATGATTCTTACCTGGGAATCTGAAATACTATGTTTATGCTTCATTGTGAGAACAGGGAAAGCTACATGTCTGCCCTTTCTGATTTTTTTCAATTCGGTGATTTAAGGCCAGATTATTTCTGGGGCCGCATTATCACAAACCATTCGAAAAAAGTAATTATTGAGTCGGAGGGCATATTCTTGAAATCCCACATACCCATATCCCACATATTCTTGAAAAACTATCCATTGGTAAAACGGAAGGTCGGTTGCTATAGCTGAACAAGTCTATAGATCCCATGTAGTCTGCAGAAAACCCATCTAGCTTGAATAAACCTTGAAAAAGTAAGAGACAAGATGTGACCTTTTAAGAATAACCAAACCCTTTTCAGTTCAGTTAGATGCTAGCTCATGCAGTTCTGTAGGGACCAATCACTATGTTACTCCTAGTGGGAGGGTTACTTTGCCAACGAGATCCAGCGGCAAAATGTTCTGCACAGAAAGACAATATGGACCTCACTCAAATTTTTCTACAAAGGCTTGTCTTTGCCGCGCTTCCATAGGAATGCTAAACATTAAAGAATAAAAAACTGAGATAACTGGTGTAGTGTGTGTGTGTGTGTGTGTGTGTGTGTGTGTGTGTGTGTGTGTGTGTGTGTGTGTGTGTGTGTGTATGTGTCACTTTTTGCACGCGCGTCTGTCCCAGCATTGTGAACATAGTGAATGTGGACAAAAGAGAACAGCTAAGTGATCAAAATGGAAACCCGCTTAAAAAAGCGTCTGAGCGATTAGACAGGTAGCCGAACTTCACTACCATCATTGTCGACTCATCACATTTAGTCCTGGATTGATCCGAATGTCTTGTTTCTGGAATTTATAAAATATTGGATTTTTCACTCCCTAATTTGTAAATATCTTTCTGAGGAAGTGAATGGATTAGGACTCGATCAGATGTGTGTTGTGGGAATGACCTAGGACCCTAAAAAGATGATACAGATGACAGTAAAAACGCTAAAAGACTGGTAGCCTAAAAAGCCAAAGTCCAGAAACTAAAACGTCTAAACCCTAAAAAACCAAAAAAGGTTACGTCAAGGTAAAGATAAAGAAAAAGGCGTGGGATGAGGTGAAAGCAACATTTCGGTCTTAGACCGTCGTCAGGCGAGGGGTGCAAGGTGGAGGTGGCTAGAGGCCTGAGGTAAACTTTTTTGAAAAAAGTTTACCACGCATTTTTCTTTATCTTTGCCTTGACGTAACCTTTTTGTTCTTTAGGGTTTAGACGTTTTAGTTTCTGGACTTTTGGCTTTTTAGGCTACCAGTCTTTTGGCGTTTTTACTGTCATCGGTATCATCTTTTAGGGTCCAAGGTCATTTCCACAACACTCTGTGGTTTATGGCACCCTATCTCCAGCAGGCCTTCCGAGAACTTATTATCGATCAGATGTCGTCGTTTTTTATGCTGTTCCATTTCCTGTTCATGTCTCTTTTCCTCTCGCTATCTATTCTTCTTCTTCACTTCTTTGTTTATTCTTACTTAGATATTTGATAGGTCGAAAACTAACCCATTTACTAAATGTTAACCTTCCTCATGGCTCAACAGAATACGACTATGTAGCCACGTTTTCGGTA
This sequence comes from Lepas anatifera, assembly GCA_034440635.1. NCBI lineage: Eukaryota > Metazoa > Arthropoda > Thecostraca > Lepadidae > Lepas > Lepas anatifera. Next base: position 377,489 of record JAOTON010000708.1, on the reverse strand, counting down.
TGGCCATGGGGAGGGACTAACTAACAATCGGTAGATTAGGTAGAGCAGCACTAAAAATGAAAAAAAACATCTGGCGGGGAGTGGTACAGCCAGTTAACATAGCTTAAACCGATTATTTATTTATTAGAGGCAGATGAGGAACAGAGCAAGAACCCAGTAACAGCTCAAGTCGAGACAATAGAATAACGCAGCCTTTACAATAGAGTAAGATACAATTAAACACAGTAATATACACTTCTAAAAGAGAGAATCCTAAACAAGTAGAACATGTAATGGGTCAGTGGAGGTACAATTATAAGTAAACCATGCACTCCCCCAATGATGATGATGAGTGGTAATGGTCGCAGCCTAAATTAAGTTCCTCAGGATCTATGCACCAGGGATAGGTAGCTCTTTAATAAAAGCTTGTACCTGGGCCCTAAATTGGGCGTGACTGCACTCAAATGGGTCGACATGGGGGCATGCAGCAACAAACGCGTTGAAGGCACCAGGCGCCCGACAGAATAAGCCGCGCTGGACCGCGTTTATCCTACCAGGTGGGACATGCATCAGGGCACCGGTCATAGCGCGAGTGGGTCGAGTTGGTACATGAAATGGGAAGCTCCCGAGCGGTAAGGCAGAGTCAGACCTGGTTGATATAATATTGTGGGATGAACATAATGACGTATTGCTGTCTACGAATGGCCAGGCTTTCCATTTTAAAGTGGGCCAAAAGGTCGGAGTAAGCCAGAGACTGCGAGTAATGGGATGACATGTTCGAAAGCCAGATTGTAAATTTGTGTTGTATTCGTTCGAGCCTGTCTAAATGTGTCTTGGCAGCTCCACCCCAGACGATACAACCATATTCCAAAACTGACAGAATATTGCCGAAATATGCTGCCATGAGTGGATCTGGTTTGAGTTTTGATCTCGATCTCGGTCCCATCACTGGATTGCCTGTTTGGAGAGACAGCATCAGCAGGCTGAGTGCCCTATTTGCCTTGCTGATAACGTGGCCGATATGGTCCTCAAATGTCATTTTTGAATCGAGCCACATTCCGAGGTCACGTATCGAATTGACGTTTACAAGCGAGGTGTTTAGAATTTTGTACGTGGTCCGGATGGGATTACGTTTTAGTGTCATCGTGAATGTTTTGCACTTAGCCGGGTTGAGTTGGAGTTCCAGATATGTGACCATTCAGCCAGAGAGTTGAGATCAGCCTGAAGCTGCTCGGTGTCTGCTAAAGTTTTCCGGTACAGCTTAACATCATCGGCAAAGAGGAGGTAATTTATCTTAATTTTGGAGGGTAAGTCATTGACGAAGGGGCAAACAGCAAAGGTGATAAAATCCCACCTTCTGGCGTCCCAGAGCGCACGGGAGTCCAATAAGAAAATTTCAATTAACGATTACGCGCTGTTTTCGGTTAAATTAGTAAGAAGAGAGCCAATTAAGAGCCGAGCTAGATATTTGGTACGAATTCTTTAACTTATAATCGAGCAATTTATGGTTAACACTTTTGAACACCGCAGAGTAGTCTGTGTATATGAAGTCAGTTTGAGGCTTTGAGGTGATGGAGTGAAGTGATGAATGGAGATACCTATATAAATGGGTAGTGAGTTAAAACATCACGGTTCGACCCGAGGTCCTTCCATAAAAGTCGTCTCACTGAGCAGACAGCGAGAACATTAATAATCGTCAATAGAATAGGAAACTTATTTGAGCGATTAATGAGTTCAGGCAATCAAACACTGCTAACGACAGCAGGTACTAACAAATCACATGTATGTGCTGAAAATGGTGTCAAAAATAGTCAGTTATCATGAGCTAAGTGCATGAAGCCTGGGCTGAGCTATCGGTAGTTATTGGAATAAGTGCGCTGGGTGCGCTTAATAAGCCTTAGCGTAGGCATGCATGATGCACATATATTTAATTTGAAACAAAACAAAGATCAAAGTGCAACACTAACATTTGCTGATAGCATTACTACAGTACCAGGAAGAACCACTCTGATGTCAAGTCAGTTTCCCGGCTAAGATCTGAGAGATACGGTGACCTTTTGGGAAGGCGTTCGTTTTCCGGGTGGCTAATTCCAGCTTTACCTCCTCCCGCGGGCACGGGCCGGAATAAGGGTCATCCAGTCTGTGCAATCTCTTCCAACACTGCAGCGGCACCGGCGACGCGTCACCTTTAACGTCAATGCTTCGCAAAACCCAAACCAGCTCAGCAGGAGCTAATGAAGACTTGGAACTGCGTATGAGGTGTCTCAATATGCGAACACTACAGCATAACTGAAAACTTTTTCACTTTGACTTTGCGGTGATTAAACACGGCCTGTAGACCCCGGCAGAGCAGAGCAGAGATAGCTTTATATAAATGAGTTTTGGATGGACAAATAACGCTAAGGGTAGAAAAATTAGAGCATACTCCACTGTGAGCATGTCTTTTGGTTACGAAATAACCAAATTTCAGTGTGAGTTCAGGCCAAACATAATTCACAGAGAAAAATGCCACAAATTAAAAAAATTTAATCCACTAAGGACATTTGCATTTAGACTCTCTCGCTGTAAATATTAGCATGGATGTTCTTACAAAAACCAATGGGCATCGTTAGAAATCACTGATGAAAATAACATACATTTTGATCACCTCTCACCCGTATGGTATCCTCAGGTCCCGCGATGTTCGCAATCAGAACGCTAGATGGCAGTGCCACCGAGCGTTCCGCCAGGCGGCGCGCCCATCGAGCCGGCAGAAAGGTGTAGACTGCGTGGTTGACGAGGCGGGCGACCGCGATGTCTGCCGACGCCTTCAGGTCGTCCATAACACGGCGCGCCGCCCAGAGGCGCGGCACAGCGCCCTCTGTGCCGCTGGGCAGAGGAAGACGAGCCAGAGAGAAAGTGTTGGAGAGGCGAACCTGGTCAGGAGGCGCCTCGTGGTTTCTCAGATCCACTGGAATCGCCACCTATCGGCAAGGTCACGTGTGAAACGGCTGCTTTAGAATAGTTACACGACATGTACAATTTATGTCTTGCACAGCAAACAGGCGTAAGGCTCGCGCTAAGTTATTGGCAAAACAAAGCCTAGGGCCTTTGCCTTAGAGGCGTTCTCTGTGATTGCTCAAAAGATAGCTGAGAGTTGGTAAAGGTAATGGGAAATCGTGAATTGATTTTTATCGAAAGTCAGATAAATTTCAGGGCAGTTTCAAACCATACACCGGGTCAGGGACCATCATTGACCAGCGTGAGACTCAAGAGAGTTACTGTAACTTACTGTACTGAGTTACCATACTGTGGTGAGAGTTACTGTAACGTCATCTGGAAAAATCAGCTCGAAATTAACAGACTGTATCAAAACTCAATTCAATAAAAAAGTGCACTTCCTCAGAAGTCTAACACTTTACTCAAGTATACCTCGACAAACCGGAGTGGGTTGAAAAATCACCCAAGCCTGCAAATACAAATAAGCTGCAAATGACTCGTGAACCAAGATGCACAAGTCTACATATATCCTTGCACTGCACAAGATGTTAAGTCATTACCCCAGACAGCACCGAACCGGTCTTCCGACGCAATATTGAGCGAAACATTTATCACCCCTGAGACCCGAAATGGTCTAGGTTAAGTTAGGAAAAGCCTTAGCGATGGGTAGTCATCAGTAACCATGCATACTTGAAGCTGCACATACTGTGTTTGGAATCTTGATTGATTTCACCGGTAATTGTAGATATAGATAATTGTAGATACTTTGCTTGAATCTGCTATTCGTGATCATGTGCCCACTGTCACGCTTCGTCGCAGATGCCCCCCATGGTTTGATGGTGCTGTGCGGGCGGCGCTCAGGCTGAAGGAAGCGGCTTTCAGACGAATGCGTAAAAATCGTTGTGAAGAGAGTATTTCGGACTTTGCAATCAAAAGAAGTCGCTTTAAATCTCTCGTAAACTCAAAATATTACCAATACCTTCGTAAGCTTTCCGACGACCTCAAAACCAACCCAAAAAGATATTGGTCTTTCGTAAAAACCGTCAGCAAGAAATCGGCCATCTCTAATGTTTTGCGCAAAGAAGACGGATCGCTGACATCCGATGACGCTGAAAAAGCAACCCTTCTCAACAACGCGTTTAGTGCTAAATTTTCAAACCATACCGTTTCAGTCCTTCCTGACGCACCAAATTATCAGATCGACCCTCTTTCCCAGTTTCATGTTTCGGAAGGGACAATTTTGACCGCATTAAAAACCCTAAAGCCGAACAAAGCCTGCGGAGCAGACAATATTAGCGCCAAAATCATCCTAGAATGTACTCGCTTTTGAACCATTTCGGCCTCCCATCACTTGCTGCACGCAGGCTTCAATTCGATCTCATTTTCCTAAAAAGTATCTTTTCAGGTAAGATTCACTCCATCGACCTACTAAATTGTTTCCCCCTGCATATCCCATCCCGGCTCACTCGCTCCTTTCGACTCTTCGCTGAGCGCCGCGGCCGTGTCAGCACTGTCAACGGGGGATTTTCTGTAGGGTGCCGAGAAGCATGAATTCATTTCGAGTCGCTTCCGGGGCCGACTTCTTTTGTGATGATTTTAATACTTTTAAGACATGTGTGGTTAGATTTGTAAATGCTCGGTAGGAACTGCACTATCAGCTCTGATCTGTTTTTTATGTTTTTGTGTTTTTTATACTTATATATTTTACCTTTTACCGTTCTTAGGAAGTACACCGTCTCGATTCTTGTGATTTAGATAGCCTTTTTTAATGCTTTGACTTCGCCTGTGAGTGGATTGTATCTGTTGGCGATTATTTTGAATAAATAAATAAAAATAAAATAGATTACTACAACACCCTAGACAAGTCGTATTCTATATTTCTCCCACTGACTCGAGCATAATTGATGCTTCCTGACATAAAGAATGCTCAACATATTCGAGATGTAGAACGTACCACAAGCACTGTGATGAAAGTATGTGACGGTGTAAGTTATGGTAAGAATAAGACACCATAATCCATCCGTATGGACAATTTTATGACGAATCCTGTGAATTCTGGAAAAGTCTAGCTAGAAAAGTTTTCTTTGAACTGACTTTTTCCATGGTTGTTATTTGAGTGATAGAGTGACAGTTGCAATGATTGCCGGGTTTCACGAGCTATAATTCCGTGGTTGAATTATACCTATGTTGCTTCTAATGAATTAGGGCGTTTCGTTCATGATGATTTTATGCACAAGCATACATCAAAATAGGTTATCAACCGGGGAATCGTCAACCATTCCAATTTTCGAAGCACCTCAGAGGTATGGTCATATTTTCTACATCCAGATATTTCTTTTGTAGCCCAGAAAGCACGCATGGGTTTGCGCTGCCATACATTGAATACAATATCTAACAAGTGACATGACGAGTGAGTCGATCAGACGAGGAAATTCAGAAAGGGGCAGAACATTGTTTGCATGAAGCAGTCCTAGAAGCATGTCCAAACGTCAACAAGCTGGGCTTTCGACGTGATATTTCCACGAGAGGTTGCGATCCAGTGTAACACCTAGGTTTTTAACCTTATCGATACATTTGAGCATTTCGGCCGCCGCGTGCTGTTCTCTAAAACCATGTTGGTCATCATTGAAAAAGGTTTAACTGTTTCAAGTAAGATGCTAGTTGGATGGAACTACTTTTTCAACTATTTCGAACATCACTAGTACAGTTGCGACTGGTCTAAGGTTAGAGGCTTCAGATGGGTAATTCTGTCTATGTATTGGAATAACTATAATATTCGTCTAGCCGGATGGAACTGTTTCAATAGAAAAGCTAAGGTTAATCATTCTAAGTAAAAAATCGTCCTGTTTTGTCAAAACAAAGTTTCTGTATTTTTTCTGGTTCATCTTCAATGCTAGAGTTTTTGTTGGGCACCAAGAACAGGACTCGTTTCAGTTGGTCCAATGTGACAGATATTATCCGTAACGACCCAGCATTTACGCGCGGTAGACGTGCTTTCAGCGGTTCTCGTCCCGACTGCTGGTATTCGGTGGTCACTCTATCCCTTGTCTTTGTTCCAATTGTGGAAAAATATTCATTGAGTTGACCAGGAGTGAGATTCAATGACTGAGTAGGATTCCCCCTTTTTAGCAATCACAGGCTGTATGACGCAATAAAGTGCAGACAGACAGAACTCGTTTATCTTCCTGGAAATATTATCCTTGCGATCCTTTCTTGTCGCTCGTTTAGTAGTGACATTAATATTTTTGTAAGCTGGATCATTGTTTTCTTTAGCCTCTTTAAGCCGCCTCATAGGAACCAATGTTTCTTGGCTAACAGGGGAAGGAGGTGGATTACGGACAAGAAAACGTCTCATGGGTGCATGCTGATCTAAAAGGTTGTTAAACGTTGAGGCCAGGGGCGTAGTCAGGATTTCGCTCAGGGAGGGGCGGCGCCCCCGAAAAGGGCTCCTGCGACAGCGCCAAAAGGGCCCTGATGGGTAAAAAGGGCCCTGCTTGTTACAGAATAGAGTGCTGAGGAGGGCTTAAGAGGGCACTGTCTGGTATAAAATGACAAATTTGGCCACAGAGCATAGTGCGGGCGAGCCGCGCTTCGCGCGGCTTGTGTTCTCGAGGGGGCCCTTGGGGCCCTCAGGGAGGGGCGGCTGTCCCTGCCGCCCCCCCTGGCTACGCCCCTGGTTGAGCCAAAAGTATTCCATTGTTGTGCACATGAGCCCTGTAACACTGTGTTCCATCCAGTAGCAGTGATATCATTAATGAAGGCAATCCTATTAAATTTGCGCCAGTTGTGAGTGGTTTTGTATACTGGTACTGGTTTGGAACGAGGAATTTCAGTTTCGATTGTCACGCGGCGATGATGGCATCAGTAATCGCTTAATTCTACGGCACATGTTGACAGTGAAAGATCCAAACACAGGGTATAAGATGACAGCACTACATCAAGAACGGACTGATTTTCCTCATCCTAAAATGCAAACCGTACCTCTCGAGCTCTAAAATACGAGCAGGTGCAAACGGATTTGTAAGACTGCCCGCATTGAGGTCGCCTGCTAATATAATCCGTTGTGCTTGGGGAGATGAGATGATGTTTTGGAGTTGACCTTCAATGTCATTAAAATCAGCTTGAATCTAAGCGTGGTCAATTGATGGTGGGTGAAAAAGGCCACCGATTAGTACTGCTTTCTTTTATCAAGCTTAGTTTTCAGCGATAGTGTCTCGATATGCGATTGAGGATATAGTGAAGCGGTGAATGGCAGCTGTTCTGCGCTCACTATGTCACGGACGGAGACTGCAACTCCTGCATCTGACCTCCCTCTGCATACATTTATCATATGCAGAATATACTGATATATGCTTTCTGTTTATCATATAATTATACATAGTATCATTACAAAAATGGGGTCTCGTACTATTGATATTATGGGAAGAGTCCTACTGTAATAAGTCAGTTAAAACGCTAGGGGAGATTTTGAAAAGTGTTTTCAGTCCAATACACCAATAAAGCTTCGCGATAAATTTCCATAACAACTGAGATAAACATATGATGAGAAATGAACAGTTGAATAGATGATGATGAGATGATTGTAGTAAGTTAGTGTCATTAACCCAAAAATGTAACCAGAAATGGACCATTCAGCTCTTGACGAAGCCTATATCGCAAAAAAACACTGCTGAGCGGCTCATCAGCACTAAATAAATTTAGCATCCAAACTTGACAACTTGACAGGGTCTGCAACTCTTCTGTCCCGCATACTATATTTTTAGTGCGGATATCAACATTATGTCTGCTTAGTCAAAAAGTTTTGCATGAATGGATCCGATGGACTTCAGAGATCGTACCTACATTAGGGGTGTGGATTTCCGTAAATCATTGGGGATGCAAAAATTTGAAGAAAAAAATATAAACAGCCATCAAGTAAAAATATATAGCATGGTACTATATATGCTCTGAATCTCACACAGGTTTGTTGAAGCAAATAAACTCAATTTAAAGCCCTGAAAATTATAAACACTTAAATTCAAAAGAATGTTTAACACTAACTCAACTTTTCATTCGCGGTGCCCGGGCACCGATAAATATATATAAATCCACACTGCTGCTCTACATATGATAACTCCTGCCAAGTTCAAAGTAGACTTTGGAGCCCCATATAACCTTGACTACTTTCAAACTTTGCAAGGCTTCATCCCGCTGCTGAGGCAAACAAAGTAAGATGTGTTACATAAAGGTCTTGGACAGCAGACGGCCGTGGATGTTTCTAGGCTAGGTGAAATGATGAAGATGACATGACCTCAACCTAGGTCAGGGTTACGTGGCGACCTGATATAGACATTAAGGTGGAGTGAAAAATACTTTTATTTTAGATCGCTTAGTCTCACGATTATATTGTGGCAATGGATCCTCAGAGCCACAGAAATGATAATGTGATAATTCTGAAGTCGGCCATCAATTCCATATTTGCTGTTTCTGGGACCATACCAGTTTCGCGCTAAAATACATGATAACTTACAGTAAGTGGCATAGCTCATTTAGTCTCCGATTTCAAATGCTAAATTTATCTTTCTTGATGTTTACAACATATGCATGCGTAACACCATCAATATCACGTGCCAGCTGCTCTATTTCAACCACAAATTTTTGCAAAAATACAAAAACCTGACGTTTGAGGCCCGAAATGCATGTGTTTCATCATTTAGATCATGACATCGTACAAAAACTTTATGTGGAGCTAAAGATCTGCTTTAAAAAGTTTCCTGGGTCATTACAAGACATTTGTAGAAAAATACACCGATTCTAGAGAATGGTGCGCATCTCTGGCCAGGATAAGCTTTCAATATGTATCGACATACTGTAAAGGTATCGCCATAACCTACGGAAAATGTTGTGGTCATCAGAGGCAATGATTGGTAATGGTCATCCCGTACTTTTGCTTTGAAACTGCTTGTAGTGAATTGGAGAACATCACTTTAAAAATAAATTAGAGTTCGGAACACATTTAGTTGGCACAGGGCCTAGCGCTGCAGCGAAGAAAGTAAACCTCTACTTGCATTATTTAAGCAGTCCAGACCGGGAAGATAGGACCACTTTTTAACACAATGCTCACAACCGAGGCTAGCTCAAATGTCGCGCGGCAAATACCCTAAATTTCTGTCTCTCACAGAAAAGTTTCCGAGAAAATTAACTTCAATCAAGAACAGTCCAACAGTCGAAAGCTACATCCAAGCCCAATAGTCAGTGTTTGTCTCCCATACCGACATGAGATTACGTGATGCAACGTGAGCCCGTTAGTACCCATCTCTACGCTCAAATCAAAAGACTGCCTCACACGCAGCGGAAAGCTCACTAATGCACTTTTATGCGGATGTGCGGTTACTTTTATCTCCGAAGTCGCAGTCGACTCCCAGCTGCAAGATCGTCTTGACAGCTGCTTGTCGCTTCTCCTCGTTCTCATGTGTCAGCATTGAGAGAAGTAGGCTTTCTGGGTGAGCCGTGTAGGTGCTCCTCTTGATGACTTTGGTCGCTATTGATTGGATGTTGTATGATGGGAGCAAAAGAAGATATAGATGCCAGGAATGTGTCTAGGAGCGTACATCAGGTCGGAACAGTGCCTGATAGCAAACCGCATCGGGCCGTAGTTCGTCATAGTGAAGTGGGAGATTGCTTTGACGTTGTCGTTTGCACTGCTGTCCAGTTTGTGGTCACTGATGTATAGTCAGAATAACCTGCTATCCAGCGTCAACCACCGTAACTGGTTGGCTGGACCAGGCTTCTGCATCACCAGGCTTTCCAGCACCTGCCCTGATTGGACTGCTTTCATCATCTGGTACAAATACTTCTGATCTGTCGACAAGTCTGCAAAGATGACCTGACATGGGTCAAGTGGACCATCTCTGCCTGTGATGGGCATGAAGTCTGGATTTATAGGCAGAAATTCAACGGCACCAACCGCCTTTCTGATGTCGCCTTTGAATAATCAAGTTTCGAATGTCTCACCATTTATCAGTCCACAGCTTATCATGTTATCAGTTCACAGCTTATTATGTTATCCGTTCACAGCTTATTATGTTATCAGTCCACAGAAGGTATGACCAAAATATTTTCGTAGGTAATGCCGATACCTCTAAAATATTCCGATACATATTGAAAGCTTATCATGGCCAGAGATGGGCACCATTCTCTACAGCGGTGGTTCCAGGGGTATAGGGGGGCTCAAGCCACCCCCCACGTCCGAGGTCCTTTAGTTAATACATAAGCGAGGGTCTGTCCGAGATACCAGTGGGTAAGACTCGAGCCCCTAGCCCCCCCTCTCAAATGAATTTCTGGATCCGCTACTGATTATCTAAATTCAATGTATTTTTCTACACATTTCTTATGCTTCAGGAAGTTTTTTAAGCAGATCTATAGCTCTAAGGAAGGTTTCTGCACGATGTCATGACCTAAATGATGGAACACGTGTATTCCCGGCCTCAAACGTCAGGATTTGGTGTTTTTGCTAAAATTTGCAGTTTAAAAAGGCACCTCATACGTGTTATTGATCGTTTTACGCATGGATGTGTTATAAACATTAAGCGTAAATAAATTGAACATTTGAAATTGGAAACTAAATGAGTTATGTCATATACTGTTAGTGTTATCATGTATTTTAACGCGACAAATAGCATGGTTCCAGAAAACAACAAATACGGAATTGATGGCGAACTTCAGAACATTACATTTCTGTAGTTCTAAGGATCCATTGCCACAAAAAGATCATGTGACTAAGTGATCTAAAATAAAAAAATAAAAATTTTCACCCACCTTAATAGTTATATTGCACGTCAATCGACTCTCTGTGACTAGATAGGCAAAATGAAAGCACTATCTTAATTCAGAGACAATTTATTGATAAAAGAATCACAGTCTGCTCAGGTGACATTGTGACCTCACATGAATTTCAAAGGGTCAGATCGTGAAACAATTAAGGCACGCACTGGAGGGGCCCCCAACTATTTTTTCTAAGATGGTTGGAGAACCGCTCATGGTCAGAAAACGCTACTCAGTCGCATTTGAGAAAATTTAACGGCGCAGCGATTAGTGAAAAAGTGAAAATCTATCAGAATTGGTTTTACTTATAGCTTCCACAGGCCCAGTGGTGGATCTAGTCGGTCGATTTGGGAGGGGAAAACCAAAGTCAAAAAGAAAAAAAGAAGAAAAAACGTCAGGCAGGGAGAAATTGAGCTACAATATGGCTGGACGGTAGAGTTTGTGGGTATTTGAGGCGAAAACCAAAACAAACGTTACGGGGTGAAAATATGGGCTCAGGATAGGCCCATATTATAAGGCCGATCCTCATTTCTTGTCCAAGCGGGTAGTTAAATGTTTTTTAGTGTACATTTCAAATAATATACCACGTTACCTCATAGGTCAATGACCTAGCATGACTTTGACCTCAAAATTTCAGGAAAGATTCTTTGGGACCCTTCGCTTACGACCTTGGTCCGCTTTTAGTATATCTCCGACTTTTTCCGGATGATTACAGTATTTTCCAACAGTTCCCCAACACGGTATTTTTTTACCTTTAAAACCGCATTTGACAAGACGATATTAGTGCCAGACACCTCTCCAGTGCGAGTGTTGGCTTGATGTTCAGGGACGAGCTAAGAATAGATCGTATAAAGACTTTCAAGTCGAGTTATCCGATATCAACTGAAAAAGTCCTGTTCTATTCTTCACCATAGACTTATACAAATTGACTCCATCCTAGGTCAGCAATATGGATATTTTTAGATAGCTGATTTGCAGACCCCGATAACATCACCATAATTATGAAAGCATTACACTGATGGTATAGCTATCTCAGTTGAATTCGGATTACGAAGGTGCCACAATTCTTTAAGAGTAGGAAAGTTGCGCAATGTTTTGCATATCGATAAAACGGGCAATGCCGTCTTTTGTTCGACCGCTCACGTGGCCCTCAGAGAGAGAGAGAGAGAGCAATGCACTCCCAGTCCTTCTATATGCATTTCAAGGCTTAGGAGAGTTAAAGGGATCAGAAAATGCTCCAATGCTTGGGGCTTCAAATTTTTCGGGGATACAAATGTGGTTTAAACTTTTAGTTACGCTCAAACACTTGTAGAGCCCTAGCGGGAAGAGGAAACGCTCCATTGGTCAGAAATAGCGCTTCTCTGGGATCGCAGAACATTTTATCACCACAGAGACCTGTAAGAGGATTATTTCTGCACATTAACTACTAAAACGGTCACTGTAACCTGGCAGGTGGTGCTGATGCACTTACTGAAGGTCTTTAGTTTTGAGGATGCAGTTTGTAATAGGTTTAGATTGAGTTAGGCGATGCCTTGCGTTTGCATTCCATGTGATTTATTTTGTTCGATTGGAATTGGTGAGTGGCAACAGTCGGGGAGAACTGAGCAGGGCATGTGTTATCTTATGTATGTTTTATCCGTTTCGTAAGCAACACCTCATGTCTTGACTTGTGTTTCACTTTGGGCTGGACTCAGCACCACGTCGAGGCCGGACGGCGCCGGAGGGGAAAAACCGTAGAGGTATTGGGGTAAGCAGGGTTTTAGCCAGCTCTGGAAAACAAATTCTGCCTCTGGTTGGCCTTGGAACCACAACGCTCTCTTGCTGAGCCGAGAGCGACAGTCACTGACTGTGCCAACCGATCCATTCGCGGCTAAATACCATCGCCTAAGATAAGTACTGCAGAGTAACAAATATCCCCAATTTCATATCTCGTTCGTTACAAAGCTTGCTTTTTTAAATAGTTCGGCAATAGCATTTCTCGAAGGCAATGACTATTGAATTCAATCGCACTGGTGCACTCCGATGCTTTGTGGCAAACACATTTTCATGCCCACATGAGGGTTGTAGACCTCATGCCGAACGCTACATTTGTGTGACTACAACGACACTGTCTCGACGGCCCACTATGCATTTGCAAGATGGAGCCATCAATCAGCATATGAAAAGTAAACACAGAACTCATGAAGCAAACACTAGTCCAGAACACATACATCATCGCTTCTACCAATGACACACGAAAACAAGCAGTCCTCTAAGCACTACACAATACAAATACACGAACAAAAGCCCTCATCCAACACACAGGTCAACACATACCGAACACTTACGCTGTGGGGGTTGAGACGACGATTAATGTTCACTATTAGGAAATAGGAAATGCGATGTGTAACATGTTTAAAATGTTATTGCCTTATGTTAATTGTGTTTTGAAAGCTATGTCATGTGCGTGTTAGGCCTTTGATTTATGTGAATGGTATTTTCTATTTTTTAGAGACGTATCAAGATACAGATTGTGTAATAAAAAACGAAAGGAAGCTAATAAGGAAGTGGTACTGTTGTAATGCTCGTTCTTACGATATCCAGAAAGCATGTTTTCGAATTGTATAATGAGAACCATGAGCGAATATTTACTGCTGAAGATGGTTGAGAGAAATACAGTAGAAACTAATTCGAATTAATGAGTTTTGCTGACCTTATCAACGATTTAATGAGTGACATCAAAGCCAATGTACGAAAAATATAGAAGCTCCAAGGAAAACTTTCGAAGTGCGCCGGTGTAATTGAATGCAATAACCATTGTCTCAGAAAAAATATTTGCATATGTCAATGCAGCTTAATTATTCTAAAAATAAGCATTTATGAATATTTTAAATTAAAATTTGCAATGAAAACTTAATTTCAATGATAAATGTTGCATCGAGCTCCTTTCCTTCTGGTACATACAATATGCAAATCATAGAAATATATCTCAATATGTTCTCATAGATGTGTTTCTTAGTTGAGTGAGTCTCATCAATAAGCATATATATATATATATATATATATATATATATATATATATATATATATATATATATATATATATATATATTAGGGTGTTTCAGCCCACTATAGTAAAATTTTGTTTGTTTGCAACGAAGTCATATCGACTTTCCCCCAGCTCTATACGTAAAACTGAATCGATTGACACCCTTAAAAACAAAATAAAAAGGACATTTAGAGGTCGCGCACTTTTATCACCAAAAACCATTACACTTGAAAAAGACCATTACACTTGAAAACCATTCTTTCTTGGTGCGCTTGGGTAGAGAGCCCTCCGATGGAGTTCCACCACCCGGAGCATGTACTGCTTCTGCTTCTCGTCCTTGACGAATCCGTTGAACCTCTTGATGAGGGCGATCTTCCTTTCCCGTTGTTTTTGTTTTGAGTCGAAAGCTAAAGTCGTTGTGGCGTCCCATTTGATATAATGATCCTTCCCACATGTAGAAGGAGTATCGCAACAGATTCGACGCATATGTTCTAAATTCAACGTAAGAACGTTTCAAGCCACATCAAACGATCAAACAATTACTAGTCAAACCAAAGGACAGGATAGACAACCGGAAAATACCAGGCCCAGTATACACGATGGAATTTAATGACTGTCCAAAAGCATACATTGGAGAAAGCAAAAGGATGATGGAAGTCCGACAAGACGAACACCGAAAATCTCGACAAAAACTAATCCGAGGGTCAATTGACGAGAAAGCAGCGGAGGCCACAGCGAAACATTAATTCAAGAAGGATCATTATATCAAATGGAACGTCACAACGACTTTAACTTTCGACTCAAGACAAAAACAGCGGGAAATAAAAGAGGCAGTTTACACCCAAACCAGAACGGAACCAAAAATGAATAGAAATATCGGCAAAGTTACCATATTCTCTGGATTTTTGGACCTCTTAAAATGCCAGCCAAACAAGAGATTGAATAGAAAAATAGCACGTGTTTAGAGCTAACAATTCTAAAATGATTCGTCATGTTCATAGCTAAGATTGTTATTTCAAAGTGTACCCAGTCTTCGTGTTTTTCGCTTAGTAAGGTTTATGTCATAGTGTTATCTTCATCTCCCTTGAAAACGGGGGCGGAATGCTCCCGAAACCGGTCGGGTTTTATACTCAGGCTAGTCATTGTGCAGTAATAAACGTTTTACTTAATTTGAAGAATATTTCAGATGTGAAATAGAAAACCAAGCAAAAGAAAACCAGCGCCAGTATCAGTGTGGAAATGTGTACATTCATAGGCGTAGGAACAGGGGGGGGCAGGGGACCATGCCCCCAATATTCTTGGTTCTTAACCCTTAACCCTATGGCGTTGACTGGAAAGAAATGACTTCCAAATGCACCTTGGCCTCCCCAACATTCTGGACGTTCCTACGCTTATGTGTACATTTGAATACATTTGATAAAAAAGCTGCAAAAGTGCGCGACCTCTAAATCTCATCTAAATTCATGGAAATTTCGCACAGAAGCTTGTAAGCAGATGAGGTTTGAGGGGAACATCGATATGCGTCGAAATATTGCATTTTGGAACAATGAAACACTAATATATATATATATATATGTGCTTCGCTATATGCCGCATAGACTGCAACACGGTACTAGGTGAACACATATTCTCCTTGAACGTCTTTATTAAAACTCTAAAATGTGGCCAGCTGAATCATTTGTTGGTAAAAAAGATGCTCGATTTTTTCCAAATTTGTCCCAGTTCGGTTTCTAGAGTCGGTGTCCCGCTTAAGGCATGGAGGGACTTGTCACGACGACCTTAACCCCACAACCCGAAGAACGAGCAGCTCTCACAATGAAGGGTTAATTTAGAAGGCAATGTTTAACGTCCCACAAAGCACAAGAACAGCCGCCCCGCTCAGGTCATCCTTTCACCAGTCAGTTGCTAGCCGACCTACGTAGGGTAAACCATTGAGTGCCGGGGAGTCTCAGGGGAACCGATCCCATGCCTGGACATGCACTACTGTTGTATGTTTCTGATGCAGATGAAGCTGCCAAATTTTCGTGAACGCTGCCACTGCTCAGCTTTTGCTCTGGTTACCGTCGCTGCCGCACCGGAGTCAATGACCCCACCAACGCCTTGTCACTGCAGCCCTCTGTAGCAGACCTGTCAGGCTAAGACGATTTGTAAGAGTATAGGGCCCCGCCCATACACCAGACAACCATTTCAGATTGTCTGATTAGCGATGCAATGTCCGTCTCATAGAGACATACATGAGTGTGCCACATTTGTTCCTGATTGTTGTCCAATGGCTGATAAATCAGATGATAATAAACAATTCCGTACATCGGCAAAAGACTCATCCAAGTAAACTCAAAAACTTATATTATCTTTTCATCATACATTTTATATTATGCTATCATTTTCTGTTATATATATATATATATATATATATATATATATATATATATATATATGTTGTGTTCATAGTGACAAATATAAGTTACAATGATGTTTAGGCGAATTTCAAAAACTAAATTTATAAAATATAATGTTTTTATTAATTTTTGTGCAATACAATGTAAATTTTTGCGCAATATAATGTTTTTATAAATTTAGTTTTGAAATTCGCCAAACATCATTGTAACTTATATATATGTATGTATATGCGGGGTTATCACGGACATAATGTGATATGGGTGAACACAGAGAAAGTTATTTAAGTTATATTTAATTCACAAACGTTTCACTGTTGCTTAGCTTCATCAGTGTAGGTACATAATTTAAAAAAATTCAATACAAAATTACAAAGTTCAGCTCACAGCAGGACACAATATTTCAAACTGATTCGACAGGACATGATTTTGATTTTAATTTCTTTTCTTCTCAAGTTCTCGTGCTTAATGTTTTATGTTTTTTCTTCTATAGCTAGTTTTGCCCCCCGAGGGTGGTTATTCATGCTCAAACAAAAGGCAGAGAAGATTTATAAAGGAAAACACGTCGAGAAAAACCCGATTCTAAGTCAGACCGCTACGTATCCATTCCGAACTCGAAAGCAGCTACTAAGATTTCAAAATTCTTAGCACGCTCAGGTTTGAATGTAGGGATAGTCTCAGGAGCGAAGACTGGAGAAATTCTAAAACATAAAGAAAGGGTTACTTCTGAAAATAGTATAGTTTACAGCATTCCATGTGCTGGATGTTCCAAACCTTATATAGGGGAAACGGGCAGAGGTTTGAAAACAAGGATTCAGGAACATAAGCGCGACGTTAGATTTCATAGAACATCGAATGTGTTAGTAGTTCACATAGAGAAATGTAACCACTTACCAAAATTTGATAGCTCTGAAGTTTTAGCCGAAACGAAAAACAAGCAGATTAGGAAAACGCTCGAAGCGGCTTTCATTTCAGTTCTTCCGAACACTAACCTTCGGTCAGGTTTTGTAAGTTGGGCGTCTTAGGGGGCAAAACTAGTTATAGAAGAAAAACATAAAACATTAAGCACGAGAACTTGAGAAGAAAAGAAATGAAAATCAAAATCATGTCCTGTCGAATCAGTTTGAAATATTTTGTCCTGCTGGGAGCTGAACTTTGTAATTTTGTATTGATATTTTTGTAATTATGTACCTACACTGATGAAGCTGTACAACAGTGAAACGTTTGTAAATTAAAAAAACTTAAATAACTTTCTCTGTGTTCACCTATATCATATATAGAGATATATATATATATATATATATATCCGGAGCCAACTCAGACAGTTGCAGCACAACCGTTGGGGTAATTGTCACCACTAACAGCGGGCTCCTCCTTATAACCGGACTTTGGCACAGGACATCCCTGCCTCTTAGAGGCTCCTCTGTTGCACGTGACCCCGGTGCAGGGTGCCAAAGTCGAAACGGCACCGTATTAAACACCCGATCCCACTCGGATGAGTAGCACTGGTCGGGTGTGGGGCGGACCTCCACAGTGCAGCAGAAGGGAAGACTCGGCTCTCGGGCCGGGCCTCAGACAGCATCCTGCCGTCAGTCCAGCGGGCCGGGCCTCAGCCAGCATCCTGCCGGCAGCCAGCCTGCTCAGCCCCGTCCTCACCTAGCCATCGACGCAGTAGGCGCGCCTGCAGTCAGGGTGATCATTATCGGACCAGTCCAGACGGCTCCGCTGTGGAAATACTGGTCCGGTGCTGGTGAGGAACAGCCTACAGCCAGTACCGGCAGAATATCGTAACTGGAGGCCGTTGTTATGGCAACCAGTGTGACGTCAGAGTTTTGCATGTCCTGGCTGCGGATTTGAATACTATTGAACTGGAATAGACTGATGGCTTAGGCAGTAAAGGTGTGGAACAAGAAAGCTACTCGGGATTTTGATGGATTGCTCAAAATAGAGATAAACTCCACCACGACCGTGTTCTTTCTGTCCGGAACTGGAATTTGCTAATATAAAGGCATGCAATCCAGAAGTCTGCACGGCCAAAATGTTTATGCTAGTCACTCGCAAACATAATCTACTCCAAGTCATCTTATTCCTACGCGTCGGAAAAGAAGAGGGACAGAGAGCCCTGACCCCAGTGGCGGACCTAGAAATTCGGGAAGAGTGACCCTTTCGTCTCACAAAAAGCAGCGCCGCCTAAAAAAGTATAGAGTGGGGGCGGCGATGGCTGGCAGGATTAAGCTGGTAAAATGAATCCATTTTGCATTCAGCCACACGTACTTGCATGCTAGATAAATCCCGCCACGGAGTTTCACTAAATGGCGGCTTCACTTCGCTCAGTCTAAAAAAGGCAGCTACACGGCTCACATGAGAAGACATTGCCCCCAAACGGAAAACCGACAAACTATGTTTTGCCCCCCCAAGCGATCGGTCTCCTTTTTCCCAGACTGCTTTTAGTTTATAAGCAAGATTTGGTACTTCAACTTCAACTTCAACCAGAACTACTTAGGTGAGTTCAGTGAAATATTGGGGCTTGATAGGAAAAAGATCTCGAGCCCACATTTCTCACCCTGGACGTTTTTTTGTTTTTCGCCCTAATACCTAAACTTTGCCGACACTTCATATTTCAGCGCAATTTTCACTGCGTGACGTTTTTTCTACTTTGGTTTGTACCTCCCAAACCGACTGGCTAGATCTGCCACTGCACATGAGCTGAATAGTATTGCAATATTCAAACCATAATTCAATCGAGATCGCCAAGACTCTTTGTTTTGTGAGCCCGGAGACATGAAAGGCAGGCCCGATTTTTTTAAAAAGAATGAGGCGAGAGAAAATGCGCTTAGTAAGCTAGTTATTTGTGTTTAGGGATGTGCGAACCATTTCAGTCATAAGGTGACCCAGAAAAAGGGTGCACTACCTATCCAAGGCAGATTAGGGGGTTTCTTTTCTCTGCCTAATGAGAGTATATGCATCTGAAAGAAGCTCTCCACCAGTGTTTCGGACACTTTAGAATGATGTCGTTCACAAAGTATGCGTTTTTCCAGCGACGACGCAAGCTGTTACAGTTTCGCAGTGTTCTGGAGCTTCTAAATATGTATTCACAAACTTAATCTGACGTAGAATTACCCCGTGAAGCTCAAACTGAAGGCTCCTACTCACCCATGCAAGAATGTGGGCATTAATTAATTAAAACACCACTTACTTCAGCTATCCTGTACTTGTTAAAACGCATCCGTGTCAGGGGATTTCAGCAAAGCGCGTATTTCTAGTAGTTAAAGGCTCCAAGTAATGGCCAGCAGGCTCAGAGAATAGGATATACATCTTGCTTGGAAGAAAAGTCTGCAAGGAAGGACTTGCGAATGTTATTAACATTTGAATCCAGCATAGGTGGTGGCCGATGGCTGCAATGCACACACCAGCATGCATTCCAGTCAAATGGGCGCCAGATTTTGGTGACCAGCAGAACCTATTCTAGGGGTGACACGGAACCTTGACTTGAAGAGGGAGCCGTTTGACCTGTGAATGGCGTGCTGTCCCTGAGAATGAACCATTACTTTTGGAATATACTTTTCATTTAGTCACGCCTATTAAATCGTATAGACTCGACAAGAACGTGGGAGACTGTACCAGAATGACGAAAACTCTGTTTTCTGGTTTCTTGATTTTCACACACGCCGAAGCTGGGCGTGCACCACGTTGGTCTCCACGAGCACACGTGCTCGTCAAGCATGACGGTGTGTGGTTGGAAATGAGTATTCGCGTGACCAAACGGCTAACTCACGCCAGGGATAAGTTAGGATGGTGTTCAAGGATGTCTGAACGTATTTGACACATTTGCCTTGAGAGGTTGCATCATCACAGCTGTTAGTCCGAGATTGGCCTAAATAGCCGGAGAGAGCAAATGTGTTCCAGGCACACGTGCTCGGCAGCAGTTTCAGAGGTCCGACCATATGAAGCAGAAGACGTCAAGCGGAGATAGGCTAGCTACGGAATTGGCCCAATACCTTGTAAGCTCATTCGCATACCTTCATACGAAACGTTAATGTGACCAGGTGCCTATTTTGCAAAAGCACTTACAGTTATAAGAACCGGGCATCGGCAACATCCTGCCAAAAAACATTTCAATTCAAATGCTAAATCCTCCATTATAAGAATATGTCCAATCCAAGCTGCGATCCTCATTAGGTGCTTGATGTTTCCAACAGCTAAAGGTCAGTGTAACGTACTCATCCTAAGCGATTTTTTTGGTCAAACATTTTGTTTTGCTCTATGGCTGTGTTACACGGGAGACACAAAGGCACAAGGGCGGCTGCCCCCCCGAACTTTTGGACTGAGGGGGCAGTGCCCCCAACTTTGAGCTGATTCTGGACCTATTCCGTTAACGAATAAAGTAATATGCCAAATCATATTTGACCCCAACAGCGGTGAAAATTCCTCCCCCCTCCCCAACTTGGAAAACGTTCCTGCGCCTATGTAGAGACATGTTCATCAGCTAAATATATTCAGACTTTTGAAAAATATAAAGGCGAGAAAAATGAAATTCTTTGAACCTCATTATGTCATCAAACCATCAAAGACATTGTGCGTCCAAGAATACTACCTTGAAATGGTTGGGCACCAAAGGGGAAACGTTAGGGCCCTTCCGGCGGACCATTTACAACAGAAAAGAACAATTAATCCTAGATGCGCCCTTCCGCAGTCACAATTATCCTGACACTTTGGCAAAATCGCGCCTTTTGCATGCCTTTGCTTAAATTGGAGTTCAATCTTAGAATACCGGCATCTCAGTTGGTACAGCGTTGGACTACAGTCCACTCCTCAGGAACATGCAGTGGCAGTGTGTGTGCAGGCTTATGGTCGAATCCACTGATACGTTGCGGTGCTCAATATTTACTCGTCCTAAGTCGACTGGCAACTGACTGGTGAGAGGGTGATCTGAGCGGGGCGGCCTTCCCCTGTGTTATGTGGGACGTTAACTTTGGCTGCTAAATTAGCCCTTCATTGCGGGAGTCGCCCGTTTGGTTGGTGGGGTCTCAGCGGTCACAGCTGTCGGGTGTCCGTGATAAGTCCATTGAAAACTTAACTGAGGCTCCAAATCCCAAAACCGAACTCACAGCAATATGGCAAAATTAAACAAAATACCGGTAAGGATGATTTCTACATTACTATTCAAAACACCAAAGGCTGGAGGCTGGCGTCAGTTTTAACTCCAGACTGGATGACAGCTCAGTAAAAAGGACGGTAATTACAGTTTCGCTAGCTACGGATGCAGCTCCGGAATCCGGTCCCGTCAGAACTATTCAAACCTACAATTACCCGAATAGTTGATCCTCCTCCACTAGCCTCCTGGCTACAATATACAACTTCCAGGACACGAGACGCGTCAGTCGTTTCCGGCGTCCTTCAGCGGACTAATACCACAACTCCCACCGAGCGCGAAGGTAGAGGTCAAACGTCTGTCTTGATCTAATCGAGAGCAGACCCATCTGAAGCGTCTTTGCCTATGGTGTCAAAGTCTTAAGCGGAAGTTTGGTACACAGGTGTCGGTGTTTTCCCGTCGAAGGACCAAGTTCTCCAGGAAGGCCTCCCAACCTAGCACGTGACGTCGTCCGCTGCGCCGGGCGTCACCGTGGGAATTCCGGTGCATCGCCCGGACTCGACGGATGTGCGACAGTTCGCCACCTGACCCTGAAGAACTGCCGTGGGCGACCGCAGCGTGACCCCGCAGCACTAAACCGCCACCGCCTGCACGTGGTGCTCCACG
Organism: Lepas anatifera; assembly: GCA_034440635.1. NCBI lineage: Eukaryota > Metazoa > Arthropoda > Thecostraca > Lepadidae > Lepas > Lepas anatifera. The sequence goes on along the minus strand of JAOTON010000708.1, from coordinate 355,546 downwards.
AGAGTGATTCAGGGGAGGAAGCTGAGAAGGTGTGGTGTTGATAGCGTGTTACGCTTTTTATTTTATTATTTTATTTGACATACACAGCATCTCCACTATCCATGTGGCTATTCTGACGCCGGTCGTAATGAAGATGAGGGACATAAATGACAAACTTAAGCAAAAACACACTGTAGGATAAGGCTATTGATAGGATGGTTGATGGGGAAGAACGATAGCAAGCCAACAACACTGCTAAATGTTAACACGGTAAATGTTAAATGTTAACATGAGAACATGGACCAACAAGACCTAGATGTCATGCAAGCTTTTCTTGCTGAAATGTTTGGGATTGAAACTATAAGTTCGAGGTGGGACATTATAACTTTCTGAGGGCTTCCACGGTTTCAGCCAACTGAGGTAGCGGGCCAGCCAACACCTACACCAAACACAACAGACAATTTAACAACCACATAACACGGGCATCAAACAAACCCCAACAGTTAACCCCACGGCCCCAAATAATATTCACATATAACGCACCAAAAAAACACACACCACAAATAAACAGCCTTCAGTAACAGAGCGCCAAACCGGCAACTAGTATTCAGATCAATAAAAAGTTTAAAACAAAATAATTAACACTTTAAAAACAAGCACAATAACCATCTAAACTTCAAAACCAAAACACTTAAAACCCGCCACACCGCCGTGGGAAGACGGCTTGCATCCAAACACCCCAAGCACACCAGTAACAGGACAAAATCAGCAAACAAAACCACAAACGCACGGCCAAACACACACCGCACCACCCCCCCATTGCAGTTTTGGAACGTACTTTTCGTAGGTTTTGGGCCAAAAATTACCTTTTTAGTTGGCGTAGCTCTCAGGGCGCTACGGACGTCAAGCCAAGTCCCTAAGTAAGGAAATTTACACAAATATGGAGGTATTTAAAATAGAGAATATTTTAACTCATTTTTATTGCGCTTTTAAAGTGTGTGGGGAATTGAAATGAATCATATGGAAAAGAAAAACTCATAATTTTACAAAATAGTGGTCATTAGATCTTCCAACGGCCCGGTGGAGATCCGCCCTTAGCGTTTGATCTCGGTCCCTGTTTATTTTTACCATCCCGGTATCTGATCATTTTTACATCAGACAACATTTGAAAACTCTCAAAATATTTTCATCTTGTCCTTTCCACAGTCTCCGTAAGTGGCCAGTGTCAAAAGTTTGGAATGTAGCCGTTTTTAATGTCACAAGCCAGCAACTATATTCATTTCTAAGATTGGAAGTTTATCACAACCGGATAAGAACAAACATTCTAAATCCAGAGGGTTCTTTTCCATCCTAAAATCAAGAACTGATTTGTCTTTCAATATATGATACACGCTGATATCTGTTCTAGCCTTGGCGTAGAAATTTTAACTTTCAGCTAAAGCCCACGCACAATTTCAGTCATAAGTCGCATGTAATATGGTGAATTTGCATGTAAAGAATTGTGCTTGAAAAGCGTAGATTTGTCTCGCTTTTGGTGACAAAATGAATGTCCGTTTTGTATTAGGTTTACATTTTAAACAAGCGAATTTGCTTAAATGAATTCCATTCGATGATCCCAGTTCTTCTCCCATCATGTCACTAATGAAAGAAGGTACTATTGACTTACTATTTTATAAAATCGTTATTTTGCATGAAGGAGAAATAAAAATAGCACAGGTCTTTTGCATGAATGGCTGAAACATAGCCAGTTCCTTCACGCATTTCATACCTGGATATCATTGTCTTTTACTCTGCAATGTCAGTTGTACCCTTTTCTCAAATCCACATGAGTTCTGAGAAAATATCCACAACTCTCAAAAAATATTTCATTCGTCCAAGATATGAACAAGTTATGCTCCTCATTGACGTCACCCGCGGATTTTTCTCCCTTTAAAACTTAAAATTCACCTGCAACTATTACCACAGCCTGTAACAGGGGTCCTTTTTACCTTCCATGGGCTTCTCTGGTCCAAAACACATGTAATCAGCCGTGCTAAGAAAAGTATTGTAGACCGGAAACATAAGTATTTACTGGCACCCAGCCACGCCCGTACTTTTGCAACATGGTTTTACTTCCTTCCTGGCCTTGGCCCTGATCCCAACATCCATGGTCTCAGTGAACTAGATGCCTTGGTTTATGCAACTGAATGGAACTGTTTGGTTGGCAAGCACTTTCGCATTGCGTACGTGCATCGAAATGTGCCTTCGTTTGTCACGTCTAAAAGAAGCTACCTACATTTTTGTGTCTTTATCCCCAAGCTTATGATAAAAAATTCTCACGACTCGCCTTTCCCATTTGAATCCGAATATTTTCCTGCGAGCGAATTTCATGACGCAGGAAATCTTGTCGCCACCACACCTCACCGAATAACAGCACGAGGTTGCGACAGCAACACTTGGCCGGCTGTCTGTCCCCTTTGCTTGGTGTCAAACCTTCAGAAGTTGGCAATAAGCCGAGACTAGTTTGGACGAATCAAAGCCACTGCAAGCCGCAGCGAAACTTCCAACGAGAAAAACAGTAAGTTGAAAGTTCAAATTATTTTTGACAACGCCTAAAGCCTGAAAAACAAATTTTCTGAGGCATTTGTCATTTGTTTTTCCTTCCATCACTGGCGCTGACAGTAGGAAAACTGTACCCACAAACATATTCTTATCCCTCACCGTGCATCGGTTTACTTGTGAATACGCAGTGCTGAATATATGCACCATCATTCCCAACTTAACGTTGTCAGCCAGCTTCAGTCGATCAGCTGGAAAGACGATTTAAACCATTGATTTGACCAATGTAATTTTCATCACTAATTATCGCTAAAGCTAATGTATGTACATACTTTTCGAACACCAAGAACCCCTTATTAGCAGGTAGCTTACCAAAGCGTTCAATTACAATTTCAGACCATTCATAACACCAGGTCCTACGTTTTGTAGGCTTCGTTTTGTAGGCTTCATCGTTGATAAAAAACTTTCTTAAATCCAAAATTTCACGGGTTAGGTCCCGGAAACGAAAATATTATGTTCAGATGTGAAGATTACAAAGGTATACGTAATTCTGTACGTAGGCAGCAGAACTACTGAGGCACCGAGTTCCCCTTAAAAGTTAAATTTTAACACCAATCATATGGTGTTGACTGGAAAGAAATGATTCCGTGATGCTCCGCCTTTAAATTCAGTCCCTCCACCGCTTCTGCGCTGTAGATATTAAGATAGAGACGTGGCGTTCATGTGGTATTCCAGTTAAATCGCAGGGCTTCCTAAAGCAGGAAAAGATGAACTTGGAAAGCAAATTGAATGGATTCAATCGTAGCATACTATTCAAAATTATTATCCTAAGGCCTAGTGGAAATTCTCGATCCGGGTAAAGTTCAAACACACTCGTTCTACACCCCATCCGCTCGATTTATGTCTATAATCCAAGCTTTCATTCTAATTTCACTACCTGGCATCCACCGGGGGAAACTATATGATACAGGTTTATAATTAACTGTGAGACGAGGACTACCGTTCTACGTGTCTGAATATTTGGCCCACTCGGTCTTTTAGAATTCAACGTAGTTTACCATGCAGTCCCGTTAAGCTTCTTATCTCGGCCTTGAGGCTTTTGTGTCCTGGACTTTTTATCTGAGCCGGTCTTCTGGAACTAAGCAATTGAGACAATTCTTTATTCGCAGTTAAGAAAAACACAAGTCATGCAGCCTATGTTTTGCCTGTGGAGTCAGATACTATCATGGTCATAAGATTAACTCCTAGTACAGACGTGTTTAGCCTGCTGAATCTAGGCCATCAGTACACACCTAGCCAAAAATGCACCCGTGTGGCAATGACAGCTAGAACTCTCGATACTCGGTCAAGGACACCGTGTAGGGTGCTTAACAAAAACTCCTGAATAAAACAGTAAGCTGCAGGACCATAGGTGTAGGAGCAGGGGACGGGGGACTATGGCCAGTCCAATGTTCAAGATCTTAACCATCGACACTATGCCGTTGAATGGGAAGAAGCAGCTTCAAAATACAACTCGCCCCCCCCCACATTCTGAACGTTCCTACACCGGTGTGTGGAACCCTGAATAATTATTTCAGATGTCAAATATACCTATTTCTCGAATGAAAAAAGGGGACATGTTAAAATGCTTGTACCTATCTCTCTCAAATTCGGCAAAGACGTCTATCAGCCATGCAAACGTGAGCAAACCTCACGCACTACCCGCGCCTTCTTTAGTGAAGCGCAAAGGATAATCACCTCGAGAGGTCATAAACCGGCACTACGTCTGTAAGAACCGCCGGGATTCCCGCCCGCCCGGGCTGGGTACCCACCCTGCGTTCCCCAGTGACGTTTCAGCGCTCATTATCAGCCTGCGGAAGCGGAGCTGGGCTCGGGAGCTGTGGAAGGCCTGAGCTCATAAAAAGCGGCACCGGCCAGACCACTACAGTCAGCGCCAGCCCAGCAGTCGGATCTGAACAGGCAGCCGCTTCAGCACATCAACATGGGTGAGATAACTCTCCAACCACAGAAGGAAATTTTTTAATTTCTAAAATCTGATTTCATGTTCCTGCTAATATTTCATTTACCTATTTGACTTCATTTATTATATCTTATCTATCTATAGAATACACAGCAACTATTGTTCACATTTTTATGGTTTCATAATTTCTTCTTTCATTTATGTTTAGCTAAATTTTTCACAACTTTTCGGATTCTATGAAAACTGTAACGGCATTTGTGCTCTAACCTTCTACCTGAGAGTCCTGCCTCGTCATTGTAAGTTAAGGGTTTTGTAAGGTGTTGTTTTAACCCTTGTGCACCACTGTCTGTATTGTTTTTTTATCTGACATAGAAAAATAAGTAAAATTATGTTAAAAGTAAATTTGGCACTGAGGCTGACTGTCTTGATAATTTCCCGAGGTTTTGAGTTTATGGTGGTTGATTGTTCCTGATTCTAAATTTTAGATATTAAATGAAACGTGTTATTTCGGTTTAGCTAATTCAGAAACACAATGATCAAAATGATTATAAAACAACTGCCGGTATACTTTTCTACACATATTCATTTCCAGCAAGTAATAATTATATATATATATATATATATATATATATATATATATATTATATCACATTCTATAATACACAGTATTGTATACTATAATATATACATATATATATTATATATATAGATATATAGATATATAGGTATATAGATATATTTCACTCTCTAAGTGTAACATTTCACAACAAGGCATTAATCGCGAAGATTAGGTAAGACGAAACTTTGTATTATATTTCCGTAAAAGAAACTCTAGTTGTAATCTACTTGGAAAGGTTTTGCGTAATCCAATCCTTATCTAAGCTACCTTCTCCTCCAGTGGTGGATCCAGGACAACATTACGGATGGCTAGGGGCTCGAGCCCCTCTCGCCACTGTCTCGGAACAGCCTTCGGTAATGCATTCTATAGGCACTCCGACATTTCGGGGGGGGGGCTTGAGCCCACTAGCCTCCCCTTTGCATCTGCCACTGCTCTCCTCCTTTGACCACTTCAGCTGGACCTGGTCTCAGACCTTATCAATAACTCTGAACCATCGTTCGTCCCAGGGATAAGCGATCTTCAATTCTCACGCCACTTTTGTCAATGTTTCACACAGCATATAAGTGTCTGCATGTCTAGGTCCCAAGGCGCGAGTTTTTCCCTATTGTGATTTTAGGCCAGGGTCACCTGAATTTGATAGAATAAGTTTACGTCTACACTAGATATAAAACCACAAAGCTAGGAGTAAAGTTGGTCTTCTACGCCTACCTTTAGGTGCCTGCGCGCTCCCATTTTTTTCAAGCTCAGGTCACACCAGGGACGGATGCAACCGGCTGGTTTGAGGGGAAGGGGCTGAATCCATATGGGCGAGCAAAGACCTGGGTGACAGAGACAAGGCGGTCGACAGGATGCAATCGATGCATTGACTCCATTTTTCACAATAACTACGTCCAATCTCTTCACGTGGGAGCGCCCCTCAGATATATCAAGCGCGCCATGACAAAGCATTTGTGCTTCTTTCGAAAACAACTAGTGCTCAGAAAATATAAAAAAGGCCTGCTGATTTCCTTCCTTTTTACGGATAATTTTGTTTGCCTTCAAAGGCGTCCATTCTGAACGGACAAAGTACCTATTTTTTCCTAGCGACTATTTCCTCCCCAATTGATCAATTACAAAACACCAGTTTGCTCTAAGGAACCAAAAAGAGTTTCGCTTTCGGGGCCCGTCTATTTCGCTTTCGGGGCCATGTCCGGATTACTCCTCCCCTACATCTGCCCCCACGTCCCACATACCTTGAATGGTTCAAATACCTTGAGAGACTCAAGTGATGACGAGATCCATCTGGACAGAAAAGCCCATAAATCTCCAAAGCCGTTGCTGGTTATCCCATTTTGTAAACTCTGAGAAACTTGTTTCTGTGGCTGGCTTCTAGACTTAAGATCAGCATGTCCAAATGTGCCAGTAGTCAGTATAATTCCGTAAAAATATAGGGGAAAATATGTACCATAGGTTAAAGCTGACTCACATTGCATGTTACGATAAAATAGCACACATTTTGTTCACCTAAGCATTCCTTGAACTTTTATATATCTATGCTCTTATTGTTAGCACGATTATCTAGTGCAGTTTTCGTTATTTGTTATACGCCGTTTCAGTTTAATCACTGGCCTTGGAGAGTGCAGCACTCAGTGTTTCGTTCCGGCCTTCCCAGTGCGCTGCTCGCCCTTGTGATCTCCTACCGGCGTGACAGTCCTGGCTGGAAACTCCAGCCTCGCGCACACAACCGGTTTTTAGCGAACACACCCAGCCACAGCTTGCCCTGGGGCCCTCCGAGACTGCGCCTCGGCGCTGGCGGCAGATGCCAGCCATGCCTGACCAGTCCTGTTCCGTCTAGCTTAACCCAATCGCAGGCCCTCTGCATTTCAGTCACTGGTGGCGGAACTTGGGGGGTACCGCGCACGGTGCCCCCTTAAATCACAAATTTTAAAACTAGCCCTATGGCGTTGAGTGGAAAGAAATTGGTTGAAAAGCCCATGGTGCCCTCCTTAAATTCGGGCGTTCGGCCGTCACGGGATTGAATTAGCATTGAATGGAGACTAGCTATGTCTTCTCCGTCCTGAGCTAGCCCTGAGGCCGCCTGTGTCAAGTCCTTCTCGGCTATCTAGTCTCGTTTGGCCCTCCCTTCTCAACCGAATACTCGCCAACGACACGGGAACCGCCCTCTGTGGCCCATTCCAATGGAATCTATTTGGTGATCTTGCCTGTTAAATCGGCCCAGCCCTGCCCTCAGGCGAACATTAGCCGCGGCTTCTCGAGACTCGTTCGTTTCGCTTTTATGGAGCCCTGCGCTTGCAGACATATTTCATTTCTTCGTGCATTACATAATTTTGCAAAGCAGACCTATTGCAAATACACAGTAGGCACTAATATTTCTTATTTTCTGGGGTAAACCGAACACGGGGTTTGAAGCTCTTTTTTAATATATATATACATATATATATTTATTTATCTACCTGCTGTCCTTAACTGACGTATTCCATCAGTCCTGTGTTATCTGTTAATGAAATATATTCATGTTCCAAGACATAATCCAGTAAAGTGCATTCCATGTCTTCTGAAATACCCTGGTCTCACCAACAAATGGCAGAACGTTGTGCGGCAGTTGCAAAGATTTATGGACCAATCAATTTTAGGCAAACTATGAGCTCGTAGTTTGCTACACAAATTCAATCTGAAGCGCACTAATAACGTGCTGAGCAGTTAATGAACTTTAAAACTGGATGCACAGTGTAGCCATCAGCCTGCTCTCATACTGTGCCTGTGATTTCCTTTATCAACAGCCTCACCGCTGATCAAAGGCAAAATTGGGAAGGGGACTTTCAGCTGAAATTCAACAGCTCGTAGAAATATTTTTGCATTTGGTTGTAGCTCCCAGCGAAGCTTTGGACTCGTTTTTAAATACCATTGAAGCTAAAATAATTTGTCATGAAAAAGGGAAAACACTTGTCCCTCGTTCCCTGTTATATACACTCGTGCCTTCATTTCAATTTGAATTCGTCAATTTGTACCCTTTTAAGATTTAATGGTCCAGTTAGAATGTTTGTCGTGTCCGAACTTATTTAGAGCAGGTAGTGGTGCGGTCGCGTAGCTGTCCGCCACGCGCCGACCCGGGTTCAATGGCCTGGCGGCATTCGCCTGGGTCAATATTTCAAGGTGCAAGTTGTTTCCTTTAGAAATCCTTCCAACTGGTGAACGCTCTGGCGTCTCACTGCCTTAGAGCCTGCCTGCGTTACTGGGTAGTGGCGTTAACGCCCTAAAAATTATTATTAAACTTATTTATCTTATGCTGTGCCTGTGGCGCCGTCACCAACGCGAACACATCGTCACGCTGTCTAACCGGCCTCAGCCAATAACGAGACGACGTCCCATTCACCGCACTTCCGAGTCACTGTGTTACGTAAAGGAGGGGACGTGCAGTACAGGGGGCGGGGCTGACTTCTTCGGAGGACTAGTTGCAGTAGCCGGCACGTGTAGATTAGGTCGGTCTGGGTTTCTCCGTCGCTGGATACAAGCAGCATAAACGGAGCCAGAGTCAGCATTACTCGACAACTATCAGTGGTTACGCACGTTTATTGCGTAATATGTACATATATGAACGAAAGAAAGTTGATTGTTTTGGGGTAAATGTATGCTTATTACATCATATAGTTACAGTTACAGTTGTGTGAGATATAGTGGATACGCCATCCAGTAAGTTCCAGCGCCTCTGCTTGAAATCCCAGTTTCCAGCTGGACTTGCTCACTAACATGCTGCTCTCAGTTTCAGTTCGGGCTCTTCTCGTCCTGGTCCTGGTGGCCATGTTGGTGGTGAGTGAAGCCGCGCCTCAGTTTGGCCGGGGGCGTCCTGGAAGACGCTTCGGTCGCCCCAATCGTCGCTTCAGCCGCCCCAATCGCTTCAACAATCGGTTCAACCAGATCGGCAACTTTGTCCGCCCCTTCCTGGGCGGCGGAGGCGGCGGCGGCGGCCAGTCCAACACCCAGGCCAACGCCAACGTCATCCAGGGTCAGCAGGGCAATAATCAGGCGACTCTGGTATCGGCGAACGTGCTCAACCAGAACCAGAACCGGCCCGGAACCGTCTCGCTGTCTGGTGGTGTCGCCCTGGCCAGCAATCTGCAGTTGAACAGTCCTTTCGGAAATATCAACCTTTCAAATGCGCAAGCGCAAACCGTCAACCAGGCCCAAAATATTGGAGGCTTCTTCCGTGGATAATGCGGTGTGATGACTATATTTTTTTCGTGATTGAAAACCCGTGACTGTTGAGTTGGTCGAGAACGATGTGTGGACACTGGAGCGAAGATGTATTTGAAGTACGGGTGAGCTTGGAAGGGATGAGGTGAAACGATCACCGACCACTGAGGCTGTGCCGACCGGAGCGGCTGATGGAATGTGTGCTCATGCCGCACACTGCTGGCGGCTGGTGGCTACTGATTGCTCGCCTGGGCACCGTTGGCCCGCTGGCGGGCGAGATATTCATGCCTCCTGCGTCATCAATCATCATCACTTATTGTTGCGTGTTCTTAGCTGGCTTGACTCGTAAAATATTAATATCGGAAATAAAGTGTGTTATCTACGATGCCTATTTAGTGATTGATCTGGAGTCTGGAGTGCTGCATGCAGTCCGTCTAAGCTTTTAGGTATGTGGCTGGTTTAAGTCGAAGCAGAAATGTTGTTTCTACATCCGGGTCCTGCAGATGTTGGCAGTGCTCGGGAGAATGCCAATGTTGACGTTACTACGTACTCAATCCGGAGACCCTCCCTCTCTCCCTCTCTCTCTCTCTCTCTCTCTCCCTTTCTCTATCTCTCTCTCTCTCTCTCTCTCTCTCTCCTCTCTCTCTCTCTCAACAGAACATTAAGTGGATTTATTTTCGATGGAGTTAGCTGGGAGAGCTTTCAAACAAGAGGGACGTTGGGATTTGGCCAAGTTTACCAATAACTTAATAGATTGTCAGACTTAACCCAGCTCTGAAAGTGCATTGTTATTTGGCTTGAATTTGATATGGAAAAAAGTAGCAAGACAGAATGAAAACATGCACCCTTACTACTGATAAACTGAATCACCTCGAAAACAAATACACACTTACGGAAACTAAATGATTCGACCCGTCAGCCAGAACGTTTTTGGATACAGTGGCGGGTACCAGGTGGAGGGGCTAAGGGGTCATCCGCTTTCAAATGTCCGAGTGCCGATAATAAATGCATAGCTGGAGGCTGTTTAGGGCAATGGCATGGGAGGCTTCGAGCTCCCCGGTCATCCCCGCCTCCAAATGAAGCACTGGTTCCGCCACTGCTTGGATACATACCCTCTTTTACTGTTGCTAGGCACCATGGGCGCCTGGTAGTTGGTTGTGGTCAATAACTTTGCTCGGAAATGCTGATGTGCCATGCTATCTTAAATGAATGGTTGTAGTTTCATTAATCAAGCACTCTTTTACCCGTGCCGTCACAAGAGCTTTTTCTATCCTCGTTCCCACTTTTTTGCATATCTCCTTAGTTCTTATAGATAACTGAATAAGCTACGTCATACAAGCCGCTAAAATTGATCCATGGGACATCTTATTGCCCTCCTTCACATGGAATGGCCCTTGGTGGTGTTATGTGCTGTGGTGATATGTGGTTGTGATGTTGTAGTGCATTTGGTGTTATTTATGTGCAAAAACCTAAAAGTGCCGCGTTACAATCATTTCCTCGATCCCAAAGCTCTGAAAAGTAAGTCTCATTCACAGATGAAGTCAAACGATAGGATATCAGCTAAAATTTGATGTTTAGAAAGTACATATGTACACATAAAAGTGAAAAGATAGAAGTGAGCGATCAGTTTTTCGTCGTAAAGCCCTTGTCGCATTACGTCACAACGTGTAAAAGGGCCAATCGGTAGTAGCAAAGCAAAAAAGTCTGATATCTAAAGTAGGTATACAAAAAGTAAAAATATAACAATATAAAGCTATCAAGTCCTAATATTCAACATGTCTGATACATCGCAGGCTCAGCATGACTATATAACAGTCAAATAGTAAGAAATAGCATGCTTATGGAAGCGATCTGCAGAGCAATGTGAAACACCCCCCTCTCTGTATGCATTTTTAACACCATATGCGACGCCAAGATCGAGACCCGGTAGGTAGCGAAAACGGACGGCGTTGCGCCATCACGTCCATGAAAACATTGACCATTTTTTGTCAGGTCACTTTAAGGTCACGAGAGGTCAAAACATGCCCGTCATAGGATAACATTAATCAGTTTTCGGCCTTACATCGAACAAGTAAAGATAGAGCAAAAGACAACTATGAATCCTGGATGATGATATATATTGACCTCTAGGTCAAATCGTTGCCGACGGGTCAGGTCAGGTCAATTATATAAAATGCATATCATTAGAACCGCAAAGCCCAGGCGAGTCTATGCAGCTAAATATGCTCTATCACCATCCGTTATGAGTTTTCTGTAAACATTTTCCCATGTATTTCTATGGGGGTCATGCTGTCCTGACCTAGGTCATGATATCAAAATACCGGAACATATTTAGAGAACTCAGTGGGGCCATTATGGATATGAGTTTCAATCGGATAAGTTCACCCTGCTCCGACTATGCTATCTTAAACTTTTTTAGGTCGGGTCACGCCGTACTGTGACCGACCGAGATGACCTACCTTAAATTTTCACAGAAGTGTAAAAATGATGAGGAAAAAGGTATACAGTACGGCGGCGCTACGCGCCCCGTTTTCCCTCTCCGAAACCCGAGGGGGGGTACCCGCCCCGTCACGCGCGGTTAAAGAATGATGAAGCCTAGGGATCCGAGCAAACATACCTGGGGCGTTCCACGACAAAACGACCAAAAAATCTCCAAATTACACCCTACACCTCAGATTTTGATGAAACATTGTCTAAGAGGTTCTCTGGGGAGCTGATTTGTGCTGAAATTTTTAGCCTCATCCATCCAGCGGTTTCTGAGTTATTGCCTCCGGGCCATTTTTTGGTATAGTACAAACCCCATTTTTCCAATAGCTATATCTACAAGGCCAATAATGCTATTTGCATGAAACATACGTCCTCGGAATTCTTAAGACGGATATCATAATGTGGTGGGATCAACATTCAAAATTTAAGAATAGAGACATCAGCTTACCTGTGACCTGTAGGGTCAGTACAAGTGATTTCATAACGATGGCACTAAGAATTTACAGTTTTTCTCTGGCAAAGTTGAATTTAGGGTATTATGCTTCTATGCGCAAAAACGTGGAGACATATGTTTCTTAAATTTGTTCAATTTCATTTTGACACTACTACTACAGGCGCATTATAGCCAAGCAATGCGTACTTTCAGTTATCGCCGCCTTTGCAAAGCACAAAATGCATGCATTTCTTGCAGGCGAAGGATACAGTCTCGAACGAACACACATGTATAAGTTTAGGTTGATTTTATCTTGTACAAGGATATTAAGTAAGGATATTAGTATATTTACACTGTTTCCGTTTTGCAATAACCCTGTGTTGTTCTGTTCCATCCAGTATTGTTTTTGAAACCCTGCTCTGCCCTGTGAGCGGTATCACTGTTCTGCTCACATTTCTATTGATTCAAAACATTTAGTATGCCCCAGGCATAGAGATGACGAATAAGGCCAAAAAATCACACACGTGTCCCAGCGTCTTTGTTCACCTGAGGCGAGGAAAAGGTACCACCACAGCGCGCGAAAGTCACAAGGGCGCAAGATGCCTGGCGTTGGAGCGATTCTTGTGTGGAAAATACCTGTTCCATGCTGCATAATGGTGCTCAAAAACTTAAAATTATTTTACAACCGTACACTGGTACAGCAGCATTTAAAAAAAACTGAAATGGTAGATATCAGGCCAGCCGCTGACTATCCACCGCCAGGCCTGCGTGAAGCCACTTTTAAGGGGAGAGATATGAGACGAGGGATCTCAGCCGGCCGGCTACGAAAACAAGGGAACTGGTATGTGTGATTCCGTCTTAATTTACACGAGATACGTGAGCATTATCGGTACCGAGGCGCTCGGTACGCGCTATGGCGGTGCATACGAGCCAAACGAACGAAAGATGGCGACGCAGAACGGACGATTGTAAAAAAGAATTATTGATTTTATTAAAATGAAACATTAACATCATCTCTAAAAGTTGTGTTGTCATAACATGCCCATCGAGGGCTGCTAGTACGGATATCATACAATGCTTGGGCAGTCTATGCCGTTGCAAATTTCAAAAAATCTTCCAAATTCGTTTGGTTAGCATTTTTCCCATGGTTTGGTTTATTTATAGTCGATTGACAACAATTTCGCCCTAATTGATTTAAAAATAAGGTTGCCTATATTTGCTTCAAAATTTAATGTTTTCTGGTTCGCCATTGGTGTTATGGGCAGTACCGGCGCTGGAGTCACCAATACCATTGGGCCCTGATTCTGAGGGTCATTTCTTTCCAGCGCAAATATTCGATAGGGCTGTATTCTGTGTAGTACATTACCAACTTTTCTGACGTTGTGGGAAGTATCCCCATGTAGGAAAGGGACGAGAATGGTCCCTGAAGTACCCTCTTTGATGAATATGTTGGCATATCGATGAAGTGTCTGACATATGTTTAAGTAAATTGACATGGTGCAATATTCACTGGAAAAGGGGCACGACAATGCAAAAATCTCCCGTGAGAGGAGATTTGTTGGTTACCTGACATAGTGTGACCGGGGAAAAAGTTTCAGGGATGAAGGGAAAATGATTGGGTGAGAGGAAGACACCTCAACTGCGGTGCTGCACCTCGAAGTTTTTCTCTTATTCCGAAAAAACCTTAAGGGGGCATCGATGCCCCCTGTGGGCAAGAGTTAATACGACGCAGTCGCCTGTCACAGCGTAAGGTAAGAACCAGGCGTCATGAGCTGCAAACATCCTGATTCAGGCTATAGCTAAGCTTAAGTTTAATTTTAGCTTCAGGCTTAAGTTTAATCCTCATAGTCGCTAGCCATTATTGCCGCACTAGGCCGTGCGTTGCAAACTTCATTTTGACGGTCAGTACCTACAATCGGGTAGAATATCGCCGCTTAGAAGAAGAGAAGTTCATTGGTGATGTTCTGACGCAAAGTGCCGGGAAGAGTATGCATTCTTAAATAGTCTGGGCATGTGATGCATTATACATTTCTGACGTAACACTGGGTTTTTCCAATCAGTTTCTCAAGAACATGAGACACTAATTTAGCATAATTAAATGGAATGTGGCATATTTGTAATGGGATTTGAGCTTAGATAGCCAGGAGGTAGAACACACCGTAGAAGCTTGGTGTTTCGAATTTCATTTGCTCTAGAACTCACCATCTTTGGGAACAATGATTGGAAAGAGCCGATCCTGGCTGTCCTGGTCCCGAACCGGCCGGAGCCGCCACCGACGGCGCACCGCGCGGCTTACCGGCTCATAGGGGGAAGGGGGAGGGGGCGAGAGACCAGAAGGTTCAAAAACAAAAGCGAACTCGCTGTTAAAAACACAGACGCTGTTTTTTCTTCAAAAAGTGAGTTCTGAGATAAACAAAATATGCAATCAGAGATGGATTTCGTAAACGTCACAACGATGTGATTTTTACAGTTGAACTATAAAATGTAAGTTCGTCAGCAGCCTGCTAACTGCTGACGGTAAGTTGTAACTTCTTTATGAAATCCGTATCAGGAGGCGATTTCGGTAAGCTCTATGTCACTGATAGCTCTGTTCAAAACCCACAAAAGTGTTATCTATCCTTCAAGATCTGTCTGTACCCTGTCTGCGATGTTACTGTATTGCCCTCTGTGATGGCCTCCACAATGTGTCCTCTCTGCCTGACTGCGCTGCAGTCTGTCTGGATTGTTGCAGCCAGTCGCAGCGGATTAGCTTCCGTGCACGATTCTGCCGGGACATTCTGCCCAATAAGAGCTACTGCAATACAGCCAGCGGCCTCTCAGCTCCAATGAGCGGTCATCCCACAACTGTCCGGCTATATCACCAGCTGTGTCGAACAAATTTCGGCGAATACTCACGGAGGCTACATTTGCTGTTGCTGGTGATTTGTTTCGACGTGGTGACCGTAGCAACCAAGATTGAAGATTAGAGGCTGATAGCTTTGTACCAGACTGTAATCTGACTTATCTGCCTTTTTTTAAATCGTAGCTGCGGTCAGGCCATTAAGACTCCTTCCATGTAATTGGACACTACAAACATAGCCGTGCAGCAGTAGGTCAAGGCTTCTCCACCACCACCTGTATGTGATTTGGAAGTAATCTATTCAATGCATTAAGTCAATAAAAATAAAATAATTATTGCATAAAAAACTAGGTAATTGTGTCTTCTAACACTGTAACAATTACCTTTCTAGTGGTAAGGCATTGCAATTGTCTGGGTGGTTGGTTAAAGCTAAAGTCAGCTAAAATATTTTTAATTCAAGAGCTGAACTCAATGACATGTAGCATCATTTCAGTTCATCACATCGAAACACGCAAGGATATTATAAACAAAAAATTAGGGAAGATCAGATAGTTAACACTGGTCAACAGCCAAAATGGATCCGGCACGTGAACACCTGTTTCTGCCTATTTCGATACCGCTGATTTCAAATTTAGTAACCGTTTTTGCCATCGGACCTGGTTTCTTCCCCAGAACATACCTAGTGCATAGCCCCTACACTTTCCACACACAGTCATGGGCCTAGCCTTTTGTGGAAAAATCTAGGTCAAGGACGTCGAGAACCCGGATTAACTGCACCCAGACAATGCAGTTTATCACTATACATGTGAATTTGTTCCAACAGAAGACTACCTCACATTCAAGTGCATGAACATTGTATCTTGAACAAGGTTTGCGCTCGGTCGCACAAGCTCGCCGGTATTGTAGACCGAGAGGTGACGTCGCAACATTGAATGATGAAGATTTTATGTCAGAGTCACCTCCCTTGAAGGTCGAGTGTAAGTAAAAAGTCACAGGTCAAGGTCATACCACCATTTCAAGGTCATTGACCCTAGTGCCTTTGGTCGGATGACGCCGCCTAATATGACGTATATCATGTTATGGCGTCATAGGCTAGGTCACTCAATCTTGAGCTCAAGGTCGCAGTTTCAAGATAAAGGTCATAAAGGTCACAAAGGTCATACCACTAAAAGGTAAGAAAAGGTCAAGGCCAAATATTATTTCCCGCCGACGGTTGCCATAGTGCTAGTTGCAGTATAGGTTATAGGCAAAATGTAATATTTTGACGTAAAAGTTCAATGGCCTTGAACGACCTTGAGCTAAAGGTCTCAGAGAACATTGCCTCAGACCTTTCATCCGTTACTTTAGGTCACTTTCTCTCCATATCCGGCTTCTCATCGCGTAATCACGGCATTTTCCAATGGCTACCCTGCACAGACAGAATTTAACCTGTCTGGCCTCGTTTTACCTTGAATATATTGACCTAGGTCTATGAAAATCGGTTTTAAGGTAGAATACCTTAGCCTCCGCAAGTACCTAAACGTTCATTGTCCTAGACCTCTTGGGTTTCGCACTATCAATGTCACTGATGCCAAGTAGGCTTGCACAAAGACGACACACAGCCATATTGGATCTCAAAATTCTGATCTGATACGGCATTTCTGCTGCCAGATTCGTGTTCAGCACCACAAATTACCTTAGAAACGGACTATTTTGTATTGGATCCACGACAAAAGTTAAATTTTGTTGACCAGTGTAATCAATAACACGATAGAAACCATTGAAATCGATCGTTGAAGTCACCAGTTGCAGAAGCAACTAGCAAAATCAGACCATATGTCAGACGGACAGACTTCTATTACGAGTCTTGCCCGCTATTTCTTCTGAGACCCACAGCCAAAGATCAGAAAAAGGTAGTCATTGTCCCGAACGGAGATCGATTTTTATCCCAAAATGAGATTCGTACTTTTGATAGGATCGCTCAAAAGCAGATGCCGACAAACAAGGTTTCTCACGAGAGCTCACATTTCTATGGTGAATCATATATTTGGTAAATTTACTAGTCTGGTGTCCTAGCTCATCACTTCTGTGAAAAAACCCTGATGGGTCACTCAAAACCAGAATACTATCAAACGTTTAGAATGGGAAGTTTATCTGTTCTACAGGAAAACAGATTTCGCGCAGTGTACGATTCTCAGATAAGGTAATGGTGGCGTATCTCGACGGCAGAAACTTTGCAGCATTATCAAGTGGCTTCATCTGCACCGGGCAAACTCAATATGTTATTTCCCATTACGCAGGTGTTTGCCAGATATGTGGCGGGGCAAGGTAGCCTCACATTCTGCGAAGCAGACTCAGCTGGTAAAAAAACATCATGCAATTTTTCCTGCAGAGGCAAAACCCGCCATTACTTGTTCTGAATCCTATGCATGCATTAGAGGGCCATCCTATGTGCGTGAGTATGTGCATGTGAAACAGTGGCGGATGCAATGGGGCTCGACCCCCCAATGTCCGAGTAACTATAGTTAACCCTCGCCCCACCGGGGGGGCCATCGATGGCCCCTAAGGTTTTCCGGGATAGCAGAAAAATGCCGAGGCGCAGCACCGCGGTTGAGGGCTCTACCTCTCACTGCATCATTTTCCCATCATCCTTGAAATTTTTACCCCGGGTCACCCAAGGTCAGGTCACCAGACGAGGTCAACCAAGGTCACCTCACTTCACCTTTAGAGCTCTGTAAGAGCTACATTTCGAAGTCGATCAATTTGAAACTTCGTACACTTCATGACCCCTCCAGGGTCTACAAGGTGTATATCCGGGATTTTCGATTTCGTGCCCTGAGGTCAGGTCACGAGGCGACCTCTCCCATTGGAAAAGCATGGGAAAAGCTATTTCATGATATAAAAGCCACAAAAATGATTGCAAATACTCAGACAGCTCAGAACAACGTTTTGGACACCCTTTCACGGATACCAGGGGTCATATTTGCCCTTTGACTTTTCCAAGGTCATGCAAGGTCACCAGAGGTCAAAAACAGTATTTTGACAATAACTTTTGACCTAATTGAACTAGAGCGGTGAAACAAACACCATCGTGTTTGTCTTGCCACTGGCTTTCTTTTGATATACGGCAAGGTCACTTTTTGACCTTTCGTGACCTCAGGTCATATTAGGTCACGAGGTGACCTCTGGCGGTCAAACCACTGGCGGGAGGTCTTTACGTTCCACATAGCGGAAAAAGTACTGGCAATTTGCTATCAAATGTACTTTACCAGGCCTCAATAGCTCTAATGACATAAGAGTTATGCCCAGTTGGCTTAATCATTGCATATTTGAGTGAAAATAGCCGATCTTGACCTTATTTGGCCTCTGGAGGTCAAACCATTGACCTGAGCACTAAAACATGCGAAGTAATTTCTTACTGAATTCACGCGAGCTTTCTATTGCACTTTGCAGATTTGCGCTAACGCCCATATTTTCGGAGTTAGAGGGGGCCATCGATGGCCCCCGGTGGGGCGAAGGTGGCCGACCCCGGTGGGGCGCGGGTTAATGCACACCCGGAGGCTGCTCAAGCCCCTAGCCCCCCCTCAAATGAGGTCCTGGATCCGCCACTGATGTGGATGTATGGAATATATGGAATACATTCACAGGAGCCAAGCAGGCGACTCCCTCAAAGGTTCCCTAATTGGTGTCGTTTCACCAGAGGCACTGGGCAGCACCACCCGATGTCAAAGCTGATTTATCCGCTTGTATAAGCTAACTTAGCCATCGCCAGAATCGCTAATGTATCTCTAATAATCCATTCAGGACAAGCTGTCAGCACGTAAATATAACAAGGAGAGGTCATCTGGCAAATGGTGTCTGTCTGGGGCGCCAGATCGAATTACGTCAGCAGCCGTAAGTCTGCCCAGTCACGCGCTCACTGTCGCGCCGAACAGACATATCAGCTGATGCACCAGCGCATGAATGTCTCCTGCGTTACCTTTTTGTATTCACGGAGGCGGCGCCATTTTCTATTTTCAGCGGTATTGCTCGGAAAACTCCGAGCACCGACTCTGGCGTTACCGGAAACAAAGTGCTACTCTAAGGCATACTTGTGGTTATGTTTATCGTTTTTAGGCCGGGTTGCCAGGTTTTTGGAGAGAAAATAGGCCAAACGCAGGCAAGTTTAGGAGCCAAATATGCCAAATTAGAACTCAAAATATGCCAAAAATCCTTACAAAATAGATCAAACGTTCAAACCATCATTACCGTATTGGGTCTATTACATTTAGTATTTAGATGTGGTTTAGAATGCAACACCACCGTGTTCTATTTGTTCATACTCTTCTGTAAAAAATAAAAATATATCTAAGATGGAGCAATAATAAATCCAGCGATAACAGAACCTTTATCCGTAACTGCATCATTCGACTCTTATTCATTGCTTGAAACAAAAGTTTAGATTCAATGATCGCGTAATTTGATATTATTTAGCATGCTTATCTGTTCGTGCAGTTTTAGTAACGGAATACATTAAGGCTATCCAAAATTTATTCGAATGGTTCTGGTGTCTGAATACCAGGTAAGAGTGTCGTAAGAGATCTGGTGATAGCTAATCACACAGCGACACCTAGTTTGCGATTTGAACTCTATATGACGGCTTGGGGCTTGGTAATTTGGCTACCTGCAGGTAGGCAAACCTCGCCCACATTGCCATCTGGTATTTTGTAAAGTAAATTTTTATCGCTCTCGTTAAATTGTGTTAATCTCCGATCTGCTGGAGGCTTTCTTCTGGGTGCTCGGCGGCGCCTGGGGTCGTATTTGGTGGGTACAATGCTGAGGCCAGTGCACATACTTCAGCTCGATACATGGAGTGCACCCGTGACCTAGTCAAGCACTAATAGCGGTGAATTTCCTAACACAGTGACAATACATTGATTTGAAAATTGCATCTGCTTATTCTTGGCCGCTTCCTTTGAGCACCTCAACTGTATGTACATAAGTGCAAAATGTGAATTGTGTTGGGGTTTTACCTTATTGCAATGTTTGAATCTGTTTATCTATGATGCCAGAGTAGTGAGATCTCGGAAAATGACAACTTCTGGGACAATTCCAATAGCACAAAATTATTCCAAAAATATGCCTAATGCTTAAATGGCATGCCAAACACACTTCAAATATGCCAATTTTTATTTTTGGCTGCAAATATGCAGAACTGGCAACCCTGTTTTAGGTTGCTGCACATTCATACTATTCACATACATATCCTGCAGGTCTGGTGGTCGACGGGTGCCCACTCACCTTGGCCTCCTCCACTACCTGTGGGCATGCAGGCCGACAGGAGGCTGTACTCTTGGCTTCCACCCTCACCTGCAGGTCTGATGTTCGACAGGTGTCCTCTCACCTTAGCCTCCTCCACTACATGCAGGCCGACAGGAGGCTGCACTCTTCGCTTCCACCCTCACCTGCAGGTCTGGTGTTCGACAGGTGTCCACTCACCTTAGCCTCCTCCAGTGCATGCAGGCCGACAGGAGGCTGTACTCTTGGCTTCCACCCTCACCTGCAGGTCTGGTGGTCGGTTGACTCCAGCTATCTTCATCTCCGCCCTCACTGCACCGGCGACCGCAGACAACATGATCTCGTGAACGGACTGGTGTGTCACCCTCTTCACCTGCGTTACGTGATGCCAGCTCATCTCGTCCAAGCACACATCTGTCCGGCTGTGGTCCGCTACTGATGTCACACTCGCATCACAGCGCTGAGCTGATGCTGCCGTGGCGTCAATGGTCCGAAGTGACGTCAGCAGCCATTCCACTAACGTTATAGGCGCCACGAACAGGGCGCGGAGCATGTTGAGGGAGTAGGTGATACTGCCGAAGGTGGCTCTCGGCTCCGCGCCATAGGCGGGAGAGTCCGCCAGTGCACGCGTCAGTAGTCTCATCAGTCCTATACCGTCAGAGACAGCATGATGAACGCGAAATATTACAGCTGTACGCTCTGCACTAGGAATGGGGTGTAGCACAACCTCCCACAACGGCTGGGATACTGGCAGTGACTTTGCTAATATTCCTGATACCACTTCATTAAGATCATCTACGCACCCCAGAACTGCACCTAGCGCTACATGATTTTCTACAGAAAATGTTTTGTCTTCTTGCCAGGCTAGTCCTCCTTTCACCGGTATCACTCTGTGCATAAGTCTCGCTGCGGATGCAGGCTCCGTGTTCGCCAACTGGTTCAGCCTCTGACGTAGAGTCCTGCAAAATGTATCCACCGTTATCCCGTTGTCAAGCAAAAGCACTGCGGCGTACTCAGGCTGTACCCTCGTCTGCGGCGCATGCAGCCACTGTGCGTCGTTTGGAGAGAGGAGATGGGTACGAAGGCGCTCCCGAAGAGTCAGTTGCTGTAGATGCGGACTGGTGCCCGCCATGAGCTGTCGCACCAAGAGGGCTACAGGGTAGAGAAGCAGTGCCGCCAAAGATACGCAGATGCCTATCGTCAAGCTGAGAATCACAGTCAGGAATGAATAAATGAAGCTGCAGAAGATGCCTTCGTCTAGCGGGTGAATCAATCTTTTTAGGGGCTTATCGCGGTTTCCGAAGAAGCCCAGGGGCTCATCTAATGTGGGTGAAATATCGATGGAGACCAGTTCAGAGCAAACTCTACTGCAAGTTGTTGGACTATGGGAGCCCTCTTCGGTAGCTTGCACAGATTCTTTCTCGAGGTCTTCACTACTTCCTCCCAGATGATTACAATCAGACAATGCTGGGATGAGATTGCGTCTCGATTCCTCTTCATCGTGCGTTGGCGGCTCAGGTAGCACACCATCCGACTGGGGGCTCAAGCGGAGATATTGTTGATTCTCCCGCGCGTTTTTCACGCAGACAGGATTGCGAGTTGAGATTACTGGCGCAAGAGTCTTAGCTGATGATGACATCACCATTGGTAATGTCGGTCCTGTATCAGGCTGAAGAGAGGCTGCTGACAAAGAAAAAATGTCTGTAACGATGGAAGGTGATATGGAGGTCTCCTGAGGCTTCGAAGCAAATGCCAGCTCCTCGAAGTGTTGCATGCTTTTCCTGAAACAGAGAATATTTTTTAAGAAAGTTATAGATGTGGGAGATAATCAGAAATGTCTCTTTTTTCCTCAACAACAAAAGCAAACGTGTTCACATTTTGATGCAAAACAACTAAGCTTCTTGAGGAGCTTATACAAAATGCAATCTAAGTCCGAACAAAAGATGAGAAGAGAGTAAAAAAGTATGATATAGAGCGAAGTATTAGAGGAGTGAGAGAGAGAGAGAGAGAGAGAGAGAGAGAGAGAGAGTAGAAGGAGGCTAGTCTAGTAGTTAGCACCACAGGCTTCTAGCTTTGAATGCACGGAACGTGGTTTTGAATCCTGCCGCGCACTGTGCGTTTGTGCGTTCCGGCAGGTCTGGAGGAGCCCGTGCAAAAACTCCCCACATAACCAGATCTCCATAATTTACAATTGAGGAGATGGCTTGTTGTTTGAGGTGTGGCAGGCAGCAAAAACGAAAAAAAGAATAAGAAGGAAACAAGGAGTACACAATACGATGTGAGCTATTTCTAGAATGACCCAACTTTAGAAAAGTCAAGTTCAAAGCATTTGAAGAAACTATAGTTCAAAGACAGGACGTTGTTGAGTCTGAGAATATGGTTCAATACGTCGAAAATGGATTTGCTTAAGCACCAAGCATAAAGTATTATGCTACAAACACGCTGATATATTGATGGTTAAATGTACAGACATCTATTAATCACGGCATCCCGGGATTAGGACAAGCCCGAAATCCCGGGCTACGCATCGCAGGATCCCGGGATTTATCCATCTCTAGAAACGTAATATTCCCAAAACACCTCCGTTAAACCAGGAGCTCACAATAGCCCCTCAACACCCGACCTACCGGCTTCGGGAAGCCGTCATCATCGTGGACCGTTTTACTAACTAAATTAGTTCCCTTCCGGGCCTGGGCTCGCACTAATGACACAGCTGCGTGAACGTGGTGTCGCCGTTTTCAGAGTTAGCCGACTAAGATGTTACCTCAGCATTGCTGCCCAACGTTTTGAGTGGTAGTGAGGTGTGTACCAGCAGTGAGTATTATTTGGGGCTTCTTATTTTGCCGTAGAAATGGTGCCGCTGGAGTATCTGTTTGACGTCTGTGCAATTAACCAGGCACTCTATATCTGATTATGTGGACTTAAAAGGAGCTCCGTGTGGGAAGCGGATGCGTTTTTGATACAGATCTGAAGACAGGTGGTGGATTTACGAAGGGCCTGCACACCCATTTGCCTTCACAACATCCCAGCCACGCGGCTGGTTCGTCCCAGAACAGAGTCCATGTCACCAAGACAACAAAATGCCTGTGAAACACTTTCAAGTGTTCCATATGGTTAAGACCATTTCTACCGATCGAGATTTGATGAAGATGTTGACACAGTGTTTGCGATAATATGTGGACAGGATGACATTCAGTTTAGTGTGTTTTACTTTTCCATAGATCTTCGTGATTTTCTGGAGGCCAATGGTTTCAAAGAATGTACCGAAACACCCAGACACAATAAGGCGCTACGTTATGAAGTTTTCCAGCAAGCTAAAATGCGAGGTTAAGTCTGCGATTGGCAAGAAGATGTCCGAAGGGAGGAATTTGTGTCTGACGTTAGATGAACATACCCCAAGAATAAATCGTTGTTACTTAACCATGAATGTTCACTGCGGAGAAAAACATTGAAAACGTACTAAAATGGACATAAGTAAAAAATACATTATGAAAATAAACATGATTTTGCAGTATTTTTTGGGCTATTTTTGGAAGCCAGACGTATTCGACAGAGCTGGTTGATCTAATAATAGCTATGCACAAAATAAACTATGCTATTGGCTTTTAATTCGTCTTCCCAGGATAACGTTGGATCCCGGGATTGACATCAATCCCGTCCCGGGATCCCGGGATCGACAAAGCAGTCCGGGATTGAAACCCTAGTCCGGAGCATTCAGCATTTGCGGGAACATCAACATAAGAACAGCGACACAACCAGACATAGTTATACTGCGCCGGAACAAGCAGAAGCCTCGACGCCATAAGAATGTAGCACCGTGTGACCGCGACCAGCATCGCTGCAGGAAAATTTTAGCTACATGTGACCGCGACCAGCATCGCTGCAGGAAAATTGTAGCGCCATGTGACTGCGACCAGCATCGCTGCAGGAAAATTTTAGCTACATGTGACCGCGACCAGCATCGCTGCAGGAAAATTGTAGCGCCATGTGACCGCGACCAGCATCGCTGCAGGAAAATTGTAGCGCCATGTGGCTTTGACCAGCATCGCTTGCGAATCTCGCAGCCGGAGCAACAGCAAAACTGAAATATCTGGTTTTTAAATAACAAGCTGAAAACTGTGTTTTTGATGTCTTGAAATCGCATTGCTCATTCTGCTCCCTCCGGCCATTATCATGGGGATTTTTTAATATTGTTTTCACAAAACCTTGATGGATCCACCCAGTGGCTTCCTTTGGTATCTGTATCAGGCAAGTAAAACATTCCGCGAAGATCTGTACACAGGCATGCAAGTAGACTTTGCACATCCCACCATTTTACCCAAGCGTCTCTCTCTGAGGTGGTGGACCTGTACCTTAGACGAGATACATCCCTCTGCGTTTGCGCAGCATCCAAAATGAGATAAGGACTAAGCACCGCAATAGAGGCCGTGAAGCGTCACATCCCGATTGTGCTCCGCTGATATGGCCGGAACATGGCAAGCACGTTAGCCTGGAGATTGTGATGGGCAGGAATCACGGGTCAGTGTCCGCTGACCTCAGACTCCCTCGTCTGAAACCTCACTGAGCGGGAATCACGAGTGGGTATCCCCTAACTACAGACTCCCTCATCCGAAACCTCCCTGAGCGGGAATCACGAGTGGATATCCCCTAGTTACACACTCCCTCATCTGAAATCTCCCTGAGCGGGAATCACGAGTGGATATCCCCTAGTTACACACTCCCTCATCTGAAATCTCACTGAGCGGGAATCGCAATTGGGCATCCCCTAGTTACACACTCCCTCATCTGAAATCTCCCTGAGAGGGAATCACAAGTGGGCATCCCCTAGTTACAGACTCCCTCATTTGAAACATCAAACTTCCCTGGTCTGAGTTCCTTATCGCTTAAGGCTTGCACTATCAGGATAAACGTTTAAGACATGTGCTAAACGTCGAGAGAGTTGGAATATTTCATATGAAATTCGGGGAGCATTCGCTGCCCATCCAAAAGTGGCACTTTTGAAAATGGCAAACACGCTTCGGTTTCCTTTAAGGAACATGTCATGCTGGGGACTGGGTGACCTAGTGGCTTCATTGCATGCAATCCAGACTAACATAGCATGAATAAACATGGGTTCCATTCCCGCGGTGAGAGAGCCCTCTGCGACCCATCTGGCCCAGCGGAAAGCTTCCTTGACGCCTGTGCTAATTTTTCCGTAATTTGGTCATTTTTCCGGTTGGGAGTGACCCCAAGGAAAAGTAATAATAAATAGGAAAGTTTTGGGACATATTGATGTGCCTTAATCAAGCGGTGGCAGAATGAGTGGGAAGAGTGCAAAGCAGGACATGTTTATGCAAACTGAGGACAATGTTTGGTCCCCAGCCCCTTCCATTGGCCCCCAGCCCTTCCAATTGTCCTCCACTGGGGACCAGTGCCCTTCTAGCACCAAAACCATGCAGGCATGTTCCTCGTTAGACAAAGGCTCCTGTGCATTTCGCCAAAGACTGACATGGCCCTTTGACAATGTTTAGTGTGAGGAATAAAAAAACAATGTGGCTGCTGATCAAAACAAAGTGCTCTTTCGATTGTTGGGATGTGCCCTTTGAAGCCCTAAGTGTGCCCGTTTATCTCTTTGGTCCCCAGTAAAAATCTGAAAAAAATACACTGGTGCAAAGACAACGTTTACGTAAGGGCTCAGACAGGTTTCGGAAGTACCTGTGTCGTCAAAAGCCGATGACGACACGAAGTAAGTAAAACAGCTTCTTTGGACATAGTTCATGCGGACTTACTCCATTAAGTGTTATTTGGAGTCGGAGCTTTCGGTCTGTATTTACAGAGACTATTTCCGGTCAGTATTCACAGTCGAAATTCGGTCCGCTGACATAGCTCTGTAAATACAGACCGAAATCTCCGACCCTAAATAACACTTTGTGGAGTACGAACCACCGGCACAGTTGGTTAAGGCGGTTCGGACCAGTGTGGGAGGTCTTTGGATCAAAGCTGACCAGGGACCCAGGTCGAGGAAAAGAACTAGACAGCCTTTTCCTCGACCGCCTCCTACCCAGGAGATGACAGTATACTGGGCAGTGCCTCCCTTGGCTCGGGAATTCCGCTGACCAACCAGCGCCCTTGTTATTGGGAGCATGGGCTTGGTCTGCCTTTAAACGGATTCACCGGTCCGGTCCCGTGGCACCGCCCGAGGGCATGGCCTCGTCACGTGTCACCGGAGCAGTCCTCTGTTCCACCGTGCCCGAGAAATGGGATAGCCCCACCGCCTGGTACAGTGGGGCGTGTGACAGGAGCGTGAGGGCACAACTGCTCCGCAAAGGTGCCGATAAATGAAAGCTTCTGGTGTGTACATACATATTGTGTATCTGCGCGTGTATCGAGCAAATCTGCAAAATGTTCCCGGGCTGGGGACACAACATTAAAAAATTGTGGAGTAGGTCCGAATGAACCATATCCGAATATTCATACTCCACACGATGTCTTTTCTAAAACGGCATTCATTCTGACAGTTTGTTCCGGTCCCGTCGTCGTCGGTGGTGTTTGTGACTGTCGTAGTACCTAGCAGACGTAGTATGTTCTGAGGACCGATACCAGTGACCTGAAACTGTTGTGAGTGAAAGGCACAGGCCCAGAAACACCTCCAACGGTCCTGGATTTGTTTTTCCAACTATTATATTAAAAGTGTGGATAATATATTTTTCCAACCTTTATTTTAATTTATTATTCTACAGCCTTGAAACCTACCCTTTTCAACTTCAATATATTTTTAGCTCGCCCAAAATGTTTGAAATAAAATCGGAGTTTTAGGCTTCGAAATTAGCTTTTGAATTTTTGAGCCTAAATCGGAGAGAAAACACATTTATTTTTGCTGCATAGACACGAAACCTAAGGTCCGGTATAGTTGCATGTTTCATTGTGGCGTACCGTTTAAAATTACTTAATCAGTTATTGGTGTTAGGTAAAAAAGTTTAAAACATTGTTTACTTTTCCGGTCTCGTCGGCTTCATATTATTCACTTTAATTTTCTACTCCATTATATCCAGAACCTTATTGGTCCGGTATAAATTATTCAACGTACTTTCCCATATCTATTGGATTGATTTACCGTTCCCTTCATCATGCCCAGTGCCCACACCCAACCAAAAGTTCTCACATCTCATGTCGATGCCTGTCTCTCGTGACCCCTGCTCCCGCCTACCATCCCGCTGCTGCCGTGCGCCAGAATTGTCGTGCATACGCCGACAGTGAACGGGCAGCGCCGGGAGTGCCGCCATTAGCCGATTGTGGCGAATGTGGCGCATCCAGAAGACAGGAGACCATGCGCAGTGATGACAGATCGGACGGGGCCGCGCTGTGGAGCATCTCAGAAGGTGATGCACGAGAGGGCAGCTGATCAATACGCTTTCTCTGCCGCTGAGTGCCGCGTGCCTGCACTGTAGGTACGCCCATATCTGGTCAAGTCTGGCCGGAGGAAAAACGTACATATATTGTATAAATCCACTAACATTCCGAAAATTCCGCTTAGAAATTCACAAACTTTTCACGTGAATGGCAGAACGGTGAGAGGAGGATTCCATGGTGTTTTTAATTTTAAAACGCAAGTGTAGAATCAGTAATCTGCATTCATTGGTCATGCTTTGCCTGTATCACCAATTTTGCTTCATCCGTGCACAATATCTAGAGCTTACATCTATCTAAGTCTGGGTATTTTTTCTTTGCTTTTGAGTTGAGATATAACAGTTTCAGTTCAAAGTTTGTTGGCACTTACCTAGAGCGTAAATTTATGTACCCTGGCTTCATCTTCCTTTCGATAGGAAAAAGATATCTATTTCAGAAACTGAAAAAGTAGGTACCTATTTTCCTGTTGTTCGTAGTTTGAATTTGTGCTTTCATTTCAAACTTTGCTAAATTACGGGGAATATTAGCACAGGCGTCAAGGAAGCCTTCCACTGGGCCAGATGGGCTGCAGGCTCTCTCCCACGGGAACTGAACCCACGTCTATTCATGCTATGTTAGTCTGGATGCAGGCAATGAAGCCGCTAGGTCACCCAGGCCTTAGCATGACATGCTCGTTAAAAGAACACCAAAATATTTTTGTCATTCTGAAAAATGCCACTTTTGGAATGGAGCGAATTTCGATGCCCGAGTTTCATATGAAACATTCAAACTCGGTCGACGTTTAGTGCATGTCTAAAACATTTATCCTGAAAGTTCAAGTCTAAAGGTGTTTACTTAGACCTGTCACAGCAGGGAGGTAAGCGGTGCAGTGCAGTACAAGTTGAGTAGAGCAGTCTAGATAGTTGGAATAGTTCCACTCATTCACTGAAAAAGGCCTATAATAAACCTTGAAAGCGGCGGCACAACAGCTCTTTGAAGAACCTGTTCATTCTATTGCATTCAATGTTTATTCCGTAACGCGTTAATTTGCGAATAACTTATAGTTAAATCGCGACTGCTTGTTTAACGAGAAGAAAAACCGTGCATGGCTAGTCCCACAGCCACGTCACACTTTTATTGGTGCTCAAGCGCCATGTGAGCCAACGTGACAGACAGACGTGATCTTCTAAAAAAAAGTCCTTACATTCACTGTGCGACAAATTCAATAGGTTAAAATGTTTACATGATCGTCGAAAAAATTGAATTACCGGTTCAACTGTCGAGTCGGCTAAGGCTGCTGATATAACAGTTCTGATACACCTGTTTTGGCAGTGGTTGCAAAGTCAGCAGACTCCAAATGAAAAATGTCTAAATTAGCTAACTTTGCTGTTAATCTTGCCACGAGAGCGATGCAGCTGCTCAGCATGGCTCCGCACGCCCACGGGCGTTGCCATGTATTTTTAGTTGATGGGAATACAGAGCAATTATAGATTCAACCCCTCCACTAGCCTTTTTGTCGAGTGAAACTATTTGCAAACTTTTCCTGAGATATGACATCCTTGCATCTCGTTACAAGTGTTTTTTAAAAAATGATCTGGATGTTGGATTCCCAAGGTTAGATCGTTAGCCGGGTTTTCGTGCTGGCTGTCCACCCATGGTGTGCCTAAGGACTGTTTCCATCGTCAATGGTGTGTATCTTCTCCTCAGTGACTTTTCTATTCCTCAATGACCTTTTCCAGTCAGTGATTGCGAGAGCAGTTTGCACTTGCATTTTGACACGATCGAAGCAATCTACGCCAGTGCCAGACATTCTTTGGTCCTCAGACTTGTTCATTGCCCGTTCACTCATCTGTGATTGTTAAAAACTTAAAAAAGGTGGCAAAAAGGCAAAAAAACACTAAAAGATACTTCTGATGCTCCAATTTAAGGAAGAGTGTCGATAATATTCAACAAAGGAGAAACAAAGTGTTTGTAGTCTCGCCTGAGTACAACGTTCTGGCTAATATTCCTCGTTATTTTATTGGGTTGCTGCGTGTATTCTTCTCAAAGCGACTGCAAACTTCTGAAAACAAATACTGTAACAAGTGCACGGCTGAGACACTAGATAAGACGAGGCAAACAATTGTGGGAAATATTGTAGTTATTTGTTAATACTGCACAAACAAGAAGCTGGAAGTCTGCGGATTTGAGTGGGATATTCCTGCTTGGTAGATCTGTGTAAGAGCCATGCTAAAGCCGCCTGCTGCTTGAGATAACACGAGCTTCTAGTTTTTTTCAGGTATATTAATCTGAACTTAGAATGTGCCCGCTGGACTACCGAAAATGGCTTCAGGAACGGTGTGTTTAAAATAGGGATGTTTAAAAAACAGTATTGATCATTGACAACGATAGATGTTGCTTGCTCCGACGCCCCAAAGCACCTACTTATCGTTTCGACAGATATTCTTCCCACACTTTCAACGACTGCTGCTATTTCTTATATTTAGCTATACATATTTCGTTGCGTTCATCACAGAACGTGGTGACGTACCCGGTTTATTTAATAACTCAGATGATAGGATTGTTCAAACGTGAATCCTTAAAGGAATTAATGGCTGGGTAGCGCAGCTGGTAGTCGAGATATTAGTTCGCTCGGCATGTTCTCATTTTTCAATTGATCTTTTCGAGTTTGGATAAGAATTGAGTGGGTGAGATGAAACGTCCAAGTAGACTATTTATAGAAAAGCGAGCTGATTGAATAAAAAGAGGCTGAGAGAACGATCTGAACACACATTTCTCCCGGTGTTTATAACATAAGGCACAAAACCAATCATTGGAGTGCCAATCAAAGAGCCTCGGAAACACTTTAGTCTTTCCAATATCAAAATATTTCCCCATCCTTAATAAACAAGGGATTATTTTTCGAGCGTGGAGCCGGTTAGCTTAAAACCAAAGGATAGGCGTTCATATTGCCTCCAAAAGAAGGCGGGCAGCTGAAATGAGATTCAATGGGAAGCAGAAGCCTAGCACTTCGGTAGAACTCTCTAAATAAACTCAAAGAATAAAATGACAGAGTGAAAAATTTGCACACAGTACTTCAAGGAAAGGGTGCCGGGCAGAACGCGAGCTATTCTGATAGATTAAGGGATCACCACGCCGAGATGAGGTCTCGAGAAACGAGACAGCTGTGGGCTCGTCCGCGGACCGGGGGACTCAAGCTTCGCCCAAAGGTCGTACAGAGTATTACGCAAGTTTTACCTTCCTATTATGTATTTGGTGCCACCAAGCCTGCTTATTTGTTGTACAGTGTTGAAAGAAAATTTTAGGTAGGTCGCTTGGCTTCCCAGAAATTATACCACAAAGGCATTACAAATCGGACCCTATTTCTATTAAATATTTTAACCCTATTTCTGTCAGGAGTTCAAACTAACCTACCCTTCATGCTTTCTTATAAATCTCTCAAACGGTTTGCGATAGACCTTTGAAGCTTTGTGACTTTTTTTAAACTAAGTAAGGTGATTCTATGCAGTTTTTAATATTGCATCTTTACCTGGGATGGAGCTATGGCTGGGAGTTTTGAGAGATTCGATCCACAAACCGAGTGTTATCGTGTGCGGTGTTTTCTTTATAAGATAATGTCGTCTCTACCGGCACTGAATTCAGAACGTTTGAATATAATGTGTGATGTATCAGATGGTTGGGCATTTACGATTGTATCTAATTTTGTAAGACAGAGATGGTTACGGCAGCTCAAAATAGGGAGAGGGGTTCTGGTAGAGAAGAACTATACGTTGGAAAGTGATAGGACTGCTTACAGGCAGGTCATGAGGAATATGATTGGTCTAATGATAACCCAACAACAAAATATTAAGAAATTTAGTCCAGAGGCGTGACCAGGCATTATTATATGGGGGTATTACGCATGTAGAAACATATGGTTATTTTGCCGATTACAATGTATGAGTCAATCCTGCTCTGCATGTATTTAGTTTCAGGAATAATTGGGGAAATGTTTCATCTATAGGCAGACCAGGGAGACAAGATTATACACAAATGTTGTGCAATGGCGTTAAAATTTCAGTATTTGAGGGGAAACATGAACTTGTTAACATATATTTTCCAATGTCAGTCTGTTATAGTGTGTCAGTTATATCCCCACGACACAATATCGTCGTATCCTGAAAATTATTTCCCGCCTCTCCCCCTCTCTCATACGGAACTCCTTGATCTTGCGGGGCTTCAATGTTTTTGCCTGTTTTCGTCACACATCGCTGACTCGTCGCGTAGTGTGTTGTTTCGCACACTCGTCACAAACTGTGCTGTTTTCCGGCGCTAATGATCATAAAGTCGTAAAGTGAAGCAAGGTGACACCAGTCCCCTGCTCGGGCAGTGAGTCACCTGATGCTTTGGACGGGATGAGCCGAGGTGGTACTTAGAACAGAAGCAGAGAACCATCAGTTATCGGGAGAACGAACAGCAGACAACATGAGCAGAAAGCGGGCACTGTTGGGGTCCGCTGTGCGACAAATATTAGAAGCCGACAGCGATATTGACAACGAAAGTGACGCTCTCATTGAGCTGTATGCGGCGGAAGATAGGGATGTAAGCTCCGATGAATACATTATGATGTTCAGCAATAGCGACTCTAAAGATCTGACGACAGCAACGGCGTCAACGGCAAACGCACCAACAGGAGCAGCGCCAGCTGTAGCACCGCTAACGACAGCAGCGTCAACATCGGCAGTGCCTGCAGCAGCAAGGCCAGCACGCAGCCAGCGTCAGGTCACTGACCTCAACTCAGCTGTGGACCCCGGAAACTACAATCCTGTCATTCAAACCCTGAACAACAAGTACAAGGTGGAGCTTGAGAACAAATTTAAACAACTCCTGGAAAAACGATGACATGGACAACTCAAACGCCCGCGGCGGCAGGTCGTCAGAGCCGAGACAACGTCATATCCTCTGCTCCTGGTGTGAAGGGGAGAGAGGCAAGTCACCGCGAGAACCCTTTCAGGCTTGGAAGTTGTTTCGTATGACGGAATGGTGGACCTTATGGTCGAAGGTACCTACAAACGCCTCAGGAAGGCGAGGTAGGCGTTGCCAACTGAAACTGCAAATGGCCCCAAATATAAAGGCACAGACAAGGTTTAAATGGAAGCCTTTATTGGCCTTGCCTACGCCAGAGGCTACTTGGACAGGATACATAAATGCAACCAAGATACTTTGACAGAACGTTGCACGAGTGTTTCACCCAAAGACAGGACACCATCTCTTCTCCGCTACAATACCATTGCAGTGCATTCAACAGCTTCATGCCAGCCTGTGCTTTGACAGCTCCAATGACCAAAAGAACAGGTGGCTGTTATATCGCTTCGCAGCCTGCTGGGAACTGTTCCAAAGGCCGAAAAACAACATATGGTGGCAGAAAAGATGGTTTCCCTCGATGAGGCTTTGGATCCGACAAGAAACGCTGTGAAGTTCCGCTGATACAACCCGAACAAACGAGCAGAAGTACAGCCTTCTGCCCCGCTCTGTGAGTGCCGTGACCTACATCTACACATACACCTCCGGAGTGTACGCCAGCCGGCATGTCGGCGAGCCCGCTCCATTCTACATCTCTACTCCGTGTATCATGTATTACTAACACTACCTCAGCCTCTACCTTTACCTAACCTCTACCTCAGACGACTCAGTCGGATATCTCCTGCAGAAGCTGATGGAGGAGGACCGTATGAAAGGCAGGAACTTAGCTATGGACCACCCGTACACATCGATCCCTCTCGCCGAATGGATGCTGGAAAAGGACATGACTGTGGTGGGAACAATCAACAAAACAATGAAGGGGATCCCATCTGAGGCCAAGACCTTGGTCGGAAGGGAGGAGAACTCCTACATAGCGCTGTGGGAGACAGAAACAAAAAACTTGTCAGAAGAACAGAAAAAATACTTGTCCTTGCAAGTGTCTTTTTTACATCAGGAAATCAAGGAGAAGGACCAGTCGATACCTTATCAACTCATGATCATGCTTCTCGCCGCAGCACTCCAAAACCTATTGCATTGTGTTATTTTCCAGAGGATCGCTACATTCAAAAAACATTTTGTTTAACTACAGGGGTTCATAAAATTATATTTTGAATTATTCATAATTCGGTTATAAATAGGTTGTTGTGGTATGATTTACAGATCAATCGAATGAAAATGTTGGGACATTTACGATTATTTGTATTTTAATAGCTTTTATATTTTGCTAGTTCAAAGTAGTCTTAAAAATGAGTTTAAAAACTGTCTATTTTGCATTCATCGAAAATGTTGGTTGAAATCACGCCATATTACGTCACAAGTAAAACGCCAATGACACGCAAACATTACATCGTAACTATGGTACAGCACAGTCCACACGCACATTGCCTCTGGAAATTAATTCTAAAAAACACACTTCTCAAGCTAGGAATGCTCGGGTCCAAGCCAACAATTCCCAACTGGTCCATGTCCCTTGCGTGAACAGTGAGGTCTTTTGCGCTGTGTCCGCCGCATCCAGTCATTCATATGGAAGGTAAGCCAATGAGCCATATGGAGCTTGAGCAAAAAGTTTTAAACCTGTAATATGCCTGAAACTTGTGCATTAGATGTGCATGCTCACGTGCCATTTTTGTGTGCTAAGGCCTTTTAGAGTGCTGCCAGTTCCGTTTTCTCAAATATATGCGGGAACATATTATGTTTCTTGCATCATGTTCTGAGTATCTTTAAGACGGGAAAATATTTGATGCAAATGAAACATGTTTATAGAAAAATGTCCTACAATTTATCATTAAAATGAGCGTTTTGTGGACAGATTGGAAGGATGTTTAGTACTTTGCTGAACATCTAAAAATATCATTCTTTCGAAACACCCTGTAGTTGGGATATTTTTCTAAGCCGAGTGGAAATTTCATGGAGCTAGTTGAAGCATATACGAACTAGTTCATATACTCTCATCCTGTAGGGACTCAGATCGACACCTTCTCACTATGTTTTTTCTGAGCCTCAGGCAAAAGCGGCTCGGTTTAACTGAATGCTGCTGGGATGTGAGAACCATTTCCGAAGAATCTGCTCAGTTCAACTCATTTCAGCCAAAATTTAGGTCTGGTTCATGAAGATTGGGGTAATTCCCGAAGGTGCAAGAGCTCTTAGTCGCTTAACGCGCTGAGCTTGATTAAAGGAACAGCAATTTGGCACGGACAGGATCCCAGGGTAGGTTCTAGGTCTCAATACGCTTGACTTGATGGCACTTGACCTATTTGGCATGTGGCACAGGCCAGTGACCTCAGGTGGCCTCACGTGACCTCGGTAACCTTACGTCAATGCGCCTGGTCTTATGAGGAGAAAGCGGCATGTTTCTGGGCCTGATGAAAAAGCGTTTAAGACGTTGCTTGGTGATTGTCTCATAGCTAACCCTTTGAATGTCAAACCGAAAATGACCCAGAGTGTTCCAATTTTATAAAATCATTGAGCCTATCGCAAGTCAGCTACAAAGCTGATATACTTTTCACGGTCCGTTGTGCTAGTCAAAGGTCTGCTGCTGGTCAGTAGCCATGTCATTACAGAAGTCAAACAAGGTCACTGACCTTATTAGCCCTTACAAGAGTAATCGATTGCCCGTTTGCGTATGCTTCCGGCACCAGTTAGCGGGCACATGACCCTTGGCTGGCTCAGTGACCTTTGACCTGACAAAGACATTTAAGATCGGTGACCTGAAGTTATCTTATTTTACGTGCAACGGTTCATGTAGAAAAACTCAAGGGCATTGAAAGCCGTTCTTCTGATGCTGCAACTCCTCGTGTACTCGGGATAACGAAAACTTTGTCAGGCCAAATTGGATTGCAAAGCTTGAACAATAAAAAATTAAGACAAGTTTATGCATGTGCAGAACAATTTTAATGTATCAAAACACACTTTTGCGATGTTCCATCACTAAATTCTGGCGCCAACGTGCCTCACGTCTGGGGCGTTCCAGGACAAATCGATCAGGCACCACCTAAATTGTACATAGCATAGTCTCAGATTTCGTTCCAACTTCGTACAAAGGGTTATCAGTGGCGTAGAATTCAGATTTGAGAATATTTATTTTCTCAAAATACTGGTTTGGGAGTAACAGCTTGCTGAAAATCGTGAAAATCTGTGTTTTTGGCAAAACATGGTGGTATACAATCATTGTTTTCTGTGTCGTCCTTCGTTATGGATGCTCATTTAAAACGTGATTGTATTAAACAGTTTATTATCCAGCTTTGAAAATTTAGTTTTTCAAAAATAATTATTTCTAAGTTTTTCAAAATTTGTATTCAATTTTTCAAACAATTTTTTATAAGTGTGGCCAGTGATTTACCTTAAAATAACCTACAAAAATGTTTTTCTGTACCTGTGTTATTTTAATACCATCAATTAGATTTTGCGTTCTTGAATTTATCGATGTCTAATCAACCAAAGAGTGACGCCATGCGCGCGAAAATCGGCCGCCCGGCGCGCCCCACCGATAGCCGACTGGCACTTCGGCCAACCGACGACACGCACGCGTGTGGTGCTCAGCGGGACTATGGGTTAGAAGTTTGTTGCTAGGGGAACATGCATCTACATAAGCACATGGAATAGTGGAATTTTTTAAGCTAAGGGTGTGCCGTTGACAAAAAATATTTTCTAGCCTCTTTTCCTTTCATCTTTTGTTTTCGGTTTCAGTAAGGTTTCATTAAGAGTAAGGAACGTAAACAACATACATATTTTATAAAGTCTGTGCTTTGAAGCAAGGTGGAATAAATATTGTTCAGGTCCTGGGTGGAAGCGAATTCATAGCTAAAAGGCTGTGTTATGACAGTGGTGTACTAGATTTAGTGGCATTTTGTTTGGTTCACCAGTAGAGGAGGCTAGAGAGGCTGAATCAATGTACCAAAAGACAGTTTTAATTTCTATTGAGGCATTAAAGTGACCTATTTTGGTTCACAGTTTGGATGGACGTTCCCCTTGATGTTTACCACTTCGGCTCTGAAATAAAATGACAAACTCCAAGCACATCCTATTATGTTTTGAAAACGGCAATAAGAAACTGAAAGCACGGAGCAAAGAATAAACCAACCTTAAAAGATCAGTTCAACCAAAAGCCTATCTGTTCTGACGGTAGTCCCGTCCAGCAGCGGCAATACATGGGAAACATCGACTTCGGCTGAAACTGTTGGAAAGCTCCGTGAGTCAGTCGATGATGATTGTGTCTCCGCAGCGAGCAGCTCTTCGGTAACTACCTCCGGCTGCTGTCTGGTTCTTCTTGATCAATTGTGACATTTGTCGAATTTAAATTTACTCTGTCTAGTAAGCAAGCGTATTTTGCAGATAACACTCTGCGGGGTCAGCACCAGAGGCTCTATTTTTGGTCCCGACGTCCCAGAGCCGGGACCGGATGCTGGGCCCAGCTGGGACTTTGTGGGGATCAACTGGGTCTGTACCGGGACCGTACCAGGACCTCTGAGGATTGGAGAGCGTAATAGTCTTAACTAGGGCCTGTGTTCCTTGGGCCCATATCAGATTGGGATTAGTAAATTTTTACCAATTAAGTTACTTTTCTAATTAGCAGTTGACGAAACACTAAGTTACTATAAATTTTTTATTATATATTTTATATATTATATTATTATATTATTATATTATATTATTATATTATTATATATTATATATTTTATAATTTTATATTATAAATTTTCACAAGTTACTATAAATAACCTAATATGGCTAACTAAGCACACATCAATTGTCTTACTTAAACCTTTATGGGGCTGTTTATAAATGACGTCACGGGGGGTTGTCGGGCCGAGAAGTGACATACCATGGCTAGGGCTAGAGGTCTCTTCTCGATCCAGGAGGTTTTGGGTGGGCTAACGCTGGCACGGCAATACAAGTCCTAATTTAGTCGTAATAAGCTCCATTCGAAAATGAAATGATCTAACAAAATTACACATAATTCATGGCTGAAATAGACAACCGAAGTCAATGGTTGACACGTATAAGACAAGGCTGCAAAATTTTCTTATTAACCCGACTTTTTCCGGCACCAATGCCAGGACCACGTTTGGTCTTGCCGGGACCAGTCGAGGTCTGCCGGCGCCGGGACTGGCGCCGGGACCAAGAATCTAAAAGAAGTAAATCCCCTAGCCAGCACAATAAGTCCTCTCAGTCTGGTTCATGGCTTTGGTGAAAGAAATGGCTGAAAGGTTTAGTGTTACGCAAAGCCAAAGGTTGATATATATCATACGACCGGTTTCGGGGACATCTCGGTCCCATTATCAAGTGACAAAAACAAGATAAAATCATACACACTATATAACTATATAAAACGAATATTTGAACAACTAGCAGCAAGACAAAGATTATTCCATCAAGTTTACCGAAATGCATTTTATAAAGCTAGGTAGCGTGTGTAATTGTATCTTGTTTTTGTCACTTGATAATGGGACCGAGATAGCCCCGAAACCGGTCGTATGATAAATACAACCTTTGGCTTTGCGTAGCACTAAACCTTTCTTCCAGACAATAAGTCCTCATTTCCCGTGGCATTCTACCACTGCTATGTCGCACAAAAGTGTGAACACCGACAGCAGAAAACTGGCGTCCGAAACGAAGTAGCCACCTTGGAAAGGGAATGTGGCACCTTGGTCGAATCCTGGAATGTAGCGTAATTAGGGGTACTTTTAGCCAAAAATCATGGAAGCGTCCATGATTTCTCTGAAAAATGTACAATAAGCTCAATATCTTGATTTCTAAAATGTTCCTTTAGGGAAAGAAATAAATATCTGCCTGTGGATGATGTCATGATCTGGCAACCACTACCATATACAATACGCTTCAAGGGCTTAGATTGGCTGATACACACCGTGACGTCAGCATATGTCGTCACACCAACAGCCATGACAACTGTGGCCTGCTGCTAAGGGTACTTGAGGGGTACATTTCAGGTAGGTTTTAGCTTTTTCTACGGATATCTCAAGCTCCAAGACAAATGCTATATTGAGTACCGGGTTTTCCGACTTGCTCTACAACTTGGCTATCTCAGTTAAAATCACGTTATGAAGGTGCCACATTCCCTTTAAGCCTCCATTTGATATCCAATTGCCCAATTAACAATGTCATAATAACTGTGGAGGATATGATCCCAGCTTCATGAGCTGCGCACTGGACATCTGACACCTCGCGAGTGTCATAAAGGCACTGACGCACAAACCGGGGTGGGGACCGCACAACTGCGGCCAAGGTTCATCCGTGTTGGATACAATGTCGTTTCAACATGCAAAACAGACCAATCTCGAACAAATGCACAAATCTGTTCATTTCCAAAATCCAAATGTATGACTCAAATCCGTAATCGATTTTATTGGCAGCAATAAGATATGGCGATTCGTACACCCTTAACCGATTTAAAATTGCATTGCTTTCAACCTTTTGTTGAACACATGATTTTCTGCTTGTTCTGCATCTTTAATCACGATTGCAAGAGTTCATGCGCTCCTGAGTCAATCTACTGCCAGTGCCCACGCACCGGCGCGCCGGCCCCGACAGCGACGGCGCGCGCCGGCGGCCGATTTTTGCGCGCATGGCGACATTCTATGGCTAATTACCAGGGCGTAGCCAGAATCCCAGGAGGGCGGCGCCCCAAAGGCCCCGCCAGCCCAAAGGGCCCGATGGAAAGACCCGCTTTTACAAATAGAGCTGAGAGGGTTAGAGGACCCTGTCTGGTAGAAATTTCAAATCCACGACAGTGCGGGCAGCCGCGCCCGCGGCCCGCATCCTCAGGGGCCCATCGGCCCAGGGGGCGGCGTCCCGCCGCCCCCCCTACGCCCCTGCTAATTACACATTGATAAAGTCTAGAACGCAAAATTATATTGAGTTCACCAAGCAGAAGATTTATGGGTGCACATTTTTTATGAATTACCTTTAACGTGAATTACTGGGCACACTTTTAAAAAATCGTTGAAAAAATGGTTAAAACATGTCTAGAAAATTTGAAAATTTCTAAAAAAAACGAGATTCTCCAACTTTGGTTGTTAGGTGCTCAATCTAATCCCGTGTCATTTGAGGCTAAGAATTGAAAGTTAAGGCTGAAAATAATCGTTGTATATCACCATGTTTTGACGAAATTGGCGATTTTCACGATTTTCTTCAAGCTATAACTCCAAAACCGTACGTCTGAGGAAAAAAATAATCTCAGATCATGTTTCCCCGCTCCTGAAAACCCAGTGGACGGAATTGGAACGAAATCCGAGACTATACTATGTAGGGGCCTGTTCGATCTGTGCTGGAAGCCCGCCTGTGTTTTGCGTGATTTTAGCATGTTTGAGTCATACATGTGATCCTTAAATCATCCACAGATGCATTGATTCCTCCGCAAGCCTTTCACCGCCTCGAGATCCGATTGAATTCCCCTTGGTTTTTCGGAAGGTGGTTCCAAGCCCATTTGGATAAGTGACATCCCCTTGCATACCTATCAGGTGATTAATTTGAAAGCTTTTGGTCGAAAACTTGGAAAAGGTCAGGTCAGGCCAATGAGTTAGGACCTCATTTCGAAACCTATGTAAGGTGATTTTGTTCCTTGAAATAAGACCGACAAAACTAGGGTGTAATCCGGCTCCAAAAAGAGTAAAGATTAGTTGTTTAAACATTAGTCGAAAGATCTTGAAAAAAATGTGCAGGTGCCCATTGATAATGAGTTCAGTTTAAAAACAAGGTCTTCACAGGTCAACGAATATTGTGCCATTAAAATTTGTTAGTGTCTATAAAACTTCCTAAACGAAACAATCTGTAGCGATGAATTTTATGTAATAGTGGCGAGCATGATATAAGAATTCAAACTAAATGTAGCAAGAACTAGAAAGGTCATTACTTAGCCTACTAAGTTCAAACTGAGTTTAAGGTCACTATGCGACCTTTAATTTCCGGTAAAGGATCATATTACAATTTACTCGAATCCTTGCGTCAGGACAAAGGCATTAGTGACTGTGGTTTTTTTTTTAAAAATTTTTTTTTTTTTTTTTTTTTTTTTTTTAAATTAACTTTTTTTTACCCCTTTTCCCCCCTTTTTTTTGGCGGGTCAAAAGATACGGTTTGAATCTGGCCCAAGAGTAGAAAACGGTAAGGTGCCTTCAGTGTCGTTCCGCATCTTATGGCGGTTCCCGAGATCGTAGATGTGGGTTGGATTGGACCCCCAGGCAGTGGTGGGTGCGAAAAGAGCACAGACGAGGCCGGACTAAGAAATGGCTCCTTTCCTTACAGCAAACAATTGCCTTCTAGGCTAGGCTTAGAGCTAGTACACGTTTCAAGTTATAGAACTATAGTTTTCCAGGGCCATGTCTTACACATGTCAAGAGTGCAGCACTGGCATACAAAGCTGGCAAAGTAATCACGAAGAATCCCAGTGATGCGATGGTCACTGGCGGCAAAAACCAGCACAGAAAATTTACCTGAAACTCCTGGATCGGGGCTTACACCCAGACAGCTGAGACCACCCTTGGAAGACCAGGACAGAGCCGTCTCAGTTGAGACGAGCTGAGCCTCAGTGGCACGTGACCTGCCGCACCGCCCACTCTGCGCGCCCGGCTGCCGACTGTCGCCTCAGGCCATGCGAGTGACCCAGCCACACGCCTTGGGCCCTCGGGGGGAGCGACGATCGATTCTCGTCGGCGCGTCACCCCCGCCTGTGTGACCACGGATCTGGGTGCCAGGGAGGCTGTCCATCCTGACTGGGGGCCTCGGATCCGGTGCAGGACGGGCGGTGACGGAGGACACTCATTACTGTCGGCCGCGGTGACCATCCGTGTCGCCGCGGCTTCCTGCTGCCGACAGCCAATACAAACCAAATGAAGACCTGCCGGCAGAGGACCGGCGAAAGCACTCCCTGTAATGACGTTATCTGAGGCCCGCGGTGCAATATCTAGCGTTTAATGCCCGCAGCGCCCGCTTGGAAAGTTCATGGTCCAGCTCATGGTTGGAGTTCATATTGCTTGATTGGATCGATACGTTTATTGTTACCTATTACTGCGACAGCACACACAGAGGAGGGGGCATTAAAAAACACAACGCGGGGAGAAAGTCAACATGCCGCAGACGCCAAGCCATGGACGCCACATATGAAGATAAATGACACACCATGGTTTATTATTTCTAATGGTGCTTGGAAAAGTAATGTGAAATGTAACGGAAACTTTGCACTAAAGCTGGGACTTACACTTCTCTACAAATTTCGACTGGTCACCGACAGTTTTAGTCCCCAGGGCCTTAACGCCTGAAAGATTGATGTCGCCGCCTAGCCCAACTTCGAAGTTTATGGCAGAAGTAAGGATTTCCGTTGGGAGAGCGGTCTACATCTCGGGAGGAAGTTACTCACCGACCAAATGTCTCACTTTATCACCTCACTGCTGTTGGTGGAAAAGTTCAGGGTCTTTTGATCAGGACACGCCCCTGTAGCGAGAAAAGCCTTGTTTCATGGGAAAATATAGTGTTGGTCTCCGATTTGTCTCAGGGGTTTATTACTCGGCTTCATCAGGCCGTGATTTATTGTTCATGGCGTAAACTGATGGATGGCGGGATTATTGGCACCAACCCTTTCTTGGGGATTATTGAGAGGGAATAATCTAGGGCAAGGGCGGAGATTCAGGGCGGAGATGGGGCTGGAAGTTTTGTTCTTTAACCCCCTTGATTTT
Source organism: Lepas anatifera (assembly GCA_034440635.1). Classification (NCBI taxonomy): domain Eukaryota; kingdom Metazoa; phylum Arthropoda; class Thecostraca; family Lepadidae; genus Lepas; species Lepas anatifera. The sequence goes on along the minus strand of JAOTON010000708.1, from coordinate 313,192 downwards.
TGGTCTCCCATTGGGGTTTGTTAGGGAGGTTGGATAGGGCTGGTTTATGTACAGGGTCTTTTTTACCATGTTGGTGATAACCCATTCAGGATTCCCCTGATCGAGAAGAGATCTCTAGCCCTGATTTGGGGAGCTGGCCAACACGTTACTGTGACAACGGAGCCGGGAGCTATAATCCTTAAGTAATAGGTATTAATAGCAAAATGTGATGGTTGCACGCAGACAAACAACTTCCAAAGAGATTTTCTGTCTGACTACATGTTTGTCAAAATGAATTTATCGCCTACCTGATATGCTTTACCGTCCAAAAGTAATGCCCTCTGGTCCAGATGGCGCCCCTCGACCATGTCCCCCTCCCCCCATCGGAAATCCTGGATCCGCCTATGCGAGACTGACCATGTGAAGAAGCGGTAATGTGGTTTCCAACTACAGTTCCGTGATATTAACACCGTGACTGCAGAGCCTGGCTTGCTAATGGCCTTCCGACAATGACTCAGAGCACGTTATAATAGGCGATAATGGAGATGTTTGGCTTCTGTGTGGCATATCGGTCCGAGCCTTTGCTCTGCTCGGTAACCTTCAACGCTTCCGCGATCTTGGTCCGCTTCGAATTGCCCTGGAAGTGGAACGAACTACCTACGTCGTCCAGTTCTGGCTCAAAATAATGACTGAAAGCTTAGTTATGGATATATATATATATACCCCAGGTGATAAATGGTAGTCCCAAGACAACATAGAGGAGTCTCGTTTATTTCGGAGTGTCGTTAGATTTGTTCAGTGGTTAGTCCCTCTCAAATAGGGATACGCATGAAGCGACGTTCTGCCTCTCCAAAATTAAGACCCGCTGACACATCACTTACGTCTTTCTCTTTGAATGGTTTTTCAAAATCTGCGATACACGAAGATATGCTAGTTACAGTGGTTTTGCAAGTCAGCTTGCATGGGAAGGGGATTGCAACCCCAATTTCCCTCACAAGTGCCAGATGTTTGCATGCATATGAACAGGCAAGAAGGTCGTCGCCGACAGGAAAGTGGACGGAGGAGAGGGAAGACGTCAGTGATCATGGCTCAGGGAGCCGGCTTCACCAGGGGGCGGCGCCCGAAAGGCCCTGCGACAGCGCCAAAGGCCCTGATAGGTAAAAAGCCCGCGTTGCAGAATCTTGTCCTCAGGGGGCCCTTCGGGTCCTCAGGGGGAGGGGGCGGCTGTCCCGCCGCCCCCCTCTGGCTATGCCCCTGTCATGGTTCCTTATTGAAAAAAAAACAGCAGGTACCTAGATCTACAAATTATTCAGATTTGGGCTCTTTGTTCCCTTCTGCTCATGTTCCTAATGGTCTTTAAGTTCAGCCGGGAATCGCCTGGAATAGGCAATCAATCGGACTTAAAGTGAAGGGTGGGTCCACCTCCCCCCACCCGGTATTGATGACATCGGGAACAAGAGAGTTCTTGGGAATAGTTTGAAGTTTGTATCTTAGCATTTTTGTCCCCATTTGTGATGTGTCTTACATTGTTTCAAGTCATCATCCAGTAATGCTTTCACTCGACAGGACTTGTCACTTGGATGGCGATGAGCTAGCGAACTTTCCATCATTGGCTCCTCCTGTTGCTCAGTTCCGTGCTGCTGAACAGAATATTGGTTCGGCGGGTGGAAAATGGTGTCCTGTTTTGCCCACCAGCTAGATTCTCTTCATTTTGCGCTGTCTCCCCTTCTGCGTGATGGGTTACACGATCAGCATATTGCTCGGTTAGCTCGGCATACCGGGGCGAGCGCAGAATGCTCGTATGCTGTAATATTGTGATCGCGTGACGAGATAGACGAGTCAGTGTTAAAGTGCCCCAGCCCCTTCAACAGTCACGCGATGTTAAAACTGGGTACCTGTGGGGACTCAGATCAGTGGCGGATACAAGGGGCGCTATGGAGGCTCAGGCCCCTCCCCGAAATTTTCGAATATCTATAGTAACCGCGCGGCTGGAGGTTGTCCGAGGTAATGGTGGAGAGGCTTGAGCCTCCCTCGAGCCTCCCCCGAAATAAAGTCCTGGAGCTGCCACTGGCTCAGATGCTCGATGTGAGCCCGGCTGAAAAACGGCCACGGACGCAAGAAAATGTCGGCGGGAGAATCCGGAGATGACGGTGCGTTTCCCTGAAATGGGGGCTTACCTGGCACTCTCTTAATTAAAGAGCTATCGGGAAGTCATTAAGAGCGCGTGGCACCGGCAAAGGCGTAGATCTTCCCAAGAAGGGACACGCTTTGAAATTCTTTAGACATTTGAGCAGATAAATATATAAGGAAGCTTATGATAGACTGGCGCGTGGTAGGGCAGATATAGTTGGCAGCCGTTTCGTTTTTGGACCTGCAATAACGGAGTAGCTCTTATTATCTCTGTGTCTAAATATGCTGCGTGTGTCTGATTGTTTCTTCTGCTTTTCTTCCGTGACCTTTCGCTGTCTCACAATTACAAATCATTGTCCCTACAGTATCACAGCCAGACCAGAACACAGGCTGTAAAGTATATTTTTTTCGGCCACTTCAAGCGTAAAAATGAAACATAGCACTATCTCAGGACAACTGCGGAGCATGGAGCTAACCCTGAGTTCACCCAAATTTGCCGTGCTCAGAAATTGACGCAGCCCAATTCGAATGATGTACTTGTAGCTGATAACTTTGTATTTCGGTTTTTCCCCATTGGAGAGGTTAGTGTATTTCCAGCTTCCCTCTCGCCTCCTCACCATGCCCGCGTCTCTACATATATAATGAGACAATCGACCAAAAAGCGAGAATAATATAGGTACAGCAAGACGCTATACAGAGGAACACGTCAGTCTCTTGGACCTGTAAGTTTAGAATAATTTAAACGCGGCCTGAATTTTCAAGATAAATTAAGATGAACCTACAAAATTATGAGTATTGTCTTGAAATTTATCAGTTGTTGTGACATTCATCACCCATCGAATGTTGTACAAGTCATCCTCTGTGCAAAATGCTCTAGAGACAGGCACAATTAAGGAGAGAGGCTTAGCAGTCGTGGGAGTATCCATCCCCATCTTTTTCCGACTGGAAGTTCTTTACCGAGGCAAGCGACGGTCAAAAGGTCGCAGCGCCGAAATGAGCTCTATCTCGGCTCTTCCACCAACAAAACCGCATCGGCCAGATTCAAGCTCCTCTAAATTTGTGCCCGTTCCACTTGAAATAATATACTTTAGCAATAACTGAAGTTGTAAACCGTACTTTTCAGCTACCAGAAACATAAAAAACAAATAGATAAGCCATGCTCTACGACTTAATTAACGCGAACTTAGTTCAAATGCATGAAAACCATCTACTTACAATGCGGGCTTATGGCCGATTGAACTTTTATTTTTGTGTTAAGATTTAATGATTTTTGGAGGTACCCCAAAATTGTGATGCTTGTATCTTTTGTACAGGGTTAGGTGGAGAATGTATGGCACGTTTTTGTGTAAAAGTGCATTTCATGGGCAATGGCTACTTATGAATGGGTAAAATGACATTGCCAAACGCATCTTTTGCTAAACAATATTGTTCGCAGATGTGGGATTCTCTCCGCTCTTCGAATGTAGGGCCTCCGCAGAATCTTAAGTTGTAAATCTAAGTTGGAACAGAATCCCTGGCATCACACCGTCCGGTGTCGGCGCCAGGTCACCGTCCTGCGGAGACATTTCGTTTCCAGACTCGTTTCCTTTCAGAATCACCTCTCGGTTTTCCAAAGCCTCCATCCGCCGCGCCGGCAGCTCCGATTGTCGCTCCGCCCGGGGCTTTACCGTGGCACCAATGCCAGCGGCCGCACGACATGGCCAATTCCCGCCGGCTAAGGCGCAGGCCTCTGCCCCGCGGGAGGCCGCGATAGAAATCAACAGCGTTAGACATGCAAATCTGACAATCCTACACTATAACAAACCGATTTCTCCCACTTGGCCGTATTATCATGGAAATGAGGTAGTCTGCAGCATCAATGGTTCACCGTCTAGTTAAAAATAAATATACTGCAGGGGATTCTCCCGCCAGCGTACACAGAAACTTCGCATGCTCAGCATACTCACACAACAAAATAATTGCAAAATGTATTTTCGTAATGAGCGTGATTGACACAAATACAAACACATACAGTCATAATGTAACAATATAACCACTGGGGCGCGGGTTCAGGGATACACGGCGCGTTCTTGTACACATGAAGCGCTCGCCCACACTCACACGCACCCATTCACACTCATGGATTGACTGAGACTAGATGCAATAAAAGGCAGCCAATATCCACACTGTTCCAATACAAAATACACTCACTCGACAGCCATGGCTGTTCAGAATGCGTCACTGCAGAGCCCACGCACACACATCACCTGCCCATTCCCAGCACACAAATAGCGGGAACACAGCGGATAAAACATATATCAAAACCTCGCACGCGCATTCCTGAGAACATCAATTACAAAACCTCCCCCGCTCGATGGAAAAGTGGTTGCTGGTGGTAAGAGCCGGCGGCAGCGGCGGCGCCCGCTGGTTCCGCTGATGCCTTCATCCGAAACACGCGCACGAGTGAGCATTACCGGTCGACGTAGATGACACCATTGGCTAGCGGCAAACGTCGCCAGGAGGCGGCAGCCGGACAGCTGAGGACAATAAGACTCCCACCGGAGTCACCCATCATATTGCTGAGACAGCTATAGAGCGGGCCAGGCGCATAACAAGTACTATACAAACATAGTGATGGCACGATAATACCAGCGGTGCACACTGAGACGACGTAAGTACTTGTGCCGCCGACGATACCTCACGGTCAAGACGATATTCTGGTGCAAGGTCAGAGGAGTGGAATAGAAATGGTGACACCGGGATGTTTGGGGGACGCAGGTTGTGGATATGACCGCCCATGATTGGCACGTCCTCCCAGATGAAGCTCAGACAAAGAACCATTGCCGGGGAGGCCTCTATCGAAATGAGTGCTCACACATGCGGACACACAAATACACGCAGGCGGGCAGACTGGAAGAAAACGCTGACTCCGAGCAGGGTTAAGAAACACAAGCCCGTGCGTTAGGCACATCAGAAGGGGCCATCGTCTAGCATCGACGACACAGCGGCACAAGTGGGACGACACAGCGATTTCGACAACCACACCAACACGGATCAGCGTACGGCCAGGGCCTGCACGCCGCCGAGTCCCGCTTCGCTTCTTACACGCGGTAAACATGCTAAAACCCAGGCATACACACCGATCGACAGAGACACGGGCAAACACATGGCATAGAAAACAGATCTCATTTGATATTGAGAGTAAGTATCACAATGGCGCAGCGCTGGGAACGCCCTCCCAGCGCTGCCAATTGAGTCGTCTTCTTCGACGGAAGTCCTCTTACTAAATCGTCGCCGCCTAACCTGGCCCCTCCCGACGGGGAGGTGCCAGTTTTGATTGCAGGGGCGGAGCGCTTCCGCTCCGCTCCGGTATCACCATCAGACAAGGAAGATCTTCTCAGGGCGGCTGACCAGTGGGATCGACACCTGGACGCGCTCTCTTCTCCCGCGGCCTCCAGAGCTGTCCGGCGGCTGACCTGACGCACCAGTACAACTGCCGGTCTATCGACCGCCGGCGGCGGCCAGCCCTCCCCATCAGCCGGGGTTAATTGGGGCCGCCGGGGCCGCGGTGGTGTTGCCGGGAGTGTGCCTACTGCCACTCTCCGTTCCAGCCGGTCCACTCCAGCACACCCTGCTGTAATTGTCATGGATCAGGCTCCCCTGCCATGATCTTGTGCACCTGGAACACAACCGATGGCCGGTTAGTGGAGGGTGACAGTCCGCCTACACGCTAACCAGGAACCAGATCAGGCATTCCGCAGCTGTACGATGGGACCAGTCTCCAAGCCACTGAGCAACAGTTGAAAATAAACCAAGTAAAGATCAGGCATCAAATGGGGAGCCGACTCCACCAGCGCATCCATAGACCAAACTTTCGAAACGTCCAGAAAGTCCAGTCCGAGTATAAACTGTAAATTGTGTCTGGCCTGTCCAGCCACCATCTGCATTTGAATGCCTATATGCGGACACCGTCGAAAACTCGCAGCGCTTCTGGCCGGACATTTTTCAACCACAGCCGGGAGCCCAGCCAACACTAAGCCAACGCCAAATGGTACACAAAAGGAGGCTAATGAAAGTCATTTCCATGCCAAGCCTTATCCAGGGAAACATCTCGGCAGATCGCTGCCAGCGCGCACCATTACCCCTCTCCAAGACAGAGCGGCTTTGTTATGGCATCCGAGACACAAGCCTCAGTCGTTTCGGACTTCCGACTAGTTGTTTGCCGCCCGTATTTGGTCCCGGCCGTCCAACTTCGAAACAAAACACACCAACGCACCGGAGCCAGGCAGTCGTAGCAGCCAATGATTGTAAAAAGTTGGGCTGAAAGTACAACTTGACTCTGTTCTATTCCACTTTCATCCCATCCACTCAATTACTCTGCTAGCTCTCTCTCTCTCTCTCTCCTCTCTCTCTCTCTCTTTCCTCCTCTCTCTCTCTCTCTCTCTCTCTCTCTCTCTCTCTCTCTCTCTCTCTCTCTCTCTCTCTCTCTCTCTCTTCTCACCTGCTCCAGCTTCAGCGCCAGTCGCTGTCGGTTGGAGAACTCGTCCTCCTCCAGGTTGCTGGCCAGCTGGTCGCTGTACTTGACGGCGTACTGGTACAGCTCGTGCAGTGCACAGTTGGTGTTGAACTCCTGCTGGTGCAGCTGCCCACGGAGAACACAGTGTGAGGCTAGCTATTGAGCGCGAGGGCTGACGACGCATCGTTTTAAAGAGATTGAATATCATGTTCTGTTACCGAGGTCCGCCCCAGTGGAACATAATGGAACATCTAAAATTGAACTAAGAAGAATCCATGCGTTTTATATACGTAATATGCAGCACCTAGGCTAACGGTCAGGTACTTGATACATCTATTGCCAGGCATACAAAAACAGTGCAATAAGCTAAATTCTCCAACGGCCTAGAAGCAAACAACACAAGACCACCATTAAATTTCTGGACAACGTGTCAAAGAGAGAACAACGAGATTCAAGGAGAACCACCATAGTGGCTCCTGTGTCCTGATGAGCTCATCTGAAAGTCTGACTCATAAGTCCGACGACGTAACAGCGGTCTTTAGCGAGGAAGCTTACCCTGCTCTCCTCAGCTAACATGGCGTTCATGTCCTGGTCGGAGATGGCCGGCATCATCTTGATGTCGTCATAGTACTTGGTCACCCACTCCTTGTAAATGGGAATGTCCTTGGCGTAGAGCAGCTTACTTGACGGCGAATCCTTGCCTGCATCAGGGAAACAGGGTTGCACGGATATAGCCAGAAGTTGGCGCCGCTACCGGATTTTTAAAAATGATTATATTTAAAACCACTTTCCCTAAATTGGCTAGCTAAAACCGCTACCGCTAATAGCAATTTTTTTTTCAAAATCGCGAAACCACAACCCGCTACGCCGCTATCGTTACTTTTCTGATCAAGCACTAACAATGAAAACCTAAAAATTACTTTGGTTTCCTTCTCAGTTTATTATACATATTGGCGACGGGTGACCCCAATTACGGACAGTCATACAATAAAATCAAATATTAGCTATAAATATAAACTATATAAGCTTTACAGTTTTTTAACAATCTTTTAGGAAAACTACTCCTTATTTTATTTAAAATAAGTTGCGGTTCCATTGTAAGACATGGAGACAAAATGAAACGAACATAAATATCCGTTTAATCTGCTCTTGTTTTTCTGGTGGAGAAAAACATTTATCGCAATTTCCATCAAATAATTGTTTTCGATGGCGACACCCCTTAACAGGCCCCCCGTAGCGATATTGAAGCTAAACATACGCCATACATAAACAAGTGCAGCGAAGACTTCATGTAAGCTTTTCAAACGATCAGTGGTTCAAGTTCTTGAACGATGGAAACATTTTACAATTGATAGTGTATGTGTGTATGTATATATATATATATATATATATATATATATATATATATATATTGTTGATATGCTCTTGACATTATATACGATATATGGAAGAGACGATATAAGGAAGAGACTTGAGACTTCTTTTTTATTAATTTACTTTATATTTATCTTTTTACAGACGTTTCGGTGGCAAAGCACCTTCGTCAGTATGAATAGTAAAATCACATAAAAATACATCAAAACGACACATACATGAGGCACCATAAACGAATAAACAAGACAGTTTAGCAAGCATTCTTGCTAAACTGTCTTGTCTTGTCTTATCTTCTTGCTAAACAACTTACCGAGCTTGTTGTCTGATGTTGAGCAGGAGTCCATGAAGGTCTGCGCCACCACCGAGAGACACGAGTCCACGATGTTTGGACTTGTGAATGTCGAACACGAAGTTAGGGTTCTTGATGAGGTTCACCCAGAACCGCAGCGGCAAACTGCGAACAAGGCGTTTGCGGTCAAAGAGACAAATAGAACCACAAAGAAGCGATGTGATGTTCAAACATACCTTAGACAATAATTTTTCCTTACATTCGACAAGACGATAAAACATGCGGCAGAAGATACATTCCTTGAACATTTCCACTCGTGCTCACGCCTGCCCAGATCGACCCCTTGAATGATGTCCCGCCCTCCTACATCTCCCTCGGTATCGGTCTCGGTCTCGGTCCCGGTCTCTCTCTCTCTCTCTCTCTCTCTCTCTCTCTCTTCACCTGTTGCTCTTCCAGGTGTGCACGGTGTCGGGGTCCAGAATGCCGTGCTGCAGCGCCTGGTCGTCCAAGAAGTCGAACATGTACTTGATGGCGAGCGGCAGCGCCGAGCCCCGGTGCGCTGTGCTAAAGATGGTCTCGAACAGGTCGTCCATGAACTTCTGCAGCGTGCCTTTGGTGGCCAGCAGCCGGGTCAGGTAGATCTCGGAGACCATCTTGTTGCCGCGCTCTCCGTCCCTCTGCTCCGACTCCGAGTGTCGCACCAGGTGCCAGTACTGGAGAAGACGTTTGGTCTGGTCAGCACGTAGCATGTCACGTGCAAGTGCATCAGATAAAGTGCCGTTGTGACACCATACACAAACTGGGACAAACGGTACTCAATGCTAGAAGGGAATGCTAAATAGCCCACAATTTTGGTTTATTTGCACTCTAAAACTTTATGTTTTCTACAAAGCAGAACGCTTTGCGATATTTTGTTTAATAATTGACGATATAAAGCATGCCACTGAGTTGCCAGGACCAGACGAAGCTACTGCGGCCACAAAACTTCCTTTCTATTTACAGCAGCGACTTGCAAATTAGGTCCCGTATTCAAGCTGTCAGTGACTAACGTGTGTTCATATATCCTCTTAGTCTGCCTCGTTCACAACTCCCATTAAAAGCGAAGCACGTGGCCATTGCTGGATAGAACAGCCTCTAACACTGGTACCACACTCTGAGTGTCTATATGCCTGAGCAAACACTTACAAGCCCTGCACCTCATTCCGGCAGCAGAGTCCATATTTGTTCCATACCATACACCATTACTGCATCAGTACAGTGCCAACATTCACTAACAACCTGCATTTATATTGCAGCGTCCTCCACAGTTCAGCGCGTGTTCAGAGGCGGATGCAGTGAAGCCTCTTCCGAGTCAACTCAGGGGGCAGTGAAACTGCTGAAATCGCACAAAGCGAATTGTTTCTGATTTAAATAAGCCAGTTAAGTAAGAAGGCGGTCCACCGTTGTACCCCATACCTGCCGCTGTACCCCACACCTGCCACTGTACCCCACACTTGCAGCTGTACCCCCACACCTTCCAATGTACCCCACACCTGCCGCTGTACCCCACACCTGCCACTGTGCCCCCACACCTGCCACTGTACCGCCAAACATGCCACTGTACCCCACACCTGCCGCTGTACCCCACACCTGCCACTGTGCCCCCACACCTGCCGCTGTACCCCCACACCCACCGCTGTACCCCACACCTGTCGCTGTACCCCACACCTGCCACTGTACCCCCAAACCTGCCGCTGTACCCCACACCTGCCACTGAAACCCACACCCACCGCTGTACCCCACACCTGTCGCTGTACCCCACACCTGCCGCTGTACCCCCAAACCTCCCGCTGTACCCCACACCTGCCGCTGTACCCCCAAACCTGCCGCTGTACCCCCACACCTGCCGCTGTACCCCACACCTGCCAATGTACCCCACACCTGCCACTGTACCGCCACACTTGCCAATGAACCCCACACCCATCGTTGTGCCCCCACACCTGCCGCTGTACCCTCAAACCTGCCGCTGTACCCCACACCTGCCGCTGTAACCCCACACGCTGCTGTACTCCACAACTGCCGCAGTACCCCACACCTGCCGCTGTACCCCCACACCTGCCGCTGTACCCTCAAACCTACCGCTGTACCCCACACCTGCCATTGTACCCCACACCTGTCGCTGTACTCCCGAAACCTGCCGCTGTACCCCAAACCTGCCGCTGTACCCCCAAACCTGCCGCTGTACCCCCCAAACCTGCCGCTGTACCCCCACACCTGCCGCTGTACCCGCCTCTGCCAGCAGCAGCGTGTCCGGCCTCACCTTGACGCCGTTCTCGTGGTTGGCCGGGCTGATGGCTCTGCTCAGCGGAGGACTCTGCGCGGCGTACTTGGTCAGCTGCAGCGTCTCGTACTTGTGCGACTTGTCCGACTTGTCCGAGAGGATGCTCAGGTTGTAGAGCGAGCTCTGCTTGGGCACCAGCGTCAGCAGAGCGCCGTCCGGCACGCGGTAGTGGGAGAGCGTGTTGAGCTTCTTCCAACCACCCTCCATCTTGGTGGTGGAGTCCTCGTTGTTGAGAATCAGTCGGCCGGAGTTGCCGGTCCGCCACTCTGTAAGGAAAGTGTAATTAGATGAATTGCCTAAAATGATGACTCAAACTTGAGAGTTGGTAATTATTGTTGGTACGAGCTTTCATATATCATTCAATTTTCGCTGTTTAGCACAAATATACCGGACAGAGCCGACAGAGAAAACAAAATCAAGTGAAGCACACCGAACACATCGCATAAAAACTGCGGTGTCTGGCATTGCTAAAGTGATGCAAAAACTGTCCGCTTCTGTCGTGAAAACGAGGTTAAACGTTAACCCTTGCCCCGGTGGCGGGTACGAGCCACCTTCGCCATGGTGGGGGAAAAAGACCCCCACGATCTCAAAAACTAAGAGAGCTAGAAAAAAGCCAAAACGGCAATCAAGCTCTTCGAAAATGATATCGAAAATACTTCGGTCATTTTTCTTGTCAGGTCAATATCAAGGTCACCAGAGGTCAAAATAGGTCAAAATCGCTAATATGAGGTGTACTAAGAAAACCTCCTATATCTCAGAAACTATGATAGCTAGAAACATTTTCTAACACCATTCGAAAGCTCTTGAGATGCCTTTCATTACAGTGGCATTCATTTTCGTGTCAGGTCAAAGCCTAGGGAGCTACAGGTCACTAAATATTGGGCATATTCTTGGGAATGTCCATAGCCACCCATGCATAAGGGCGTTTACTTTTTCGCTAATAGCTTCCAAACCAAACAAGATACAGCCATAGTTTATGCACCATTGCAATCTTCTCGTCAATACGAATCGAATGATATATGATATTGCTATCCCAGGTCAAATTTCAGAATTTGACCTGACCCAGGTCAACAGTCTGACCCAACTGACCTGGTATAGTCATGATGTATATCATTTGACTTCCAGTGACTATACAAACACTTTGTACAAAATAAAACTCTATCTTAGTTTATTCAAAATTTATAGAGAAAAACACCAAAAATGCTTATTTGACCTAAGGTGACCTTTTAAAGGTCACAAGTCAAAATTTTGGTATCAGCTTCAGAAATGGGCTAAGAGCAAGTCGCAACCGATGTTTGAAGTTGATTCCGTCCATACTTACTGAGAAAAGCTCATTTCGTGATTTTCCCCATGCATTGTCAATGGGAGGTCATGCTCTGCACATGACCTTAGGTCACCAATATCAAAAATCCCGGAACAAATGTTGTAGCTCCTGGTGGGCCCAAGATGTGGTATGAGTTTCATCTTGATCGATTAACCCTTCTTTTAGTTATGCCGTCCTAAGTATTTTTGAGGTGAGGTCACTTCACCTGACCTGGTGACCTGACCTGATATGACCTTGAGCCAAAATTTTCAGGAAAGATGTAAAAATGATGAAGGAACAGCTAGACCAAGTTTGGCGCTGCGCGCCGCCGTTTTTGGTCACTTCGGAAAAACCCAGGGGGTCTAAAAGACCCCACCCGGGCGAAGGTTAACAACAGGAGAGCTGAAACGAGGAAATCCCCACATTCTCCACATAGCCTTCAAAAGAACGACAATGACTATTCTAACAGGGCAATGAAAAGGTAAGGGCGGAGATTACAGTTTTTACCAGTACATACAAAGAGCGTAGTTTAGCGCGATAATTATTCCGGAAGGTTTTTGTTGCTCTACTGTGTTAAGCATTTAGTTATCGGAAAAAAACTAAAAAGAAGACAGCCTCTATAAAAACATCTGAAAAAGCAGCAAGGACTAAATACCGTCTAACGGTTCATTTACCACGCCCAAGAGGCGAGCACAATTCACCAAGAATGTATATAAATCTACCTAGGAGTCCCTACCCTCGTAACCATCTGCCGCTTACCGAGGTCGAGGTCCTCCTTCCTGGGCCGCATTGAGAAGGGCGTGGAGCGGTAGATGAAGTCCAGGCTCTTCTCCTTGACCTGACTGACGGTGTCCGTGTTGAGCACACGGACAGGGATGTCCACGTTGTCCTGGTGCGGGTCCAGGCCCGACACGTAGATCGTCTGCGTCGGCATGGAGACGTACACCGTCTGCCGGGTGGGCGCGGTTCAGGATAGTCATCGGCGACGGGTGATGGACCATTTGCGCTTCACTGAAGAAAGGAAAGTCTTCCCGAGGGCGCCCATTTAGTTATTGGTAAAGTGGATCCTTTGGTACTTTCGCGTCCATCGTGATTAGCTGAATAATGGCGCTACTAGACGATGCCACCAGAATTTAGAGAAAGACAAACGATTAGTTACTGGTAGGCTAGCGTGTAGTTACCACATTCGCATAGTAAATAAATTGTCACAATCATTGCCATTCATAAATGTTACCACACAACTTCTTTATGCAGCACCACACACACAGTACAATACAAAGTAAGACATAACAGGAATTCACAATCCCACAACTTACAAACAGTGAATCTGAAAATGTCATCCTCACCATATAATTGAAGTCGACCTGCTGGCGGATCAGCTTCTCCTCGGAGAGCGAGTAGCGGGCCTCGCTGGTGACCGCGTCCACCGGGCCCTTGTCCACCTGCTGCTTGATGGCGCGGTACAGCAGGTACAGCGGCTCGCCGGCGCACTCCCGCAGGAAACTTGTACAGCAGGAAGGTGAACCACGAGGACAGCATCTTCTCCGCCACCGACTCCGTCCTGTAGCAGCGATACCGCCGGTGAGCATCTCTTCTGCCGCCACCGGTGAGCATCTCTCCTGCATTCCCTGCCATCTAGCGATCAGGTATGAAGTGCGGACGAGCAAAGGGGCCGTCTATTCGAAACAGTCGATGAAGCCAGGTACAGCCCAGTGCTCGTCCTTTGCTGAAGAAAATAAAAAACACTACACTCTCACATTACTCGACCTTTACCCTACCAAAGACCTAAAACATATCTCTAGTTGAATGTAAATTTGGCGGCGGCCTGCAGGCGCACCTTCGCAGCAGCAGCTTGGGGTGCGAGCCGTTACCCTCGGTGCACCTCTCGATCAGCTCGGACAGCAGCGTCTTCAGAATGTCGGTCGAGTACTCCATCCTACTCTGGAGCGTCACCATGATCAGCGAGGCCACGTTAACTCTGAAACAGAGGTCACAGGAGGTCAGGTCAGCCTGGCTTCGCAACCATGTTCTGGCGGTAGATGAGAGTCTTGGAGTTGCTGAAAATAGTGAGTACTATGCCTGTGATCAGCCATTTCAAGTTAAAATATCATTCAAATTGCAATTAAAGAAAACCTCACGTTGGAAAACACATAAAATGCGAGACAAAGACATTTGCCATTTAATGTTTTATCAGGTTCTTAATAAGAGCCCAATGGAATAAAATTCAGCCACAAGGTGCAAACGTCAATACGACATTAATTTCGTTACAATTTCAAAGACAAAAACTCGGATCACATGAGCAGGAATTTGGACCGCGCTCCCCTACCATAGCCATTCCACCTACACCATAAACACTCCACCCACCTATCCCGCATGCTGAAGTATCTGTTGCTCTCCAGCGTGCGTATAAACAGCAGCAGGAACGTCTTATTAATGATGAGCTGTCCGAAGAGCCGGAGGCCCTTCTCTCTGCGCTGTAGGTCGGGCCTGTTGTTCCACTGCAGCACCGGGTGGTCCTCCTGGCTGGGGAACAGGATCTTCATGCAGTAGCAGCGGTACTCCAGAAACGGAATGCCGATGCCGGTGATGTCGGACGTCAGGTCCGTCATCTCTGTCTGCAACTCGGCAAACGCTGCCGGCACACGTACAGTCGCGGTCACACAGAGGCGACCAGAAGAATGGTCATGCTGGTCCCAGCTAAGCGCTGGCCTGCTATAACAGAGAACAAACGGAACTCATTCCGAAGGGGAGAACATTTTAAATGTCGAAGAACACGTCTTAGAATCTACATACATGACATCGAATCATGTGGCAAAAACCGACCAAGAACCAAAAACCTATTCATAGTTGAAACACAAACAAATAATATCTTAACAATGCTATATCCAGTCGGCATATCAAATCAAATCAGCGACAGGTTACGGACAACCTCCATCCAGAGCGTCAATCACGCGTCGTCACCACCCACCTTCCTTGCACTCGGCAGCCACCCTCAGCTCCAGCACGTCCATCTGCTCCTGCATGTTCTTCAGCACGCGCGAGCTCTCGTGAGACTTCCTCCGGTAGGCGATACAGATCACCACCACGATTACCAGTAGGAAGATACCGCCACAGATCATGCCGTAGATGACGGCCTTGGGCAGGGCGCCCTCGCCGGCGGCGGCGGCGGCGTACGACAGGCGCCCGATCGTGTAGTTCAGCCGATTGCCCACACTCACCTGGGGGCACGGGTGAACGGTGGTTCCATCGCGTGTTCATTTGCACTGATCAAGAATGGATGAGCTATGTATGTTTGCAGAAACTTTCTACTTAAAACCTAGTCGTTGAAGCTTCATCCCGCGTAATGTATGTCTATTTCGAGCGAGATAAGTAATTCCCGACACAACTGAACATAATGCTTAGTGTGCGAAACCTTCATTTCTCCACCTGTCGTATGCCAACCCCTGAATAAAGCACAAAAAAGTGTTTCTAATGAACACCAAATGATATACACTGAATACAAACACCTCTAGGACAGACCAGTCCTAAACTTTCTATTCCAACGCCAGGTTGCCGCCTATCCAACCACACCACCCACCTGATGCTAGAGCGGACCCAGTCTCCCTTCCCCGCAGCACTCACCGTACTCAGCACCCACCGACCCTTTCCCGCGGCACTCACCACCACCTGCGGCACCCAGCACCCTGTCCCATGGCACTCACCACCACCTGCGGCAACCCAGCACCCTTTCCCGTGGCACTCACCACCACCTGCGGTACCCATCACCCTTTCCCGCGGCACTCACCACCACCTGCGGCAGCTCCCGGTCGGTGGGCTGTCCGTCCGTGCCCACCGCCTTGGGCGCCTTCTTCGGCGGCTTGCACGTCAGCTGGTTGAGCGACAGTGACGTCACGTTGCAGAAGCCCGGTGCCGATCAGCACGGTGACGTCTGTGTCCTGGCTGGCCCAGTTCAAGTTCCGCCCCTGCCGAGAACAGGCGCGGTGTCAGCGATATTTGGGGAGAGTGGGAAGAGAGCGCACTTACTTGAACTATATCCGCCGTTAACTTGAGCGCAGATGACATTCTGAAACCTTGTATGCCTACATCTTTCAATGAGGCCTTTATAATCATCTGGCTATTTCAGATGAGCCAGAAAAACACATCCTCCAAACAGTAATTATCAGCCCATTCCGGAAATTATATTCTTTAAAGCTCCACCTTATATCCATCCTCCCGCCGTCCAATCACTCCTCACGCGTCCATGCCCACTCACGTTGATGGTCAGGTAGTCGCTCTTGTAGTACTTGATGCCGTCCTTGTCGTTGAATGGCAGGTACACGGGGTCAGGGAACAGCTGGAAGTAGCCGTTTCCGCTGTGCGATGAAATATTGTGCACGCTGCGAACCTGTGAAGAGGAGGAATAGTTTGAGTGCACAAGACATAAACAGAAGGGATGACCTATAATGTAGGGGCATGGAAATCCTAAGAGAATACCATGTGTTAGGCACAAAATGACCTACGAATTCGGGGCACTCTAAAACCTCGGGAATGATAACGGATGAAATCATGTATCTACTGAGGATAGGCTCTCCTGGGATATGTCCTAGAGTATTAAGCATGCCGGCATCAGCCAGATAGATTGCAGATAATATCAGAATTTCCAAACAGAAAGGTCAGAAATCGTGACAGCAGAAGGCAAAAGTAAGGAATTTGATAAACAATGAACGCCCGCCTTTTAGCGCCACCTATTATAATCCAGTTATACAGTCAGCGCCATCTAGACCACCCATCCACTCACGTTATCCATAAGGAAGCCGTAGTGCAGCAGTTTGGGCCGCTCTGGGTTGATGCGCGTGGGATCTGGGAAGCCGGCGACGACCGGGGAGGAGCAGTGCATCAGCTGGCTCGACAACACCTCACACGGGTCCTGAGGACAACACCATAGATGAAACAGGTGTCAGATGACGTACGCCAGCACAAAGAACGCAGTCTTCCTACAGAACACACCACACGATGAACAAGGTACGTACTCCTGGCCGTGCATCTTCTTAGCTTTCTAAACGAACTTTTATAACTGTACAAGGGTGTGTATTTATATCTGTTTGGGGTGCCCGGCCACCCCGAATGAAAAGCTGAGTTAGGGTTAAAATATCTTCAAATTGTATCTTATTTTCCGGATTTTTATCTCGTTGATCCAGTTAAAAGGCTCTGTCTGAGTGCTTAAACATATATATGAGCTGTTTTCTTTAAATGAGGTCAATATTCACATCACCCGAAGCTGGGGCACCTCCAATGATTTTCGGAAATCCAGCCCCCTACCTTTGCAGCTTCAGCGTGTGTATTGGCATTTTAGGGCGCTTCGGCCTCTAATGCTACGCAACAAAAATAGTTATTTCCCTGCAGTCTTTATGAACACTCACACTCAGGTACTCGTTGCCGTTGTACTGGACAGCCATCCTGGGCTGCTGGATGTACTGCAGGTTCTCCCCCGTCACCGTGATGGTGATGCCTCCCGCCGGCACACCCTTCGGCACCTTATACTGCGGGTTCGGCCCCGACGTCACGTCCTTGACCCGGGGATTCTCCACATAGGTGTACTTCTGACCCGTCAGGAGGCGCTTGGTCCGGTCGAACGTCATGGTCAGGCTACCCATAGTGGTGTAGGTAGCCTCTGACGTCACGCAGACGGCCATGGTTTGGGTAGTCTCCACGACGCGACAGGGCAGCTCGTTGATCTGCGCTCGGATCAGAAGACCGGCGTCCATGTGGCGGCCGTAGATGCGCAGTCGGGTGCCGCCCGCGCGGGGTCCGTGCGTGGGCTCTATCCGCGCGATCCGCGGATCCACAAACCGGTAGACGTCGGCAGAGCGAGCCTCGTAGCTGGAGACGCGGACTACCACCGGGCCAGAGATGGGCGGCTGCCGGGGAGGGAACGTTAGCGAGCGAGATCTTCACCGATGAGATGGATGGCGGGTTTGGGGAGCCGCGTTTCTGGAAGGCTACTGGAAGGTACGTACGTCAGGAAAGAAACTGAGGAACGGGCCTTCGGAACTAGAGGAAATTAACCCTAGCAGAGCCAAATATAAATATTTAATATATAACTACATAACGGAAACTGCCATTGACTGCAAATCTTGACATATTTTGTAATCGTACATATTGTAATGTTTTTTCAGGCAGAGTAGTACACAAAGCCCAGGGCCAAATGGCATAACACGCACTTTAAGATCAACTAACAGCCAGGTCGCCACCAGCCTCTCACTGGCGGGACACCTCCGTTGAAACAAGTCCCGCCACCCGCGGCGCTGAGACCCACCTCGCTGCTTCCGGGTCCGTCCACAGTGCAGACGATCCGGCGGGTCCTGACGTACAGCTCCGGCACGGGGTGCACGGTACTCCAGCCACCGTCACCGAGTCGTACACGTCCCGCAGCTCCTTCCCCAGGTTAATGCCGCTGATGGTGATGTTGGTGCCCCCCTCGAACGGGCCCGACTTCGGGTGGAAAGTCACGAATCTGCGGCGCGAGAGGATGCGTCAGAAATTGGTGAGATACATGGTTATATAGATAGATAGTTATATATAGATACATAGTTATGAGATACATAGTTATATAGATACACTATACATAGTTAGTGTTCAAAATGTGCCTGGTTGAATTTTCGCGTTTCCTCCTCATAGCATAAATGTGTTGTTCACTGTCTCGTCAAGCGTAAGGGAAACTTTAGGCCCATCATTCTACCTCGGAATTAGTGAGTTTGCTGGAATTTAAAAAGATACTACAGCGCGGGTAGAATTGATACAGAAAATATGTGCATGGTAAATGGCGAGGCGGAAACCGTCCTCGTTCCTTGTATATGTTGCGCGTCGTGCCTTTTAGGAAATTGATAGATTATTGCCAGTTGTATTTGAGTGCCCACCACGCCATATGATTTACAATACAACGTACATACGTAAAACCAGTTCAAACCGTCGTCTACAATGCTCCATTTCCATGACCCAGGTCCTCATGCTGTGGGTGGGCAGCCAGCCCGACCCTGCCAGCGGGCAGCCAGCCCGACCTCGCGGGCGGGAAGACAGCCCCAGAGCCACCCCGCCCGGCTGACCGCCAGGCTCAGACTGCCCTGTGCTCGGCCGCGACCCTGTGGCGTCGCTCCGTCCCGCGGCCGGCCGACCAATCAGCGCGTTAGCTCACCACCGAGCATAACGTGGGCAAGAGACTCAGCACACAGCCTTATCACATCATAACACTCCTCCCCTCTTTTAGAAACGTGCAATCACATTTTCATCAGCAAGTTCTCATGATTAGTCAATTTCTACAGCCCGTACCATTACTATCACAACTAAAGGGATACACAGTTTGAGCCAAAGCCAATTCAAATCATGCAAGAAAATTCACTCGTCCGCGTCACTTGCGTTACTTATAACAGAGGTTTATGACCTATACATCTAACATTAGCCGTGTTATTCTGCCGTGCAGAACGCATACTAGTATGCCACACGCATGCGCAGTACGGTATCTTGTACTCTAAGATACCGTACTGCGCATGAGTGCGGCATACTATTATGCGTTCTGCCGGCAGAATAACACGGCTATTTTGTCATCGTCATCACACAGATATCCTCTGAAGCACACACCTCACTGGCTGCAGTACACAAGCCCACTTTGTGGCATTCATTGAGCACATCCACGCTACCTGCGGCCCACAATCACTTAACCTACAGCACACGTTTTCCCCTTATATTAGTTAATCAAAGACAAGCTCACTGAGCACATCCACGCTACCTCCGGCGCACAATCACTTAACATGCAGCACACGTCTATTCCCTTATATCACCGCCAAAATATACGTAATCACCTGCTCCATCCCCAATTAGGCTGAGCCGACTATCGTGAGTCCGTCGAAGACTCCTCATCATCTGCAGCGCAGGCTTCTCCGACGGAAAACTGTACCGTTGGCGTCCCGCTTCTCGGCTCTGCGATCTTGGCTGTTGTCTGACGGCGGAGCCACGATGTCCGTAGCCTTTCCCCATAACTGACGCACATGCAAATTATATATCCGTTGTCCAAAGTGGATGCACTGCACTAGACAGAGTCGGCTGCCCGCCGAGGTCCACACAGTGGCATGTTCCATCGGTCCGTCTTCAGGAGTGGTGCCGCTTACGTTGCACCCGCTGTCTCGAACAGCGTCGGCTCACTGCCGAGGTGCAGCAGCGGCGTCAAAATGTACCGGCTGTTCCCACGCGTTTGTCTGATGAGACAGACCATTCGGTTATTATTTGTCGCTGGGCTCCAGATGTCAGGGATGGTGACCACGCAACGGCCCGTCGAGTTGTCCGAAACCCACCAGGCTGACACCTGACATTGGTTGACCTGGGGTGAATTACGTCGACTCCCATCGCCCGCCCAGGTAATGATTAGACGGAAATATTGTCGCATTAGTGAGTGTGGCTGTCACCGCTGATTTAGTCGCGCGGGATAAGCTTTTGGGTTTCGTGGGCAAAAACAATATGCCGCTTTCCAGCTAAAAACAGGCATGTAACGGCTATCCCGATACGTAATCCCAGTATCACACGCGTCTACAGAACCTGTGGGGTCTCAGCCGTTGACTTACTCAAACGGCGTTAGGTTGGTTAAAATCCGACTTCCGCATGTCACTGTTCCCTCCAAACTGAGCTCATGACTCTAGTCTCGGCACAAGTACGCGAAGCCTGGAAAATAGCTATGGCCGCTGATTGACTCGAACGGCGTAAGGTTATAGGTTTCTTAGCAGAATAAACTACCGATCACCCAGTCACAACCAGGCGCGTGCAGATCCTCAAGGATTCGGAGGATTCATTACCTCAGCCTCGGAACAATGACACAACACCGGTGAGGTAGGGGTTTCACCCATTAAGGGTCAGTCATAGCTGTTGATTTCTTTAAACGGTATAGGTATTTGGGTTCGTCGGCGTTATAAACTGCCGATTCCCCGTCCTTACGAGACAATGGCGGCCACAGCAGACGATACGGTACTACGGCCTCGGCACACCGGCACAAGTAAGTAATTCATCATAAGTATCAAATCATATCATAAGTATCAATATCAATATCAATATATCATAAGTATCAAATCATAAGTAATTCCTGAACCAGCAGTAACTCACAAGCATTGCAGAAAGCACTGGAGCAAATCAGCCGTGAAGTACCAGGCCATTCTCCAGCACAACCGTTACATAAACACTGGAAGAGTCTGGCACGTGACCTTTGGCTCACCTCGGGGTCTGGACAGGGCCGGTCGCGGTCCAGCCAGAGCTCTGCGGCACACTTGTCCTTCACCTGGCAGGAGCTGGTCTCGCGACACCAGCCACAGCCGAACTTGGGGTCCAGCGCCAGACACTCGCCACAGTTGTCGGCCATCTCCGAACAGCGATACACCAGCACTGGGGGAGGAAGACACCGGTCACATCCTGACTCTGACCAGTTCACACTCGATATTGGGGTCAGGAGCCAAACACTTAAAATGGGGGGAGGGCGGATCTTTTTTTTTTTTTTTTTTCTTCTTTTTTTTTTTTTTCTCTCTCTCTCTCTCTCCCCCCCCCCCCCCCCCCCCCCTCTCTCTCCTCTCTCTCTCTCTCTCTCTCTCTCTCCCCCCCCCCCTCCCCCTCTCTCTCTCTCTCTCTCTCTCTCTCTCTCTCTCTCTCTCTCTCTCTCTCTCTCTCTCTCTCTCTCTCTCTCTCTCTCTCTCACTCTCTCACCCTCTCTCTCCTCTCACTCTCTCTCTCTCTCTCTCTCTCTCTCTCTCTCTCTCTCTCTCTCTCTCTCTCTCTCTCTCTCTCTCTCTCTCTCTCTCTCTCTCTCTCTCTCTCTCTCTCTCTCTCTCTCTCTCTCTCTCTCTCTCTCTCTCTCTCTCTCTCTCTCTCTCTCTCTCTCTCTCTCTCTCTCTCTCTCTCTCTCTCTCTCTCTCTCTCTCGGCAACAGGCAGTGATGGTTTTACACCAGAATCACTATGCAAAATCTCCATGTCTTCGTACAAGACTTCTAAAAATTCACGGTTGACTCTTCATTGCACTGTAGGATCCTTATCTTGTTTCTGGTTTTGAATCAACAAACGAATTCATTCTTATTTGATTTTTTTTTTATCGCCTTTATACACTTTACGCCCGAGAATGGGAGGGTAACAGCTTGAGAAGAAATGCCTAAACTGCCATGTTTTTGTCAAAGTGAGAATTTAAACCAAAGGAGAGAAGCCTCCCGAAGATCCACCTCATCATGGAATTAACTGAATGAGCTAAGTCAGCAGTGTGATTAAACAAGACCAGGAGGCTCGACATTGGTGCAACTCAGTCGAGCAGCCTACTTTGACGGCGAATACAGTTCCAACAGAGGCATTCTTCTGGTGAGGGCTCAAACGGTCAGTCAGACATTGACAGTCAGGTCAGTACGTCAGACATTGTCAGTCAGGTCAGTCTGTCGGACAAACTCGTCCGGTCAGCCGATTGTCAGTCAGGCCAGACGAGAAAACCTCCTTTAAGACATGACATCCAACGTCAATGTCTAACCAGGGCAACCATCCCAGAAAGGTTATCTCTATGTGAGAGCAAAGCACACAATCCATTTTCCATCATCTTTGAAGGTCAATCACCACCCGACAACGCCGCCTCATATACCACAGAGGAAATGAGAGCTGCAGTCGTCAATCTACGGCTCAATCGCCTGCTGAGGCTTATTTGAAGACTCGTAACAACCTTTAGAAACTTTCCCAACGACGCTGGGTCCGAAGATTTCAGTTTCAACAAAGCAGCAGCTGAACCATGCCCTTCTTTGACCTTCACTGGCGTTGCCCATCCAATCTCGACACACAAGCCTCACTCTCCATCGCGACAAGTGGACAATGTCGACGAGCGCCAGGTCACTTGTTCCACGTCACAGCGCTGCTGCGCTGTCGACGGCAGGTCCTCAGGTCCGGAGCCGGGGTGACAGAGGTCAACAGCGAGACCAGCTGCAGACGCCGGCGGCGACGGGCTCAACAAATGGACCAGAGACGTCGCACAGTCGCCAGAACTCCCAAATATGCCGCCTAGATATCCGACGAGATTCGCCCCGTATCGGACCCGTCTCGCCAACAGGTTCATGAGATTTGTGGGCTTGGTCATGGTAAACACGGATGCAGCTCCGTCAGCCAAAATCCGTAGAGAAAATACAGGGACACTTAACAACTGTGTTTTAAATCTTCCTTAAAGCTTATACAGCACCTGGTGCAAAATCCCGCGGCGGATTTAACGAGCCACAGAAAAGGGGCGGGTGCGCCGCCAGAGACCTGCCTAAGACCGGGCTGAGGTGAAAGGGGAGAAGGGTGACTGTGAACGTCAGCAGACCTCTACCACTGGTGCATCAGGTGGCACCGAGAACACAAGAGTGTTCTGTATAGGTCAGCCCGCATATGGCACAGCCATTTCTAATCAATGATCTATTGAGTTGGATATGGGAGAGGGTCGCTGATTTCACAACCATGTATTCCGACTTCAAATCTTAAACATGAATACAAAAAGGTGCAACCAGTAGTTTGCATACGTGACAAACTTCTCGCCATTTGTCAAGGGAAGTGAGATAAGGCCCAAAAGGATAAAAGTGTCAAGTAAAAGGCCACAATGAGAGAAAAGACTACTACTAAAAATTACAATAAAATTTTAGACGATCCCTAAAAGAAAAAGAAAAACGTCATACCTAGATCAAAAGCTAAAACCTACCCAGAGCCCTCCCGAAAGGCAGGTGCACAAATAATCTGAAACAAAATGTTTTAAAGCCTACACACGATCCTAGCAGAGATCTCGCTGAAGTAATTACCATCTTTGTGTCTTTGTTTGCCTTTAGGCAAAAACGAAAAGACCTAAAATGGGTGCAAGAGCACAGATCAGATAAAAAACGAGCCTCTCTTTCGGAGATCGAGCCAAGTTGGGAGACGGGGGGCAAATGGTACCACCTAGAAATGACCATTGGTTGACAGTTAAAAAAAGGATGAGATGGATGACCAAATTGGGGATTTTCCAGAATTGGATCTCTCGTTCAAATACTTGGACTACCTCGTCGTTTAACCATCTTCCCCACATAGCTGGTCGTTACCATCTCTACACCCAGCCCACCTGCTGCGGATGCCCAGCCTCACCTCGAACGTTCTCCGGGTTGTCCAGAGGACGGCGACCGCCCCAGATCACCGCGAACAGAGCCGTCATGTTGGGCTGCTGCGCGGTGTAGGCGAACGCCATCTCGTCGCAGTAGACGATGTCACGCAGCAGCTTGGCGGCCACCGAGTTGACGCGGCCGTCAATGTTGAATTCGCACCTGAACCGGTTCTTGGAGATCAGGCGCTGTCGGGACGGAACACGGTCAGACTTGTTTCAAGTGGATGCCAATGCAAATGCGGAGAGCACGAGGGGCCACTATTTTGGATTGAGCAGAATATATAATGTAAACTGAATTGCAAATGCCTCCGAACAGCCAACAAGCCAGTGTTCAGTAATTTTCCTGAAACAAATATGATCGAACGCGTGCATCATTTTTTTGCTGATTTTTCAAAGTAGTCAAACAATTTAGCAGCTTCATAGCAAACTATATTGCACTATCATCCGTCCCCAAAAAGACATACATCTGTCGGTGCAAACGGTGAATTGAATCAAACAATAGTAGTTTACCGTAAACAGGTAATGCCGACTCGAATACACCGTTTTGGGGGAGGGGCTGTTAGGCAGCCTTTACCTCAGCGACACCACTCACGGCGATGTTCTCGACTTTGACGGTGATGATGCGCTTGCTGCCAGAGGGCACCAGGATCTCTGTGGCGCCTGGGGCGGTGGCGTTGATCCTGGGACAGAAGCCGGGCCCGCTCCGGATACTCGGCCCGATCCGCTGCCGAACAACCCGCGGTGAATGCAGCGCCCCAAAAAAGCGAGCGCCGCCCAGCTAATGGTGCTGATTACGCATCAAAGGCGCCGCCGCCAATCAGCATCGTAATGGAACACAGTCACACACAGTATTGTCTGGAGTTATTTTTGTTGAGTTAAAGGCTTGACAATATTCCAGCCTGGTCTAGATCAATCCTGGTCTGGAAATTTTCCTGCAATCGCTTTAATAATATTAATATTGCCGATATCTTGAAAGATTAAACAACTCCACGGCACTGCCGTTCGCCAGCATAACACCAAATGAGATCGCTGGTCATCCAGTGTTACCAAATCCGGAACATCAAGCGAAAATGCCGACTTCATAAAGTGTCTATTACGGTACTCAGATTCATCGAATGCGTAAAGCTGTCACATAGTATCACCGCATCGCCTAAGCCAGGCTTTACACGCATGTTATACCTGGAGAAGCTATGGCGACGACATCAGGACAACTGCCGCACCTGTCAACTCGCCTGCCTTAAAGGGAGTGTCCCACTTTTATAATGGGTGTTGAGCTGAGATAGCCAAGTTGTAAAGCAAGTCCGAAAACCCGGTACTCAATATATCATTTGTCTTAGGACTCGAGATTTCCGTAGAAAAAGCTAAAACCTAGCTGCAATGTACCCATCATGTACCCTTAGAAGCAGGCCCACAGTTGTCATGGCTGTTGGTGTGACGACATTATGCTGACGTCACGATGAGCATCAGCCAATCGAAGCCCTTGATGCGTTTCGAGTATGGTAGTGGTTGCCAGATCATGACATCATCCACAGGCAGATATTTATTTCTTTTCCTAGAGGAGTATTTTAAAAAGCAAAATACTGAGCTTGCCGTACATTTTTCAGAGAAATCATGAGTGGTTTAATTATTTTTGTCTAAAAGTACGCCTAATTACAATAAATTCCAGGATTCGACCAAGGTGCCACATTCCCTTTAAAGGGAGTGTCCCACTTTTATAATGGGTGTTGAGCTGAGATAGCAGTTTGGCAGAGCATGTTGATAAACCACTAGTGGCATATTCAATTTCACCCAAAGCTCTCAGTATAACATTTTCGCCAGCTTTGAGGTCCAAAGTAAAGGAGCTTATAGCCCTATTTGAAACCCTGAAGGAATACCTTCCATATGGCTGCTGTAATATGATTGGTCGTGAGCCCTAAGCTTTGTTCACTCGCTGAAAATACCATGCTAGCGAGTGAACCAGCATGCAACACGTCTGTGGACCGAAAACTTCCGGCGAGTAGTTGTCCATTGCAGGGCGTCACTGGGCCGATGTGCGCCCAATGGCCGCAACAGGGACGTCCTAAGCGGAAGGTTGGTTGCAGGTCCTGCGATTATTTCACCATGTATTTGAATAGGCCCTGCATGCGATTCTTACCATTCGGAAAGGTTGTGAATGGGCCTTTACAGCGAGTCTATGATCAAGGTTTGGAATTTCACTGATTATTGAAAGTGTATCTTGATGACGTCACATATTGCTAGAAAAGAAGAGAATCTTCTGTTTTTTAGCGTATGGAAGTGGGGAAAATGTTGTTCCCTGATTTCCAGACCTCTTTTCTTCTTAAATTATGTTTTAGAATCTCGACAAAGTGGTCCATTCCCTTTAAACCTCATTGGGCGGCCGTCGCACAGCTCGGATGACATCGGAAAATGCCTGTTGTGGCACTCTGTACTCTAGGGTACTGTGGGGCGGTACGTTACGGCCCTGGCTTTCTTTGGCTACCCTGTTGTTGAGTGGTGGGTTTACGCAGTTCTGATACTGCTCCCAGCTCTGACTGTGACGGCGAACATAAAACTCAAGGTTCCAGCGGTTTCACTAATGGCATTCTTTCTGTTTTCCTGTCAGCAATGGCATGCAAGAATCTGGTAAGAAGCTGATGCAAGTGCGGACCAAAGTCGCAGATCAGTGTCAAGGGCAAGGTAATGAGGCCTCTGTAAGTGGAGAGTCTTAATGCAGTGTGAGTTTCTGACCACCAGACTAGCCTTTCCAAGAAAGCATGCACCAACCGTGGTGTTCGTGTACCATTCGCGACCACAAGGATCCAAGACAACACGAAGAGCCTGGTCAGACACGCGGTATGGGAGACTGCAAAGTACCAACCAGGGATGGAGCAACCCAACATGCAGTTTGGAAAAACTACCCTGGGGCGCCAAATTGTTGGGGGGACAGGGAGAACACCAAAGCGTCCGGCTCTATCTCTGGTGTTCTACTGGGGAGTTTCAGCCACTGTAGACGCTGTGATGTGGAGATGTATGAGGGGCCGCCAAGGTGATTGTTGCTTAGATGCATCACGGGGTCTTAATCCGGTGCTGGTGCCACGAGATGGAATGATGTGGCGTCCAAGCCGGCCGTACACAGCATTAGGTGTCATAGCTAGTCATACCATCCCGTAGGCAGTGGTCTTTACGACACCGTTAAGGACCCGCTGTGGTGCCTAGCACCGGAGAGGGCCGTGCCTCCTGCACGGCAGGGGTAGGAGGCAAACCATCGTCACCACACATTTACCTTTTTACAGCCGGCTAAATCAAACCGATACAAGGACATGTCAACAATAAAACGGCAGGCCAGTTTACCCTGCCGCACTGAAGAAAGCCCAAACAGGCTTTGGATCGCTTATCAGAAGATGACGCCGACACTTTACATACTAGCCCGGCTCCGACACGGTCATTTGTGTCGCCGCACGCCGACGTCCATAGATCACATTATTCATCCGGGTGGCACGCGACCATTCCGCGCGTTCCTCTCTCCGGCGCCAACCAATTACATCCCGCGTTCAAGGCCGACCCGATTATGCGCCATCGGGCCTGTATTCCGTATACGGATGCTGGCGACCGCAGCCGTCTGTATAAAGAGAACGATCGCCAGCGGCAGCTGCTGCTGGAAAATACCGTGTATTTAGAGCGACGGTCGCGCCAGACCGGCGCCTCCCCCGGAGGCTCGGGCCCAACTAGCCCAATCAGCAACTTTTACCGGACTTTTGCTGACGCGTATTCGCTCAAAGTGGTGTGATTACTGCAAACATCGGGAACGGCAGTTTTCTTAGAATGAAGTAGACGGGAATGTTTATTTGATGATGGTTGGTAAGGATTGGATAAAGCCTTTGATGAGCAGGGGTCCAGCGTTGTCGCGCAGCTTTGTGAGATAACAAGGCAATGAACAGAATTGGCTCTCATGAACATGGTCGTGTTCGTCCTTGACTTCGAGCTCCAAAAGCAGCCCACGATTAATTCGATTTCTATGATTTCTCCCTAGTGCCCAAACGTTCAAGGAAAAAAAAACAGAATAACGTAGGTAATACAATAACCGAAAATATTACAACATATTGATCTAATTATATATATATATATATATATATATATATATATATATATATATATATTTGTTTCAATGTACCCAACAATGATCCCGTTCAGCTTCATCGTGTCAACGTGCCGCCGAAAGGTAAGTAAAGGGAAATAAGAATGCTTGGACAAGATCAGCTCTGATAATTATCACCAGTCCTTTCATCGGCTCTCTTATTCCCTGAAACTAATTATTTTGCATACTTGTAAAAAGCAAATTCCATCAAAAACAGTTTATCTCTTGTTTGTGCTGGGGTGTACCGTAGCAGATTTTTCGTCACTGCTTTGTTTATTTCACATCAGAAATTTGGCTGGAACGTATCCTTCACTTGAGCGATGAATAACCGTGCAAGACACCAGTTCTGAAGAGCCGAAGATGAAATGTGATTCTCGTTTCTCTTATCAAAATGGAAATGATCGCCATCGCTCCTTTTGAAGCAGCACTGGATCCGACCCATACATCTATTGGGCACATCGTGCACCCAGCTACCCCCAGCCAAGTTGTATTATTAACTAGTGCTACTTTAGACATCCCCAAATAAGGCACAGAATCGTAGAATCAGCAATGTGTATCCGCATTGCCAAATGCTGTCGGTTTGGTTAGGACAACTCGGGAGGCGCTACCGAGCAGCAGACCGCCATCTCTAACACAGGCGAGGAAACAGCCACTGTTTATATGTATCATGCCACACCATCAAAAACCTGCAGTGGAGAAAACAATGCACCATCACCCCTCTCACTCTCACCTATACAAAAAGCAATACAATACCTCAGCATTCCATCCTCCAAGAGCACGGCTGCCATTCGCCATGTCCCTGACCGCTGCTGCCCTCTGGACAGTACCAGAGCGGGGTGGCAACAACCGGTGGAGCCGGTCGGTTGTGGTGACCTTGTCAGGCACCCTCAGTCGACCGGGCCGGGACCCACATGCCGGACAAGTCACTACCACTGAGCGCTGGGGCCTCAGGCTGATTCCATCGGGTCAGCCTCTGAGCAGCCAGAGCAAAGGACGAGACGGAGACACACGAGCCAGCTCATACAAAGCGATGGCACAAAATGCGCCGCCGGTCCAAAAAACCATAACACGAAGGCTAGTGCAGTGAGAAGGGGCGGCGGGGACCATGCCCCGGTTCTCTAATCCATAGACCCGACGCCAGTCCCAAGAGCTTTAGCCAACAGCCCATAAACAATGCCTCTGAGACTTGGAGCTCGCGCTGTCACGTTGTTTTCTATGAACGGACTGAAGAGCTGAAAACTGGATGTTGTCACCATGGTAACAAAAAACACAAACACAGCTCAACGAAGAGACAGAACAGCCAATGCCACTGACGAGCCTAAATTAAGATGCCCGACGACCCAGTCTGAATATGTGATATAGTTTCGACCCAGTACGTGTATTGAGATGCAGATCAGGAACACGGTCTCAGCCACCGTATCGGCTATCCTAGTCATAGCCGGCGGACCAGCAGCACTAAAGGCGATATAAACAGATTAGACAGCCTCTACTGGCTGACCGATCAGCCATTGGTTCTGTCCGATCGGTTATCGCGGACAGCTGATGCATATGAGCTGTATGGACCGCGGAGACATGGACGCAGCTTATCGCGGGGAGGACATCAAGACAGACTGACAAACCGCTCACATTTCTCGGCCGTCCGCCCGAGTGACGATAAACTGACAGTGTACAAACCGCTAGCGCTTTGGAGACCCACTTGAGAGTCCTCTCGGTGAGATGAGAAACAGTGCAAATGGTAATCCTTCAGGGGTTGAAGAGGCCCATGTCGTGCCAACATACCAAGAGGCCCCGTTGTACCAATTACCCTGTTAGATGGGCGGCAGGATAGTCCTGCAAACTTATTAGCACTCAATTAGACTCAGTACGAGTGATGGTGCAATAATTTGGCAGGCAGCTATGAGGCGTGTCTTTGCCACGACATAGGTGGCCGGTTCTCAGAGTGGAGGCGTCCATGGTTTTAATCGCGAACGTCGGCGCCAAGATTTAACCCAAGGGCGAATCTCTCTCCGTGGTTTGTCCTGGTGGCGTCAGGTATCTCACTCCGACAGGATTCGGCTGTTTTCGCCATCGGAAAAAGCCAGCGGAAGTAGGTAGCAGAAGAAAGCAAATTAAGAATGACGAAGCAAACACGTTACCTCGGCTCCGGACTACGGATCTCCCGTGATCAGCAATAACTAGGAGACTGGACAAAGGTGGGCCCAGGTGCGAGGCGGGCAGATCCCAGCTCGCCACATGGTCTGACCACGCACTTCTCCAGGAGGGCGCTGTCAGCGACCCACTGGT
Source organism: Lepas anatifera (assembly GCA_034440635.1). Lineage (NCBI taxonomy): Eukaryota > Metazoa > Arthropoda > Thecostraca > Lepadidae > Lepas > Lepas anatifera. The sequence continues at coordinate 282,767 of JAOTON010000708.1, read as the reverse complement.
TCAAATACGAACGCTGAGACCTCGAGCCGGATCCACCACTGTCCATCGGCACGACAGGCCAAAACATATTGGACACTTCCACAAACCAGGCAACGAGAATAGAAACAAAGACCTCCAGAATGAACGGTGCCTGAAATATCCCGCCGGGAGCCTCCCACGTCAGCAATAAAGAATTCATACCGCGACCACGGCCGAGTTAACCTTCAGCTCTCAGCAAAGTCAGTTATGGAAATAAAGACGCTAGAGCTTGCGGTTACGAGAGATTACGCCATTATGCGAGCTGGAGGGTCAAAAATAGTGAGCATGATGACCTCTCCTTTAGTGAATGCCAGACCAGGAACAGAATTCAAAATATATACGAGTCTCGTAGAGGCTCGTATCAAGAGATTACCATTATCGTACTTCGAGAATCGTAATCCCTTGATGCAGACATTTTCCATTCATCTTCACCTACTGAAAATCGGCATTGTACATTATGCCGTACACTAATTCGACAGAGCGCCATGAACGCCACTGCAGTTCGATTTGGCTGAGGCCGCTAACAGCGATCGCTGATTATTGCTGAGGCCACTAACAGCGGCCCACCGATAATCTCTCAACGCTCACATCCAAGCACGCTTATATTTCACATGTGATTTTTTATGTTTTCCACATTGACTCCGTGACAACGGTAGCTGCAGACCAGACCAGTTCGCTGCAGACATCAGCGGAAGGACAATATGCTGGAGGCCGATCTAGAGCTGCCAGACGAGGTAAGCAGCGACCTACCTTGATGCCGGTGACGAGGATGTCGTTTCTGCAGTTCTCCGCCGTGTCGTGGGTGCAGCGGTGGCCGTCCACGCACCAATCGCAGGGGAACGGCGCGCTCACGCACACTGACTGCACTCGTTGTAGCGGTTGCAATCGTAGAACCCGAAGTCAGTGGCCACGAACTCCGGGCCCGAAGTCATACGCACTGACAACTTCGCCGTGGTGAAGTCTGCCAGGGAGGAGGCGGCGTGTTATGAGCGAAGATATGACACGCACATACACGTCGTACCGGGGACATATCTGCAAGATGTTATGATGTGGACGAACACGGGGCACGCGCTAGTTACACAGCATAATCAACTGAGAGAGCAGCTCCTAAAAAGGCAATTTTTAACACTTTTCTCTTGCCGCATTACTTAGTAGGATTAGGTGGATAATGAGTATTCGTTGGTATCATAAATATATATTTATCTGTCTTGAAACTGTTGTGAAGCATCCCCTCCAGGCAGAAGTGATTCACGTGGCCGACACATGACAATGCATATGTTGTCTCCGCTCCTCGCTGAAATTTCCTCTCGGTAACACGATAATAATAATTGTTGGGGTTTAACGACGCACCAACTGCCAGGGTCATATGGTGTCGACAACTCTCACCCTGTTGGAAGGGATTTTGGGGATCAGATCGACTTATTCAGAGGCTCCGCCGGGACTTGAACCCGGGACCGGTGGCTTAGAAGGCAAGGGTGCTATCCACTAAGCCACCTCATCCCCGGTAACACGATTGTGAATTGTATAATATGGTGCATAATCTTACGTCTTGTAAGGAGATTAAAGTGGGATAAGGTGTACCGTATTCTTTCAGACATTTTACCGGTTTCCTATATCACTTACATTCAAAGTATATAAGGGGCTATTCATAAATGCCTTCACTCGCTGAAGAGGGAGAGGGGTTGGCTAAAAAGTGGCGCGCCATGACCTGGTCATGGGGAGGGAGTTGGCCAAAAAATGGCGTGCTATGACACGGGGTGGGATTTTTTCGGCGACAATTTGTTCACTGTTGAATTCTTATTGATTTTTTCGGGGAAGGTAGAGCTGCCTGGAAGTAAGACTGATGCCTGAAGGGATAACTTTTCCTTTAGGCAGTCAGCTGCCTGGAATGTCAGGCTTAGAGCCTTGTCATCATAAAATGTCGAATGGCTGTAACGCACAGTTAAATTTATAGTTGTATGATTTTAGCGTCTACGGTTTCATATATTAAATAACCCTGACTGATGTGAGGTGGGAGCTGGTCAAAAGTGACGTCATGACTTTTTTAAATACATTTTGTTCAAGTTGTTCCCAGTACGGCTGCTGGAGTCGGAGTCTCACTAAAGTCATCAAGGGACTTGTCACGGAGACCCCGACCCCACCACCCGAACGAGCAACTCCCTCAATGTAGGGTTAATTTAGAAGCCAAAGTTTAACGTCCCACAAAGCACAGGGACGGCCGCACCGCTCAGGTTACCCTCTCACCAGTCAGTTGCCAGCTGACCTACGTCGGGTAAACTATTGAGCGCCGGAGAGTCTCAGGGGAACCGATCCCAAGCCTGGACATGCACTGCCACTGCATGCTTCTGAGCAGCGGGCCGGAGCCCAACGCTCTAGCAACTGAGCTACCGGGGCGGCAAAGTCTTGCGTGAGGGGATCCGCAAAAAGAGACGCCATGACGTGGGGAGAGGGGATGGAAACCGCTAAAAAAGTGACCTAATTTATAAACAGCCTCTTAGAGTGTGAAATCCTTATCTTTATTTTCCCTTGCCTTATTGCTTCATACTTTTTACCTAAGATTCGAGACATATTATTTCAAATAAACTCGACTCGGTGCTATCTCCAGTCCGCATATCTTCGTCAATAATACATGGTATTCACAGAAGAAAAAAGCCACTATGAATAAGTGTTTCCTCGAAGCCATGTCAAGCGTAGCCAATAAGAGATGGTCTACCTGTTGCGAGTTATTCTAACGCTCCTTGAGCTGGCGAGGAGATTAGAGTGAACAGTCATTCAGGCTTTGCAGAAGCAGGCTAACTAAATTGGCACAAACTAGTTGCATTGTACATGCCTCTTCAAAAGGTCTCAACTCCACGCCGCCCGTCGACATTCAGTCCTTTGAAAACCATTGGGCAAAAACACCGCAGGCCCTGAAAAACTTGCACCTCAGCGCCACAACACCGTAAAAACGGCCTCAATCACAAGGCGTTGCTGCTCGCCGCTGTTTGCCGTTTGCGTTACCGGTGAAATGGCCCCAGCACTTGTCATGCAAATAACGCAGGATACAAAAACTGCCAGCGGCCTTTGTAACGGATGATTACACAGAGCTTGCATTTGTGAATCAGAAGAACGGAGTTTCGCGCAGCATTGTCATTTGCAGAGGCATGCTTGCATGCAGGAAAGCTTTGCAACGGTAAACCGTTGCAGCCTTCAGAGGTTTTTCCCGTCAAGTCTAACCAGAAAATGTGTGACACATCACAATAAAAAGCATTTGATTTTAATGAGGTAGCTCTGTTAACAAAATAAGCCGGACCGCAACAAAGTGACCGGCAGGTGGCCATAAAGCGAGAATGGCGAATAGTGTAATCACCAAAGTTTTCCATCTTCCTATCAATCCAGTACAGGCTTCCACGGCTCCGAAAAACACCGATAATAGACTACTCCAAAAGAAAATAATAATAATCCATAGCCTTAGACAATATCGGATCTATCTCAGGACCTTATGGCGGGGCATGCACAAATACCCAAGCTCCAATGAGCCTGGTTCGAACAAAAAACACTCTTAAAGTTATGTTGTGGGCAGCAGCACGTTCACAGACTTTGGTCACGTCTCATTGTCAAGGAGTAAACATGTTGCACTATTTTCACTTGCTTTATTTGACAGGCGAGTGACAAGTGTTCACCAAACAAACCATTTCAGCGGTCAAACATTATCGCTCCATCAGCACGGACCGACGCCGCACCACGGACCGGTAGCACCATTGGCAAACTTTTGAGACCCAGTTGTCCGCGCTTCTTTTCAGCCTTTCAAGAGCAGAGCTCCGCTCCGGCTCTGCTAAAGCTTCCATTATCCACGCAACCGCTACCAGCGTGCCCGGCTTTGACATGGTAATCGGAACCGATGTTTGTGAGGTGCCGCTGAAAGGTCACCTATCTCCGCCGTGATGTATATGGCAATGTGACCTTACCCAGAATCCCTTTGCTGCTTTCAACAGTAGCGGTGACAATAATTTAGTGCCTGATGTAGGTATGTGCATGATCTGAGTGTTCAATGGAAGAACAACATGTTCGCCACCGACTGATTCATTTGTACAGGGAGGGGAAATGCACGAAATTTACGCGGGACTCATGAAAAGAGAAACGGTAAAGAAAAAGGTATCCTTTTTAATATGCGCTGGCTTCCACAAGAGCAGTGGTAGGCCCTGTTTTGACAGCTGATGCCTGGAAGCATTCTCAAACGGTTGTATCTGGACCGTACACACCAGTGGCGGATGCAGGAACTAATTTGGGGTGGCTAGAGAGCTCAAGTCTCCCCATCATTACCTCAAATAGCCTTCCGCTACGCAGCTTCTGTATAAACTCTGAAATTTCGAGGGGGATTCAGGCCCCTTTAGTCCCCTTGTATCCGCCACAGCGACAATCTCAATGCATTTTTTCTGTCAAGTATTTGCGAGATATGTGTTTAGAATAACATATCTAGATTATGTGGTGCAAATGTAAATGTTACAGAACGTTAACAAGTCTTGTTTGTCGAGGAAGGATCGGTCACTGTTTTTGCTGAGGACTGTACCAATTTCACATATATAATGAAGACTTGTACCACTACCTTATAAAGCGTAGACCACAGATGAAAGCATATCGCAAAAAAATTACGAAAAACAAAGCCCGCGAAAATATCCCGATGTTACTAGAGATCCGGCACATTTCCTGCTGGCAGTGCTGGCTACGTCCTTCCCGAAGCCGAGCCAGGAAGTGTACCTACTGTACCGTCCAAGTACATGCAAGTGGCGAGCGTGCAAGCGGCCCGTCCGGCCCAGTTACCACCGGCGGCTCCACGTTGCACGCGCGCTACACGAACGCACCCGACGTGCGTGACGGGGCGGGCGCAACCTCAAAGCTCTCGACGATGAGTGAGAATTTCCTCTTCCCGGCGTCTATTTAGAGATTGCGTGGTGTTCAACCGTGGCTGTCGGCCCGTGCAAAAGTGAACGGGCGTGCAGCTAAAGCCAAACTTCCCTGCAGAGAGCGTAGGCCGCCTGATGTAAGCTGTCAGATAGCAGTCAGGGGTTCGGGGCAGACGCACGAGCAACGGACCCGGTGCTATTCTTCCCGCCGGCGCCTCGGAGCAGCTCAACAACATTCCGAGCCGAGATAAGGAGCGAGAGGCAGCGAGGGAGGGGCAGAGGGTGGATGCAGGATGAGATCGTGACTGGAAACGCTCCGCCTATAAAACTATACGCCCGGCGCGCCGCATAGGGATGACCCGGATCGAAAGGAGACGATACTCGGCGCACGCCTCCGGACTAGGTCAGTCGCGTGAAACTGACCGGCTTAGCCGGCGCCCGGTGACAATTAACAACCGGACCAACCCACTCCAGTACCGGTCCAGGGGGACCTCAGTCAGCTGGCCAACCGTGTCAGCGGACCGATTTCACATCAACGGCTGCCGGAAGTAGCCTCCTAGTTTCATTATCGCGTGCATTGCACGAATTTTACAACGGTTTTGGGCGATGAGGCGACTTGGTTTTGAGCCATCGGAAATAAATGTAACTGCTGGGACATTCATGGTTTAATATGTGGTTACCGTTTACGGCGCTGGTGAGTTACGGCTTTAGATAAGACGGATGGTGTCGTATAGTGTCTCCAATACGTACCCAGCTAGTATTACTAGTGTGTTCGACAGAGCCACGCCTACGAAATCCATGGCCGTCACATGCGCACATGCCAACCAATGAGCACTCACGCACCCCTGGAGCTCATCATATCGGCTGGGTGACGTACGGGGATGTGGAGGTGTGGACAAGTGATAACAGGATGACAAAAGTCGACCTCCCATCACCTGGTTGATAGTATCCTGTTCCCAAAGCAACCGAAAAACTGGCCAGTCTACCGACTACTGGCATGACTCAGATTTACCGCTTCATAATCCTGCTTTCATATTAGAGAAATTTAAGTAGTTGTAAGTTGCAAGATAAAGCTTATTCTACGAATAATTGGAAAACAGAGCACTCAAAAAGCAGAAGCAAGACGCTTCTATCTATAAAGTACTTTTCTCAGGACTGCTTATGTTTCACAGTTCATGCTGCACCAGTTGTTAGCCCGTTTGGATAAGTTTCAGTGCAATAATTCGGATAAGGTATCTGAATCGCTTTCTCTCCACCGGTGAGCAAGTGTGTATCCGTCATCATACCCTGTTAAATGGAGTATGGCACATTCGACAGATTCCAACTGAGCTATCAGCAGAACACATGTTTAAGGAAAAAAAACGCTTCACAAACGTATAACTTTTTCAGTGCACTGATATCCTCCGATACGTTCCGCATCCCCCCCGGACTATCTTTAGGTAGCAGATGCTTAGACTTCGGGGTGGGGGAGTTTAGTACTGGTACTAAGCAAGTCACTGAGGGGCAAACATTCAGCGTTGCGTGCCTACCACCAGCCAATTAGAGTGAAACATATATGCCATCGATCGGTTACGTGTATAAGTGGTCCCGATTACCTCAGATAGGAGGAGTCTGTCACAACTCCTTCGCATAGGCACTGTCAAACATCGGCTGACTACACAAATAAAAACAAGAAAAAAGATAACGGCTTCCTTCAAACGCTATCATAGGAAGTTGGCGGTCTAGCCTGGCACCGTAGCGTCACCTGAGATGTCCAGGATGTGATTTACAGGCCTCCAGGCGTCGTTCGCCCTGCGACCTTGCCATCTGACGTCATTTGCATCGAACCCGAGCTGCCGTAAATTCACCAGCAGACGTCCGGCAGCGTTACACCAGGCACCGTGTTGTCGCCGAGCACCTGCCTGTTGCCGCTGTATAAGGCGGCGCGTCAGCCGCATCAGCTGACGTCAGCTGGCGTCAGCTGCGGCGCCTCCCTGGCGCCGACCTTGCCGCAGTCGCCAGAGCCGATACATGACGACAAGTCACGACCAGGAAAGTTTGTACCCTGGCCGACATCAGGTGGGCAGCGACGCTGGCTGCACTGGCGCGGACGCAGCGGCGGCCGGACGACCTCACAGAGAAACGCCAGTCCCGCGGCCTCGGCCGTGTCACACACCACCAGCACGCGAGGTGTCAGCCGCGAACGACTCCGACTGAGTGAAGTCTCACGCACGCGCCTGAAAAACTGGCCGCGCTGCGTGGATAATAGTCAAAAGTTTGAACTGCTTCACGGGTTTGGACGAGCACGGTGGCCTTGCAAAAAGGGCATTGTTGTGTTCGCGTGGCCAGCTCGCTGTATAGCAATCGACGAGTGGAGCACGATTCCGGAAAATACAGCTTATACTCACGGATATATGACTGAGTGTCATGCGATCCGGCAGTCCTTTCACAAACTAAGCTTTCCAAAGTCATTTCTCTCTGTCACACCACTTTTGGAATTGTGTTGTCTCCCACAGCCAGGCGCATGCGACCAGTCCAACGGTTCTAATCCGGCATTCCAGACATCCGACTCAAGAGGGATAACTCCATCACCCCCCAGCTCACGATCGGTGCGGAGAACTGACGTCACCAGTCTTCCGTGAGCACCGATCAGGCTTAATCTCACGACCAATGCCAGCCAGGGTCGTGCCGGAGAGAAACCTCCACTCACGGACACATAACTGAGAAGGCTGCAACCTTGCAGATGCCGGCATACCTCATCGGCTCACCATCCTGCAGCGGAGCGAGCCGCTGCAGAAGCCATCGCGCCTCCCCGGCCGAGGCAAACAGCGCCGCCGGTGTTGTCGTTTTTTGTGGTGCCTCATTTCGTCGCTAGATCCGGCGCCGGTCCCGCCGCCAACACATAATTCCCAGTCGACACCGCAGGCCCCGCCCCGGCTTCGCACCAGGCTCAGCGGCTAGCGCTACACTTTTTGCTTCGCCGGTGTTTGTATCGAAGCCGGAAATGGAGCTATCGCGGCTGCCTTCAGCCTGCTCACAACCGGAGCCATCCCGGCTGATTACAAATCCGGCCGATGTCGACAGAGACGCACGTGCGTCGACGTCGGCGGCGTCGGTGCGGCGTCGCAGCACAACACTGCGGCAGGTGTGGCGGCTGATTGAATTGCTGGACCGAGCGGTTTTCTGGATACACTGAGGACCACCTGTGGCGTTCCCAGTCAGCTCTCAACACCGGAGTCGGCGGGAGCAACAACACGCCAGCCTGACATCACAACAGCGGCTAACTTGTGCCGAAACACGACCGCCAGCCAACGGGCACGCCGGCGAGGTGGCAAAACTGTCCCACTCAACAACGCCAGGTCACTCGGAGCACGCCCACGGGCCAGTGATGGAGAACGGTTGTGGCATTACCTACAGCACAACGGCTGAAGTCGGTGGCGATGTGTTCTGGTTTCTAGGTTGGCCACACCACACCTTCATGTTGTCCTCTGCCAGTGACGGCTCCCCAGACAAGGCGCCGCCAGAGCGGCACTACTTTGCGCAAAGTTGCGTCGTTGCGCGCCGCCCAGCCGAGAAGTTTTCGGAGTGCCGCGTCTGCCCCACATAAATCGGCAGAGGAGACAGCTCGCCTCTGGAGACGCCGCGGCAGGGGCGGAGCACGCGCATGTGCGCCGCCGCGCCACCAACCGCCGTGTTTTCGTCTGAGGTGGTTCCCAGCTGTTTCTAAATTTCAGGAAGAGAAAGGAGAAGAGACCAGTGCAGGAAGCTGTTCAGCTGGTGCGCTGCAAAAGCTTGAACCAGTTGAGGTAATGAACTTTGCCACTGTGGATCACATTCCGACTGAACAGTTTTTTATCACCAAACGGAGTCGGATTAGGAACACATGACCTCAAACGCCTTTCTGGGGCACCTTTAGCCTGTCTACGATCCGCAGGTGGAAGGATGTCTGGCACAAAGGACGGCCACAATCGCGAGAGTCCGTGAATACGAGAACGAGAATACGTGCATCAATTTCCTGATATCCAAAGTTCTACGCTTTCTCTTATGCATTATGCAACAGCTGGCCTTGCGCAATGACGATAATTACCAGCTTGTGTGTTTTTGCGGGGGAGCAGCTACACCGACCGCCGCGAAACGGACCTGAATAATTGCTGCGCGGCTCTAAAACAATCATTTCAGGCCGCAAGATTACCACGGCTGCAGCCTCCCGCCGCCAGGTTTCCAAGACGGGAAAAACAAACCCGTTTCAGCGAGATTAGCTTCAATAAAAAAGCAAAAAGTAATATCAGAGGACCAATGCAGTCGTTATTCTCTCCTTTGTAATCTTGCGGACTCTTCTCCTTCAACCGGTCCACCCAAAGACCTCGAGACGCGTTCTTGCTTTACCGTTTGTCTGGATCCACAACTGAGTGCTATCGTCGATCTAACCACACCCATTCCCAGGGCCTGACCCCGCCTGGCAAATAAGCAGCCATCTCTTGCAGCTGCTTTCACCCTGCCATCTGTATTGTTTCGCTCAGGCCGCGCTCACTACTATTCATACCACACTGTGAAAAGAAACTTTTATTCGTCGAACTTCTCCATGCTTAACCCATAGCATCTGGCCCGAGCACTCGGCACCTTTATTTCATCATGCTTCACCCGTTGGATTTAATCTTAACCACTGAACTTCCTACAGCTGGCAAATAGTTTCTGGACGGTGTGGTGGCGTAGGAAAAGGAAAGGCTATTTGTGCAGGCCTTTCCAGAGAATGTACCCTACAATATCCATGAACTATGGCGTGTCTCAAGAGACATGACAAGAGGAAAGAGCAAAAACGTTACAGCAGCTGCCTCACAATAACCCTGAGAAAGTCCGGTCCTGCTAGTGCTGTGTATCAACAAGGAAATTTTACGAGGGGACCCGTATTGAATATCGATAAAAACATATTTTCGAGTGTTGAATATGGGCAAGATGATTACGCAAATGAGGTAAGCGAGGAAGAGTGGGTATAAAAGCGGAGATGTCGGTATGGCGGAACCAAAAAAGATCACTCTTTGCAAAGTGAGCTTTTAATCTCTCCGACTTTTATGGGTCAGACTTAGTGTGCGAGATTCTAGAAACGATCATATCCCCAGGGAAAATATTCAGCCCAAAGTTATACTAACAATTCAATATCATTTCACAAGCTTTTCATACTAATTGTAAAGTAAGTAGAAATTCAATTTCCCGATCTGTTTTTCTTCTGCAGCGTGAAGGCGATATAAATAAACTACCAGGATTAGATATACATCAATAAATAGTACAATATTCTTTGTACATCAATTATTTCAATTCAATACTTGGGGTGCAAGAAAATCCTTCCCGGTGTTTTACACCTCTCGCTCCAACATATATGAAACATTGTCCCGTACAGGGCACAAAGCCAGATCTACCAGATTAAACTCGAATCGAAAGCCAGACAGGGAGCATGACCTTATCAACAGTATTTGACTGGATAGATGCCATGTATCTACACAACGAGGAGACAATGGCATTCCTTCAAAGCCACAAAAGCTATTGGTTTGAATTCCTCATCAGGATATTTGACCTTTACATATGGTCTCATCGATCTACTGTGTACCCAATGGCACAGACAGCGGTCCGTTATCTTCGCGTCATATCCAATAAGAGCTGTATCGATACAACACAAGCCTCACTGGCAAAAAAAACCTTGCAGCGGGTGGCACAAAGAGTATGTCCCGGAAGCTTCACAATACCACAAGACGGAAGCACAGACATTCCCAGGATTTCTCTGTCTAGACGGAGCGAACAACAGCAACGCAATAACACCTCCTGATGACGATACCTGATGCGAAGCCTTACCAGCTAGTAGACTTTGGGAAGTAAAATGTTATTTCAACAGTGCCATGAAATTGGGAATTTTACATGGAAAACCACACCTAGACTTGATAAATTTTGGCATCCTAAAAATTGGATTTTGACATTCTAAACAAAATCAATAAACATGAAAGACTATGTTTCCTTGTTTCAGAAGTTGAGGATTGGAAGCAGGGTCAAACAGCAATTGAATCCAGCATAGCACTGGATAAAGATCCTGCACCACTAGCTTTGTGAAATGGGGAATTTGTATCGAGTTTCTCCAGAAACTGAGTTAAAGAGGTGGAGCCCACTCCACTCCTATAGACAGGCCGCAGTCGGGGAAGGGTTCGTACCACGCTGCTAAATACGTAAGGAATGGCTTACTCAACGGTAGCAAAAACATTTCAAAGCCCAAATAAAACGTAATTGTTGGTGCCGACGTGTTATGTCCGCGACACTGTCCCCTCTAGAGAGATCTGAAGGTACGATCGCCAGCTGCTGTGTAAGTAACCGTACTTCCTGCAGAGGCCAGTAGCCGGAACTGCGTACTTCGGAAACGCGGTGAGGTTGGCCGTGTCAGACAGCAGACTTACTGAGCACTGAAAGTTTCGGCTTGATGAGGTCGGGGAGAGTACAATTGAATCTGACAAGCTTGAACAGATGGTGACACCTCAGGTTCCAAAATGTGACAATCGACTGTGTCATACAAAGGAGGAGTCTTAGAACTGTATGGATAGAAATGGGTTCCTTAAGTTCTGATAATGTGTACAGCAGGAAATACTTAACCTATGGTGCCAGGAACAAATAATTATTCCGAAGGCGAGAGTGGAAAAATCAGAAGTTTTGAAAAAGAAAATTTAGCCATATCGCATTTTCTCGAATATTTCTATCTAGCTTGGTAATAGGACTCGCAGTTATAGTACTCATTAAATCCAAGTCATTGCCCGTTCACCACCTTGCGTTTATCGCTGGCCCCAGGGGATTCACATTCTTTATTTTTTTAATGCAGGCACAGTCCTTAGCAAAAGGAATGGTGAGCCTTGACTCGACAGTCAAAACTTTATAGCGTTACTAAATAGCCAACCTGCAGCAAACAAACCGAAGGTGTTATTCCCTGCCACAAAGTCGGAAAATACGCTACGGAAAACGACATATTGAGCTAGTGCACTGTGGAGGAAACAGCTGAGAAATGATCGACAGATTAAGCTGCAGAGACGAAATCCACACAGTACTTTTCCTGGAGTCTGCACATCCCCAAACACCAGACTTTGCACCCCAAATCCTGTGTTTGTATCTTCAGCTTTATCCCGTATGTACCCTGAAGCGTTGCTCCATGCCCCCAAGATTCGGGTAGTGACACCCTATGGGGTGTATTATGAGGTCCCTGACTGGCCAAAACACGGCCACGTCCCGAAGCTGATAGCCTCAGTTTGTTCTTAAGGTCACATCCGTGGCGGCCATCCATTTTACTTACGCCAATGTCTGGGGCTCAGGTGCACAGGCCATTCAATTTTCCAGCATCTGATTTGATCATGCTCTTACAACGGGACTTAGTTTGTAACTGCAATTGTCCTGGGGGACGTCGGAGGTTTGAAATATTTCCAGAACACCCTGTTTGTTATTAAACAAATGTTTGGTTTCGCTGAATTTTGACCCGGCTACAGTTCACTACCTCCTGTTGCAATCCAGTTCGATCATACCTTCTTCGGTGACGGCAGCATTTAGAGAAGTCGGGCTGAAACCTGGTAAGTCGACGTATGTACTTCATATTCGGAATCACAGAGTTAAGTTATGGTTAAATCTACATGTGCTTGTTGGACCCATAGACGGATCCAGGATTGCCAATCCGGAAGGCACCTTCCCGGGAGGCGCCACTTTTGACCGGCAAAACCTATCAGGTGGGCACAAAATCCTATCGGTGGGAGCCAACTTTTGTATCGGGGGGAGGTAGCGACATTTCAGGGGGCGCCGTGACTATTTCAGGGGGTGCCGAGGGTTGATGGGGGGGCACCTGCCCCCTTTGCTCCCTGGATCCGCGTATGGTTGGGCCCTCAAGTTTTTGGTTCTCCTTGTTTTTCGAACGTGAGTAGACATTTTAAGTCGACTCCGGAAGCCTGGTTAGCTGGCGAGTGCCTCAGATCCGGATGCAGCTAGGTCGTGATATCAGGGGATATTCCACTCTGGTCCTCCACCCGACCCTCCTGCCAAAGAGGAACAAGAAGCTGATGGTCTTCAGACGATGATCACCATTGATTCAGACCGTTGACACAACATTCGCAACAACACTGCACTGCCGGGTGACAGGGAGGCCGTGCGTGAGTGACTCACGCTGTCCAGACGGTATGGGAGGAAGCCGGTCCGTGCGAGGCGTGGTGCAGGTCAGCGTGTCGGGGCCCGTCTGCGTGGCCTCCGTGTCCAGCTTCTGCCCCATCAGGGTGAAGGAGCAGAGGAAGCTGTTGTCGCCCTGCAGCTTCGGCAGGTTGTTGATGGTCAGCGCCAGCTGTGGAGAACAAGACAGTGGTGTCAGCATGTCACATTGTCACGCAGTTGTCAGCTGTTTAGAACAGTGCAGAGTGATGTCAACATGCTGCGCTGATGTCACAGAGAGGCAGTGATGTCGCATCGTAAACCGCTTTGTCGCTAAAAGGTTGTCAAGCGTGCGGGGTGTCCCTGTTGAAACAAAGCACGATGTCGTTGCATTGCTGCGGTGTCGCAGAACTGGTACAACACTGCAGCTAGCTGTCCAGCAGCGTTTAAGCAAGGCAGCCGCTGGCAAAACACACTGACGTCATCGCTTCCCGCCGACGAGTGATTAGAACCACAAAGTGACATCAATAACCATCCAGTTGGCGATCAACGTCGGACATTAGTCCAGGTCACGTTACCGTGACCTCACCGCCCACGTATCTCACCGCGCCCCCGCAATACGTCGGCGTTGTCTTTCTTATCCGCTGTCGTTGTCGGCTTGAAGCGGACACCCGCCGACACCGCCAGCTGTGGCCGCTATAAGCCTCGACATTGCGACCGAGCCGGATGATGTACGAGTGGTAAACAAACACGGCGCCCAATGTCACCAGGGCACCGGGCGGCAGCCGCCCGCGGCGCGGCCTCCAAATCGCTCATAAAACTCCAAATTATTTTACACAGCTCGCCGTGTCGTAAACATTGGTCGGGAATAAATGCAGCGGCCAGAGGTGGTGTCGCACCCGCAGCTGACGGCGCTGGTGCCCAACCCCTGATCGACAACACGACCAGAGGGCGTGCCGGTGGGCGGTCGGACATTCGGGCCATATCGGGTCATGCGACGCGCTGTGTATTTGTCACCGGGGGTGACACGCAGTGACATTGCTCCCCAGAGAGTGACACAGCCGCGCGATGCGTCAGAGATAGTCCTCCCACGCGGTATAGACGTGCCAGTCAGGTGTCCATCACGGTCCACGGCCGGTGGGGGGTCGCAGGGGTACGGCACACTACACAGAGCGATTGGTGACGTGAGACAGTGCTGACTATGGTGCAAGAATAGGAGAAAAAAACTGACCGTAGTCCGAAGAGTGTGGAGTCAAACACTGCGCAGTTCAAGCAAGGCTGGGCCTCGGAAGGATGGATTTCATCGAGATGGTCAGCTTCCGTGACCGCATCCGAATACACAACATGGTACATGATGATTATTGGTGTTTAAGGGCACTTCAGCTTCTTTGGCTATATGTGCCCAGCATTGTCAGGTTAGGTCAGTTCAAAATGATCTTGGTTAGCTATGAATTTTCTATGCCGGAGGTGTCACCGCTAAAAAGTGCTGTGAGGGCTATAAACGATGTCAAACTTTATTTCTTTCAGGTAAGATAAAACGTCTTTGATGTCTACGACGGGATCGTTTCCAAGACACTGCTCTAAAGAGACCGATGGGAAGAATCGACGCATTTGCCTTTTGAGATTGTCACAGCAGTCTACCTCGGATAAAACATGCTGGACAGTAAGGCGGTTGCCACAATGTAAACACAGGTTAGGAGTAGAGCTATTCAGGTGGTAGGCATGAGTGGCATAACAGTGCCCGATGCGGAGTCTAGAGAGGGCCACCTCCTCTCTTCTGCTTTTTCTGTTGCTCGACTCCCATCTCTCAATGGAGGTGCGCAGGCGTTTCATAAAGCACTCTGGCTCTGCAGCCCACCTTGACTGCCATTCAGTCTCCTGTAGTGTTCTGAACGATGCTTTGAGGTCTGAAGCCGGAATCCTAAACTGACGCGAAGGGGTAGTACGGACGCCTCTTTCGCAACCTTATCGACTTTTCGTTCCCTGAAATTCCAATATGGCTCGGTACCCAAAGAAAGCGCACATCAGTCCCTCTGGAGGAGATCGCTGACAGAAGCCTTCTTATAGATGGTATAAGCCAGTTTTGCTGTGGGTGATGAGATTGGAGTGCTGTCAGTGAGCTAGCAGAGTCCGTTATGATAAGACATCGATCCTCTTGAGAACGCTTGATGTGTCTTAAAACCCGGAGAATGGCATATAGTTCTGTGGTAAAAACCGAAACAGACCCTGGTAGGCTAAACCCCTGACTCAGTCCCTCCCCTAAAAAGGCGCTTCCAGCACCGCCGGTAGACTTCGAGCCGTCGGTGTAGAACCGGGCATGAGCTGCATAGGAGCCGATTTTGCGCAGCGCTAAGGCCAGAAATTCTGAGGGTAGTGTTGCTGCTTTTTTATGGCGCATCAGATCGAGATCGCATTGTGCAGGGATGAGTCGCCATGGTTCCGTACGTTCTGGTCGCGTTTCAGCAATTACTTCCAGGTCAACGCCGCTGCCTTCTAACCACAGAGATACACGCAAACAGAGAGCTCGTGAAGATGTCTGTCGCACCATTCTGAGGGGCATAGTCAAATTTTCGTCGAAAATCCACCTGTATGTTGGATGGGACGGATCCTGCCTGATTTTGCTAGCGTATGATAATGCCAACCGCTTCCTTCTCAGGTCTAGTGGAGGTTCATTGGCGTCTACTAGAAGGCTCACAACATGGTACATAGAGAAGATACATCGGTAATTATCAGAAACTCATCAAGCCCCCAACATCGTCTCAACTCGCATCACGAGAGCATCCGCTTATCCGAAGATCATGCAAGCGAGCAGTGCCAGACCACTTCACTTGGAGACAGTTCACAGAATGTTTCCACACAGGGCTCTGAAGACGTGGAACGCACTGTCAACCCGCCTACCAGAGCAGAAAAGTTTGAAAACTTGCAAGAATTACTTCAAGCTCCACTAGCTTAGCTTAAACACACGAACATCAAATCACATAGGACCCGTGCTGACCTATGGGATTTTCTAGGAATGGTTATTTTTACAGCATTGTTAGCCCCTTGTCTGAAAAGCCCGAAAGGGAAGGCAAGGAGTACATCATAGCGGTTGTTTATTCGTTCACGATTGAGTTATCTGCTCCTTGCCACCTGCAAGCCATCTGCTAGGACTGTAGGGTTGGATACTAGTTACAACTACTTTTATTCACTGAAAACCGAGTCGATATCCCAGCCTTTCCGATGCATGGGAAGGACAATCTATTAGGGGGTAGAACGTGGTACGGGAACATTGCAAGCTACGTACTTCTGTATCAACCGGTGGCTGAGATTGGTCGAAATACTTTCAACGTTTGTCTTCATTCCCCATGAATTCGGACACAGTAGATTTTCCATCCAGTAATGACTATTTCTGAACAGCTCTGGATTGTTGAGACTAATGTGACCACATTAGTCTCACCACATGTTTGGGGTTGGTCTCGACCCTGAAGACCGCTAAAAAAACCTGTGTATCATGGATACACCTAAGGACCCAGGCCATTTATTTCTATGTCTGCTGCCGGCTATAAACAACGCTCTGTGTGGTCCTAGCCATTCCACTTTGCAATGCAACACAGCATCCTCTGAGCAAAACAGCCGGCACCTTTGAACTAATGATGTGTTTGATGACGCCGACTCTGCTGAAGAGCGTGCCGGCGAACGCGAAGCCCCCATCGGGCTTCATCACCATTCCAAACATGGCGCACATTGGCAACACCGTCAACAGGAAGTAAACTCGGCACGTCAGTGATATTACAGCGGCGGCCTGTCACTGCCGGCCGGGAATTACACGGCCGACGGGCGGCGACGGTGTGGAATTACACGCCTGTCCCGCACTATCTGTAGAGTCAACAGGTGATCTGCTGCCAGCCCCCACTCATTTGCATACGCGCCGCCATGCCGGTAAAAACGGCGCCGCGCTTGTGTCGACCGGTCAGCTGACGGATGGCAGGCAATAGCGGCGCAGACGGCCGTTAGCCGTCACCCGTCGCCGAGCACGAGCGGCCTCTTCGGATCGTCCTTGCTCGTTATTGACGTCGGATTCCCCATACATCTCCCAGACACCTCGGCGGTGCGATGCCAGTGCCACACGGCGTGACTCAGGGCGGCAGAGATGGCGCTGTGACGAGCGCCGCGACTGCCTCCGCCGCGCCGCGTTATCGCACACCGCGCCAATTATCGCGGCGACGGAGCGCGCCGTCGACGACAGGTAGCTCCGGACGTATGCCGGAAACGAGCCTGCACACGTGCGACAGTCGGAATTGTGCTAAAAACTCAGCTAGAGCCGCTGCTATGAGGGCGGCGGCGGCGGCAGGAGCCTGCGGGACGTGCTGTACCAGGTACCTGTCCGTACCAGCACCAGCAGGTACCCAACATCCATCGCTGGCGGTTACTTGATGGCCTATCACGCCGGTGGCGACGATGCCGGGCTGGCGGCGGCGGCGGAAGTGAGGCTGACAGCCCGCTCCCACGGGATTGGGCCGTCATCAGACGCGGTCGCCGGATATGCCGCAGTCGACGAACGCCGCGCACGCGGCACTCCACCGGATGTGTTATCTCTGCGGCGCAGAGCGTCACTCCCCACAGCCAGCCCCGTGATACTGCCGGCTTCACCTGATAGCGGTATCACCCAGGCGCTGTACAGGGCGTCACTCAACCACAGCCCGCCCTGTGATCCTGCCACATTTACTCCGCTAGCAATGGCAGCCAGGCGCTGCAATCAAGCTATACAAAATGCTCCGAGCATTGGTATGGAAGCATTTCAGTAGCAATTCACCGCCGCCATATGGGGTCGCAAAACGTTCCCATGGTGTGCATGGCAAATCCCATGACAAACTCAAAGGCTGGTGTAAAATGAAATTCTATTTTTGGGGAGCTCCGCTGCTCGGAAGGTACACGGAGACAGCTTGCATTATTTTCTAGCACAAAATGCACTCGAAACAGCACAATAATAATAAACCAGTCCATGTGTGTACAAGAAGTCCATTGTCTCTGCCGCGCTACCCTTGTGAATAAAGTTCCATCAGCGTCCGTGGCCACCAATCAGTCCACGCCTCCTTGACTATTTCCCCTTCCTCATTTCTTTGCCACCCTCGCGTGCAATCCGTCCACCCGCGACCCGCCCCGACCCAGGCCGACCCGCCCTCCCATTCCAAGCTCCGTGCGCCGCGGTGACAAATGAACGTCAACCCCATGATAAATGGGAAGCTCTCCGGCGGCCAGAAGACGCCATTAGAAATGAAGCCGGCTTCAGGCCGCGCAGTCTCTCAGGCCGTTTCGTCTGGAGAGAATGGAGACGGCAGCGATGGTTGTGCAGA
The DNA here is from genome assembly GCA_034440635.1 of Lepas anatifera. Taxonomy (NCBI): domain Eukaryota; kingdom Metazoa; phylum Arthropoda; class Thecostraca; family Lepadidae; genus Lepas; species Lepas anatifera. Next base: position 264,406 of record JAOTON010000708.1, on the reverse strand, counting down.
GGTGCGACAGGGAGAACACGCGAGGTTTGGATCCCTCCTCCTGAGGACTGAGGCTCAACAGGAATATTCCGAAGTTCTTGTTTATTGATACGTTACTTCATTTGTCAATTATCGCAACAAGCAAGGTGCCTGTCTGCGCGAGCAAGATGGGTAGCATCAAATCACGACTTGAACAAGGAAACTAGAGATGGTTGTTTTGTCAAAGTGTAAGGCGAGCTTTTGTACAGATAAGGGAAAACGAACATCACACTGGGAATGACGTTTGGTTGCAGAAAGTCTGAAAAGGGGGCCACAATTAACCAAAATAAACGTTCATTGATTAATTTCCTTAAAGGGGATGAGGAAGCTCGGTCGACTCCTGGAATTTACAGTAATTAGGGGTACTTTTAGCCAAAATCATGGAAGCGTCCATGATTTCTCTGAAAAAAAGTACAATAAGCTCAATATTTTGATTTTTAAAATGCTCCTCTAGGGAGAGAAATAAATATCTGCCTGTGGATGATGTCACGATCTGGCAACCACTACCATATTCAACAGGCTTCAAGGGCTTGGATTGGCTGATACGCACTGTGACTTTAGCATATGTTGTCACACCAACAGCTGTCAACTGTGGCGTGCTGCTAAGGGTACATGTAGGGTACATTTTAGGTAGGTTTTTAGCTTTTTCTCTACGGAAATTTTGAGTTTCAAGACAAATGATGTATTGAGTACCGGGTTTTCCGGCATGCTTTACAACTTGGCTATCTCAGTTAAAATCACGTTATAAAGGTGCCACATTCCCTTTAATATCATCCTCAGCAGGCGTCTTGCAACCCAAAAAAGATGTCCCATTCTCCGACTCTAACTTTTTCTCCGACTCTCTAACTTTTCGGTGATAAGTTGTTTTCCCGTGATAAAAATCCGGAAATCTCATAGGCGTGGGAAAAGGGGGCCAGGGGCCTCCCCCCACTTCTTGGCCAAAAATGTCCTGAGCTCAGTCAAAATGGGAGAAAAACCGGATATTTTCATAACCAGCACGCTGCGGAAGGCAGCGAGGAGCCCAAATTTGAACAGTTTTTGGTCCTATCGTGGAAAGTTTTTTCAGCATCAGGTTGAAGTTTGGCTGGCCCCCTCACTTTTTCCGGTGGCGATGCTTATGGGAAATCTTAAGACCTAAACCCCTCATCGAGCAAAACGCAAGTGCCCGAGGAATAAATAGGGAGACAAGGTGACGCTACATTAAACATCTACTTCGGAAGACACATATATAACGCCAGTACCAGTAACTATCCAGAAAAATCCGTTAACTCACACGCCACACATATATTTGACCGATGACAACGGTTGTAAATATGCCCTATAGCAGACAGCGGGCCCGTTGCAACAGTTTCCAATAGGTCCGATAGCAGGCGGCCGTTCCGGCGGTTCCGGCGAGTCTCCTCGTCACGACTGGGTGCACCACGCGACCGGCCCGCAGCTGAGTTATGCCAGCACAACCGCCACGCGCTTCTTGCGCGTCGCCCGAGGCAACAAAAACGGGCGTCCCTGAGCGGGCCATCGGTGCAGCGGCGGTCGGCCGGAGCCGTCCGCGCGGCTCGGCAACGCTCATCCCGCCGCCGACTGCAGCCGGCCGCCGCCTCCAAGGGCACTTCTTATCGACAGCCATTCCAATACAGATCGTGGCGTCTTCGCTGAAGCTACAAATGAAGTCATCATGCATCGATGACGAATGCAGGAATCGGTTATACCGACCGTCATGAATATCCCTCCCGTTTAATACCATGCGGCGTCGTTGCCACCGCCTCTGGCGTGGAGCTGGCAGAATCAAGCGTGCAAAAACGCTGGAAGGGTCAGTCCGGTCCGTTTCTGCAGCCCGGCAGGGCAACACGTGGCCGGGCTGCGGGCCAAACTGGGTCGTGCATACGTCTGAGACACCGCCGATACCCAGCCTGCCCCCCCTCATCGCCGCATCGGCAGCGACGACGGGGCCGATGAAAGCGCCGCGCACTCTCGGCAGATTGGAGAGCCATCAGACTCATCACACCGCTATAGCCGCCGCCGGCGCAGAAAAACGCCGCAAAAACACCGCCAAATTGAATACCAGCGCTGAGTGCGCTTCTTGTCGCCTGGCGGCCGCCACCTTGCACATTGACGATGATGGAGTCACACGCACCTGGTGTGAGCATTGCCTTATGTGGTGAGCGCGCACCGTCTCCGCGTCGGCCTTCCAGGACATATGACGTGCGGAAGGGAACACGGGTCACCAGCAGCGGACCCAGGACTTCATTTCGGGGGGAGCAAGGGGTTAGAAATGTTGGACGGTTTGAGTTTTCTAACCAGAATGTAATTATCAATCAGAAGTGCGAAATTTGTAGGCTAAGTGAGAACCAGCTCCCGTCCTCTATTAACGATGTTGAGTGAAAGAATATATAGTGCTGAAACTCCCGCTTATATTGCATTTAGGCCCCTAAAGCCACCTCATAAACACGATCAACCATGCGCAAGTTCAATAAACAATCACGAAATTTACACCTCGGGGAAGCACAATACTAATCACGTAAGAAAACTGTGTACAAAACCCTATGTATAACGAAACCCTGTTGGATTATCACACTGGGAATCGAACCCAGCCCTCACTGCTGAAAAACCAATGCTAACGACTCAACCACCGAGGACGGAGAAAGGAAAACGGGAAACCAGCACGATATTAGTCACCGGCGCCCGTGAGGGCAGAATCATGCAGTACCATCTTGTGTCAGGTTATATGCCGTTACAACTGTCAACAACCGCTTTAGAGAGCATAGATGAACAAAATCCTTGGCCAATTTACTCACAATGGGGCTCAAACCTCCGCCGCCATTGCCTCGCAACAGCCTCCGAATATGCATTTACTATAGGAGCTTTGACATTTCGGGGGGCTTGAGCCCCCTATCTCCCCTCCTGTATCCGCCACTGAAGGTCCCATTTTAAATTTTCTTTCGTTCACAGCACCATGTGTGGTGCTGACAATGATCAACCTGTGGAACTCAAGCCCCATTTCACACCATTCGTTTGAAATGATCACATCATTGAAGGATCATCCGTGGCATTAAAAGAATGTACACACAGCTCGGTTGTAAAAAAGAAATAATAATTGGTGAGTGTGTTCGGTGAAGTGAGCTAGATTACACCAGGAAGTTTCCAGCCACGCAAGTAATTCGCCAACGATTACGGAGGCGTTGATAGCTCGGCCCTGCAATCTGCTGCAAGAAAGTTGCGCATTCCTCAGGGAGCCGACTCTGATCCGGTATCTAGATACGCTTTCTCTTCTTTACGAGCGCGCCGACCGTCCCAGTCATCTCCTAATCACCCCGTTTTCAGCAGCGGGCCGGCAGTATCGTATTGCACGTGGATTCCGCAGCCGCCCTAATGATGGCCTGCAGAGCGCGCCGACACTCCGCTCCAAACATCCTGGGACGCATGAAACCAGTCCGGTCGACTCTAATCTGCCCGGCATGCAGCCTGGAGAGGCGGGGCCCGTACCCCGGCTGAGGCGTGCCCAGCACACTGCTGCGCACGCCAGAGGTAGGAAAAGCTGCCAACTTGAAGACAGACACCGCTGGCGGTATTATTGGATCAGAGTTTGAAGCGGTGATCAATGGGGTGTATCGTGCGACGTCGTTTAGCTAGTTTTTTATCAAAGGTTATCTTCATGTAAGATATTGTTTTAATAGTGCACATGTGTGTCTTTATCATCCTTTTGGTTATTAGCTTTCACAGACTTATTTTTTAGCGACAACCATACCCTGGATCCATCGTCGAAAAGCGCTGGTGACAAAACGCCGTGTTTTTTTCTGGCGCGAGCGACTGAGCCGTCTCTCAACAGCCGCCCGACCTGACCCGGTTACGAGGTGTCAGACTAATTAAACAGGCTCCATCAAATAAGCAGACCGATCGCCAACAGTTAACAAATGGCGTGTGTTGTTATCACAAGCACTCGAACCTGTTCGAGTTCACTTGTGTTGCATCATGCAAAAATGAATCCATTACCGAGAGCCTAGTTAGATCGACGGGCCGACAATGGATTCTAGCAGTGATGACAGCGTCGATGTGATTGCACCGGCTGTGAGAGCGGACCGTTCCGTCGGCGCTGATGGCGGATTCTGGCCGTTGCTCGGATCCAGAGTGTGAGCACCACCGGGCTGTGCTGGGCCAGAGCGAGTCATTTGTTAGCAAAACATCCGCTCTGCGCTGACTCACCCATACACCGCCCCAACGTCGCGCCGACCTGGTGGTGCCAAAATCGCTGTTTACGCCAAGTCGGTCTGAACTATTTTTTACAGGTCTAAGCGATTTCCTGTCAACTAAGCTAGTGCAATGTTTCTTGATCTATGCTTTCGACCCATGCAAAAATGTTACAAAACTGAAGAAAACATTTCTGCTGGGAATTTCAGCTCCAGTAATGTTCGACCCCAATGGATTTCTGTGCGTGATGATTTCTTGCCCAAGGGGAAGTCAGCATCACGTCGAGGTCCTTGGCCTCTTGTGATTTCCCTGGTGATCCAACGTAGTAAATAGGCCGAGAATTTCTTGAAAAGAAATGATTCATCTCAGTTTCGGGTCTCCACCATTTCAAATATCCTGTTTAATATAAAAAAAGCACCCGGACAGCCAGCGCCAGATGAAATCCACCGCCGTTAGTATGCAGTTTCCCAGGTTGGCCGGTAAATAGCTTATACGAAGTAGAAGTCAAGTTCGTGCGGCACAACTGGGGGCAGACGGTAAGATTCAGGCCCGATGGAGACGGGACTCAGTAGTGGGACTCGGTGACGATCATCCATGCAAATTTGAAGCCTCCAGGGCGCCGGCCTATCGACTGAGCTATAAACCCCGCACATGGGAGCCCAAATATGCCCGTCGATACCGCATCGAATTGAAAATACTGGGCTGTCATTTAAACTTGATGCTGAGCCACAGGCTTTGGTTGCAGTGCAATTTTCAGCCTGGCATCGCTCGAAGACTTCGAAATGGGTATATGAAATATGACCTTCCTTAACGTCCCACCAGCATGGAGACCTCAGTTCATTCGAAACTCAGTGATGGAGTTATAGTAAATCGAGTTTCGTGCGCATGTATCTGAGCTGAACGATAGCTGGAAGAGTGGTAATGAATCTGCTATTCCCTGCTGACCAAAGCCAAACCAATTTGTACTCAACTCAAAACCGAAATCTTCCGGGAGCAACTCTATGTGGTTTGGCTCTCAGTAAAATGAAATTCTGAGAGGTTAATTTCATTTTGTATGAGCTTGCATGCGCACAAATGTTTTAGAACAATTTTAGAGCGAACAGCCTTGATCTTCACAAGTGAGACAGTCAGCATCCGATACCACCTCATTACCGATCAGTGGGTGGTTAGTTTCCGAGTCAAGTACAAAGCTCATGTAAATTCCTAGGAATGTCTTCTGCAACAACTCATACTAAATCTAAACAGGCCAAAAACCTGACCGAAAACTGTCGACAGGAGGAGACTGGAACTCCTATTCCCCATGCTGAGTCCGACGCTTACTCCCTCCACTCCGACGGGTTTGTTTCGGCGCGAGCGTCGATTCGACGATAAGAGGTGCTGTATGGCTGTCTACGGCAGCGCAGAGACGAGCCCGGACGAGCAGCGGGTTGGGCCTGATAGCCTCACACGAGGAGGGCAGCCGTTATCAGCGTTCCCAACCGATGCCGTCCTGTTCCGTTAATGAAGATTAAACGGGCGGCCGCGGCGTTTAAAGGGCCCATTAAACGGAGCAGTGTCCGCACGTGCGGGCACGTGATCGAACGGAGGAGTTAGTATTGATATGGATGGCCCGGACAACATTGACCAACGGGCCCGGTGCTCCAGCAAAATGAAAGGAGCACGGAACATGTTTAGACACGACCCGGCTCTATCCGGAGCGAGCAATCAAGCAGATGAAGAGAAAAGTACGTCAGAAACGTATTAGATGAAGAAGCCGACAAGTAGGCGATATAAACAAAGGATGAGATAACAATAGAAATTGGGCATCAGAAAGGGAGGGATAGAGAAAGAGAAGGGGGGAACCGAATGGCATTGTTGCGAGAAATGAGAAAAGTTCACACTGTATTTTCCCAATGTTTGAGAAAACAAAGGGAACGGAAGTTCAAAACTTCGTTACAGGAAAATAAGCGGAAGATCAAGAGGTTGGACAAACAGGAGCCCAGATAAGATTGGGAGAGACCCGTGAAAGCAAACAGTACAGCAATGAAGGAGGGGACTGAGTCAGAGAGTAGAGAGGGTGAAGATGAAAAAAAGATCTGAGGCAGATAAAAAGATAATAATATAGTCGAGGAGTGGGCAAACATGGGAGGGGGGCCGCAGAGCTCTAGGGGAGAAAACTGATTAAATCCAAGCAAAGAGGACATTGTTTACAAAAGATGGCGCAGTGAAGAAAGTAGGACTGGGTGTGAAAATACCAGAATGATCAGTAGCTGGCAAGCATCTGTAGATAGTCACGTCCCAGTCACACAGCATCCACAAACATACCGGCACAGCCGAGTCATGTTTATCTCAAATATACTTTCCCCTTTGTCAGATAATTTGTCAGGGAAAGTCTAACATAAATGGTTGATCCTATTCTTGTTATTCCTGTTGGTCCGATAGTCCGGTATGTCACGAAACCTAAGAGTCATAACGAAAGGTGATATGGCTGTTCGTTAACTAGGAAAACTAGCATTAGCGGCAGAAATAACCGCAATCTGCCCACAGGCTCGCGCTTCTGAGGAACACCAGAAGCGGTTGATGACATCGTCCAGGTTCTGGAGGCACGGAGCCGGTTTCAGAAGCAGCGTCGCGGTCACTCAGCGGTGAGCTCCGGTAACTCTCTTCCAGTCACCATTCTTGTGGTTTTAGATTAGTCAAGAGCCACAGACTCCGCTGCTTCATCCAAGGGTATCACTCAAGAAAAGCAGAACCAATCATGGACGGTATGCTGAAATAGTTTAGGGTTTTTTTGAAAACGTTCGCTCCGAAATGTGCAGATAAGGCACTTTGTTAAAGTTTCACAATATGTTTCGAAAACCGCCACATATTTCGATTGCAAGGGCCAAATGCGTGTCATTCTTCCGTAACAAGCCATTTTAAGAACATCACAGGAAGCTGGCTAGCAGAGGTCACTCACACAACAGGCACTAGAGTGACGTCACAGCTGAGGTGGTGACGTTATCCTCACCGTTCGAGCGGTGGTGGCCTGAAGCTGGTTGGGGTTGACGCTCTCGATGGTGGTGCACCGGTCGGACGTGTAGTTGATCCAGTACAGGGCATCCTTGGCCGCGTCCTTGCAGTTGGTCCGTACGCTACACCTGCGAGAAGGGTGATCAGATGTTACAATTTTTATAAGTTAGACCTTTGTCTCATAAGTACGTAGACAGACCTATTATGTGACCAGAAACCAGTTATCTCAATTACAAAGGTTACATAATTTTTGGAGGATATTCTTATTGCGGTTATATAATTTCTCGAAGATATATCTAGCTAAAGAACCAGTTCGGGACAAGCGTCGTCACTTAAATTGCGACGTTCTAGACCGCGACACGAAACCAGAGGCACCGCGCTATCAGCGGCCTCCGCCAGCGTTGCGAAACAGGCAAACCCCATGCAGGCACGGTCACTAGGCGGGTTGTTGGGAGCACCTGCAGCCAGCAATAACAGCACACGGCTAAGTTATCTGACTTTGTTGATCCAGGAATCATGTTCAGGGGCCAACAGCGTCAAGGCACCAGAAAATGTCGAGTGGTCAACATAGCCGGGGTGTGGATAGGGTAGGGGGACATCATTTGAGGGGCGAAGAACTGAGATTATGCAGTGGGGGATGATTTGGGGTTGTGGGTGTTATAATCTAGGGTTTGGAGTTTATAATCCAGAATTGTGGGTTGATTATGATTTGGGTTTGTGTGATATTACAATCTGGGATTGTGAGGTGTTAGAATTTGTGGTTTTGGGATGTGGAAATCTGCAGTTGTGGGGTGTTACAATTTTGGGTTGTGCAGTGTTTATACTTTAGGGTTATGGGCGTTACATTCTGGAGTTTGTGGGGTGTTTATAATTTGGGGTTGTGGGTAGAGGTGTACCGGGTTTGGCTTTTAAAATCAGCCAGAACCATATTGTCGGAATTAAGGCAAAACTCTGCTCGGACAATCATGCCAGATTCGGCCAGAATTTTGCTTTAGTCTATAGATGTTATTTGCTCTCGGTGGTTTAAAGTAAAACGTGTCGCTGCAAATCAGCCGTTTTTCTTTGGGAAGGAATTTTTGGGTATATACAAAGTTGCATAAATGATTTTCACCATTTATTTAAGTATAAGGCTAAGTGTAATAAGGAACACTTATTACACTGAACTTGCTGCCCGATCCAGGACACTGCTGAAAGAGTTGGATGTTTGGAAGAGTGCATCAGTCTCAAAATACACATTAAGCGGAACCCGCCGTGCTATATTCTCTATCTTATGGTTGTTTCAGAATATTGAGTTCGTTACGTCGGCTAGAGGAGAAATGTTCGGATGTTTGATGCGTGAAACTGCTTCCAAAATGATGTTACACAAAAGTAAAGCTTTTTCAGGTTCTTACATAGTACCAGATTTATAATGTTGTGCGCTGGCATGTGCAACACTGAAAGGGACGGGTATAGCAGAATTTCCGCGGATAATATGGCATGCGACTTCCAGACCTTTGTCCTCTCGGTCACTACGATCGAACCAAGATTTCTTCTTCAAATATGGGTGAAATGGTTCATCTAGGCTTCATAAAACATATGAAGTATCTGAACAGTCAACCCTACTCAAAAGCGCTTATATTGGAGTGGGTTACTCGATCCACCTTTTCATATCATATTGTACATGCTTTTATTCATGGCACCATCCAAACAAAGTAACTAAAAATCCAGAAAACTCGGCCGGATTTCGGATTCTGGGGCAACGTCGAATCAGATCGCGTCCATTATCCGGTGCATCTCCAAATTGTAGGTGTTACAACCTGGGGTTGTGGGGTGTTGAAAGTCTGCGGCTGTAGGGCGTTGACACTCGGATGTTGTACGGTGTCGACGATACCCCGCGCAGGGGACTACCGGTGGGAGACGAGAGGCTTTGTTCAACGCTTTGGGACACAGAGGCCGGTAAAACCAAAACTTTTCAAGGGGTGGTTGGGCCAAGCACATGTTTATGACGTACATGTGGGAAAGGACTGGATCGCAAAGAGCTGACCTCTATCTAACGATTATCTGACCGCACGAATATTTACCCCGCCATATGGACGGCAGGCATCCTAAAGTTCGTCTCAGTGTCAACCAGCCCCCGCACCAATATACTTGCATAAGCACCAAGGGATGCAAATCGGAAGGCTGATTTGCATTTCTAATACCCAACCCCATAACGAGACGTCCCATGCTTGCTGCACAGCTATAATAGACCAATGTTTTCTGCCCATGAGAGCGAGGTTTTGTCGCCCGATTGCATGACGCGGAAAATGATGAGCTAATGGTGGCAGTAGCAGCCGACGCCCGCAGTGACATCCTCCCGTCCTCCATATGGGTCCAGCTCTGCGCACCACCGCGGCGGAGGGAGCGCCGGATCCCCGATAAGGTGCGACAAAAATTACAGCGCGACCCAGCCGGTGACACGGGTGCTCCGTTTATCATTCCAGCAGGCACTAACGAGATGGTGACGCCCTCCCAAACCCATGGCCGCTGTCACAAAAAGAGAATATCGATCATAATAGCGTGGGTGTACCTTGCACGACACCCGAAGGTGTGACAAAGGCACTGCTTTCCGCAGTTTGAAGCCACTGTTAGTGTCGAATCTCGCGCGGTTTCACAGCAGTGCCAGAGCGCGTTTTACGCTAAACATTCCCATTGTTTGCTTGCATTGCGTGGGTTTGTTCGTTTTTCTTTATGCAATGCAAACAAAAGTGAAGAGGAATAAAAAAGAGATGCCAAAGGTCATGAGTAATACGTCTTAGACCCAAGAAACATAACTTAAAAATTGCACACACAGCAGGTATCGTAATTCGAAGAAGACTTGGTGGCGATGGAGCCATTTACAACCCACCGGTCCACTTTTACTAAAGTTGATTGCGACGTCATATGACCCTGACAGAGCCACCGTATCTAATTTGCATTCAAGACAGGGACCTGTGCGGTTGACACACTTCACAAATCTGCCACCAGCCCGTTTCTGAACCAGGACAAGCCCACCGGTTTCTGGAATACCAGCTGGATCACCCCTGGTAAATCACGCTGACGGCGGCAATAGAAGAAGGTGATTCATTACACAATACATAGTCACTCTCCCTAATTTATTATGCCAGTAAATTTCCAGCAAAAGTACTCGTCACTCCTTTGTACCGACGCAGGATTTCGACCTCGTGGTTTCTACGGGTGACAGTTCTATGGGTCTCCCTCTTTCAACCGCATCAAGCGTTCAAGAAAAACGCTGCAAATGCGCTTCTTTACAACGTCCTCATTTCTCTCCTTCATCAACTTGGTACTCTTCGCGCGTTAATTGTCAGTTGCCGTTTTGGTTACTCTATTTCTGTCCTTCCTCCAGCTCATAATAGTTTAAAAAACGAAAATACCTCGCTGAAAATGGTGTAATGAATCCCTGCTTGTCGCGTGGCACAGTAGTTTCATTAGCTGAATTTCTTGGGCAATACTGAAAACGACTGAATGGTCACATTTTCAGGACGAAACACGACCATTCAGAATCCTAAAACGCCAACATTGAGCTGGATTCTCATAGAGATGTGAGTTTGAGTGCGCGATGAGGAGTGACGTAACAAGGGTTCAAGGCGAGCAAACAAATGTTTGCGTTTAATGCCGTCAGATTAAAACTCCCCAATAGAGGGAAGTGAAGCAAACAAAATAATGAAGAAATAACAATCCTGAATGCTTGGAAGCATGAACCTCGGTTCATCAGTTATGGTAGGCATTTTCCGTTTGGCTGATGAGAGAAATACTTGGTACTTTCAACACATTTTCTCGTAACAAAGGTCACCGACTGATTATTTGTATTCATTCATTTCTTTGCCACGAACAATTTCACACATGCGGTGGCTTTTCAACCGCCATCGTAATGGACATGAGGTAAGAAAAATGATGAAGGAGAGGGCGAGGACAAGGAAGGATGAGGGTAAAGAAAGGTGGGTTACTACCTGGAGGAGTCCTGCTGCCCAAAGCACATGCGCTCGCTGCCTCTACAAAGCGATTAAGCGTATCAAAGGTTTTCAATGGGGTCCAGCACTTCGACCAGAAATATTATCCAGGTGAACACAACACCCATAACGAGGTTATCTAGCTACAAAACGTTTATGATGTTAGCGCGAACCTCGAATACGTTAGAGTTAGAACTGAAATGTGCGCACAAGCAACGATATCTAGTTCATAATAATAATCACAAGATAAAAAAAACAACGATATCAGTTCATAATAATAATCAACATAAACGGAGCCTTTGGGGCGCGAGCGACGTAGGCCAAGGTTTGCAACTCTTGACTTAACATACATTAATCAAATCGATTTAACAGGACAGGTTTGAACACTTGGAGAATATTCAGTTATCAGTGATAGGCGTCCAAAGCGGGGGAGAGACGGGGGATCCGTTCCCGAACTGGCCAAGCAGGGAGACGTTGTCCCTCAAAAATTGGCGCTTGATAGTGGATTTCTGAAATTTACGCTTAAAAACACGAACTCCCGCAACAATTCCGGATTAGTTTTCGGTGAACTGCTTTAATATGCGTCCGGACTGGTATGAGGTTTTGGCTTCGCCTCCTCCCCACCCCCACCCCCACCCCCCGCCCGTTGTCGCCAGGCCGGAGTTTGCCCCCTCCCTCACCCACCCAGAAAGTATGTGGCGACACCCTGGTTATCACCACTACCCCTTAATCATATAGTTAAAGCGATATACCTCACCCAATACTTAAAGTCAAATAATGACAGAGCTACAAGCAATGTGTTTTGGTTTCAAAATGAGCTTTGGTCACTAGATAATTTAGGTGTTAATTAATCAGAGATGTACTTTAGCCCCGTTCCAAACTGGGCATGACTTCCATGGGTTTCCGGAGACTCGGGTGGGGCCTTCACTTCAGACTGGCGCCAACCAACGCCTGGCGTAGTAACAGTAGTAACAGTGGCTTCTTAACAGCGATTAACCAAACCGTTCATAAACCTAACTCATGTTCCAATGAGATCTCGTCCGCTTTATTTGTTAAGGCAGCCGACAGCTATACTGGGAGCATCCAGCTCCGCCCAGCACGTGCCGCCGTGATGCAGCGGGCCCCCATCGACGTGTACGCGTTATAGACCCCTCAGGCCAGTCATGGGATCCGACGAGAGTCGTTTCCGACGCTGAGAACGACACGGCAGGGGCCGACGCAGGTGAGCAAGACACCCAGCAGCGGTCACTGGCAACTCCAAAGGTCACCGCCAGGTGTCCGACGGCAACACCCGACGAGATCCACGTCTGTTAACCACACTGGGCGAAGACGGACTGTTGGGGCCACGGCACGAGCTGGTTGCTGAACAGGATAAACGACAGCTATACTGCAATATCAGGTAAGGCTGTAGCTGTGAAGCGGAGATGCAGCTTTCACAAATGCATGATTCCCAGAAGAAACGTGAGTTCGCCCAAAAGCGGAGACGAGGAGACATTCCAGGGAGCACCATAAGCAACGGCACGCTGCAGTCCAACGTATTGTTCGAGCATGGCAGCATACAATCCCCTAAAACGTCAATAAATCAGACATTTCCTCGGAGTGAATTCGAATCAGATCGAGAGGCGGATGCACGTCCGTCCGCCACTCCAGGGGCTGTAGCTGCGCTCCTGGCGCCGTCGTGTCGGCCAGATCGTCCGCCGCTCTGAACGTGCCGCCACTGACACAGGAGGTAGTCCTCTATCATGTTCGGCTGATGGGGCGGCAACAGTCGACGGATAGATGACTGCACGCCTCGACTGGCCGGACCACATCGGCACACGTCGCTAGTGGGAAAATTATGACTGCGACAGAAATGATCAAAACTAAAGTCTCGTTGCGACAATATAAAAAACAAAACAGGACAACTTTTCCAGGAAGCAAACGAAATTGTAAAGGTAAAGCAGATGCGAAAGCTACCGAAAATGTCAGAAAATAATGTTAACAGAATGTGCATAATATATTCCCGCTATTTGTTAGTAATTATGGGACTCTCGATTAGAACTAAAAGTCCCAAAGAACTTTTGAATATTTACCTAACATTCCAATTTAAGAATCCCATAAGAATCATCAAAGAGCATTTCCCTCGGCATGACAGCTCACTCGTGACGCCGTTGACCCTTTAAGCGCCGTCTTGGGAGTCATGCAGAACGACATCGAGAGAACACATGTTGGGAGTCCCTGTACGTGACTTAATAGTACGGGCGGATCCAGGGAGAAGGGGCACTTGCCCCTCCTCGATCGAACCCCAGTGCCAGCTGAAAGGATCACGACGCCCCCCTGAAAGGTTAATGGCGTCCCCCAGAAATGTCGCTTCCTAACCCCAGCTTCCTCAGGGTACGAGTGTTGGTGCCCCCACGATAGGGTTTGGAGCCAACATGATCAGTTTTGCCGTCCATAAGTGGCACCTTCCCCCCCTGTTCCGGATGGCGTCGCCTCCCCCGAGCATGCCCCCTCGATCGGCAATCCTGGATCCGCTTATGCTTCGCAGGACTTATCTGATGGTTGAAAATAGATCAAATACCCGCCGAAACAAAGCTGCAATCCTTTTAGACTGACAGACTTTTCACTTTTAACTTCCGATACATATTCAGGCATAAGATTGGGCCGATAGGCCCACCGACATGGCTTTCCTTTCAAGTTAAGGAGGAAACACGGTTGATTTGCGACAGCACCTTTGCTGAAATCCATCGAGGTGAAGGTTATTTATATACGTACTCTTTATGAGAGCAAACTAGGGATGAGTCTCCATGTTCTCCATATTAGGGAAGAAGTCGTAACTTCTCAGTATCACGCCTCTCAAAACAATGACGAGTATATTCCACTTTTATAGTGGGTTTTGAACTGAGATAGTAGTTTTGTGCCGCGTGTCGGAAAATCACTGGTGGCATCTTCCGTTTCACCAAAAGGTCGATGCATTAAATTTTCCCACAATTTAAAGTTCAAAATAAAGGGTACTAAGGCCTTAATTCAAACCATGAAGGAATCCCTTTCCATCTGGATGCATCAATCTGATTGGTTTGAATCCCGAGTCCTTCTTAATACCTGGAAATAGCATACTAACGACTGTGCTATCCTTACTATATGGCAGCTTTACTTCTTTCATTCGCTAGCGATTGGTTTTTTATTTCATCCGCTAGCTATTGGTTGTTAATTTCATCCGCTAGCTATTGGTTGTTGATTTGACCCGCTAGCTGTTGGTTGTTGATTTCATCCGCTAGCTATTGATTGTTGATTTGATCCGCGAGCTGTTGTGGTACAGTTGGTATATCCAAAGGAGATTAAACATATATTTAAAAAATTGCGCAAATTAGCTTTTATTCCATTCTTGTATTTAGTTTATAATTCCAAAATCAGAACTAGGATTTAACATTCAGTATCGATGGAAACCTCTGGTTTAAGCGAGTTTACGATCAAGGTTATCATTTTGCAGACCGTGAAAACATGCTGTTTTAAGGACATAATACATTGTTTAAAAAGGAATTATTCTGTTCTGCGCAATTTAAGGTGAAAATGTGGACTCCGTTCTTCCAGGATTTTTCAATAATACACCGTTTTAATGCCGAAAAAGTGGAGCATTCACTTTATGATGATATAACAAAATAATTGTTATTTGATTGTGATATGTCCTAGACAACCCGTTATCATCCACCTCCGGTTCTCCGCAACCGTGTCCTCGAAAGACCAACCGCGATGACAAAACAGCTCGTCTGGTCGGCACAGCGTCAGCAGTAGGGAGCCACAAGTAAAACACCAAGTGTGGAGGTGCAGTAGGCGCAACGGCTCTGCCGAGCGGCCCGGCCGAGGGCGCCAGTGTAATTAGCGGCCGCGATGTACGGCTTGGCTCCATCACAACAGCGGCTCTGCGGTGCGCCCAGCGCGCGATGCACGGCAACGCTGCAGACTCCGATCCTGCAGATAGCTGTCATAATGACGACGCCGGCGGACCAGCGCGCGGGCCGAGCGGGCCGCGCGGGGGAGAAGTAACGACGACGGATGGACAGACGAGTGGAGCGGCTAATTACCGGCAGTTGGCCCGATGACATATGAATGTCCGCAGGATGGCTGCGTGCCGAGCTACAGCAGGGTGGTGAAATATATCGTCGAATTATCCCGTCCATTCCAGAGACACCTGATAGGTGGATAAATGACCCCGGCGCGAATGGTAATTGCACATTGCCTGGATAAATCAGATAGATGGCCACCGGTAGGCGGCCAACTCCCAGCAGGCCTGATTTAAGTGCAGAGAACGTATTAATGTTATGGCTCAGCTCAAGATCTGACGATATTGTGCACTGGAATACGCTCTTAATGGGCATTCAAAATTATAAAAGAATGTTTTAATAAAAAACGTACAAGACGTCTCAGTTCCGAAACCACTATCGCAAAGCCAGAGCCACATCAAATTAAATGTTAGCCTTGTCGCGCCTTGAGCTTCAAGTGCACCCATGAAACGAGTTGCTTATCAGCTCCTTCCACGTATATAAAAGTAAATCCAATGCTATTTTTTCCGATAAATCTTACCTTAAAATAACTGAGCCATGTAGTTGACGGTTTCAGATAAAGCAAAACATGATGACAATATCTGTCAAATGGTATTCAGGGACAGGAAGCCGTTCGGACTGCATGATGTCCCACTAATTGGCTCTGCATTGAGAAGTTTGGATTCCAATATTCGAAATGTCAAGCACGTGCAATCTGTGCACAGCAGCTATCGGGGAGCCGTCATATAGCTGCGTCAGCATAATGGAAAATACAGCGCTCGTAATCAATTAGTAATCAATTCGTAATCAACGAGTGCGCCAGGTATTCGGCACGTCAAAGTTTTTGCTCCTTGCGTTCCATTGTTCCCTAAGGTTCCGTCTGGGATAAAAAAACTGACAAGGACTCTGTCTTATTTACACCTATTGACACGATGCAGGAAGGAACATTGTCATAGTATCTATACAGCTAATGTAACAGTTTCTCTCAGGGCATTGCAAAGGAATAGAAGGAATGGTGCATATAGATAACACCGGTCAACCTATCTATTTTTAACAGTGGTTGACGTGGAAAGGGTATACAGGGACGGAATGTCTTCAACCAAAACTATGGGTACAGAGCTGGCGCGTTTTCTGTGCCGAAAGAAATGTAAAAAATACTTGTCGTGTCTTAGTTTGTCACAGTAAGATACAGTGCATCTTACGAATAGATATTTGCTACAATTTTTCCCGTGGCTAATATTAATGCCACTGTAGAAAAAAACATCGATTTCTTCCATATTCCCCACGTAAGAGATTTCGCGTTGCAAAGCTTGGTGTCTTCATTCCCTCTTTTATACCCTGCAAAAGCAAGCAGGACCCATCGCAACTCCTCACTAAAGCTGCCTCCTTCGCCGTTGCTTCGGCGGAACCAATCAGCAAGCCATTAATCGTGCTATGCCAAACGACAAGCCTGCTGCTGAAAGCAATTGGATGTCAGTGGCGGGGGCGGCCGAAAACAGGCAGTCTATTGGCCTGGCATTAGTGGCGGCATTTGTGCAGGCCCTGGAGAGCTATTGGCAGCGGAGGAAGCCAGCAAAAGCAGACGAATATTCGAGAGTGAGGCACAAAGTGAGAAAAATAGGAGAGAACGAGATGCTTTAATAACGCTGTAACAAAAGGCCCAACATGGAGGCATTCCACGAGAGAGACGATCGTTTGGCAGTGGCTCCTCATGAACCTTTATACGAAATGTTATGCTGGAGGCTCCAATTTCCCATAGGATCGCAACAACATGCGAAAAGTATCATACGCGCCCACGTACCGTGTTGATGTCAGCGTAGTTTCAATGGAGACAAAAACATGAAGCAAAAAAACAAGGATAGTATCGATAACCTAATTGGAGTAAGCCAACCGAATAATTAATCGGCGTTTGCCGTTTTCAACTCACTTGTTCTCCAGTGAACACCAGCCACAGTAGGGGTCCCTGGCGCCCAGGCACTCTCCGCACGTACTGTACTGATGGCACTCCTGCACCTTTACTTTTGACACCTGCAAAAGAGAGGAACAATGTCACACAAAACACACTTCAGACGACCCGTGATTATTCACACCAGCTGCAAACACTCACTGGACAGACAAGATAGCTCAAAGAGAGTGCCGTCACATCTTTAAAGAGTGCAAGTTGTGCCGTCACATCTTTAAAGAGTGCAAGTTAACTGCCCAGACAACAGGAAGCTGTAATGGGCCAGCAGAGCGAGAGAACGGTGCAGCAGTGCGGAACAGTTCTATGAGACGACAGCTGAACTTTCCGACACCGACATCCTGACTCTAACATCGGCCGAAGGTTCGGTGACACTCCGTTCCGGGCCTTCACTGTGCCTGCCGCCTCATTGGGCGTCAATGGCGGCTGCCGACAGGTTCAGCAACGCCCGTCACACACTCTTAAAATGGGAAATAACCGAGCCGGAGATTTTCCGGCCGGGGTTACCAGCTGTGGCTGGCACACAGAAGCGAGAATCGATACCACTAAATTCCAGCGGGGCGCCAGCAGCCCGCTAGACCGATTTTCAACATTTATGCAGGAACAGCATTCGATGAACGGGGCACGATTAAAAGTGAGCAAAATATTCATGAGGCTTGGTCCAACTCCATTTGCGTGTAATCGGTCTGGCCTCCGTAAAGCAGAAATGATCTGACAAGGCACACAAGTAACTGCTGATGCACCGCCTGTCAGTCGGGGCCCATAAATTCACATAGGAGGCATCGCACCTGGGAAATGGGGCTTCATTTTACAAACTGGGATCCTCCCAAGGATATCACGACTTCAAACTTCATTATCAGCTCGCTGGGCGATAAAGAGAAAACTTTCAGAATAAACACACCCTTATTCAAAGATTATATCGCGCCTATCAAAAAGTTATGCCAGACAGCGCCTGGTATGGAGAGCAATGCCAGATTTGAGAAAACGGTGCTCGGCGGGGCTGCTCTTATCTCGGCGGCCCCCCACGTTCACCGCCAGCGTAAATCAGCAGAGACACCATTCCATCCCGATTCCCCCAGCCCATAAACAGTTTTATTCTATCGTCATCATCTCGGCTCGTCGCTCGTGCCTCGCCGGGCGCCCCTCCCCAACAGAGGGCGCTAAGTAACGACAGCGTCTCACGCGTCCCCGCAGGGGCGCCGGCTCTCACGCGAACAAACACGGCCAAACTGCCGCAGGTGCGCCGAGATCGCGGTGGCCGTGCACGCTGCCGAGTAAGTAAAGAACGGAAAACGGAGCGGACCCGGTAAATTGTTTGTTCAGCAAGAAACAAAATGAAAAACATCGCTGTGGAGAAGAAACCGCAGCACAGCCAGCGCAAAAAGAGCACCACTCTGAAATGGAAGACTGGGGTGGCTATTAGCAGACAAGATAAAGGAAAGGTTTACTCGGACATCCTCACCTAGGGTCGGGGTCACGTCGCAGGAGTGGACGCCTATAACAGCAGCTCATGAACTGACAGCACTGGTGGTAACCACCACATTATCACGTCTAAGCTGTAGGAGAACACTACGGCTGTATTCACAGACCCATTCGCTTTACGCTGTGTCTTAGGGTTATTATAAAACCTCGAGCGGCTTAAATTCAATGATCTAGTCTTGCTTTTTAATCAGAAGTTGACTTGCATTTCTTGCATACATAAACGTTGCAGACTAGACTAAGCTTATGTGTGGACATACCCCTTTTGAAGTTTTTCTTTTAATCTGAAGCAAGCACCAGCAAATCGAGAGAGAAGGCAGCTTCCACTCCTCCAAATGGGTTGATTATCTCCAAAACACTCTCGTTTTAGGTATTTGACCATTCTTATCGAACCAGCATGTCCAAACCGGCCATTCAAAGCAAGACGTCATTTCAACGTCTTAAAAACAACATAGAACTGAAATAGAAGTCATGAAATCAGTTTAACAGTGTTTTCCTTCGATAGGCCGCACATATTTTTCCACAGTAGCCACCACCAGGCATTAATAGACGGCCTCTCCTTAGTCTCAGCCTTCAGAATTGCCACGCCACAACGAGAACGCACTTCAGAGCAGAATTACGGTGCACGTAGCCCCCAGGCTTTCACAACACAGTTTATCACCCACTGAATCGTCCAAATAATGAAGAGACAAAGGGTTTGTGAAGGCCATCGGGACCACAATGCCATTGATAACGTGCGATTGCTACGGTCTCACGAAAGCAGTGCTCGTCGTAAGACCGTCCCAACACAAAACAATGCATAGCCAAAAGTCAACAACAGCAGAAAAAGTGAAGAATTGCCTTAACAAACTGCCACCTGCTGTGTACCCAGAGCGAATTCACAGAGTTTAAAGTTTATTTTTCACCCATTGGTAGACAATAGTCCTCTTCTGGTTCAGCGATCTTATAATATTCAGGAGAACAAATTTGCCATGTTTTTTTGTAAAGATACAGGAGGTTCTAGACTGATTAGTAGGCGGTAGGTTCGATTGTTCTGACAAATTCATCCTGGGCGATCGTATACATCATTTAATAGCTTATGTCTCATAACGTGTACTTGGCACGATTTTAAAACAGGTACCCCTGGAAACTTGAGGAGATATCGATTTGCAAAACTATTGACCAATAGCAAATTTGCGACTCGCGGGTGATTTTATACGATTTTGGCAGATAATTCCAAAATCTGAGCCTTGAATAAAACAATAAATATGCACCAAAGTCAACGAATTCAGCCAAAACGCACCATTTAGAGAAAAATGACGTTTCTTGAAGTTGCCAATCAGCCCCCGAGGGTGTACCACTGACTCAGTTCATGAAGCATTTACCTTTACAGCTATTTAGCTACTTCTCTAGAAACAAAAGTGAGTTAGGTGGCCATACGGAGCCAATCACATGACATCCCACTCATCAATGCATAAAAATAAAAGAGATAAAGATGTGGCACAATTGGTCGCTCAAAACCAGGAGGCACCAAGTAGGGAAAAATTCCACCAGTCACACCCCAGACTGGACGAGACCGTGCTTGTCCCTGCCTCGGTCACTCGGCAAACAAGGCGCTGTCCGAGCAGAGTGCGCTCCTCCCCATATCGCTTCCTTCCGGACGGCTCCCTTTGCCCGTCCGGACGCTCCTATCCGTTTCGATTTGGCTAATTGATGAAGAGGCGGCGGCCCGCGCCCGATGTGCGCGGCCGCGTGGACCGGGCTCCCTGGAGAAGCGTCCCTCCTCTCCCTCACACCAGACAAAAAAGAGGTCATTGGCTCGCGTGGCCTGATCGGGCCGATACTCATCGGATGGATGGAGTGGTGTGGGTTTATCTATCATTCTGATGGGATGCCAGATGAATGTACCGTAAATCGACGACTGATCAGAGGACTGTGGCTACATCTGGAGACGCTACATCTGGAGAGCGTCCGAGGAAGACTGCGTGGTACCACCTCATTAATCGAAATCCAGGGAGCCTTGCATGAAGCGCGATAGGAAGCTAAGGCCTGAGTTGGCAGGGGTTCGTTGCGACTATATAGCTTGCGACTGGTGCTTTTAAATTTGGAAAGAACAACGGGTCTAAGTCTCGACAGGCAACCGATAATCGTCACCAGGCCTGCAACAGGCGAGTACTGAATAAAAGTGGTAGTAATAAGAAACAGCCACCCGTCTCTACTTCTGCAGCTTTTCTCGGCAGAAGATTCCAATTACAACACGCTGCGGCGACCCGAGTGCCACCGTTTACGTTCCGGCCAAATATTGCGTCGTTTTTTTGTTGCGGATTCCCCGACCGTGTGAGCTCAAGTACGAGAGAAGCGAGACTAAAACTTGTTACAGCAGCAGTAGCACTCGCGAACTGGACGGTTAAAAAATGGCTGTCCGCTAATGCTCAGTCCCCGTCCGGCCGAGCGCCTTCCCTGAAGCCAATAAATGTCCGAGCAAGTCTGAACACAACACACGCAAGAACCGAAATACGACACAACTTTGACGCTCCGAGGCAATGTGCCGATTCACAACAAAAGACAGACTCGCCAGCTCTGCAGTGTTTCGGTGTTTGAATACTGGCAGGTTTTGGAACCAGGAGATTCACCATTTTGATTGTCTATTGTCCAGAAAGATTCACTTCATTGTCCTCGTCGTAGGAAAAAGGTTCAAGTTACTGGAAAAGGGTTCATGAAAGAGCAAAGAGTGCCAAAAAACCAGTGATTGAGAAATTGTCTTCAAAGTTTGACGTCATCCGACGAGCTCACTTGATACTCGACATTCCACAGAAGTAAGCACCTATACAAGTGTTATGTGCCCGTATGCTCCATTCGCACAGGCATACCATTCCCGAATGGGAAAGCATCCACCAAGCCCACAAAGCCCTCACTGCCTTAAAGAGGCCTTCGTTGGACAGCGGTTAGCCATTTGACGTGGGGATACGATCCTTAAGGCAACAAGTAATCTCTAAAACCTCGATAACGGGAAACGAGGCCACATCTAAATCACAAAGACTCCTACGCAGTCCGTATTGCAGCATTCAGCTGCCTAGGAGTTAGAACAAGTTCTGCCTGATTAGGCGCAGCAGGACGACGCAGAAGTTCTTGGTAATGTTGCAGGTAGAGCGAGCAGTTCAAGGCGATCGATACGCTAGGACAAAGTCCAGTGGTCTGGGCTTGTACCACAGCCACGGAGCTGATTCCACATCATGTCCAATGCTATAAAGCTGAGCCTCTGTGAACTCCAGTACACACGCCGGACAAACTCGAAGATAATTAACAGCTGTTCGCCTCACAGTATTACTACTGCAATGTTAAAAAGTTATCAGTGTTAAAAAAGTTATCTAAGGAATGCAGCGGGTCAAGCTGATGCACAGGAACAAAGATTTTGGATTTCTATTCGACAAAAGCTTTTTCTATGTGAAATTTATGAGGATTTCATACAAACATGTACATCATGTTGATAGTGCTAGTTTCAAATCTGAAGTCGGTGTTTCTATCACGCTAAAACTTAAAAATATAAAAGTAATTTTTACAGAAATACTTCTTCAGTTTCACATCAAATCAAAGTAAGAGCTTAAGCATGTTACACAAATTTTGATACTTATCTTAAATTCATTTCTGACGACATCGACAGAGGTTGGACCAGAACATATTTCTGAGACTCTCAGGTTTCTAATTACACCTACTTTATTGACCCAGGTTCACTTAATAAGGTTACCTTGGTATACGAACTCTAAGTCGCCAAAGGTCTATCCGAGCTACAGTGGCCGCTGTAGAATTCCATCCGCGCAACGAGATGGTCTTATGATCAGTTAAGTGTTGAAGAAACCCACTGCAGCTGAGCTTCTGCTCCCGCAATCTGTAATTTCCAGGCCTGGAAAATTCGCCACACGAGGACTCTCGAAAGGGCCTCCCCTCCACAATCAAACAGCGCAGACAGATTGAATGCCGCTCCGAGTTCACCGTTCCTGACTCGCTCGCTCGCAAAGTTGCTTGGAGAGCCATCGGTGCGGAATTTAGCCTACCGGGAGCCACGGCTCAGCAACTTCATCAATCTGATTGGCTAGTGTGAGCTAGCGAGACGACCGGCCGATCAAAGTTGGACAATTTTAGGGCGTTGTGCCACGTTTCGGTGAAGGCGCATAAAACATGCATCTCATGTCCTCCCCATTGATACACTTCAAGGAGCAGCATTAAACTACATATTCCTAGGCTGAAGGATATTTTATCTATTCTGGTAGTACCCAGTCGCCTTCGAATTTTTGTCCAGGCCCAGAATCTGTCTGCATGGCAGTGAAAGGGCAGTGAGCGAGTGATGAAACTCAAAGACCGCTCATCCGTTTTCAGACAGCAAACAACTTTGAGCAGGATTTGTCCTTATTCTGAGCCTCGCAGCCATTGATACCAGCCTCCCAAAGCGGGCTTTCAGTGGGCAGAGTGACAGTCAAAAGCAGATCTACTACTTCGCTCTGAGCTGGGATGGTGTTGGTAAAAGCTTTTGGAAGTCTGTACCAACTCCTTTCAATAACTGCGCAACGATCCTACGACCAATCGAAACTTGAAAAATACAGGGGATGTTACATATACTATCAAGACTTCATTAATGCTGTCATTGAAACACAGCTCCCCTCACTTAAGACCAGGGCTGGATCCAGGCTAATGGATTGGGGGAGAGGCGGGACCAAAATAGTTTTTTTAAGAAATCAGCAAGAATAGGTTTTGGGCAATTTTGTTTCGCCTCCACCCCCCTCCCTGGAGCCACCCCTGCTTAAGACTTCAAGAGTACTGCCGTAGAAACACAGTTGTTCTCACTAAAGCGAGGAAAATGCTACTCTTGAAGCGGGTTTTGTACCTTCATGGCTTAGCTCGTATGTTCAGCTATATTGCTGAGAACGGCAGGCGAGGGGAACTACAGTCCCGCATGAAAGGCGATAAAAAGTTACGAAGAGGAATATGAAGAATAACGATAACGGGTGTTCAACTAGTTTCTGCGAAAAAAGGCCGGCAGGGTCTCAGAAATATACATGTGAGGGTGACAATGGAGAGGGATCCAAGATGCCCAAGGGAGATGGGATGGAACAGAGAGGATGGATGAGAGAGAGAGAGAGAGGGGAGGGATGGAGGGAGGGAGGGGGATGGAGGGAGGGAGAGAAACATAGAGATAGAAAAAGAAAAAGAGGAAATAGAAAGGGGGAGTGAGAGAGGAGAGGAAAGAAACAACACCGTTGAGACAAGGATGGATAAGGGGGCTTCCTGCACCGAGCACAACCGACATCAGCCAGTTGTGATCTATTTTAAAACATAATATCAAGCTTAATGTAAACCACAAATATTCAAATAAAGTTCAAGAAATCAAATATAAATCCCAAGTTAATAAAAAACGGCTAAAAAACCAGGCGTAAGCTGGAGACGACCTCTGGTGCTGCCTCCAGATTTTCTATCGGGGGGGGGGGGGGTAAAACATGTGGCCTGTTCCAGCGCCTCCTCTTCATTCCGCCAAGCTCCTCCACAAGAGACTTTGAAGCTCTACTCTGCAATGGAAAAGCTAAAGCAAAACATTATTCTCTTCTGTAAGGAAGTTGGAGCAGGTTGGAGGAGGTCCTGGAACAGATCCCATAGACCTTGTCCATTGGACAAGAGGCCCCATATGATGGTGGCTTTGGGGTGGGATGGAAAGTGATGTTTCAGAAGGCAGTGGGTCGCACCACAGGCGCACGACTTCTTGCATCCCCAGGGAGCGGGGAGACGCAGTGTTTCAGTGGGGTTGTATTCCAGAGTAGAGGGCAGAGGCGGATTTCATGATCGGAGGACACGTGTCCCATTTCCCCCTCAAGCTCCGCCTGGGCGGCAAGGGCGTATCGTCTGGGGAGCAGAACTCAATCAAATAAGTCTACCTACAGCTTGAACTGCGCATAATTTCGAAGTATAATGCGTTTAATCTCATTCCCATTCAGCACACCGCAGCAGAGTTGTGTGGGAAACTTCAGCACATCCGACTGCAGTCCTGAAGTTTCCCGTCAGTGCTCTTCACCTGAAACCTACCCACACAGTTCCCAGAGCACATTTGCTTTAGACCTCAATAACCTCGAGCTTATTATCTTGGTGTTATTCTTGAAAGCTTCCCGCACCCTGGGATTCGACGGCCAGTTGAGCACAACTGCAATAGGCTTTGGCGCGTCTTTTGAAGCTACATTTAAAATTGTGAGATGTGGGATGACGTCTCCACAGAGTAGACGGGTTTGCAGGATCAGCAACTATGAGCACTGCACAGCATTGATGCCCGAGAGGCGCTGCTCTTTAAAGTTGCAAATTATAAAACAAAAACCAGGGCACCTAATGTAAAATATAAATATTTTAGTTATTATATTTACCATTATTATCATACCTATCATACCTATCATACCTTAGAACTCATACAACTTTTACCATTTTCACTTATTTTTCCCAAGCACCGGTGAAATCATATACATATATGTATATATATATATATATATATATATATATATATATATATATATATATATTACTGTTTACACGCAATGCCATTTACCAGGTTCTGGGCGATTCCCACGCTCCGCAGAATCAGCGTGCATGTACGGTTCCAGGTCTGACTTTTGTGGGGTATGCTGTAAGCTTAAGATTCAGCACTAGCAGCGGTTCCTAACTTCTATCTAATTAGAACACCAAACAGTGCTGTCTTTATACTCCACTCAGCGCAGAGCTGAAGGTGCCCTTGGCTTCCTATGAAGGACACCGCAAACCGCACTAAAGGATACCTTCAGACCGGCGGGTCAATAACCGATTGAGCGCTGCCTCTCGCCTGGTCTTGTCGTCGCATCCTGGAACGGCTTCTGCCGAGCGTGGCAATCGCCAACTACCTAATTAATGTCATTACGTGTAAACAGTGCTTACGTCGGAGATATCAAAGACAATGCTTCCGGTTCGCATTTGTATTCGCTTTCAATTTTGTTTGTATTCTTAAGAAAAAGGTGATTTGATGGTAGAATATTGCTTGCTTGGATTCAATTAAATAATGGGGCTGAAAGTGAGCGTTGATCCATGACAGTCTGGGCGCCAAATGACGGCTTCACACGCCAGTGAGGCGCATCACATTCCAATAAGACTCCTTCGGAGTTAACTCCAAGTGGTGAACAGAATCTACCAGTATGCTAGACTAAAACATTTTTATCCGGCAATTTTGCCCCCGAAAGCTTTCACCACCGATCACAAGGGATACAGCCGGTCCGGGAATGGTTCAGATGGTGGGGAGTCACTACACATTGACAAGCATTTCGTGCAGGCCCCGAGACCAACGGCCGTGAGGGGAACGCCACTTGATGGCTGGTTGAAACCGAACCACGAGCACGGCTGGAGCGTCCGCTAACGTTGAACACGCCGATAGGCACGGCCTGAGCCTGGCGGTCGTGACAGAGAGTCACGATCGCTCCATCAAGATTCCTGCAGATGATGCATTACGCTGTGTAACTGACCCGCTTACTCCATCAACACCTAATTGCTCGGCAAGTGAACGACCTGACAGTTGTCTTATCTTTTCTTCTGTCTCTGGCAGCCCGACATATGTTTACGGAATCACTATTAAATTTGTTTTTAGACGATTACAAACACATAGGAGGCGGGGGGACGTAGGTAGTGTCCAGGTTCCAAGTGAACCCCCCCCCTAATAAACACCTAGAATATTGGACAAGAGGCCAATTCCGTTTCTAGTTTAGCTATTACCGTGTATTTAACAATAATCTGAAACAACAAAATATGGGGAGCAGGGCCCCTGCCCTTCTCCTATGGTACTATGCGAATAGCATGGAGCAAAATACGGCAAAGAAAGGATAATCCATTTATTAGAGTAATTGTACCGAAGAACAGAGCAGAATGAACGGATTCGGGTTCTCCAATGGAATGGGACATTTTGGTCAGGGGAAGCCATTGGGGTTTAGAGTGGGCGCCATTTTGGAATAGAGGAGAGACATTCCGGGCCAAGAGCACCGATTCTGAACAAGTGGCTTATCAGAGAGGAGCCAATACTTGTATTCTGGGGGGAGTGGGGGGGGTGCGGAGTGACGTTTCAGGGTGCCGGAGTGTGATGCTGGGGTGCCAGGTGGGTCAATCAGGGTGCACGTGCCTCCTTGCTCCTGACCCTTGTTAAGCAGTAATAAAAAACGGTGGAAAGCGCAGGTTGAGTTTTGCATGTGCAGCCCGCTACAATACTCATCCGCCTGAAATACGTCACTCCGCTAGTCGTTCCGGCTTCAAACAGGCGTCAGCTGAGGGTTTTAACATTTTTGTAACGGTAACACATATTTAACTTTGTAAAATTTTAGGTTAGTCATCCAGGTAGGACATTACAGGTAGTGACATAAAAAGTTAAGATAGCATAAGTGGGAGGGTAACTTATTGATAATATACACATATGCACAGTTCTCTAAAATATGTTCGGTATTTTGATATACCTAAGGTCAGGTACAGCTGCTTATTGAAATACATGGGAAAAATGGTTTTACGGATATCAGTACAGATGGTGATAGAGCATTTATTTTAGCTCATTAGACTCCCTGCTCAGTTTATGATATCATTTATATAATTACCACTGATCAGGTCAGGTAAATATTTACCTAGCAAGGTAACTATATATCATTCGATTCGCTTAGAGATTCATATAGTAAGTCGTTTTGCATCTTTACTTTAGTTTAATGGCATTTTACATGTTATCTATGACGGGCATGTTTTGACCTCGTGCTTAAATGTACCTAAAATGGTTCAAATTTTATGGAAGTGGATGGAAACGCTTTACGTTTTCGCTACACTGGTTCTCGAATCTAGGGGTACGCAGGTGCCACCGTATGCGCGTGTTAGAGGCGATGTTTGAATGTCTGACTTAATGAACATATCGAGATTGCTTACACTTTTACTGTCACGCATGTTTTACGCATTTCCTTATTTGGCCCGTTGCATGAAAAGCCGTGTTTTGTGGGATGTGCCCAAACAAGCTACCTGAACCGACTGACAGTGCCTTATCTTCAAAACCAAACGAAACAGTGTCCGTTGTTTTTGGTGGAGGATACAGACAAAGCAGTTTGACTTGGCTAAGGCGTGTTGGAGGGAAGAAGGGAAAACAGAAAATAATGATTTCCGGAGAATACTGCGGTTCCGAATGCAGGCCATCTTCTCGTTTTATACCAAAGTAGATATATCGTTACTGATTTTGCAGGATATTAATCAGTAGAAGGTCAGCGTTCTTTGTGCAAGTATTTAGCGCATTGTAACTTGTGCACTAGCAGACGTCAATGAGTACGCATGAGGCGGGAAGTCTCCGAATCCAAGCCAGAAATCATGTTTATATTCGCCCGAGCGTTATCATCGACGGGTTCTGTCACTTTTCAGCGCGAGCAGCCGCCTCGGCGGCCATATTTCTCCAGAGACGCGGCCGCCGAGTTAGCGGTCGGGACAGCCGCACATGGTTTCCGTCCGGGTTGTCCGCTTCCAGCGCAGCGGCAGGAAATCGGACGCGATACGGCTCACAAGTTCCGAAACTGCACATATCACGTGGTCTCAAATGAATGTATGTTTTGTATTTCTACGTCCATAAACGGGTAAATTTCTAGGCCCCGTCTGGTCTGGACTAGATCAGATGTCTCCATGTTTTTGTTTTTCTTCAGGGGGGAGGGGGCGGACTATATATCGGTATGGTGGTACACTCAAAGCATCATCTCTGGGCATTGGGATACACCATGATGAGCATTCAGTACGCCGAAAACCGCGAGACAATAATTAATCCCCTTTTACTATAACTGACGGTGCATAAAGTTGGATTCAAATTGTGAAGCAGCATATGGCCTGGAGCCGAAAACACAATTTCACCATATTTAGTATCAGGTTTACGGCCTCTTAACGAACGTCACGGTGGTACCTCAATCATGACTGGTTCGTTCCCAGCGCTCTGAAGCTCTGCGGAGCTATCAGCCCGTATTGAATAGTGGGGTGACTCACTGGGAACCACTCTTCTTTCACATATAAATTGCGCAATAATTGATGACTCACACATGGCGGTGCAAAAGTACCTGCCTAACTTTTAGCCATGGGTGTTTTAGAGGGCACTTATTCCAGCTGCCTTTCAAAATAGCAGTGTCTTTTTCAATTAATCGAAACAAGGGTGGAACCCCAGCCCTAAGCACGTGAGCCCAAGTCCTTTTTAAATACAGTCTCTTTAACTCCTCCGACTCGACGAAGCTCGCTGCAGTGTCCAATTGAACCTGTTTACCTGCGAATCTAGTATTGCCCTGGTGGAGCGAATCTTCCAGAGAAAGTAAACAATCCTCATCTGCACCACACTTTCAGAGCGGCGTAGTATTGATCTTAACCCCCAACCGAGCGACGAGACAGTTGCTGCAATACTTGCATTGTATTAATTAAAAAAACAGGAGAGCCCCGATAATCGTAAGCAAACTTTGGTACCACAGTCTTTCTCATTATGGCACCTTCCAAAATACCCACGGAAATCCGAAGGTTTCATTACCACGAGACAGGAATGCAATTAGAAACTCGATCATAAGTTTTAAGAGTTTGAAGTGCTGTTTTGAGTGTGATAGTCATGATGATTATGCTATATAAAATTAACCGGCAATCGCTCATAATATAATGTAATTGAAAACGCCAAAGAGTATATTAATATAATATACTCTTTGGCGTTTTCAATTACATTACATTATGAGCGATTGCCGGTTAATTCTATATAGCATAATCATCAGGAATGCAGTTGACCGGTACGTCCATTCAGAGAGGGACTGCACACCCCCGGCTGCGGCGGCTGGCTGGGCTGTCTGTTTATGCACGCGCCCGCCGCGCGCGCCTTCGCAGCGTCGGCGGCGACGGCCCGGGTCGGCTGCTCGGCCGCCGCCGCCGCCGACACCAGCGAGGTACACACAATCAATACAGCGGCGGCGGTGAATGGGACGGCAGCATCCGCTCTCCGTTAGACGCCACGCGCCAATGTCTGCACTTCACATTTCAGCACTGAGGCCAGATCAGGGAGCCTGTACATTTACAGGCTCAGAAATGTAGTTTGAAATTGTACAGTGTACAATTTCAA
This sequence comes from Lepas anatifera, assembly GCA_034440635.1. Taxonomy (NCBI): domain Eukaryota; kingdom Metazoa; phylum Arthropoda; class Thecostraca; family Lepadidae; genus Lepas; species Lepas anatifera. The sequence continues at coordinate 234,679 of JAOTON010000708.1, read as the reverse complement.
AAGCAAACATCGGTATGAATACCCATCACACCTGCACCGCCGATAACCTTACATACAGCAGCCAGGAAGCAATGCCTTTCTAACTAGTCTCCTCTTTCTTCAACCACTGCAGTCAGACATCTCGTGAATGCTGGCCGCCACTGTGCGGCGCCCACCCCCAGAGCGGAGCTCTGGTGTCAGCGGCAGGTACTGGGCCGTCAGTGCAGACGACGGTGGAGATCCCTGCCTTCTGCTGCTGCTGCTGCTGCTATTGCTCCCCGCTCCCACTCACCACCGCGTCGGGCAGTCACGCGCATTCGGAGGGAGTGCCACCATTGTCGAAACATGAACGACTGAGGGTAGGACAGGCTGGCAAGGAGGGTAGGACCGACTCCAGTCGACATCCCCAGGGTAACATTTCGGAAATGTGAGAAGCGGTGTATAGACGTGGGGTGAGTAAAAAATTGACTCTTTATTCCTAAAACAATGAAAACAAGTGACGAGAACGGGGCAGTCCACACTCCTGAAAACACGAACGGAGTAGAGGAACGGCGACGGCACAGGAAAAGGCAGGAGTTCTCATTGCTCAAGAAAAGTTAGCATTTAGCGCCAACAATCCCGGGGAAACTTTGCTGGAATGAGCTACTGCGCCCCAGAGTGTTGCTCAACAACAGACACAAACAAAGCAAGTTGGTCGCTCCAGTCTACTTCAAAGAGCCGAGCGCTTAAGAGCCGCAGCGAAGCAAGCGTAGGTCCTTGAACAATAAGCTGGTGTAAAATAGCTCTCCGCGCGACAGAACAAGAGCTCGCGAGCACTTGTTATTCAATGGAACCAGGAAGGACCATTCTGCACATCGAGAGACTGAGTTGTGTCACCGACATTACAGGTTGCGTCGCGGACATCACTGGCGTTGACGGCTCGATCTCTACTGTTGCTGCCGTATAACATAAAAAACATTACTCTAAGAGCAACGGAATATAACGCCTGAGACAGATAAGGTAATAAAAGCTATAATCTTCCAATCCTATAATGTTTAATCCTAGTTCCTTTTTAATATGCTGCAGTGCAAAATAGGTCACAAAAATGAATTGTTGTCACAACTGCTCTTACAGGTTAGGCGTTCCAGAAGAGAGAGAATATTGAGGAAGTATATGTGCAAGTCAACTCATTCCATTGCCTTCACTACAGTGTTACCCTCATATAATTGAAAAACAAGTGTAGCGATTCTCCAGAATATTGGCTTATTTCAAAAACACGTTACGTCAAACCCGGTCATTGGCGCCTAGCCAGATGGACGACAAGCACATTATATAGATTAATCCATGTTCAACTACTTTAGGTATGAGAGGAAGATAAAATGGCCTCAAAACTCAAGTCTTATAGTTCTCCACCAATGAGTAAGCGGCAAAGAACAAGACTCCCTGTCGCACTACGTCCCCTGAAGAGCTGTTCCGGGTGTATCCCCCTCTCGCACAAGAGGAGGGTCGACTGTCACCAAAGGTGTCGTCAGAAAACAATCTTGCAGTGGGGGCAGGGTGAGTAATCGAATGGGGGAGCACGGGCAGGTGTGCCGGTGCTCGTTTCGGCGTCCCCTGACGGCCGTTTGCTGAGCCGTAGATACCCTGAGGCGAATTAAAGCAGAAAACACGCGCCAGCGTCTCGCGATGGTTCAGCGTGTCCCGCGATGGATCCAGCGCGGCCGGGCCAGAGTGTCTCGCGATGGTTCCAGCGCGGCTCGGGCCAGCGTGTCCCGCGATGGTTCCAGCGCGGCGCGGACCAGCGTGTCTCGCGATGGTTCCAGCGCGGCTCGGGCCAGTGTGTCTCGCGATGGTTCCAGCGCGGCTCAGGCCAGCGTGTCTCTCGATGGTTCCAGCGCGGCTCGGGCCAGCGTGTCTCGCGATGGTTCCAGCGCGGCTCGGGCCAGCGTGTCTCGCGATGGTTTCAACGCAGCTCGGACCAGCGTGTCTCGCAATGGTTCCAGGGCGGCTCGGGCCAGCGTGTCTCGCGATGGTTCCAAAGCAGCTCGGGCCAGCGTGTCTCGCGATGGTTCCAGCGTGGCGGCAGCTAAATGCCGTATTCTTGGAATGTACCAGCTGAATTCCAATTGTGTACAGGTAAGTGTTTTAAAGGGAATTTGGCACCTTTATAACGTGATTTTAGCTAAGATAGCCAGGTTGTAAAGCATACCGGAAAACCCGGTACTCAACATATCATTTGTCTTGAAACTAAAAATTTCCGTAAAAAAACTAAAAACCTACCAGAAAAGAACTCCAAATGTACCCCAGCATACCAGCCACAATTGTCAGCTGTTGGAGTGACGACATGGCTGATGTCACGGTGAATAGTCAGCCACTTGAAGCCCTTGAAACCTATCGAATATGGTAGGAGTTGCCAGATCATGAGGTCATCCACAGGCAGAAGTCTATTTATAACCCCAGAGGAGAATTTTAAAAATCAAAATAGTAAGGTTATTGTACATTTTTGAGAGAAATCATGGACGTTTTCATGATTTTCGGCTAAAAATACCCCTCATTACACTAAATTCCGGGATTCGACCAAGGTGCCACTTCCCTTTAACGCAATGCCCAGACGATGTTGGGTGACAGTCGCTGCCGTTGTGTTCTCCGCAGTGCTCGCCTAATAATAGTAACGATCATACATATTCAGAAAGCGAATCATGCGCAGAAATATACTGGGGTAGAAAACTCGCACAGAAATTTTATTCTTACGAATAAAATTGCACGAAGTCACTCCATGTCGATGCTTTCAAGTTATATACCAGCTCTTCATGAGGAGTTGGGTTTATAGGGAATGTGGCACCTTCATAATGGGATTTGAACTGAGATAGCCGTGTGATACATCATGCAGAGAAATCCATATTTCATTTGATCCATATTTCATTGTCCCCAGAACATGCCGTTTGCAAAGAAAAAAAATCACCACCTACCGACCCTGTCTTCCCCATATGGTCACCTGTATAAGTTGAACATGGGTACGTGACGTAATGCCCAGCCCGCTGCGCGAACAAGTATCTACGGGTTAGACTTTTTCATCTGTATGCTAAACAGACCTTCGGTACTGGCAACTATACATGCGTGAAACTTTCTTCAATGACTAGCTTGAAGCATGAAACATGTTTCAATGTATGTAGAAAAATTGCCGAAATCGGTAAGTGTCTTTTTGGCTCCTAATAATAGCCCCTTTTAGCTGAAGGCGTTTAACTTTTATTTGTGTTCATTTGTGACGCAAATAAAAAGTTAAATATGACACAAATATAATTTATAATATCAATTCTGGCACAAAATTACAAATCTTCACTAAGCAGATTATTTCCTTACTTCCGTCAGCATGCAAAGAGTATTCCCGGTGGAAATCAACCAGTGTCATGCATCCCTATATTGTATGATGCTGACGTTTGTCCACTTTAAGCGCATTTACCTAATCATAAGACAAATAATACTGAACATGGTAATCAAGAGCTCCCGCTTGAGAGTGGCATACTGTGGCATACTGTAGAGCCCATAGTCTGAAAGTTAACCCTCGCCCCACCGGGAGGGGGCATCGATGGCCGCCCTAAGGTTTTTTTCGGGATAGCAGAAAAACGACGAGGCGCAGCACCGCGGTTGAGGGCTCTACCTTCCACCCGATCATTTTCCCATCATCTCTAAAAAATTTTAACCCGAGTCACCCGAGTTCAGGTCATCAGGCGATGTCAACCAAGGAAGAGCCACATTTCTAAATCGATCTCGATTTAAAACTTCGTACACTTCATGAACTGTCCAAGGTCTACAAGGTGTATATCCGGGATTTTTCGATTTCGTGACCTGAGGTCAGGTCACGAGGTGACCTCTCCCATTGAAAAAGCATGAGGAAAAGCTGTCTTGTAATCTAAAACTCACAAAAACCATTGCAAATGCTCAGCTTGCTCAGAAAAGCTTTCTTGGACACCCTTTCACTGATCCCAAGGGCAATATTTGCCCTTTGACCTCTCCGAGGTCATCCAAGGTCACCAGGGGTCAAAAACAGTAATTTGACGATAACTTTTGACCAAATTAAGCTTAGAGCGCTGAATCAAACACCATCGTGTATGTCTCGTCACTGGCTTTGATTTGATATACAGCAAGGTCACTTTCTGACCTTTCGTAACCTCAGGTGATATGAGGTCACAAGGCAACCTCTGGAGGTCACATCACTCGCGAGAGGTCATTGCGTTCAAGATAGCGGAAAAAGGTCTGGCATCTTCCTATCAAATGTACTTGACCAGATCTCAATAGCTCTAATGGCATAAGAGTTACGCCCAGTTAGCTTAAGCATTGCATATTTGAGTGAAAATAGCCTATCTTGACCTAACTTGGCCTCTGGAGGTCAAACCATTGACCTGAGCGCTTAAAAATGCGAAATAATTTCCTACTGAATTCACGCGAGCTTTCTAATGCACTTTGCAGATTTCCGCTAACCCTCATATTTTTTAGTTAGAGGGGGCCACCAACGCCCCGGTGGGGCAAAGGTGGCGCCGAACCCCCGGTGGGGCGCGGGTTAAAAACAAACGTTCTACAATTTTTGTGACTAAGTAAAAATATATACAATTAAACGATAATCGCTCATAATAATATAAAGTAATCAAAACTGTCAGAGTATATTTTGATATTTCGACGCTGTGTCTTCCCCAGATAAAGTTTCGAATGCAAAAAACCATTGGTGGCAATGAGCTTTAAAAACACAGTGAATTTCAGGTGAAAAACATGCAAGCACAAGTAATTGCATTTCTTACCATCTCGCACAAAATAGTTTGCATTTTGTGTACAAAGTGTATTTCGTGCGAGAAGGTAAGAAATTTAATCACGTGTACTTGCACCCTGTTCGCCTGAAATCCTCCTCTTATTCAAAAATCATTGCCATGAATGGTTTTTAAATTCAAAACTGTATCTGACGAAGACACAATGTCGTAAGATCATAATATACTCTAAGCTAATATAATGTAACCATTGGGTACACTAAAGATCAGGAAATCCTTTTCAGCATCCCCGTCCGGGATATGAGCCCATGTCAGGTCGTGAAAGCTCAACGCCTTTCCACTGCACCACTGCATCCCCAATGCATTTCTTCGTTCTTTTATGGCTATGTCGGTGCGAGCGCAGCGATACTTTATTAGTTTTTTCATCACGATATGGCCCGCCATTAAAAATGTATTCGAAAGCCTAGCTAAAAAACGATAAGTTTCTCCGGTCAAGAAAGTCCTGAATGCATTTCCATTGCATTAAGGACAGGCGCGCACAGCTGGCTACTTTGGAGGGAAGTTTCATGGAATAAATTTCAGATACAGCAAGCATTTTACAACAATAAAACCAACCCAAATAACCAACACAATTCCAGCAGTTCAGCACTATCACAGTAAAAATTATGAAGAAAAATAATCCCGTGGTCCCGCGCATTGCAGGAAGTTAGGTGGGCTGACTAAACTAAACATGGGTAAATGACACTAGCTGCATCAATTTAAGCAGTGTCTAGCCATACAGCTGAACGGAACAACGAAACAGCTCATGAAACATGACCAAAGGCACGCATCACTCGTACCACGAGAAATTCCCCGGGCACGCTGTGCCCTAAATATCATCTCCAGTGTATGTATGTGCATACCTAAAGGCCACATAACCAGAATAGGTATACCGACCAGAATAGTATGACATCAACTGACTCCTCTTCTCGGCCACGTGGTTAACTGAAGCGCGAGTTGTCCATGTTGCGTTCACGCTCACCTTTTTCTCGGTCATGACGTAGACATGTTGACGGTGCGTGTCCAGTCTGAGGTCAGCGCTGACACGAGAGCCGGGCTGGACCGCCAGCTCGGCGTACTCTGTGGCCGACACCTTTCCTCCGACGACGGCTCCACCACGATCTGCAACACGTCACCTCGGGTCATCCCGGTCCAGCAGGCCAGGTCAGCCCAAGGTAGCAGGTCCAACAGGTAGTCAGGTCAGCAGGTCAGAGGCCAGCAGGTCTAATCGGTCTGCCCAGTTCAGCAGGCCAGCAGAAACGAAAGGCCAACTCCGGTCAGCAGGCTATTAGGCCCAACAGGTAGGTCAAGCCATCAGGCCATCAGGTCCAACAAGTCACCTCAGGTCAGCAGGCCAGCAGAACCAAACAGGTCAGCTCAGGTCAGCGGGTCAACAGGTCCAAAAGGATAACTCAGGTAAACAGGCCAGCAGGCCCAACTGGTCCATCAGGTCAGCAGGCCAGCAGATCCATGAAGACATCTAGATCAGCAGGTCCAACAAGTCAGCAGATTTGACAGGCTAGCTCAAGTCAGTCAGCTCAGCGAGCCCAACAGGTCAGCTCCGAACAGTGAGATCAGGCCGAGTGAATAAGATCAATTGGTATGGTAGCGTAAATAGAGATATCCCTGTACATGGATTTTACTGCCAAAAGTACGGTTTTTATATACCACCGTCAGCACGGTTTAGTTGCCATTTGGGGTCCTCGTGCAGGCCAGTTTGCTTAAAAAAGTTGGCATTGTTTTCACCATATTTGCTACTTCCTATTCCATCCATGCACCGCAGTACTGCTCTTCCACTGACATATTGGGTGGTTCATCCTATTCCACCCTTAGGACAAATTTTCGGTCATGCCACTGGTCACTTTCCACGCATTACCAAAATTATGACACAGAGAACATATTAACCTCGCCACCGGGGGAGATGGCCCCCTAAGGTTTTCGGGATAGCAGAAAAACGAGATGCGAGCACCGCGGTTGAGGGTCTACCTCTCACTGCATCATTTTCCCATCATCCCTGAAATTTTTACCCCGGGTCACCCAAGGTCAGGTCACCAGACGAGGTCAACCAAGGTCACCTCACTTCACCTTTAGAGCTCTGTAAGAGCTACATTTCAAAGTCGATCGATTTGAAACTTCCACACTTCATGACCCTCCAGGGTCTACAACGTGTATATCCGGGATTTTTCGATTTCGTGCCCTGAGGTCAGGTCACGAGGCGACCTCTCCCATTGGAAAAGCATGGGAAAAGCTATTTCATGATATAAAAGCCACAAAAATGATTGCAAATACTCAGACTGCTCAGAACAACGTTTTGGACACCCTTTCACGGATCCCAGGGGTCATATTTGCCCTTGACTTTTCCAAGGTCATCCAAGGTCACCAGAGGTCAAAAACAGTATTTTGACAATAACTTTGACCTAATTGATCTAGAGCGGTGAAACAAACACCATCGTGTTTGTCTTGTCACTGGCTTTCATTTTATATACGGCAAGGTCACTTTTTGACCTTTCGTGACCTCAGGTCATATTAGGTCACGAGGTGACCTCTGGCGGTCAAACCACTGGCGGGAGGTCTTTACGTTCTACATAGCGGAAAAAGTACTGGCAATTTGCTATCAAATGTACTTTACCAGGCCTCAATAGCTCTAATGATATAAGAGTTATGCCCAGTTTGCTTAATCATTGCATATTTGAGTGAAAATAGCCGATCTTGACCTAATTTGACCTCTGGAGGTCAAACCATTGACCTGAGCACTAAAACATGCGAAGTAATTTCTTACTGAATTCACGCGGGCTTTCTATTGCACTTTGCAGATTTGCGCTAACGCCCATATTTTCGGAGTTAGAGGGGGCCATCGATGGCCCCCGGTGGGGCGAAGGTGGCGCCGGACCCCCGGTGGGGCGCGGGTTAACCTGCACTCACGGCTGAGGCAGACTGATATACAAAATCGATTCGTGACCAAAATGTAAAACTTAACATATATTTCCCAGGAATGACGGAGTAGTATGCAAAAAAGCCAAAAGGGCCAAAATATGTTCCTCATGTAGGAGAGGTTGGATATACGTGATTTAGGTAAAAATGCAAAATTATGTGAGAAATACAGAAAAGTGAAAAAATATTTACAGCAACGACCAATGGCAGCGCCCTGCCTCTGCACTTCTTGTATCTATGAAAGGATGAATAACACAAAAAAATTGTTAATTTTTTCCCGATAAACCAAAAGTGTCCTTCCCTCAGTTTTGGCATCAGTTATTTTCGTCATCGGTAAGTTTGATGTTCATCAACTTCTGGAGCTTAACATCGACTGGGCTCGTTTGTATTTTCAAAAAATATCGCTCCTTGGCTTGTTCTTGTAAATGCTACAGCTTCAAAGGAAAATAGGTGAGGCGGCTACAGATTTCTAGAGAGGTCGCAGAGAGGTCGCATCCGAACATGCCTCTGTCCAGCAGGTGGCAGCAGTGCGCCTTTTTAAAAGGGAATGTGGCACCTTGGTAGAGTTCAAGAATTTAGTGTAATTAGGGGTATTTGTAACCAAAAATCATGAAAAGGTCCATGATTTCTCTGAAAAAAATGTACAATGAGCTCAATATTTTTTTATTTTTTAAATGCACCTATAAGGTGAAAAATAAGCTTCTGCCTGTGGATGACGTCATGATCTGGCAACTACAACCATATTCAATCGGCTTCAAGGGCTTCAATTGGATGATTACTCACCGTGACATCAGCACTGTCGTCACACCAACAGCTGACAACTGTGACCGCCTGGACGGGGTACATTTGGGATACATTTCAGGTAGGTTTTTAGCTTTTCTCCACGGAAATTTTGAGTTTCAAGACAAATGATATATTGAGTACCAGGTTTTCCGGCATGCTTTACAACTTGGTTATCTCACTTAAAATCACGTTATAAAGGTGCCACATTCCCTTTAAAGAGCAGGACTACGGACTAGGTACCTACTTCTTGGATGTCACGTATCTACCCCACATATTTCACTGGTGATGAAAAATGAGGAACCGGCCGCAGTTCTAGGGTTGGGGGGCAATCCTGGTTGGAGAGTCATTTTGCCATTTTGTATAATATTTAACATGTTATCAATAGGAAACAACAACCGATGAAACTCACCATATCCGCAATGCGCACCACGTTGTCATACCCTGTATTTGCGGTCGCACTGTGGGGCGATGTAATAACACAGACACGCTATAGCACAAACATCTCTGCAATATTCTTTTGTCACATCCGTCACACGCCACGCTTCAAAGCGTAAGGCGTACACCTTTACAGCAAAGTATACCTACATACCAGACACGACGCGTATCTGCATGCCGACCAGCAGAGCCAGTGGCCATGGCATCATGGGCGGCTCCCGATGTGTACTGGTACTGGCTGTGGTAGTGATGTCTATACTGGATCTGGTTTCGGAGCTGTCGAGGAAGGTGACCCTACCATCTATGTACGGAAACACGGGTGATGTCCGGTTTAAGTACTTCATCAGTATGTCGAGGTCCAACTCTTGCAGCTCAGTGTGGTTAATGCGATTATCAATAAAGGCTTCGCCGTATCCGTGTCCACCTTTAGCAAGATACGTAGGCGTTGCTACCCCATAGCTGGCATTATGCTCGATCTTTTCGTAGCGAGAGATGTTGCATTTTGAACAAAGGGCATGGGCCTCGACAACGCGATGACCGACTGGTTTGGATAAGTTATAGACGACCCGAACGCCTGACAATTGCAAAAAACGGCTACTTCCTCTCTGAATCGCACTAACGCTGTGTTCTAGCGCCTTCAGAAGCCCTGTGCCTGAGATGGTGACCAAATCAATAGTGTTTTGGTACGGAAGCGCGGATATCAGATTACCTAGTGAAATGTTGCCAACAGGAAGATCAGCCTTTATTGCCCCGGAATATATTAGGGCAATGGTGCATCCATCATCCATCATCTGTATCCACCACACCACAGCATCGGTGAACAGGTTGCCCAGCGTACATTCTGAGCGATGACAACCGGATTTTTTGGTGGATTTGAGCGGAATCAGAGTGCTTCCAATAATAGCATCGCCTAATGCTTTCAGCTTTTGGTTGTATATGTTAAGCGTCTTCCTTGCTTTGAGATCTTCGGGTATTGACAAGTCCAAGAGCCGTGGACTGCTCCACTCACGGATCACCTCATCATCCTCGTTGAATGTCACGTTAAGCACTCCTAGATACTTCCCATGCTTAAACATTTGAGCTACCAGAACTTTTCTACCACTGCTTTGAATGACAGTCGTAGGGTAAACACCATGCGCAATTCTGCTGTCTCTTGGATCTGCAGGCGTTCCAGCTGCTCGTGGATCTATTCCATGTGGCCAATTCAGCGTATGTGAATGCCCACCTATCACAATGTCTAGATGCGGCACTTTTCTAGCAATTTCTATGTCACGGTTATAGCCAGAATGGCCCAAGGCAATGATTAGCTTAACTCCGTTTGCAACCAGAGTTTCGGCGGCCGCTGTCAACGCTCTCACTTCGTCTACAATCTGCACATCCCTCAAACTTGCTCGTTGCGGGAAATCCTGAGTGGTGTAGCCGATTATCCCGACCTTCTTCTGGACAGAAGTGCTGTTTCTTGGAAAATTGACAATCCGATAAGTGGGACAGAAAGAACCTTCTGCGTTATTCTTTGCTATGAGCTCACCCAGCGTTTCGTAAAAGCTTGTGAAGAAGACATTACTACATACGAATTTCATCTCAGATTGAAGGAACGGTTGAAAGCCTTGCAAGCCTCTCCTGAACTCCGCATTGCCTATTGACACAGCGTCATATGCCATGTGCTTTGTCAGGTTGGAAACTATCTCCCACCCAAAAATAGAATAAAGTGCTGTGCCCTGGTAAAAATCACCAGCATTCAGGTTTAAGCAGTTCGGGGTGTTCTGGCAAATGTGCCGTTTCATCCATACGGCACGTGGAAATCCACCGTAACAAGTGTGTTTCGTTGCGTTTGTAATCTTCCATAATAAATCTTTGTTGCAGTACGAACCCTCGCTTGTGACAGGTTCAAAGTTACCATGAAAATCGTTTTGGTGAACTATGGTGAGGACAAACGGCGCAGGAAGGCAGTAACCAAAGAACAGTGTTATGACATGTATCCGTCGCAGCATGATCTAAAAAAATTCCCATATATGGATTGGTTTCTTGGGATGAAGACCACTAGCTCTCTCTCTCTTAATACTGAATCTCATACACTTAAAGAGTCCCCCTCAGACAAAAACGTGTCTCGGTGCAAGGTTTTCTCCGCGGCGCCGCCTTGATTTTTCACACCATGCCGAGGTTTTCGCACGAGCACATGCTCGGCCAAGTGCTGTCGCAAAAAAGTAAGATGAGAACTCTCTCGAAGAGCATCGTCGTGCATGCGTCGGCGTGAATGGAAAAAAATACCAGAGTTATAGACAGCGGCGGATCACTGGGGGGCAAAAAAAGCATTTTCCCCTCCAAACAGAAAAGCTCTGGGCAAAACTATGTTTTTGCCCCCCCCAAAGCGGTCGACCTCCTATTCATAAAATCCTTACCTCCGTCACTGACCGGTCACATGATGCCCAAATGATGATGACTGCGCATGGAACTCTGGCACCATCTAGATTGGACGACGGTACGATACTTATGCGGAACGATACTCATAAGAGAAGCTGATATATATATATATATATATATATATATAATATATATATATATATATATATATATAGACAGGTATCATTGATTAGCACTGAATGTTGGGATTTTGTGTTTCCGGCTTAGTTTTTGAATCTGATTAAAGGTCTTTTTGTTGAGTCTGGTATTTTGTTATGAATTTTATCATAATCACTTAAATTCCAATTCCCCAACGTGTTTCAATTGTATTTTAAACAATCGTTGTCAAGGGTACAAAACTTATGCTGGGTGCAGCAGTTGCTAATATCTTAAGTCAACTAAAAATAGATATGCCATACATATTTTGCGGGACAGACTGGATCCGGAAATTAACCGGAAATTCTCAAAAGCCCAACATTCAGTGCTGTTTACTGATACCTGTGAACAAGAAAATATATTGCCCTATTACACCAATAAATATATATATATATATATATATATATATATATATTTTTTTGTTCACCCCAGCTTAGTTTCCATGTGCAATCGGTGATCGGGATAGAGCTGAGGATCAGGATAAGTGATCACGGTTTCCATGACACTTTAGCTTGGATGAGAATAGAGCTATAAAGGATCGATAAATTTTCAATCTCAATTTTGCCTATCTTTCTGCCACACCAGTGAGGTTTCCCTCCAGTCCCTTCACCCAAATTTGCAAAAAAAAGTTTACCCTCTGCAGCTTATTCTCCTTTACCCTCTGCACTGTAATGGATAATATTTACCACCACGTTACCAAATACTGTCAGATCTTGTTGGATACGGACCGACGAGAATCAGATTGAACCCCCGTTTCCACCAATATACCTTTACTTTAAGGTTCGTTCAAGAGGGATTCCTTCACGACTAGGTGACGTCACACAGTAGTGGAGGAATTCCTTCATCATTGGGCCGATTTACGGACCAAAGTTCGTATGGCCAAAGTACGAATAGATAAACTTCGTACGCAGAAGTTCGTAAGCAAATGTACGTAGGGTATAAAACTCGTATGCCAAAAGAACGTAAGCAAAAATACTTACGCAAAAATTCGTAAGCGAATGTACGTAGGGTATAAACTCGTATGCCAAAAGTACGTACGCAAAAGTTCGTTAGCAAATTTACGTAGGATATAAACCTCGTATGCCAAAAGCACGTACGCAAAAGTACGGTAAAAATACGTAAGCAAATGTACATAATAAATGCATAGGCTGGCGTATGTTCGAGGCAGGTAATTGTGGTGGAGGCTCAAGCTCCCTAAGCTACCTGAAAGTGATCATAGGGGCGTCGCCGCAGATTTTCGGGTGAGAGGGCCGGTGCCAGGAGGGGGGGGGCTGGGGCTCTTGATGAAGCCCTATGTTCACTCAAACGTGGCATTTTCAATGGTATTTCCAGCCAAAAGCGGGGGGCTGACCCCTCTCCGCCACTTTCCGAGGGCGGGAGAGTCCGGTACCCCAGGCCCCCCGGTGGCGACGCCCCTGGTCAGTGGTCATAGATATCCACCACTGCGCTCAAGCTATTTGAAAGCCCGGCGAGATGTGGGCAGTTGATTGATTACCTCTGGACGTTGGTGCCGTGGAATTTTCCATACGATTTTTTTCATGGCGAATATTTTACCTCTAGGAGCTTTACTCATACGAATTTGTGTCATTACGAAACATGTTATCCCTACGAATATTTTGCTCCTACGTACTTTATCCCGTACGAACTTTTTCCATACGAACTTTTTACATTACAAACATGTTAACCCTACGTGCTTTAAACCGTACGAACTTTTTAGATACGAACTTTTTCCATTACGAACATTTTACCCCTACGTATTTAACCCGTACGAACTTTTTCCATACGAACTTTTTCCATTACGATTATTATCCACGTACGTACTTTATCTATACGTACTTTAGCCATACGTACTTTTGCGTACGTTCTTTAGGCATACGACCTTCTTCCTTACGTACTTTGGTCCGCAACCCCCTTGGGCCATGTGTCAAACTGCTGCTAATGGCGCTGCTTGATTACGAATCTGTGAGAATGCACGGTAATGTAATAAATCTGGACATCTTTTTTGCAGAAATTTGGACAACTAATTATTCAATTGCCCCATGCTATATATTATGCCGTGTGACGTAACATCCGGTGATCTGCGCTTGCTGTAGAACGGGGGCTACGTTTCCACTGCCAAAAGCTCTGTCAGGATAGTAATTGTATCCGAATACAACGTCCGATCGCGACTGAAGTTGTGTATGGGACCTAGGTCACTGCCATACCAGCTTTGACTTATAAAATCCACTCGTGTGCATGGAAAAGTCGGCTCCGGGGGGGAGGATAACTATTGTTAAAGGGCACATTAGTTGCTAAGCCTACATGTGCCCCAGGCTACGGAGAGGGCCATGACCTGGCTTGACTACTCAACTTAAAATGAGTGGCGATAATACTTTCACTCAATTCGGATAACTGTAAACAAGTGATTTCCTCACATATTTTTGAATATTTGGTTTATACATTATGCTACTACATGGATCAAGGCCACATAAACCTCCGGTCTCTACCCATAAGTATACCATGGTAAAAACAATACACCAGGTTTAGCTCAGCTTTAAAGACGCCGAAAACCTCTGAGCACTCTGACCAGCTAATAGAGCAGACAGTACCACCATGACGGAATCTCTTTACCCATACGCTTTCTCGCTGACCTGCCTGCTCTGTGCCCTTGGGAGAAATTAACACCCATGGGATATTACGGTAGCTCATCTCGTTCTGCTATGCTCATTTTGTCTCTTGTATTGCTTGTTTTTCTTTTTGTCGCTGCTGTCGTGCTTTTCCACTTAACTCACACTATTATTTGTCCTTTTCGTTTTGCTTAATGCGCTTTTAGTGTCATCTCTGCGCTCATTTCGCCTGGTTATGCTCTTCGTCTTATTTTTGCGCTTTTGGTTTCCTGCTTGATGCTTTGTTTTTGTTTCATTAACTGCCACTATTGTTTGCTCTTATCCGGCACATTTATGTGATCTTGGGCATTTTCCTCGTTTGTGACTAACTTAAACAGCATATGTGGGCCCACGACTTCAAACTAACTTAGAATTATAAATTTTTAGTTTTTGTCATTTTGTTCCGTTTTTGTCATTTTGTTCTTTTTGTTAGGCGTGTTTTGTATTATCTGATCGCTCACTTTGTTTTGTATTGTTTCTTCTTCTTTTTTGCTTTTCTGCGGTGTTTTTTGTTTTTTGTGTTATTTCTGCTGACCAGCATTGTGTTTATTTGTCAGGATCTCATAACATACTCACCGACCTCACTTTTACGTTACTGTATGACTATTGCTGCCTTTCTCATGTTTCTTATCTGCTATTCTTCTCCTTTGCTTCTCTTCACCTGTCTATATGGAAAATGAAATAAAAAAATTGATTGGTTGAAAAATACCTACATCGCCAACGTCTCATAATTACCGCTCGCCATTAACGCATACCGTGGCATCTTTTGTGTCGGTCAGAAAGAACCAAGCCCGATGGAATGCGGAGGTAGTTGTGCTGCGGTCTAATGTGCTTCTGGTCAGGGCACTGCAAAGTTTGCAACCGCCACAGCTGCACCGAGACCGGGAGGAAAGATTTCGGCAGACGGTCCCAACTGGCCGCTGCCCTCGTATTTAATGTCATGGTAATGCCTCATCTGACGGCAGTCGACTTTGAAATGGTTTATTACACTTGCATACTCGTGTGTTGTGTTTGTAACACCAGTGAAGTGTAACGTAATCCATTTCCCCAGATAGCGACACACACCTTCAACGGACGGCGGGAGGGAGTCAGGTTGTTCCACTCTTGTCAGCCTGCACGCTGATTTAAATTGTAAAAAAATTGCATACTTAAATTTGGAAATGATTGTATCTTCTCTAAATGTCACTTAAATACCTTCCTTCACGCCGATTCGAGTAATGATGGAAACCATGTTGATTGCCGCCTGACGAACATCACGATTTATACCCATTAAGTAGCGTTTTAAGGCAGAACTTGGTACCATTTAGATGTGCGTCTACAATTTGACCTTTACCTTTTTGTCTATGCAGCTCTATTGTGCACGGTCAAATAGCTGGTACGTGCATCGAGTTTCACGTTTTAACCTTTGCAATTTATCCACTGAATTATTTCCCCGCCTCTAGTGTGACCTCGTGGAAATCCCCTCGTCGATCACTAACGTAGCCTGCAGCGAATTTATTTCAGTTTGAGTCTTTCAAATTTTACCTCTCACAAAAATGTGCACCAGTCCCTGAGCGCTTTGCTATATCTTCCGTAAACTCATTGCTGTCAATTTTGCACAGGCGTGAGGGCTTACAACAAATTCCTTTCCATCCCACTGGTTTGAGACGTAAAACAACGCACTGATCTGACGATAACGCATTACCTTGGCTGCACTTTTAGCTAGCACTAAACACTGTTTTCAATTCAGGTCAGTGCGCGTGCACTAATGCAGTCCGACTGATCCGTTGAACGCGTCACTGGGTCACAAAAGACACGGAGTGGCATCTCACCCCACCAGCGGCACGGCGGCGCACAGCCTAAATGCCTGTTCGGGCCAATATACGAAAATGCAACTTTTTCTAAATCATTTCCTGAGCACATATACTGATAGAGAATTCTTCACTGCACTGAAACAGGCATGGAAAACACAAACCGTGCTCGGAAGTCTTTGTAGAGTTCTTGAAGTAAGCACTGGGGCGCCACCCGCGGACCAGAGATCTGCAGCGAAAACTAAGTACATTTCATTATGCTTAAAATCGACCAGAAAGCAAGAACAGGTCGAAGTATGGCAATACCACTGTTAGGAGCCCTTTCAATGGGTTTGATAAAATAATGCAAAAATAGTTTTGACAACTATTTTATAGACCATCTCTCAGTATACGCATATATCAAAAACTGTTCGATTTACAAATACAAAGAGAGGATTTAAAACTTGGCCAGCATCGGCCCAGCAAAGACTACCATCAAAGATTCCCCAGGATGCTCTACAAGGGCAAGTCGAAATATCTTGCGTCCACTTGCAGCCCCGTGCTCAGATGACATATAATAACTCAGGTTGTGGCTCCATCCATGCCGCTGCGGCTAAGCAACGCCGTGGGTTACGAATAGAGGCATGGACCGCCAAGAATGAGCAATAGAGGGACTATCAGAGAACGATCTAAAGAAATGCCGAGAAGTGCGAAATTAGTTTATACAATTTCAAAGCACTATAACCGTCTAAATTTGTGTATTGACTGCTGTGTTGACGTTATCCAAATACCCGGAGGGACTGCCGACAACGAACCATTTATTGCATGAGAAATGTTCCTGCTAGGTATGTCAATCTTGAGATTGGGATCCCGCTATTTTCAAAAGTCCCAATCACGGGATTAAGCCTCTCGTGATCCCGGGATTCAGACATTTATTATAACACCTTCAAGCAATGCCGGGACAGCAAAAAAACGATACCTAAGAATCCGATTTGCTGCATATCACACGTTAAACCACATATGGTGAATACCAGTCATACCTTTTCATCCAAATGAACGGTCGCCGTAACCATCGGAGTTACGAGGTGTCCTAGGATACAATCGGGAATCGAACTTCCTCGCCGTTCCCACTGTCACGAGCTGACGCAAGATGATGCTCGGGCTGCTCAGGTGACCTACGTCCCATAGTTAGCGATACCGCGATATCATATGTAGCGGAGGGTTGGGGGGTGGGAGAGAAACGTACTGACCTTGACGGATTGATATTTTGATATGCCTTGTTGAGGAAACACAAGGTAGGGATATATTCTACCCCTTTCTTCTACTCTGCGTGTTAACCCTCGCCCCACCGGGGACCATCGATGGCCCCCAAGGTTTTTCCGGGATAGCAGAAAAACGACGAGGCGCAGCACTGCGGTTGAAAGCTCTACCTCTTACTGCATCATTTTCCCATCATCCCTGAAATTTTTACCCCGGGTCACCCAAGATCAGGTCACCAGACGAGGTCAACCGAGGCCACCTCACTTCAACTTTAGAGCTCTGTAAGAGCTACATTTCAAAGTCGATCGATTTGAAACTTCCTACACTTCATGACCCCTCCAGGGTCTACAAGGTGTATATCCGGGATTTTTCGATTTCGTGCTCCTGAGGTCAGGTCACGAGGCGACCTCTCCCAATGGAAAAGCATGGGAAAAGCTGTTTCATGATATAAAAGCCACAAAAATGATTGCAAATACTCAGACTGCTCAGAACAACGTTTTTGGACACCCTTTCACGGATCCCAGGGGTCATATTTGCCCTTTGACTTTTCCAAGGTCATCCAAGGTCACCAGAGGTCAAAAACAGTATTTTGACAATAACTTTGACCTAATTAAGCTAGAGCGGTGAAACTAACACCATCGTGTTTGTCTTGTCACTGGCTTTCATTTGATATACGGCAAGGTCACTTTGTGACCTTTCGTGACCTCAGGTCATATTAGGTCACGAGGTGACCTCTGGCGGTCAAACCACTGGCGGTCAAACCACGTCTTTACGTTCCACATAGCGGAAAAAGTACTGGCAATTTGCTATCAAATGTACTTTACCAGGCCTCAATAGCTCTAATGGCATAAGAGTTATGCCCAGTTTGTTAATCATTGCATATTTGAGTGAAAATAGCCGATCTTGACCTAATTTGACGTCTGGAGGTCAAACCACTGACCTGAGCACTAAAACATGTGAAGTAATTTCTTACTGAATTCACGCGAGCTTTCTATTGCACTTTGCAGATTTGCGCTAACGCCCATATTTTCGTAGTTAGAGGGGCCATCGATGGCCCCCTCCGGTGGGGCGAAGGTGGCGCCAGACCCGGTGGGGCGCGGGTTAACACGCGCACTGGAAGGGCCTCGGATACTCTCCCAACTATTTTTTCCGGGATGACCGGAGAACCGCTCGTTGCCAAAACACGGGAATCGGTCGCATTTGAGAAAATTTAACAGCGCGTCGAATAGTGAAATAATTTTGAAAATTTGTGGAAAATTGTTTGATTTATAGGCTTCTAAAGTCAGACCTACATTTGAAATCGCCGCGACCGCGCAGTCGAACCGGTTTGCTTGCATTGGAGACCAAGTGATGACGTCACAGTTTCATATAGACGGGATGATATGTCAAGGTCACCTCACGTGAAGGTCGAGGTCAAAGTTCAAAGTCATACCAGCAATTTCAAGGTCATTGACCCCAGTGCCTTACGTGTCCCAGTCTGACGTATATTATGCTATGACGTCACAGTAAAGGTAACCCAGTTATAAGTTCAAGGTCAAAGGTCAAGGTTAAAGATCATGGGTAAAGGTCAATCCTCCTTTCCAGCACAAGGTTTGCTATAGTGCTACTTTAAGTGTGCATAATAGGGAATATACCATATTGTGACGTCATAGGTCGATGACCTTGAATGACCTAGACCTCAAAAATGAAGGAAAGATTCTTTGCGACACAGCCTCTATGACTAGCTTACTCCCTGCTTTTCCACGCATTATCAGGGCATTTCCCAACAGGTCCCAAGCATGACCAAAATTTGACCTTTATGACCTCGTTTGACCTTGACAATATAGACCTAGGTCAATGAAAATAAGTTATGATGTAGATCACCATAGCCCCCACCCACCCCCAATCGGCATTTCTTAAACATCTAAGTTTCCGATATCTCAGGGGCTTACCAGCCCCCATGTGTGCGTTAATGTCGGACCCCTCTCCAGTGTGGTTGTTAATAATCACTCGAATGCCGGTTATAATAGAACATTCCCACGCAGAAAAGGTGTTACAATTATACCTAAAAGATGGTTTAGAAAGAAAAACCAAGCTTAAATACACATTTATGATCCCTCCCGTTTTATTGTTTGTGGTGACGCTTATGAATTTATGGCAGACCAAGATTGCTGTATGATTGTTCATGGATTACATGTTTATTGTTTGCAGTGTTTCAAACTAAAATTCGGTCACATTTCATGGCGCCATGACAACATCTGCAAAATATTTTACGGACACCTTGGGCTGGATTAAGTTGCTCCAATTGCCCCTCTTTTCACTGTCCTGATTACGCCTATGTAAAATAAAACCTATATGTCGAATGCAAGTTTTATGCGCTGTTCAATTATCTGTCAAATGAGCTCCTTTGTCCAAAAATCGGGGAATTTGCGGTATTGCGAAGGAGTTTTCCACGAAAAGTAATATTGGCCACGGACGGAGGCTTTTAGGGCCTATGTGCGGCGGCACGGCAGCGCGCAGGAGCCCCGCGCCGCCCAACAGCACGCGCTGCTGCAGTTCAACTGGGCTGGTTGGAGTCATGCGAGTAAGCAGATCGGACGGGCTGTTTGCTCATGGCCGTTATCTAGAACTTGGACACTAAGCGCATTTTGGCGGTTTGGGTACGAATGTGAGAGTTGGAACCTGAACTTAGTAAGACAAGGCATCTGCAAGCACGTTTGTAGATGACGATGCACCGTGCAACCGGTACTTTCCTCTAACACTGTTGAATATTTCGTCTTAACTCTGGCTTGGAAATGTTTGTGCCCTACAAAAACTTAACGGCGCCAGAAATCAGTTCATGTTTTGTTTTCCTTTCCTTTTCGTATTTCTTTTCTGACCCATTCCCCATCTCAGTACGGCGAGGAAACCGCTTCAAACAAGCTTAGTAAAAAGGAGCAGTAGCCTCATCCAGTGACACAAATAACTCTCACCTCGAACTTACATACCAAAAATGGTTGATGAAGCGCTGACAGTTCGACATGCAGGTATGTGCCTCTATTTCGGGCCTCACGCAACTGTCTTCCAAATTTTCCTTCATATGATTTATACTTCAGTGCGAAAGCTGCAAGGAATCGGACGGTCACTTTTTCTTCGCTGTTACCAAAAATGGCAGCCCAGTACAAATCGAGGAAGAGTTCTCAGCGATTACAAATCGAGGAAGAGTTCCCAGTGATAACCAGAGCGCCATGTAATCTCCGGTGAACACCGGTGGAGCCAAGTGAATCGTATAAGTCGGCATCATTACATAATGGCATCATGTCATATGACGAGTGCATGATGAAAATGCTAATATGCATGCAGTTTTATTTAGTTCTCTTGGACGTGAATGATATGGAAAATAGCTTCCATTCGACATTTTAATTAAGACTGACATACTGATGGAACCCCGCGCATCCAGCATACTTTCTCAAACATGTAAACATTTTTGGATCAAACTGTTACCGCAAAAGCACACTTTGCCCGCTTGATTATGAAAGGAACGGCCAATGGTTTTTGTTTGCGGGAAAGGACCTGACAGTATTTTCGGGCGGGATTTCGGGCATAACCAGTCCTCCCGAGCCGCGTTCAGACAAGGCCACTCCCGTCGCCGACGACGCATCTCTGTCAAGCTAGGGTGTCGACGATGCGGTCATCAAAGCGAACTCCTACAACGCGTCGGCACCTCGGAAACTTCATATAATCTCGTCGGCAACAAAGCTCAGAAAAAAGAAAATTATGTCAGTTAAATTCTTCTCGAATCCAGAAATTAAAAACACGAAGATTATATATTGCACACTTCATCAGAATCGTGGAGTAAATATCAATAATTCGATAATTACGATTATTATATTTACAATAATTATTATATTTACTCACGATTCTGATGAAGGGCTGTGCCGAATATATAATTTCAGTGTTTTATTTGGTTCGAGGGAGAGGCCAGGACTCTTACAACTCATCATCATGCTCTCGCGCAGCACTTCAAACTTACAAAATTATGTCAGATATAAAATGAACAAACACAAGCGCGCATTCCGTTTTTGGATTTCATGCAAAGATCAATGGCCCATTAAACGTGTGAACAGGTACAAACAATCCATTGGTAAGAAACGCACCAATTTTAACATTAAAGGGCGGGATAATGTAGCCTTTCGGCTGCTGAGAACGGTTCGTTAACCCACGGAGACTGGGATCACTCCCAAATAGAGCAATGATGCCAGAGTATGCACTGGCGCAAGTTATATCTGGCCAAAGATCGCGCGATTCGGTTTGCGTCCAGATCTCTTGCAACGCATGATAAGCCGTCATATATTATGGCAACAGCAGTCCAAAACCACCATTCGGAATACAATATATCTTATTTACTGTACTACCGGAGGTAGGTCCCTCGTGTCTAAATGCACCCTGCACCCTGATAACGGTGATTGTCATACCGACATTTAAATATAAACGCCAGATAAGAATCGGCACTGATCCTCGGGAGCTCTCCGCGTCTGGAATCAGATAAGCCGATGGGACGGGGTAGCGTCCGACCACGAGTCGGCGCAGGCACATGCATTCGCCCATGGCAAGTGGGATGGCTCCAGTCAATCCGCAGTCAGATCCCAAAATTATCCTTGCCAAGAGCCCAATTGATAGAGAGTTAAATTATAAAAAAACATACCGGCAGGGTAAAATCACTTCTTTTCGATGGGGCTTTCTCTACAACGGGGTGCTTTACACTGAAAAATTTGCAATACTGGTCACACTGCAGCGCTTTCGTCCCAGTGGTTTTCATCAAATCGCCGATGCACTATCAGACCAATATCGTGTACCCCATAATTACTGGTACACTGTAAGCACACCATAATGGCTGCCCGCGCCCGATTGGGCCTCTGAGCCATGCTGTAAATTGCCGGCCGGCTCAGCGCTGCTGGGAGCGGGGCGGCGGCGGGGACGTCAGCACGGGGGCCAACAGCTTCTGTGTCGGTAGCACTGTCCGCCGTTCACTTTACTACCCTTTTACGAGAGACGGTCGGCTGGCAGAATCAATAGGTGACCGGTGGAACGGTCTGCCACCCCTCTGCCTTGTTGAGAGGTGATGCGATCATTCAATGGACCTCGCCAAGACGACGATAGACGGCCAAGGCCTGGCACGAGCATTTGCATGGCAATGCTGTCGCGGCAAGGCAAATCAACACCGGTTATTTTGAAATAAATCCGCTCTTGGTCTGAAGCTAGAATTGGAACACATGGTAGAGGTTAGGAACAGAATGAACATGATAAATCGGATAAATCATTCCCCAACGAAACCCATCACCGCATTGGCAGGGAGTGTAACATTAGCAGACAAATCCATCGCACAGAAAGCTCCACTTGTTTTCTGCGTGTCTGTCTGGCCTTCGGTATCACGATACGAACAGCACGCTTATATGCTGAGTCCGGTCAAGCAGGTGCAAAGTGCACATGAATATGGTCTCTCAGCCACACCAGGTGGCACGTAGGGTCCGTAAGACTGGCTTTCTTCTTTGGTGATACATTTCCATTCTTAGAGGCGTTAGTATTCGTCTCATAAAATCCTACGATCAAGCGAAGAGGACCCGTCTTACTTGATCAAGAGGCAACCAGGCAACACAATTTGCCAGGTTATACTGATCTCGTATGGAGAAACTTACCACGTCACGAAAAAGTTTATATTGCTCAAGCCATTAAATTCATTCAACGTAACCCCTTATTTTATAACTGGCTCAAGCATTTCATAATACAACCGTTCCACCATTGAATTTCTGCTTATAATTTCGTATCTGGGAGGCATCCCAGATGGATTTTCTTGGCATTCCTGAGGAATTATCCTGCGTCCCTGAGTTATTTCCCTGACATTCCTGATTCACAATCCAAACAAGAAAATATTCCAATTACTTGACTAACCAGCTTAGAAAAGGCAAATCAGTGGCGCTTTTGAGCGCAAAACTTTCTGACCCAGTCCCAGCTCCGTCGTCTTAAGGAGAATGGAACATTTTTTCAAAATTATAAAAACAATAATTTGTGAACAAAAGAGGTCTGAAATCAGGAAACCACATATTTTCCCCACTTGCATACGCTAAAAAACAGAAATATCTCTCTTTTCTAAAAATTTGTGACTTCATCAAAATAACAGTTTTATAATAATCAAAGAAATACCAAACCATAATCATAGACTCGCCATGAACGAATATGTCCAAACATGTCAAGCCAATTAAATATAGAACCTTCCATAGAACAAGTGAGTACCCAAGACCTTACGGCCTAACATATAACTCCTAATAGGCGAGCACCTTCTTCTCGGAGGTGGACTTCTGACTTAGTTGTGCTCGAATGAAACGAATATGTTGCGTCAGCTTCGTCGCACCGCCAAACAGGCATATTGCAGGCTGGTTCACTCGCTAGCATGGCATTTTCGGCGAGTGGGCGGGGCTTTGGGCTTAGGACCAATCAGATTACTGCAACCCTATGGAATATATTCCTTCAGGGCTTGAAATAAGGTATAAAACCCTATTATTTTGAACTTGAAACCTTGCGGGAACTTTATGCAGAGAGCTTTTGGGTGAAATTTACTATGTCAATAGTGGCTTCTCAACACGCTCTACAATACTCTATCTCAGTTCAAAACCCATTATAAAAGTGAGACACTCCCTTTAAAGGCACTGACGGGTCATCTGAAGCATTGGTCTCATGAGACCCATTTGAGACCCGGAGAAATCGTTGACACTCACGAGCTGTGGTCTCCCCAGCCGAGAGGCTAACGGCGCCAGTTCGCCCCGCCGCCCTTCACTCAGTCATCACAGAGAGCCTGAGCTCGCGCGCCGAGTGACCGACTCGCCCTCCCGCGGGACGATGACCTCCAAGGTCGCGCGGCGCGCTCCTGTCGTCATCATGGCCGCGGCATTACGACCTGCAGGATTGGCGCCACCGGCTGCAATGGCGCGACACTGCCACCGCACGCTACCAGCGGCAAAAAAACGCGACTCCACCGTAAGAAAAGGCATGACACTTAGCGGAAGCTATCAAAATGCACATCAAAATGAGTGAATTCAGAAATGAGGTTCTGATGAACTCTGGCTTAAGGCCGCTACATCATGCAGACTGATGGTTATCTACCGGTCGTTGACCAGTAAATCATCAGCTTAGTTATCAGGTCAGGTTATCAAGGTCAGGTTATCAGAAAGTTTATCGAGCATTGTTCAGTAAACTTTCTTTAGGTTAGATGTTTGCTTGTATAATTTGAAGTGTAAATGTCAGCAGTAGTATTAATGTCAGTCTATGCTGTTTTTTAAGGTTATTGACGATAGCGGCGGCAAGATTTAAGCCTTCTGGCTCCTGCGCCAATCTCAAAGTGTATGTAACGTATTGAAGGGGGAGAACAAAAGAAAACAAATATATATATATATATATATATATATATATATATATATATATATATATATATATATATATATATATATAACATATCTAAAATGATTTGACACAGCTAACGCCGCAATATTCCGTGACTTTCCTGAGGATGACCATTAGTAAGATCTTTTCACGTGTAAGAAACACGAATTCGGACTTGGTGCCTAACGAGTGCAGCCGCTAAGGAACGCGGCATTTTTGCCAGCAGTAGCACTTAAAATTATTGAGTTCGCTGACCCTTGGTCAACATGTCTGCCTCTCCTCCTGGGGGGGGGGTGGGACGTGCAATTTGGGTGCTCGACAGACCTAGTATAAGCTACCTCTGCAAGTACATGATCGCTCTCCGGGGGAGGGAGCGAAGATTTTTGCTCGACAGACCTAGTGTAAACACCTTTTTTAATTTCTCCGGCCTTTGGGGGTGCCAAAAGATAGTTCCCCCTCAAGAGCTTTGGTGGGACATGGCCGGAAAGGCCCCCCTGCGTCTGCTAATGGTACGCCTGAGCATTTACTGTGACTTGGATGAAGGAGAGGAGAGAGGGAGGCATGGAGAAGGAGAGGGGGATGAGAGGACTGAGGGGAGGGGGTTCAGGGTGACTGGGGACAGAAGCTGGAGGCATGGTGCAGCGTTCTTTGGCTGCAGGTGTGGCCCGGTCGGAGGAGCCTGTGCAGGCCCGGTGGCGGTGCACGGGAGCGGGGCGGGAAGGGATGCCAAACTCCGTCCGCTTTCCAAACTACAATACACACGTGTGAAGGCTAAATCCATACAAAAAATAGCCATGCCACTCCACGAAGTAAAGCATATCTAACCCTACTCCGATGTTCATTCTCGACCCGCACGCCGATGACGAGGGCAGATGGCGAGGGTGGACTTTGGCTCGGTACTGGCACCCTCACAGGACACTGCGGTCTGCACGCGGTCCGACCGCGCTCGGCGCGCACAAAGACCTGCTCTGCACTGATCACCCAATTTGAGGTAATGTCAATGCGCCGCTTACGACCCAGCTGCGCCGCAAAGGGCGTGCAGTGACCCCTCCCTCCCTCTCCTTGCAAGGTGCTCGGCACAGTGAGAGGCGACAACAATGTTTCCAGGCGGTCTGAAGGTGCTAATACAATATATTTGCGTATACCACTAAAGAATGCCGCTTTTCGATGCAAACGCCGTTGCTCGAAACCTCAAAGTTACTTAGTTTCATTATCATTAGATATCTGGGCATGTGCCAAAACGATTTATACTAGTTTTGAAAGGATACTGATCACAATACATGAAAGCAATACATAAACATAGCGGAGTGTTTGCATTAGAAACGAAAAAACATTTTTCTCTAAGCAGAGGCTTTCGCTGGGCCCACGGGCAAAAAGCTATGGAATTGCAGACGATATGAGCATGAAGGTTTTCAGCATCACCGTGGCAATACAACTTTAATAAACTTTTGCATATTGAACCTAAAAGTCAGCCAAATGAGCCCCTGGTGTGACAGAAGATTACCTACGGCACACAAAAAAAACACAAATAAAGCAGAACACGCGCTAAGAACAACGTGCAAGTAGGACGATCCTGACAATCAGATTTCAGTCTACTGTCACGAGTCAAAATCGGCTTCTTCGGTCTGACTGGAGTCAGGCACGAGAATATGTTGTGTCTGCTTTCGAGCCAAAGGCACAATAACGGCTATGACCTTTTCCACGGACAAATCCAGGACGCCACACATTTTCCTTTCACAAATAGGTCAACTGGTCTCCTTTAGGCTTTTCAGTGGACCAGGAAGACATATCCTTGCGCTTTGAAGGGCGTCCTTTCTGAGTACAGCAAAAAATGTCCCTGTGGAGATTACCAGGTACCTGGCCATTCAGGCTCCGCCATCAGGCTGACATTGAAGCCCAAAAGTACCCATCCTTTTCAGTGGTTGTGTCGGTAATAGCTGGTCTGGCCCCGCGGCGCCACAGGCTGGCACGGTGCGTCCCCTCCATCCCCCGCTGCCCCCAGGTAAAGCAGTCGCATCACTCGGCCCGGCCCAAAAGGCGTTTCCGAAAAACCTGGCTCGGCTTAGAAAAGTATGTATAGACTTACGTGACGCCTATCACTTGCGGATGAAGCTTGCGGATGAAGCTTGCTGATGGTCTTCGCCCGGGACAAAATATTTTTCAAAATAAAATTGATATCCACACTCGTCAATGCATTTTCCATTTATTCGGAGCAAGACTTATTGGCTGTAACAAAGCAGAACTCAGTCACTGAAGTTTCGGACGGGTCTCTATTTCAACCCGACGAAAGTCGACACCGATGCCCGAGTTTCACAAGCAATAGCCGCCCACCCAGAACAATAGCCAGCCGTCCAGGAGGAGGCCATTTACCCCGAACAATTGTAATCCACTCAGCGGTGCGAGCGCCATTGGCGTCGCCCGGCGCAATCTCCGAGAAAGCTCCCGAGACTGGGCGACGATGGCCGGCAGTTAGCGCCCCCACCTGCTGCCTGATTAACACCCCCCCCCTCCCTCTGTTATCCCCCAGAGTCGTCAAAATGCACGGGTGGTGGGCGTTCGACAGGTCAGGCACGCTGGTTTATAAAATGATATGGAGCTGTTTATGTAAAAAAGCGAACAGCAGGCCTGCACCAGGAGTGTCGCCCAATTGCATAGCAGACACTTAAACCCATAGGATGTCTCGTTCCAACACTGCTGGACGCCTATTATCAAAATAATCGATGAAGGAGTGACGGGACTCGGTGGTTATCGGCGCCGATCACTGGCGGCTTCAGGGACTGGGAGACCGAGCTGCTGCGCTGCCGTGGACTTCCGGAATACCGACTTCTAAAACTGAACAAACTACACCAACATCCACCTCATACTCTTCTTGTACCGGATAAAACATCTGAGCTCAGCCCACAGGTGCTGATCAAAAGTCCGGCTTAAGCTAACCGCCATGTCGCCGGTCAAGCCTACTGAGCCCGCTGGTCCTGACACGAGAGCGGGGAACCACCTTTGATGTGCTGCCGGCAGCGACGGCCGCCGCTCGTCGTTGCAGGCTTATTAAATGCAATGAGCCCACTTCAGGCTTAATTACTGGTACTGGCGCGACACCCGCACAGCCGGGCCGACGCTGGGTTCACTCGCTGGTTGCAGACTGGTGGGTGGTCTCGTTGCAGAAACAGGTGCCACAGACTTGCAGCATTGGTGTCTGACAAATATCGTGGCTGTTGGTAAGAGTGTGTTTAAAATGGCATTCAGGGTGTATCTGGCTTTCAAATGTCTCATGGACAACTTAGGTGGCAGGTGCAGGCTTCAGAAGCTCAAGCATCTTTGTTTTCCTAAACTTCTTTACAGAGAAGATAGCAGACCATAAATCATCGCGTGCGTATGTGGACACTGACGCACACAAAAATCTCGTGGGTTCATAATACATCAAGTGTAAAACGTGCAACAACGGAATAACGTAAAACACCACTCGTGTTGAGAGATTTTGATTGTCATGTTTCAATTTCTATGCATATGGCGTTCAGGATTATTGATATATACTCAAGATAAATTCAGACAGGCGTAGTCGGACAGGCTTATTGCCATGCCATGTTCATATAAATGAGTGCTTAGAGAAAATTCACTTAGGGGCAAATCTAAACGACTAATAAAACCCAACAATAAAGAAGTATTGTAAAGCTAAGAATTTAGATATATAACACTATCACGTCATTTAAGTTTTCCTCGCAAGATACCTTTCCGAGAGGTACAAAATGAAAAGACAATTAGAAACAGATTCATATTGGCCTTAATTATAAACCAATAAACACTAAAGTCCGTTTTCTACTCGAACAGAGGCGAGTTCAACATACTAGATGACGTCAAACGAAGGAAATCGAAATATTCGCATGTTCCAATTATTAAAAATAACACGAAACCGAATCCGCAAGAGTAAAATGATTATTCCAAACGTTCAGGGTTATTGATATATGCTCAATATAAATTCAGATTGGTGTAGTCAGACAGGCTTATACGTACATTCCCACTCAGCATTATTTGTTATAAATTCATATCGGATATGCAGGTAGTTTATTGACACCATTGGGGATTAAGTCCATAATATAGCAGCTCGGGGCCTCCTCTTGACCTTTCAAGTATGTCTGAATACATGGAAGTGCTCTCGCTTTGTGGGCCAGGCACTTTACAGCCCGTATCTGGGGGTGGAGCCCAGGTGAAGTGTTGTAGTTCGGAGCCGAGGCAGGCGGGCCGCACCCAACCACCGGGCAAAAGCACCCCACGCGCCTCATTACCATAATGAAGTTACCGCGCGCCTCATCGGCACACAAAACCACCAATGGACTGCAGCAAACCCGCCGACAAGATGGAATTCCACCGCCTCTTGCCTAGCTTTGTAACGTGTCAAACGTCCCATTTTAAGCAGCGCACGGTGTGTGTTCTACGCAAAAGCTGCGCTGGAGAGAGCCGTGTGTCAATTTATTTCTAACGCCTGCTTTCTTTCCTAATGTTCACACGCCTGTTGCCGAGACGAGAGACACATTACCGGGAAGAGAGAAATATTCTCCAAAGTTTTCATCACGAATGGCGCTGAAAACGTCTGTTGAGCCTCCCTCGATATTTCGAGGAAGAGTATATGTCCAAGGAGTGCTGAGTTCTAGAATAGCTGCCTGTACCTCCACTGTTCACCGCATAGCGAGATATGAGTTCACAGTTATCCGCCACGGCGACAGCAGCTCCTTTGAAAATGACCAAAATGGTATTCTGGTGGTATAGCGGGCACACTGCTCGTCATACGGCCTTAGACATGGTCGATTATTTAGTCATACTCGCTCCCCGCAAAACCACGTTGGCAAGGCGGGAAACCATCCCTTTACGGGCTTTACCGAACTAGTATGGACACAGAACTCAGGACCCTGCGTAAGAGCATGCCTGACGCCGCACCCCAGCGCGCTGTAAGGCTATCCAAAGCCATACATTAGCCTACGGCAGTGGCCACTGGCAGCCACCATTACCACGAACACGCAAACTTCATTACCGACCCGCGTGCTGTCAGCCTCCGGTCAGCCGCCTGGCACATCTATGACATGTGCCATGAAGTACGCCCTCCGTACACGGCTGAAACACCTCCAGCTGAGTTATGGGGGCACCCGCCTGACGAAGCTGTCCCCTCTCCCGACGGTATTCCCTGGGAGGCGACTGAAGTGGGTCAGTCCCGTCACCCCTAGGCAAAGGCAGACCCGCAATTATGATAAACGCTGGAAAGAACAGTGGGCGAAAGCTGAGGAGCGCGGCCGTGCGAGGCCGTCATCAGGCGTCATCTCTATGCGGCAGGAGTCGCCCCTCCCTCACACCACCACCTCCCCGCCTGCATAAGTGTCTGATAACCGCCGGGGCGTCGACGCTGGCCGGTTCCAGCGGCTCCAGCGGCGGCGGCGGCGCGGGGGCAGCCGCCGCGGCCGAGCTGGGGTCAGCCGTAACTCTCCCCACAGCGGGCGTTCCCCGGGGCTGGGCACAGGTCCGGCATACTGATCAGACGGCTGGCACCCAGCGCCGGCTCACGTACCGGCCAGCCTGTATAACACGGCCCGGCTCGCAGCTCAGGGCGAGGCCGCCGCGTTTTCGGGACCGGAGCTGTGGGCACGTGCCGCCCACGCTGCTCCACAACAGGCCGGGTACCGATGTAGAACAGGCCGAGCGTTGGCCCGTGGCGAGGCCGGCTCTCAGCCTTACCCGGCCGCCGGCACGCACCGCTCCTTCAGACAAGCCATCCAGCGGCCGGACCAGGCTCAGCGACTTCCAGAAGCTGATCGTCTGCAGCAGGCAACCCCGATCCCAAGGACTCGAAGGAGCGGGTCACTCGTGCAAACCTGTCCTCAAGAGCCACCCCCGGCTGATAACCCACACGTTCTGGTCCCTCCTAACTAGACTGGTCGCCACTGAACGATCCTCACGTAGACAAGGCCAGTCGTTCGAACGTGAGGCCGATGGTAAATTAATCTCGCCGCCCGATGGCCGCGCCCGCCAACGTTCCCGAGCCCGCTCCACTTTTCAAGAGGCCATTGTCGTCGGCTTCAATAACTGACACCGCGTCATTACGAGCGCCAGATGAGATAATACAGCCGGACAACAGCTGGTGACTGTGTGGGAGACCAAGACTGGGCCCGGGCTGTGGCAACACCTCCTTCCAGTAGCGAGATGCCATCGGCCAAGCACGTGCTATTGTGTAACGCGTGTGTTCGCAGCCGCGATCTAGGCATGACCGGCCCTGGTGAGAAGCCATTATGAAGATCAGATAAGCCGAGTTGATGTAGGAGGCTCGTCGCTTACAGAGTTGATGGGCGGGGTCGGGTGATGCGTGGCCGGCCCGGGTGTCACACAAATGTGATGCCAGCAAACCGTCTGTCATGCCGGATTGCAGCGATATGACTGCCGGTCGTGAGCCTTGTCAAATGACGCCGCGTGCCAGCCCCAGGTCGAAATTTCGCTTGGTCAGCTGCAAGTGTTGCTGCAATTCACGGACATTGCAGTCACGTGACTGTGGTCAGCTGGTTTCCCACAAGGTGGGGTATCTCTTCATAAGAAGACTTCTTTTGTGATGATTTTAATACTTTAAGACTTGTGTGGTGAGATATGTAAATACTCGTTAGGAACTGTACTTTTACCTATTATCCCTCTTTTATGTTTCTGTGGTTTTTACATTTATATATTTTAACTTTAACGGTTTTAGGAGGTACACCGTCTCGATTCTTGTGATGTAAATAGTCTTCTAATGGTCTGACTTCGCCTGTGAGTGGATTATATCTGTTGGTGATTATTTTGAATAAATAAATAAGGGCGTATGCAGTTTCGTAACTCATTTTGGCGAAAGCCAGGGAGTTGAATGGCCCTTTACTACCCTGCATTGATTGGTCCTGCTAAACTTACAGGCTGCAGTAATTTCAGTGATTTGGGATTCAATGACAATTATTAATCTCAAGGGGATCCGATTACTGGAGCCTTGTGAGTACTCTTAATTTCCTCACAGCAAGGAAAGGCGAGACTCTGCCAAACATTCAAACACATTCAAACACGGCCAAATACTGTATGACTGAACAAGAAGACAACGACACAGACTTACGGGCAGTTAAATATCATGATTATAATCTGAAGATGGGGTGACGTGTGTGAAAACTATACCCAACGTTGACTGAGGGATTTACTTATTATTGACATCGCACTCCGTGCAAACCATCCCTCCACTAGGCCTCGGACCGGTTTTTCAAGCAACACTTGGAAAAACTATGTGTACGGTTCTTCTTATTTTTAAAGGTAAAAGAAAACAAAATAAAAAAGAAGACTAGGCAAAAAGAAAGAAAAAAGGCCCCGGACGGATCTAACAGTGGTGGATACAAGGGAGCATTTGGGAGTTCAAGCCCCCCCCCAACTGTCAGAGTGCTTAGGCTTAATGCAGAGCCAGAGGCTATTCTGAGGCAATGGTGGGGGAAGGCTCGAGTCCCCTAGCATCCCCCCCACCACAAATGAAGTCCTAGATCCGTCACTGGGATATTCCTAATGCTGCGCCTCGGCAAGTTAAACAGCTCTGCACAAACGTCATGTCCAATCAACATAATGCAATTGGGCAAAGTGTGTCCATCAGGAGAAGCCCTAACAAAGTATTCAAATAATTAGCTTGTTGTCTGGCAAGCCAGACTGACAGCTTCTGTGTTCATTGGGCCGACACGTAACTGCACATCACAAAATAAATCGATATCCCTTCTGAACATGTTCCAGCCTATACCTTTTCCGGATTTTATCATCAAGCAAATTGCATAAGGGCAGGCGGCCTAGACAGAATCATTGCTGGGAAAGAAACAATGTAAACTGGGATGCCACTCAAGATAGACCAAAAACATTCGGGGAGTAAGTAGTGGCAAAACGTATAAACTGGAGTCCTGGACGTTCAAGGTTCCAAGGGTAGAAAACGACCACAAACACTCCATCTTTCCAAACGAAAGATCTATGTTACAAACCCAAAAGAGCATCAGCGCTTTGATTTCCACGCGACGGACACTTTATTGGAATGCAGTTTAAGCCCATGTTAACAAAACTTAAGATGATCATATATCCTGAAGACATACGAAAAATGCAGAATTCCAAAGCATCACACAGAACAAACCAAAGTGCCAGAAAAAATATGGTTCGAAAGATGCGGCCCTAGCCTAAGTTAATGTATTCCACGAGTTTTTATTTTCACCAAAGCCTGACACTCGCATGAACTACCCACCATTGTCCCAGCCGGGGTCTATCTCCTGACCCGAACAACCAGCAGCGTGTCCCCTGAACAAAGTGGGGCTTATCGCTTGACCCGAACAATCGGGGGATTATTTCCCAACCTACCCACGCCTTATCGCCTAATCCCGCCCCGACCCATTCGCCTATCATTTCACGAACAAAGCAGCAGATCTAGTTAGCCCAAATCACGCCTGAACTCCTCTCCTGTCCATCTGTTCACTCTGACAGCCCTTCTCTTCACCCCTGCTCTCAGTCCATCCGTTCTGCATCGTGTTCTCCCCGGTAAGGCATCAGAGCAGCCACCGGTCGCCGTCCCGCGCTACGTCTCTCAATGCTGCTCCGGATCTGATTACAGCGCCGATGATGGCGCACTGCGGCGTGGCTGACGCAGGCGCGAGCTCCCCTCTCACCGGCAACGACGGCACCCCGTCGACGACGACGACGCCACCGAGGGCCCCGCCGGCACCGGCACGCAATCGGCCACTAATCTCTCCGACGGGCCGCAATAGTGTTCTGCGTCCCCCAGCCAGCACCGTCGCGCCGTAGGCGAAATGAATGCCGCCCCTTGTGAAACAGACAGAAGGCAGCCGGCGGCGCATGTAAAACAACCCGAGGGCGGTGCGGGAGCTCCCCTCTGTCTAAAACAAGCGAGCGCAACGCCATTACCTCCAGGTAGAATTCCAGTCGCCGGTAGCGATGCGCCGTTGCCGCTCGTGAGAGACATAGAGAGGGGCACTCAGTGAGACCGGTAACCCCCTGGTTGGTGATAGGACGCGGCCCACGCGCTCCGGCGGCGTACATAGCCGCGCTGAGCACGCTCCGTGTACAGCGGCCGGCCGGGTCAATGGCAGATTCATGGCCGCGTTCGGTACGGTTCGTGAGCGTGTTCGGGGGCGGGTCTGACTGGTCAGGATTTCGGAGAACGATGCACGCCTCCTCCCACTATACATTGTAGAGATGAGCATATATACGTCAGTCGTAGTGACCAATGTAGGAGCATCCAACGGGACCGGCACACATGAATAAACATAATCTGATCTCATCTAACGGACGGCATTTGAGGCGTTGTTATTTGCTGCCGTTGCCAACGGTGTGCTGGAATTCCCAATAACTCGAGTCCGGGTTGCCCGGTTCCGCAGCAATTTAATATCAGGCCTCAGTTGGATAGTTTTGCAATGTAATTGGAAGTCATGTCCGGCCCCGTGGCTGTCTTCACTCTGGATCCTTGAGAGTTTCGCTTTCGTAAATGCTCCGCAGTTCGCTAACCTGGAAACCCAGGTAAACGCGGGGCAAAACGGTACAATTAAAGGAAATGTGGCATCTTGGTGCTATCCAGACTGTGATGGTTTTAGAGGTAATCTATGTAGAAAATAATGGATTTAGCTTTATTACTGCTGCCAAAAAAATATGACTAATAAGTCTAATAAATATTCTTATTTGATTTTCCTCTGTTAGAAGTATAAGTTTTAAATTAGCGTGACGCCAGGGGTAGAGCGGAAGCTTTGTACCAGATTGAACCTATTTGATTTGCCCAAAAATGAATACGAATACAAATGCATTACTTAGCTAAAGGTTCCCATTAGGATCCAAGGTGATGGTTGTCCATCTCGTATATCATTCTTGATTAAAGCATGTTTAATATTTCAAGCTAGTCAATAAAACAGGTTATACGCATTCATAATCCACAGTACCAGTCATAATAAGCAATTAAGTTTTAAAGACGTCCAAGCAAACAAATGTGTCCGCTCAGCACCGGCAGCGGGACCTTGAGCATGACGACACTTATCAGGTCAGGTCACCAGGCAAGGTCAAATGACGTAACTAAAATATATATTTCGAGGTGCAGCAATAAGGTGAAACATTATCTGTCGATCTAAGATTCACATCACATTATAAGGTCACCGAGTAAAACTATTTTTGTAATGAGATTTAGTACCTCGATGGCCTTGGGATCGGAGTGATCTGACCGAAAAAACTGTATGCCATTCTCGGAGGAGATTAAAACAGACTATCTAACACTGTCTTCCACTCTTCGTCACCTAACATGGTTTCTGAGATCTTAGGGGGAGGTGCCGGTGACCCACGGTACCGGCAAAGGCGGTTTGGAGCCTGCGGTGACCACCCCCCCTCGCTTCCTCCCTCCCCTCCCCGTACTGGCAAGTGGTGCAGAGCTTGCGGGTGACCACCTTCCCCCCTCCCTCCCTCCCCGTACCGGCAAAGGAGGTGTAGAGCCTCGTACCGGCGAATGCAAACTTGGCAATACTGAATTCTGGATCATAGCCTATATAGTACAGATAAACTTACCTGAGGAATAACAACACGCAGCCAACAGCTTACAGGTAAAGTTTTTTAATACAGTCAAATCTTCTTGAGTGGGTCAGTAAATAGTCATTCCAGGTTTTAAAGTTGGTGAGATGGGTATTTACTCTTACTAACTTAGGCTCTCTCTATTCTTCGTCAATGTAAGCAGTACACATGTTTTTTTGCTTTTAAGGCCGGAGACCATTCACCTGTTCTATATAATAACCCGATGCTTCACCTCCAACAGGCCTTCCACAGACTTTGAATATATGACCCTTCCGCAAAACCCGTCACAATCACTTATGACGAACTTGTACGGCTTTTGGACAATAAAGGCATTATTTTCTCGAAACATTCGAACATCAAACCTACCCTGATCCACACAGAAAGCTCTCACTGTTTACCGAATCAAGGCAAACTGGCTGTTAGTCAAGATTACAGTAGTAAATGAGGGGCGAACAGAACAGGCATGCCATCACATCACGCGACACCGTCGCTCGCCGGGCACTTAACCTTTTTCAGCCTGCCGTCGTCGGTGCCGGCGAAGACGACGGTGAAGTCGCCGGTGGAGGTGGCGGAGACGGCGGTGAGCAGAGCATCCGGCAGGGTCAGCACCGCCACTGAGGTCACTGGCATAGCGCCGCCGATCGGAGTGTTGACGTCCATGCCGCAGAAATCCTCGCCCACCGTCTCCAGCAGCTCGAACTTCTGAAAACGAGAGGCGACACACGGTCACAGCTTCAGCAGCGCTCGTTTCGAACCATGAAGAGAGCAGACCGCTGGCGCTCCAGCAGCGTGCGTATCTGAAAACGAGAGAGGGCAGAACACCCGAGCTCCAGCACAGCAGACTGCTGCCGATCGGCAGCGATACGGTCGACTGCTCTTCGGCTTAGTTTGCCAAATGAGAGGGGTTTTCCATGTGATGAGACAATTCCAGTCCCTACAAACAGAAGAGCGAGTTCCCTCCCCGAGCAGTGAGGACGGTCAATATCCGGCCGTTTGGATTACTGCTTACGAGAGGGACGGTGATTGAATCGTGCGATGATATCAAGAAGATTGGAATAGTCTTTTATCCCATGATCAATGAGGACTTGTTTGACAAGCTGAAACTGTGCCAAATATTTGAACGTCCTAAAATATGAATAAGAAACTAAAGAAACTTCATTTCAGGGCTCGAAACGAGGCTGCAGTAACACAGGAAAATGGGTATCTGAAGCACACTGGTACGTTATTCAGAACACCCCAAGCGGACCCCAATTACAAAATATCCTACTATCAAGATGTCTTAAAAGAAAATATGATTTCTAGTCATCATAGATGGAACTCCATATTACTTCCAAATTCACGCATACAATCTGCAATATGAGATCCTGCAGATTCCTCAGAGGCGAAAACATAAAACCTGCTAAGGAGGCGCTATTTACCATTCTGTCAAATCGCCACGGAATGCTTGGCAGATAAAAAAGCTTATGTCTACCAAAGTGAAATGTTACTTATGTCTTCCTTACATGCCATGACCACTGAACTTTGAAAGTGAATTATTATTTACCACGACAACTTTGGCGGTCAGCATGAAACTTCCCGACGATAGCCACTCATCAACCGACAAGATTAACGACTGCAAGTCCAGTACAATGACAACCCAAGCTCGTACTGTAATTACCATGAATAAAACACCCCTTGCTCACATTCCTACATCACTAGCGGTGGCACCTTGCACAGCACATCCATCGGACTTGCATCAGGCAGGCGCCTCCCGACGAGCCGGCAATTTACCACTGCACCGTATCGCAGACACCCCGGACGGCTTGGCGTCACATGTGACAGCGCCAGATATAAAACGCGACATTTGACAAGCCTGGAAATAAAATGAATCACGCCCGGACCATCTTCTAAGAACGGGCGTCGGGAATCAGCACTTAACTGGCCTAGATGGCGGCGTGATGAGGTGACGGTGCCGTAATGCACATGGTACGTACCTCCCGTAGGGAAATGGTTGGGTCACAATCCGCATAAGGCAGGGCCTTGCTGCAGTTGAGCCGGCGGTGCCATAAAAAACAATACGGGGACGCGCAGTCCACAGCAGAAATTCTGCACACTGACAGCTGACAAACCGGCACCTCAGACGGGTTCCTCTTCAGCCTGACTCTCGCCAAAAGTGTGGATTGTGATAGATCATGGACAGACCTGATACGCATAATGAGCACAAGATGTACCACTAGTCTGCCATGGTAGACCTCAACACAGCCTTTGGTTGTAGTGCCGAACTGAATCACATGACATGTAAATAGCAACTGGCGCCACGAGTGTCAGTCTGGATACGGCCTGATATGCGGTCTTCTATGCTACCACCATGACATGGACTCACAATCACGCTGACACCCTGACTTTGACTTCATAGCAGGGGAGGTGCCAGTCTGGGGCGGGAGTCAGCATACTCCTCATGGAGGAGCCTCCAGCAGGGGCGCAATTTTGGTGACGAATTAACAAGGGCGCCATACTCCCAAGGGAAGCCTATGTTTATATTGTGGATTGAGCACCTCAAATGTCTATGTTACTATTTGCATCGAGCAGGTGTCCCATCACAGACGTCATAAAGTAGTCGAACTCTTCATTGCATCACTCAGTGAGTGCTGTTTCCCCGATAGAGATGCAAATCCTTACAACTGCACCCCAAGTAAAAAGGTGGCCGAATGGTTCACTTGATCACTCAGTGAGCGCCGTTTCTGCATTAGACATGAAAATCCGTTCATTTGCACCTCCAGCAAAAAAAAGTAGTCGAATCTTTCATTTGATCACTCAGTGAGATCCGTTTCTCCGACAGATATGAAAAACCTTACAACTGGACCTGTAGCGAGGGAGCGCCACTCCTTCAACTCCGGAGGAAGAGGGCAGCCGCCTCGAGCCACCAACAATAACCGGATAGTCCCCCAGTGGCGGATCCGGAAGCAAATTTTGGAGGGGACCAAATTCAACAAAAAAAATCTCCAAAACATAGTACTTTTAAAGAAAGAACGGCTACATTTTGGTCCTTTGGGGGCCAAAAACAATATTTTAGGCTTTGGAGGGGGTCACAGTCCCCTTGCTCCTCCCCCGTGGATCCGCCAGTGTACTCCCCTGACTCAGTCTCACCAACATCACAGCTATACAATTTGACCCTACATTTTGTGTGGATATTAAAACATTAGGTAATGCCAAATTTTGTCTCCAACTGAGCACTTTCGGTGAATTATTCTGCAACCTATAACTGATCTTCATCTCTCAAGGCGAGATAGCATTATATTGTCTTTTTCCTCAATAGGCAATATTAGAATTATACTTCCATGAGCAATGGAGTCAGAGTGCTATCAGCTACCCATCTGTTTTCCCGTTAGGATGGCACGGCAGCAGACTATGGCCTGGAGTCGGTACAATTTAAATTCAGGCCCTGAAGCACGACAGTAAATCATACGGTGGACAGGTTGGATACTTCATTGCAAGTTTTGAGTAGAGCTGACACTATCCCAGTATGCAATCTTGTCGCTGAGGGTTGGTGGCTTCAGTGGCGGTTCAAGACATTCCTCTGGGAGTGAGGCCTTTGGGAGGTAGAGGGCCTCTCCTGATCAGCTGCCGCTCCCTGACTTTCTGTCCTGCATTCAAGGTAGCCGTACCTATCGGTGGCGTGCATTTCACCCACACTTCCTCCCTAGTTGACCCAGTAGAGGGAATCACTCCAATTCGCATATACCCTTCAGTGGTCTTGAAGTTACAGAAGCTGGGTGCGCTCCCACAGCATGAACTAGATCTAAGGGAATTTCACATAAATGTTCTGATGCAAAGCAGCAAATGAATTTATATATATATATATATATATATATATATATATATATATATATGAATTTAATGAATAGATATATATATATATATATGAATTTAATGAATAGATATATATATATATATATATATATATATATATATATATGTATATACGGGTGGCTTTCACACAGTTTCTTCCCCTTAAACATAACCACCGTAGTATGACACTATCGTTCTACCTGTGCAAGAAATGCTGCAGAGGAGAATCTATTAGTTCGGCTGTCTCGCGTCAGTGGCATCGCCTGCTTCATAACGGTAAAGCCAGCCAAAATTAGCTGGCCGAGCTGCATGGATAATGAACAACCTGTCCGAAAGCGGCAATATAATATCCTTCCACCTATTAGTTGAAGCCCTTCAAGGCATCATTGTTCAAAAATAAACATTTAAATAATTGGTTTCACGGAAGTAATGACCACGATCTGTTTAGAAAAGTGTTGGAATAATCAGTCACTAATACCAAGGAATGCAAAGTTAGCCTCTGTCCAACAATTTTCCGTTTGAAACTAAGCAACACTGATATCCAGAAAGGCTTGGCAGCGTCAAAAAATCCTCGCGGTCAAAACGCTGAGAGCAGACAGATTGAGATTCCGGGGCGGCAGCAGCAGTTGAAGAGTCAGCATACCGCCTGGTGCGTTCTCGGCAGAACGGCGGATCCCACATGCTCGCCAGCAGCCGGTGGTACCGGGTCCAACCTGCTGCCGGACCCAGCCGAGAGGACTATTTGTCAGACGGTATGTAATGAAGCACGCCGCGGCCGCACGCCACGCGCGTCCCCGTAATCCAACACGATAGGCTCGGCCGCAGGAATAGGCCCGGACAGCATATTGGAGCGGCGCGTTACCAAAACGGAGAGCCGCGTTACCCAAATAGAGCGATGAGCCGTTCTGATTCTGTAAGATGGCCCACACTCGAGGCGGCAGATGCCAGTGGTTGAACTAAAAGCCATCATTAGACAGAAGCCGGCCCGAAGAATTGCATCATCAATACCACGATTACAGGTAGCCTGAAGAAGGATCATTCAAAGCTTTCTTTGTTATCGGCCACGGTACTGGATCCCGCAAAGCCAGTTGAGCTGTCCAACTTTGGCTTGGCTGCTGCCCATGAAGCCCACCGTAATCACACCAAACAGATACCTGCTCAGCTCACTCCTAGATGTGCCCCTGATAAGGCTACATCAGCACGGGAGTCGTTCAGTGATATGATGACCCAACAGCACGCGGACCCCCTCCCTCCCCATCGCTGGCTGCATTATGCAGATGAGTGTGCTCCGGTAGTGCTCCGGCGCAGCCAAACAATGCCTCCATCACCCCTGTGCTAACATGGCCGTGCGAGGTTCAGAGAGAACGCCAACTGCAGGCATGCCCAGATGAAGCGGGAAGAGCTCCCAGCGGTGCTCTACCCGGGACGCTTTGTTCATCAACTACAAATGGGACATTCCACAGTCCGTCAGTATTGCCCAAGCTGAGGTGAATTCTCCTAGAATGTTCATGGAGGCAATCATTTTCATGCCCTCATCAATCTGTTCTTCTCATGTAATAAACGTAACAAATAGTAAATGTAAATTCCAATATATTGTGTGGAGTCAGAGCACACACCTCGCTGGCAGGGGTTCAGCGGGCCACATCACGACGTATTTGGGGAACCCATTAGGCCACAAACCCGGGACACTTGCCTCAGCAACTGGGCGCTGCCAACCACTGAGCCACGTGCCCCTAACGGTCGCATGACACTCACCCACCCCCTAACAGCCGCATGACACTCACCCACCCCCTATGACACTCACCCGTTCCCTAACAGTCGCCTGGCATTCACCCGTTACCTTATAGTCGTCTAGCCTTCACCCGCCCCATGACATCCACCCGTCCCGTGAAATTCGCCTCTTCCCTAATGGTCGCCTAACATTCACCCGTTCCCTAATAGTCACCTCACATTTACCTGCCCCCTAACAGTCCCCTGACATTTACCTGCCCCCTAAAAGTCACCTGACATTCACCTATATCTTTTAAAGTCGGCCGACTTTCACCCGTTCCCTCGCGGTCTTCAGTTTTGTGCTCTCTTTTCCAGCTCCCTGCAATTGGTTTAATCATTTATCACAAGCTATAAATAGAGCTGCGTGTTTGTCTTCAAAGCAGAGTTGCGCCATGAAGAGGGGGGAGAGGGGACTGCCGATTCTGCGGAGCGCCGTCCTGGCACGGCGCGGCACTGCACTGTTGGTAGGTCGACACGGTAAATATTAGGATAGCGCACCCGAATTGATAGCTCGGATGTCAAAGGTCGTGGATCTTCGCGTGGTTTCAACACGGCGTTTCCGCTGGAATTCAAACAAAAATGAGTCTCTCGCTGTGAGTCGAAACATTTAAGTTTAAGAAATTCCACCACGGAACGGTAGGGTTTATACTTTTGTTGTCCCTTATTTTGGAGGGGATGTACGCGGTTTTTCCAAAAGCACGAGTCGCCCCTGACTAAGAAAAATAGTGCCGTTGATGAGGCGTGGCAATAAGCCGTAACAGGTTCACCGCAATTATCACCGGTGGAGTCCTGTCTGGATATCTACCCGCTATATCAATAGAAGAGATATATATATATATATATATATATATACATATACTTGCTCTATACTTCTTAAACTTGTTTATATTATAAACAAGTTTAACGTTTCAAACCACTCAATAAAGCTAGTTACATCCATTTACAATCGACAGTACCAAAGCAGTGGTGGATCCAGGAATGAATTGGGGGGGGCTAGGGGCTCGAGCCTCACCCGCCAGTACCTCGGGCAGTCCCTCGCCCATGTACTAACTATAGGGTCTGAGACATTTCGAGGGGGGCTTGAGCCCCTAGCCTCGCTTGGAAACACCACTATACTAATGTCATGTTTAGTATGTGGTTTCTACGGAGGCCCAAGCAAGAAAATATTGTCCGCACAACACGCGCAGCGGGGCTTGAGCATACCGTCACTTTCCTAAGATCACCTCATAGCACGTAAACACCCGGGGAGGGCGGGGTCGGTTGGGGATGAATTTTGCCTTTTCTCTCCGCGAACTATAAGGTCCGGGACAAACGATAAAAGCAGCGATTGTTTTTTTTCGCAGGTTCTATCACATGGTTATATCAGTTCAAATCCCACAATGAAGGTGTCATATTCCGTGAAGGAGCGATGCACAAAGTGGCAGTTGTCAAGCCGAGACCCCGCGCTTGTTTTGTTGCAGACCGCACAATTCACCTCTGGTGGTGATGCAAACTGTCTCCGTTTATTCTCGCTAATTACCAGGAGGTAACGTAACAGCAGAGTGATGGTGAACAGCAGTCAAGAAGCACGCCTCCCACAGTCACTTTGGGCTGGGAAGCCCGCGCCATTAATGACTCCCAAACCAGCTAAACCGTTACCGACCGCGCGCCGCCAGCCGCATTTGCCTTCGTGGCGAGACTTGCTTGTCATTCTCCGTGATGAGGGGTAATCTCGACCAGAACACCGCCTCGGCCTCGTCCTGGGCGCGTGCCGAGACCTTTCCCTCCAATGCCAACTCCCGCGCCGACCCCAGCGTGACCCTTTTGGCGCGAAACGGCACGAGTTGCGTGCGGGCGGGCCACTAGTGACGGGAAGGTGAAAGTTTCACAGCTGGTCACACACATCCGGCACCTTACAACCGGATTAAGAGGGAGAGGTGCGGAGAAGATCAGAGGCGGATGCAGGGCGATCTCTGACGGCGTTGGTTCCAAAACGCAGTG
This sequence comes from Lepas anatifera, assembly GCA_034440635.1. Classification (NCBI taxonomy): domain Eukaryota; kingdom Metazoa; phylum Arthropoda; class Thecostraca; family Lepadidae; genus Lepas; species Lepas anatifera. The sequence continues at coordinate 192,010 of JAOTON010000708.1, read as the reverse complement.
TACACACCAGAGTGTGACAGCACATCAATAGAAAGTGTGGAAGTAGGCTAGTGATTAGTTGTATGGTTGTAAAAACGTGTGATCCCATCCAAAATTTTGTAAAACAAAGATATGGCAGCAAGGCAAAACAATAATCCATCGAGATTTGCAGTTCCCTTTGAGTCGAACCAAAACAGCGTCATTCGATGGCAGCATGAGTCTGCTGTGCGGATGTCTTCGAAAAGCTGACGAGATCTTTTACACAGGGATATGTTTTCCAAACGCTGACTTCTATCCCACCAAATTGGTGCCAAAGATGAGCCAACTCGGGATGCTGAAACACACAAAGTCCCAAATGAGAGCTGCGATGCAAAAAAACGTACCGAAATTCAAAGGAGTTTTTCTCCTAGTAACTACACACAAAGGCACTCAGCCACAAATGCTAAATGGCAGCAAAACGAAACCCAACCTTTCAAAATGCCTCCGCTGCTTCCTTTCCCCTCCACGTTGGCCACAGTGAACATATTCACACATTTGGGTGAAGGCTAGGGCCTCCTCGCCACACTACGCACAAAACCAGGTTCCCTCGTCATCTTCGTAGTTCCAATTTGTTTTGCGTATAGCACGGGCTGGATCCATCATTACCAAAAACAAGCGCATGCATGGTCTGGATAAGACACTCCTGTACCAGTTTTACTCCCCTGTCCTGCGTCCCTGGCTCCGCCATTTGGCGCCTGGTGCGAAGAGGGCAAGGGTCGATGGTACACACAAATGACTTGCGGAGGCCGGCCGGCGGCCCCACAGCCGACCGCGGCGCGCGGGGCGTCGAAATGTGAGGGCGAAGCGTGGCGCAACGAGACGGCTGACGAGCTTGTCTGGGGCCAGCGGTTAGTGACGCAGGTTCTCAGGCTGCTATGTGCTGAGACGGTAATGCTGGAGGATGTGTTTTTCTTCCAAATGTCACAAGCTATTAATTTCAGAATTTTAATAGGCCTGACTCACTAAAAATATCTCCTTTGAGATCAAACAATTCTGAGATGTGAGAACTTTTCCCAAAGTGATTTTAACACGAGGACCTGCCGTGGGAGGCTGCAATTGGAAGATTTCGTATCCGAGATCGGTTTTCCATCTCCCAGCGCAAGCAGAAGCTTAGTTCCAGGCCTGGTGACGTATGAAGCAGCGCCAGCGAATCTCCTGCGCGTTGATATCTGGCTATGTCAACAACAGGATGATGGCACCAAATGCACGAAATTCATCCCGTATCCGAGACTACCCAGCAGGGGCGGTCCCTAGATATGAACGAGGCATGCATGAGATATAAAACGGGAAACAAAAATACAAACTGTGCGGCGGCAAAGCAGAACGTATCCACGCATAGAAACAACGGAGGGTGAATTCACGTCCCAGAGCCTGGGAACGCTTCTGAAACTGGAATGGAAATATGGCGGTGCTCTGAGTCAATAAAACCATCCCAGCGGCGCCGACAATATGAGATTCTCCGGCTGCATATGAAAATACGGAAGAAAGAGTCTCAGCATATTTGTCTCAGCATTTCCCGAGGCCGGACCGAAAAGTTGATTAGAAGCCATCCGCTTTCGTTCTAGTCCGTTACATGCTCACAGAAAGGAATCCATTAGAAGTTGGTAAACATGCCATCCCGCAAGGAGCAGTAAACAGCCCTCAGCGAACAGGATCCATTAAAAAGTCAAATAAATCGCAACAATGAAAATATAGGGCAAAACTCCTCATCAGAAGTTTCCACCAGATCATTACATAAAACTTCGGCTAGAAGACTTAACGTTTGCGAACGACATCACAGTGAATTTTCAGGAGGAGACTTGAAGAAAACAGACGAATGTGAGTTCAGACTAATGAAAGTACGGGCGGAGATGACAGATCAGCGGCTAGAAAGTGGTCTCTCAGCACTGATCTCGTGACAAACCGTCCGCCTAATCTCCCGGGTGATGAGAGCAGTCACGCCAACCACACACCACCAGTAAATATTTAGAAAACGCAGACGCCTGTTAAAATGCTAGAGCTGCCCCACAGCCCGAGCGATATCAAGGCAAATAGCCGGACCATAGTTGTTCCAGTGTTCAGTATTGGTTACAGGTTTATCTGGAAATAACATCATTTTTTCAGCACGCCTTCGATGTGTGTAGTCTTCAAGACATCTGATCAAGGACTGGCTGCATCTTTTATCTTTACCATAATTGTCACTGAAGCTCAATGAAATGCAGCAATCTAAGACTTCCAACATGTTTTCATATTATAAAAAAGATTATATTCTGAATCCACAATTACTATCGCATTTCCTAGAAATCCTTCATTTTCCTTTTTGGGCAGCATGATCTAGAATATATAAAGCCATGGTTGTACACATGGGCGCCAAAAGTGGGGGGACACGTCCCCTGTTGACCAACCACGGGGAACGTCCTCCCCCCAAATGGTTGGGGTCCATCCTCATTAATGCTGTCAGATATCGAATATGCTCAAAATTCGCATCCCCCGGTCAGCACCTGCAAGCACCCCCCGGTCCCCCCTGCAAGAAATTCCGTGGCGGCGCCCCTGGTTGTACATTTCAAACCTGGAATTTTGAGAAATAGTAGAAACAGCAAAGGTTGAAGCCTGAGCGAGCATATCAACAGCGCAAGATCTAAAAAACATCACAAACGGTTCATACCTGTACGGACTAGTTGGTTTTTGTGTGTCAAAACACAGTTTTCCCAGTCATAAGGTGCGCATCAGCATGCAAATGTATTGCATAGATCTGAAACAAATCCATAAACGAGCCATCTTAAACTGGTCAGGGGTTGTAGGCGCCATCAATTTCTGTGCAAGCACAGCCTCCCAAATCCATAATTGAGACCCCAGTGCAGCACCCACACACTGTCCAAAAACGGCGCTCATGCATCTGTATTGAAGCGCCAGTCTGGCCCTGCTCACTTCACGCCCAGGTGTGCCGCCGCCCAGAGAACACCCTCTGCAAAGTTATTGCTTCCCACTGGCTGTTCATCATCACCAGCTGAGCAGCCGGATCTGGGAAAACGACAGTTTGCACTTGGGTGCGCACGGAGCGGCGGCGACGCGCCAGGTTTGGCGCGGTTCGACGCAGTACCGCGCCGCCGCTGCGGCGTTCCGGACTTGCACAACAATCGCGACCTGCTTAAAAATGGCAGCTTGCAGGTGTCGAATCCAGAGAATTTTCCCGTACTGCCACCCGTCATTGTGCACCAAAGGTTTGACTGGAAATTCTAGCCCCGATGGGATTTCCATACACAAGAATGGACACAAATGGCAATGCAAGCAAAGCCCGTGTGCGCCCGCTGCTGGCGAGTGCTATGAATGGTTCGGAATTCACCTGTGAGGGTCAAATCCAGCATAATGATGACGATTATTTCTTTAATATAGTATGATTATGTGATGAGGTGACAGTGCCGTAAAGGGCAGAGCGTATTTGGAGGAACCTTTTAAGAAACTTAAAAGTTTATTTTCTCAAATGTCGCATATGGGTCTAAACATTTTTCTTACTGCTGTCTAAGTTATTGCAATTTGATTTTAAGAAGCAGGACCTCCGTGAATCCCTCAGAGAATTTATGTCAGAAACTCCAACCCGACCAAACCAAACAACCAATACTCGCAACGGTAACAAAAATAAAAATTTGATGTTTGACGTGCTAAAAAGCCACAAATAGCTTCCGCAAAACCTCATATTCACCAGGGATTCATTTTGCAGCCACAATAAACTTAAATTCTGACCAACGGGCACCTTCAAACAAAAACAAAACTAAAAAAACTATGATTAGCTCTACCCGTAGTGTCTGGATGTGATTCAAAATCAAACCTGAGTTTGGTAAACACTGTCACCATTCGCTGACAACGGTCTTGGCCCTGCCAAACAGTGTCCGTAATAAGGCGGCTGGAATCGATCGCAACCCGACAAAAACACAGCGGCCGCACCCAGCACTATCGTAAGTGACGAATCACGAATCAATGCTAAGCTACAAAAGTGCAGGAATCCGTCATTTAAGCCGGGGGCACATGTGATCCATTCAATAGACGTCAATCAGGAACTGTAGCCCTGTGCACCGAGAGCAGACCAGCAAATATCTACTAACCACCACGCTTTGCTATCAGGGCCGTCTCCTCTCGTTTTGTGGCTCAAAATGGAACCAGCGTCACAACTTGAGCGTGCCCCAGCAAATATTCCCAGTATTGTTTAAACACCGCGGTGGTCGCGCTCGCCTAACTCTATATCACTTTGTTCTTCGACAGCTGAATAGACCCTAAAACTGCTTCAACTATCTATTGCAGGGACGTAGGAGCCGGGGGGCAGGGAGCTGCCAACTTCCATGATTCTTAACCATTAACCCTATGGCGTTGACTGGAAAGAAATGACTGAAAATTCCCGCTGCCCCCCCAACTTGAACATAGTTCCGACGCTCTGATCTATTGCCACCGAACAAGCAGCGCACATTGAAATAAAGCATAACTTCAGCTCTAATTTTCAGCGAAAAAACAAACCAGGGTAAACAGCAGTACACCAGCTATAGCGAGGGACCTCGCACATCATATGACTGTAAACGAAAATACAGGCAGACTTGTCTAGTACATCATAGCTGTAATGTAGGAGTCTGTGTTTAATCTCGGCAGCCACGGCGCACCTGTGACGGGAGGTGGACGCGATATTGGCGCGACATCGAGACTATGTCGACGCCACATGTCACTCGGAGTTCCAGCCAAGGCCCATCGGACTCCAGTGTCGATATTGGCCGGGCGACCTCGCCCACCCCGACGCCAGATCTTCCCAGAAGCACCGCATCAGCGCTCCATAAAGCACATCGGCAACTGTGAAATCGGATATTGCAACACGGTCTGTCTGATTGCGATAGGTGGGTCGGAATACAGCCCTGTCGCAAAGCTGCCGTGCAATCCATTTCAACCGTCTGATGTTGGCGGAGTGTTCCAAGTAATGAGAAGGCCATTAATAACACCCGGTCACGCACATAGCGCGCGTTCTGACATGACGTGGAACCTTTGCAGAGCCATCCCTTACAAGGAAGAATGTGCGAATGTCTTCAACTCATCAACTCTAACTGCTACAGTAATTTACGGCACGCATTTTACAGACATGCGTGGCTGAACCAACGGTTGAACTGTGCACGGGCTATGAGCGAGCAGACGTGTCGCCGCACATAAAGAGATTGCGCGAAACAATGAGATGTCATGATGACACGTGGGATGTAGCGACTGTCATGGGAGGTCTTGCACGCGAGCGACCCCGCGAAGCACCCCAACGTCATGCAGCGACGGGGCTACTTCATCATCGCTCTAACAACAATGGCAGGGCCGCCCGGCCGACCGCACGCGTGCTGTCCCGTGCATATGTTGCGTGCAGTCCGGACGCGTCATGCGGCGTTACGGTGTGACAAAAAGGGGGCGGGGCGCCGCGGTCAGCCGTGACGCTGGTACGTCACTCGTAACAGCTGACACTGGCAAACAGAACGTAATCCACTGCAGTAATTCCACGATACGTTTGTATCCGTTTAAACAAATCACTGCATGAGAGCTTTGTGGTTGGTGTTAGATGACAAAGACATCCGTATCTGGCCAGTAAGCACAAAGCGTTGGAGATCATATTCAGCTGTATTTTCTCGGCAGTGTCACTGGCCGCTCAGGCTAGAGAGAGCCTTTGGACAATTCACACAAACTTTGAAAAGATGACCTCGTCGACGTTGCATCATTTCTACCTTTCTAAAGCATTTTATCTCAGCCTCACGACTAATGGAGGCGATCAATAAGACATCACCGCCATCATCCATCACCCTGACAACACCAATTTCACAACGCTTCCGATCCTCCGAGCCAGCTTCAGCTTCAATGACAGCGACCACGTCCTGAGACTGGATGCCGACGCCGCCTCGACTGTCGCTGGCGTCGGCGTCGGCGTCGACCACGCCGCGTCAGCCACCCCCGCGTCGGCCGCGACGCAACAGGTGGCGCTGTGTCGGTCGGAGGCGTCGCGTCGGCAACGACGCTGTCGTCTGCCGGGCGGCGGGTCACCAGACACCGCAAAAACGCCGGAGGCGCAGAGACGGAGACTCTGACTGAGCTGAGATGCACCGGTTGGGAGTGAAATGAGTCAGAGATGAGCTCACATGCAAAAGGCGGGAAGGACGTCAGTAGGAGGAGGATGCTGGAGAAAGACAGTCGCTCAGATAAAGCGAAGGCAGAGAGGCGACGATGATGGATCGAATACGGTCATGCTACTGAAGTGGAGAAAGAGAGGGGGGAACCGAGCGAGAAGAGAGTGAAGCCGTGAAACTGTTTCCTAGAGTTCAGCGCCGTACAAGAGAGGTGAAACTGCTGTTACTGTGGAACGGTGCACTTTCCGGCGCGTCGCCGTTTTCCAGAACCGTCAGCAAATACGTCCGGAAATCACAGCCAATAGCAGACACAGGCCTCATTACTGCTTATGTGTGTTTAAGACACAGTCAACAGCTTCAGCGGCTGAGGCCGGGACACCATATTCGCCCAACGTCGCGGGTGGAAGCCGCTTACTCAGGCCAAACAAAGAAGCAATGGTTACATCAGGTCGCCGGTAGCACTTGCCGGTCAAAGACCCGGATTCCCATCAGGTGCTAAAGTCACACCGCGAATTCTTAGTCACGATGAACGACAAATCGCCGTAACGAAGATAAATGCGATCTGAGCCTCGTTCGCGGTCCCGCCTGATTACGAGGTGGAGAGGGCGGGTCCTCCAGCCTGTCACTTGGCCGACACACTGCTGCGGGGATAATCCCCGCTCACGGCTGCCGCTGCAGTGGTGAGCCAGTATCACCCGGTCCAATCACACGGCGGCTGCCGCCGGCGGCGTCGGCGCAGCGCGCGCGTCGCGGCTTTTGGGGTGACGCCCCTCCGCTGCGGGGAGACCGCAGCCTCAGCGGGGTTCCACCCCCAGGAAAGACAGGGGTGTCGCCCGGCACGCACTGTCGGTTTGTGCCGGCAGTCTTGTGTGTGTGTGTGTGGCTAGGTTTTGGTGTTTACGAGACACCAGTTGTTGAGATCATATGGTGGCTCAGACGCTGTTAGAAGGGCGTCGAAAAGTGACCCCGCGACGGACTCGAGCCCAAAACTATCAACTTAGAGCGCACCAGTCCCAAACTGTGTCGTGTGATCGACTCGGTGCTCTCGCTCCAGCATTCACCAAAATAACCGTGAACCAACAGATAACTGATCGGTCTCCACTGGAGACACGGATTCCACCAAAACAGCGCAAAAAGAATATCAGACTATAGGTTTTCTGGGTCAAAGTCAGGAGCTTGGCCAAACATTTTGTAACGGAAGACAGAGTCCGATTTGGCAATGAGTGGGAAAAAATTTAAAATGTATTCATTCCACCCCACCCCTCCCATCACATCCCCTTCTCTCCCGTTATCGATACCCCTGGTTATGGCTAAAGGCATCGTCATCTTGCAAAGGCACCGGTCATGCTGTCATCATATCCATGCTGTCGCCCGCAAGTGGATTGTAGGCGATCAACTAGGTAAGGCACGCGGCGTATGTCGATCACATTGTACGACAAAAAGCCCCCAGTCAAGCACTATCTGAAGCTCGTCCGACGATTGACCTCACGCGCTCAGCGAGGGTCTGGGGTGCGGTCATCTCTCGTGCTGGATAACCACAGGGGGCGCCACTTTCACCGCTGCGCGTGCGCTACCGTTTGGTGGGGAGGGGGAGGGAAGGAGCGCCAAGCTGCACCCGGATCGGCGGCGCTGACTGTCGAATCAGCCTCCCACCGACTCAGTAAATAAGCCGGTAAGTAAGTAGCACGCACAGGCAGTTTGACGGGGCGGGGTAGGTCACGACGAGCGCTGCCCGGTGGAAGGCTGCAGCAGCTGACGTGACGATGGGGCGGACCGAGCTACTGCTACAGCTGCCAACTGCTGCAGCCGCTGCAGAAGAGCACTACTGCATTATCGCCGTAACGGCCCGTCGACCAACTTCCATTTTGATATCCTGATACAAAGGTCGCAAGCTGAAGCCGTTTGCATTGAAGACATGTAGCAACAGTTTGCTTTGTTACAACTGACAGGTTGTTGCATAAAAAGCTTCTCTTCACAAGCAGAACTTGAAATCGAAAAACCGCGAGCTCATTGCAGTATATCCACCCGTAACCTGCCGGGCAATGAAGCATTTCAAACAGCTCGGTCGCAACGGGTCATGACCCGGTGACCGTAACAGCCCAGGTCCAACGCGGCAGAAACGCAGCCGCACACAGCGGCCGACCGACCCACATACAGGCGCGGCAACACGGCGAGCCGCGCCACCACCGTCGCCAGTTGCGCCGTCACGCGCAGCAAGCGCCACTCACGCCGCGGCGCTCGTGGCGCGGCGATCACTGGCGCACACGCGCCGAGCTCGGGCCAGGTCACTTTCACGGGGAGGGGGAGGGGAGGCGCCGTAACACAGTGCCTGTGAGACGCTCGGAGTATGAACGCTGGTGACTATATAGACACCAGCGGGTCAGATCAGGGAGCCACGCGGGTGGGCGTCGACTGGCTGCTCACCTACCGCTACTTTTCGACACAATTATTCACCGACTCAGCAATGAAGGCCAAACACTAGACTGGAAACTAATCAAGAACCTATGAGCCGAGAGGAGCATCTGATGTATTGACCGGACTGATGAGCCTGCGGTCCAGACGGTGGGGAGGTCTAGCGCTTGGGAGGTCCTCCTCGTAAGAACCAAGAGGTTAACGGCGCCAGCCGGTTCCGTTGAACTGTAACGGGCCCTGATGCGCTGGAACGGCCGAAGACAAATGGCGACCCGTATGAATATCGATGAGCAGGTTGAGGTGTGCTGGCAACACAATACCGATACATCATACTGGCAATACATCACATTGTCCGCGTTTGGTTGGGCCCCATGCCGCCAAAAACCGGTGTCCGTGGCTCGGGTGATGACTGAGTGGACATTGCACGCATAGCAACGAATCAATCCGCTCTGTGATTACGGAGACGATTCAGCATCGCCCACGGGTGCTCTGTTTCTGGTTTTAGCACGACGGCGTGGACTTGGGAGCACTCCTGGAAACCGGCACAGCAAACCGGGATGTTTACTTTGATGTCCTCCATTAAAACGCTGGAAAATGGACGAAGTCAGGAATAACAATAAATAAGACTGGATCAAAACAGAACTATTTATCGTCAAGGAAACAGATAAACACCTTTCAATGAAATCGTGCTCTTTCATTTCCAGAGAGATGCAGATATAGTTTCCAATTGTTTTTCCTGAATTCGTGAGACGCCAAACATATATCGCAGTCATTCACATCAGTTTGACATTTGCAAATAGCGCTATTCCTGAGCAGATACTGTGCCGCACTGTACTGTATTCTCGATACTGTGCCGCAATTATTATCCTGTAACTATACTGTTCCGCATGATCTTACCTGAGGCTCTGCTGCAAGATGCCTTTAACTTTACAATGCACGTTCAGGAGAAATATTCTAATGTTGAAGACTAGTAAACGGGACTTATGGCGTTCATATGACGTCACAACATGCGAACCGTCGACTCGTGACGAGGGGCTGGCTTTACTGTACCGCAGGAAACACTTGCCGGCACAATCACCCACATACTGCACCGCCAAACACACTCCAGTCAAGATCGGATGCAAGATTCCCGCACATTTGTGGGCATACCGCATGTGGCTGGTATCTTTCTGCACATGCTGAAAAGTAGTCAATCTTACTGTTCAGGACATGTATCATTAATTCTGCGTCTGACGTTTTTGCTTTAATCCCACTCATAAGCAGAGTGCACCAACCGCAGAATTTCGCTACCTGTCAGCCATGGCCGCAAATGACTGGGTGCGGGTTGCCAGGTAGCCGGGAATTGCGCTGCTAGGTCGTCTCATCTCACCCAGCATCAGCTTTTTTCCAACTGATTGACAGCAGTTACAAGGACTGGTCCCGGCCAAGAAATGACAGATATACGGTAGAGGTAAAAAACATTGGTTCCCACCGCTTACTGTTTTTCTCCCCATGATAAGAATACTCTTATAAGCAATTGTTGACTTGAATAAAATTGTGTGTTTACTTCAGTTTTGACGTCGCCCTACCAGGATCCACCACTGACTGCGAGTTCAGTGATGGAAGGATTCTCGAAGCTTCCAGCAGCAGATTCCGACCAGTTCAAGATTGGGCGATAAGCTGCTGCCAACCATTACCCGACAGCGCTCCCCCTAACTAAAAACCACCAAAAACGACCGAGACTACACTTTACGGAGGCATTCCTGGTGCGCTAACGAACTGCAAGGCTGACCACACATACAAATACATCGGCTGTTGATCCAACTCAACCAGCATTGCATACAGATCAGATATCTGTTAGATCAGTCCACAAAACATGTCTCTCACTCAAGGCCGTGCAGTTGGCAAGGGCAGATCGCAGTGATGTGTCCGAGATTGTGGACAATGCAAAGTTTGCAGCCGGCGAGAAGGTGGGCCTGGCTGTTAAATTGGGTGACTGTCGCAAACGTGGCCGGGCGCCAAGGCCGCCAGGCTCCGCCTACGTCCCACCCCGCTCTGCCTATTTAACGACTCTAAAAACGGGCGGGTCCCGCTGGATGCAATCACAAAATTACTTCGCATCCATTATCTTCCCGCGGTGAAGCACCGCTGGACGTGTCCAGACAGCGTGGGCTGCGCCTCCTACAACGATAGACAGCAATATCGCGCAGCAGTCGCACACCCAGTGTCGGTTCGAGGACTTCATCTACAGGTGTGGGGGGGGCTAGGAGGCTCGAATGTTCCCCGCCATTGCCTCGGAACAGCCTCTGACTTTGCAATAACTACAGGCACTCGGACATTTCGGGGAGGGGGCTTGAGTTCCCCTAGCCTCCCCTTGTATCCGCCACTGCACACATCCAATCTTTGTTCGGTTCATTGAAATTTCCGGGCAGGGCCAAGTCTTCCTAGAACATGTGCGCGATGGTCCCTCCAAATAAAGAGGATTGGCACATCGCTGCGACCGGTGATAAAGACAAAGCGCAAGCAATTCGAATGTGCCAGAGAAATACGACGTGACCTGAGTGTGACAGGAGCTCTGTGCTGCATGGGGTGCAATATTGCAAACAAAATCCCGAGAACACATTCCACAAAGGCCGACCCACTCTGTGTACGAGCTAGCCGTCAGTGTATGGTAGTCTACCTCAGCTGGGTGAGGTTTGAGAGCCGGGTCGGCCACCATCGACCTGCTGCAGGGTCTCAGCTGGTCCACCAGGCCGCTCTACGATCGCAGGAATGAGAGCGCTAATTCAGGAGGCTCCACACCACACCTGGCTCGACGGCACACAAACCCCATCCGCAGCATATATTCAGTAGCGCGTTCAAGGGCCGCAGCGGCCCCCCCTCCAAACGATTGGACTCCAAAGGGCGCCGAAGGCTCCCCACATGGGTTTTGGTAACAATTGACCGCCGCAGGCGCCCATCGAGGGCACTTATGAGCCTTGATCTGGTTTTGAGTACCAGTTCTACCCTCACCTTGCCGCCCCTGCCCATCGCATGCGACCCTTTTACGTGATAAGTACTCTCTCCGGTCAATTCTTCCCCTCCAGTAACCTACCACCCCCTTGTCAAACATGCCGTCTCCCAATGAGGCTGCCACTTTTCCCCCTTCGTCGGCCGGGCGCCCTCCCCAAAAGAAAATCCTGGGTGCGCGCCTGCATACATCACAGCAGGAGGATACTCGTGTCATCCTAGGAACGCGATCGGAACCAAAGAAAAAACATCGGTCCCTCGCTAATATCGGACAACTTTCCTTAAAAAAATACGGCGTGAATGGCACCCTTTGGCTGTTAGTCCTTCCCGCCGCCCGACTACATGTTATCTATATCCGCTGCGGTGGATTCCATCCTCAGCAGATGGTCATTCCACGTTCGCCGTTAGGACGACCAGTCGGGGGGGACGAATACATCCGACAGTGACCGCGAATCAAGGCATTGTAGAGACGGACTGTCGTGGTTTGTACACAACTTCCCAAAGTGGAGAACACGGCCGGTCAGATTTTATGCGAAAAGTCGGCCGGCTCGGGAAAATGCCAGATGACTCGCTTGTCGACTGTCTAAAGCCGAAAAAACTGTAATTAAGATCCCAGGGATAGAATGATGATCAGTAAAGTTTTAGGGCACTGCACCTGCATAGGCGAAATGTGTCCGTCTGTACCGTATTACCTACATCAGTCCATCAAGATTCCAAGATTGTCTTTATTAAGATCCCAGGGATAGCAGCGAATCATCATTTAGTACTTGCATGTAGATTCAATATTCGCAAAAACAATATCATTCTAACGGTTTTCTAATGTTATCTTTACTGAATGTTTCACGAAAACAATGGCTGTGCATTCGTTAAATATCGTAATGACCGTGATCGACCAGGCATAAAATTTAAAAGCATTTTGTTTCCGCCTTGCGTGTCCGAGACGTATCGATGCGATCGCTAGCGTGCATTTTCGAGCAAAGCGTGAATGCAAATGGCGGAGATCTTGAAAGCAGATAGTGGTGGGTGCCGACAGCCACTTCGCACAATTGCTCCATCCCCGGTCTAACCAGCCGAACAGCCGGCTCTGCATGTATAATTAACTACTCAACTAAACATCGATGGTGGATGCATTAAGATTAATCAAGCCACTACTTTCAGCACTAACGACTGGACAATCTAGGTTCTTGCTCTTTCAGTCGTTCTTGAGGAACAATACGCGTAGCACGTTTTCTTTTTTAGAGCACGTATGTTGCCACAGAAATGTAGTGTTCAGCAGAGCTAAGGAGAAAGCCCCAACAGTTCCTGAGACTACGAATAGCAGCCCTACCGAGCAAGTTCACTTGATTCATTTGACTTGATTCATTTGATATATTTGCCTAACATACAAGCTACTGTTCCGCTTCACCGGATGCTTCGATAACAAACAGTCGCATATCTGGGCCGGAGGCCATATTGACCAATTATCTCCCCAGTACAAGTTTTGCAATGCAATGACTAGCTCTCCTTCGTAGTAGTAGCTAATACCTACTGAGGAGAAAAACCAGGCACTCCGAAGCTTCCTAAAAGTCACTCAGACCGCACATTCCATGCGAAGTTTCAGGCACTTGTCCCCAGTGTTGCGGTTGCGCAGGTCTGCAGAGATAATCACACCATCATGTTTTTTTCAGTGATGACATCTGGAGATGGATAATACAGTAAAGGACATTCTAAGCGATGTAAAGCTAAATCGTGCAGAATGTTGACAATGAGGGAACACACGGGGTGCAATGAGCAGGATCTGCGACAACAGATGTGACCAAAATCATGATTTAATGTGACTTAAACTGATGTCTGCTGCCATCCGCTCAATTTTCACACCTCCACGAGTAGCAAAAATGACCTCCTCAGCAAGGTCTTGTTCTACACTGCTTAGAAATGCGGCGCCGTGCAGTGATACACCAGCCAGCCATTGCCGCATGGTGTTTGTATCTGTTCAGCAGTTCTGCTTCCCTGCCCGGCTCGGCTGATCACGTGGTTGATGGCAGCAGATAGGCCTGACCGCTACAGCAGTCACCAGGCGTACCCGGCTGTGGCACAGCAGGTCATACACAACAACCTGCAGACATGCGCAGTTCCCTTCACCCAACACATCACAAGGGAATGAGCTCGAATGCCGGACATTCAGGGATAGAAGAGTGCAATATGTTTTCTGTCAACGCTTTCCCCCATGAGCCATAAACCCCTGAGAGCGCTGCCCGCGCTGCCGGCAGACAATATCCGCCGACAGCTGCGGCCGTCCGTCTTAATAATCCATCGTTTGTCCACGGTGTTCCTCATACCGGCTAATTCATCAGTAAATACCCGGCGCGGCCGGCCAGTGCGTATTTGCCCAGACTCACACGGATACGGCTGGAATGGCGCAAAACATTGACTCAGTGAACCACTGTGTCGGTACACTTAGGTAAGGTCATCTCACAGGGCAACAGACGCACGATCGAAACTATTTCACTTCAGCAGTGATCAGTTTTTCCTGAGGTTTTCAATCGTAAAAAATTATCGATTTATTGCTCATGAATCTGGTGTGCCACAGGTGTTCAAATATGCAAAACGTAACCTAGTAGAATTGATGGATGGAGGTTCTATCCTTCTACGCACAACTATGCAAATCATAAACCCAAACATAGACGACGGAAAATGTTCAGAGTTTGGATGATTGTCCACGCCCGTTGCATCCCCTGCCCCTCCCCTTCCCGTCCTGAGCGCGCCCTTGTCTGTGCGTGTGCGTGTGTAGACGTGACAACACCGGCGCTGGACGCCACAGACACAGTGAGGTCCGCTTACCTCACATCCGCCGACCACCCTTTTGTCTACACCCAGCCGCACTGGCCGAGTGACCCCGAATAGCAGACCGTGTGGCACGGTGCCGACAATCAGCTGTTGCCCGACGGTCAGCTGGCTACGGCAGCGGCGAACGAAGACGCTCGCGTTACGTCACGATACGTCGGCGACGTGATCACGTGCTCGTGACGGGCGGCCGGCTCCGTGACGGGGGATCAGCCGACACCGTGACCCTGCCGACCTACAGCGCACACGCTCGCCGGAGCAGAAGCGGCAGGAGCCGTTGTACACGTCAGCAGAAGACGCCGGTGTTTACCGTTCACGCCTGGGTGCCGACACAGCATTCCGCTGCGCTGTCGCATCGCTCCACGTTTGCTGAGCTGCGGCACACAATTGAACTGGGTCGCTGCTGCTGCGCTGATAACCACCAGCCTGGCAGCCATCCCGGGCTCACATCCAACGCTGGATCATCTCAAGGCGCGGCAGACTTCAGCGTCCATCTGAACGACCCAGCTCCCACATTCCACATCGGGCTGTTGCACAGAGAAACGGCCCGACAACAGGACAGCCGGCACGTCCAAACCACACCGCACAGAGGCTGAGAACATGGCGCGGCGCGTCGTCACATCCGGCTGACACTGCATACGGTGTCACCGCCTCGTCACGCAGCCGTCACGCGTGACGCGAGAACACACCGTCACTGCCAGCGCCGTGCCACGCTGAGTGTCGTTACAGTCTGCCCGGCGCTGTGTTGTGGATCGTTACGGTCGGTCAGACAGAAGCGTTGGCTGCCTGTTGGGATGTGGGGACGCGTGAATGCCGGTTCGGCGACTCGTCTACAGGTGTTGTGCGTAAGGCAGGGACGCCGGCAGCATCCCGGCGATCAACACCACGGCTTCCCTGCTGGCACGACAGCGCAAACACAGCTGCTGTCAATGCACAGCGCAGAACGTCAGCACACAGAGTGGCTGTCCGCACAGCGCAGCGGCGGCGCCGACAAGGAAACGCTCAGCGTGCGCTGACGCGGAACGCAGGCGCGGAAGGTATTTGTCATTTCTCTGCACTAATACTGTAAATCAAATGTCAAGAAGAGCGTCGCCACTAACCAAAAGTGACGGGAGAGGCTAGGAGTGAAACTTCTCCTCGTTGACTGAAAACAGCTCCCCTCTAAACCTAGAGAATATGTTCCGTTTTGGGGCCCTTGTGATGTCCTGAACCAAACTTTAGTCAGGACTTTGAACTTGTTTCCTATTTTGGCTGAAATAGAAACATCGTAAGAAAAGTGGGACAACATGTCTTCTATCCCCCCCACTGCTTTGAGCCCCATGACTGTCATTCTTGAACCAAACGCGAATTACTGGCCCTTTGCAACACTGTTCAGAAAACATTTACGATTAAATATAAATTTCCAAAGCCTGAAATTAGGTCAAATTCCGTCATACGAATCGGTATTTGATAATGCTCTAAATACAGCTGATATACAATGGATAAATGTCAAAATGGGACAGTGACTATCTAATCGATCTGGAAAACCCATTCTCGAGCCATCAGTCGGCGCTTAAATTCCACATATGACAGGATGATTTGGGCACAATGCTATCACATCATATGCCCGGTCGCCTTTACAATGCTAGAAGTGGGCCATCTTTCAACTGCGCTCGTCTGCAACTTGCACGCCGCTTCCCGTTGCCGGCGATACACGAGCTCTCCCCTGTTTCAGCCCCGCTGATCAAACTGCATCAGCAAACCAGAAACGACCGATCGACCCGCCGCCGGCGCATTCTTTATAGCTCAAATTGAGACAGACGATCGGACGAAAACATTTTAGCCTGGAGCGAAATCCGACGTACAACGTCGCACAAATCTGGTGATGCGGCCTGGAAGCGGTTGGAAACAAGAGCCGCCGAGTTGGCAGCCGTCTCGTTCTTCATGTTCGACCACCCACGCACGCGTGCTGCGACGTGCCCAACGACACTCGTGCGTTCCCGCGCCGGCGGTGGTGGCAGCGGGCCAGACTTATGAGAAGGCAAACACAGCAGTTCGGCGCTGGAAATGTTTGCCGAGACCGGCGCCTGTTTGCTCGCGAGGAGGTGTTTTCGACGCACTCCGGCGCTGTTCCGGTCCAGGTCAATTACAGGCAGCAGGAGGACAGAAGTTTCCCACCAGAACAGCTCACCGCTGGACTACTGGAAATATCCGCTCTCGGTACCAGCAACTGGTTCTGAATCAAACTCTCATCCGAAGCCCATATCATTGACCGTTATCAGGTCGTAAAACTAATCCTCCACAACAACGCCGGGTTATTGCCGCTGATTACGCTGGCTACTGGACTGATATGCAGCGGTGAGCCGGATGGCCGATCGGATTCCAGTCAGTCGGAGCGTGCATAACTCATTATGATGGGTCGGTCACTGGCCCCGCTCTGTGGCCGACACATGCCTGACGGACGTCGGCATGAATATTGAACAGCAGCACGGCCGGTGTCGCCGGCCGCCGGTTCATTACGACCGACGCGCGCGACACCGTCTTTCGACGCGACATCCCCCTCCTGCCTCACGCCCAGCCGCGCAGCCAGTGTGGCTTCCGAGCCGGACTAAGCACGCACAACCAGAACCGATCCGACGGAGAAACCGGGGAGACAGAGCTGGCAGAGGTGGGAGCGATGGGAGAATTGCCCTCATGCCAGCCGGGTGGTGTTGCTGTACTTTTATAGTTATGTGGGGTAACACTTTACGGCAAGTCCCACTTATGGATTCACTCTTGGTTAACTGCGCCAATAAACTACACCGCCTGAAAGCATGTGCGAATTGCCCGATCGTGCATCACAATCGCTGTGCATTAGCCAGGGCAGACGTGCCTGGCATATTGCGACCACGGGCCACCCCGATCTGACGCTGTGCAATCAACATCGTGCACAGGGCGCTGCAGCCGAGGCGCCTCGTACAATCGGCTCGCGACGTGCGCTATGCAGGGCCCGCTGGGAGAGCGAGGGAGGTGACCTGGATGGCAGGGGGCCTTCGCCACATGGTCGGTGTCCGATCAGCTGGGGCGCGGTGAGCAGGCCGTGAGAGGGCGTAGGCGAGATGGTCAGACGCCACCCAGGACTCTGACATATATCGCCAGCTACGGCCGCCGTCAACTGCCACATCCACCCAGCATCTGATGCACGCCCCGATCATGGTCATTAAGGTCACCGGCCGTCTCACGGCGCCGACAAAAAGGGCAGCTACGAGATGAGCGGAGAATTGCCGTACACGACCTCCATAACAAGCCGAATCACAGTTACAAAAACGGCCACGTACAAAAACAGCAGAAACGCCGGCGGACGGGCTAAGGCCGTGACGACGCGACATTCACGGAATCGGATCGAGAAGGCCGCGGCCAGTGAAGCGTGAAGCCGCTGCATCCCTCCTCTATACATGGTTCTGAGAGAAGGCCGCGACGGTCTGACTTGCGGCATCCACTGGTGGAGAAGGAAACGTTGCGATACAATAGACACGGAGGAAATTATTCAAGCCTTCCCAAAGGGCATCATCGAAAGCGTGGCGGTCAAACCTGTGATGTCCGGAGGCCTTATATGGTTAGCGAAAAGTAAGTCCATCCTTTCACCGGGTCATACCACGTGGCATTTCTGAGTCAACTTCTTCGAGCACCGCTGCCAGTGAGTAATTCCTCACAGTGTCCCGCACTGTCTGGTACCACGGACTCGATATGAGGCATCAGCGGCACCAATGGAGCTGATTAGAAGCCGGTGGCTGGCATCTCCTCCCTAATTAGCTTCTGAACCCGGACCCGCGATATCGACCACTGATATCGAACCCCGGAGAAATACTCCCACCAATTAGCCGCTCAATGGTGTTCGAAAACGCGGCCCGCTGTGAAGAGTGGAAGAAGCGGCGGGGTCGCGTCAGCTGAGCCAGTGACGTCACAGTCCGACCAGGTCCGCTTCCGCATCCGCGCCGGCGCCGGCTGTAATGAGGCTGTAATCGGCGGCTGGTATGCGGCAGCGCGGCGTGTCATGCCGTGAACCCACAGTGAACCGCCCCGCAGCGAACTCACAACCGAGATTTGACGGTCTGCTAACTCGCCAATGCTCTGAGGAACTCAGCTTGCCAAGTTGGTGAGGCCGCTGAAGGGTGAACGCGCAAAAATAACCAAGTATAATTATTTATCGTGAAGAACAGTATGAATAGTACCACATATAACACCACATACGTCTTCAAGTTTACTGCTATGCTGAATAAATAACAACAAAATTCCACTTTTAAGTTCAACGCTATTTACAGTGATCTATAAATAGCTTTCAATATACTGAATAATTTATGTCCTTTTCCTGTTGCATTCACCGATGAAATGTAACTTTCTTCGTCCCCTGACAAGCCGACTCGAAACTCCAGACCACAATTCGACTTTCCATTCATCATGGAAACATTCGCCACTCTCAGATCTTCCAATCACCGCACGATCAGATTTCACGCCCTTCCAGAACGTAAGCGACGTGAGAAAGACACCAGGAAAGCTCCGCTGACGTCGCCGGGACGCCTCCCGTGACGACATCGGGGGAGAAAGCCAGCGGTGACGAGGCAGGCCCCTGGCCGACATTTCGCCGTGGTGGGAACGGCGGTCGGCGTGGTTCCGCAAACACTACGGCTGCGTGGAACGGGTCCCCGACCCTGCCCCGACAATGCACAATGGACCACCGGCGGCGGCGGCGGAAGAGAGTGGCTGCGGCGCAGGGGGGCGGGGCCGGGGCGCCTGCGCCGGCAGCCCGACCGCAGGTCAGCCCTGAGTCCCCGGGCAAGCTGGCCACAAACCAGCAACACCGGATACGGTGAAATCGAGAGGGTGCTTCAAATGCCTTCATTGACTTTTAAATGCTCATACAAATGACTGTGACAGCAAAAAGTGAAAACGGCAAAACCGCATTAATAACTTTCGCTAGCAGTTACAACGACTGAATTGCATCTAAGACTCGTTCGCGCGATGGCAGTAAAAGCGAGATGTATGAAAGCGGTGTCGCATCCATCTGTCAATTACACAACGTTTCTGTGGCGGATTACGCCGTACTTCTGCGTTAGAGCCCCGTGTGGCGGATTACACAGCACTCCTGTGTTAGAGCCCCCCTATGTGTGACGCGCACCAGATACACAGCACTTCTGTGTAAGAACCCTAGGTGACCAATTCACAGCACTTCTGTGAGAAGAATTACAGAGGCATTCTGTCAGAGTCCCGCGTGACCAATACCACAGCACTTCTGTGCCAGAGCCCTGCGTGATAAATTACAGAGGAATTACCTATGTTAGAGCCCCATGGAATGGATAACACGGCACTTCTGTGTTAGTACCCCGTGTGATGCGCGCCTGATAAACAGACAGTACCTCTGTGTCAGAACCCTGTGCGACGAATTACAAACAATGGCGGCAGAACTGGGGGCACTGGGGCACGGCGCCCCCCTTATATCAGACATTTTAACACTAGCCACTGGAAATAAATGTGTGACTTAGTGCCCCCCACCTCCTTAAATTCGGACGTTCCGCCCTCACTAATTACAGAGGACGTCTGTCAGAGCGGATAACCGGCTGTGACAGAAAACACAGCACTTCTGTTTCAGAGCTCGGTGAGACGCGCACCTGACCTGTCAAGTACCGTGGGATGCCGTGATGAGCAGCTTCTCACCGACCGCACTCCTCACGACCTCAGTCGGCCGTGAAGCACCCGACTTCATCTCCGACCATCGAGCGCCATTAGCGGCTCTCCTTCAGCGCACGGGCCTCTCCAGCGGCCTACAGAGACGGCCGCTGTTCTTGTTTGTGCACAGTCAGTCGGCCGGTCGGCACCAGCCACCAGGGCCCAGCACGAGTCGACACCGACGCCCTCTCCCCTCCCTACCCCCACGGGTGCGTCATCCGTCTGACCAGTCCCGCAGTCACCGTGACGTCGCGCCCGAGGCCGGAGTTTTGCCAGGCTGAGCTCATCGGCTCGATCGTTAGATCAGACACATATCCTGTTCGGTCCAACCACTTCTGGGCAGCAGCCACTTTAGCCCCGGCGCCATTACCGGCACTGCCCGCGCCCGTCGTGCGTTTACGAAGAATTACATGACAGCAGCGGCGTAAAGCTCATCATTGATTGATGGCGGCCATTTCACCGACGCGGGATGTGCCGGATGAGGGAGTTTTATAGAGCCGCGCTCATAGCGTCCAATTGGCGGAATCGATTCCGCCAGGATGGCACTCATCCGTCTCATGTTTAGGGCCGGTCGCTATGGAGCCGTGCCGAATCAGGCTACCCAGTTTTTAATGGCCCCTTTGTTACGGTCCTGCGATGCAGACCTGCGTGTTCGTCTGATGAGAGGACGCCTGCTTTGGCACTTTTATGACTGCTGCTGAGAACTGCAGGACCGTGTTTACGGCCGCTCCCGGGCATTCTGCGTTCCCGCAGAGCAGCCGCAGACAACACGTGGCCAGCACCGCGCCGTCACGAACTGGTTAAACAGGCGTTACACTGGGCGTCACGACCAGGCCAGAGGGTCGGGCGTGGTGGATGGCGTTACCAACCACGAACCACGACACAAATGATTTCCTAACTTCCCGCTTCCGGCTTGAAGCAGTAATACCACGACAGCACGACGCTATTTGGCGTTGGTCATGTCTCAGCTCCGGAGGGGTGGGAGGAGGGGTGAGTCCAGTGTGCAGTCACGGGATCGTGTCCTGCGCCAGTCACCTCCCTTCACTGACCATGTGCGCCGACCCGGCGCCGCGATGACTCAGGCCCACCCACGCCCCGGGGCGGTGTCGCCGCTCTGCACAGTTCGCGCCCAGCAGTGTCGGAGCAGCGCGCCCCGTCCCTCCTCTGTAGCGATGGTGACGCGTCATCGAGGCCGGTAATAGGCAGGAGGTGAGCGTGCAGACTGCGTCTGTTTGGTGGCCCGCCGCCGGCCGTTATTTATTGCAGACGCCCCGCGGAGGCGGCGGTCAGGCGACGGCCCACCAGCCCCGCGGGCACGGCCCGCACGCCGGCGCCCTCTGTTTGTTTTGGAAGGTCATTCTGTTGTGACGCTGGCGGACTGGAAACGAGCACTTCCGGGGCGGGGCCGAGGTAACGATCCCAGGGGCGGGGCACTGCCGACTGACCTTACACCCGCCGACAGCGGCGAAGCAGCGCTCCAGTAAAGCCTTACTACAGCAAGCCACGCCAAGCTTAGTTATTTCGGCTCTGGCCCACATATTGCAAAGCGGAAGTATACGGGACCCAAACGGTGGTAAAGATGGCGGAAGTCAGCAAAGCAGAGTAATCGACTTCGAGAAGAAGTTTAGGGTCAGAAGCCGATGACGAACGAAGTACTACCTTGCGTTTCTTTTTCTACGTGTTGACGGTCCCCGACTGCACTTCTACCGTGCAGCACTATCCAGCCGAGCATTCTGCATAGACTATTTTTCGGACCATCTCAGCTTGTATGCTAGGTGATCGCGTAATTCTGCCGCCATGGCAGGCATTTTTCATCCGCCACATTTATCAACAACCAAACGACATTTTCATGCATAGATCTTTCTGATACCATCGACACATTTACCATACAGCCATTAAGCACACTTGGCGACGGCTAATCGTTGCCCTGACGGCCGTTTTCCGACGATCACCGCGGGGGTGATCGCCCCGTCCCGGCGCCTGCCGCGGCCGTCGGACACGCTGACCGCCGTCCGCGGCGACGTCCGGCCAACGACGACGCCGACGACGTCAGTCTCTAACGCGTCACCCGTCTGCGGCGGAGAAAACGGAACCTGGTCCGGGACCACGTGGTGACGTCACGGCGTCTGGAAGGGAAACACGCGGACCGGCCTCGGGCGGTGGTGTCGTTTATATCTGCCGTTGCCGCGTTACTCAGCGAAATAAACAGGTGGATGAGTCACGTGAGGGAAGAGAATGATCAGGAGAATTGGGAAAAATAAACTGGAGGCTCACACAGTGTCATTAATGGCGAATTTACACAGAGATGATAGCTGGGTTCTTCTGCAGATAGGGTTCTCTCAATTTATAACAGAAGTCAGGCAATAACTTAGATCACATAATAGTTCGGAAGAAACGGGAGAACGGCAAGAACAAATACAAAATAGTAGTGTAAGAGCTAAACTAGATGTCTTACCTGCTGGTTTTTACTCTTTTTCCTAACACAAAAGTCCGGGGCGTGGTGGAACAGCGTGAGGGTTTTATGGCCGAGGCAAGATGAATTTTCCAACCGATTCCTCCCCGGTCAACGCAATACGGTTAGTGCTGAAATTTATCATTTCAGGGAATTGCAGCTACTCCCCCCCCCTACCGGTCACGCCGCCCATAAACTATTGCCATCCTCATCGGCAGATTCAGGTGACCCAAAAGGGGCACATTCAAAGAAGAGCACAATGAGACGTAGTTTGATCTATACTTATCCATAAAAATATTCATTAATCAATCCCTCTCAGCAGGTCAGCTAGCTCCGCCACTGCCCGCGCCTCTGACTGGAGAGGGGCGGGCAGAGTCTGGTTGTGCGGGATGCTGGGGTGGCGGAGGGGCCTCCCGGGGGAGGCTGGGGTAATGGCACAGGCGCTCAGGCGTGCCGGGCAGCACTGAGACGGTAACGATGGACGCCGAGGATCCACTGGCAGGGAACGAGGAACTGGAGAGGGCGGAGACACGCCAGATCAGGGAGGAGGGGAGATAAAGACGGGGAGCACTCACAGACAGATTATTGGGAGCCCCGAGATCGGAGATAAATCCCAGTGTGGTGTGCGAAAACAGACGGGATTTCAAAGGAAGTTCAATAAGGTCTGAAGACGCCAGAGCCAGAGTTCAGATAACCAGAAAGAAAGGGAAAGTAGCTTTTCATGACGTTGTATGTAGTCCATTAGTTCTTATGTCAAAATATAAACCTGATATAAGCTGAATATTTGACAGGTATCAGAGCCATCATACCTGGTTTCGTATGACTATAACCAGCCAATCCATCTCCGCAGGCCAAGCATACAACCTACTGTTTGCCAGCAGAAATGTGTTTTGAGACGAGTTGATCATTGCCAGGACATGAGTGACATTTGCAGAGCCATGATAAACTGCCACCAAATCTCACACCACCAGCTATCTTATTTTGCCCCTAGGTAAGCCACGATTGATGTCAAATGCTCTAACCGAAAGGAAGTGAAAGCCGCGAACCAACGGAAAACGCAGTTACAATGGTGCACGGTAATACGACGTATTTCTGTCTCGTATACACTGAACTCTTTCCTCACGTAATTCTGCGAGCATTCCTAGCGAGGACCACAAATACCAAGCCAGGCGCACGTACTCCGCATCCCTTCTAGCCCATTTCTGTGCAGTTCTGCAGCTATAATCCCCACACAGGATGTGGGCCCGCGCGTGACGTCACGGGCATGACTCTCACTGCGGGGCCGCTAACCCAGTCGGTGCAGCGGCACCACAGTCGCCGCAGCCGTGCACACCGCGCCGCGTAGTGTAGCCAGCCTGATGTACAGGTGCACGCCCCGCCTACCTGCGCCACACGCCGTGACCATAAAAGGAAGCCACTACGCGTTACCATCCGGTCGTGTTGGAAACCATGAAAAAAACTCCCCACACATCATAACTCGTTAGCGTTTCAGGGGCGCGTATGCCAGTCGGCACTCACGCGGGCGGTAAAAGAGTTGATGGTGTTTTCCGCACAGCCAAAGACGCCAAATCGGCACCTCACTGACGTCACGGGTTTGCTTGTGACCCGGCTCGCGTGACTCGGACTGTTGATGTGGTCTACAGATGGGCACCACCACTAAACAGGGACAAGGCCAAACATGCAGGCGAACCTCCACGGCGCAGCGCGCAGGCAGAATATGCTGCACCTTGAACCAACTCAAGCTTCTTCAATTAAAGTGCTTTCGGTGAGTTTGGGTTTTTTAATTGTCCACACTCGCATCGCCCCTGCGTACATGCCGGTCAGCGTCACATCCCTGCCACGTCATGCACATCAAGTACAAGGCCCAGTGGTGACGACCTGACGCCCCACCCCTGCTGCGTAGTTCTGCAACCGAGCGCAACGCAAATCAACGACGGCAAGAGCAACCGGCGGCGGCGACGTCTAGCCTTGGTATGGCAAATCAGAAAAACAATCAGCGCCCGTCAAATAAGATTGGCACGTCCAGCACGAAGAATAGCGGGTCATTATCCGGCACATCACAGAGACATCCAATTTTCATTGGAAATTCCTGTTCCGCACTGCATTTTTATCTCTCTCCGTATGTGGTTTTCTCACGAAGAGGCAAATTAACGGCAAAAAAGCGGCGGTGGAAAGGGATAATACCAGCGCCAGGTGCCATTCCGGGAAACATCACGCAAAGGGAACAATCCAGCCTTTTCAAAGCGGCGGCACTCTATCACGGGGCAGGGTCGTAGCCTTGAGAGGGGACGATCTCGGTTCTGGGGAGGGGGGGAGAGGTGGGGCAGGACACAAAAGCCGACGACACGACGGTGCGGTGGAGGAGTGATAGAGCACCCTGACAGTGCTGGTTCGGGACCAGGCTGGCCTCGCCAATCCCACTGAGGCCAACAGGGGCGCTCTAAGGACCCGTGTAATTTCACCCCCGAGCCCGGACGCATACCTGAGCGGTATAAAGGCCGGGAAAGACCCAGGAGAGGACGGCGGTCCAGGCACCAAGAATGAGGGCAGAGAACACAAATTGCGTCCTCCCGTGATTCAAAAACGCTAGCAGAGATGTTTCGACAGAGAGAACAGGCTCGTACATGTCCATGGTAGCTTGATGACTGCCTCCAACTGCCATGGTTGGTGAAGGCTCAAAGCCTCTACTGCCTTGTATCCGGTTGTATTATGCAGGTAAACATATTCTGCAGAAGCTGCAGTTCCATGACTGTCTCTGGTCGAAACCGTGATTTGTAAAACTATTCTAGCCCGATAAGACTCCTTCATATAGCCTCAGCAGAACTCTCCCTGGAATTCATATACATAATGCAGTGTGCAGTCTCGGCTCAGGCATGAGCATTGAATACTGTATGTGAAAAGACCGCCTCCTCCATGCCGATGTACCGAGAAAGAGGGCCCCCGGGGGTGCGGCGAGCACGTGCCAAGTCTGACCTGTTGATCACGCCATATTGCGACGTCCGGGTCAGAGATGTCGCCTCGAACGTGCCCCAACTGGCGATCGGCCGGATCAAAAGGTCGGCAACGGAATCAGCGTCTCGCCGCCCAGCGCTCTAAATAGGCTGACGCTTCTAAATGAAGGGAAAGTGGAAATCAGGGCCCTATGCTACTTCATGCAGAATACGTTCATTTTTGTTTTTCTTTACGGGGAATCTATTAAAATGTTCCAGGTCTTCGGTAAAAACGAAATGACAAAAAAGCGAGATAACAGTTTTGTGATAGAACGTAGCAACAGCTCTAATTGAATTGAGTGCAACGTAGTAATAATACGAATGACTTAAGCGTTGACCTCAAGACTTAAATGTTGACATCAAGCATCTCATGTGAAGATTTAAAAACAATTGACTACAGAACAGATCATCCGCTCACAGGTTCAGAGGCAATACAACCCAACAGCCTTACAGTTGCGTTGAGGGACGTTAGCGTGTTTGTGCGGGCACGCATATGTGTGCTGGAATGTTCGATTCTCAAGCACAGAAACTAAA
This sequence comes from Lepas anatifera, assembly GCA_034440635.1. Lineage (NCBI taxonomy): Eukaryota > Metazoa > Arthropoda > Thecostraca > Lepadidae > Lepas > Lepas anatifera. The sequence goes on along the minus strand of JAOTON010000708.1, from coordinate 166,004 downwards.
AACAAGGATTGGACGCCTGGCCGCTTTAATTATCGCATCTTCCCCGGGCTCTTGCCTGGCTTAAAAAGTAATATATATATATATATATATATATATATATATATATATATATATATATATATAATATATATATTGAATCTCTGTGATATGCAATCCTGCGTCATGTCCAATTTGTTTTGAAAAAGGTGGCGTAGAGCGAGCATACACACCCCCGGAGGTTTTGGACAGTAACAGTGCCGACTCCAGAGTTCTGGATAAAGTGCAGAAAGTATGCTGACTGTCACAAACTCAATGTGTACAAAAAAAGTTTGCCTCTTCTGTCACACGGAGCTGGAAATTTGGATAATTATTTCCAAATTGTTTCCAAATTATTTCCACTTTCATCTTTGGTTAATTTGGAGACTCTATTTCCAAAAGAGGAAAATTACATGGAACGCAACACTATGACTATTTCAGTAAAAATAAGGCCAAATTCATAATCTTTAGCATACATTGCCCCTTAAACCACACAGTCTGCAATTGTACCAAATGGTCACATTCCCTTTAAGCAGTTCCTAGTCTCACTTTTAAACAAAGCAAAATCATGGTTTTACTTATCGTTTTGAAAAAATATATGACTCTGGACTGACAGTATATCGTTTTCCCCTCAGCCGACTTGTTCGTGAATCAAGGCTGAACCAATCTGAATAGGAGCCAAATTTGACTCACTGACTTAATTGGTTCAGTCAAAAATTAACGGCTCTATTTGTATATGTATTGTACGATGTTTGCTTCCAACCATTACGCAGTTTTGTTAAGTACGATAGTTATGTCAGCGTCAAAAACATAGTTAAGTCGTAGTTGAGTTAGCGGGCGACACTTCCATCCTATGTAACCCAAATCCAACTCTTAAATATGATTGGCTCTCTACATACATAGCTGAATCTGAATCGTAAATAACGAAACTGCGGGATTGTTTGGACAAAAAAAGATAGATGTGGAAAATAAGTCACCTACGTTTTACTCACCGAACTAAGTCAGCGGGTCAGAGTTCGCTCTTATTCAAATTGAGTAAGCTTTGAATCACTAACAAGCCTGCATATTAGTTTGTTAACCCTATTTCCCAGGGGCAATATTGCCCCCAGGTTTAGAATACTCAAACGGCTAAAACAAACCCTTCCAAAAAGACAGGCAGGTTAATTTAAGATTATATATTACCAGGGCGGACATGGCGGGTTTGGGAGGTTCATCCACAAACCAAGTATATCGTATGCGATGGGTTTTTGTAAAGAGCCGTCTCGCGATCCATACCAGTTATATGGTTTTATTATACATTGTTAGGAGAATAGTCATCAATTGTCACTATTGTATTCATCAGGGCGGTTACAGCATTCAAAGGGGTGAATTTACAAGAAGGACAAACGTTAGTAAGAGACCCAGCCGTTCAGGCGAATACAATGTATATGAAAATTCAAAATAGTTAAACCCAATAATACCAGAGCGTGTCCAGTCACACACATTTCAAATGTATATTCCCAGCCAGTATCACCGCCGCACTCAATATCGTGTATATGAAATTTTCCAATCACCCCCACCCCCCGACATCCATCCCCTATGCACCCCCTTCCCAGACGCCAGGAGGTAAAATATCAGAAATAAATTTCAACTAGTCAGGACTAATATACCACAACCATCATATTGGTATTTACCCCACTGTTTACCTACGCATCCGCCCCGATGAGTTTTCACTTTTCTCATTTATTTATGTTCAAAGATGCCAACAGTATATGACGGCTTCAATCCGCGTAACAAAAACTTTTAGGTGTATATATTCCCCCAAGTCCTGGTCCTGGAACTGCCATTGAATTTCGAATTTTGCGTAACTCGAGTATAAAAATTTGGGCAATTATTGTAAATCGAACTAGTTTAAAATACAACAGAACAAGGGTTATGGAAAATCTAAAAAACACAAATATATTTCACACCTCTCCTAAAAATAAAAATAAATTTTCTTTTTCAAAATAAAGTTAGCAGCAGAGAACATGCACTAATTTCAAAATCGGCCGGTTAGATTACGAATCTAGGGGCGATATGCCCCCCCGAAATAGGGTAGCCAGCCGACAAATAGGTAAAGCCTTTTCCAGATTACACAGCGAAGTACTAATTTCCCCGCTGAATCAATCAGCCGCAGTTTCGATTAACGGATGTCAATGCTTAAGAGCCCAATATGGCGTATATGACAGAAATTGAAACCTTAGGACATACTTCTGCGCGCTTGGTTTCCAGGTAATGAAGTCACGATCCAATCTGGCCTTTTCATCGAAGCCAAGATTATCCGGTTAATTGGGGCTTATCTCAGTAAACTCTCATCACAGTGCACAGCAGAGCCTGACGAATTTTCTTTCCAGCTAAAATTAACCCACTGCCAAAAGGGAAAGATGCTATTATATTGCTTTTTTATCGTTGTAGTCAAGCACATCCATCTACTGCGCACCTTTAAGTTCACGAGTGAATCGGCGTGATTATGGATGAATTCGGCAAAACGCGCTCATCAAAGATAGAAAACTATTACCGAAGCATCCCGAGCAATACAAAACCATCCGGACCGGAAGTTGTTTCTCTACCTCAACGAAAACCAAACATTTCCTCCCGCTTCTTGTGGCTACTGTGGAACGGTCAGCAGGCAGCTCTTTAGCTAGTTGCCGGGTGGAAATGCACTGTCGGTGGCAGCCTCACCCTGAATGGGCCGCTGATACGCAAGCGTAATGAGTTGCAAGAGTGTGAATAGGCTGGGGAGCGATTCAGGCCAGGGCGTCGGTGATTAGGCTGAATGCACGCTCTTGCACTCTCACACAGGACTAGATAGAAACGCCGCTGGAACACTGGACTATTGCTGAGCTGTCAATACGACACATCGACCCTCGCCGCCAAGAAACACATACTTGTTGTTAATTTGAAAGAAGGCAAAAAATGCATTCATGCCTTGAGCGCCCGAAACTGTTGTCAACCAGTTTCAGATGGATGCCAGTTAAGCACGTCTCTCTTTTATTCTTATTCACAGCTGTCAAATTCCATCTGCAAACCATTAATCAATATATAAGCGTCGCAAGTCCAGCCTCTAACTCAGAAGACCACCTTTCGAACAGCGTCAGCCGGCGCTCGGCGTGGGCAGCGGCCGCCGGCGAACCGACGCGTCGGTTCCGACAGACGACCCTCTCGAGACGACGCTCCGACGGCGGGCCGGCTTGCTCTGGTATTCATGACGCCAGTACACGTCGTACGATCGATGGAGAGCGCCGCACGCAGAGCCGACGAGGCCGCCGACGGGCGCGGACGCCCCGTTCTACAGGTGACCGCCGACGCCACTCGTGGTCGTGACCTCCTGAACTGATGATGGTCCAGGCAGATGCGACGACTCCATTACTGCATCGAGTGGGTTGCCGAGAGGTAGGGGTTTTACCACCTCTCGGTATCGCATGATACATCCCCTTTGAGTCGAGATCGTGTCCGCAAGGTGCAAGCCAACATTCTGCAGGAGAGCTTTTGCTTCAGATGCAAACCCAGGATGTGTAACGCCCACGAGTTGGTAGTTCTGCGCCTAGCACACTACATCACCACGAGCCCTTTTAAGGCCCGCTACATATTATGCAGAGTTCCAAACATATGGCCGGGCAGATTGATATTGCGGCATTCGGCAGCTGTTATGGGGACATCAGCGTCTGCAGCAGCAGCAGCATGCCGGCAGCGGAGGCCGGACAGCGACCTTCGTCGTAAAAGATAGCATCTGGGGCCGCCGAACGGACCGCGCCGCGCCGCGCCGCCGCTGCGTGAGGGCCCGCCGGTCACGTGACGCTCACATCAGCCGCCAGTGTGACAGTTGTGACTGTGGCCAGGAACGGAGGGATTTGCGGCAGGAGCTGACTATACTTCCTGCGACGGTCAGGTCGCCTTTGGCTTTGTGACGTACCCTCCCAATCAGAAAGAGTCGGAGGAAGACATGAGTGGGGAACCTTGCAGGAAATGCGCGGGTGGTATCGTTGCGGGACTAATTAGAAAATCGCACATAGCATAGCCGAGCTAATACGTCAGAACCACAGAGCAGACCAGAGAAATAACCGGTTATGGAGGTCAAATAGAAGAGGAAAGACAAAGAGAGAGAGAGAGAGAGAGAGAGAGAGAGAGGGAGAGAGAGGGAGAGAGAGAGGAGAGAGAGAGAGAGAGAGAGAGAGAGAGAGAGAGAGAGAGAGAGGGAGAGAGAGAGAGAGAGAGAGAGAGAGAGAGAGAGAGAGAGAGAGAGAGAGAGAGAGAGGAGAGAGCGAGAGCGAGGGGGAGAGGGAGAGAAAGAGGAGAGAGGGAGAGAAAGAAGGGAGAGGGAGAGAAAGAAGGGAGAGGATGAGGGAGAGCGAGCGAGAGAGGGAGAGCGAAAGATGGAGCGACGCGGCCTTGCCGGATCGCAGGTGATCTGATCCATGCTGGGAAACGGAAGACTAACGCGATACAGTCATAAGGTTGCGCGGACATTACCTTATACCGCACAGAAACTCGATGGTCAACAGAACCAGTGATTCACGGGTGCCTGCAATGTCTCATGTTCAATGTGCAACTCAGGGTAATAGACCGGCGAGTCACGGCGTTGGAAAGCAAAGAAACTTGGGCCGGTTTGGTATCCGTGCATGTTCTCCTATCATTAATCACAAGAAAGCTTAGGCTGACATCCGTGGTCCCTGCCTCAAAGGACAAGGTTCGCAAGGGGCAACAATGGCTTTGCACAAAAACTGTGCAAAATTGGTATGCTAAAAAAAACGGCTTGGCCCCCACCGAGGATTTCCAGCCGTTTTTACCAATACACTTACAAGCATGCATCGTTGTGTGCATGCACCCATCAACACATCCCTCATAAAGGCCGGCAACATGCCCCCTCGCGACAGAGGCCCGCCCAGGAATGCTGTTGAGTCACGAAGTTTACGGGGCGGGAGCGAGGCCTGGCGGTCCAGTGTGGCCGCTGCCACCGCGTCGAGTGACCTTGCCGTGCCCGCTGACGTCACAGGGGCACGTGATGCCAGCTGCGACCGAGAACAAGAGGGTAGCCGTGCCCGCAGGTTAACGCTAGTCCTGTCGGATTGTGGCTTCTCATCATGGTTGTGGGTTTGAGAAGCTTCCAGGATAGTCATGATTAAAAGTTGTTCATTGCCGACAGAAGAAGGTAAATCGGGTTGAGTTCAGCAGTCTGGTGTAGGCACTATTCATTTCAGCACCTGAAAGATAGGATGATTTGTGATACAAGTGCAACTATTCCCCTCCCATTCCACCCGCCATGTATTATGTGAAGGGAAAACGTATAATCTTTTGACACAGAGCGTCGCATCTGACAAAAAAGTGAAGGGCTAGTCAATTTTTAACCTCATGACAAGAAGTTTCCCCTAGAAACAAAAAACCGACAGATGTGACACTACAAAATGTTCCAATTGTTTTCCAACTTGGCTGAAATCGGGAAGGTTTGTTTATTATGAAGATAAGGACACCCAGGCCCCTCAGTCACCCCCCTTCCCAAGCCTATTCTCTTTGACATGTATTGAAGGACACTATTTCAGATCTGGCAGAACATCTGATTTCTAAGAAGCTGCGTTGGTAGCTACCGTCTATGACCTCGCATTTGCTCAGTTGAGTAATGGCATGCAAAGCTTTCCCTGCACTTTTCATGGTAGAAACATTGAATCTGATTCAAATAATCAAGTAAGAACAGTTCGAACCGGTCTGCCAGTGCTTCCCGTTGTGACGTCACAGCAGCCCCGCCAGGATGGCGCCAGTTTACGATGAAGCGTCCGATTACCCAGGCTCCGCCGCACTCTATTCCAATGTCTTTGGAACAAGGCCGACGTGGATCGTGCAGGCATATCGGGGTGACATCACAACCGTTATCAGCTACCAACACGAGCAAAAAGGAAAGTAATAAATTCCATGATTTGCTAGTGTTCTACTACACTAGCCTTTGCAAAAAAGGCATTCGGGTAGTAGGCGCGGCATTCGCGGAAATTTTGCAGCACACAAAGACTAACTTAGCCTGCAAATCAGATGTATTCCATCGGATATGCCTCCTTCAAATAAAGAAATCCCAGTCCACCTGATCTGACTTCGATTAGGCCGCTGCAATGATACATGCACAACCATTTGATGCGTACTGACACTTTTGTGTTTTCGGTGTAACTGCAAATACCAGGCATCAATTTGGTCATGCCCGCTAAATAAGAGAACAACCATAGAGATCAAGGAACGCTCGTATCTTCAGGCCCATCAGGCCCATCCACACATGGCAGAAGCTGCAACAGAAACTAACGAAATTGTCCTCGAAAAACCATCTCCTCACGTGCTTTTCAGGCGTCGGTCGGCTGAAATTGTGGCCGATTCTGCCAGGCGGAGTGGGCTTTTAGCCCTGAAACTTGTTATGCAAATTAATTATGCGCGTCGGAATCGGGCGGGAAAAGGGAAGACTGCTATCCCCCTTTTATTTCGTCTAAATTGGGAATAAATCGGGACATATTGTAACCAGTCAGTGCCGAGGGCAACTATGAGCCCCATTACCATGAATTTTGGTTGCACAGGGGAAAGTTCCTTGTCAGCAGCAGATTGAGATAGTTATTGACCCCTTACTTTTTGTCGGTGGTGACGGTTATGAAATTAATATACAGCATCTGCTGTAACGAAATACACATTTCACAGGATAAGATTGGTATATATATATATATATATATATATATATATATATATATATATATATATATATATATATATTCGCTATTACTGACGAGTACAGCACAAGTGTATTGACCTCCCGCAAGGCTCGGGTAGCGGATGAATCATCACAAAGGGCTGAGCACGGAGGATGCCACAGGACTTCCTGCACGTGCTTCAGCCAGGAAGTCGAAGGCCGGAGACAGTCTGCGGTTCCTGGCGACAGCGATGCAACGGCAAGCCGGTGCACACAACCGGAGACCCTGCTCTAGCCTAGTCCCCTTTTCAGAATCCCTACTTCAGGATAAGCTCCTCGGCTACTTGCCGAGCATAAGAAACCTAATCGACTGAGCGCTGAATGCTCCTCGTTGCTAGTTCGAGGTAGCCGAGCCGCTTAGTATCCAAAACCCCGCACAATCCGATCTTGGAGAATACCCTCTTTCCAGCGAGCGCTGTCCAAAGCCTGGCGACTTTAGCTTTGCGCTCCTGCTCAGTTCAGCTCTCTAGTTCCACTCGACTGCACCGGCAGCAGCAGCTGGACCTGCTGCTAGAAAATCAGCTGGCATACATTCAGATGCCCGGACTTGGCGTTTGTGCTGCGTCTCACACCAGTGTTGGAGTGAGGGAGAACACAATGCCGCCAGATCCGGACTGTCACCGGGCAGACTTTTGGAGTTTTCACTTGTCGACGGTCGGCGAGGTTTGAATGGATGTTTGCTCGAAGCTCGTGTTATATTACACAACAAACCACAACACAACAAACCTACTGACCCCAAGTTGTGATGGTGGGTCAGACCGGCGAAGAACTATGAGGAGTTCGCTAGGGAAAATATGTTGAACTGTTTTGGGGCTCTTTGAAATAGGTCAGACTTTTCTTCTTTATTCCCTCCTCCCCCGAGTTAAGAAATATGTTATTTATGGATAGTTTTTACACTCAATAATAAACACTTCGCATATTTTGCTTTCCTAGCTAAATAAGCTACTCGTACCTCAGACATATCACATTAAAAGTGTTCCCTATCTCTTCAAATATTGACGACATCGAAAGCCATTCCATTAATATCCATTATGCAGGACGATATTGATGTCGTCCATAATTTGTAAAGGATCTAAAAAAGAAATATTTATCGTGCAGTAGAGATCAAACCGGCTCTTTGGCCTAGGTTGCACCTCGACACGAGCGTGCTGGACACGTGACAATGTCGTCGATCGGTTGACGTCTGGACACGGTCCCGCAGCGCCGCCGGCTGGCGAGAATAGACGGTCACGACACGTGGCGTGGTGTGACCCGTTCTTAGACCTGGAGGGTCACAACAATCCCAGCCGCCCGCAGCAAGCACAAAGGCGGCCGTTCAAGGAACTGGCAAACAAGCGCATCGCTGATTTGATGGTATTTTACTAGGAGGTGCAACACTAATAGGATGATGCAAGTTGAAAGGCCTTTCACTTAATAGCCGTCAAGACCATAAACACTACATCAGTTCAGTTGCCAGCTAATCATTACGCTGCCAAAGCCAGGTGGGATACCACATAGGCGCGGAAAATGTACGGCACTTAATATTGGCATTCCATCATAAAAAGGCTGCGCACTGACTCGATGGAGATAGAAGCTGGCTGTCGGTAGTGGTCTACTTACCCTTCAGCTCCTGGAAAAGACCGACACTGACAGAGACAACACCACAAACTCTTAGTTATGGCGAATACCCGTAAAAAATATTGCAGTCTATTTTGCAACGCGAAGGTTGCTCTATTTTGTTCTCAGAGTGTGCAAGGTCCTTTACTTGTCGAAGTGCAGCAAAGCTCAGGATCCGCATGATCAAATATCTCGAAATTCGTACAAACACAGTACCTACCACAGTTCTAAAACATAACATTAGTATTAATAGCATAATTTGATAAAAATTAATTTCATTGGCCTTTATATGCCAAGCTAAAAATAGTACCGTAACTTACATGATGTTGTTGCGTGACCATTACTTGAGTCGTATTTTCCAGTGTAAATAATAAAACAAGGTGATAAATTTTCGCAAGATGACGGGCTCGCTTTAACCACCTGCACCTCAACGCCAGAGGGGCAAGTGGTGATTCACATCTCAACTGCAGAGTTTAATTGGTCATCAAATACCTGAATAACTTCACTTATCCAACAAAAACATCGTAACGGGTTCATAAAATGGCAGCGCCATCATTAGACGATTTACGACCAGCGTGAGACGCCGTGCGGCCTACATTTCCAACCTGCGCCAGCCAGAGGAAAGTGAAGCGGACGACACGGGCTATGCAGGGTGGTGGCAGGTTCAGCGCCTACGGCTACAGCTACAGTCCACCGGACGTCGCTCCAGACCGGAGCAGGCGTCCATCAGCCCAGCCGACGCCCGCCGGTTAGGCGGCGTTGCAACACGTCAGCCGTTGTTATCGGACAGGTTGCGAAAGTGAGGGATATCCAGGCTAGTTGGCGCCGGCAGCTGCGCCTTCAATCAATGCTTCACTGCAGCGGCACTGCAGCGCACGACTCGGTCGTCTGCGGTTCGCTCCGCGTCTCTCCACTTTCCGTCACACGCACCACATGCAAGGTCGCTATGGGACCGACAGGCAAGGGCTTGGGAACGGAAACGGGGCGATATTTCCTGGAGTTGAGCCGGCGTCACTAACCAGGCGGGAAACACTGGCGGGGGCAGTGGAGTGTGCGAGTGTGCAGTTGTGTGCACCAGTGAGCACGCAACAGCCGGGAAAAATCGGCTCCACTCACAAATGCACTTCCGTCCAAAAATATCAAGCGAAACGGAAAAGAAGCTTTACTCCATGGAAGCGAGCAAATTCGGTTCAAACCTGAGGTGTTATTGCAGTTCAGTCTTGCAGCTTCCGCCACAATGTACACTCATGACATGCACAGCGTTCTTTGAAACTCTCCAGTCCCACCTTGACATCCATTCCATTCTCCTCCTTTCAAGGATATCTATCAGCCCGTCAATCTATCAATCTCAGCTCAGTTCGATTATCCACTGTCGAAAAATTCTGCTACGTTCTAACTGACTTGCTGGATGGAGGGAAGGAAAGTGAGCCCAACCTTGTTGTACAGTCTTTACCTTGGTCGCACCCACCTTCCACGGAGTACCTGAATAAATGAAACCACACAGCCTATGTAAATTTGACTGGGCTGCCACAAGTACAATCCCCAGCAACAACATAATGGTGGGTACTACCCCGGCGAGCAAAGTTTACAGTGTTCTTTGACAGATAAATCCCGCTACACAGCTTGAATGTGGTATTCCCTACCAACTTGGTAAATGCGTGGCAGAAAATAGCGCACTGAGCCTGTGCGGGGCAGATGTATCCATTCAGGAATGATAGGAGCTTTGACCTCTCGATCCAAGATCCACAATTATTTTGCTGATGGCTATACACGTTCCTCGACTTCCCCTCGCCGTACATCTAAAAGGGAACAGCAGCAGAGCCGTTGGCCTGTGAGGAACCGACGTTGACTCTTCTCCTCAGCTGTGACTGAGGACGACCCCTAATACATTTACGACGCTTGACGCTGAGAAAACCCGCAGCGACACAACGAGGCTAATTCCGATCATAACTGGTCCATTTTCAGGAACATTATTCATTTACGAGCAGACTGAAAATATGCAGGCCAAAATGGGAACGGATGGGGCTTAAACTCGAGCGCATAATGTGAAAGACGCCACAGAGCGCTCCTCCCGACAGCAAAGACGCTACCGCTGGATCACAGGATGGACGGCCAACTTTGATAAGGCTGAGCGAAATCAACTATTCGCGCTGGCTCTTTTGATGCAGCCGACCTTTGAAAAGTGAATTCAACGTCGACGATAGCGTGGCATTATGCAGTCGCTCATCGTGTAATCAGACGGGGGCGACGCTTTCAGCCGGGCAATTGCCGTTCAGGGGATAAAAAGGAAGCTGCCTCCGGCGCGACTGGAGCGGAAATCAGCGGCAGTTCTCGACTCGGCCTCTGACAACTCCGATATCTCCGGTGCCGTCCAGACACGCTCGGACCAGGCGTCCCCGCCCGGGCATCCCGGTCAGATCCAGTCGCTTCCTGTCGCCCAGACGGCTCCGATTTAAACAGCACCCAGCGCCGGCGGTCCGAGTTTGGCTGTCTGATGGCTAGTCTGATTTAGCCGGCGATACCAGCAGCGTATCGTCTCCCGCGCTGATCTATCAGCTGATCGCGGAGACTACTGACACGCACCTACCCTGGATCTCATCTGGAAAATCAAGGCTGGGCTTCAGAATATAAAACAGTGCCGTGTTCTCAGCAGTTCGGTGCGTCCCTGAGCGGAAATTGATTACAGCAGCGTCTGAGAGCGCAGCCCACATTAGAGGCTGTCACAGCCTGACAGTGCTGTCGGTCGCGCAGCTCACATCGGTGCAGGTTTGGGTGGGCCACGACGTTAGACGACAGATGAGGGATCTGGCAATTCTGATAAATGCAGAGGGCGTGGGCTGATTTGGCGAGACAGGTCTGAGAACTCGTACCGGGATGACAGCACGCAGAGACTGGCGAGTCAGTTCTGTGTTGATGATGCACGCGAGGAGAAGCTGAATCACTGCCCTTCCAGTCACAGTCTGGTCATCCGTGCAGTGTCAACAAGTGCTCGACATGAAAGCAAACATGACTGCCGGCTCAGCGACCCTGTTGGTTGATACGACCTCAGTTGCTGTTGCGAGCAGTCAGTCAGAGGAGGCATTCAGACGTCATACGCCCCAGCTCGATTCAGTTCCACATGGTAGGATTTAGCTAAGGCTTTCGACTCGAACTCATCAATCCCCCAACAGGATTTCGCCAGAATCATTGCTCTTACTCCGCAGAGCAGAGGCGGTTTCAGCTCAAGTCATCACTCTCCGGGTGAGAAATATTGGCAGGGTTTGGTTCGAGCCATTACAGCCAGACCGCGAGGTTCCGGCTCGGGCCAGCGCCGATATTCCCCGCGCCGCGCTGCAATCGATACACCACCAACGTGTTTACCGCAAACGGCACCACCTGCCGCATTGAGGGAACACTACACCGCACGCGCGCACACCGGGTCCTACCGCCGAGGCATTGTCGCTGGAGCATTACCACCCCGCCTACCTCCACACTCACGCGGAAGCACTCTTCACGGGAAGAAAGGCTGCCACGCTTCAATACATCCGTGCCTAACGCCGGACCAGGGCGGCGGCCGGCAGCCTGCGCGAGGGCGGGTTAGCTCTCCCACCCGGAAGGCTAATCCGACAAGCGTGGCGACTGCCCTGAAAGGTCATCCATCCACGTCAACCGGAAACCGAGTGAATAGGCGCGCCGACGTTCTGGTCTGGGCCCATTTATCAGGGCGGGGTCAGGTGGGTCTTGGTCTCACCACTGTGGCATAATGAGCACATCCAGCTCGCCTATTAGATGGCCCAACATGCTCGCCCTTGGATGCTGAGGTTAATCGAGACTTCGCGGCTTGCCTGCCTACAGATACTCAGAATTCAAAGAACTTGAATTTTACACATGTCTCTCAAACGAATTTCACTTTGATACTCTTTAATGAGAGAAGAGGCGCGCTTCCTCAAGCCGAGAGAAAGCTTGCGGCCTGCGACTTTTCCAAAATGGGGAATCAGCAGTTAGAATCATAAGGCATGAAAAACTGACATTGGCCACACGTGAGGTATATGACACCGGTGCACAATGCAATGGGAAGTTGAAAGATTCCGTAGTAAACACACAATAGTTTCTTGTCACTTGTCTGCTGAACAACTATCGATTTTTTCCTAAATAAAAAGCAGACAACGTTTTTGGCTCCAAGTGATAACACGAGATAGCATCCATTAAAATGACAGTACAGACTGGCGCGTGCGTGAAGCCCACTGTTCTCTCGTACAACTTACGAACGACGCTCCGAAATCAAATACTCTGACAATATCGGCCCACTCACCGAAGACTGGGCAGAATCTAATGCACCAACCATCACAAAACTCACAGTTGCGTTTGGGAGGCTCAGGCCAGCGGCTTCTGGATCCTTCCTAATGGACTGGCCAACTTCCGAGCAAAGTTGGGAGAAGGGTCGGCCGTGCGGCGACCATCCATTACGTCTCAACTGTGTCCCTCCCCGGAGAACACCCTGGCAGACGCCACCGTCTCTGGCCATTGGCACATCAATTTTCCACCCTGAAGTGCACGCAATGGCCGTTCACACAACTAAGCCCATTGCTCTTTTCTTAAAATTAAACCAAGGAAAAACTGAAACAATGACTCGTGAGCCTCGAGGCTTTGGTTCTAGACATTGGGCTCTAAAATGGATATAGCCTTTCTAGTTGTGGTAGCAAAACGCGCTATCTGCTTTCAATCTGCTGTTTTTCTGTTTTGCTTAAGCTTCCACAAGATCAGCACATTAAATTTCGCAGTGTTGTCATTCTGTGTCGCTCTAAGCACACCAAATAGCCTGCTTTACGGGCCCCACATTAAGGAGTTCCCCAATTTCACCGCATTAATCCTTCACGGCCGGGAACAAAAACAAAACTGGGCGGCTGCCGCTGGCGCGGCTGAATTCCAGCCTGTTATGCGCAGCGCGTCGGATCAAATCCCGCCCCCGGATGTCACCACCCTTTAGCCGAAAATCGATCTCCCGCACATGTGCGTGCGCCACCTCCCCACCCTCCCCCCTCCCCGCCCCTCTTGGCACACAAACGGGGTCTGTGGGCTCACCAGTCCAGTGCTGGACAGTTTCGACATCCAGAACGTCAAACTACAGACGGCGACGGTGAGTTCACGGCAACACTGCAAGCCCCGAGATGAGGTTGGAGGGGAGGTGAGCGACAAAGTCGTCATATTCCACTTTCATAAACATGAGGGTCACATTTTGCAGCAAGAACGCTACACTTAGCTTTCGTGTGAGCGCTTACCTTTGGTCGACATCGATTAACTTTGACTGAACACAAATACTTTTCAGATCATTATTAGTAAATTGCGTAGACGGAATGACGTAAATTTAAGTAAGCTGAGTGAGAGCTTCACAAAAACAATGTTTCTGACACTCCCTACTTTACTTATTTATTGGGAACTTGTATTTTGCGCTGTTGCCAGGCTGCTTCATGCACGTTTCATGTTCAAGCATGAAGTGCAGGCCACCCTCGGACGCGATGGAACGCCAAGCGCGCAGTAAACAAACTGGTCGGTGGCGACGGGCTGCCTTCGCTTCTAATTTGTGCTGAGATTTACTTTCATATCAGGCACCAGACAAGGAATGCATCGCTAATCACCGCCAGCTGAGCCAGCATGACTTAATATGAGGTACATACCTAAGTTGCATCAAACCAACACATATAGAATTTCTCCCTTTTACTCATAACTTTAGTCTTCCAGAAGAGATACTAACTAACTTGATAATATGTGAAGATGATTGGAAGCATTGATACCAAAAATAGCCAAAAATAAAGTGGAGTACCTAACGTTCTGGCATTATATAAACAAAGAGTCACGTATTTGTCCTCTTACACAAAAACAGCACGAAATAGCCACACAATGGCCCCGCGTGAGGAGCGAAGACTTACCGTTGAGACGCACTTCTTTCCCGGCGAGATAAACTCAAGGCCACGATCGGCATTCCCACTGTAGCATTCCATAATGTTCTGAGTGAACTTCCGCCGGATCGATTTGAGCGAGTACACACACAGTGCCGACTTTCGGGTCGGCTTGTTGGAGTTTTCGCCATCGCGCTTCTCACTGGCAGCGAACACGGCGTACAGCACGTCGTCCTGCGCGGTGATGCCGAGCTTGGTGGCCAGGTTGGAGCCGGCCGTCGACACGTGTCCCGCCTGAGCCAAGTTATACTTTACGCCAGATTCGTCAATACAGTCGATCGGGATCTCTGTGTATGAGTAGTAGTGCGGGTCGTCCTGACACACACGCACTAACTTGCTGATGTACGGAGAGGATTCGGTGCTCCGCCGCATCTGGGTGGTTAAGAAATAGCTGAAGCCGTTGCTGCCGAAGCCGTACACGTAGTTGATGTAGTAGCGCTCGCGCGCCAGAGAGTTGATGGACATGCGGGTGCCGGTGGTGACGGCCAGCTCGGAGATGCTGAACATGCGGTCACGGTCCAACGAGCGGCTGGCCACGGCCGGCACTTCGTTGCGGTACGGCGCGCGCGTGCCGCCCGTGTACGTCACGCCCACATAGAGCACGTGTGTCTGCGGCGGATTGGGCGGGCCGGGCGCGATGAACGCCACCGTTGAGGCCGTCTCGTTGTTGGCCACCACCGCCTCCTCGGCCTCGCTCTGGACGGCGGTCACGTTGTGCAGACTCCTGACCTGACAACGGCCCTGGAACAGAGAGCCGCAGACCACCAGTGTACCGTGGCTGCGGTCGATCACCAGCGCCTTGTTCACGTTGTCGGTGGGGTGCTTGGTGACGTAGGCAGGGCATTCATTCGCCGGCGAACACTCCGGGTCATCATCCTCCGGGCCCGTCTGCACGGAAATCTGCAGCTCTAGTTCGGGACTCAGCTGGTAGAGACGGTTCACAGCGCCCACGTACACCCTGCCCGTGTTCTCGTCCACCACCAGGTGGTTGAAGCGTTCAGTGGCGAAGTCCTCACTGAAGTCGGCCACGATATAGTTGGCACGCGCCAACCCCTGCAGCGTCGTCGCCAGGAGGAGAAGCAAGGTCAGCAGAGGTCGCGCCTCCCCGATCCTCCACCGTCTCCCCATCGCCCACGATGACACTCTGAAACACAGAAGGGCCGTTAGTGAAGCAATGACGCCTGGTCCAGCCCATATCACAGATAGCAAATAGTGCCGTCTAATAAAACGGGGATGGGTAGTAATTGATTGTGAGAGAGCCCGCACCAGCCCTGGCGGCAATGCGAAGAAAGGGGACGGTTAGCGGGGAGCGAGGAGGGTGCGCGAGGCTCCGTCCTCCCTACTGGTCTTCCCGGAGGGGATCGACATTCAAAGACATGATGGATGTGGGAATTACATCGACAGCGGCACCTGGTCATTACTGGTCCGGTCTGGTAGACAATAGACCGGCATCGCTTGCTACCCATTTTCCCACTCAAAATTAGCAGACATCCCACTTTGGCACAACAGCCGCTTTGTAGCAGCATAGCAGAGCATTTTTCCGAGCCGAGACCACGTTTATATCGAACGCCACATCCGCCCAAGCACACAATGTCCCGAGGCTTGTTTACAGTGGGCTCTTTTTTGCTGAAATAAAAGCTGTCTGAGGAGTATCGATGAATCAGCCGGCAGGCAGTGCGCAGGCGTCATATCACGTGTTGGTATCACCTCCCCGACACTCAACACGTATATCCGTGAGACATGCGGCATGCGGTGGCGTGTCGGGCCGACCGCGCGCCGGCGACCGGCAGCCGCACTGCTGCACAGTGGTTCCGAGCGCGGCCAGCGGTGGCCATCATCCCACCGCACAATGGTTCTGAGTGGTAGCGCGCAGGCCACAGCGGCGGCCGCAGGTGTTTAGAACTATCACAGGATTTCCTCTACGCACTACGTTGAAAGCTGTGTGGCCACCAAAGAGTTTCAGTTCCAGACGCTGGCCGCTCCAAAACAATGATTTTATATCGTTTCATGAGATCCTACAAGTTGTTTCCAACCGACGTGTCTACATAACAGAATGTCGTGGGAGCGTTTTTATTGTTTTCTGTTTTATCGTCTTTTAAGATCCAAGGCCACTCCTACGACACTCTGCTATTTATGGCTCCCTACCTTCAGCGGGCTTGCCGAGAAATTATCGACTTACATAATTTTCTTCTATTCGTGTTTTGCAACAGAAAACAACACCCACAGCCATTCAATCACCAATATACCAAAATGAGCCTGTGACCACTTAATCAGGAAAATGATGTTTCGGCAGGAAAACCATCAACAATATTTCATCATTCCTAGCTCCAAAAGGAAGTAGCTGCTGGCGTGCCTGAGGCATTCTATAACGGAGCAGGCACAGGGCGCGGCGCTCTCGGCAATGTCGGCTAACATATTTTGCATCCAGCTGCTGGTCATCACTGCACTACCACTCCAACCAAGCGCGTCACATGCCGAAACCGCAGACGTCTCTCGGGTTTCTCCGGCGTGCCTCCTCCGCCACCCCCGGCAGCCGCGCTGACTCCGAGCCGCCGACGCTTATTTCCAGGCTTTCATTTGCGCTAATGAGTGACGACGTAACATGCCGGCAGATCCACGTGAGCTCATTCATCACCGCTGCCGTCTGGCTGGCCCGCTCAGCTAACGGACCCCCTCACCAGCCCGGTCACACCAGCTTTTTCTGACTGCGTGATAGCCGAGTGTGACGCGTCGTCACCTTCTGACATTATCAGTGTCACGTCACGGAAAGGTCGGACTCGCGTGATAGTGGGTCGGGGCAGTCATCAGTTCCACAACTCGTCAGCTGAGACCTCGTCATGCAACCCTACGGAGGTAGGCCTACAACAGCCGGACATCAGAATCGTTAACCAGGAGAGTAGGTGCCTCACAACAGCCGCATGGGCGAAATATCGGATATGATACGAGAGGCGCCCCGGTAACGCCAAATAAAAGCTTGGTTCGCTAGCCTTTTCCAGGAATCGGATTGTTCCATGGTCAAGAAAGAACGTACTTCCACCCTCAAACGCTGCACCAGTTCTCAGTGTTGATTCTTGGAAGCGAGCGAGCAATTCATTAATTAAATCCAGCCAGAAATACGTTCGTTGCGAAGGTCGATGCACGGTTCCAATTCCTATCTACTGAGTAGCAATGTACCCACCTACCAACTTCATGGGATGAACATGAAGAGTGTTATGTTAAGGAGTGTATACTCTGCGTTTTAGGAGTCCTCACAACGCGAATCATCCCTTAAATTGGGGCCAAAATTCGTTATAATTGCCAGTTCATCAGCATTGAGCCTGGCAGACCGTTTTCAATTAATCATATTTGTCACCTCTACTTCCGACTTTTTGTGGTCAGTTCCTGCGGAACCGTCCAACGCCGCTGTCATCACGTGACGACGCGGACGACGCCGTTAGCCGTGTCGGTCCGTGTCACGTGACCGGCGGCGTGACACGGCCGTCACAGTCGTCAAACCACGGTAACGGTGCGGGCGTCGCCGCCGCCGCCGACGACCACTCCCACGACAGTCGATTACCCGGCCGCAAAACCACCATCGACGGCGTCGGCGCGCTCATCATACAGATTGGACGTCACGCAGCTGGTAAATCGTCGAGACGTCGCACGATTTTCAGACGATTTCACGTGTCATCGACTTGGGTTTGGTTCTCTGCGGCACGGCTAGAAGCCAGAGTATATACAGCACCAGTGGCGGATCCAGGAGTTCGTTTTGGGGAGCTAGGGACTCAAGCCTCCCCCGCCGTTACCTCAGAACAGCCTCCAGCTATGCATTTACTATAGGCACTAGGATATTTCGGGGGAGGGAAGCTTAAACCCCAACCCTAGCGCCCCCTCCCCTCGTATCCGCCACTGTGCAGCACCAGTGTTTTCACCATCGAAGTGTGTCTTTGGAGCGCTGAACCTCACGAGTCAGCTGTATCCAATCAGGGGAGGAAGAGGATGTCGTGTGGACTGTGTCCAGACAGACAGCTGAGGGAAACAGACGCCGAGGCGCTCGCAGATCGGCCGCGCGGACCTCTCGGAAGCAGGATGTGCAGTTCTGGTAGCTTCTGAGAGACAATCGGACAAAGAAGCAAGCAATACCTAATGCTGGGACGCTGTTGCCTGTCTCAAAGCGGTCCCATTGTGAACAGGATTTAACAAAGCGTACAGCTCAGCACCCAAAGAAAGCCACCGCAAGACCATACTCAGCATCCAAACATCCTGAGAGTAAGAGGGATGTCGATGCGTCTCTGGTTATATTGGGAGGTAAGCCCTGGCAGCCGAAGTGGCTTTTCGGCAGATCAGTGGGCTGGACGAGGGCGCCTACAGATTGGGGAGATAGTGTGCACGTGGTACCACTGTCTGCAGCGCAGTCAAACCGGCCGGCAATTCCGAGCCGGGGATGGGTGGATTAGGCGGCACCGTGTCGGCACGACGTCAAACAAGCACCTCGTCCAGCTTCCAGTCAGGCGTGACAACCAGGCCTAGGAGCGGCCGTCCAGGCTGCTCAGCCGACCCCACTGGAATGCAGCTATGCGCTTACCGGTTGAACATGTGTGAGAATGCCAGGTCGTGATGAGTTTAGAAAGGACTGCAGCTGCACTTCAAAGTAAAGCCGCTGAATCTGTGATGACTGTGCTTCAACTTCGTGTAACTCAAGGTGGACGTGTTGAATGTATCGTATTCTGTTAGTATGTAGATACAATCGATGCATTGTGAGGGGAATAACACCTCGCCGGCGCTGGTTGGCATGAGCTTAAGCTTGCTGAGCGCAGATCAAAACATTGCCCATGATGTGATGTCGCGTGATACTAGGCTGGATTTCTATAGCTGGGTTGAGCTTGATCTCTCACCGTTACGCAGATCACTTTATCATAAACAAGCGAGCACCACACGCTGTCAGAACAATTTCAATTTGTCAACGGTTGAATACAGACTACATCCGAGTCCGTGGCGGATCTAGCCGGTAGGTTGGGAGGGGGCAAGCCAAAGTCGATAAGCAAAAAAACGTCGCGGGGTTAAACATGTGGCCAAAAGATTTTGTTTTTGCTATCCAAGGCCCCAATGTTTCCACTAAGTTGACTGGTTGGGGGGCAGAAACATTGTTTTGCCCCGAACTTTTTGTTGGGGGAATGCATTTTGCCTCCCTCCCCCTAGACCCACCACAGGTTCGAGTCATCACCATCGAACACTTTCTCTCGTTGAAAGGAGGCAGCCTCTGCCAGCAGCTGCAGCATCATCCGCCCTGAAGGCGGTCGCAGGACGGACCACAGCACTCAAGCGGCCAGAAGCGTGCACCAGTTGGCCGGACGCCGCCGTGGCAGCCTTCGCCGCGGTCGTTCCGACTATTCAGGTCACAAAGCAAACGGTGCCGCCGCAGCGGTGACCGCGGGTCAGGCGCGCTCGGCGCAGGTATGTAGCCTCAATGGCGCACCAGCTTAACCAGAGGACCCCTCCGGCCACGGTTGGCTGCTTTGTTTGCCATGCCGCAGGTCGCTGGCAGTGCACTGAGCTAGATGCACGTGCTGCATGAAGCGCATTGTGTCCGGACTCTAGGTGGTAAGGTTTGTCTTCTACACGGCACTGGTTGCGAAAGTAGGCAATCCTGGACAGTACGCAGCCTCTATACCATTATTTATTGTAATGTTCTCGGTAGCGTTGGTAAGCTACAGTCATGTCTCAAGGAAAACTACGAGTATGTTAAATGGATGACGTTTAAGAATATTACCACGAGTATAGGTGAGATAGGGGACAGAGATCATGTACGACATAAGCCATAACCTTAAAAAGGATATTATCAGTGATCTGGCCCCTCTGTACTGCGTTTGTCACCCCTGCGATACAAACAAAGTTCAGCAAGGAGAGAGTGATTACCGTATCTCTCTCTCTCTCTCTCTCTCTCTCTCTCTCTCTCTCTCTCTCTCTCTCTCTCTCTCTCTCTCTCTCTCTCTCTCTCTCTCTCTCTCTCTCTCGCTCTCGTCGCTCTCGTCGCTCTCGTCGCTCTCGTCGCTCTCGTCGCCCTCGTCGCCCTCGTCGCCCTCGTCGCCCTCGTCGCTCTCTCTCTCGTCTCGTCTCTCTCTCTCTCTCTCTCTCTCTCTCTCTCTCTCTCTCTCTCTCTCTCTCTCTCTCTCTCTCTCTCTCTCTCTCTCTCTCTCTCTCTCTCTCTCTCTCTCTCTCTCTCTCTCTCTCTCTCTCTCTCTCTCTCTCTCTCTCTCTCTCTCTCTCTCTCTCTCTCTCTCTCTCTCTCTCTCTCTCTCTCTCTCTCTCTCTCTCTCTCTCTCTCTCTCTCTCTCTCTCTCTCTCTCTCTCTCTCTCTCTCTCTCTCTCTCTCTCTCTCTCTCTCTCTCTCTTCTTCCACCCCCAGTGGCATACCCTTCCCGAAGCAGCTATCAGCAAAATCAAACGCACAACCCCCAGCCGGTACAGTTCCAACCGTTCATAGGCGGGTCCAGGGGAGGGCAAAGGGTGGCAGGATCGACCCTCGGCACTCCCTGAAATGGTCACGGCACCCCCTGAAAAAGGTCGATGGTGCCCCGCTGAAATGTCGCTTACCAGCCCCCCCCTTCCCCAGGATGCAAAAATCGGCGCCCACCGATAGGATTTTGCGCCCACCTGATAGGGTTTGCCGGTCAAAAGTGGAACCCCGGTCCAGATGGCGCCCCCCCTGGGAAGGTGCCCCCCCAATCGGCAATCCTGGATCCGCGTATGCAACCGTAAGATGCATTCGTGTTTTTGTGGATGGACAATTATCCCTCCAGACGCTAACTGTGGGAAGGAAACAACTGAGGACATTTTACCGGGTCTGGCAGTCGAATATCAGGTAATAAGCATTGAACATGCATGGCTGCTCGCCAAGTCATACCAGTATGAGATTCTGGGTTAGGGAGGCAGATCGAACGACTGGCTTTTATAAGTTTTCCCACACTGACATTGACCATATATTTATCTTTCATGAAACTTTCTAGAGAAGTCGATGCAATTTTAAGTTTCCGAAACACAGACGCACCGGATGTATTTCAAATAGCTGACACAAGGAAAACCATTTTTGGTCCAAAGGGTGCCAAGTAAAGGTCACAGAAAATAAAACAACCTTCTGTATGCTTCTCCAATTGTTCTTTTCTTTATTCTAAAAACGGATAGAAAATTCTTCACATGGAACGTGGTGGTGCACAACCAACAAATGTATGACTGGGCCCACTCGCCAAGCAGTTCGCTCGGACCAGCAGCGGATCCAGGACTTCATTTCGGGGAGGGGCTAGGAGGGTTCGAGCCTCCCTCAACATTGCCTCGGATCAGCCTCCGCCTATGCATTAACTATAGGCACTCAGACGTTTCGGGGGTTTGAGCCCCTAGCCCCCCCCTGTATCCGCCACTGGTTCGGACCCCCTCTGAGGAAGGGCACTGTAGATGTGGCTGGGGAAGCCACTGGGATGTGGAGGGCTTCCGTCGCCGTTCCAGTGTCTCAGCGATGGTAGGTCAAATATGTGCCTAGAAGTAGGTCAAATACCCCGTGTCAAATATGACGGGAATCACCATAGGGCGGCTGCGGTATAGGCAGAAGTCACAAAGTCATGACAGAGAGGCAAGACAGATAGTTCAGCACACCAGAGGGGTAAAAAATATTGCTGTCATTTTAGGACCCTTTAGACTTATTTCAAAGCGAAATTTGTGTCTGATGTCACGGACGGTGGACACAAAAGTACTCCTTATGGTCGGAAGAAAAGCAGTTGAAAACAGCACCAGCCGAATTTCCCGCCACCTGCGATTTTTCCCACACATTTCTCCGCACGCGGTTCCGGCGCGTCCCCTGTTCCTGGCGAAACTGTCGCCGTTTCTCCGAAATGGATACCTACATTACTCAATACATCGACCACAAGCGTCGCCACGTGATAATGGTCCGTCCAGGCGCTGGACTACCGTATCTACATCACTACGTGCATCGTGTCGCACCACAGTAGAAAGATACTGGCTTTTAAGTAATTATCTTTTTACTTTTTGCCCGCGTCCGTAAGGTTCTTTCGGTCGACTCAGCCACCTTGCTTGAGGGCAACGGGCCAGCCTGGCCTGACCCGGTCCGTTACAGATGCAGCCAGTGGAATATCCAAGGAGGCTAGGGGCCCGAGCCCCCCCCCACAGAAATGAAGTCCTGGATCCGCCAATGTATCCGACCAATATAACTACCTAACCAGAAAACGACTCCAGTCACTGTCTAGTCTAAAAATAATTTTTCAACATGGACTGGCCAAAAAAGCCTCTTGGTTCGATGGTGATTAGGAGTCCGTGAACAATAAGCAGAGCCCAAAAGATGACGATCAGAGGCCCCCGTTAAGCCAGTTTCTCCTGTGGCAGCTGCGGTGGACAGAAAATTGTGAAAACATCAACTACTGTACCATCCGCTTCAAAGTGGACTATTTTATCCCTGCCCATTGGACTATAACATCGCTGATTGTTAACAAACGTTGAAAAAGAAACAACGGAAAATCGCTTATTATACCACAGGACCTGAAGATAAAGTACCATGCTACACCAATCAAGCCCTTCCTCCCAATACTTTAGAACCCCTAGTCCACCTACACCATTGAGATTGCGGATCGTTTTATGTATACCTTGGAACATTTAACAAGAAACTGGGAGTAGAACGGCATGAAAGCACTCTTCAAACTGCCCGGAACAACCTGAAAACATTTTTTGCGCATAACTAGGAACCGCGGCTTCCGTGTCTCCGTTGCGCTCTAACATGCCTGACAGTCGCAACATCATGAATACACCACCATCCGAGAGTAGGTCTTTTGTCTTCTGGTGGCTGGTCGGCGTTAATTTAACCAGCGATTCAAATTTAGCGCGAAGTTAAGCTTATGCAGGAGAGTCTTGCACGGTGCGACGCCTCGGATTCAGTGCCGCCCTCGTACTCCGGCCCGAAATGCGACGCAGCACCAGTGTCTCTGACGGATTCAATCAAGTATCGACATGTTCTGTGACGTCAGAGCTGTTCACGATATCAAATCATGGCATCTAATTTCGTTGCCCTCAAGTGGTTAACGTCATCATGAGATATCAAATAAATATTGAATCAATCAACACAATGTTTTGACAAGCACAGCAAGAAAAACTACTTCTGACTACCTTCCCCAAGGGAACCCTCTTGGGGCTCATCAATTTCTCTAAGAAGGCCAAAAGCAATAGCGGATGAGATACGTGAAATCTTCAAGCACTTTTTTTAAAATTTACTAACCCTCCGGTCCTTACAAAATGGATCAAATCCGCTGGATATTTAATTCAATGGATTTCACACAAAATGTCTGGAATTGAAACCGTGCCAATATAAGGCTAATGGAGACGAACTACACAGGGAGACACA
Organism: Lepas anatifera; assembly: GCA_034440635.1. Lineage (NCBI taxonomy): Eukaryota > Metazoa > Arthropoda > Thecostraca > Lepadidae > Lepas > Lepas anatifera. The sequence continues at coordinate 142,348 of JAOTON010000708.1, read as the reverse complement.
AGCTGTACACGGGCTCTGACTTCACAGGTCGGCTTTATGGTAGTTAAACCCTAACACCAGATTGAAGTAAGACAACGTTTGTACCTCTCAGGGTCAAAGATCATTGAATTGTGAACAATATTGCGGGCCATGGGACATCGATATATCAACGTCAGAGTCCAGTACATGTATAGGCATTCTCTATTCATATGTTTTGGGAAAAAAACAATTTCCTAAACAATGTTAGGTTCGTATTAAAACTTGAACTCCAATCCTTAAGAGCCGGCTTTCTTATTATCTATTAGGTAGAAGAATTGCACACATTTATGCAGATATCTGGGGCACTGTCCGCAATGTCGCCTGAAGCTCTGATCGTTTTACCTTGGTGGCAATGAGCCCGTTGAATTTAATAATATGCCAGTGCAGTACAAACTTCTCCAGCTATTCCGCCCCACTTTTAGCCACTCGATGTATCGGTTTTTGAAGGCGCTCCCCTCGAGCGAGCTGTATGCATGCCGGAACGCGACTTATCAGTTAAGAAGTCTGAAGTCGCCTTAAAAAGCCGCCTCCGTGAGTGCCTCATTATCAGACGCCAGCACGATATGAAAGATTACCCCGTTGGTGGCAGTCCCAGATCTAAGACCTTTGTAGGGGGGGGGCATATACCACCAGATGGACACTTCTTGTGCACCCCAAGAGGTGCCATCCCGAATAGTTTTTAGGGGATGTCTTACGAACGTCTTAACGTCTTAGCTTAACGTCTTACTGAAAAAAGTGGAGCAAATTCGCATAAGCGGCCGCCGTTGCCTGCAGAGGGGCGATCGAATAGTCCCACCAACGTCTGCGGCTGTCAGTGCACTGGGGGACAACAGTGAAAGACGCTGGAGAGCATGCGCCCCTGCCAGGGTCCCCTCTTCGATGAGGATGTCCGAGTGCCTAGGATTAATGCATGAGGCTGATCCGAGGCAGTGGTGGAGCAGCCTCAAGTACCTAAGCCCCCCTCTCCCCCAAATGAAGCCCTGGATCCGCCACTGCGTTCAGGCCACATTTAGCCGCGGCGGCCACAGGGGGTAGCTCCACGGGCCCAAAGGGCATGACTATTCCCTTCCTCGTCTGGTTCCGCCCCTGATTGGTGCAGGGGGGGACGCAGACCCGAGTTTTGGGGGCCAAACTCATGTCTTCCTCTCCTCCTGGGGGAGGGGGAAAGGGGACGTGCGATTTGGGTGCTCGACAGACCTAGTTTAAGCTACCTCTCAAAGTACATGATCGCTCTCCTGGGAGGGGGGAGGGGGTGGCAGCGAAGATTTCTTTGCTGGACAGACCTAGTGTAAACAATTTATCCGGCCTTTGGGGGGCCAAAATATATTTTGGCCCCTACCTGCGTCCGCCAATGGATTGGTGGTGACATAGGCGATCCGGGCAAAGGGGCACGTGCCCCCCGATCGACCCTCGGCGCCCCCTGAAATGGTCACGGCGCCCCGAAAGGTCGATGGCGCCCCAAATGTCGCTTCCCACCCACCCCCCCAGGATGCGAAAATCGGCGCCCACCGATAGGATTTGGCGCCCACATGACAGGTTTTGCCGGTCAAAGTGGCGCCCCTAGTCCGGATGGCGCCCCCGAGGTGCCCCCGATCGGCAATCCTGGATCCGCGTATGGGTGCTGAGTCTTTCTGAACTAAGCATCTTAAGATAGCGTGTTCTGGTAATATCTCCCAAAGACGTCAGAGACTTTAACAATTATCACTATGGTTGCTAGACGGCACCCGATGACTGCAACCGACCCGGGTCCACAAATATTAGCAAAACTGAGCTGTTTGAACATCCAACCTTTTCCAGGACTTCAAAGCACTCAACACTGATGATTGAAGCACTTTTATACACTTTAATTTTGAAGGAAGGCTCCAACACGGCCATCTAAGGTTAGAGAGCTGCCAGGGCTCGTGTCAGCTGTTTTCCCCGGGGAAAAAAGACATTGATAATATGCATCTTACCCCATTATGCTGCTGCATACACCTTTATTTTTGGCCTCATTCTATTTGTCTCGATGTTAACGATGTCACGCAGAATCTGGCGTTCGCTAATCTATGCAGCAAGAAAAAACGGAATATATATATATATATATATATATATATATACTTTACCAAATAAAAACTGTTTTCCCCGCCAGTGAACTCCCAAGAGAGTGGATGGGAGGAGGAGTCCGACGCGCCCTCAGAGGCCCGCCAACCTCTCCAGGTTTGTGTTCCACATGGAGATGGCCAGGGAGCGGCTGTTCGGGGCCTTCAAACTCGAAGAGGATGCCTCTCAGCTCGAAGTCAGAGCAGTGCGTCAAAAAGAAGTACGCTCACGAAGCGCTGTTGCTCCGTAAGTGCTGAGTTTCGAGAAAACGAAATATGCCATCAGGGGGTTTTGTGTAGGCTCCAAGCGCATGATGGCTCAGTTCAAAACTCAAGACAGCGTCGTATTTCATTTGACAGCGACTGAAGCTTTCAAAATACACCTCGTGCTGTTCATCTCCTCAAGAGCTCTAGGAAAAAGTCATGAAATACCCTATAGAGCCTTACCTCATCTCGGGCAGTCCGATTATCAGGTGTCTTGCATCAGTGTTGCCACATAATTTATCTCCAGTCCCGAAATGTCAGCACGTCAAACGACACTTTCAGTCCACTGTGCCGAGCGCTAATAGTTCAATGCTCACACTCTTAGTCGGGAACGCACAAAAAAACACACAAAACACCAATCACAGACCTAACGAATGTGTAAAACACCCGCGGACACCCAACCACCGCTAGTCCCTCGCAGTCAATGACGGCAGTACAGCGCCGTGATGCTGCGCACTCTGCCACCTAGCGGGGGCGACAACAACTACTTCGTTCCAGTGCCGCAGCGGCGTGCCCAGCACGCTGCTCCACCGCAACACTATGGGCCAGCGGCCTCCAAAATGCGGTCATCAATAGGGAAATAAAATTATCGAATGGGGGCAGCGAACAATATAATCTGGTATAAAATTGTCCTTTAAATTTGAATCCGCCTTTTATTGATTCGCACCTATCACCGGTTGGGCTATATTGCTTGTTAAAGTGAGAGGTTGTGACGAGGCACGTGTTCAAGCGGAGGTAACGTCTATTTAACGCTCGGCTTTGCATGCATTTGAGCTGACAATTTTGACAAAAAATTGAATATAAGCCACTTTTTAGGAAGTTTGAAACCTTCTGCTTCTCATGGTCCGGATGTTTAATGTCAAAATACTGGCATTTTTGTGCTTAACAGGACTGAAAAATAACAATTCATACGGAAAAAATAAACTTGAAGAAATATTTCAGAGGACGATTTTCCAATGGGATGCACTTGGATCCGCGCCGAAATGTATTGGAACTTAATCAACACACTTTATTTTACCGTTCACAACAAAGACTTGGTGCGCATACCTGCGTGAAACTTTTCTAGACCGATTTGAGTCGGACCTCTCACCTCCTGGTGGCGTCCGCGGGCAGCGGCGGCGAGCGTCGGGAGCACGCTTGAGGGTGGTATACCATATTTACCATTACCATTATATATATATATATATATATATATATATATATATATATATATATATATATAACCAATATATATTCGGTGATTATATCCGGCATCATAAAGCCGTTCTTTAGAAGCGTAACACTGTTCGTTGCAGAGTTGTGCGACTCGCGAGTCAGAGTCGGAGTTTAACTCAAATTCCGACTCATTCGACTCTGAGTTGAGTTGAGTTGGGTCGAAAAATTAGACAAGTGAGTTGAGTTGAGTTGAGTCGGTTCATAACATGCCAATGAGTTGAGCTGAGTTGTGAAGACAGCGAGTCAAATGAGTTGACGAAAAAAGTTGGCTCAACAGGTAAACATGTGAAGCAAAAGTGTTTGATTTTCCCTACCTGTTGCAAGCCTCCTTTAACCTCCTTTAAGTAATGTTTTCCTCCAGCGTTTCAATTGTTTAAATCAAAGTTTCAATTTGTCTCAATATAGGTATCCATAATTCTACAGTTCAATTTCTTATTTTAAAGGCCGATCCTGATCCGGTCAGAAGAAATCCCTAAACACAAGTAATACATGCACTCGAAAAATTAAAGAGATTCCTATCACTGGCCTTGTCTTAAACATTGAAGTGGTGGAACGCACTACAAAATACATTTCAAATCTCTCCAAAACTTTTCATCTTCAATATTTAACATTACTTCTTTACTTCAAGCCCTGCAACAACGCCGCACGCCGTCGCTGCTTGTTGTCGTCAGTAGTCGTCGACTGAGAATAGTGTGCGCCATTGCTGAACAAATTCAACCAAGTATAGGCTCAAGCCAAGGCGGATCAGGATTGCCATCGGAGGGGACCTTCCGGGGCGCCATCCGGACCAGGGGGCCACGACCGCAAAACCTATCAGGTGGGCGCCAAACCGTCGGTGGGCGCCGACTTATCCGGGGTGGAGTGGGAAGCGACATTTCAAGGGCGCCATCGACCTTCGGGGCCGGCGATCGGGGGCCAGGCCCGCCCCCTGGATCCGCCTGGCTCAACCTTAGATAGCTCCAGGGCAAAAAGTGTGTCACGTGATAATTTATACAGTGATGGAAATATTTGTCGAATTAAATATGATATTGTTCTTGTGTCTCATATGCTCTGTCTGCCGTCTTTTTTCATTTAGCCTATTAATAGCAGTAAGTGCTATTAGCATGAAAAATTGGACCCTTGATTGGACAGAAATGTTGGGAAACCTTTATCGCAAGAATCAGAGGAAGTATTTTATGTTACTGTTTTTGTCTGATCAGAATTCCTTGCTTGGCGTCTATGTTTTATTTGGAAAGCTATATACATTAGTAATTTTCTATAAAATCCTGCTCAAATTTTGAAGAGCGATAGGTATGTATTGTATTGAAGGTTCTCAAGCTCAAAATTGGATTGGGTTTAAAATATGAATACATCCAAATCCAACATATTGATAGAATTTCCACTTCCACTGTCCTTTGTCATATATGTTATACTTTTTCTTAGGGTTTGCTGCAGTTCTTAGAATTAGCAATTGAAGCTAGGTACTCTAGTAGCTATTGCTTAAATTTTTATTTAACTCATGACATATACATGTTCATTTATAAAGATTACCAAGCATCGTTTTCTAACAGAAAAAAACAAGACTTATACCTACCATCCCTGCAAATACAGTTAATATCATGTTTTTTTTAGCTTGGACATTTTGACAGTATGGAGGCTCAATTTGTTGCCTATGTTGGTGCAACCTTAGCCCTTTTAGGTTCCTTTCCATTCCATTTACCTAGTTTAATATGCAATGCTCCTTTTAGAAATAGTTGCAACACGTGGAAGCTTTTTCGGGCAGTGACAGTCTGGAAGAATTAAGAAGTTATTCATGGTTGCTGGCTAATTTTTAACCAATGTTTGAATGCCAATGAATTAATATTCCTTCTATTAATCTTCTGTTTCATGTCAGACTTTCTGAACAGCTTTTTTGCTGGTTTATTGGTTTATTTCTTAATTCTTTAATATTATTTACATATTTGTCATGTATTTATTTTATTTTGAAACGAGTCGCAGTTTGAGTTGAGTTGAGTCGTGAGTTGAGTTGGAGTTGAGTCGGATGAATTTATCCTTGATTCGGAGTTGAGTCGACTCACTGAACTCTTGATCATGAGTTGAGTCGGAGTTGAATCAACCGCTCTCAGGGCTTGAGTTGAGTTGAGTCGACTCAATAAATTTCTGAAACGCACAACTCTGGTTCGTTGATGCAAAACAGTCGTTTGTCGTTGTATGCTCCGGATCGCCGACCTCAACTTGATTTGAGTTCAGCTGAACTGAGCTCACATTTTAGAGGCAATTCAAGTCAATCGAGGCAATTCGAAGCAATTCGATGTCTTGATACACTATGATGAAGATTTCAAATGTTAGTTGAATTCAAACGCATGGATTTGTTAAACGATTGGGGTCGACCAAATTTGAAACAATGTCAGTAACCGGAATGTTAAAGGAATATAAAAGATACGTATGAAATAATTATGATATGAAGTACGTCTTAGCCTTTCCATTGGCTTATTAAGCTACGTAAAGCGAATCTAAGGAAAAAGTGAAAAGCACGAAAACCCATATGATATCTTCAAACTACTTCGACGTTTCACAAGGGGGCTAGTGGAGTGGTCAGCGTAGCCTGCTAAGGTAGGGATGTGGATTTCCAAAAATCAATGGGGGTGCCCAAATCAAAAAAGTAAATTATAACCACAATGAAGGATAAAGCATAATATTGTTTTGTGTTAGCCATCACACAGTCCTTTTCAATTTTAAAAATGTTTAACAATAAAATTTAAAGGAAATTTTAACACTTAATGAATATTTCATTCCAGGTGCCCGGGCTCCAAAGGGATATGAATTCACACCCTTACATGGTACCTACTGTTCATTAACCCGGCATTGCCTGGGCTCTTTTCATACACACCACCGCCTGGAGTGTGATGGAACCCCTACGATCTGGGGAACCGGAGGTGATAAGGAAAAATTAAAACGGCGCTAGTAGCAACTTACCCTCTTCCACTCTGGTCCGAGTTTGAAGCGTATCCATTGACCAGGGGCGTTACAGTGAGCCAAAATGGGTCAAATTCAGATTAATTTAGAAAATTTCTTACACCTCGGGAACCGGAGAACTGGAATGCAAAAGTCATCAGTGTGTTCGTCTTTTCGTCTTGACCTAACGAGTCAAATGCTAGGCGGCATGACCCTGTAAGGTCACATTATGACCTTGACCTTAGGTCAAGGTTGAATAATACCCTTTGAAGGTCATGTTACATACTGTTTAAATCCCTTGGGTCCTGTTCATTACTACGATACTACATTTTGGATTGTATCTTGTTTGGTTCAAAAGTATTAGGCACAAACGACTTCGCAAACCGTGACCTTTGGTGACCTCTGGCGATCTTGGTATCGATCTGACTTCAAAATGGATGGCAGCATGCAGATTTTTCAAGAAATTGTGAACGATGTTTAGAAACTTTATCTAACTCTTGCAAAAGCTGAGTTACACTCTGGTTTTGTCAGCCTCATTTTAGAAAGAAATGGAATTGCCTTATACGGGACTAGCAATGCCGTCAGTCACAACTCGTTGTTGACCTGACATACTTGACGTCAATTTTTTATCTTAAATTTTTGAATGGATATCCCTAGAGGCCTGCAAAAAGACGCAGGTCTCATCTTAATCGGCTCAGAATCATTGCCGAAAAACCTAGGGAAGTGGGTCAGATCAGAGCCCCTAGGGAGTCATGGGTTAAAGTCCAAGCAACAATCCATCAATATTCGAGACCTTTCAGCTATCGTTTCCACTGACATGTACCGTACTAACAATATTTTACAATGCAACTTTAAACATTTTGAACATATTTAAAAACCGAGCCGTTCAAAAGCTACCGCCGCTCGAAATAATTTATCTAACATTGTTTGATGTTCATAAGTGTACTCTCCCATCCTCGCACCAAAATTTCCGTGTAATGTATTGTTTTGATCAATACGAAATTTCTGGACTGAAAAATCAAAATATACCAAAACATATTTATTTTGTTAATATTTACCAGTTGCAATGCTTGATATGACTTGTGAGGTCACTCTCTGCCCCAGTTCCGGCAACTTAGGTAGGTATGATTTGAAAGCTGAGTGCCGAACGTAGAAGTCTAATGAGAAATAAAATTTTAAAAAAATGACATTAATGAACAATAACTAAAGAGAAACACGACGTCATCCGGGAGATAAACAGCGAAGTATTGTAGCATGCAAACAATTTTTGTGCCTCAAAATAGAAAGCCGGACAATTATGGTTAGACGGCAGTGCACAGTGAATTCTGGCTGCACTTAAGCCGGGTGGCGGCGGCGTCGAAAGAATGTGACAGGGAAGTGGCCCATGCTAAAGGAATACAGTGATGTTAATGCCATTTAAATATACATACCTACTGAGTCAATTGCCTCGTGCATCCTGTGAGTTGCCCTGGAGCCTCCTTATTTGAACGGTCAGAGCCACTTATCCCTCCGCCTTAAATAGCCTTTTATCAGTTTAAACTTCTAGTATTACACAGACAAGAAAAGTCAACTTGTCGTGCATGTCACAAGAACCGCGTGTGTTGTATCGCCGATAGGGGAAAGTGCCCATATTACGCACAGTGCCCAATTACGCACGAACGTTAGAAAACTCTCAAAAGATGGCAGCGCATTGCAACAACAACCAGCTGACTGCCACTATCGCATTCTGCTGCCTTTCCTGTTTGAACGTGACACGGGAAGGACAGGACACCGCGAGCTCCAAGGTATTTATAACGCTTTTGCTAATCAGTATTATTTTCCTTGACCTATGAAAATGCGTCCATGTAATTTGCATGGTCTCACCTTTTCGCTTTTCGCCACAATAAGAAAACGACTAACGTTTGATCGGCGTGCGCTATTGGGGAAGGGAAAGGTGCTAATTTCGTCTACGATAATATCTTTGATGTGCCATTTTTATCAGTCCAGATATGCGATGCAGAAGCTCGGCTGTGCGCTATTTGGAAGTGGTGCCCAATGACGCACGGCTCATGCTGTCTCAATCCCGCACAGTTTGAATTATAGATGATTTTTGCATATGGTTTATTTTTGCAATGTAAAATATGCGAAATGATGATGTAAATCGCTTGTTTTCCATGGGGTAAAAAAGAATATTTAAAATAATGTATTCGTCCATACTGGTGCTATAGCATATGACGCCGGAGCCAGGGGCGTCGCGATTTTCCACGCTCTCGATCTCAGATACGAAGTATTGAAGGTAAATGTGGTTCTAGTTCATATCATCGGAAATACGACGTCAAGACTATATCACAAGACAGTACTCCAGATTCAATTTGGCTCTATAAGTTTGGTACTACCTATAGGAAAATAATTGCTCTGGAATGCTTTTAAAGCCCATGGACGCTTTTAAAGACCTGATATTGTTATGGCTACTGAGACCTGGCTTGACTCTATCCAGACGGATGCGGAAATTTTCCCAGACACCTACAAAGTATATCGCAAGGACAGAAACCGACATGGGGGAGGAGTGCTGTTGGCGGTGAAGAACACTTTGGATAGCTACCATGTGCCCGAGCTACAGGAGGACTGCGAGCTTATTTGGGTGAAGTTGAAGCTGAAAGGAAAGAGAACCCTATACCTATGCGCCTACTATCGACCCAATGTGAGCGATGAAGAGGGTTTAAAGGCTATTCTCTAACTCAATCAGCCGAGCTACTGCAATTTCAAATGCTCATGTTCTGATTGGGGGTGATATGAACTTCCCCGGTTGGGACTGGAGAACGATGTCACTGAAACCCAATGCCGTACATCCGCGATTACACAATGACTTTGTGGACATATTAAGCGATAACGGACTCGAGCAGCTTGTCCTGTCACCAACAAGACGAAATAACATCCTGGACCTGATGATAACAAACTGCCCTCAACTCATCTCAAGAGTAGAGGTCATTCCGGGATTATCTGACCATGATGCTGTTTACTGCGAGTTTTCCATCAATCCAAAAAACCGCAAACAAACACCAAGACTAATCCCACTTTACAAGAAGGCAAATTGGACCGGTCTTAAAGGCGCATGTAATGATATCATTCCCAGGATGCGTTCTATGAGACATGCGGCCACTACTGAAGAACTGTGGACTTTTTTCAAAGACTCATTATCGGACGCCATCGCCAAATTCATTCCACACAAAGTAGCCCGTTCAAAGGAAAGTAAACCATGGATAAATCCTTCTCTTCGGCGCCTAATCAACCGTAAAAACCGTCTTTTCAAGAAGATGCGCAAAACAGGAAATGAAGACACGAAAACAGAGTATGTACAATTGCGGGGAGAAGTTCAACGACAACTGAGGCGTGCTTATTGGCACTACCTGAACTCTATCTTCGAAGGTATCGACCCAGAACAAAGAACCAAAGATAAGCGATTTTGGACATACATCAAACATCTTAAGTCATCAAATGTTGGTGTTGCACCATTAAAAGAAAACGGTCACCTGATATCCGACCCCAAAAGACAGGCTCAAATACTAAATAGCCAATTTCAATCTGTTTTCAGCGAAGGCAGAGGCTACAACCAAGACGAGTTCAACAACAAATGTGCTATGCCTCCTCACAATAGTCCAGTCCTTGAAGACATAACCATCACCGTACAGGGAGTGCGGAAGCTGCTTACCAACCTAGACCCAAACAAAGCTTCTGGTCCGGATAATCTGAGCACTCGAGTACTGAAAGAACTTTCTGACGAGGTGGCACCGATTCTTACCATGATTTTTAGATCTTCTCTGGAATCTGGTATGGTCCCTGCTGACTGGAAGACCGCACTGGTGACGCCGGTGTTCAAAAAGGGCCAACGAAACGATCCAGCCAACTACCGTCCAGTGTCACTCACCAGTGTGTGCTGCAAGACACTGGAACATATACTTACCAGCACCATCATGAACCACTTGGAAAATAACGAAATCATGAGCAGCCAACAACATGGATTCCGTAAGAAGAGGTCTTGTGAAACACAACTTCTAGGATTCACAAATGAGCTCATTGAAAATACTTCTCGAGGGCAACAGACTGACATCCTCATCATGGACTTCGCCAAGGCTTTCGACAAGGTCAATCATAGCCTGCTTATCCACAAGCTTCGGCAGTATGGCGTCGTTGGAAAAATCAACCAATGGATTTTAGACTTTCTGACAAGCAGAAGACAGGCAGTGGTTGTCAATGGTGTCAAGTCCGGGTTCATTGATGTCAAGTCTGGTGTGCCACAGGGAAGTGTCCTCGGCCCGTGCCTATTCCTCGTGTATATTAATGATCTCCCGAACAACCTGAGGACACGATCACGACCATTTGCTGACGACACTGCAATCTACACTGCAGTGGATAGCATGTCTGACCAGTTAGCACTGCAACAAGACTTGAACGCGCTGGCATCGTGGGAACGCAAGTGGGACATGCAATTTCACCCGCAGAAGTGTGTCTCACTTCCAGTAACCAGATGCAGGGAACCCTTGCCGTATCAATACGTACTACACAGCCACACATTGGATACAGTGAGGAGTGCTAAGTACCTCGGCATCACCATAAAAAAAGACATCGGCTGGAGCGACCACATTGAAAACGTTTGTTCCAAAGCAAACAGAGGGGTTCTTGAAGAGAAATCTGAAAATAAAGTCATGGAAAATCAAGGATACTGCATATAAAGCCTATGTGCGTCCTATCCTCGAATATGCAAGTACCATCTGGGATCCGCACCAGCAACAACACATCAACAGGATTGAATCAGTTCAACGGAGGGCAGCGCGCTTCGTTGTGAGGGATTTTCGAAGAACATCAAGTGTAACAGATATCATGAAGCGACTCGAATGGAGATCTCTCGAGGAAAGACGAAGAGTAGCCCGGCTAACCATGCTTTACAAGATACTACATGAGACGGTAGCCGTGGAAGACATCAAAGTCAAACTGACGCCACTACCAGAAAGACAGCGACGAGGACATGGTCAACAATTTTTGATACCACGATGCAGGACCGAATACCACCTCAACTCGTTTCTTCCAAAAACAATCAGCGACTGGAATGCTCTGCCTGAAGAAACTGTCCAAGCAGTGTCGGTTAACTCGTTTATTAATATGTTGTGTAAACCTGATAATCTTTCATAGGCTCACCGTAACTTTGTATTGTAATTGTTGTAATTGTAATTGTTAAGTGAAATTGTTAAGTGTAATTGTAAATTTGTTGCTAAAACGTGGAATGTGATTTGTACGCTAAAGACGCCCGAATTGGCAAAATAATCAGCAACATGATTGTGGCCAATAAATGGTAGACATAGACATAGACATAGACGCCTGGGGTTCATGCACAGGTCTATTAGAAGCATACATGTATTTCCGTAGAGCACGCTAAAAATGCATGGTAAAAACCCACTGATGATAAGACGAATCAGCGCCCGGACGGTGGCTCCGGGACCCCGGAAGTGCCATAATTCACGTCCCCGCCAGGAGTGCGTCCGGTGGGAGGCATGTGTGCCCTGTAGGGGGCTGGACTGACTCATTTGAAATCCTTTAAATTTCTATCGAATTTTTTTAATTGGCCCGGTAGTTTCAAGGACCAGAGAGGGCTTCGAATAGACCTCCAGCCGCTACTGGGTGGTGGTAATAAATATCACTTGAAACGTTTGGTGATCAGCCCGCGTAATCCCTCATTCCATCTCCTGTGCACCTACCCGCACTGGCAATCATTTTGCAGCGGCTTTCTAGACGTGATTTTAATTTCCTTTCTTTTCCTTTTCCAGATCCCGTGTGCCTTGTCATGGCGCGTGTACGCCGCGCGGTTAACTGGACCCACAAAGGACTAAGCACGGCTGTGGAAAAAGTTCGAATGAAACTCCTAAGCCTGAGAAAGGCATCCCAGGTCTTCAATGTCCCCGTCCGGACAATTCGAGACCACCTGAATGCCAACTTACGGGAGGCTCCAGGGAGACCGGCCGTATTCAACCGCGCTGAGGAGGCAGATCTGACAGCAAGGCTGAAACGTCTAGCTAGAATCGGCTACGGGGTGACACTTCCGGAAATCCGAAAGGTGGTGTTCGAATTTTTTTAGAGAAACGGCAAAGCTACTCCGTTCAAAAACGGCCTGGATGGAAAGAAATGGCTCAAGGGCTTCCTGAAGAGGAATCCAGGTCTCTCAGTCAGGCAGTCAGAGAAGCTAAATTTTGCACGTGAGCAGAAAATGAACAGATCAACTGTCAGGGAATACATCAACCTTCTGAAAACCCGCATGACTGAACTGGGTATCATGGACAAACCTGAGCGCGTGTTTAACGCTGACGAATCTGGCGTGCAGCTGACTATGGGTAAAGCCCCTCGTGTCATTGCCTGTAAAGGTGATAAACGTGTGTACCAGCAAGTGCCCGCAGAGAAAGCTGAGACGGTATCAGTCATGGTGGCGGGGAACGCCTTAGGATCTTTCATACCTCCGATGATCGTGTACAAGGGAGCCAGGATGCAGCCACAGTTCGGTATGAAAATGCCGCCGGGGTCGAAGATCGCACTCAGTCAGTCTGGCTACTTCAACTCGTTTCTGTTCATGCAATGGTTGGATCACTTCGGTCGCTTTAAGCCCAGCGGCAAAGTCCTCCTGATAGTCGACGGCCATCGGAGTCATGTGAGTGAAGATGTGGCAGACAAAGCGGAGAAACTCGAAGTGGAACTGTTGTGTTTGCCGTCCAACACGACACACGAAGTACAACCGCTAGATCGAACCTTCTTCGGTCCCTTCAAGACCTACTTCAATGCAGAGTTCCAGGCTCACCTGCGCACTCATCCTGGACAATCACTGAGGAAGGGGCCAGCCTTCGAGACACTTCTGGCGGCGGCCCTCCAGAGGGCTTCGAAGCCATCGACTCTTGTCAATGGGTTCAGAACAACTGGAATGCTTCCTCCTTCCATGGCAGCAATCGATGAAGAGGCGTTCGCTCCTGCTGATGTCTCGGAGCGACCACTGGGCTCGAAGAGCTGCTGGCGACGCCCCCAAGAAGCGTTGAAGACGAGCCAGAAGATGTCTTGGAAGTGTCAGACATATCAGAGAAGGCCGGATCTGAAGACCCAAGCTCTCAGGAACTGGAGCTGAGCACCACCAGTTTCGAAAAACTGCTAGCTACACCAAAGAGTAAAAGGGGACAGGTGAAAAGGAAGTCTATCAATAGTTCAGCGGTGGTGGTAACGAGGCGAATTTTTGAGCGTGAGAGCAAGAAGCAGAATAAGGAATCCTGTGATAAAGGAAAAGACAAGAAAGAACGTGAGAAGCAGAAACAAATGGAACCGCAGCCATCCTCGTCCAGCAGTGTACTCTGCATTTACTGCAGTATGCGGTTTGAGCTCAGCTGCGAACAGTGGATCCGATGCAATATCTGCGGTGGGTGGGCATGCGTCCCCTGCACTGACGCACACCGTCACCAAAAAGGCATGGGTCTGTGATCCATGTCGCCCTTGAGGCAACACACGCATGTCCGTTCTGCGTAACTGCTTCTTTTCTGAGCAGTTTTTTGCTTCTTGTATGCATTTGTGATGCATTTCGGTAGCTTCAGGATGATTTGGGCGGCATGGCAGGACATTTGCTCGTTTTCGTTCTGAGTCGTTTTCGTTCATCCTACGTCTGGATGATTTTGAAGTTAGTTAAGCAAAACAGGTTGATTTGTGCAATAAACCATTTTCGAACTGTGCTTTGTTTTATACATAAATATCTGATCTTATAATCACTAGAATAATAAAATGCCACATAATTTTCCGACTTCAGCTCAAGAGCTTTAATAATAAATAATAATTGTTGGGGTTTAACGACGCACCAACTGCCAGGGTTATACGGAGTCGCAAACTCTCACCCTGTTGGGAGGGATTTGCGGGATCAGATCAACTTATTCAGAGGCTCTGCCCGGACCTGAACCCGGGACCTGTGGCTCAGAAGGCAGGCGCTCTACCACTGAGCCACGCATCCACTCTCAAGAGCTTTGACCTGGGGCGAAGGTCCCGTGATAACTTACGTAGATCATGTTGCATATGGGTTGATTCATCTGAACAAGGCAACAGCTTGATAAGCTGTACCACGTATATGTCTCCTTGACCTTAGGTGACCTTACAAGACTTTTACAGACGTCATTGACTAAATAGTTCATATGGGTCATACAAAATCGCCTATTATAACATCGGTTTCACAAGTTCTTGACCAAAATGAGCGGGAGCTTGTCAGCATGGCCAATTATTCGTTTTTCCCATTGACATACAAAATGTCACTGACCTGACCTGACCCTAGGTCACACATTCCAAAATCGGAAAAATACAAGTTGTCAGGTACTTCTCAGCGTATTTAGTGGTATGAATTTGATGTTCATCGGCTAAAAACTCTTTCGTTAATAGATAATTTAACGAGCTCAGAGTTGGTGCCACTTTGTGACTTTGTGACCTGACATGACCTAACCTGTATGCAATTTCTCCGGATAACATGCAGAATCGATCTTTGAACAGCAATTCAAAGTTACATGAGGCTATCTTAAACCGTTTCGGAGCTATCGTAGAAAATATACGAGGGATCGAAAAGACCCTCACTAGGGCAAGGGTTAATAATGTGATGTGCGCTTTTTGGTGCGTTAGGTGTGCGTTATTGTGGCACTAGTTCCCTATTACGCACAAATGTAGACCTTCGGAAAATTAGTTGTTACCGAAAATTTAGACGATTTAAAATGTGGCTCTACTTTGACATCAATTAACAATTCACTAATCTATAAGCATTCAATTTTTTGATATCGTGACGCAATTAGGTTCGCCGCAAAATAACTTTTTCCCTTAGGTGTGCGTTATATGGGCACCTTCCCTAAGTGTTTATCAATGAAAAAATAAAAAGCTGTAACATTTACCCTGATGCCGAAAAATACTAAGCATTTTAAATCCGTAATTTAAATTTTACCCGCCAAGCGTATTCACATACCGAGCTCATTTAATGAACTCATATTAATATTTTCCAGTGATATCGACACGGCACACTGCACAAACACCTAACTCATACATCCACCCATGTGCACAGAATGTCTCCTGCATCTGTCCTCCCCCTCAGTCCAACAGCAGAACACACGCTTACGTTTTATAATCTGCCACGCGACCCCTCCCCACCGCTGCTTGACCTCGGCGCCAGCGGCGCCCAGCGGCGTGACCTTTCTAACCTCTGTGTCCCGCGGGCAATTGGCATTAAACGGAGGGCGGCTGCTGATTGGTGGAGGCGCGTTCAATTGTATAGCAAGAAATTCAGCGGAAATTTCTCCATGGAATGATAGAGCCTAAGCCATAAACCAAGAAATATATTAACATGACCTTTTTCAAACATTACTAGCCATATTTTGCCCTACATTGGTTTGATTATCTGCGCCACCATCCGATACTCTTTGGTAGAGGCAAGACAGCAGCAGTCAGCACTGGCTAGCCGGCGGCCGAGTTCGCTGAAGTCAGGAGTGTTGCGAGATCTGTTTCTGCTGAGCGAAAAGGAGTGGGACCCAGCCCGAAGGTAACCGACAGAAGGCGAGGAGAGAGACGTAGGTACACACATACATAAAACTAAACCTTGACCGTCAGAGGAGTTATAGCGAGTGTGAAGTAATGAGAGCACTGCCGAAGTAAAACCAGATAATATACCAGAAGAGGGAAGCAGGTACTGCTTTGCTCCATGTTGGTGAAAAGGCACGAAACCTAATTTGGGACTCAACAAATTTCTGATGTTTTAACATATTTCACCTTTCGTACGTCATACAACGACATTTAAAATTCTAGGGTGAAGCCCAAAAGTTACAGGCAACGGATTTTTTGTGTGTAATGAGGGCACTCTTAGTCGATCCACCATAATAACGTGGATTTTCGAAAACCATTGGGGGCGCCCAAATCTGGAAACTGTCAAAGTTGACAGTTTTTAGTTTTTTTTTGTAGCAGTTTTTTGTAACAGTTTTTTAGAGCGTGCTGAGAAACCACTATCTGCATATTTAATTTCACCCAAATCTCTCCGCATAAAATTTCCTCCAGCTTTCAAGTTCATAATAAAGGGGCCTATTGGCTTATTTCAAACCCTGATGGAATGCCTTTCATTACGGTTGCAATAATCTGATCGGTTGTAAGCCCTAAGTCTCGTCCACTCGCTGAGAATACCATGCTAGCGAGTGAAATAACTTCATGCAACTTCTTCTCGACCGAGAACTCTGGCAAAGAGTTGTCCAGTTCAGAGCGTTATTGGGCTAAAATTAGTCCAATAGCCGCAATACACATCACATCCTACCTCCCCCGTAGTTGCCCAAACAATTTAGTAGGTTACAAATGTTTTTGTCAATATCCAACTCTGAAATTGTTTCCTTACATCAGACATATGCATAATCTTTCCACCACTGCATAAACTTGGCCGCCATAGTGACATCTGACGTGCAGTTCTTGCACCAGTGCTTCTTCTTGTACTGCATGATATTTTCTCCGTGTGGAAATTCTGAGAATGGAGTTTTTTAGCGAGTGTATGATCAACGCAGTGGCGGATCCAAGAGGGGGCAAAAAAGGCATTTGCCTCCCCCAAACGGAAAAGCTCGGGGGAAAACTATTTTTTTGCCCCCCAAAGTGATCAACCTCCTTTTTCCCCTGATTCCTTTTTAGTTTATAAGCAAGATTTTGTTGCTTCAACTCTCAACTCCAAACAAAACCAGTTAAGTTCAGTGTAAATACTAGGCCTTGGACTGGAAAAAGGATCTCGAGCCCATCTTTTTCACCGCATGACGTTCTTTTTTTGGCTTTTCGCCTCAAATACCCAAAATTCTACCGGCAAGTGATATTGTAGCGCAGCTTTCACGGCGTGACGTTTTTTGTTTGTTTTTTTCCTTTTCGACTTTTGACTTTGGTTTCCTCTTCCCAAACCGACCGGCTAGATCCGCCACTGGATCAACGTTTGGGATTTCACTGATTACCAGCAGTGTTATTTTGATGACGTCACATATTGTTAGAAAAGAGGATGTATTTCTCTTTTTAGCGTATGAAAGTGGGAAAATGTTGTTTCCTGGCTTTCAAACCTCTCTAGTTCTTAAAATGTTTTTTTTAGGATTTCCACAAGGTAGTACACTCCCTTTAAATACCTGAAACTATGCTGCTCTGCCTAATATGAAAAAAGAGGTACTCCACATCCAGAGATACAAACTTGCACCCCAGCCCTGTCGGTAATTTCAAACTTTCATTTGGCTAGGCACTGAGCATATACCTAGGAAACATATTCCTAAAACATGAAGTATTTTTTCGAAAAAATATAGTATGAGTGACAATGGAGGAATTATATATTCACCCTTCAGTTATAGCTTCCTCGCAGCGAGAAGACTCATCTAGTGGTATAGGCACCAATAGCCAAAGTAGCTGCAGAATTTACAAACTATAATTAATATGATAATGAGGTTCGTGGACATTTTAAGTTCAGCGCCAGAGAGTTTACCTAATCGTAGGAGACGAACTGCGATGTCCCCTCTTCCGGCTGTTTCACAAATATGATTCCTTCACATATGCTCCGAAAATTGTTTCCAATAAATTTTGATGGGTATTTTCTGTGATCCGTCATGATCTAAACAGTGGTAGATGGTAGAAGCAAACACATTTTACTTGAACCTTTAAATTTTACAGAATGATTAAATAATTTACTACAACATAATTTAATTTGAATGCTTACATTATTATAGACCCTCCTATTAGACACAGAACTATTTTATTGTAGCATTTTTCGTGATTAAGTGCGTCATTAATGTTATCACTTAACCTTGTGAATCAATAAAAACCAAATAGCTGCTTTTTTAATACCAAACATGGTCACAAATATGTCTATATGTATTCCTAACAATTCTTCGGACACGCGGTTAATTCATGGGATTGTTTTTCAGGTGCAGGTGGGATCAGTATAAGAGTAATAAAGAACCAGTGTTTTATTTTAAGAGCGATGACATGCTGAATTTTGATTTGTACTGGATGATTTGTACAATGAGTAGTCGTGCAACCAGTTTCTCATTTTATATTTTTGGTAACACTTGCATCTCAATAAAAAGTATAGTAGGCCCTCGGACTGTCAGGTCATGGCATGATATCAGCCGGTGGAAACGCAAGGGAAGAGACGCTGCTTATCAATATTGGACAGTGAGTAATATGTCGATGCATACAAATATTTACAAATTTTTACAAATGTTTGAAAACACCTGACAACGTAGATCAAAGGTCCCCATGATGCTGTACCTTTTTTATTTCAAATACTTTTTTCAATGCGTGAACGAATTGTGTAGTGAAAAATATGCACTCAATTCAGCTATTGTGAATAACTTCTACTTTACTGTATCTTATGGACTGCATCACTGCTTAAGTAGGTATGGAGTATTCCAGAAGTTCTCTTGCAGGTATGAACATTCATTGAAAATTTTTCATTATCAATGGCGGATCCAGGAGGGGTAAAAAGGTATTTCCCCCTCCAAACAGAAAAGTTCGTGGAAAAAATTATGTTTTTGCCCCCCCCTCCCAAAGCTGTCGACCTCCTTGTTGCCCAGACTCCTTTTTAGTTGATAAGCAAGAGTTTGGTGCTTCAACTCTCAACTTCAAACAGGACCAGTCAACTTCTCTGTGTAAACATTGGGCCTTGGATAGCATAGCAAGCAACTTGTATCCACATGTTTGACCCCGCGACATTTTTTTTTACTCTTGGGCTTACTCCCAAAACCTACTGCCTAGTTAAACTGTGGCATGGTCTCACTGCGTGACGTTTTTATCTACTTTGACTTGCCCCCAAGCTTACCGGTAAGATCCGCCACTTCCATTATGTCTGAGGATTTCCGTTGCTTGGTAGAATATCAGATTGCAGGTCAGACGTAGAATATCATAATAACACTGTAACACGTATATGTTGAAAATTTCCTATTCTTAAGCACTTCATTAGGATTTAGGGGTGCCCAAATCACTATTGGGGGTGCCCAGTTCATCATTGTGGGTGCCGGGGCATCCCCCAAAGAGATATAAATCGACACCCCTGCCCTAAGGGGATATAAATCGACACTCTTGGTTCAATTACTCGATTCACGTTCGGAAATCATTTGAAGATCTGTAACCAAGGCCCTAGAGAGAGAAGGTAGAACGCTCCGCCTCCAAAACATGGCAACCGCTTGTTTTCAAGGTCATTTTTGTTATTGTCGAGTGATGACGAAATGTCAACCAAACAAACCGAAACTCCCCATCCAGATAGCATGGGGGAGGTGAGATGGAGATTTGTTATGGGCTGTGGTGAGTAGATGCGGGGTAGGGTGGTATTGTAACATGGTTTTCTGGATAGAGAAGTGATTGAGGAATATGTCCAGCATAGAAAATGACAATTTTGCATCATAGTTTGTCACTAATACCTGTTTAAATTCGGGGGTGCGTAAGTGGCGCGTTCGAGTTTGATACTATGCGAAGAGTTTTTAGCCTTTTGGAAGCCTGGAAATCGTATTTAATGTGCTAGTAGGATGGGATGGTGATTTTTACATTCTGTGGACCTGAAGTTACAGGCCCAATCGAGATTTAGCAGATGAAATGTATGATTTTTCGTATCAGAATATTAAGCTTTCCCTGTGAGCCCATTGCCATTTATTTATGTGTGCTTTATTTATTTTTGACCTGTCCTTTCCATGTGATTAACTGATATTTCCTCAATTACCTGATTATTATCTGTTAGTTTTATATCACCCAGCAAATCTGGTCATAGTACAAGCTGTATTGTACTTATACTACACTTCTATTCATGTATGCAATACATACATGGGCAAGCCATGGATATAATGGGTGCTGCCCTTAAACCCAAGCAAAATGCACATTCAATACAACTTCAAATATAAAACAAAACATCCATTTTTGGACTGAGTGTCTGTACATGTTGAATGAGCAGTGCTGAATTGGATGTTGTACTTGGAAGTTGTCGGAATTTGTTATGTATTGGAATTGTGCTGTCCCGCCACATAGGCATGCATCAGCCATGCTTTGCCATGGATGCATGTGTTGGCATGGGCATTCATAGTATTTTGTGTTAATAAGAGCAGTGTTGCAGTGCTAAAAGGGTATCTCCAATGCATTGGCAATGGGAGATACCCCATTTTCTCTTGCACAGTGGCGAGCCACTCTGCAAAGGATGGCAGCAGGCCAGACAAGTCACCCTACCAATCTAAAATTATCGCACCGCCAGCCTCCAAAAAATCGCACCAATCTGTCATATACCAGGGAGAAAAATGCACACATTGCGACCCACACAATGCAATACTACCTCTCTTATTAAGTAGTTAAGGACTTTTTACAAGGCCCCCTCCTGTGTCTTAATAACCATTCAGCCATTATTTGTTCAGTTTAACTGTCAACTTCCTCACACCAGTCTAAAAAATTTGTACCAGGTTGATAAGATTCGCACTACTCGCTCCTGTCTCCAAGGGAATTCGCACCGACGAGATCTCGTTGAAAATGCCATACTTTGCACACTGGGTGGAGAGGTCACATGCTGAAATAGGTTCTTCAAAAAGTTACCCACTTTTTCAATTACTAAGTTCAAATTCAAATTTGCTCCTTCTTTGTCTTGATGTTACTTTGTGTATGGTGAGGAGGAAATGCTGCTGGTAATTTTAAATGATTTTAAATTTCAGCCTCAGCATACCCAAAAGCCTGTTTAAGAAGAAGCTTTTCTGCTTTGCAACAAACCAACCGCTGAAGTAATGGTGCTACCAACTTTCAAAAGGATAAGGAAATCCTTACTGTTATCGCTTGGTATTTCAACCTGGGTCAACAGTAATGGAGCTAATGCTGCATTCTTTGAAGTACCTATTCCAAACTGAGTGAGGCTTGAACCTTGGATACTGTTGAAGCATGTTACTGCCTTTTGCCTTTAAACCCTTTAATCTGCTTTCTTTAGAACAAAACTTTAGGTTGTTTGTTGGTTTTTCTTGTTTTATGTACATTTTGTCATTTTGCTTACTTATAGACTCCAGGGAAGCTGAAATATGAACTAAAACTACAATGGTGGCATGGAAGTTAAAACGATAGAGCAGTGAATAGAGTTAATTTCCTGTGTAAAAGACAGGAGCAAAGACCATGGTTGTTTTGCACGATTTCTGTGTAATATATAAGGAGTTTGTCCAGCCATGTCATGAAAAACATTCTCATAGGTTTTCCTCTTGTGTTTCTACCTCCTTATTTGCTGCTAGATCCATCGAGAATTTAAATATGTGCGGAGGTTTGTGTAGCCTCCCCAAAAGGTGGCATTCTGTTCTGGTCTTTGCTTCTCGTTGAAAATTATTGGCCAGCTCTCATATTTGGATCCAGGGGATGGGGAGGGGGGGCAGGTGTCATACCGATCGACCCTCGTCTCCCCTAAAAAGGTAGATGCCCCCTTCCACCTGAAAGGTTAATGGTGCCCCTTTAAAATGTCGTTCCTTCGATGCGAAAATCGGGTGCCCACTGATAGATTGGCGCCCACCCGATAGGTTTTTCCGGTTAAAACTTGCGCCCCTGGTCCGGATGGCGCCCCCTCCCCCAATTGACAGTCCTGGATCCAGCTCTGCCAGCTCTTTCATGAATTACTCAAATATCAAGCAGGTATTAGCAGAAATCATTATTACATTACTTTAACTTAATATGAATTCGCTGAAAAATGCCTATGGCTGATGGCACGATTCAATCTTGATTCAACCCACAGCCTCACTCAACCATCCTCTTTCTGCCTTTGCTTAGATGGTATGGATGAAAATGGTAATATAATCTTAGATGGTTGATAATCTTGTCTAAAGGGGTCTGCAAATAGTCTTGTACAATGACTGCAGCAGTTTTCTCCGGGTATGTTCTTCTCTCGATAATTTGATGCAATTTTCCTTATCCAAGCAACGTCAATTGTTACGCTTTTGGAATTTGCCCGTTTCATTCTTGTAGGCAGACAGGAAACCTGAAGTTTACTGATTCTTCGCCAATTTTAAAGCCCACTTAGAACGAAACACATTTAAATGAATGTTGATTGTCTGCTGTTATGTCTACCCGCCGCTTTGAATAAGCGGTAATGTTTACTTGCTCTTTCAGGAAGTCTTCGCTACTGGCATGCTTAGGTGGCGATGCGTAACTGACATTTGAGTTGGCAAACAAAGCCTGCAAGAACGTTTTCGTAGCTGAAGAAGAGATCACATTCAGCCTACTATTGTCGTCTGTACAATTTAGGCTGTGAACTAAGAGCAACATTTCCCATGGTACATTGCCCGTTTGTTGTTCAAGCATGAGTTGTTGGTTGAAATAAATATATTAAGCTCTTATTATAATTTTTTGTCTGGTCTGTTCATGCAAGTTAGCGTCTTCAGATATATCAAAGAGACGCAGTGCACCGTTGTCCCCCATGCCTCCATTCGGCGCTGACGTCCACTGCATCAACGATCTCGTCAAAGATAGCACCATCGGCCGGAGACGGTATTCCGCCACTTCGTTTCGTGGTTTCCGTTCAATACTGCTTCAGCGGGAAGAAACTCACATAAAATAGTCATTTGTTAACTTAACAAGTGATATATATTCAATAAGTGCGTACGGTGAATATTCGTCGGCAATGGATACGACATGACTAGCTATTTCTGCAGGTATATCACTACAGCACGGGAAAGTTTTTTACGAAGATTGATGTGCCCAAATTTGGAAACATATTAGTACCCTGATATTAAAAGAGAAAGTATAGAATGAAGCATGTGATCTATATATAATGAGGTCTGTGGCCCACGAATCTATTGGACTGCCTCGAACCAAGTTCAAGACATTAGAAAATGAAAACACAGACTTCAGGGACATTTTTAACACCGCTTGCAGGTTGCACTTGAGTTGTCCGACGGACATACCAATCCACACCTCTGCGATGTTATGCAGGAACTAGTATTTTACGCGCCCAATTATTTCTTTAATAAATATCGCAGGAAAAAGGACACTTCTTGGATAAAATTTGATGCAGGTACCAATAACTCTTAAGAGGTGTTTCAGATAAGCTGAACGATTAGCGTCACAGCGTCATGTTCAATGTACAAACTGAAGAGTATCACTTTGCATCACCCTCATGAGTTCAGCACACTTTCCCCGACATTTTCGTAAGAGTGTCTTTGCACACCCTGAATTTTTGCGGACACTTCGACTTCACGGTCATTGTAGTTTCTTCCACGTTTGACCGTGACTGAGAGAAAATAACACAAAGCCAGGTCGGATGAGAAGGGAGGTTACTGCAGCACGGCGAAATTCTCTACCGTAGACTGTTGGATGCTCAGAGAATTGAGGAGATGCGTTGCCATCAGTTGTCGATGAAGGTGCCGGCAATTGTCTTGTCACAACTCTCGCCTCTTCTTCCCCAACGAACGAGAAGTTTACTCGCAACAGAGCAGGCATCACCATCATACTCAGTTTGCGTCCATAAACTGAGTGTAAAGGCGAACGGCGTCGAACCGACGATAACGACACCAACCAGGCACTACGCACTCCTCACCTCAGCTTATCTGTGTTGCGATTCGGACGAAAGTGTGGGCATCGACCAGGATGGCACAGCGGGAAAGCAGCGGATTCCCCATCCAGGGAGTCGGCTCACGCATTACCCACAATATTGCAGGGAGAGAAAGTTCATTACATAAACAAGCAGTACTTCAATGCTACCACCATTAAACAGCGCAGCACGAAGCTGCGGTTGCTGACTTGGCGTCTAAGAAGATGGTGATGCAGTCCGTTTCATAGTTTACCACGGCCGAGCACAAGTAGAATATCTTGGCACGGTAGCGAGAGCACAGCTGTCCGTCTGTAATCTTGTCACTAGCCACTCAGATCACTAGTTCGAACGTGGAGAGCTTCCAATTTCTTCGCAATCTGCTGCTTATGGACACAGTGCGGACAAAACTGAGAGCAGAGATAATTATTACCGAGCTCTGTGCCGGCCCAGGATCCGTAGGTACCCCGATATCCTACCCTGCAGCCTCGCACCTAGTGAGAGAAAGAGAGATTAACGTCAGTAAGAAGAAGACTGGAGCAGTGGTGATGACTGAGCTGCCTCGTAATCCTACCAATTGAATTCTTCTGAATGGTAAGGAGTGCATTTTGAAAATTGTTTGCATGTTGGAATTATTGTTGTTGGATGCTGGAATTTTGCATATATATTTATTAACATGGACAGTTATGAAAATATGACTCAAATAATATGTGTTGTTCAATTGTCTGAGCACAATTTCAGCGAGCAGTTCCAAGTAGTACCTTCAGTGAATGTCAGATAAGAAATACAATTAAAAGACTAAATGGCAGATCGGTCACTCATGTTCTTGAACTTATTGGCTTACAATGACTTCTTCTGAGCAAGTTCAACAGAGCAATTCAAAATAGAGCAGAACAAAGCACAAACAACACAAGCGTATCTAATGAAAACCACTGAAAAGGCTCTTCAGACAATCATGAACACCAAAATAAAAATCAACGAGATGGAGCTAGAACTTCTTATAGCTTTTCAATAGTTAAGTGCCCCAACTAGGACCACCTCAGGGCATATTTTAAGCTACAAAGTGGTGAGCATTTTGCCCACCAGTCCCCCATGCTATGTCCACCAGTGAACGGCCCTGGACGGCCCAGCGCCCACCACTCACCAGTCATCTGATGCTCTAAGAGTGCCCTTTTAGTGGGAATTTGTGCCCTTTTCAGCCGAATGCCCACCAGTCCCAATTCCTTAAAATATACCCTGGACCACCTCATGACAAAAGCTTATTAAAGCATTTTTATTATTTTCAGTTAAAATATCGATGGCATAATGATAAAATTTCATTCCGCTGAAGCCTTCTTTGGTTAGAGTTTGAAGCCTTCTTTATAGAGTTTGTAAATTTTAATTTGCAAATAGTAGCAGTATTACTGAAATTGGAAAGTGCTCCAGAAATGATTAAGCTAATATATTGTGCCACACAGGCTAGAAGTACCTGGAATTTATTTGTGAATTGTATTTTCAAACTACAAGGTCCTTAAAGGGAATAACTATTTTTTCAAAATTCTAAAAATAATGATTGACGGACAATATAAACATAATTCAGGCATAATACCACCTACAATTCACATCAGTGTCCACCCTGATCACCCATGGGGCCACACCTAGCACCAGGGTGCCATAGCTATCCCTGAAAATTCTTTCAGGACAGCTGAAGGAAATGTGAGCTTTGGTTTTGCAGACTATTTTTCTGCCAACTGTTTTATCACCAGGACGATTTTCTGCATCATTATTTGTTTAGGAAAATGGCAAAGAGAGCTTTACCAAATTTTTAAAATGTTCTTTCTTCACTCTCATATTTAGAGGATTTAGCCATCACTGAATATTCTTTGCAGTGCCCCACAACTGGCTTTCCACTAGGGTGCTAGCTGTAAAAGCCACCAGGGAAAATATAATCAGTGGGTGGAAAATTGAAATGAAATGAGAGTCAAGCCCTTACCTGTGCAAATCATTCAAACTACCATACAAAGTTTTGGAATAATTGTTAGCAAAATGTCTTTAATACCATATTTTTTAAGAGTTCATAAATTTACAACAGGAGTATCCAAATGTGTTAAAAAGACCACTTCATATCTTGCAACAACCTTATTGGTAGTCTGCTAACATTCACAATTGGTGCAAATAATCAGTATTTACAACAATAAAATTAGGGCACACCCATAGAGTGTCTGCTCCCCAAGGACTTCATAGTTGAACCCAGTTGATACTCCCTGTCCAGTTGCACAGACTAACAAAGACCCTGCTTCCATGCACAATGCTGATCAGGATTGCATGATTGATCTGGATGCATTTACAATATGGATAAAGCTTTAAGCAATGGAAACCAAAGTTTAAATCTGATTGCATCTATCCATATCGAGCCAGGTCTGGCAGCACATGGCAGTGGACATTTAATATTTTCCTTACACTGCAAAGAGAAATAAGAGTAGTCCGTTGAGCGTAAAGCTTCCTTTATTAATAAAAAATTATACTAAACCTTAACAAAAACTATTCAGTACACAATATTCAGGAAACAAAACTATTATTAAATACATGAAAGAAACAAGCTTGTACAAAGAATAACAACTATTTTTTAAAGAAAAATTGTACATTTGAGTGAATGGAGCAAAAGGAGATATCAATGGGGCACTAGAAATGTAGCCAAAAACCGAGATAAAAGACTATTCTAAACGTCAATGTCCGAGCCCTATCCATATCCATCCAATCTATCTATATCCAAGCCAGTGTTGGGATAACCAGTTGTTGCATCCTGATTCTCAGCTCTATCTGGGTTGGTCCATCAAGCAGCAAATGAAAGTCTATTACAAATGTAGGACAAATCATACAAATGGTTTTAAAGGACCACAAAGAGGAACAATAGGGACTGCACAAATTACTATAATTCTGCAAGGAGCAAAAAACAGCATGCCAGACAACAAGAAGCATTGCTAAGCCAGACACAGAAATAAGTAGGTGCAATTTACTCTATTACCTAAGGTGTAGAACCTAATAGTACATAAATAGGTGCTATTTACTCTATTACCTTAGGTGCACTCCTGTATTCGGGGTAATAAATATTCCTGCGCCAGATTCGTAACGCTCCATTCAACACACAATTACTGTAAAGCTACATCAAAAATCCCAAATCTTTGTGACTGAAATTATTTTCCAGTCATTTCTCTACCAGAAAAACTAAATTTCATGGCCCTACTCCCACGGATAGTGCAAGAGAACACACAAAAATCCCACCCAAGTCCTAATTCCCGCCCACTTATAATGGAGCCGTGCTGTTGCATGGTTGACCTGACGTCATCGCAGCCGTCAGAGGTCGCCAAACGGTTGCCACTTTCCGCCAATGCTGAAAGGCCGGAGCGCACCCCCCCTGTCTGTAACTATTTCTAAAAAATCATGTTAAGTTTCTAAGGGTGGGCTGTGCATAACCACCGACGTAACTCAATTTTCAATCTGGGGTTCGAGGAGAAAGATCAAATAAAGGATTTTCTGAGATGCTATTCCTTGATATACCAATGGGAAATTGTGCTAGTCTCTCAATCGTCTTCTGTTCATCGGTTTTGCGAGTAAGCGGATTGCAATGGTTGTTTTCAGAGCAAACATATTTGGGGTTAGGTATCAATACAACTCAGCTCTGGGCATGGAACTATATCTTACATATCAACTAAAATCGCCTTTTTGCTTTTGCGATCATTTCGTCTGGTTTTTGTTGGCAGTTTATATGGAGGTTTGCTTGAAAATAAGCATTCCTCATTTTCTCCATGATATTATGGTACATCCCGTGGATTTGAATGTACAGTGGTATTTGTACTTTTCCCTCGCCACTTTTCCATGCGTACTTTACGCCATGGAACCTATAAAGTACCTACTTTTTCATCCGTATTGAAGCCATGCATACTTGCTTGAGCAAGTACGCAGAGCGAGAACGAGAAAGCCGCGTACCTAGCTGCCACGCATCGGATTCTACTGACACACTGTGCCGGAGGGCACCGCAGGGAGTTATGCTGTGCCGCCATGAGTGTGGCTACTGCGACATTGGACAGTGGACACGTGCGGGCAGCAGCGGCCGCAGCGACCACGGCCGCAATCACATTCAAGGGCTTTGAAATGGGAGGGGGTAGGGGTCACCCCTCGCCATTCGTGAACCAGGATGACGCCTCTCGAATTCCAGGATCCAGCCAAGGATTTTCACCTGTCTTAGCTGAGTCTTCCACTCCTCTTCCCGGGCATCGCCTTATCGGAGCGTGGCCCCCAGTAAAGAAATTAGCGGTGACGGCCCTGGTCAAATGTTATGGAAATCAGATAATTCTGGTCTGTAAAAGTCTGTATAAGTCTGGTCTGCAAGGAATATCATACATGGGTTAAAACTCTCTGGCTCTCAGCATGCTGGGACCAGCCATAGTGAGACCGTGGAATATTTTAAGTCCGCCACTGCCGGAGTGAACAGTGATGTAAGCCGCATATTTCTCTGCCCCTATGCTGCGTAAGAAACGTATCACTCTTGCTAGCAGGGGCGTAGCCAGGATTTCGCTCAGGGAGGGCGGCGCCCCGAAAAGGGCCCCGGCGACAGCTCCAAAAGGGCCCTGATGGGTAAAAAGGGCCCTGCTTGTTACAGAATAGAGCGCTGAAGAGGGCTTAAGAGGGCCCTGTCTGGTATAAAATACCAAATTTGGCCACAGAGCATAGTGCGGGCGAGCCACGCTTCGCGCGGCTCGTGTCCTCAGGGCGCCCTTTGGGCCCTCAGGGAGGGGCGGCTGTCCCTGCCGCCCCCCTTGGCTACGCCCCTGTTTGCTAGTGGCTTTTCCAATTGTCCAGAAACACATACCGAAAAAGCACTGAAGGACCATCTGAGAGGTTGTCGTCCCATTCCCTCTGCACCAACACCCCGAAAGTGGTGTCATTCGGTATATCAGGGTACTGGTGGGCCAGGAATTCCCCCACATTTTAGCACGGTTTTGCGTTGGCGGCGCTCTGGCCATTTCGTTTGTGCTTCAGCCAAGGACTGATTGCGGAAACTGTGTCGACTATAGGCAAATGCATCGAACTAGCATTTTTTTCAGAATAGCTGGCGTACGTTGATACCATGACTTATTGCAAAGCTGTTGGGGCAATTATATATTTGGGGACTATACTTTTTATATTTGGGGATTTAACTATATCATTTAGGGATGCGCGACGCAATGGCATAGTGCGTATCTTCTGAGTCACAGGTCCCGGGTTCATGTCTCGGCAGAGCCTCTGAATAAGCTGATTTGGTCTTCCAAATCCCTCCCAACAGTGTGAAAGCTCGCGATGCCTTATAATCCTGGCAGTTGGTGCGTCTTCAAATTCCCACAATGATGATGATGAAACTAAAACTATTTAACACATGCTTATACAAGTTTTTTGCATACAAACTGGGAACAGTGCCTGGTCCCCAGTTCATTCCGTTAATCACCAGCTCCCGCAAGCCCCTTCTAAATGTCCTCAACCCTTGGAATATCCTCCACAGGGGACCAATGAGAAGTCTTCTTCTTCTAGTCCTGCATAACTGACCCATCTTTCTAGCCCCTGGAGAAATGGGTGTCGGCAAGGGCTATTGTTTCCTTTCATGAAGGCCATTACGGTCTCTAACCAGGCATATTGTGCACAGTAAGAAACATATATGTCCTATAAAGACAGCGAGAGTGTCCCTTCAACTAGTGAAATGTGCCCCGTTGAGCCCTCATAGCTTTCTTTTGCTCGTTTGGTTCTAAGAACAAACAAATTTGAGAGTAAAATAAGTGTGATCTATACCCGCTCACATAGGTGGCGGGAATAGGGGGTCACTGGGGCAACGTGCCCCCCCTGCAATGAGGAATTTTAGCACCAACCCCATAGAACTGACTAGAAATAAATGGTTTAAAGAGTCCATGGTGCCCCCTTAATTAAATCCGGACCCACCCCCGCTGCTGTCCGTTCAGTTTTGATTTAACGGGGCAAGGGAGAGGGGGTTGGGAGAGCGAAAGCTCTTTGCGGTTATAGTGGCCTCTTTTATCCGGGGAGCGTGGGGAAGCTCTAACCTCTTCCCGCAGCCGCAAGTAACTTTTTGCAACCATTGCATCGGTTATTGGATTAGAATGTGGACAAATCTATTTTCAAGGCAGTACCTGGTATTAGTTTTATACTATCCCATTCTTATTCTTTCTATTTGCATCCGTAATATCTACCCGATTCTTTGATGGCTTTACAACGAGGTCCAGAAAGCAGCCACAAAAGAAGGCTATACCATTCAATACACCGGATGAAAGATAAGGGCACCGCAAGTTTGCCAAATCAAAGGATCTATACGATGTATTACGTCGTGAACAACAGCTCGGTGCCGGATAAATCGAGACAAAATGCTGATTCCTGGATTGTTGTATTCTCATTCGGCAAAGTATTTGGGCGCTGGATGTGTGTGCGGCAAGTGGTTTTTCCTAGAGGAAAACCGTTTTTTAGTATTCTTCTTTTGAGCGTGAAGTGCTGTACCATGTAACATTTTTTGTGATGTGTTAAGCGTCCGTAGTAGAAACGGCACGAAAGATGTTCCGAATAAGACTTTCTATTTTCGCGGTCTTATTGTGCTTGCACTGTAACATATTGGGGATTCCAGTGAGATTCCTATACTTGCTCCGAATTTTTCACCAGAACGATATCCATTCACACTTTGCACCAGTGCAACAAGACACCCAAGTTTGTTCAAAAACAGAGCGCTCGAGTAAGCATTGCTTCGGAGGCTTCGCAAGGGCCGTTCGCTTCATACGAAAACAGAAAAATCACTCTGAGTCTTTAAATCTTAATGCCGGTGACTTTCTCGGAGGTCACGTCTCATATTCTCTATTTGGTCCGGACTTTGCGACTGAAATGATTCGGCATATGCCGTATGAAGCGATTGCCCTGGGTCATGCAGAATTCCGGGATGGTATCGATAAGCTGTACTCGTTTTTAATGGGAGTTGGATATAGGTTTTTGTGCACCAATATTCACTGGAAGCTAAACAAGCGCGGAGGGACTGCTCAGATGCTCAAGCTGTGTCAAAAAAGCCGTGTGGTGAGTGTAGGGCCGCAGTGGGGCGGCCGGCAAGAACGGAATACTGTTGGGCTGGTTGGTTTTATTACTCCAAATGTAAAATTCATGACAAATACAAGTGAAGTTACTTTTGAGGACGAGATATCCGCACTTAAAAGAGAGGTTTACAGTCTCAATGTTCGCAGGAGGATTAACATAATAGTGGCCGTGGGTCACGCGAGCCGGCGCCGTAACCTGCAGATCGCTCGCGAGGTTGATGGCCTTGACGTGCTCGTCTGCGGACACTCGCATTCATTGTTGACCGATGGAGAGTGGCAACCGTTCTATCCGAATGTACCGGAAGGCACCAACGACCAGCCACGTGGCATGTATCCCACTGTGGTGAAACAAAACTCCGGTAGAAGAGTGCTAGTCGTTGAGGCATACCGACACGGGAAGTATATGGGATTCATCGACGTGGGCTTCGACCGACGCGGAGAAGTTCGCGACTGGTGGCCAGACCTCCGCCTGCTAGACCAGACGTATGAGGAAGATCCGGACGTGCTGAAGGTCCTACACAAGTACGACGATAAGATAGAGAAAGCGCTACCAAACGTGCTGGGAAAGACTCTTGTTGAGCTGGACGGGAGACCCGAACTCTGCAACTCGGCAGAGTGTAACATGGGCAATCTTGTGGCAGACGCTGTGCTCTGGGCCAACAAGCAGGATGAGGTGTTCGGCCAGCCTGACGTGGCCATGGCAGTGGTACCAGCCAGGGTTCTGCACATGCCACAGCCGCTGCCGGCAGGGTCTATCACACTTGAATTCCTCACACAAGCGCTGCCACACGGTCACACCTTCTCCATACTTCACCTGAAAGGTCAAGCTGTATGGGATGCCCTTGAGTCGAGCGCTTCTGCGAGAGGGGGTCGGACGGGTTGTTTCTGCAGGTGGCTGGTCTTCAGGTGACGATTAACGAGGCGATGCCGAGGGGCCAGCGGCTTCAGTCGGTGTCAGTGCTGAATCAGTGCAACAAATGTGACACTCCGCAGAAGCGAAGCCTGGATGTGAACGCCAACTATTCAGTGGCTGTTGCGGACTATATCGCCGACAACTGCGCCAACTACAGCATGCTCAACAGGTATAACGACACTCTCAGCATCCACTCACTCGATAAGTACTGGTTGGATCTGGATATGATGATGAAGTATCTGAAGCATCACACGCCGGTACAGCCCCGGCTGGAGAAGCGCATCACTGTCGAGACAAAACAGGGCATAGTCGGGGCAACTGCATGTGGAGGGCCCAGTCCTCTGAATTTGGTGGTGTTCTTGATAATGGTGCTCAGTAGAGGAGTGGTTCAACTGATGAACCGACCGTGTGTCTCCTGAAGAGAGCTTCGGATGTATATTCAGTCATGAATATGATGACTTCTCCCATGACTCAACGTGGTATGTCATGTTGTCATTCTACATTGTCTGGTCTTTTGTGCTTTTACTCACTCCAAAAGATGCAATAGGCGCTGCAGGACAGTTATGATTATGTGTGTATGTTTTGTGTAATATAATACCTTGCAGAATGCTCAAAGGAGCAACGTGTAAAACTTGGAAATGTAAGCCCGGCGGCGGAGACAGGGCGTATTTAGCCATGTCTCACGTTTGGTGGATAATCCATAATGTGCTTGCCATGATGCCTTGATGATGTCATCAATACTAGGGGCAGAAGAATTAAGTGGTTTTCTTCGGTCGTTTATTGGTACCTGCCCTCTGGGAAAGTAGCTGAGTACGTCATTGCTAGACCCATTTAAAATGTGCGATTAAGCTCGTTTTCTCGCACCTTCTTCGTCCCGAATTGTGCGATTTTACACGCTCAATTTTTCTATGTAATAGAAAGAAATTTTGAGTTCCAAAAATGGCATACAGTCATCTAATCCGCTCAAAGAAGCGGTATGAAAATCTTCAAGTCTTATCAATCAATCGATAGGTAGATGTGGCCTTACAATTGTATCCAAATTTCGGCAAGGGTGTGGTGGAAACTCACGGTGGAGACCAGGGTCTTTTCCGCGCAGTTCTGGATCTGGACCAATAGTTCGAGGGAGGGGTGAGGGGGCCAAAATCACTGGAAACTGTATGTTTTGAAATACAAATGGCGATAATCAGCTTTGGAAAAATGTATTCACCCTCCATCCGCCCCAGATGACTCGAGAGCTGCAGGAGCCTAGATACCTTTGCTTATAAGGTACGTTCAAGAGAATTCCTTCACGCCTGGGTAACGTCACACATCCATCCCTCCAAAGCTGTATCAAGGGTCTGTCCAGACTATTCTAAAAAGAAAGCCATTAAAAAAACACCGAACGTTTTATCGCTCCATTTGGAACACAATACAATATTTCTTCTCTCTCAAATTTGCAGGTGAGCATCACAAAATTTTGAATATTGTTAATAGATCCAGCGGTAGAAAAATCCCTTCACGCCCACATGACGTCACAAAACAGATCGGGTCCTGCTTATGGAGGGGGGGGGGGCTGACTGCAACAGGTATCTTGGGCTGCAACCACCTAGGAACCTCAGCGCCGCCTGGCGAGGCTGCGATTCGGCCGCTTCCTCAGAGTTTCTACATTTGTTCAGAGATGTCACTAGTAACATAGTTAGCTCACGAGGCTTAGAGCGCTGAGTGCCCACCGCCCACTCAACCGTTGCATTGGGGCATTCCAACAGTAGGTAGGTATATTGCTGTAAAGTAGCACATGTTCTGCAAACAAATTCCGAAGGACAGACGAGAAGGAAATGTGAAAATTCCCCGCCTAACAAATCCAGATGACATCGAATTCAGTTTCCCTCGGCGTTTGGCTGACCTATATTATGTAATAAAAAACATCAAACGATAGGTAGGTTCCACGTGGGGAGAAGCTCGATCCGGAACAATGCTCGAAAATACGCAATTGGTTGAAGAAGGAATCAATAGTCTTGGCCTCCCAAATAAGTTTATGGACATTGGCGGACGCAGGGGAGGATTACGGCCATGGCCCCCAAAGGCGCTGAGGGGGCCAAACTATTTTTGCCGCCCCAAAGGCCGGATAAATTTTTAAAAATAGGTGTTTATACTAGGTCTGTCGAGCAATTAAATATTCGCTCCCACCCCCCCTCCAGGAGGAGAGGCAAACATGGGTTTGGCCCCCAAGACGGTTGCGCCGCCCGTAGCGAGGGTTAGCATAAATCAACACACCTTTCATCTTCACGGTATAAACATAACGTCAAATTCCCCAGAGCCGGAAAACGAGACATATTTCCACATCTTTGTAATATGGTCACAGAGAAACATAGTCACCTGACCATTCAGCCCCACATCACTTCAGTCACGATACAGGTAAAAACGTCAAATTGACCAGGATGGCATCCGCGCACGGCACACACGCTCAGCCTGCCCAGCCCATTGCACGTCCCGCATGTACCACTCTTCAGAAACCTATCCAAACGCATGACACATGGTGTTAGAACAAAATATAAATGTTGTTATCTTAATAAAAAAACTAGTTGGATTTTAAATGCAGCGTGAAAAGAGGGACCATAATTTTAATGTGATGAGGATAAATAACATAATAAAGATAATACCTTAAAAAATATAATAATCTACAAATCCTACCTCGAAATACTACACAATACCTCTTCCAGAGACTATAATCAATCGCATTACATATAATCTACATTGGGAAGTGGGACATTGCGGGAGAACTGGGACACTGAGTCCCACTTCTCCCCAGGTCGCCGTTTTTAACAAAGTCTTCCCCGAATTCTATCAATCCCAATGTTATATATTTCAGGGCACTACGCTGCATAGTATACAGAAATACAAAAGCGCACAACAGCCACATCACTGTTCTAAAATCACCAAAACAACAACATACCCTCAGAAAAAAAGTTTTTCACACTCGCGTATCGTAACCACCGCCAGACGAAAAGGGAAGTATCACCATGGTGATGGCGAGCAGTACGACAGTAGTGGGCCAGCAAAAATAATCGAAAAACCGCAGCTGGCGGAGAAGCTCGTCCTACTTCTCCTCCGTCCCAGATCTCCCCCTCTCCCCTACTTGGAGAGGTAGCTTATACTAGGTCTGTCGAGCACCTAAATCGCACGTGCCCTCCCCCCCAGGAGGAGCAGCAGACATGGGTTTGGCCCCTCCTCAAACTCGGATCTGCGTCCGCCCAAGGTTATGGAAGAAATGGAACCCGTGCGAGTACCTGCCTTCTTTTGGCTCTGAATTTATGCAGTATAAAATATAACTATTTCAAAAGGCTAAAAAGTCTCTTAAAGTTTTAATATGTCTTCATACACACACACACACACACACATATATATACATATATATATATATATATATATATATATATATATATATAAAACAAATATTCATATATATATATATAAATAAAAAAAGATAATTTAGCAACTTACCAACAACCACCACGCAAGGCATGGGGGTGTCATCGTCCAACCGCGAGCAACCCCCCGACCAAAACCGAAAATTCACCGTATTTATGCTCAATATTGCCTTTCTCACTAACTAGTTTAAAAATGTTCGACTTCGTCCTAGTTTGGCTGGAATCGGGAGTATTAATGACAAGTGGGAGGGCGTATGGCCTGTGACTTCCCTATTTCGACTTAAATGAAGGATACTCTTCATTCCATACCATTTTTGAAACCTTTCTTTTGTACGACTAAATATCAGGTCACCTATATTGCTCCTAGATGGTTAGTTAGGTTCCAGCTGAGTTTCAGCCTAGTGCTGTTTCAACAGTGTACCCTTCTCTCTCTCTCTCTCTCTCTCTCTCTCTCTCTCTCTCTTCAGACAGAGGGCACCGAGGCCTTCTCCTCCTCCTCTTCGGCCTCTCACAAACATGTTTCTCCTTTCCCTCTAACATTTTTCTCGACCACTCTTTTTGCCCTTCCTTTCGCTCACATCGGACCAGTATCTTGCCACCCCACTCCTCAGTTCCAGCCACTCAGAGCCGTTATTTCACGTTCCAGCAGCTGACCCCAGAGCCGGTCCAAAGCCGGTGACAAAACCGGGCACCACACGTCCAAAGGTAAGCATAGGCCGAGTCTTGCCAAATCCGACAGCACCGAGGCGCGACGATG
The DNA here is from genome assembly GCA_034440635.1 of Lepas anatifera. Taxonomy (NCBI): domain Eukaryota; kingdom Metazoa; phylum Arthropoda; class Thecostraca; family Lepadidae; genus Lepas; species Lepas anatifera. The sequence continues at coordinate 106,135 of JAOTON010000708.1, read as the reverse complement.
ATGGATTGTCTGTGGACAGCGGCGGAGACAGAGGAAAAGGGCGTGGGCTCTCTCCTCAAGTAGCAACAGAAAATGGCGAAATTCGGTTTGTGACATTTTTCCGAAGGTCGGGTTCGTTCTTCTTGTGGTCGCACTTTTGTTCGGCTGTGCTGCTGCTTTGTTGTGGCCCTATATGTTTTCTTTTCTTTAATTTGATTAAGCTTTCCATCGATTCATTTCTCTTCGTGATCGAACATTTCATTTTGTATTAGAACAAAATATGTCCTTTGTGTTCCATGGCCATTTCAGCTTGGAATGGCTGTACAGTGTCTAAGAAAGTTAGCACAAAGAATGTAATTAATAGCAGAGGATCAGGTAACGGGGTTTAGGATTAATAGGTGCTGTTGAAGCTTTGTATCACTCCTTCTTCCCCGAAGACCTCGTGTAGAATTGAAGTGATGGAATACTGGGATAGGATCACAACTAATAGAGCATCAGATCGGTTTAAAAATGAAGCGCTCTCGTAGTCATTAAGAACTAGATAAACCAACCGGGAGTTCTGAAAATGAAAAAAATGAAATGTGAATGATATTTGAACAATAAAAACACTAACTAGAACTTTTAGTGGGGTGCTCAGGCATCTTCCAAGAGATATAACTCCACACCTCGGCTTACAAGATATCGATGAAAATTTGTCTTTAGATTAAACCCTTGCCAAAAGATTAACCTGTAAATGTATCATTCTTACCAGTGGCGGGTCCATGAGATCATTTCGGGGAGGAGGGCTAGGTGGCTTGAGTTGCGCTAAAAAGTGGCACCCCCCCGAACCATGTGCCCCCTGCCTCTGATTGGAAATCCTGAACACCCCTATGTCACTGACAACCCTGTGGATCAGGAAAATGGTCGGGTGTCTCTTTGGCTACTCGATTCGTTTCCCACACGATGATTTACATTAAGATCGCTGGAAATAGAGATTTAAAGAAGGAAGAGACAACCTTGCTCCAGAATTTTGTGTGGTCACAGCAATGTGTAGTACAATTAAATTTCACGCCACCCCCTCAACAAACGAAACAATAAAGATAGGAATACGCCCGCCTAGGCGTTCACCTTATTGGCTTGTCCCTTCCTCCGTTGAAAAATCCTAACGACGCCCCTGGCGATAGCTCGATGTATTCTCACTTTCATAGTTTACATCAACTCACCTTTCTTCAAGTGGTTTAAAGTTATTCTTAGGCTTAATTCAATACGGGAAGAATCGCTGCACGTGTGCAAGTATCTTATTTTGCGTAATCATAGCCAGGCGAGCCCTTGATAACCTAGGGGCGGGTACCTATATTTCAGTAAAATTAGATATATGTATTAAAGTTGGTTATTGACACAAGAGAAATTGCCTTTACTATCAGACATCCAGGCTGCTCATAATTGACGTCAATTTTTAGCAGAGTTTCCAGCCCTCCCTCTTCCCCACGTCATGGCGTTGATTTTGGGCGAGCCTCTCCCACTAAAGGCATTTCTTCCCGCTTGCTCTGACCTTGTCGGTGTGCGGCGGGGCCAAAGGTCAAACATTCTTATGTTTGGTCTCAGTCCTAATTCCACGGAGCTCTACCTTTACCGTCAAACCAAACAACGACTCAAGACTCAAGGTAAAAACCAAGCGCAAAAATCAACGGTGACCAATGCCCACCAGAGTCATGACGAGTCACTTCTCGGCCAACTCCCTCCCTCCCCCTCAGGGAGTGATGTCGCTTATGAACAACCCCTTCTAATCAAGTATGTTGTAGGTATTTACATATATCCACGTCACATGTGAAGCGTTTGTTCAACAGGAGCGTCGCTTTATCCCAATCGCTTCCGCGCAGCAAACGTTTTGAAGCTGCATAAACAACAAATGGAGAGTCCCGATTAGGCATGGCACATTTATCTACAAAATGGAGAGTGCTAATGTTTATTATCTGTTCCCGTTAGGAGAGTGTCTCAGCGACCCATGATAAAATGTACGGTTAGTCTCAGGAGGTCATTAAAAACACTTAGTCAAAACTTCTGCGGACTCCCGCAGGGTATTGCAGGGCCAGGATAAAACGGGTCAAAGGCTGTCAAATCGAATGCTAACACATTTGAATTTAAAAAAAATACTCACCGCACCGTAAACTCTACAGGGACTTCCTGGAGTTCGAAATGTCAGGTATTTTCGCAAAATTGTGTAAAAACAATTAATGGAATAGCCATTTTACCATCCCTTAAACACCAGGCGACGCATTAATCATTATCACCTGCTCCCATACCTCGGTTCTGAGCTTTTGAACTTGAGATGTTTGCCTTCATATCGTTATGCGTTCATCACAAGCCTGAACTTCCTTGACCGAGTGAAAGACAGTGCGAGCGCACTTATGCCCCGCTTAATCAGTGTCTGACCGTTCTCATCCGTTCTCTCACGGCCCGCTCGCGGTCACGCTCACGTCCGCGGGGCGGCTCGGCGGTTCGGCGGCGGCCGGTGGCTCTGCGCATGCGCAGTCTCTCCCTCCAGGTAGCGGAGCGGCGCCAGGTGTGGAGGTTGCCCGTGCGGAGTGGACGGGAGCATGGGGAGAAGTGACGCGACTGGGGTCGCCGCGTGGTGCCGTCTGTGCTGCGCTGATGTGCTGTTGCATACATAGGGAAGTTTTGTGGCGGTTGAGTGATTTACTAGGTGGTGCACAAATGCTCGAATTGAGCTTTTTATCGAGAAGTGTCGAAGCCGGCTGCGTGTGAATTTGGATTCCGTCTCCACGCGTGGTTTCAAAACGACGCAGAGAAGGTATCTGAATCTTCTATCAGGTAAGAAACGAGGCGAATCACAATCAACACGGCAGGTCAGGCGGCGCCTAGGTATAACTGCGTCGCCGGGGAACTGCATCTACGCAGCTTCCCGGCCGCAGGGAAATGTCTTATAGAAATGTATGTCTACTCTCAGCTAAAGGCGCTTTTGGTGTGAGCTAATTTCTTCTTTTGGACCATGCTCCTGGCAACGCGGTCGCATTTTGTCATTGGTATTGAAATATTGGAAAATAAAATGGGAGGCCAGATTTCCATTGACCCCCACCTCCCCCACACCCTCTGCATTCGACGCCTGTGAAAGCTACGAGACCGGTAGGGGAGATTTTGATACCGGCGTCACTCCGCTCATGTTTGGTGCAAAGGTAGCCGCGAGCATAGGCGGATCCAGGGTGCAGGGGGCACTCACCCCTCTTCTACCTGCCCCTGAAATGGCCATGGGACCTCCTGAAAGGTTAATTATTTCCCGTGAAATGTTGATTTCCACTCCTCCTCCCAGGATGCAAGTATCGTCGCCCCTTCGATAGGATTTGACTCCTACCTGATGGGTTTTCCTTCCAAAAGTGGCGCTCCTTGTTCCAGACGGCGACACTTTTGGTCTGGATAGCGCTCTGCCGATCATGTGTCCCTCCACCCGATATGTGCCCCCCTCCCGATTGGCAATCTTGGATCGGCCTATGGGCGCAAGACATTTAAAGTTGCTGACGTGACGTTTTAAATGTGTCGGTGGGAGCTATGCATGAACTTGCCAAGATGCAAGGCTGCGTTTGAAACCCAGCTGCTCTGAATGAAGCACTTCAATAGCCGATATTCGAGCCGATATTAACACTGCCACAATAAAACACTTGCTTTATTGTGGCAATATGAATATCAGCTCTTTTTCGGCACGTCCAGAGTCCGGGAATGGCTGCTTCTCTCGCACGCCTCGTGTTCTGCATTTATAGGTACTCTTGTCTCCGATTTCATCCCATGCAAATGTACGAAGGTGTTTTATCGTACAGGTCTTGGTAGGTAGGTGCCTAGTGTGCTTTTTCTTAAAAAAGCAGTACTTATTTTTTCTTGAAATAATCATTCTAAACCATCTAATATTGAGGCGGGCTAACATACGTAAACACGGAATACAACCTACTAGTGTGCTCTTGGGTTGCATGCATCTGTACACCAAAGCCGTCGGCCATCGTCTATCATCTGTCATGTGCACTGCCACCAGCATCAAAAGTAGGAGATCGAAGCAGCATTATCTGTTTGGCTACGGCCATCATCACCGGTTTTATCATATCCTCCGAAAGGGCTGCCACACCTTACAGCAGTAGGCCAGACCAGTTGGTAGAAAGTTGGCTCCAGATCTGTGCGATCCCACCAAGTCACGCCTGTGCATCCTCCCATATCGCATAGGGTCGCGCCGGGCCGGTCCTCCCACATTTCCAGCCCTGAGTCAGCCGGCGCCCTGCCCTGGAACCGGTTCTGGCCCGGTCCCGGCCGCGGCTGCTCCCGACTGGTGCTAGCGCCTCTGACGTGCCGGCGCGTTGAGATCACCGAGTCGCCTGGCTGATCAGGTGGAACACTCGGCCGCGCCGGCCGGAGAGATGTTCCCGCTAGATTGTAGGACGCCGGTCGGCCGCCGCGAAATGCTGAGGCGTCCCCTGCGTCGCGGTGATGTTTCCTCAGCAGGGGTCTGGTCCTATGTCGGGACGAAGGATGGTGAGATGGCTGTGTAGCGTATAATCAGCGTCCAAGGCCGCGTCTACGTCAGGCGACGAATTTCACTAGGTGACGTAGCATGCCGACGATGAGGATAGCGAAACTAACTTGCGATAAAATGTTTCAAGTTTTCTTCAAGCCGCTGCAGTCTTTTCAACGGTCCCGGAGCAGAGACGGAGGAAAGGGGCGGATTTCAGATTGTTAATGAGTTGAATGAGACCCACCTGGTCTCGGTGTCACTTTTAAAGGAGACTAATAATGCTACTGTATCTATTTTTAACGTGAACTGATTCTCCTTTCCAGTCAACTTGGTTTTCTGCACGCTGCTATGTTTAAAATGACACACTTGACCATTGGCGGATCCAGGAACAATTTTTAGAGGGGGCTAAATCGAGAAGAAATAGAGAAAACATAGTATTTTCAAAGAAACACAGCTAAAGTTTGGTCCTTTGGGGATCAAAAGATACTATTTCAGGCTTTGGAGGGGGCCACGGCCTCTTTGGTCCCTCCTTGGATCCGCCAGTGCGCTTTGCACTTATTCTTATTTTGTATGAATGCTCTGACTATGAGTCAATTTCCAAATATTTGCATGTAGCCTCCGGATTACTGTCAGTCAAACGCTGATCGATGCCATATTGTGCTTTTCATCTAAGAGGCCTCGAGTAGATTCATCTTGCTCATCATTAATAAACTGAAATAGTATTGGAAATTGCATATTCTTTTCGAAGTGGCGGTATGTTTTGTATTTACAGTTTTCATTAGTTTTCAAAAACGCATGACCCTTCTTTCTGTTTTACATATGTTAGCTGGTGTTTCCTTGCGACTATACGTGTAACGCCCCCACCCGTCCCCCATCTATCATCCAAACATGTCCTGCTTTCAACCAAATTTAGGAAAAGATTAAGAAACTTTTGTAACCAGCCAGTTCTGAAGGCAGCAATGTGCCGAAATCCGACGGCCCTTTGGTGCTAAAGGGAATGTATCTTGTCAGTATCTGGCTGCAAATTGGTTGGGCTGCTCACAGTTTTGTCCGTGGCGACGCTACGTTGGCGACCTTCACTACAGTCAACATTAATGTGTATTATTAGCATCATCATTTGGGGTTGCAGTGCGAACCGACATATTTGGTCATTTGGCGCCCGTAGTACCAAACGAGTGATGGGCGGGTCTAAGATTGCGGATCGGGGTGGGGAGATTATAAGTGACATTTCAGGGGCACCATCTACCTTTCAGAGGGCGCAGTAACCATTTCAAGGCCTTTTTATTAGGAAGTCGGTGAATGCGTAGATGCCCAGTGAAATACAAAATACAAACTTACAAAAAAATAAAAAAAAAACAACACACCCATAATAATAATTTAGGTTTTTCGTATCAATAAAACATTTTAAAAATCTTATGGTGCTGTCCACCATCTGAAAAAAACGCATAGTTGGAAATCCCAAACAGCTCAGCATCAATAATCACAACTGATGAACCTGCCAAACAATCAAATATCATGTTCCATCCGACGGAAGCCACAGCCAGTATCGTAGTTGTGTGATGTTATTTAGAGGTCAGTGGAGCTCGTTCGTGGATTAGCCGGGAAGCGGTGTAGTCAAACGCTAAAATGTTCGGTGTGTGGTGTGAAGTCTTTTTATTATTATTGTGGTGGTAGCATACATAAACGTCAGCAACCAAACCTCATACATAAAGTGACTAAACTTCAAACAAACTCAAACATAAAAGGGGCCAGCAAACTTCAGCCACAGCAAATCATAAAGGATGTATATAAAAACTATCTCGATTTAGCCTATAAACCACTGTGTTGATACTAGAATCTTATCGCCACCCAAAAATAAAACACCATTTCATTGAATACATTGCAGCGGCCAGGGTGCCAGGCTGGCTATTTCGTCAAATAATCAATTGACTTTTTTGTTTGGCTCTATATTTTCGGTTGGCCTTTCTGAATCTGGCTTTCCCATTTTAGCTCGGCACAGCTGCTTCTGTTGTCTCTTATAAATATGGCTTATTTGATCTTTCGCTCGGAATACGATATTCACACAAACAGCAGAAGCAGAAAACGGTATGTGTGGGAGGAAGGACAGAACTTTTAAAATGATCCACAAAATATGCCATCGAAAACGGACCAAAGGACATACTATAGGCGCCTTTGGTGAATATGGCAAGTGCGCCATCATGTCCCCAACAATCGATCCCCACTGTTAAAACATGGTTGGAAAAGAAAAACATTAAATGTTAGTGGGAGTGGTGCGGTCAAGATATTATGCTAATGATCTGTTAGAGGATAAATCATTTATTGCGGTGAGACAGCTTAGTATTAAATGGGTAGTGTCAAAAAAGTATTGCGTCAAGTCAATATCAAATTGTCAACAATCAGTTTTCAACAGTGATACAAGTCGCTTTTCGAACGACTACCGCTAGAGGTAGTGTTAGCCAAATCTGCTTTGGTATTTATTGGGTATTTAGTGAAAATGAAAGCGACAGCCTTGGCAGCATCTTTATCAATAACATAGAATAAACAAAAATAAAACCTTTATTTCGGAATAACATAGAATAACACAAAATGAAAACCTTTATTAAAATCAACGAATCTAAGTTTATAAACTCCCTAAATGGGTTTGATAAACCTATAACGGCCACCACAAGATGCCCCCGACTTTTCCTAAAAATGCCCGATTTCAAGGGGTGCCGAAGTCAGAAAAAGAGGATCGGGAGAGACAAATGCCCCTTTAACCCCCTGGATCAGCCCATGAAACGAGTAGGTACATTCAGCAAAAAAGAGATTTTTCAATTAAACCTACGCGAGGTGTATGTTCAGCTAGAAGGGTTTTTTCATAGGGTTTCAAAAAGGATTTTTGTAATTGGAATTTTGGATTTTATACTAATAATTATCTAATCTTCTCTCTCTTTCTCTCTCTCTCTCTCTCTCTCTCTCTCGGAGACGCACGCACACACATAGCCCTTTTGCATTTCTCCGAAACACTCTCTGCAGCTACCCAGCACCTTTTTACCTTATTTGCTAGGAATGGCCCTATTTTCTTCCAGATCAGATTATTTCAGTTCGAAAGCCGTGTTATTTCAATAATGTTATTTGCGAAGATGACGACTTTATTCAGGACGGAAGAGCCAATAAAGACCCTCCCTGGATTTAAACAGCTAGTTTCTATTCTGAGATAGTTAGCAGCAACATAATGCTGCTGACTACTAGGTATATCAATCAAGTATATTTATCCTCGGAAGTTTCCCATTGTTGTTGGCAATTTGTATGGTTCCAGAAACGGTCTAGCTTTGTTTCCACAATCACGCGCTTATAATTGTTGGATTTGCAACTTCCGTGCCTCCAGAATGTCTGCAAGGGCCATAAGCCAGAGGCATATCAAGCCGTAATGATTTTTTCTCGACGGCAGCAGAACTCTTTCGCACAATGTTATACTACACTGCCTAAGCTCAAACCCAATAAGGGTCATTCCACAGCCTCTCACTGTTCAGAACGTGTCCTAACGCGGCCAGAGACAGCGCAGCATGCGTAAATCAAAGTCTGAAATCTATTACAGCTGTAGTGGAGAGAGTGCCGCGATCGGTCGTGGATGCATCAGTTGGACAGCCAACAAATTGATAATTCGCCGGGGGAGCCGACAGCCTCCGTGGTAGCTGCAGACGCGTCAGAGGCGGCACCAGGTCGGGCCAGTCAGTGGCCGCTGACGGTGGTTCAACGGCCGGCGTCCTCACCGGGGAACGAAATCGCTCTAACAAACGAAAATGGTCACGAAAAGCCCTGGCTCGTGCAAAACTACCCGTTCTATGTGGGATAGCTTTGCTCAATTCGTCCCGCTCTTACTTCCGGAGATCGCCTTGGGTTTTAGGGTGCTTCGGCTGTTTGGTCGTTTTGTGCTTCCTGAGACCGCCTCTGGCCAATATGGCACAGCCGCAGTCGGGCCGGGCTGTCGCATGTTAGCGCGTGCAGGCACCAGCTGGAGCTGATAGTCTCTATCTGAGGCCCAGCAGGGCAGGTGCCGAGCCTGGCCGATCCCCAGGGCAGCGCTTCTCTGACAGCAGATCAACGGTAACTGACATGTCGACAGATCTGGTTAAGAACGCTATTATTGTGGAAACAGCGCAACTCGCCGCGGAAGCGAGGGTGCGGGAGATTTTCAAAGCTTAAACTCGGATGAAATGGTATTTAATATTGTGTGTGATGACCACATATAGCTGGATTTATTTATGGTTGTAAACTGGTGTGCTGTTATTTACATCCTAAATCAATTTAGTTGAGTGATAGCTCGCGGGGAGCACTGCAGCCCGACTCGCAGCAGACATCACATCGCCACAGATGACTCGCCAAAAATGGCTGGTCTGGTATTGAATCTGAATTTATAACTTGCCTTCAGCCCATTCCCCTCCAAAAAGAGGACGGACTCAACATGCAAGCATGGTATTTCAGAAGTGACGTCGGTACCATGAAATTGGTGCGAATGAATTTACTCATTCAAGGGAGCGGGAGTCCCCCGCTCCCTTAATTTATGGACAACTCCTTATGAAGAGGAGCTCTCTCCACCAATAGATAAACCTACGAGACGAATTCTTATCTGAAGTGGGGTATAACCTTCCTTATTGGGACTAGTTCTTATTTCACTTAGTAACACGTTGGTGTATGGAATTATAATCTGGGAATATTCCCTCTCTCTCTCTCTCACTCTGCTCCAATAAATGTACCTCATTGCAAGCATAATGCCCTTGTATGGCAGAGGCGAGAAAATTTTTTTCATTTTCCCCAACAGAGGCTAATCTTTACCGCAAGATTAGGAAGTTACCCAAGCAAAAAGGACTTTAGAGACCTCCAGTAGAGAAAAGGATGATTCCCAACGCGCAAAATGATCTGGCTAGGCAACCAATTTTGATACCTCACTATATTCAGTGGATTAATTACACCTCGATGAGTGTAAATAATCCACTGGTACCAGCCTTAGTTTAGAAAATATGCAATTCTCTAGTTTCCCGGGATTTCTTCCAACTAATTTAGCAGGTCGGGGTTCTTCTGACCTCTGTAATGTAAAGCGTCGACAACCACTGACTGTCAGAGGGCTTAAAGGAGATGGTCGATACCAAGGTCTTTTTATATTTCTTATACAGCATGGTAAGAGAAGTCTGGAATAGTACTGTACCATTTAAATGCCATGGAAACCCGACTCAGACGTCGTGACCTTGCCCAGTGTGGATGTCCTTGAATATTTGAACCAGTTGAAACGTTATTTTGTCTGATCGGGTCTAATGCCCCGCCGTTATGGTCTGCTGAAGTCGGTGAATTCGTGGAAGTTATATGGTCCCGCATGGAAGATGTTGCGCAATTGAATGTCCTCTGGTGCTTACTTGAGGTCAAGAACGTCGTGGCTGCCATTGGGGAGTGGATTTTTTTAAATCTGTTAATTAATTGCACCTGGCGATGTGTCGGTCTTGTGAAACAATCCACAAATCGCAGTACCTCCATACAGGCGCTTTCCACCTTCTGGTTCTTGCATTTCAAATGACAATAGTTCGTCGCACCACCATTTGTTTTCAAAAGGCTATGAATGTGAGGCCTCTCGCGGGGGAGAATCAAAGGCGTTCCAGTACCGCCACCGGTACAGATAACGTCCAGCCTGTGACGGATGATTAAAGCCGATGTCGTCTGAATAGAGATGAAACATGTGATAAGTAGTAGCCCCGCTCGCCCGTTGTATACGGAGGTGGTGTGGAGCGTATTGTGCGATGATTTCTCCCGCTTCAGGGCTAAATATCTTTGATTCCATCTTTTGTCCTGGTTGTACAGGGAGCTCGTGCGAAAACACCCCGGCATCATTCGTTCATTGTCAGCAAGGCCCTGGGAGGGATTTTGTTCAACAAGGGCTTATCCGTTCATTGTCAGCAAGTTCCCTCAAAAGCTGGAAACTGGAGCGTAGCTCTGCGTTTTTCATGAGCATGTCAACGTTATTATGAGAGATCTGGAACTGCCCTTAGTCATGGAACTCACTACGATGAGTGCGTTTCTCGCAGCTGTTTCAAGTCAGCTGGGTCCACAGCGGCATGAGGTTGCGCCATTCTGAACCGTCCTTCAAGAGTTGTTCTACATCGGACTGTTAGACAGGTGCAGTTCAACACCTTCCCGATACGGGCGACCTCTCGCGTCACTTCGCTCCTGCAGGGCAAGAACAATGCGGAGCAGTGTGGCGGCTTCTCGGCATCAGACAGCTGCAGACCCTTATCTCGGCGAGGCGGCCGCTGAGCGAAGCGATTCGTGTCTTAGAGGATTCGGAAGCCATTTAAGGATAGTGGTATGATTTCAGGTCAATCGCCTCGATTTGAAATGGCAGACGTTTTGTTGAAATAAGGCTTATGGGGCGACACAGATTTCGCTCATTTATTTATGTCTTGAGGGTCCGATGAAAAGTATGGCAAGAGCCTAGGGGCCTTTTGTGCTGGGTATGGTCTCAGACATTGATATTTTGCTGTGCTGCGGTACAGAAGTCAGGTTTAAAGATATTGTTTTTTACTTTATAAGTCCTTCATAATCACCTATGTTTAGCGCGGTCACTCATTTTTATGCTGCAAAATGTATTTCTGCTTGAATATTTTGTACCACAGGTTTCCATCCGTAGTTCAGGGTGGCCCATCTAATTTTGACACACACTGAGATATGCACCTTGCTTAGTTGGTGGCCAAGTGTCATCAACCATTTACGCGCTGCCGCCATAAGTTCGTGTCGTTGCCAATATTTAGTCACCCCTCGCCGCAAGTGCGCGTCCTCCTGCATTTGCGGTAGCTAATGCACCTCCTCACCTCACACACACGCACGTATGTACAGGCCCCCTCCAAACTCGTGAGTGGCCTGTTCTGCAGGGAGGGCGGGTGTTTATCAGGCGGTGGCGCCCTGTCCGGTGTTATGTAACTGCGGTTTTAATTACGCCGCAGGGGTTTCCGCAGACTTTGGTCGTCTAGCACTGACGGCACCGCCTCGCCAGCGGCGGGTTGAAATAGCTGAGTACTTGCTCTTCACTGTCGTATCGCATCCTAAGCACTTGGGGCCGTGGTTATCATGTAGCCTGCACACACTGCCGGCTGGCAAATTGTCGCTTCCGCTGCACATTTGTCGATGCGTGCTTTAGGGATGTTCCATTACCGGTTATTCGCCGTTAGACTCGGAAATTGTTGTGCTCCAAGCCCGGCTCAAGGCCAAGGCTTTTGCAGCCGCGTCCAAAGCCACGTAGCAGTTGTTTCCCTGTGGGCTCGCCTGACTGTGTTGCTCACTGGCGAGGCTTAGAATAATGGTTGCAGTGGATATTACCAGAACGTTTGAATATAGTTATCCACTGGTACATATACACATACATTGGTTGCATTCAAAACAGATAAAGTAATATATGTCGCACTGGGAAATTTGCACAATGACGAAATATTGATTCTCGGCGCATTGCACTTAATTTTTCTCTTGGGAAGTGCGTTAGGAAAGGGTTGAATATTTGTTTGGTAGGATTGAGATTGAATTGGTAAGATTGAATAGGTAGGTACTCGTTTTGGTAACATGGAATACTACGTTTGGCAAGATGAGTCAGATCCGGACTGATTTTCAGTTCAGATACGCTTGTGAAAGACTGAAGACATGTGATGTCTTCTCGTGATTCCGAAAGCAGTGCTGAATGCCTGGCACAGACATGTGCCATGGGGTGAGACCTTGTACCGCCCGGTCAGATTGAGCTTACCTCCAAGAGGATCATCGAGGCAATTGTGATCGCCCAAAACTTTCAGACGGGTGAAGTTTGAGGCATTCCGATGTTGCACAAAAGAATGCCACCATTCACTTCAGACGTGGCCAATTCTCCACATGTAAGCCCTTTGTGGTCAGAGTGGCTAAGATACCCAGAACTGCACTGGTGAGGCTGACTGTTAAAAGACCAAACCTTTGTACTAGAACTTTACTTTTGGAAGTACCATTGGACTCCTAAAAACTGTATAAACTGTAAAACTGTAAGAGACTCATTAAACTATATCCTTTTGGAGTTGAGCTTTACGTTATGTAGGTCTGAAGGCTTGGTTGAACCTGTAGAAAAATGTGGAGGCACACATTCATCTTAATCAACCATGTTTGCCCGCAAGAATAGAAGATAAGTCATAAACGTCTTTCACTGCCCGGCCTGACCCACAAATGGCAGTCTCAATCATCGTCGAATAAACGCACGCAGTGTTTACGATTTCTCGGCCTTCATCGGTCTCTGTTCTCGTGAAGGGTGAAGTCAGCCTCTCGTTCTTCTGAAGGGTGAAGTCAGCCTCTCGCACTGCGTTGTGAAGGGTGTTGGTTCGGAGTAAGCCTAGCTTCTCCCCTGCAGGCGGAAGCTCCTCTGTCTGCAATGAAGCCACCCCTACGTGCTGACAAAGCACACCAAGACGATTGCTATCTTTAGGAGTAGCCCGGATGGCGGTCCCGAGCACGCCCTTTCCACTACCGCTCCAGCGGGTGTGTGGTATCGCAGCTAGCATTGCCCCCGCAGCGAACAAAAGGCCAGCTCCTGGTTAGACAGATATAGCTACGGAGAAACAGCGCTTGTAAAAGTTTCGCAGACTTCAGCTTTGATACGGGCTTCTGAAGTACTCTATGAAATAAAAGGACTGCGGGTAAGTTTTAGATTTGTTATCTTAGTCCGATCCAGGGGGCGTAGCCAGGGTTTCGCTCAGGGGGGGGGGGTGGCACCCCGAAAAGGGCCCCTCGACAGCGCCAAAAGGGCCCTGATGGGTAAAAAGGGCCATGCTTGTTACAGAATAGAGTACTGAAGAGGGCTTAAGAGGGCCCTGTCTGGTATGAAGTTTCCAATTTGGCCACAGAGCATAGTGCGGGCGAGCCGCGCCGATCCAATTCACTATTTTCTTAACCTCATTAACTCCATATATATTCTTTTGAATTCCTTAATATCTTGGATACCTGTTTATGGGCTTGAAGCAGATTTGCTCTTCCTCTCTCTCTCTCTCTCTCTCTCTCTCTCTCTCTCTCTCTCTCCGTGAACTTAAACAAAAGCTGGAAATTGCTGCAGCAGAAATACCCTTTATATCGGATCCCTCAGGCATATTGATGTGCGGATGGGACCTGCCCTCTATTCCCCCGCCCCGAGGCATCTGGCTCAGCAGAGGGGACAATGATATTTCCCATTCTCTCCGCCCGTTGTCGGGACCGGCAGTGAGGGGACGCTGCGCGTGACAAATCTGCAGCAGCCCGGCTGAAAGGACCTCCCGCCGGCTCCTGTTCAGTTCGGTTCGGAGATCAGCTCAGTTCGGCGGGCGGTGGAGCTGCGTGAGGGGCGGGCCCGTGGCTCTGCGTGTCAGGCCACGCGGGAAAACGTGAGCATGGCGCTCCGCGACAAAAAGCGTCGCGCCCGCCGCTTTTTTGGTGAGGCTGGGTGGTGTCGGTTTGTGACACGGCTGCACTGTGGGAACTGAGTGACCACTTTGGAAAGAAAGAACTGTGGCAAAGCTGTGTTTGGCTTAAGCAAAATTGGTGAACAAGCTGTCCCAGCCCAGTGTAGTGGCCCATTTCATCACGCGTGCAGGCTCTGTGAGTAAAGAGGGGTTCTTAATTAGCGTACGCTCTCTCTCTCTCTCTCTCGCTCTCGCTCTCGCTCTCTCTCCGCCAAATTGTTTCAGTTTGAATTCATATATTCTGCTTGTCCCTTGAAACGTGTTTTCATCCATGCCAGCGCTGCTGTACGTCCTGCTCTGTTAAACTAGCTTGGAACTATGGACTTCAGTAGAAGCTCCGTGAGCTTCTGCATATGCATTGGGGTTAAATGGTGGAAACACTTGTAAAAGTGAAGGGCATATAAAGAACTGACTTGCCTTGAAGACCTTACATAAGTTCATATATTCTTGATATTTAGTTAATAATAATACTTTCCCTCACGAAAGTTGGCCAAACGTATGAAATATTTCGTCTGGCATCGGAATTGAGTTTGCACTTGAAGTGCGAAGACGCCGTGTACCGCTAATGGGACCCACGGATCCAGTTGCTAGCCTGCATATCCAGTATGGTTGGTGAACAGCTGGTGGTGCCTTGTATGTATGCATAAGTAGAGTATTATGTATGTATAATGCCGTATCATGTAGGGCCTTAGTAGTGAATTGTCTAAGCCCGATTTCAAACAAAGATGATCCATTTCATGAGTTCGTGTGTTTCTATACTTCGGTGTTGAGTTTCGCTATGTTTGGAGGCCGTAACTGGCGTCCGGCTATTTGCTCAACTAGTCTACAAATACAGCGAGTTTAGTGTCTCACAAGAGGATGTTACTTCAAATACGACGCCTCCGGTCCCATCCGTCCTTGTGGTATCATCGCCCTTTGATTTTAGCCGTCCCGAATACCACTGGTTCCAACAATTTCCCAACTGCCCTGCAAAAAGGTGCACTCTTCCCCAGACGTGATCTCCACTCTCTCTCTCAGTTTCACGCACTCGCAGCGTTGGCAGTGTGCCAGTGCTGACGTCACACTCGCACGAACCACTTCTTCTCAAGAGTGTGTCCGATGACCCCTCTGGTCGGTCAGATGACCCCTCTGGCACCTCTTGACCTGGCACGCATGACTGTCGCACCGTGGGAAGCACAAACAAAACAAAACGCCATCAAGCGCCGCCCGCGTTTGTGCCATGGCGGAGAACTGGATTTGTCATGCATCCAAGCTGGAGAGTGACATGTGTAGATGTTATCAGGCGGTATGAACAACCGTACCGGTTAGCGACAAGCCAGTCAGGGAGGTGGTCGCTCCTTTAAGGAATCAGTTCCGTCCACCCAGACTTCTACCTACAGCGTGGTGAACCTTCACGGTCGGGCTGGTCACGCCATCGGTCCAAGTGACCGTTGCGCCGTGAGCGGGGGCGGACGGCGCCGTCCCGCGCAGATCTCAACCGTCTGCAGCTCTGCCGGTCTGCTGCAGCAGAGGCGGACTGCAAAAACCAGCCTATCGGCTGAGCGTGAGGTGTGGCAAAAACGCTGATTGCTCGTCACGACCCTCAGAGGGTTTTTACCTGGCACAGGTCGGGTTCAGAGCCCTCCAGACGCCGGCGTGTTCCGCTAATGGAGAGCATCGGTCCAGTCGCGCCCGTCCTGATCGGTTTCTGCCTCAGGAAGGGACCCATTTCAGCGCCGGTGGTCCCTATGGTCGGCCGCTACAGGCCCACCCTTTTATCAGTAATGGATCCGTATCAGCCGATATTATCGTCGATGTATCAGCTGAATGATTCTGGCTTGATCCGGTGATGGTTTCAGCGGCAGACGGTGCCCGGCGGGCGCTCTTTGGTAAGCAGCGGCGTTCCGTTACGCTGATGCAAGGCAGAGCTCTTACGCCGCTAGATGTCGAATGGCCGCAAATACCGCTGGTGTAGTGAGTCTCCGCAGTCTGCTTCTAACCTTTGCCAATGACGTTCCCGCTGGAGCTTTAGCCTGCAATTTTACAAAATAAAGAGATGGGATGCTTCGGGGAAATGTTTCAAATGTATCCGCTAGAAAAATGTAGAAACACTGTGGATGTGGAGTAATTTACAAAACACATGCTGAGATTTCTGGACTGGGGAAATATTCGGAGTCCTTTATTTTGAACGAAAGCAATCGGTTATCAAACTTTTTGAGGGACTACATTCCGTTTTTTTTTGTTAATTTGTCTCCTGAGCATCTAAATTCAGCCCACAATAAATGTATCACAATAAGAATTGCGACATTGCTCTATGTGGATATTTCAATTTAATTTGAGAATAATTGAAAACAGGTTTCCAAAAGTTTAATTTGGTGCGCCATCGACAGGTTACAGAAGTCTTTTAGGGCTACTAGACGTTCCTTTCTAATGTGAACTCTAAAAGCCCTCAGATTCGGCCAAGTCACTTTGAAAGGGAAACGGCGTTTAAAAGTCTATGTTCGTCGTCGTTTTCTTCAATCGCCTAGAAGTGAGGGGAACTCGAGGACTTTGAGAGCCAAGAAACAACTACTTCCACATCCCATTTCCCTCGAGTATGTGTTTGGCTCGTAATAAGTTAGAAGTTGTTCCTGACCTAACACTAAGATCATATTGTATTCATGCAATGCGAACATAGACTGTCTGCTTTCGCGTACTGCCAGTCATGAATGTCGGTAGCACTGCGCTTCCCAGGCACTGGACTTTGACATTTCAGATTGCTTCAAAGCGGAGTTATCCCACTTTCGCTCTGGATAAAAGCGTTGCGTGCAGGGGCGTAGCCAGGATTTCGCTCAGGGAGGGCGGCGCCCCGAAAAGGGCCCTGCGACAGCGCCAAAAGGGTCCTGATGGATAAAAATGGGCCCTGCTTGTTACAGAATAGAGTGCTGAAGAGGGTTTAAGAGGGCCCTGTCTGGTATAAAATGCCAAATTTGGCCACAGAGCATAGTGCAGGCGAGCCGCGCTTCGCGCGGCTCGCGTTCTCAGGAAGGCCCTCCGGGCCCTCAGGGAGGGGCGGCTGTCCCTGCCGCCCCCTTGGCTACGCCCCTGGTTGCGTTTAGAATGTATTATATTACTTGCATGCTGTACAGTTGAATTTTGAAAGGCTATGACTGCCTCCAAGGTCATGTGAATATTCGTGCACCATTTGCCGGAAATTAGAAGGTGTCAATAATTAATTTAATTTGCAGTCAATAAGTAATAATCGATTTTTATCCTCGAAATCTGTATCCAATATTGAGTGGATTCACTGAAATTTGTCAAAATTGTTGCACCTAGGATTCAAGGAGACAGACCAATTAACAACTTTAACTACTTATAACCATGCTCCTTGGGCTCAGCACTGCGAAATCTACCAATTCGCTGTTACCGGCTAGATCTGCAACTGACAATTTTCCAGGCGGGATAGTTTCAAAAGGCCACTTAGAGAAACCATGGACTACTGAGCTAAAACTTAATATATTTATTTGCAGGATTCTGGTGCTTTCTTAACCATACCGTTCGTTCCGGGAGTGTTAACGTTTTTTTATGCGCCAACGTATCTGAAGTTATCAGAAGTTCTGTATTTAGCAGGTGTCTACAGGTGAATTTCTCGCTCAATGCCCCGTTTGGATGCAAAAGACGTAGAGCTAGGCTTTTGCTGATAAATGACGAAACTTCCTGCCTTGTCCATCACTCTCAGAATGTTAGTCGGTCAACGATCCGTCACAGAAATTACCAACCTGATCAAGGGGCTGAATGTGAAGAGTTTAGCCATGAAGCTCGCTGACACGCACAATTCTTCAAATCACCTAATTTTTCAATATGGCCTACTTTTCCAGCATCGGGCAACCGTATTTGCATTTTTATTGGGAAACAGATCAAAGTAAAGTGTTTTTCCTCCCCAATACAAAGCCTCTGACAAATACTGACCTATTCCTTTGTCCATCACCTTCAAACATTCGTTATCCTTGTGGGCGGATCAATAAGATTGAACCATGGGCCATTTATGTATTGTGAGGATGCTGGCCGTGACACAAATGTAAATAAGATACGGGAAGCAGGTGTATTTTTTGGATTCCATAGATTTGACGGTATATACGGCCACTCATCGCAAGCTTTTGAGATGTATCCAGATATTATTCTGCCTGCGGTGGGGGTAATGGTAGGGCCGTCGCTACGGGTTGTTTTAGAGCAGGGCTCGGTGTTGCCCTGTGTTTCGTTTATTCAGTCATCCAAAGATGATGTTGCACATTAGGTGTAGTGTAGGCCTTTCACTCTAATGTGTAAAGGTTAACTACAGAAACTAACAAAACCATATATTTCCGTCCAGAGTTCGGCAATTTTACAGACTTAAGTGAAAACATGGTTGCAGGAAATGCAATGAGAAAAGTCAAAAGCCGAGTGGTGGGCGGGGGCCGGCCCTGCCCCGGCGGCGACAAGGCTGAGTGATGGACCAGTTGTTGTGTCCCGCTGTCTCCGTTATATGGCCGGGCCCGGCGCGGATCTGCTGCGCTGCTGTTCGCCGCCTGTTCATCACACTCTCCGCGTGTGCGCCGCTCTGTTTGAAGGCATCATTCAGGACCAGAGTGGATAGTTTGTGCGAGCTGGGTCAGAGTTATACTACTTTGTTTGTCAGAGGCGCTGTGTTGCTTTGTTCGCCGGCGGCTGACTTATGCCTTCTAAAGACAAATGGGTGGCCCCGATTGGTGGATAGATGGGGCTGGGCGAACTTCCGAGCGCGTCGCACGCACGATACCGATCCGGGGGAACGGTTTGGTTAGCGCCGTGTAGAGGGGTGAGATAAGTCCGCCTCGCTCCTCTGCTGCCAGTTTTGGTATATGTGGTGTCTTCAGTAGAACCATAGCCCCAGCGGACAGCAAAAAAACCGTAGACTATGAGTTTAGTCCCATGTGAAATTTGAAGAACGTTAAATACTGTCAGATGGGTAAAGTAATGTTGACTTTAACAACGAAATGCTGCAACTTTTAAATGTGACGGCCTATTCTAGACAAAACTCGTGAAGACTGCTCTGGATCAAAGGACGAGATTATCATGCATTATTTTTGCACGTCTATGAATCGGGTGCTCGACTTCAATCGCACTGCCATGAAGAAAACTGTTACTGAGTGCTGATCCTTATGCAATATGCAGCCTTTCCCATTTTCTGAGCAATGAACCCTGCACAGTATAAAAATCCGATCTCTGGACAAAATCAGCAATCAGCCACGAACATTCGTCAATTATTTAGTGAACTTGACTAAGTCGAGATGTGGCAGCTCGAAATGAGCCATGTGCCTAACATTGCAGTGCTTACAGACAGTACTACTCTCAAATTTATTGGTGGGAATCATGCATGCAAATGCGCATGACGGGCATCTACCGAACTGCTGAGCTCTTTACAAAGGTATAAGGGTAGATTTGTGAGCGATTTCCGGACCATTTTTGTGGATTGATTTAGTATAAGTTTTGGGAAGGTGTCACG
This sequence comes from Lepas anatifera, assembly GCA_034440635.1. Lineage (NCBI taxonomy): Eukaryota > Metazoa > Arthropoda > Thecostraca > Lepadidae > Lepas > Lepas anatifera. Next base: position 86,727 of record JAOTON010000708.1, on the reverse strand, counting down.
AATGCGCCCCCCGATGCAGAGGGCGTGGCGCCGTGTCATCACTGCAGCAGGGAACCCTAAAAACTTTGATAACTGGTATCCCCATGGCTGATGCAAAATCGAATATATGATACATCCATCTGAGCGCCTAAGATATGATTTGGTTTTACGCCAGGCCTTCCACCTACATCATCCATTTGATTTCTCTCAAACATTCTGAACGCGAATACTTGCGTGGTCTCATGTTTCCAGTCTTTATATTATTCATGTCGTCGATATCATTCGGTCCATTCGTTTTCAATTCGAACTCAACTCGCAGGCGAGAGCGCACCCAGCGTCGAAACGTTTGAATCTCGGAGAATGTTTTGTGGGCAGAAATCTATCAGATGGTGTATAATCCGCGCTGCCGCTGTTGCGGGGTCGTCGTCTCCCTGCCGCCGCAGATACGTCGCTGTCGACGCCTGATAAATGTGGACCCTGTCAGCCAGCCGCCGCCGAATTCCAGCTCCGCCCGTGATTCAATCCTTAAACGGGTACGTGGCGAACACGCGAGAAAGCGTGATAGGCCGCAATCTATTATGTCTGCATACCGCAAAGAGATGCTCCTTTGTTGTAGCACGATGCAGTAGCAGATCCAAGGGGGGCAAAAGTCATTTGCTCCCCCTCCCCCAACGGAAAAGCTCGGGACAACACTTTATTTTTGCCCCTCCCCTCTCCCAAAGTGGTCTACCTCCTTTTTGCCCCGACTCCTCTTTAGTTAAAAGCAAGATTTTGGTGCTTCAATTCTCAACTTCAAACAGAACCAGTCAACTGCAGTGTAAACATGGGGCATTGGATGACAAAAATAGGCATATTGTGCTCATATCTTTCACCCCGTCACGTTTTTTTGCCTTGGGTACCCCAAAACTACCATCAAATTGTATTGTGATACATATTTTTTAGCGCGTGCCAGTTTTCTTTGCTTTTCGACTTTGGCTTGTCCTCCCCTCCAAACTGTCTGGCTAGATCCGCCACTGGCACGATGTGTCAGGTGGGTGGGATTGAAAGCTGATTCAGCATAGCTCATGCAAAGAACGAAGCGATCTCAGGTCTCTTTGTTTGTGTTGCCTCAGTCTGAACTTCGGAAGCATATTTCATCGAAATGAAACGAGCCGTGTAAGAAGCAGACTACGCGCAGAAGGAATGATGTGGTCCTGTCCCGAAAATAGGCCACATTTTGTAAAGTTTTGCCATTTGGTAGTGGTTTTTGCTTTGCAACAGAAGCAGATTACTAGTGTTAACTACTTTCAACGTGCTACTTCTTTTGGACAAAATTCAGGCTTTATGAAAATGGTGTATAAGTTTTTATTTTTATTTCGATAACATGTAGCGAGGGAACAACGGCTGCCCTCTGCAAACGTCTAGACAAAATCCTTCATCCGCCGCCAGTGCCAGCCGCCTCCAGCGCCACTAATCTCGCGACTGTCGCGGCTTCAGCCGCAGCGGCGGGGGCTGTGGTTCGATGGCATACCATCGATCATCCTGGTGGGCCTTCGGGAAGGATGCAGGAGACGCCGTGAAACAGAGGAGACTTCCAGGGTAACGACCGCACGCCTCCGCGCGGTGCCGACAGCTCTCCGACGCTCGCCGTTGAGCGATGGTGCGCAAGCGGGCTAAACAGATGTTTGTGTGAAAACAAACCGTTTAGCTGCCAAAATGCGTCGTGAGAACCGGTCCGCGGAACGGTTGTGGGGGTGGTTCGGCGTTCTCGCCTTCATGTGGGAGTGGGAGCTTCAGCTGAACGTTTGAAAATGTCACGGGGCGCCCGGGAACCATTTTGGCCACCGGTACCTTCGGTGACAATGGTGATAAGCCGTTTACGAAGTTTCTACGGATGATAGGATTTCTCCACTTATCTTCACGTATGACTTCACCAGTATGGGTTATTCACTTGTCACGATACCCAGGAAGTACTACCCGTAGCAGTGAGAAACTTCGACTTTTGAACAGGGGCTTGAGGAAGACGGAGTAACACCGTCTATCGGTGTTCTGTCTACCTTCGCACTGGCACCTTCAAGCCTATATAAATGAAACTGGTGAATAGAAGAACTTGTAAGTCAGTTTCCCGCGCCTGTGCCAGTGTTTCAAGAACGTTATTTCCCGTCACTTGACCAGGGACACTAACCATTCCATTTCGATCGTAGATCAATCCTAAGATCGTAACATTGATGTCAATCCAGCCGCGGAAATCTTCTGTTGTGATTGACTTTGGAATAGGGTGCCGGCTTTTTCCTTTCTTCTGCTGACAGCACAATTTCAGCTCACGCCGTGGCTCCTGCTCATCTGTGTAGCTCTGGTCCGGTCATTGGACCGTCGGGCTGTCACCGAGCACCGTGACGCTCCGACCTTGGTCGGGTGGAGAGCTGGTTACCGCTCATTTGTTCCCGATTACTGGTCAGTGGCTGCCGACAATTGGTCGTGGTGGTCACAGGTGATTGGTGACCAGTGTCATCATAGGATCGCTCCCGGGCGATGGTGCGTGGCGTATGGTTAGAGGCACTTAGTCTGCGAGAAAGCTTTGATCAGACTGATTATGCTCGTAACAAGCTGGGAATCGCGTAGAGATTGGCATATTTTTATGGTATAGAAACGGAAGATGTTTTGAAAATGAATAATATCGATGGGATAGTAAGTTAGACACCCCTTGTTATTTTTAAATGCCAAAATCTGAATATTATATGTGCTTGAATGCCCGGCTGCTCCAATCTTTCAGTTATTCTAAAATTTCGTCTCATAGTTTGAAAAAGGCTTTCAAAACATTGCTGACTAGATTGAATTTTGATTACGATATGATTGCGACACTCTGCGCCCACCGTGGCATCCCGCCGCCGCCGCCACCGCCGCCACTGCCGCTGCGTGGAGGTCCCCTCGCCGCTGTCCTCGCTGTCGTGCAGCTGGTCCCTCGCCATCGCGCAGCTGGTCGTCGCTGGTCCCTCGCTGTCGCACCTCTGGTCGCCGCTGGTCCCTCGCCGTCGCGCAGCTGGTCCCTCGCCGTCGCGTAGCTGGTCCTGCCGTCAGCTGGTCCTTCGCTATCGCACAGCTGGTCCCTCGCCGTCGCGCAGCTGGTCCCTCGCCGTCGCGCAGCTGGTCCCTCGCCGTCGCACAGCTGGTCCCTCGCTGTCGCACAGCTGGTCCCTCGCTGTCGCGCCGCTGGTCCCTCGCTGTCGCGCCGCTGGTCCCTCGCTGTCGCGCCGCTGGTCCTTCGCTGTCGCACAGCTGGTCCTTCGCTATCGCACCGCTGGTCCCTCGCCGTTGTCGCGCCGATAGCCCTCCGCGTGAGCGGCCCTCGAACACGTAAACCCGTGTGTTGTTGTTCTTTAGAAGTAGTTCTGGTCCGATAAGTCATGGCAACGCTCGGTGCCAGCTCCTGTCTTCTCAGTTCCCCGTCTCCTCAGCTCCCCGTCTCCTCAGCCCCGTCTCCTCAGCTCCCCAGTCTCCTCAGCTCCCCGTTTCTTCAGCTCCCCGTTTCATCAGTTCCTGTCTCATCAGCCCCCGTCTCCTCAGCTCTCCGTCTCCTCAGCTCCCCGTTTCCTCAGCTCCCATATCCTCAGCTCCCGTCTCCTCAGCTCTTCATCTTCGAATCAACGCTGTGGCTCCCTGTAGGAGCCGGTTTTGGAAGCTAGCCTGGTGTAGGAGTCGGGAGTCCGTAACACCCGTCACCCCATCATTCCTTCTCTTTCCCCCAATCTCACCCTGGTTTGTGTACTTTTTAATCAATTACGTGCCTTTCATAATGCATCATGTTCGACAGACCTGCCCTATGCTCTTCCAATGACTATGGCCGTTCGCTGACCAGGTTCAGCTTGTTGTGGATCAAAATCATTGGTCGGGACACCGAGAGTTTTACCCTGTTCAGGTGTCGGATTTGGCAAGGCATAGTCTGTTGGCAGGAGTGAATAAACGTATGGTAAACAAATTATTTGGCTTTAATATTCACGTCATTCATATTGATCACTTCGGCCCAAACATCAACTGGGAACTGGGTGATAAAATCATCAATCTATTTTGTCTCGAAAGCGAAACATCAAAATAGAGTTGAAGTACCTATCTATGAAGCCATCCGGTGAACAACTGCAATAGGTTGAAAGGGAAGGGATGCATCAGTTTACTCGCAAATGTGTCTAATATCGTTCCAATTGTATTATTTTGTTGGCACTTTCATCTGTCCAGTTTAATGTTAAGTAGTTTCTGTTAGTATGGGATTTCAGCATCGGTAGATTATATTTTTCCTGTATGTTTTTCTATCATATAGCGTGAACATTCAATCTTCAAACAACCATGGGGAATAGCCAAACGGATAAAAAATAGTGTCTACTGAAAGTACCGAATACATTTACATTTCACGATAGGCGTATTTACATTTCATTTTACTGTGTACATATTTTGATGGGTGGTAATGATATACCAGACGCCGATTGAATGCCACCGCCCTGGGAATTTTCTGCGGAAACTCTGATCGAGTTTACAGCGCAAACGACAGGCATCAGATCCAATTTCCCAAGGCGACGCGCTCACCGAACCAATGATTTCTCGCTGCGAACATGGTTTTATCGGAGAGCCTGCGACGCATTCGCCGCGTCGTCATTGCGCTCGTTCTCTCCGCGATATAACGAGGTGGATGATGAATGTGTCGCTGCGCAGCGCCAGCCGACGGGGTATTGACTGTCGGTGGATTAATCGGCCATTTTGAGGTGGCGCTGCTGGTTGACAGGCGCCTCACGTCGGGTCGCCGCCCGTCGTCAGCGACGAAATGAACACCCGCAGGCATTCCCGGTGGCGCCCAGTTTCCGGCGCCGGGAGCAGCGCTCGTTATCAGGGAAACTACACCCAGCGGTATCGCTTTCAACAGATATGAGAAACTGGACTGTATGCCAAAGAGCGATGGGTAACGGCAGTCTAGGACAGATGACCCCTTTGAAATGAGTCCCATGGAGAGGTATGCCGAAATCAGGCTGAGAGTTGCAGGTATAAACGTAATCCCCACACAGACGAACTGGATCTCTTCTTGTTTAAAACGAACTCCTTCTTGTTTAAAACGAACCCAGTGACCCAGCTGGTAAGTAAAGGCGTGGCATGAAGCGATATCAATGATTTTCAGGTGGCATATTGAAAACATGTTAACATCCTACTTTCGTCAGGCATCTTAAAACAGATCCATATTTACTTACAGCAAAGCCGCCACCACATTATATGTTCACCCCAAAATATTATAAGTCCAACACCCCACGTCCTTGCAGACACCCCAATAATGTGTAACGATGTATCATCAGTGGGTAGAACAGCCACGTTTCATGTTGTTTCTGTCCACCTAGTTTTAAACACATTAAACCCAAATACAACAAACATTAAAAGATCGGCTTGATCTACCCATTCCCAACCAGTTCTGACCAACCCTTCCAGTGCAACCCAGACAGTCAGACGGCGTGCTTACTGTTGTAGGTACCCTTCATCCAGTGGGCGATTTCGCTGATTCAACGGTGCCATTGTGCTGGTTCGGTTTCTAACTCGGCGGTGCACTGATTGTATCTGATTGATATGCGCTGCAGGCGTGTGACCCATGCTGCGGCTCTGTTGGTGTGAACCGGTCACGTCCCCATGGCGCGGGGCGGCTGGGAAGGGAACGGTTTTCAGGACAGAGGCGGCCTGAACTGGTTCGACTCATGGTCTGTTTCAGACCGGGTCAAAGGCAAAAATAAAGTGCATTTGGTACCATTTTTCATTAGTCAAGTTTTTATTATGATAGTTTGATAGGTTTCATGCATATTTTATGTTGCAGCATATTGTTATTGTTGCTTCTAAGGTACTTTATACGATGTTCATATTGCAAACAACAGCCGAGTGCCTTGTTCATGTTAATTAATTATTTACCTCTCCCCAATTCAAAGAAGGAAGAAATGCTTCCTGGATCCATATTAAGAAATGAGAATGAAAACGGGAATCGATGTCACGTTAGGTGTCCCCCAGTTATAATCTCAACTCACGGACCACTCGCGAATTGCGATAATGTTTTGAGTCCTTGAACTATGTACTTGGATTTCCATCAACTGAAACTTGCGGAAAACCTCAGAATTCCGGCGCGTTTGGTTATGCCTTGGATTTTTGAATCATTTTTATGAGATAGTTGACGCTGGAAGCCTTATGAGTCGTGTCAACAAATTACGTCTCTTGGGACGTCTCTTGTGTTTAAGCAATTGAAGGTCAGGTGGCTTAGCGGCTTCATTGCCTGTCTCCAGATTGGGGTGGCATGCATTAACCTCGATTCAATATCCACGGCGGAAAACTGCCTTCCGTGTCACATCTGGCTCGGTGGACAGAACTCTAATACCCTCACCAATACTCCCTGTAATTGGGAAAATGTGCCTTTTGGGAGTGCCCATGGTATAATAAAACAAAATCAAATCTTACTTGATATGGTGTGTACGCCCATGATATATGTATCATTTTAGATAGAGTAAAGTGCAGCGAAAGAGAAAAAACTATCCGGCTAGCGATGTTTAAAGTTGAAAACGGAGTCATTTTTACAGACTTGGATACGATCTTAGCTGCAAAAACAATAAAGACTACTCACTACTACTACGTCCGCGAGGACCAAATTTCTCGCAAAGTATTCTGCCGTTCTGCGAAATTTAGCGCAGCAAATATGAGGCCGTCCGTCCAACTAGAGGCTTATGATGTAACCACAGTCTGCTGGGCAACGTTTACAGTTCAGCGGCGCATTGCGTAAGCGCTAATCAAGGGGTCACGGTTCGCTAGATGACTTAAGGGTAAAGTCACTCTCCTCTACACCTGCCATCCAGAAACTGCATAGGTCGTCAGGATCCCGTTGCTATGCTTAAACCCAAGCGGAGTGTAGAGTACGTACATAGGGGAAAGTGAGGTAAAGTGGCCCGGCAGGACAGAGCAGAACACCGGGGCTTCTGTCCAATCAAATACTGTCATCTGAAAGCAATTGCCGTCATTAACATTTGCAGACGTTTTTTTTTAAGTCGTGGCTCTAGTGGATTTAGGGTCAGTTGTGTTTGGTGGCGGCCGAGACAACTAATTTGATTTTCTCGATGATTTTAGAACGCTGTATAAGCAGTGATTACCTTATTGTAAAAGCTTGGAATTTAATAGTTATAGGACACGTTAACGAGTTGGCAGAAGGCCGTAGCTTCTACTGTAGCTTCTATAGTGAACTGCAGTGTAGTGTCGGCGGATCCAGCTGATCTATCTCTGGAGGAGGGGTGGAACCCAATGGATTCGCGGATCTATCTCTGGAGGAGTGGAACCCAGTGGATTCGCGGATCTATCTCTGGAGGAGGGGTGGAACCCAGTGGATTCGCTGATCTGTCTCTGGGGGAGGAGTGAAGCCCATTGGATTCGCTGATCTGTCTCTGGGGGAGGAGTGGAGCCCAATGGATTCGCGGATCTATCTCTGGAGGAGTGGAACCCAGTGGATTCGCGGATCTATCTCTGGAGGAGGGGTGGAACCCAGTGGATTCGCTGATCTGTCTCTGGGGGAGGAGTGGAGCCCAGTGGATTCGCTGATCTGTCTCTGGGGGAGGAGTGGAGCCCAGTGGATTCGCTGATCTGTCTCTGGGGAGGAGTGGAGCCCAGTGTATTCGCTGATCTGTCTCTGGGGGAGGAGTGGAGCCCAATGGATTTGCGGATCTATCTCTGGAGGAGTGGAACCCAGTGGATTCGCGGATCTATCTCTGGAGGAGGGGTGGAACCCAGTGGAATCGCTGATCTATCTCTGAGGGAGGGTGGAACCCAGTGGATTCGCTGATCTATCTCTGGGGAGGAGTGGAACCCAGTGGATTCGCGGATCTATCTCTGGAGGAGGAGTGGAGCCCAATGGATTCGCTGATCTATCTTGGGGGAGGGGTGGAACCCAGCGGATTCGCTGATCTATCTTTGGGAAGTGGTGGAGTCCAGCGTATTCGCATGTACGGCACCAGAGCTGGGTCCAACGTTTTGCGCCTTTTCAATTGATTCTGACTGAAAGGGGGCAAAGTGAACTACTTCTGCTCCACTTTGCCCCCCGTTTCAGAAAACGAAGCAGTTGAAGTGGGTTCATTGAATTCAAATTATCAATCATTAGGGTGTTTATACAGACAAACTCTAATTAAGCAAACATAGGGCAGACATCCACTTTTATCTCAGAATTAATTAAAGTTCCACCCCCTGTAAGGTTAGACATAGATTAATTAAAGTTTTTAGCTATGTCGCTATGCCCCACTTTTCCTTACAGGCCGATCCAGGAGGCATAGCTGGGTTTATGTTTCGCTTTGCACCCCATCGTATGCTTATTATTACAAACCTTGTGGGTGAGCAGTCTAGCAAAATTTTAACGTCACTTGAGTATTTTTGTGTCGTTTCAGGTCAGAGTGACAATCCAGTGTCAGCCACTGAGTAGTCTTCCCCAGCATTGACTTCTGATCGACTCACCACCGTCAAGGTAAGATGCCAATGATCTGACGCTGATAGTGCTGGGTATAAAATGTATGTATAATCCACCAATCAATAATGCATGTGCATCAATACAATACATACAGTGCAACATCATCAACACATAAATAAATACTGTATGTACAAGCCATGAGTCAATAATTGCTCACACACCTCTTTAGAGCCGTTTATGAAAGTTATAGTAATGGTAATCAAAGCCGTAATCAATGTTGCAAATGGCTCGTCTGCTTTCCACGCGGCTGACTAGGGTCCGGCGGATTCACTGAGTCAGGAGTAATTTGGTCCCCGGAATCCCCTTCAACAGAGAAAGAGTTGACAACACCATGTGGTCCTGGCATTTGTCGCGTCGATAAGCCGCCAAATTTTTTTATAGTCAGATGCTGTCTAACGCCGGTCGGCAGTCCACTTTTGTTTTGTCCGATGCTACCTTTACGTCAGGGTGCACTATAGTGCACTATCCTATAGGACCCACTGAGGGCCTGCTTGCTGAAGCATGTGTCCCAGGTTCAAGTCGCGGCGGGTTCTCTGAATAGCTTGAGGTCTGTTCCCCGCAACTCTTACCAATTGAGCACCAGTTGGAGCTGTCAAATGGTCATAGCTGTTGGTGTGCTGTTATGACCCCATAGTTACATTATTATGCGTTGTCTCTACATGAGAGAAATTGCTGAGCCTAATGTGGGGTTAGTGATAACTCCACTGCACAAATTGGCCCTTCCTGCTCTGTTTGAGCTGGGAGAGATACCGACCAGCTACGACCTGATGTGTCTAACATTTAAACCAGGGGCGTAGCCAGGATTTCTCTCGGTGGGGGGGGCGGCGCCCCGAAAGGGGCCCCTGCGACAGCGCCAAAAGGGCCCTGATGGGTAAAAAGGGCCCTGCTTGTTACAGAATAGTGCTAAAGAGGGCTTAAGTGGGCCCTGTCTGGTATAAAATTTCAAATTGGGCCTCAGAGCATAGTGCGGGCGAGCCACGCGTCGCGCGGCTCGTGTCCTCAGGGGGGCGGCTGTCCCTGCCGCCCCCTCCCCTTGGCTACGCCCCTGATTTAAACCATCACAGCAGACGCTCTCAAAATGGGTGACCCCACTCGGCGTGACGCTTATCGAGAAACGCCCACACATGTTTCCGCCTGTGTTGAACTCCTGCTGAGGCCATCAGTAAACTCTGGACATTTTCTTCGAAGGATTCATCACAGTCTTCAAGTGCTTTGCTGCTCAGGATTTAGTCGAATTTCTTGCAAGATTGAAGAAGAAATCTTAAAGTGATCAAGCAGAATAATGCCGTTCAGACCTAGAAAAGCTATTGCCTGTAAATGAACACCATATCGCCTCGCTGGCACACATTTGCATTTTAAAGGTGCCTCCGCTTGAATCACTGAGAGCTGAGACTGAAAATACCTCAGACAAGTCTGTGTTCTGCTAACATTTCGCAAACTTATGTAGCCATGCTGTTGAACTATCCACCAAATGAATGTCAATTGCTTTCGAAGCATTCTCAAGCGTGCTTGAGTGAATACCGATTGATCTGAAGGATCTGAGGCCGTTGCGCCCTGGCTCGGCCAATTGTCGTCGCCTTAGCTCTGCTCCAGTGGCCGTGCGGTCACAGGGTACCGGAGGCCAAGTTGGGGACCAGTACGCTAACAAACCGCATTCACTCAATGGCCATTTGAGTGTTTAAGCCCAGAAACCAAATAACTGAGAATTAATCAAGATGCTTGGGACTTGAGAATGGGCGTTCGTTGATAATCTCTGAGATTTGTCTGAGGAACTGGTCGTGGAATGCATCCAAAAATGTCAATGTATCAAGCAGCTCTAGAGATTTATTCTGTGTGATTGGCTGTTTTAGTCTGGAGCGATCATAAGCTTTGTTAAACAGATATTCTCATACTTTTATTAACAATGTTATATCTTTTCACTTTAAGGGAGTGCATGCGGTGAAGAAATATCTCCATTCACGTTATTCTTCATATAGTAATGGAGAAGTTATCGGGGTTTCCCAAAGCACCGACTGAAAAGGCTATACCATTTATTTATTCATTCATCTATTTTACTTCTTCAGGACCCTCGACAATAGAAATGTGGCTATTCTTAGCCTGGAATCACTGATTCCATAACACATTCCATGTACAAAAGACAAGCATAATAGACACTTTTAAAGATTAAGATACACTATGATTAAAAAATCGGCGCAAAAATAAACACACATTTTGCAGTTCGGATCCGGCGGAACTAACTCTTTAATCAGTGGGCGAGTGGTTTTTTGAAGCCAGCCATCCGCAGTTCAGGGAGATTCGGCGGCGGAGCATTATACAACATGGGGGCCCTGTATATGAACTGCCGCCGGCCAGCCTCTGTCCGTATCCTCGGCAAGTGTAACTGTTGAGATTGACGTGTTTGTCGGGCATGGATGTCAGTGTTGTATTGAAGGGATGAGGATAGCGCTATCGGTTGTTTAGTTGCGATGATGTTGTGGGCAAGGGTGAGAGTGTGATATTTTGCCATCTGTCTGGAACTGAGCCAGCCTGGACCCCTCAATACGTACGATATATGATCAAACTTTCGGCGACCGGATACTTCTTTTAAGCTGAAGTTTATAATTTCTTGAATTTTTCGATGGTTTTTGTCCGAACAGTTGCCATACACTGAATACGCCGATACTTGTATCCTGGGAAAGCAGCATTTCAGAAGGGCGCCATTAATCTATCAGGGGGTGTCAGGGGTCGATCGGGAGGTGGGAGGGAGAGGTGGGGGGGGAGAGGTGGGGGGAGAGGGGGGGAGGGAGTAGTTTCACCGACGCCTGGACCCACCTATAGGTTTATGGTATCACCAATTCACAACGTATTGGAGGGATTTTTGGAATTAGATGACGGCTTATTCAGGGAACCTCCCGGGATTTGAACCCGGAATACTTTCCTCAAAACGCGAGCGTCCTGTACCGAGGAGCCAGATGGGGCTAATCGTTCCGTGTAATCTGGGTAATCGTTGTATGGTAGCTCGTTATGGGTAATCATATTTGCAAAAAATTATCCAACTTGGAGTCCATCTTGTGACTGGCACGTCCTTTCCAACCAGAACTCCGCCCGTGCAGTGTGCAGCGGCATGTCAGGAGTGAGCGGGGTGTGTCAGGCCGGTGGGGTAAGGTAACGTGATGGACGGCGGTGTATCAAGTCCCACCTGACGCCTGGCTGTCGCTTTAGCCTGGTAACGTTCTCCCGCTCCCACTAACTGCTCCGGCACTGACAACTGGGCTGTTTTTCAGTCGGCTCCAATTAATCGGAACCCACATCCGCGCGGCGGGCCGCCAGTTTTTGTCGCCTGCATTCACTGGCAGGTATACTGACTCTCATGACTCACACCCCGCTTTCTAATTCTCTCTCTCTGTCTCTCTCTCTCTCCCTCTCTCCCTCTCTCTCTCTCTCCCTCTCTCCCTCTCTCCCTCTCTCCCTCTCTCCCTCTCTCCCTCTCTCTCTCTCTCTCATATTTCCGTCCCTGATAAATACTGAAACCGACATACATTATTATCCATAGGAACAAGACAACTTTACTTTCAAAGCTATCAAAATAACATTCCGTGGTAAGAATGTACAATATCCATTCTCCTTTCCTGCCAGTATTTTGACGCTCCAACAGTATCGATCTTCATCCCGGCATACTCCCCCATGCTTTGACATGAAGTCACGTAGAATTGCAGTCCATGGGGATGACCAGACCGGGATCGACATTAACCGGGTGGTTCATATCCAGGAAAATACCCCAGAATCCGTCGCAAGCCGTATGGCCAGTCATCCTGAACTAAATGACTTCGATACAGAATGCCACAAGAAGGCGTTATCTTATGGCTTTAATGTTTCAAATAAAGCATATTTGTAGCCTTTTGTTTGCTTTTGCTTGGTGTGACTTCTATTTCGGCATTTATATTGTACATATTTGTCGCGTTACACATTTCCCAACATTTTACGGCATCGCGCAGTTTTCGGTTGTAGGTATGCTGCACATCTGTTTTTTTAAGTATATGGTTCACAATGTACAGTGTCCAAAATCTGCATTTGCACTATTTAAAATATTTAAATGATTGCTTAGCAATTATGTCAAACTTCTCCTGCAAGAAGTGCTAAAGTTAAGCCTTAATTAAACTTGACACGTCCTCTAACTTTCCCGCCCTAGCAACACGTCAAGTTGCCTTCCTCTTCCCTCGAAGCATCACGAACTAATGCGGCAGACATCATACAGTCCATGCTGCCATATGTTCTCGTAAATACCTGTATCTGAACGCTCTACGTCGGTGTGGGTTGTAAAATATGTGGCAAGTTTTCTGAAAAGGTCTGGCCGCCAAGCAGGCCCTGGAGCGCTGTTGAGGCGATATTTCAGTGGCGGGAAGCGGCTGGTGTCAGGTGTGAGACGTGCTGTGAGTTTGGAGTCGGCCGACTTCTCCCATTGGACGAGTTGTGGAAAAACTGCAGCCCCGACCCCGCTGGCCCCAGAGACACGCCGTCTGACTGCGCTCTCGCCATGTTATTAGTTGTCAGTGCACAGCGGCACAAAGCTGCCAACTTTGTCTTATTGCAGCTTCATCAAAGTCTAAAATTTAAATGATCATATCACATTCGCTCGGCCGTGGCAGCAGCAGTGTTTCTCCTGCACTGATTGTTGTCCCAAGCGCAGGGGCGGATGCAGCCGCTGGTTTGGGGGGGACGGGAGTAAATCCATTTCGGCGAGCAAAAACAAAAAAAACAGCGTCACGAGGTAGAGACGGCAACCATCCGGTTTTCCATCTCTTTAGATGGAGTTTCTTTCTGGCCCTGGAGACCAGGCCAGATTACCCTCCTTCCTGGACCCGCTCCTGTTCAAGTGTTATTGTGTATTAAGGAGAAATTTCTGCTTGGCAAAGACTTGTTTTTTGCTGATGATTTTTGTACCGATGAAAACCCTAGTTAGTGACTGGTTAGATGATTTACTTTCGCTTGGCATGGAGCATGATTTTTTTATTCAACTATTAATATATTAATTTGTTAGCTATCGATATAAGCGGGAAAAACATTTGAAGACAGTACCCAAGAGTCACTAGCCCGAACTCTGACGTAAGGAAAGTTGTATTAGTGATGAGGATAGACAGGCGTACTATAAAAGCATTCATCGGTGATGCCGAAACCCCCTGCCGGTCTATTTAAGCAGGTCTTAACACCAGCAGAATGATATGAGACAGCAACAAACATTTCTTGACCTACGAAAATTTTACTCTTTTCTGTATCTGTGTTCTCTATTTTTGACATAAAAAGTTTGGGCTATCTGAGACGAGGCTGCGGAGGCGCGGGAGAGGCAATGAACTTTGATTTGGAAAAATTGTATTCTGTGAATACAATTGTTGCTATTTGAAACATTCGCCACGCCAACTTGTATAAGTATTTGACCTGTCCCTCCACTTTTTAAGAGGTAAGTTTAAGGTGACATCAATTGATTTTAATCAATACATTTAAATTTCCCACTCATGGTCAATAACTCAATTTTTTCAAATACCTAACCCACTAGCACCGTAAAAGATGATTCTCTCGTCTTCCTCGATGTCACTAATTTACCTATTTTTTCGAGGTAGGTGTGAGAAAATAAACTAAAATTTATGCTCGGTAGAGTACGGAAGCCCCCCAAATAAAAAATATATAAAAAAAAAAAAATATATGAAAAGTAAAATTTGCCCACCCTAACAATTGGAGCAATAAATCACCAGCCCTACGGCCTGTGGCTTGTGTCGCGCCAGGGTCATGATTACGGTGTAAAGGTCACCGGGTTACATGGCCCCAGGCGGTCTGACTGACCGCGCAGTAACCGAGAAGGGAGAGCAAGCGCGCGCCGCGCGCCTGGAGGGTGCCATCTTATCAAGGCTGCAAATTTTGGTCGAGCTTTCAGGTGGTCAAATAAGAACAGGGACCGGGTCAAACTTTAATGTGGGGCTTATCCCAGGTGTGGAGAAAATTGTTGGCCGTGACACCATGTGTTTTATTGGTTCAGTTGCGGGTAGTGCAGGATTTAGTTAGTTGTGTTGTGCTGGCTGTGTTAAAGCGTAACCGATTACGCTCTGAAAACTCATTCGTATTTTCCCACGCATATATCAACAGCCAGCAAAAAAGTATTTGTTCGTCGATTATCTTTAATCAACATGTAATTTTGCAGATTGCGACAATTTAAGTACCTAATTAACCGGTCAGTATTTGACCTAAGTATAAGTATACCGGCCGTTTTACTATCAGAGACTGACACTGCTTGGTGCAAGTAGTTCTTCCCATCCTGTATGTAATCGGTCAAGTGTCGCCGATAATGGATTCAGGACAGCGGCGGATACAAGGGAGGGCCAGGGGGGTCAAGCCCATCGCTCGGAATGTCAGTGTCTCCAGCTCATGCATAGCTCGGAGGCTGCTCTGAGTCAATGTCGGGGGAGGCAGGAGCCCCCTAGCTTCCCTCCTTGAGTTTTTCTCCCGGATCCGACACTGGTTCGGACTAATCAAATGTACGTCTGCCTTGATTGTTTAGATAAGGGGAAAATACACGCCTGCCATTTCTTCCCCTTGCCCATCTGACAGGTGCGTCTCATCTGTCTGACGGCGACATGTATCCGTCCCTTTGTGTGTCTGGAAACATCTCCTCAACATCACCCCGCTGATTGCTGGAGATCCTGCCTTTCACCTTTGTGTCATTTCTGAATCACTGGCTCCACCTCCACCGGGTGAGATTGCTCTGCCGCAGACAAAAGGCGCAACGGTGATCAAAAGTTTGCCGAACAAAGGGTTTCGGGTTCCGGCCTTTTAAGCCATTAAGCGGAGGTCGTATGAAGAATGAGCATCATTCTGATGCAGACAAACTGATAAATTGAAAACGAGTAGATTTCAAAGACATTCGAGCATTTGTTGGAGCCTCTAGGGCACTCAAATTCAACGGAAATCCAGCACGTCTTTCTGCACAGAATGATAGCACGTGGTCTATGAAAAAATGATAAAGCAATGGAGCATTTTAGGCATCGAACTAACTGAAAACGCACTTAGACAGTAGCCAATTCTAAATCCACTTTGCCTAACTCTCAATAACTGTCCGATGTGTTTGTGAGTAGAAGGATTCGATAAAGAGGATAGTGGGGCTAATGACGCACCAACTGTTAAGTTCACACGCTGTCTTCTATTTTCGTCCTGTTGGAAGGAATTATGGGAGAAGGTTTAGTGGAAAGGTAAGAGGTTTCCGGAAGACATCATCATAAATTGCAATCGGAGATGAGTTTGGTCTTTCAGTATCGGCAAGATTCTGCTTAATATCCTCCCATTCCCAGAGACGGGTGCCGCTACCAAATTTTTGAAACCGTTATCACTACTTCCGCTGTATTGATTAGCTGGAGCCGCTGCCGCTACTAGCGTTACTTTTTCGAAATTGCGAAACCGCTGCCCACTACTCCGCCTCTCCACTATTGCTGCTTTTCATTATAAAGCACTACTAAAGTGCTACCCCAAAAATTATTTTCATTGTTATTGCAAAATATTTTTAAAAAGACGACTGCTTATTGGTATGTGGCATCAACGATTAACATCTTTGTCTTATGATATGCAAACAAAATAATATAAAAACATTCATTAGTCTTCTTTTTTCTGATGGACATAAATGTTCCTCTTAATTATATTTTTTGGTGGTGGTTCTCTCAAAAGGCTATCGGAAGCGGTAATGCTTTTGAATTCTTGAGTCCGTTTCCCGCTGTCCCGCTACTTTTTCATTGGGATCCGCTGCCGCTTCTCCGCTACCGTTCGGAGTGTCTGCAAGCACCAGAGTAGTGGAGCAGCGGTCTCAAGCAGTGGACTACCCGGCGTTATGCCCATTTTGCAAATTAGAACAAAACAAGAAGAACAACTTTAACAAATTTGTTTCTGTTTTTAGTGATGTTTTCCAGATTTTAGACTGGCCCCAGTCTAGCTGGCTCATGTTTTTTTCTTCTTAGTTCTAGTAGAATTTTACACTAATACAAGAATTAACTCAGGTTTTATGCGGTTTCAAGGCAACTTTAAAGCATATGTATCTGATACGGATGTCAATTTACGCTGCCGAGTCTCCTGGATTTATGGATATCACCTGTGCATTACGATTTGCTCCTGTCTCTAGAACTCACTGCTACTAGGTGTACACAGCTAGATCTAGTTGTGACTGTAAAGGGTGCTCTAGCATGCATTCAGATTTCGGGAGGACCAGTTGGTGTTTGAGGCCCAATATGATCGCCTGCCATCTATGTTTGGTGTGCGGACAGCGTGTGGTCGATGTGATTCCAACTGTTGACTGAAAATCCTCATTGAAACTCCGCCCTCAAATGCCAATTCGGTACGAGTCACGTTATTAATTTCTTCCAATGCAAATATTTGATCCCCGAAATTTGGCTGGGCATAGCTGTTCGGGGTAGACATTGGGAGGCAACGAATGCGCAGAATTAGATATCTGTAGCTGCCTTGTTATCACGCGCATTGGAGAGGGGTCTGGCGTGAACGTACATACATACAGTGGAGGGGTCCTAAAGTGCCACCCCCCCTTGAGATCTCACAAACCAAGATGGTTACAGAAACGCCCGTATGGGGGTGTATGGAAGCAATGGTAATCTACATTATGGCTAAGTTTCATTGGCCTAGGTCAATACCCCCTAGGTCAAACGAGGTCGCAAATGTCCAATATGTGCCAGACTGGAGACCCATTGGGAAATACCGTGTTATGCAGAAAAAGTCCGTAATACACTAATAGTGGACTAAGGTTATAAAAGGAATGCCTAATGCAATTATCTCCGAAAGTTTGAGGTCCATGTCATTCAAGGTCACTGACCTATGACGTAACAAAATGTCATATTCCCAAAAATGTACTATATAACAAGCACTATAGCAGCCTTTTGGTGGCAAATGAGAGATTGACCTTGAAAAATACATTTGACCTTGGCGTTGACATTGAGTAACCTTAAATATGAAATCATAGCATAACATATACCTTTCACACTGAATAATGTCATCTGACCGGAATCTGGGGTCAGTGACCTTTTACTGTGACCTTTGACTTTGACCTTGACCTTTGGGTGGGGTGCCCTTGGCATATAACCCGATTATATGGAGTTATTATGTCACCACTTGGGCTACACTGTAGACGAACGGGTGCGACCGCGCGATTGCGACGGTCTCAAAATATACGTCTGACTTTGAAAGCCTACAAGTCAAAACATTATGGACTGATTTTCAAAATTTCTTCACCAATCGACGCGCTCATGCATGCTCATCAATCGACGCGTTCAATTCTCTTAAATTGTGTTTTCTGGAGACAAGCGGTTCTTCAGTCACCTTGAAAAATAGGTGGGGCCACTTTAGGACCCCCTCCACTGCGCGTGTTAGTATTTTATTAGAATTACATTTTCAGCAATTTGATACAGCGAAGACTGTATTTTGTATCTATTCGACTAGGTAAGAGTTTACTTGGGCTATGAGTTTAAACTCATTTTGATCGTTACCTGAAGTGTCCGTATAAGTGCCGCTGAAGACGATACCTAAGTGGACGACATGCCCGTCACTGGGTTCGGCGTCATCTGCTTGGATCTAAGTTGTGAGGCGGCAAGAGTTCTCTCTCCCTCTCTCGTCTTCGTCTTCAAGAGTTCATTGTCTCGTCTCATTTTTATCTTGCAGGTAACTTGTTGTGAGATGAAGTTTTTAACTTTGCATAACTGTTTATATTATAAGAAATCTCTTTGGGAATTTCTATCTCATTCTATCACGTATTTTTTAAGCTTACAGATCTCCTCACAAAGAAGCTTCGGGGCTGGTTCCAGATTCCTCTTGCGAAAATCCGACAGCTTTTGGTGCCAGATATTTCGTCAGAAATTACCTTCAGGTCTTGATAAATACCCTAGTTAAATGACGCAAAGAAATGTAACAAATGCGCTATTGTTGTCTAGTGCCTAATTAGGACAATTATGACCCACTTGATACACTTTTTTACTCTATTCATCTTGGGTAATTTTTGACAACAACACCTGCTACTAAAAATCACTTGGATTTCCGCAAGAGGGTCTGGACTAGACCCTTTGGCTCAGTCGCTGTCCTTTCGCCGAGCTGCGAAGCGCCCTGAGCTGGCGATAGTCAGCTCTGACTATCGCCAGCTTAGGACGCCTGGTGACCCCTTTTCACTGAAACTGGTGGATTTTTTTCGTCTACTGCTGGACCAGTTGCGAAGTAGCAGTCAGCTGCAATGGCGCCGTGTAATCGCTCCATCGGCTGGTCCTCCGTCCTCAGCCGAGGTGACGTCACACACCGGTCCTTTTCACGATGACGTCACTCGGTGTTTGTGTGTCTGCGACGGCGCCGCTGCAGCGGCCGCCCCGCTGGCCGCTTCAGTCAGTTGGTCCGCTGAACCGGGAGAGGTGGGGCCGCGCTCTGTCGCCAAGAGCGGAGTGGTGCAGCAACGTGCTGCTGGCTTAGACTGCGAGCACTTAGCACGAAGTGATTATACGAAACGAACTTCGATGGCTGATTGCCGTTAATATTATTTTCATCGCCCGCCAGGATCGCTCTTAGGTCACGCCGCGCCCCGTTCCGTTGATCGGTAAGTACCGCCGTATACTGCCTCTGAAGTATAAACAACGGCAACCCCACCGCCAGTCGTTCCAGAGGGCCCTCATTGCAACATGCAACGCCAGCTGCATGTACAAATATTTGTCCGCGGGGACCATATGTTACGTTGCATTCACCGTTTCGACTTTGCAAATGTAGGCGGCTGAAGTTGAATATTGGGAGAACAGGCGACGTCTGGTCTTCGGAAGTTTTGCCACCACAGTCCGATAGCAGAATATTTTCTGCACATTCTGTAGACAAAGAAAACAGTGAAAGCGCCGTTGAACTTTTCTGCCAAAATTTTTGTGTCGTCTTACTTTTGTGAAAACGTTGCAAAGGGTCATGGTAGCCTGCGGTGTGCGTCATTTCTACCGTGCAATGTGGCATTGCGTTGTGCTGTTTTGTATCCGAATATTGAAGAGTGAATATGTCCAAGAATGGTTATTTCCTCGTATATCAACGTGACTCGGATTAATTCCTGTACCGTTGCTTGGTAGCCTTATATGAAAACCTTCCGCCCATCATCTCTGAGTGCCGTTTTATTGATTTAAGTGCAGAGACACCATTACTTCACAAGTAGATGTATTAATGCGGCTTGCATCACAATTCGAATGGTGCGGTCCAAGCCGGCTTGATGCAAGGGTGACTGATGGAACTTTTCTGGGTTGATTTCCGGTGGCAGTTTTGCTGGGGACTCGACGGCGGAACGAAGTGTTCTTGTTTGAATATTTCTTTAAACCACGAGTCGCTTCCACGGTCGGATAACTGCAGGGACGTCGACACGCCATATTTGGTGGCATGACCATGGACTGGATAGCCGGTCCATTTGAACTTTGCTGATTACAGATATATAAGGAAAAGTTGTGGTGGTGGATCACCCACTCTGCCGGCTTGTAGAAACTTTGAACACACAATTGTTTGTACGCTTACAGCTCATGGATTGATATATTTCTTTTCATGAGGTTTGGGAGGATCAACGACGGAGACTGATGTAATGAGGTTAGAAAACAAGTTCGACTTTGGCGTTTCACCTGCGAGCCGATTGTGATAGTGGCATTGCATTAGTATGACAGATATTAATCCATAGTCCTTAGTTGCAGTAACGTAACCGAGGAGGAGTACCACTGCTAGACTGTACAAAAGGTAATTTACCATTTAAAACGTTGAAACTGTTGATCGTGATTATTATCGGGTCCAGACCCGGTCGGAGTGAGGGCGCAAAACGGAATTGTCTAGGCCGTGTTTACAGTCAGACTTCGACGGTGCTTTATTTTAATGAAGCCTGGGTTGTTTTTTATCATGTCAATTTGGCATTCACAATTAATCATGAACTGCACTATATGAGGATGATCAATCTTCCACATTTGATTGAAATATTCAATGATAGCTGGTACACCAGAGGAAAAAGGAAGTGAAGTTGGGAATTGTTATGCTCACACGAATACTTAAAACAAAAGCACAATGTGAGGTGCCAACAAATTCTGACGTCACTACCACAGGGAAGCGCCTGCATTTTTCCGCAGATGTAAGGATAATGTTTGCCTGGAGGCACCGGAAAGGTGTCGCTGGACCAGGGCCTTTCCTTGAATAAACCATGTACCGTTCGGCTGCTGAGCCGAGTTGTGCGACTCATGAGTCAGAGCTTAACTCAAAATACGACTCATTTGGCTCTGAATCGAGTTTAGTAAAACAATTAGACCGGTGACTTGAGTTGAGTTGAGATTGATCCAATTACACCAATCAGCTGAGTTGAGTTGACTCAAAATGCGAATCAAATGAGTTGGAAAATGTGACTCAACAGATAAGTATGATGCTACATATAAGTGTTTCAATATGCCAACATTTTCCAGTGCTGTTAACTATATCAAGTATCCTGATCCGTCGACTTATTATGCCACGATCGTACAAAGCTAGGTCTCTAGAGCTGTGACCTTTCCTGATGGGTAATCCCCAGGAGGTGCAGTTATTTGCTTATGCTTGGTGTAACCCTAAGCTGCTAGTAGGAACTTACAAGAAAAGCTTTCAGCTGCCGCCTTAGACGGCTTAATCGCTTTTCTTAACGGGAAGTGTCGACCTAAATCGGTATTGCACGTGCTAAGCTATTTTGTATTTCCTTTTCTCAATAACTCATGGTAACTGCACGATGCTCGCCTCTTATACGAGTATTTGCAGCCAATGTTAAAAAAGCAATTTGCGAGCTTCCAGCTAAAGCCAGATGAGACAATGTCATTGGTCTTGGGGATTTAAATTAGTCCTACCAATTTAGCCAATGGACTGAAAAATATGTTGCTGCCTGAATGTGTCAAGTTGGTATCTTCCTAAGCCGACGTTGTTTTGGTGTAGAGTTTTCTCGGAGAACAGATAGGATGGCAGCGTTAGAAGGGCTTATAGTTGGCTGTGGAACGGAACAGGACTTTTTATGGCTCGGAAAGCTGGAAATTAACCGTCATCTTGTCTATTTTCGATGAGACTAACAACGTTGCACAATTTGATCTCTTCTTATCTTCTCGGATATGTTTATTGTGTTCCACCAGTCTTAAGTACTATTGCCTACATTGGGCCTATATAGCACCCAAAATATGAGTCGATCCGTCAGCGCATGGAGGTGCATCACGCTTCAGGAACATTAGATCCATCGGCACCTTAATTATACCGGCGCGGTACCGCCACGCTGTCTGGTTCCATATCACGCCCTTCGTGTCGACGTCCGCTGAGCCGATCAAGTTACGCCCGGGCTGCTTTAAACTTCCCCCGGCGCGAGGTGCGTCGCGTCGCGTCGGCGGCGACGGTCGAGGGCGGCGCGCCGTCGGACCGCATCGATTGACGGCGGCTTGCACGTGTTGCGGTTACGGTCAGTTCGTCGTGTAACGACGACCTCGACCTCCGCCGCTGAGCTAACGACGACCAGATCAAAGGCTTCGGCCCGACATTCACAGCCAAGTACCGACGGATCGGAGCGCAAGGTTTGCAGTGAGTTGCCTGCCGGAGCCGGTACATGTCGGGGGGAGTGAGGGGGGCGGGGCCGAGTCAACGGCCGGCTGCGATGATGCCTTCAACGTCCTGGTCCACTACCATGGGTATGGCGGAAAACAGGTAGTGACGCCGTACGAAAGCTTCACCTGGCTCGGTGCTTATCTTTTGTAGGCGTGTACTTGAGGTAAGAAATAGACTTTGCTTTCTTACCCTCGCCCAGTTAAACCTTCTCTCACCAATTATCCAGTCTCCCTGTCGAACCGACTGGGAGACTGGATCAATGGGAGATAAATCGTCCTCCAGTCACACCCGTGTTGGTGTCTTAATGCGATGTACTTAGATGAATTATTTCTTAATCAGCTACAATATATTACACTAAGTGCTTAAATATATCCCCGTTTGTGATATATTTGAATAAATGCATAGAATAAATATAAATGCAATAAATTAGTGTTGTGAGTTCTCCCAATATTTTTAGTGCTCGGCCAGTTTAAGGATTAAATTCTTTCCTGTTTTTATTATTAGGTACTTGCTCATATTTTCGACGAATTTTTCCAGCGCCAGACTTCATTGCTTAAATCAGAGCGTTTTTTTTGGGCAACTCAGCCGCGAAGCAAGCCCAATCGAGAAGTTTCGGCCTAGTATGTTGAAGCATATCTTTAAATATTTTCAAATCAGGTTTTTAACATTTCCTAGACGTGGTAATGAAGTCGGGAGCTGACGACTAAGGATTTTAGTAGTATCAAAACCTTATCCACCCCATCATTCAAGCAAGCATTTATGCATAGGTACATGTTTTCACGTAACGATTAGGAAGGTGATGCTACTATTAGGTAGGCTAGGCACTTGATGCCTCCTCCAAACAGCCTCAGATAAAAACGCTCACTGTTCAGCTATCTACAATCTGTATTCTTGATGATGCGGAACAATACAAATAATGTTCTATCGGGGTATCCACTCAAATATGAAGCCGCTTCGAAAAGTCCGGCAGGGTAAAGTCCGGTCGTGTGTAACGGCATAATTTATGATGCTGTATACAGCCGTGGGTGCCGGGCCGTGTCGAACTGCGTGCCGTTTTTACTACTCTGTTTCTGGTGAGGTCAGATGTGTTTATAATTCAGCGTGACTGGCACAGTTTTTACCACAGCGATCCGGCCGTCCAAGCTATCCCACCCATCCCACGTACTGCGCCGCCGACGTCGCGGCGCGGCGGCTCTTGGCTCTACAGAAGCCCGTCGCCCATTCCGGCCGAGCTCGGGGCGCATGGCAATGACTTGGGTGAATGTCCACCACTCCCTGTTGAGGCGGTGCTGCTGCTGCAGTCGCCGGCAGCGCTCGTGAGTGCTCCCCGGGTGGTCAGCGGTTGCCGTTCGGTTTGCCGTCGGCCTCTCTCGCCGGGCTGCATGACGCAGGCACCGCAGAGTAATTACTCCCCACCGCCGCCGGAGGGGCCACCTGCGCGTGCTCGGACGGCGTCAGGGCGTGAGGCAGCCGGGACGTGGGTGGAGGGTAGAGCTGCTGGACCGTCCAGGGTGCAGTAGTGGATGACCAAGCATGGGTGGAGTGCTCGCGCAGTGTTAGTGAGATGATGTCCGTGGTTTTGAATAGAGTGGATCAGGTCCTGAAGAAGAAGAGATGACAAATGCCTGAAGGCCTAAAGTTTGGAGTTTGTGGTTGGCTTCATATGCATTGGAATGATGGGGAAGCTGCCCTGTCCCCTCCTACCATCATCCAAGCTTCCCGTTTTCAGTCAAGTTGAAAAACTGTGTAGCCAGCCAATGCGACAGGCAATAGGAAGCTCATATCGAAATATTAAGGTTTTGGTTTTAGAGTGGAACAATTTCTTGCGGCAACGGAGAGAGAGAGAGAGAGAGAGAGAGAGAGAAGAGAGAGAGACGAGACCAGCTCTGTTGAGACGACGTTTTTTGCGGAATGTGAAAGCGTCAGAAGCCGAACTGCAAACAGTACGACGTGCCCTTGTTTCGTCACTGCGAGTTTATCTATAGCTGATTGCGATGCAATGTGGAGACTCCTGGCGAAATTTGGGTCCTATCAGCTGTAGCGTTCCATGATCATGCGTCATTATCCCGCTGTTCTCTTCGTGGACGCAAGCGTTGCGTCAGAGCTCTCACAAAAGCCGCGATGGTGTCCGTCCGACCGTCACAGTGTGACTCACCTCCCACCAGCGAGTGTGACACACCAGCGTGCCGCGATAGCGCGCGAACCCGCTGATATGACGCCTGGATAGTTGCGTAAACAGCAATCCGGCGCCACTCACCGCCCGCGCCGGTGGACCGCAGAAATTGGTTTAGAGTGCGATATGTCGGCGCCGATCCCGGCGTGTTCGCAAACATGCCGCTCGATAGCCTTGTTTGCGCGGAGACGCTGCCTTCGCCCCGTCACCTGTTGCGTCGGCACGCTGTTTGATGAGCTTTATCAGCAGGCGCGACGCGACGGCGAGCGCCTCCGAGCCGTCCATTGTATGCAGCATGATAAAGCGCTGCTGGCGTGAACCTCCGCTTCTGCAGCGTGAATAGCTAGCCGTGGCACTGTCGGCGGCTGAGGTCGTGTCTGCCGCTACGGCGTCAGCACGGTCAGACTCTGTGACACCGGCTACACCACCGGATGCATTAGAGCCGGACCGCCCACCCGCTCGCGCCTGCCGACCGCGCACCCCCGTGTGTGTAATGTGTGCACTGAGGGGGCGTGGAGGCTGGCGCCAACCTGCAATCTACCGTGAGGTACAGCCGCGTCGCTCGGTGAGATTGACGCTGCTAGACCGGTGAATCAGGGGGTTAAGGGCGAGCTTAGTATCAGGTTCGGATTGTTGGGGCGGACGGGGGGGGTTGATGGCGTAGCAGCGGGGTCTTGCTGGCACGAACCCGAGACGTCGGGGACGGTCACACGTGCACCGACTGCTGCCGATGTTTACAGCCGAGCCCGTTGCTCAGAGTGCCACCGGCTGCGCTGAGCTGGCTGAATATTGCAGAGCCAGGCGGTGAACGTGCTTGAACGGAGGTCATGGAAGTGAAGTGAGTCATAACATGGCACACAAACAGCCTCGGTGTAATTTCAACGCGCGGCGTGTGGTGTGTGCTTTTATCGCAGCTCCAGGTTAGATTGCGTCCACATGGGCCTGGCAAAGCTTGATAACGCCCCACATACCCAACGATACGTCCTTGATTTTCACCTGTAAGCATCGATACCAATGTTTGGACTGAATATTATGATCTGTATTTCCATACTAAATCCAACTAAATAGCACACCCGCCAAATCAGCCGGTCTCGAATCACCAGCTGGAAAGCAGCTTCTCTCTCTCCCTGACCTATCTCGTACCCATCGTCTCTCCACGTGGGGTGAGCGCCGCAGCCTCCCCTCCCCCTCCTCCCCCACTCCACCACACGTGGCCGGCTCGTACCTTACGGAAGGGAAGGGAAGGGGGCGGCCCCGGTGTGGGGGCGGGGGCGCGTCTGTCTAGCGGATGGCCCGTGTTGCTCCAGGTGTGTGCACGTGCGGTGGTGTGTACGGATGTGTGTAGGGAGGGGGGGCAGGTGGCGAGGTGACGCGTCGTCAAACACACAGGTCGGCGGCCGGGCTCCGGCCTGCACGTGGGTGCCACTAGCCTGGAACGGAACAGCCTCAAATCAACGCTGAAATGTGATGCAAAGCTAACAGACTGTTCGTAAGCGGAGCTTTTCAGCCGACGGCGTAATCTTTGCACGAATGGGTGAGCAGTGCATTAATAAGGTGCTTGCCCTGATCCACTGTAGGAACTGGTTCTGGTTGTTGGTCGGTATGCCCTAATCGGTGCGAGGAGTCACTACTTGCACACATTTTGAGCCTCGTCCATACAAGCATGAGGATACAGTGATATTTATCATGGGACGGTGTCAAAGAAAAGCTTATCAAATATTTCCATTAAATGCGTTTCGGGTTAAGATTACTTAGGCTCTTGAAGGACAGAAAAATAGATTGCAAATGCCACGAGGAGATCGAAAGCCCGGCGGAAATTGTCAATAATTGGTCAGTCCATAGATGCCATAGTCATTCCCTCCTTCCATAGATATGTCATTTCAAGCTCCTTTTTGCTTTAGTTTTTGCGATCAGGTGAACCTGGTTTCAGTCCGCTATTTTTATTCAGCACCTACGTAAGGTACGTTTTCACCTCTCTTGTTATAATGACAAATCACGATTACCCTTAGCAAAACATTGGTAAATAAGACGTTCCGTTAGAGAGCGTTGTCGGAATAGCCACGGCATCGTGATGTAACTCCATGGCATTACCATCAGCAATGGCATGTTGTATTCTTTGATGTAATGCTATAGCAATTTCCGTGTTGTTCACCGCTTGTAGCTGGGGGGTGATCCGTCGTCGGTAAGAATGGGCATCTCTAAATGTTCTGCTGCCTTTTTCATGACCGCTTGGTTTGATTATAAAAGGCCGTGGCCGACACGTTCGTGAACAACGCATGATTCAATTTTGATCCGAAGCGTAGGTATTGCAATTATCTGATCTCGGCGATATCGTTGATGCTTAAAGGGAATGTGGCACCTTCATAACGTGATTTTAACTGAGATAGCCAAGTTGTAAAGCAAGTCGGAAAACCTGGTACTCAATATATCATTTGTCTTGGAACTCGGGATTTCCGTAGAAATAAAGCTAAAACCTACCTGCAATGTACCCCTCATGTACCCCTTGCCAGGCAGCCATTATTGTGAGCTGCTGGTGTGACGACATATGCTGACGTCACGATGAGCATCAGCCAATCGAAGCCCTTGAAGCGTTTCGAGTATGGTACTGGTTGCCAGATCATGACATCATCCACAGGCAGATATTTATTTCTTTTCCAAGAGGAGTATTTCAAAAATCAAAATATTGAGCTTATGGTACATTTTTCAGAGAAATCATGAGTGGTTTCATTATTTTCCGCTAAAAGTACGCCTAATTACGCTAAATTCCAGGATTCGACCAAGGTGCCACATTCCCTTTAATGGATTTTGAAAATGTTGTGCTGCCAATCACAAAAAATAAATACTATATTCACCGTGTGCGGCAGCCATGTT
The DNA here is from genome assembly GCA_034440635.1 of Lepas anatifera. Classification (NCBI taxonomy): domain Eukaryota; kingdom Metazoa; phylum Arthropoda; class Thecostraca; family Lepadidae; genus Lepas; species Lepas anatifera. The sequence continues at coordinate 59,626 of JAOTON010000708.1, read as the reverse complement.
CTACTCGAGCGTTGTTTTTGCATTACTGTGAAGATCGCGGATATTGCGGCCCCTAGAGCGGCCCGTTGTTGCCGGAGCGTGGCCTGGCTTGCAAGAGCAGCGATATTGGAGCCGGGGCGGTCCCCGTCCGCTCCCCGGTGGGTGGTCACTATATGGGACCGACGGGATCTCAGACAAGACCGATGGCGTGCGGATGGCGCCAAACACGCCCGCAGGCGACAGACTAAATGGAGGTCTCCCGTCCATAGACGTATTGTCGCCGCCGGTCCTGTGCTGGCTGTTCCCTTTCTTTTCTTTCTTTTGTTCTGAAACAGTTGAAAAGAAACAATCCACTGAATTAATCAGGTTTTTGCAGGAACTTGATTAGGTGACTTATCGGCATCATCCAATTGATGTCGGCGATTATTGACGTGATTTGAAAATTCCACTCGTGTTCTTAACAAGCACGTAAATTGTTAATGATCCCGATATTATAAACTTAAATTAACTTAAATCGATGGATTGACTTTAGTTTATGAAATAGAAAGAATGCAGAGAGGCCTATCGTGCAATGGAAGAAGTCGCGCTTGTGTCTTTACGCTAACGATTGAGAAGAGAGTTGATGCCTGAAATTGCAGTGGCTGACATTTTGTTTAGCAACCGTCTCTGCCAGTTTTTTAGCAAACCATGCGGCTTAGCCTACTCTTAAAGTCAGGCTAAAAAGCATGTCATAATAGATCAGTTTCACAATTCCAAATGGAATGGGCCTTCAACGCCACGAGATCGATTCGTCGGACATAAACAAACCGCCAGATACTCTGCCAAAGGACCGTTACAATGACTTCTATTTAGATAGAGTGTTGGTAATGGATGACCCAATCATGTTAATCTAACTGTTCGGAAATGGCGCCGATGACGTGGACAAATAGCTGGAGCTGTGTTGGTGCCCCCTCCCCCTCCGGTGGGGCAGTGCTAGCGGAGGTGACTGTCCCCGGGGATGACCCGGAGTTGGCGCGGTGTGGCCAGACGCACTCTTCGCTGACGCGTCTGCGAGGGCACCAACGGATGAGCGGAGCCGGCCGCTAAGTGAGCAGCCATGGCACAGAGCGCAGGAATGTATGTTAATGGTCTGCCGTCGTGATATCCCCGCTGCGTCAAGAATGAACGCCCTGCATTTTCTCTCCCGCTCTCCTGAGCCAGGAATACGTTCTGGTCTCTAGTCATATGACGCTGGGCGTACTCCGGTCATTGGCCGGATCTCTTCTGGACCGTTCGCCGCAGTGTGTGTGCCCAGGTTTCCAGTATCCCGGTACAAACAGTGGGGACTAAGCCGGCAGCGCACGCGCCGCCACGCTGAGACAATGGGGTTGCCCGGGTGCACCCCGCGGTAGGGGAACAACAGGAAGCGTGCGACCGCGGCGGGCCTGGCGCTGGCTATCAGCGGAGAAACGGAGGCAAACAGAGCCGAGGTGGATCCGACGCAGATTACCGGCCGGGACTGCAGCTCCAGGGCTGCGTACGGGACCGGCTCTCCGGGGCTGCAGCTCCTGTACAGGATCGGAACGGGGACCGGCTCCCGGGTGCAGCCATGGGCCGAAAGCGGGACGTGACCCCCCTGTTGGCCAACCAGGAGGACGTCCCCAAGTTTTGGTCCATCGTCATCGTCATGCTGTCAGTTATCAAATATGCTCAAAATTCACCTCCCCGGTTAGCACCAGCTCGAGTCCGCCCACCCCTGTAAAAATTCCGTGGCGGCGCCCCTGGCTGCAGCTCCTGTACAAGACTCCGGACGGGGACCGGCTCCGGGGGCTGTAGCTAGAATGACATCGGCAGGCTTCAGTAGCGGTTGAACCAGCACTGTCGGCCAGGGTCGTTATATGTCAAACAATGAAGCACACCTCTGGAGGGACAGCGACCCAGGATTGCTCCACGATTTGTTTGTTTATAGCGAAACCAAGTTCATCACTGCTGACTCGTCTATAAACATATTTGCTGTTGTTTACCGAAGACCCGGGGGTGTATCATCAACAGGTTACCACCAGGTCGCTGTCACGGCAACATGGGCCATAAACAGTGCCGGTTGCAGGCCAATGGTTCGGGGGACAGCGGGCCCAAAAAGGATTTTTTAGCCAATTGGCTAAAATCGGGGGGTTTGGGGGCAAATGCCATTTTGCCGCAACCCCTTCCCTGGATCCGCCAGTGGCCGTGGCACAGGACGTGTTCATATTTCGCTCGATGCGCTGTTTTTTTACGCAACTGATGTTTTGAAAAATAACATATATCGTTCATAGTTGCTGGATATACGGGATGGAAACCCTAAACTCCCGCCGTTAAATCATCTTGCTGACGCTGGGTGAGGATTTTGAATTCCATCAGCGTTCTGCACCAGCGGAAGACTGATTGTTCGACTTTGGTGGTAGCAATTTTGTGTTGGCTACAGCACGGAGGCATTTGTGATGCTGCAACGGGCTCTGATGTTCGGAAATGGGCGGGTGGTCACCAGAATTGGTGAACGACGGTGACACAGCGGGTAACTTGTGCCCAAACTTTCCTGGAACTCATCAAGGATGGTTGTTTCCCCGAACTTGTGTGCCCGCAAGAAAGTGTCACAAAGTTCCAAGAGCAGGTGCGCAATTGATATGTCCAAGATGGCGTAGAAAAGTGTAGTATTGGTAGTAAATATATATATATATATATATATATATATATATATATATATATATATATATATTATAGGCCAGGAGCCGGGTTTATATTTATGTGTTTGTTTTGATGGTATCAACACACATAAGAAATCGAAAATTTCCAGTGATGCGTTATCCCTTGGACCGACCCAACGGTGGAAGGGTAACGCTGCATGGAACGATGGCCACTGCCTCTTATACACTAGTATTTTGACCCATCCGTGTATAAACGCTGAAGCCATACAGCTATGGTCGTTTTGACAAACTGGGATATTTGATTTACAATATTTAAATGCTGCATACTGGGCACCGCTATTGACCCACAAATAACGTTCGATAAACGATAAGCCCTGGGACGTGCGCTCGCTCACTCACGCTCTCTGCTGTGAGCCAGTGCACTTGCGGCGACGCTACCGGGCCGGGTAGTCGAAGGCGACAGCGTCAAAAGTATACCAATTTTAAAACACTATTTATGAAAGTCTCAAATACTTAACAATTGAAAACGCTAAAAGATGGACAAATGACAATCGTGGCTATTGGCCCTACGATTTTGGCATTTCGCTAATCGTTGATCCGCTGTTTTTATCTATTGTACTAATTTCCGGATCAAGAAGCATTGGATCTTATGAGTTGATTGACTACCTCTGCTCCCAATTAGCATGAAAAGATAACTTGTACCTACACAGTGTTCCACACTCAACAGACCTTACGGAAACTACCTGCCTAACATGCAGTTAGACTGATTAGCATGCTGGACTTTAGCCGTTGCCAAGAACTTATTCGAGTCTTTAACAAAAACTTTAGGAAATCCTTTCGCAGACTTTGCGAAGGAGTTTGAAGCTGCACAGAGAATTTCAGGGCAAATTTTTGCATAATGTTGTTGATGTCGGAGTTGAATGCGTGTTTATTTTGCAATACCAGGGGAGTTTGCACGCAACATTCGGACATAATTGAAGCAGCGAAGTTTGCCAGTATCTTTTTAGTTTAGTCAATGTAAAATGCTGACCTAAGAAGCTAAGAATGGGAAATATCCAGGTTTTTTGGTGTAGGAAATTATGTGATGCCGAAGCGACGAACAGGGTAGAAGACTCTCAACAAACTTGTTAGATATGCGGTGCAGACAGGGGTGGATGCAGGCCGACTGTTGGGGGGGGGGGCAACGGGTCCTACATCGTGAAAAGAAATGTTTTATTAAGGAAAATTGATAAAAATTGGGTTTATCGGGAGTCAATTACCGGGTTTGCCTCCCCCTGGATCCGCCAGCGGGTGCAGAACAGTCCATTCTGACCCCATTCGTGACTTCCCCTAAACATCATGGGTGTGAATTGATATCTTTCTGGGGGTGCAGGGAACACCGAATGAACCGTCAAATAACCGTTATAATATCCCTAAACTTCTGTGTTTTCATTTTTGAACTTAAAGCTGGTTTATGGAGTTATACAGGCCGGTGGTCTGGCTCAATTACACTTCACATTAAATTGTCCCTCATGATATTGCTGTTATTGACTTTGGTTCAGATTTCGGCATCTCTAACCATTTCCGAAAAACATGCGCCTCTACTAAGCACCCCCACGCGCGGCTGTGCACGTACAGCGGCACAGTTTCTCAGCCAGATCGACGGCCGCCGTCTGGCGCCGGCAGTCTAAGTTATGGGCGCGGTCCCGGCCAGAATTTCAACTGGCGGTCGGGCCTGTCATGGTCGATGACCACATGTCCTTCCAGCAGCGGCGATTGCCATCAATCAGGCCAGAGTGTCCTGGCCAGCGTTCATTATCACTGTGGGTTCTGCGACGCCTCCCCACGCCCAGCTGTCCGTCGCACCGTCAAACAGACTTCTGCTGCGATGCCACTGTACAGGCTGGTGTCAGGAGTGTTATAAACGTAGTATTGCGCTAAAGTGCTAAAATGATAGGTCAGAGTTCTTTTTGACTTTTCTCTTAGGCATGTGGAAACGTGTGAATCATTGTAAAAAAGGAAAAGAGTAGGACAAAGGAATATAGTAACGCAAATATTTTGTTTGACGTTGAAACATTAACCACCTGAAAACCGAAATTGTAGCTTAACTACTAGCCCCCCAGTTTAGTATAGCAACTACTAGCCCCCAGTTTAGTACCACCAATAGGCTTCTGATGTGGTCCGGCTGCGTGGCTTGGGTGGCCATAGCCGTTTAATCTGCGCGGAATAGACATGTCGTAAGTAAAGCGGCGTCAAAAGTACCGCGTCGTGCTGTCAGCGCCTCGATCTGGGTTATCGTGTATACCCGGTGAGAGGAAAGTTTGTTTTTTGACGGCGCGGGGTCAACCGCTGTGACCGAACAGTGTTTAAGCTGTCGTGGCGCCGCCCCACCCTCAGCTCAGCACAGAGGTCATCTGAAGGTCGCGCTGCGTCCATTGCGGTGCTGCGTCGTTGGCTGGGGCTGATGATACGGGCTCGACGTATGTCGAACTTCCGGACATCGATCGAAACGGTGACAACGCTGGTAATAAATGAATGCTGAATGAAACTGGGGCGCAGCGGACACATCGCTATTGAGCTCTGTAGCCTCGGGCACTGTCTTTCAATCTGCGGTCTCATCAAAAACAGTTAATGAAACACCGCTAGCCTGTGATGGCATGGCGGCTATCTAAAAGTCAAATCACCACCGCACCCGCTCGCGGCGGCTTCAATGGCGCTTTGTTCCAATGTGCGGACTCACGCCTCGGCGGATTGTTCATTAGCGCCGTGCAGCGCGCGACTTTGCAGGCACTGCTAACACAGCAAGCGGGCAGTAGGGGCATTTGCACCTCGTCAACAGGGGTGACTCAAGTGCGGATGTAACGCGCGCTTAAAGCTGCGTGGAGTGTTGGCGGAATAATGACCCCTCACGCCCTCTTATTGAAACATTCTATCTCTCTTGCTGATGTGACCGCCTACGCCAAAGGTCACGCATCGCCTGCTGGATCTGTGTTTTGAGCTTTAGATTGCAGCCAGAGAGCTGGAGGGTTGGGGACGTTATTGGAAAGCGTAGACCCACTGCACAGCAAGCGGCGGCCGGTGAGATAAAAGCGGCGCACTGGAGATCTCCCGACAAGAGGCGATGGGCCACCAGATAACTTCCAGCGAGGCCAAGTCCGAGACGACCAGACAATGTGTCCCGGTCTCCTGGCCGCATCGTGGCCGACTCTCCCCGTCCCGTCCCGTACAGAGCGTCCCCGTCAGTGACGGATGGCCACTTGGGCGGCGTTGACGGATCCGAGCACTTGACGGCTGAGGAGAGGACCCGGCGCCGCCGGCGGAGAGGAGTGCGCGCCGAGTGCGGACCGAGGGTCGTTATGTTGTTCCCACAATCACCGAGGTGCCGCCGTAACTGCGGCCCACTTACTACCGCTTTGTCGGGAGTGCGTCTGGAAATGACCTACCACATCGCCAGCCCGCGTCCGCTGGCTGCTCGTGTACTGCTGGCAGCAGCAGAATTCAACACAGTGGGCTTCGGCTCACCTCGATATTACCTTTTTGTGTTTGAGTCGGGGCCGAGACATAGGCGGATCCAGGGGGAGGGGGCGTGCCTCCCCGATCGACCTGGCGCCCGAAAGGTCGATGGCGCCCCCGAAATTCGCTTCCCACCCCCCAGGATGCGAAAGTCGGCGCCCACTGATAGGATTTGGCGCCCACCTGATAGCTTTTGCCGGTCATAAGTGGCGCCCCCTGGTCCGGATGGCGCCCCCGGTCCGGATGGCGCCCCCGGGAAGGTGCCCCGATCGGCAATCCTGGATCCGCCTATGGGCCGAGAGAAAGGTGGAGGACTGGTGTGTCTTTTGTAATCTCACTGAGGTAAAGTTTGCCTTGGAAAATCAGGTATGCTCCAGACTTTGTATTTTTGTTTAACAACACATGTTTATGCTGCAAAGCATGTCGATTAAATCAGAAAGTGAAACATTGCAGACAGGAGTTGAGGTGGACCTAAATTGCCTCATATACAGCTTATTTGCTTTTTTCAAGAAGAAGCTGTCATGTCTGACTTACAAAATGAAACGTTTGTGCACGTTTTTATGGTTGTAGTGCTGCTATCATCTACATTTATTAGGCACTCTCTCTTGAAAAAGGCAGCATGTAAGTATGTCAGAGATCGTTTTCCTTTGACCTGGACATCGTCTTCAAACCTCCTTGGGTCTAGGGACTCATTTTTGGACACTCTCCTTTGCCGTTGGTACAAGATGATACGATTAAAGAAACAAACTTAGCAGTGTAATTCGCAAAGGTGAACCACATTGGGAAAATATGCTTTTGCCGAATTTATCTGCTATGACCATAACGGAAATACACCCAGGTGTATGAGTTTGTATATAAGTTGCAGCAGAGCATGTGCAAATAAGCAAATCGCTGCCAAACAAAGTGATCAAGTGTAGCCTGACGGAGCACAGGGCAGAATTAATCAGTCACCTGTCACTAGATCTCCCAGAAGTATCTAGGACACAGAGCGGAGACGAGCAGTTAGTAGAAGCACTGTTGGGAGTTTTGAGAACCATGCAGGATGCGACTTTTAGTCCACGCAGAATATAGACGATCGCCCGCCCTAATGACAGAGGGTATTTTCGTAAAGACGTAATATCTGCTCAAACACAAACTGAACATTTTCCAGGCAAGTATTAGAGCATGATGAGCATTTTGTTCTGTAAGAAACCGCAATGTGCACTTTTTTATCGTACTTGAAGCCCGTGCAGACCGGCTGCACAAGAAGGTTCAAAGTTCAGCGCGGCGCAGTGAGTTTGATTAAATTTCATATTCCTGTGCGAAACCTGACGTGATTCGTCTGGATTTCTGTCAACAGCTTTCCATTGGTTTAAGTAGATGAAACCAGTCGTGGGCTGCTTTGGGTCGTTTTCTGATCCCTAGATGAAGTTTTTTCTAGAAACTTTTACGTATTTTCCGAATAGATTCACTCAAATATTGTGGACCGGGAAAGTGGAGCAAACATGTTAAATTATCTTTATGAAATTGTTAGAAGTTGAACGATAAGCAGATCGAGGGACTGAAGCAAGACATACATATCTCCTGGGATGGTCACTGGTGCTCAGAAATAAAACACGATGAGCATTGAGCTATTTGGGTCAGTTTTGCCCCCTTTCACGGCCCCGTCTGGGTTTGCTTCTGGGTTCGATCTGCCTTACCTTATAGATGGCGTCCATGAATTAGCCCTCAATAGTGCAGAGCCATCCCTGAACTCGAATAAATTGTTAGAAATGGTGCCGTTGTGCCGGAAGTAGGAAATTGAGTTTGCCAGTTTAAATGCGTGGACGATTTGAAGCGAGTTCATGGTAAGCTCATGTGAACATTACCATCAACAGGCATAGCCATTGGCACAAAACGAAAATCCTATATGCACATAGGTTCTGTAGAACATGTGCTAGCCTTGTCTCCAGCTCAATGCAAAATGGCCAACATTCGATGTATTCGGCTTGTGAAGGCAATACACAATCATCATGAGGCCATTGAGTTGGTCCTGCAGGAATGAAATAAAAGTGTAGTCGCCAAATGAATGACCGTTTCGATGACGAGACTCAACAGCATGTGACAACAGTAGGCGCTTCCTCAAGACACTATTGAAGCCTATACTGGCATAGGTTTTATGAGATTCCGTTCTTTATTCTTAGTCCGAAGGGGTGCGGTGGTGTAGTGGTTGTACCTGCACTTTCCATGCGACCGGCACAGGGTCAAGGCTAAGCGGATCCCCTGAGCAAAGGGTCATTTGAATCCTCATAAGTCCTAAAAACAGGGAAAGAGTTGGCGACACCATATGACCTTGGCAGTTGTTAAGCCCTCAAAGTGATTATTGTTATTGGTCCCAGGACATTGAAATACCCTTCGGCATCATGCGAAATACAACAATACAATACAACAACGGAATACAACAAGCTATTCTGCGGCGTTCCAGAGCGTAAGTCATAAACTCCTGCTCTTTAAGCTTAAAAAGTCTTGCAACGTTTCCGGAAAGGCTCTGTGTTGGCTCACTTCATTTCTTTGCTGTCGAAAACAACGCGCCATTCTAAATTGAAAGTGTTCTAGTTGGACGGAAGTGCGCTCTGGAACGCCGGAAGGTAGTCAGCTCTCTCCTTTGCTTTTCGCCCTCTTCATAAACGATCTTTTGGAAGAAATTCAAACAAACTCTTTGCTCTCTGCTGACGACGTGAAGCTATACCACAAAATTTGCTCTCCAGCAGATTCTAGACCTCTTCAGGAGGATCTTGATAGGCTGATTACGTGGTCGGAGGCTTGGAAACTGAATTTAAACCCTTCAAAATGCCACTCGTTTCAAATCACATTAAAAAAGAACTTTATACCGGCCACATATCAAATTCGGGGCACCTCTTTGGAACATAAGGAAAAAGTTCGCGATCTCGGTATTTGGCTAGACTCGAAATTGAATTTTGCGGACCATGTAGACTTTACCGTCAGCAAAGCTAACAAAATGTTGGGTCTCCTTATGCGTTCTCTTCAGACCGGCCAGGTGGCGGAGCAGGTTCTAAGTGGGACCTGTTTTGGCAGCATACTTTGGAAATATTCGTTCAATTCTGGAATATGGGTGTGTCCTCTGGGGCGGGGCTGCGAAGTGTCATTTGGATAGATTAGAAAGGGTTCAGCATAAGTTTCTCATTTGGCTTGCATTTCAAAACCATACATCTCAGCCCTCTCAATCACTAACATATCATGATCTCTTACAGCTTTTCAAAATTAGCAGCTTGTCCCAGAGGAGACTACAGTACGACATTTGCTTTGTTCATAAAATTATCTCCGGTAGAGTGGACTCCGCTCCCCTGCTTGGGAGTTTCCCACTGCATGTGCCCCAGCGAAGAACCAGGGGGCGCCTCACCATTTCTTGCACGTGCCGGTGCCTCGAGTTGAGACGGTGAAAAGAGGCTGGTTTCGCCGGGCGGTGCTTGCTTTTAATGCACACGTCGGTCGCTGCCCCGAGGTGGACCCTTTTAATTCACATGCTAGTTTTAAGTCTAGTGTAATTAGATACATTAAAGATCATCCTTTTTAAAATCATCCGTGTGCTTTAGAATTTTATTCATCGAATGAACTGCTTAAGCTGCTTTAAGTTATACTTTTACCGTTTTGAATGTGTTTTACCTTATATTTTTAGTCATTGGGTCCCTTTACCACCAGTAGGAGATATGTCATTGTAAATACTCATCTAGTGTTTTCTTTTATGTCCACGACTTCAGCTGTAATTGGGCCAGATACCTGTTGCTGATCTAAGTGAATAAATACAAATACAAATACAAATAAAGCTGACCTCATTCCGTATTAAACACGGTCCAAGTTGTTGAAATTTTGAAGCTACCTAAGGACGCCAAGCTGAGCTGGCCCCACGGGTTTCAGTTTACCCGTGTGTTAGTATTCTTATTATTACCACATTGTTAATTCGGAGAGTCATCTAGAACCACGTCGTATGCACGTCATAATGATAAGAGCTTTCGACAGTGATCGATGAAATGTTCTGGCTACCAGAACTCATTCACAGCTTGTAAACTTGGACGCTTAAGACCAGAACTGGCCCGGTCGATTGCATTTGCTACTGGAACGAGGCCGGTGACAGGTTTAGTTCCGTCATACATCGCGCAGCCTGCACTCCATTGGGTTTTAGTAATGTGATAAACTGAAGGAACGGCGGCCTCCTGTTATGGAAGGAGGCCCCGCGGGGAGTGAGCCGCTGGTGACTGCAGGCTAGTGCCCAGCACGCTGAGGCCAGCCTCTCGTATCGTCCCTAACAATGCGCCTCAGCTCCCGCAGCTGATAAGCCGTGAACCCCGATATGCTGTGCCTTATAACTGCCAGCGAGGCCGTAACGCCTGGAGTAGCATATGCTATACGAAACCATGGTATCGGACTCAACGCATTTGTGGTTAGTTGCTGTTCGTTTTCCTTGTTTGTGAATTTTTCGCTTATTATGTGAAGATGAGCAGCAGGGGTGGGCCTTCAACAGTGGCTGAAAATTAGGCGACAAGACACAACCGTTAAAGGGAATGTGGCACCTTTATAACGTCAGTTTTACTGAGATAGCCAAGTTGTAAAGCATGCCGGGAAATGAGGTGCTCAACATATCATTTGTCTTGCAACTCAAAGTTTCCGTAGAGAGAAGCTAAAAACCTACCTGAAATGTACCCAAAATGTACCCAAGGAGCCGGCTGCAGTTGTCAGCTGTTGGCGTGACGTCATACTGACGTCACGGTGAGTAGTCGGCCTATTGAATATGGTTGTAGTTGCCAGATCATGGCTTCATGTACAGGCAGACGTTTATCTCTTACCTTAGAGGAGCATTTTAAATATAATAAATTGAGCTTATTGTACATGTTTTCAGTTTTAGAAAAATCATGGACATTTTCACGATTTTCGGCTAAAAATACCCCAAATTACACTAAATTCCGGGATCCTACCAAGATGCAACATTCCCTTTAAAATCCAACATGATATAATACAAACAGCATAAAATACTCCTCTAATAGAAACGGACCGGGCTAAATGCATCTCCAAAGAGGTAAATTAAAACATAATACAACATTGAAGGAACCAAAGACTGACCCAAGTGATGACAGATCATGATTGCAATCTAAATTCTTTGCTACCGGGATATCTATCTTCTGGAAATAGGCAGCTTGCTGACAAATGCTCGTGCTGGGGCCTATATCACGAGTGACCGCTTCGAAAAGGTCGACGTGCGGGACGGCGGTCACAAACGTATTGAAAGCGCCAGTTGGCCAGCCGTCTTTGTGGACGATTTGATATTTGAGCGGAAACGCGGCCATTTGAGTTCTTACTCCTTTAAATCAAGTAAAAACGGGTAAAAGGGACTATTCATTAACTGCTCCAGTTGGATGCCTCCCCGTTAACACGTGCCCGGGGGTCCTGGATGACGCGCCCCGCGGGGGCGCAATTCGCCCCTCCGTATCTCATTTCCTAGGAAAGCTAAAGAAAAATTGCGGGCGGCGTTCGAAAGCTCTTTACAAGATGAAGAGATTTTGTACAAAAAATCGTTGTCATGTCAAAATTGAGATCAGCATAGGTCAAAGAAGGTTCCACAGGCTTACAACAGAGCAGTGTACGTTTCTCTCTCTCTCTCTCTTAGATCTGTCCTCAGGGTAGCTAGAGCAAATATTTATGCATCACTGGATTTCTCTCATCGCGGCAAATCGAATGATGTATAATATGACCTTGTTAGGTCAAATGGTGAAAATGACCTGACCACGAGCTAGGTCAGGGTCACAGAGTGACCTGGTATGGTCATGTTGCATATCAATCGACTCCCTGTGACAATATAAGCACAATGCAAGCAAAATGGGAGCTTTATCTCAATTCAGTGAGAAGTTATTAGCAAAACAATCACTCTAATGTCTTGTAACCTGACATGACCTTTGAGCGGTCAGATGGTCAAAAACTCAACTTTATGGTCAAGATGATGGTAAGAATAGCCGGTTTGAGTATTTTCAGCTTTATCTATCCAGTATTTACTCAAAACGAGCCCATTCTATTTTTCACCATAGACTTATAATGGGGTGACCCAAAAATTGACCCCATGTTAGGTCAACAATATTGAAATTCCGAGATAGCGGATTTGTAGACCCTAATGATCTCATCATGTTGTGAAAGTTTCAAACTGATCGGTTCACTGATGTTCCTGGGCACCGCTTCAAAACTCGTGATTTTAGGTTTTGAGGTCGGATCACTTGAACTTGAATAGCTCCTGACCTGACATGACTTCACCTAAAAAATTTGACCAGATGCGCAGAATTGATCAGGGATAAGGTACCGTAAGTTTCGTTGTTCTGCGTCTCTTCGTTTTTGCGTTATCTGGGAAAAACCAGGAGGGGGCGAATTTCGCCCCCCAGCGGGGCGCGTGTTAAGTCGGGCCAGCACGCGGTGCAGGATGGTGGGTAACTCAGAGCCTTCCGCTTGGTCTCAAACCTGCTGCGTCGTCTCTTGGAACTGCCGGCGACGACGTTCATGTGTTAAACACATGTTGGGCAGGGGTGTGACATAGCACGGAACTTCCGCTAGGGTACATCAGGGAGATACTGCCTGGTAGAAGCCTATTTGAACTCAGCAGGAGTGTTGTAAGTGATTACATAAGATATCGTTTGGCTTTTTACAATGTTTTCTATTGTAAGGGTGGCTTTATCCCTGTAAGCTGATTGCATAGCCTCTGTACCCGATGTTTGCCCCTGTGTCAGCAACGTCTGAGCTTGATACTGTCATGCAACACTGGTCCCGACTGTTTATGAGAGCATGAGACAGCGGCTGCAGACATGCTGTCGCTTCAGCCGCTGGTTGGTGGGCGTAAGCGCCTCGTTCAGGTGCCGCCCTGGTGTCGTCCCAGGGTAACTCTGGATACACGACCCGAGCCATCCCGCCGCCAATGGGATCTGGTGTATGACCTTTGACGGCGTCATTGCCGAGAGCACTCGCTCGGCGCTTTAGCCTGACGAAAATAGCCTGTTGGCGTTGGGCTGTGTCCGCCTGCAACGTATGGTGAGGATCGAATGTCTGTGCCAGGTCGAGGGTTTATGTAAAGAGGCCATTTAGAACCGGGGTCAAATGATGCACATAGTGTTTCTATTTCTAGGAGATGGACTCTTTCAAACACTGAGATGTCCCAGTGCCTATGGCTTACTTCTTTCTGCCACTGATGCGTAATAGACCATGGTATGCGATCTCGAGCTGTTAATTAAACACCGTACCGAGGTTGCCTTGCAGTTGCGGGGGGCACGGTGCTCCCCCCATCAAATCAGAAATTTAAACACTAACCCTATGGCGTTGACTGGAAAGAAATGGATTGAAAGGCCCATGGTGCCCCCCTTAAATTCGGACGTTCCGCCGTCACTGACTGCACTTAACTCTCAGATTGGATCTGTCTGGAAATTTGACATTTTCTCATTCTCACAGTTTCCACTGCCAAACGCAGTCAAACCCTTAACAACTGAGAAACAATTTCACATGCGAGTTCACACAGATAATTTGATGTTTCGTTGAGTTTGGAACGCGATACTTTTTCATTGGAAAATCATATACCTACACAGAGGATTCGTTTCAACGGAAATATTTCAATGTTTGAGAAATTATCAAACCTTTAAATTGGTGAAAGTAAAGGTAAGGCTCGGCTCGCCACGTTTGAACTGATAATGTTATACTTGTTTCCGCTTCAGCTGCGTAGATTAAGCAAAAACCGACGTCTCTCGCCGTATGGGCTTTGTCCAGAGCTTAATCGACAATAATATTTTTCTATTAGGTAAGTGTGCATCTTAATGAGATGACCGCTCACTTATAGCGGTTTTTGTTAGCACCACAAACACTGCTAAAAGTGAATTTAAGTCGTAGTGCAACTCACTGCATCCAGCACTAAACTGAAGTTTTGTCTAAGAATGTCAGAGTATGAACACGCAGGACAATAAATGTGTCGTCTTCGGAGGCCAGACCAAATCACACATGAGTTGTTTGCCGTAGAGATGCTCTGAACCAAATCCAGACAGGTGAAAAGACATATTGATGCAGCTGGAAAACGAAATCGTTAGCAAGTCGAGTTATGTCCAGACAACCTTACCATGGAAAATATTCCATGTGTAGCTATGCCACGACAGCGAAGTAGTTTTACTCTTACGCAACTGTATCGCCCTCACCCTCCTCGTGACGTCACGCCAGTCGCCGGCCGCCTGAGGGGGTCCGTTACGCGAAACAACTTGTCGGAAGCGTTCCGTTTCGCCGCACCTGCTATCACTCGGTCCAGCCGCCTTGACGTCACCGCCTTTCAACCGGGCTGGAACGGAGTCGGCCTTTAGCAGCTTGCTGAGGACGCCGCACCGTCTTCATTCACATTCCTGAGGACGTGGCGTCGCGTGCACGCGTCGTTAGCGACGTTGACGAGGACGACACCCGGCGACGGCTGGCAGCTGGAACTGCGGTCGCTCCTGGCCTCTGACTGCGTGCCACGATCAGGTCTGCAGGAGCGCCGGCTCACGGAGTGGCAGCCGGTCCCGCTGGTGGCGTCATCAATGCATTCACTTTTCCCGGAAGGTTGAATGTTCCAAAAATGCCTCCACTTTACGTCACCCTAAACAACAGGATATGAATGTACGGACTGTTTGAGCGCTTAGCTTTTTTTCATTGTGTTTCAATCGGTCAAAATGGGACGTCTGGTGGATCACTGAATTACGGGCATCCATCCCTCCTTGAATTTACAGTGTGTTCCGAGCATTTCATGTTTCTTTGTGTGAATTTCTGCATCCCATGCCTGTTTTTGTCACCATTAAAACGGCTAAGAGCAAAATTCTGTTTTCTATAAGCCTTCCATAAGATATTTCACTATTTTCACAAGACCGAATATATCAGCTCTAACAGCACCAGGGAGCACCGCCGGTTCTGTTCAAGCGTGGAGACTGGAAAGCACCAGGAAGTACTGCTCCTGGGCGTCAGGTGTGGGGAGTACCAGAGAGCGTCGCCCCAGCACCCAGGGTGTAGGATTGATTGATTGATTGAGACCTTTTATAAGGTGTTCTGTGCATAGCACCTTTGCCCGTCTCTAAATAAATTTGTGAGAGAATTGAGAATTTTTAGGTGAGAGAGACAGTTGCGTTAGTCTCCCAAAGCAATGAGGAGGCTATTTCAAGGTCGCAAGATGCTTTTAACTTCCGAGTGATTTGTCGCGGCAACGGGAGAGAGGCCGAGCCAAGGGAGTTAGTTTATAATTTTGGACTCACGGAGTGCGTGAAGACTGCCACCGCCAAGGTTAAAGACCTTGAAATTTAGAATTTAGAACTCTGGTGCAAGTGACCAAGTGTCCGCTTTGTCTACGTTACTCGAGTTCCTCAATTTAAACAATAATTTTCGGTTATTTAGCAGCCGGGTGTAGGGTGCACCACCGGCCCCGTACCACAATCGAGGTTCCAGAGCGCACCGTCCCTGCTCTCAAGCCGGGTGAAGTCAGGCGAGGCCCGTCCTACCCGGGCCGAAATGGCGTCATTAGGGCATTCACGTTTTTCGCTGCTCGGCGGTAATTATCTCACAGCCGTCAATTACAGAGCGGTAAAAACGCAGCATAACGCCGCGTAATTGGACCGATATCATAATTCACCGCTTTGTGCAGGGAGCGGCTCCCAATGGCGACCTTCTATTACCCACCGCTAGACACACTAACGACAGACTGTGCGTAATAGGAGTTGGATTTTAATGTAGGCATTTTAAATGAACTTTGGGTTGGCGACTGTCTGCGTCGGCCTAGCAACTACTCGATATCCATATGCACTTTGCCCGTATGCAGGCCTGATACCATTACATGGCCGATACATCATCTGCGGCCGAGCCGACGTAACTATGTTCGAAGCTGAGCGTGCCGCGGATTACAGGACTGCGGACAGTTCCGCTAGGTGGCTAATGTCATACCGCGACGCGGCGTCGGAACAATTGATCTCATTAGGGACAATGTGATGCCCAAGACAAGTCTGGTGTGCCGGTAAGACAGATGAGGGACGCACCGCTATCTCCAGCATCAGCGCACCGCTAAATATAGCTGAGCGGCTCGGACACGCACCGCTCCGAAATCCTCTTGCCTCACCTCACACGTGGTCGAGGGAGCCTCCTGGGTTTCCACTGTGCGTCTCACACTGCCGGTGAGGTCAGAGTGAAATGGCGCCGTAGTTGGTAAATGGGAGATCCCTCCAGATAGAGACTGTCATGTTCTGTCGAATTACAGCAGGGACGTGTCAAATCTTGTACCAAATCTGGATGTGTGTTTGTATTGTTGGGAGGAAACGCTGTCGTATATTGACCCGTCTCAATTGTATGGATTGTCCTAGTCTTCCAGAGTTCTGGAATTTTTGTTTCATAAAAATGCAGCGTAAGATACAACTACTTAGACAGTTATGCTGGTGTAAACTGCCGTGGAATTCAGCATAGAATATTCACAATCGTGTGTCATAAAGAAGACAACATAATATAAAACACACCTGAAACGTCGCCGCGCCATACAGCAGGCGTAAAGTGTACCAGTCATTCATACAAAACACGAAAGTAATAAATTCACTCTGTTGTTTTAAAACTAAAGTGAAAGGTACTGATAGTGATGTTTTTCGATCCTCCGATTGAAAGGCGTTTTCGTCGACGGCACACATTCTATTTCAAACATGCGCGAGAACGCACCGAACGGGCCTGTCCGTACTCCTGACACCGGTAGGTAATGACTGGCATCAGGCTGAGCGAAGTCGGTGCCCTGAGGCACCGAGCGGGTTAGCTGAGGGCTGGCCAGGTCGGCACAGGAGGAGCAGAGCCCGGTCAAACTGAACACTGCTGTGGGTGAAAGAGGAAAAGTGGCCTAAAAAGTTGACTGTAAGGCCTTTAAGCCCTCCCCAGTATCACATTGCTGTGACAATTACTCATGTTGGACTGAGTTATATTTTGAGATTCATGGTTATATTTATTGGTAGGTCGGTACTTAATGATGAGAGCCTTTAAACAAACTGAAATGCTGAGATCTTGATGTTTTTACTTCCTGTAATGATTTAAGTCTTTGCAATCTAGGGAGTAAGGCCGACTAGATAGTTCGGTACCGGCACTGTTATATGTGAATCCCATTTAGGATAGGAATTTAGTACAGGGTGGCCATAATACCTAAGAATCTGCATGAAGCCTCTAATTTTTCACTCGCAGTTTGGAGAGAAGCGGCGGAGAATATACCTTTGGAAGGAAGCAAGGGGCCATGCGTTTCAGTCTGATCGTCTGTTATAGATTTTGTCGTCTTTTTGTTTAGAATTTCCCTGTTCATTGCCGCCTATCATATGGCAACAGCTTGGATGGTCTAAGGAGAAATGAAAAATGAATGTAATGGAGGCGGAATAATCATATATTTTAGTTCAGTTAATAGACTAAGAATTAGCTATTGACTTTTAAATGTTTAAATTGCAATAATCTAATCAATATAAACAATTAGCTCAAGGGACATTGGCAAGTAATTCCACGACTGGAATTCGCGTATTTGATGTTTCATTCTATTTCCACACCGCGCTTCTGTGAAAGTCGCTGCTCTTTATGTAAAGTGATTCTAAATATTTTAAGACTTTGCCTGTGAGTGTTATGTAAAAGGTATTACATTTCTACACCTTTTGTGAGACGGGGTCCAGAAATGGATTGCTACAAAGCTGGAGCAGACATGACCTATTTGCCGACAGAGCCTTATCTTAAGAAGTCCCGTTATTAGCAGAAAAAATGCGTAAGGTATGCTGCAACTGTTCCAGCAAAGGGTCTCGAAGTGTTTCGGCAGAGACCAAAACCTCTGCAATATCTGCCGGCGTGAGACTGCTCCAGCGGCAAACAGGCTGTCGGGAGCCAAGATTGTGTTCTGCCGGCCGTGGCGCTGATGCCCTTTTCACGGCTCATATGAGACCCCCATTCTTCGTCCGCGGTCGCCGGCCGGCTGAAGGGACCGGAAGGTCACGCTAACGCGCCGGGGAGTGATGTTTGGTGCACGTTTCTGCCGAATATACTGCAGACTGATACTGTTTGCTGAAAGGTCACTGTTGCGAAGAGGCTCAAGACTTTCTGCGGCGCCGGAAGCGGAAACCAGCTGAGGAAAGCAGCGTGTCACTGTTCAGCAGCAAATTATGAATCAGAATATGACTTTTGGGGATGAGTTTGACCATATAGGGCGTAAGAAACATTGATACCAATGAAATTTATACTATAAATGACGAACTCTATATGTTTTGCATATATGTTACGTATATACATATATATATATATATATATATATATATATATATAAACGTATATTCGGTCTAAACCATGTTTATATACCTACATGCTGTACTTTCTTTTGGCTGTGCTTTATTTTGTAATATATGCTTTTGATATACCTATGACGTCGAAATTTCTTCAGATATATGGTGTTTTGGTTGCCACTTATAACATTTACCTTCAGACATTTTCATTGGCCCAGCGTGGTTCGTTTCTTATTACGAGTAGAATGAGGTCCAAATGTTGTTTTCTACTCCGTTTCAAAAGGAAGCAGCGATATTTTTCTGTATCATGTATTTTACTAGAGAAAGATGTTGGCGGTAAACTCGTCTTATAGGCTCATCGACTCATAGACAAAAAATATACTCCTTTTGGCCTTTTATCAAATTTACTTATATATTTATCAGTTTTAGGACGCTGATTAATAGTTTTGCTAGTAAGGTCGAGGTTTTATTATCGGCATGCTACAGTTGCAAGCGTGTAATTTTTTTCCACGAAGTGAAATCCCGTCTAGGTTCAATGAAACGCAGACAACCCTTGTATCACATTTTCTGAAGTGTCATCCCACCCTTTGTCATCACACGAGGCCGTCCGACTGATTATCTCAGATATTCATGTCGCAAAACTTCACATCAGAGCACAGTTTAGGACCGCTTTATTGGACCCGGGAGCCGTTAATCAGACCTCTACATATCTTCTGCATACTAACTAAACACGCCGCCCAGTAATGGGACGTACCGGTGACCTTTTGTGACCTCGGCCGCCGGCTGCGACGACAAATGACACCCCAGAGCTCGCCGGCTCGGCCGGGGCGGCGATACCATTTGCATCTGGATGCATTCGGATGCGATGTAGCCTCGGAGATGGTCGGAGCCAGCCCCGTCTCGGACCATCAACACTGAGTGGTGCTCACGAACACTGGTACGTGTTCGTGACGTCACGATGACGTCACCAGCACTAAAAGGCACCAAGAGGCGATCAGACGAGACTTAAGGCGTTCGTTGCCAGATGTGGATGTGGTGAGCTGAGTGGAGAGGCAGGGTTATTGTCGCAAGCCAAATGAAGGTGGAGAATGTTTGAATTAGTCAGGGACGTCGGCGAAGTGATTAATTTTCTGAGTTATAAATACACATACACGAGCGGACTTGGCCGACTTTGGTGCTCTGCTACACGATCAAAACTGATGTTTAATCAAAAATTTTCATGCTCTAAAGTTAAAACGTCTGAAAGGCCGGGGAGATGCTGGTTTATCTTAGCCTATGTACAATTGTACAGCCGGTTCCACACTGATTGGTAAGTATTAGTGTCAGTTGTTTTAAGAAATATCTTAAACACGATTACTCTTCTCACAAAATGTTGCGTCTCTACTAATGTATTTTGATGAGCTCTTTAAATGTGAGCCCCTGTGAACAGGGGTGGACGCAGACCCGAGTGTGGGTGGGCAAACCGATGTCTGCCCCTCCCCCTGGGGGACGTGCAATTTTGGTGCTCGACAGACCTAGTATAAGCTACCTCTCCAAGTACATGATCACTCCCCTGGGGGGAGCGAAGAATTTTTTTGCTTGACAGACCTAGTGTAAACACCATTTTTTCAAAAATTTCTCCGGCCTTTGGGGGCCAAAAGATAGTTTGGCCCCCTCCAGCGCTATGGGGGGGCCATGGCCGGAATGGCCCTCCCCCTACGTCCGCTAATGCCTGTGAAGTGGATGAGACGTAAATTTGGAAAATTATGGACAAAAACTATTTTCTCCGATCCCGGTGATTTTCTGTGTATTTTCTCAATTACTTTGGAGTCGGCAAGGAACATCACGTGAGAGATATTTCGCAAAAAACGACCGCGACCTAAAACCTACCAATCAGTATGGAACCGGCTGTACGCTGATAGGATAAACACTGCACGACCCGGTCGGACCCGATAGTTCACATCATCCATCCAGAAATGGTGGTGGGATCGCCGACTGAGGCGCCGCTGATGCTACCGCTGGCGGTGGCCGCTGAGGGACCCTGAGGCTGACGCCAGAACAGACAGAGCTGCTAGAACGGCCCCAGCGGACGCCACTGAACATGCGGTAAACGAGGCACGGGCATTGCCCGCACATCAACATATCCGACCTGGTAACGAATAGCCAGAAATCGAGGAACGCGGAGCGAACTGCGGCACTAACGATACGAAGTCCGGCGCAGTTCGTTGCCCCGGGCAGAGTACCTGTACCATGATCTTAGCCCGAAGATAACGAGCCGAGGCCGATAGGAGCTGGTCACGGGAGCAGACGGAGTCACCAGTGGGAGCAGAGCACACGAACCTTGCATACTTATTTCCCGGGGCTCCAGAGGGCAACAAACAAACACGCCGATGAATCATACGGGAGGTGACAAATCATCAGCTGGGGCGGGCCGGGAACCCACTTACCACGGAGGCCGGCCTCCTCAGTCAATGGGCTTAATCAGCTAACTCAGCCGCAGCATGGCAGAGCGCTCTAACGAGACCGGGGCCAGCGAGGTGGGATCCGGCGTGCGCTTTGTTCATTTCCTGCTCAGCCAGGTGTGAATGAAGGGTTTTGTCCCTCCCTTTGCTTGTCCGATCCGGGAGTGGCTTGCGGCTGACGAGATGAGACTGGTGGCGGGAAAGCAGTCATGTGTGTAACCGACATTCTAACGATGATGAGGATTCGGTGAAGTGGAAATGAATCATGCTGAGATAAAGGATCATTGACCTGAGTCATATTAACTTTTGGTTATTTCTCAAGTTGATGGTCTTCAAATCATCGGTACCGTGACTGTTTCAGATGCATGGACCATTCAGGCTCAGATGAACGCAACTATTACGATGCATCCTGTGCTTTAAGAAGACATCCCATGCCCTCAAAAATTTAGATTGAGTCCTTTACCCCACTAACTTACTGTATGTCTGTGTTAGTGATTTTTTATATGTATGTGTATGCAATTTCGCAAACGAGCAATACTTGTAACCTTCGTCTTACACGTTTTCAGCCATTTGGTACGATCTGTATGTGGGCTAGTTTAGCCTGCTTTGCCGAAAAGACGAAACACAGAGGCTCGTCGTCGCTGACCGGCGTTCTGTGGTCACGCCACCGTTATTGGCCGGAACTGGCCTGTCACGTGACCGCCCAGCCACCGGAACCGCGATATCACGTGATGTACGCAGGGCGCCGCCGCTTGTGCGCCACAATTGGCCTGCGAACAAGCCTCGGGAAAATAAATCACTCAGGAACGAGGCTGGCCGTCGCCAGCATGATTCTGCGCCGAACCACGCGTGCTCCGGCACCGACGAAGAACCGCAGGGAAGCTGTGTCGGCCGCTCTTTGTCACTGCCCGGGTCGTTACTGATGTTTGAGAGCACTTCTTCTTAGTTGCACTTAACTGGTTCTCCCCCAAAAAACCTAGCATTAAGGTGCTGCGCGAAGTCATCCTACCTGAGTAACGGTCCGTCCTTTGTTCCCGAACAAGGAGGCGACAGAGGGACTGGCGTGGCTGTCATAAAACCCCACCGCATCTGGGAAGTGGTTTGAGGCGCGCGCCGGAGCTGGCTGTTTGCAGACGGTGACCCCTGTGGAAAGTTGGCCGACCCTGTGCCCGGGGGCGGGCCGTGACCGAGCACAAAGGCGCCGCCCAGGGCCCAGCTGCGGCGCTGATTTACCGCCGAGGATGTCGCGAGGGCGTGCTTTGTCACATTCGGAGGTGAAGGATGAAGTCTCGAGCAGCAGTGCTTCCGCAAACTAGCCCGCAAAGTGGCGCCAGCGGAAGAGAAGTCATAAATAGCGAGAAAACCCCAAGTTCAGTGACTATGTCGGCCAATAACCTCGAACGGATGCAACTTTGGTACAGAACGAAAAGAGCGACTCAGAGGCCACATTAAATATTTATGGCATGACAACTTTTGTAACGACTATCCCACTGAATTGACTCGGATAGCACTGCGGCGCTGCTGTCGGCGAGGGTCGCCGACGGAGCGGTACCGTTGTCGTATCTCGCGGTGTCATCAGTGTCGTGACCCGGCCGTTCTTGGAGTCATGTTACTGACACGCTTCCGTGGTCATCCACCGCGGGCTGATAGGGCCGCTCCGTTTGTCGCGGACGGCTGCGTCACGATCGTCACGCAGCGACCCCGGGCCGAAGGACAAAGAAGGCCGCCTGGAATGTCACGAGAATGTTACTCGTGATGTTATAAGGCTGAGGAGATTGGTGCTAGACGAAATCTTCTTAGCTGCGTCAGGGGTGTTAACGCTGAGTTCTACGGAGCATCTACCCCAGATGGGGCGTAATGAGGCTACGGGTGGTCCGTAATATTCTGACACGTATTTAATGTTCTTGGGCACAAAAAGTGCGGCCCCACCGGGAACATGATTACCCAGTGTTGCGCAGTACGAACTGTAAAAGGCATCGAAATGAATGGAGCTCGCATAAAACCCTAAAGGCCTTGAAGCTCACAAAACACGGCGGTTTGGGATACGAATGGCTGCGTGTGTTTCGGTGGAGCGGGGCTAATCCCGGCACGTGGGTCGGAGGGATGATACATGATGGCAGGAGGCCGCCGTTCCAACTCGGCGGCGCAGCGCCAGATATTGTTGCCCACCCAGAACACAAGGTCCCAGCGGGATTGGAATTGGTAACGCCCGGCACCTACTGCTCTGTTGTTAGTGTTAGCGTGACGGGACTGGAGCACTGGAGAATATCACCTTAAAGCACTCCGCCTATCTTTCTCTCTTATTTTTAAAATGCCCACTTTGAGGGCTAACGTTTTCAGCTTGTGAAGCTATGTGGGGCTGGTCATTGGTTTGAAGTTGCGTTCGTTATTCAACCCACTCCCCTCTGTTTCAGGACACTGGGCCGAAGTTTTGGACACGCCACCCTCATCAGTCTTCGCACCAGGGTCCTGCACGCGGTAGCTTCATAACCAGCACCAGCCCTCTGTGGGCCGCTATAAGGTGAGCAGCTGCGGCAGCTGTCGGCTGCCCTGAGACCAGTACAGGCGGCTGCTGGCCTCTTCATTGGCACCATCCATCAGGGCGTCTGGTGGGCGGCGGCGGCGTCTCCCACGCCGCGCGCCGTTGACGCCAGAGCGAGCACGACAGAGGCTCCGTGCTGACAGACGAGCAGGCGCCTGCGCTGGGATCAGGGTTTTTACATGGAATCCGATCGGCCCATGCCGGCGCTTCATGTCAACATGTCGATTCTCTGTTTGTGAGCCGGGTCTGATGTATCGCAGCTGATCTGTTCGCTGGCCTGGAAGCCAGTCGCATGCCTCGGTGCGTCCGAGCAGGATGATATTCCAGCGGCGGGCGATGCTCTCGGTCGGCCCGGCGCGGGCTCTGCTTCTCGGCCCCGACGTGCACCGGTTTGCACTGGGCGATACGGTAATGCGGTTATCTTGCGCCGTAGAGCGGACGTCCCTGCCGGGAGGGGGACCGGAACGCAGGGTCACGGGGTCACCGCTGACCACCGCGGGGCAGACGGCTCGCCGGAAATGGTAGTCTGCGACGGAGGCAGCCCCTTCCGCTGCCGCTGTTTGGAGACCGCGCCCTTTGCAACTGCTGCACATAAACGGAAACATGTTTACAGTCAGAGGCGAGCCAGCGGGTTTATATAGCATTCAGGATGTAGGAGAAACGTATTGTTTCCTAGGCCCTAGTCTGGAGTTATAAGATATCTTACGTAGGCGATTAGTATTGTAAATATAAATCATGACAATAGCTACTGTAGCGCCTAAATTACTGATACCATTCTCATTCTGGGTGGCATTGGCTGTCGTTTCTGCTCGCATACGATAAAGCCATCATCCAAATTTGGATCATCAAATCCAATACAGGCCCGCACAAAGCACTCATTGTAATATGGCGACTGATTTACGATACCAATTTCCGTAAATGTACGGCGTCGCCGGCAGCGTGAGGCGAATTTCAATATGTTACTGGCGATTGCCATTGTA
This sequence comes from Lepas anatifera, assembly GCA_034440635.1. Lineage (NCBI taxonomy): Eukaryota > Metazoa > Arthropoda > Thecostraca > Lepadidae > Lepas > Lepas anatifera. The sequence continues at coordinate 35,260 of JAOTON010000708.1, read as the reverse complement.
GAGCGACGCGGTAAAGCCGGCGTTTTATTGCCCTTGTTGCTAGGCGTTCGTGCTAGACGCGCCGCCTCCAATGATACCTTCCAAGAAGCAGTATCAAACCCACACCCGGGGGGACACCAAACACCCTGGAAAACAGATATCAAGTATACTGGAAGGGCTTTGTTGACGTGCAGATAGTACGTGTGAACAAGTTGTGGTTGACCTCGGTGCGCACGTTTGTTTCAGCTACTGTATTCTGGATACGATCCTCACCACTAACTTTTTACATTTCGCATTGCGTGGCCAGAGGTACTGCCTTAAATTAGGCTCAAATAAAAGAAAACAATCATGTGCGAAGTTACCATGGTGATTCACACTAGCAGTGACACACAGCACATCACGTTTAGACTAAACTCCCCAGTCAGGCGTTTGGCATCACCAGTTTGCCGTGCGGTTCGCGACGCGGCTGGCGGCGCGGTTTGGCGACAGCGGTAAACCGGATACGGCCGGCTTGTGTGGCCGGGCGCTGCGCCGGCGGTGTTTGCGTGCCGACAGTGCCGCGCTCCGCCCGTAACCAATGCCCGCGCGCCTGCAACCGGCCGGCTTGAGTGACACCGTCAACGTTCATAGCGCGAAAAACAGTTCCAACGGCAGAGGTGACCCCTGCGGCCGGCTGCCCGCGTCCCAGTCAGTCCGTCCGTCCGACTGACACTGCAAGGTCACTCGCACGCCTGCGGTTTCGCAAGCGAACTCAAGCTGGAAACAGGGTTACTAACAAGACGTGAAATGAAGCTTGCCGCTCCGTTTCGCGTGTAATTGTTGGTGCTCGGTGTACTTGAGGAGTACAATCAATGCCAGGGTCTGGAGCCGGCCCCGCGCCGTCAGCTGCGGCCGTGGGCCTGGTTTGAGACCAACAGCTGGGGGCCGAGATGAAGTGGGGCGCTGAAAAGAACTAATCGCCATGAAGGACAATCAGCTCCGCCTTCTATCCTTTGATGAGCTTTAGAGACAGAATGGAGGGTTTGTGGTCTGGCGGCTTGTTCCACTCTGGTTCGCTCGGCTATGGCGAGATGCGAGGGCCCACTTCTACATTCTTCTCCAATTGAAGCCGAATCGGCGTTATGCTGCTGGATGCGGAGCGTGAAAGGAACGTGTGATAAGCCCGCCGGCGCCTTTTCTCGAGGCTATTTCCCTGACCGTCTCAGATAAGGATTCGCATTTCACTGAAACCGTTTTTGAAGTAAGCGTGGCGTGGCTTTGGCCGCGCTACTTCACTGGCTTCTGGAATATTGCATCATCACTGCCTTTTCCGAGAGTGGTCGGCAGGGAACACGTCAAGGTCGCACCATGATGCGGGGAAGCCTGCCGGCTGCAGGGTTAAGGGTACGCCGCATACCGGGTACAGTGTCTCAACCACCTGAGTGAATGACGGGTTTTCTATTTGAGAGTTTATCATTACCTGCCTATCCAAATCAGATTCAACTCAAACATGTTTAACGGCGATCTGTCTGGAGGTGCCTACCGCTAGAAATATTCTAGTTTTAGGCCAGTTCCTCTTGAAGTAACAAGTTAAACATTTTACTCAGGGGTTGAACAAGACCAGAAAAAAAACTTGAAAAAGAAAGCTGTTCTCTACATGCCTTAGAATTCATTTGCTTACATTGAACTTTAGAGCTACTATTTGTTAATGATGCATCAGCGACGCTTTTGCCGGTTCGATATACACATGACCTGTAGCTGGATACTTAATTCACAGCTTTCTAATGACACTTTTGGCTGAAGGTGTCATTAGATTAGCACGGTGCATGCGGCAACAAACATTGTCGTTTTCAGTCTCTTCTGTTGGTGTGTTTGCGTGGCTTCCCTGGTTACACGCAGTATTGTGCCCCGGGGAGTCGCCTTATTGCCTAGCTAATGAGCAATACCTGCCCATAAACGCGACAGGTATACACGCGTGCTCGTCATTCTCTCGCCGGCCGCCCCCGCCTCCGCCCCCGCCCGCGTCGACACCGCAGACGCAGCCCGGGTCGTTAACAATTACCTCCGCGGTCATAAAGCCACCGTTCGCGTAGCGACAGCGCCGCGGGGAGGGGGAACTCCCATCGGCCCATCCTACCTCATTCCCAGTGGCATCGGCGACGACGCAGGCAGACAACCCACCTGAGCCGCGCCACAAAAGCCGCCCTGTGACGCTATCGACAAAAACGGCGCGGTGGCGGCGCGGCGTCTGCGGGGACGCGGCTGACGGCGGCGGCAAAAACGGCGGCCACTGGGCTGCGGCGCGCCCTTCATCGTCTCCCACCGCGCCGCTGTGTGTGTGTGTGTGTGTGTGTGTGTGTGTGTGTGTGTGTGTGTGTGTGTGTGTGTGTGTGTGTGTGTGTGTGTGTGTGTGTGTGTGTGTGTGTGTGTGTGTGTGTGTGTGTGTGTGTGTGTGTGTGTGTGTGTGTGTGTGTGTGTGTGTGTGTGTGTGTGTGTGTGTGTGTGTGTGTGTGTGTGTGTGTGTGTGTGTGTGTGTGTGTGTGTGTGTGTGTGTGTGTGCGTGTGAGTGTGCGTGCGCGTGCGTGCGTGCGTGCGTGCGTGCGTGCGTGCGTGCGTGCGTGCATGCGTGCGTGCGTGCGTGTATGTGTGTCTATGCAGCGATGTGTACCGCTGTGTGGGTATGTATGCAGTGCTGTGTGCCGCTGTGTGGATGTGTATGCAGCGCTGTGCGCCGCTGTGTGGGTGTATATGTAGCGCTGTGTGCTGCTGTGTGGGTGTGTACGCAGCGCTGTGTACCGCTGTGTGGGTGTGTATGCAGCGCTGTGTACCGCTGTGTGGGTGTGTATGCAGCGCTGTGTGTTGGTGTGTATGCAGCGCTGTGTACCGCTGTGTGGGTGTGTATGCAGCGCTGTGTGGATGTGTATGCACCGCTGTGTGGGTGTGTATGCAGCGCTGTGTACCGCTGTGTGGGTGTGTATGCAGCGCTGTGTGGTGTGTGTATGCAGCGCTGTGTACCGCTGTGTGGGTGTGTATGTAGCGCTGTGTGCCGCTGTGTGGGTGTTTATGCAGCGCTGTGTACCGCTGTGTGGGTGTGTATGCAGCGCTGTGGGCCGCTGTGTGGGTGTGTATGCATGCCGCTGTGTGGGTGTGTATGCAGCGCTGTGTGGGTGTGTATGCAGCGCTGTGTGGGTGTGTATGTAGCGCTGTGTGCCGCTGTGTGGGTGTGTATGTAGCGCTGTGTCGGTGTGTATGCAGCGCTGTATGGGTGTGTATGCAGCGCTGTGTGCCGCTGTGTGGGTGTGTATGCATCGCTGTGTGGGTGTGTATGCAGTGCTGTGTGGGTGTGTATGCAGCGCTGTGTGGGTGTGTATGCAGCGCTGTGTGCCGCTGTGTGGGTGTGTATGCATCGCTGTGTGGGTGTGTATGCAGTGCTGTGTGGGTGTGTATGCAGCGCTGTGTGGGTGTGTATGCAGCGCTGTGTGGGTGTGTATGCAGCGCTGTGTGCCACTGTGTGGGTGTGTATGCAGCGCTGTGTGGGTGTGTATGCAGCGCTGTGTGCCGCCAGTGTGTGCCACTCTGCGTCGGCGGCGGCGCGGCGCGGCGGTGCGAGCCGGGGGAGGTGTGCCCCTCGCCGTCGGCACTGCTACGGCTGCCGGCGGCAGCGGCGACACCGACCGACGGGGACGTCACGGCACCGCGCCGCTGCAGCTCAGTCAGCACCGGGAGGGGCTGCTGCAGAGATGCCGTCCACCTTATCCTTCCTGGCTTGTATAATATTTTAGAGGTCTTTCTTGTTATCTTTTGGGCTGACGCAGGGTCTACGCCCTGTCTCAGCTTGTGATGGCCCTGACCCCGACGAGTGAGATAGACCCTGCATCAAGCTGTCATGGTCTACAACCTGGCTACCTGCATTCATTGTGAGAAGGTGGAGGGATGTTTTTCCAAGACCACGTTTTGAAATGTAAGGGAGCGGGAAGGGCAGGGTTTTGAGACAGTGGAATTTGTTAGTGGAACTGAAAATGTTTGCCGGGAGCTACTGGTCTGTGACGGGTTCGTCCGTATACGGCTTGCTACTGCGGCCCATGCTTATGAGGCGGACTCGGAGCTGGCTTAAGGCGTTAGTGGTGTTTTTCTCGACGTTTAGGGGTCCTTCGCGCTTGGGCTGATCCATTTTAGTGGGAAGGGACTAGGATTTAGTTATTTCGAAATTGAATGTGTATAGCGATTCTAGGAGTTTGATGTGCAAATATCCTATTGATATTTTGTTTGTCCATCACTTTCTCTAACATTTTCCCATGTATACATGAATCCCTGGATTTAGTGTGGGAGCCTCTACGTTGTCCCATGGAAGCATGAAAATGAACTGGTCATTAAACAGCAGAGCACATAATTATGCAGGCACGACACGAGAGCTACTCCTTAAACTACAACGTGGTTGGTGTTGAGACTGGTTGGAACAGTGAACCTCGATCGGTCTTGCTGCCTGGTGGTTCAGTCTGGTCTGTAATGAATTAAGCAAGGCAATTTTTCCTGGCATGATCAGAACATGGGATTAGTGTCATCCATTCGATCACCCAACGATGTTGTTTTAACGCTTCCGGTATCTGCCTCGCGTCAGACGGAAGGGGGTTCGAATGAAATCAATCACACACAACCAACGGCTCTGCATGCTATTTGTCTTCGCTGTTCGCACAGCACACATCGCCACTAGGTACGCATCATCACTCCCCGGGGCATGTTGACCTAACGCTCTCGCTTACCTCCATCGCGCGGCGGCGCCCCGGCTCACGGCAGCACCCCGGCGCGAGCGGGCACGCCGTGTTTGCCCGCCGTTCGGTGCGTGTGCGCCACGAACGCCCACAAACGATGCAGCGGTGACGCGTCACGCATGAAATCGCCGCAGATTAGGTCAGCTGGCCGAGACAGCCGTCAATAAATTCCCGTGCCGATAGCAGATGGCTTCTTGGCGCCAAATTCAGGCCGGCGCCTCAGGGCGCAGCTGACAGACTGACCGTCGTCTTCGACGGCCCTGGTCGACTCAGGAAATAAGTAGGTGACAGTTTTAAGGCTTCAAGCGAGTCCCAGAAACAGCATGGGGAGATTTCATGGCAGTCGATGGATTTTGTTTCGAGATATCTGTTACTGAATTTAAGAATTCTGTCGTTACAGAAACCGCGGTGGTGCGTCAGCTCTTGTTACCCACCTGGCTTCTCGTCATCATTGCTAGCTCAAGGCTGCCACGCGCGAGTACACGATGAGTCGGCTGCTCGCTGACCCCACCTGAGAGAGCTCGGCTGCTATCAGCGGGTTTCTCGGCACACACAGGGTGGTGACGAGCAGAATTAGTCAATCGGGCGTTCTCGGACCCCGCGTGAGTCAGCGGAAGCGGCAGAATGGATAAAGTAGCGGAAACGCACCCAAGTGCACGCAGGACTGCGTATGGGTGCGCTGGAGGGAAATGAGGGGTGAATGAGACGGCCACAATTTATTCTAAGCGCCATTTAACTTGCTTCAAGTGTGGCACTCGCCTACAAGGAAACTACGTTCGGACTGCACGGAAAAATCCTTCCCTCCGATGCATTTATTCTTGTTTTTGTAAGTTTTTCAGTCATTCTTGGTTGTCAGAAAATACATGCATGTAAAGAGCATGAACTGTACTGCTCTGGTGCCGTGAAGTTACTAGTCTTCTCTTCACGTTATCTTGCAATTCTGTAGATAAATAAGGATGAATAAACTTTTTTAGAAAGGTCATGTTTTAGAGCCGCCAAGATTGCTAAATCCAAAGTTGTTTTGTTTCCAAAATGTTTTCAAAATGCATAGTCTCATTGGAAGGGCGTGTATTTTTAAGGACGCAGGTTTGCAGAGTTTTTAAAGGGGATATTTTATCAATTTTGATATAAAAATAAGGCTCTCAAACCCCATTAGACGTTACATAGTTGCATTATGAAGAAATACATCATGGGCAAAATGAAAACAAAAATAAATAGCAAAATTAGCCAATTGAAAATTATATATTGTAGCTCTACTTGCAAGGCTGCTATAAGTTGCCGGCCCTTTTCTAAGCCTACGCATTTTAACCAACTAATTTGACTCTAAGCAGCTTACTGGATGCACTTCTTGGTTCATTCGAGCTATTTTAGCATTATGCAAGCTCCCATGTAATCATCTCAGACTAGCCAATTACGTTCCCTCGGAGCGATATCGAAAGCCTTCTTTTGTTAATATTACGAAGCCGCAAACGCTCCGTCAACTCCCTAAGCAAGATGTGTTGAGGAATGCATTATGGAGCAGCTGTTTTGATTGGGGATGATAAATCATCACCAGTGACGTCACGGGAGGCATCTGCACACCGCGCGTCCTCTCGGTTTGCAGAAGGCACTGTCTTCTTGACACAGCCAGTCCCACTCGGGGTTTATGGCGAGCGATAAAACAAAGCGCTCCGGCGTGTCTGAGACTCGTTTGAAACAATGTCAACACTTGGCGGAATGGAAGGCTTTCGGGTTGTTTCTATTCCTTCTGTTCTATTTTAAGGCGTAGCCAAGGTGTGCTCGACGTAATTAATATTACGGAGCCGTGTTTTGAAGATGGCTGTGTGAACAGAAAGGTAGATTTCAGATTACGTTGCTACCGTTCCGCTGGCGGGTCCGGAGGGTCCTGGCCCCACCAAAGGCCGAAAAGAGTGATTACCTCCCTATATGGCTTGTCCTTAAACCAAATATAAGCTAAAAAGCGTCACAAATCAACAAACAAAAAACGTCACAAACCGGGCAGCCTTATTTTCCGCGAAAACCCGGAAAAACGGTTTTATACAGAATAGAGAGAAAAGCATCACCCCTGCTGGGGTTTGGATCCCTACAACGTTCTCCAGCCAAGGAATTAGTGTCGCGTTGAGGCAGAATCCCAGCCCAGTTGCCCCCCCCAAAAAAAAAAAAACGGGTCTATATCAGATGTTCCACAAATCATATTTCCCCACGATCAGTTCTTCCCCTCGTTCAATTCTTCCCCACGATCAATCTTTCCCCACGATCAATTCTTCCCCACGATCAAAAGTTCCACAGTAAAGTTTACTTCAGAGCCAAGGTTTTTTAGTACACTGTTAAAGTCCCGGCTCCTACGTCATAAACCCAGGCCGAGGTATAAAACTTCAAACCTTGAAATAAGCACCCGAAACAGGAGTAAATGTCTAAAATAGTGATGAGGTGAGGTGAATAAAACGAGTCTTTTTACAGGGTTCAGTGCTGTGTTGGGCAATTGACATCGGCCGGTGGCGACGCCTGGCGGAGGGCAAGTCAAGGGCGGAGGAGTATTGGCGGCGGTCAAGGGCGGCGATGGCATGGCTGGCTGGCCGTCCTGCACAGGAATTGTCTCGCATGCTCGCATGCGATGAACATCATGTTACAGCAGGGGCGGATGCAGGAAAGGGGACCTATCTAAGTTTTCTTATCTAGTTTTTTATCTTGCGTAGTCAAGAAATGTGATATAATTATCGGTACAGCAGTGTTGTCATCGGGCGATTTGCTTAGTGCGGTGCATGGGGGTTGTGTCGGCTGCGATGTTCATTACATTTCAGCAGTGGCAGAGCCAGGAGGGGGAGCATTAACACATTTCCGATTTTGGTTTCAACACTTGTATAGGCGAATGACATGATAAGTTTTTTTAGGGCATAGGCGGGCCCAGGGGGGCAAGGGGGGCACGTGCCCCCTCCCCGATTGACCCTCGGCGCCCCCTGAAATGGTCACGGTGCCCCTGAAATTTCGCTTCCCACCCCCCCCAGGATACGAAATCCTGCGCCCACCGATAGGATTTGGCGCCCACCTGATAGGTTTTGCTGGTCATAAGTGGCGCCCCCTGGTCCGGATGGCGCTCCCCGGTCCGGATGGCGCCCCCGGGAAGGTGCCCCCCGATCGGCAATCCTGGATCCGCCTATGTTTTAGGGTACGTTAAAAAGTGACATTTCTTCTCCCGGGCTGCCCCTCAAAAGTGATGTGCCCCCATACCAAAGCTCTTGCTGCGCCCCTGCCTGCTACCGGCCGTTCGCGCACTTTCCCACGGTTAGCCTGAAGGAAGTTGCTCAATCTCCGTCAGAAGTAACCCTACGGATTTCTCAGATTTTAAGGGTAAATAAGGAGACGCAGTTTTTTGCCACAGTGCTGTCGTCGGGCGATGGGCTTAGTGCCGTGCATGGTAGTTGCGTCGGTTGCGATGCTCATTACATTGCAGCAGTGGCAGAGCCAGGAGGGGGAGCATTAACACATTTTCCGATTTTGGTTTCAACACTTGCATAGGCGAATGTCATGACAAGTTTTTTAGGGTACTTGCATTAAAAAGTGCCATTTTTCTCCCGGGGTGCCCCTCATAAGTGGTGTGCCCCAGCTGTTCGTTCCCTAGTTTACCCCGTTTATTGACTCCATTTGAGTCAAATTTCAAAGCTAAGTTTAAAGTTTCAAAGGGGTAAACAGGCATACGCGTCGGAAAAGGAGGGGCAGGGGGCCTGGCCCCCACTTTTTGGCAAAAATTTCCTGATCTCAGTCAAAATGAGAGAAAACTGGACATTCCTATATCCAGCCGCTGCAGAAGTCAACAAGGAGCCCAAATTCGAACAGTTTTTGTTCCTGATATTGAAATTTTTTGTCAGCATCAAGTTGAAGTTTGGCTGCCCCCCCACCCCCCCCACTTTTTTTGCCGGTGGAGACACTTATATAAACAGGCAAACATTTAGGGCCATGTCAGCACTAAGAAATTTGCTGGTCAACAGGCTAACGCCTAGGGTCATAACTAAGATAACTACAGGCTAAATAATCTTAACTTAATATGATAATAATGACAGTGGCGGATCTAGCCGGGTGGTTTGGGAGGGGCAAACCAAAGTCGAAAACCAAAAAAAACGTCGCGCAGTGAAAAATTGCGTTACAATATGCATTTTCGGTAGGATTTTGGGAACTGGAGACGAAAAGCGAAAAAAAACCACACGGGGTGAAAAATATGGACTCAAGAGATACTTTTTTTCCTATCCAAGCCCCAATATTTACACTGAACTTCAATAATTTTGTTTGAAGTTGAGAGTTGAAGCACTAAAATCTTGCTTACAAGCTAAAAAGGAGTCGGGGAAAAGGAAGTCGATCGCTTGGGGGGCAAAAACATAGTTTTGCCCCGAGCTTTTCCGTTTGGGGGGACAATTGCCTTTTTTGCCCCCCCCCTGGATCCGCCACTGAATAATGATGAATTATCTTAACTTAACACGCGCCCCGCTGGGGTCCCTTGCATGACGCGCCCCGCTGGGGGGCGTTTTTCGCCCCCTTCCGTATCTCGTTTCCCACGAAAGCTAAAGGAAAATTACGGGCGGCGTTCGAGAGCTCTTGCCAAGACGAAGAGAATTTATAGGTGGAATTTTTACGTCAGATCAATATTGAGGTCAGCATAGGTCAAAGAAGGCTCCATAGGCTTACAACAGAGCAGTGTACGTTTCCCCCTCTAGATCTGCCCAAAGCTAGAGCAAATCTTTATGCATCATTGGATTCCTCTCATCGCGGCGAATCGAATGATACATAATATGACCTTGCTAGGTCATATTATCCTCGACCTGACCGGGCTCCCCTCCGTCGTTCTCGCTCCGTCCGCTGTCGTGGCCGGGTGGCGCTCCCGCCCGTGATTCGTTGCGCGGCCGCGGTGCTTCCGTCGCGGGGGTCTCGGGGGGGGGTGGGGTTCGTGAGCTGCACCGCTAGCGTTCTCTCCCTCATGTGTGGGACGACTCCCGGGATAACTTCATCACCTCCTCTCTGTCCCTTCATCAAGTACTGTTACGCTATTACCATTATGCAGAGTACCCGTGTCTGTCATTATGTGATGCTGCTGAATAAACGTGTCACGGTTTCAATAGTCAAAATGACCTGAGCTCGGCCTAGGTCAGGGTCACAGAGTGACCTGGTATGGTCATGCTGCATATCAATCGACTCCCCGTGACAATATAAACACAATGCAAACAAAATGGGAGCTTTATCTCAATTCAGTCAGAAGTTATTGGCAAAACAACCAATCTCTGCTCCCGTGACCTGATATGACCTTTGAGAGGTCAGATGCTCAAAAACTTAACTTTATGGTTAAGATCGTGGTAAGAATAGACAGTTTGAGAATTTTCAGCCTTATCTATCCAGTATTTCCTGAAAACGAGTCCATTCTATTTTTCACCATAGACTTAATGGGGTGACCAAAAAATTGACCACATCAAATTGAATCCTGGCTTCACCCCTGGCCCGATTGCTTTTCTCCGTTGGTACAAAATTTCAGAGCTCTATCTCAAGCATAAGTCTCACAATCTTCTTCACTGCTAAGCTTCTCAATCTTCTTCACTGCTACTCTCGTCTTGCAAGCTCTACCTTCTACCGGCCGTTCGCGCACTTCCCCTCGGGCAGCCTGAGGGAAGTTGCTCAATCGTCGTCACAAATAACCCTGCTGATTTCTCAGTTTCTAGGGTGAATAAGGAGACGGAGCTCGTTGCCATAGCTAACCCCATTCATTGGCTCTATGTGTGCCAAATTTCAAAGCTAAGCTTTAAGTTTAAATTGGTTGAACAAGCGAACATTTAGGGTCATGTCAGGACTAAAACATTGGCCAGATGCAGAACTCTGGGAAAAAATGCAGTGTCGGAGCACACAACTCACTAGGCACTTGCACTGTAGTCGCATGGTAAAAACAATGACTGCCCGTTGATATGGCTTTTTTGCTGATATCCCGAACGACACGTCCAAATGTCTTGCATGCAGGCTGAAAATTCACGTCTTGCAAATGCACATTTTTTATCAAATTTGTATTTTCGAAACCTCTCTACAAAGTTACGAGCAAAAAACCCTTAAGATTGTCGTGTGAAATTGCCGGGAATATCATTTTTTCATATTATCTCATGAAATACTGAATGAAACTGGTGTTGGTACACTTTAATTGAAACGGAATGGTACGTGTTTTCATTTCCAGGCAATAGTTTAAGGTTGGAAGCTGTATTTGATGACTTATTGGCATATATGTCGAAATGAAAGGCCAAATTACAGACTATTTTTAGACCTATAACTTGCTTCGTGTTTTTTATTCTTTAGATTTCTTGATGTTAAAATGTTTTTCAAATGTCTTATCTATTTTTTGTCCTGTAAATGAGCAAAATCTGACAGGGCTTTATCCAGTGATTAAATAAAAAGGAGAAAATATGAAAACACCATAAAACACGTTTACCACCGATTTTCTTGATACGATTCCACGCATCCATCCAGCCAAAATTCGGCAAGCGGGGCCGCAGAGCTCCGACAATGTGATATCCAGATGTGCCACGATGTCATAATATCCAGGCATTTACATGCTCTCCAGACATTTCATTATCCCCCAGCATAATGTGATTAACCCGCTCACCAAGCAAGAGCAGACAGAAAGTCTGCAGGCGTGCATCCAGGATTTTCCTTTGCGCGAGGGCCTGGCTGACGAAGGGGATGGCGAGCTGATGAAGGCCGGTGCTGGAATGCGAACCATGCCTTGACCAGGAAAACAGTCTACTGGAGGTATAAGCCATTAGCGAATCAATGAATCTATGAAGCAGGGCTGGGGGTGGGCACTAAAATAACCCCTTAGTAGTGCTCAAATGGAAGCCAGATGAAATTAAGAGGAAACACCAATTCAAACAATCTAGTGAACTCTAATCAAAGGGAATGTTAAGCATGCGACTCATTTGGAACTCTGATGACTCTATCACCGATCACCAGACTTGAGGCTCCCAACGGCTGACTTGCAACACCCGCCCGTTTAAGGATATTTACACATTCGTGCACTTAGAGCAATATGAATGATGCCTGGCTGCGCTGATTTTGTTAATTTCTCCTCAGGGGTCATGGCCGTGTTAAGCTGGAATAAGAGCAGCCAGGTATGCTTCATGTAGCATGGTAGACCAGTGGCCGATCTTTGATTAAAGTTTCTTTAGATAGTTAGAGCAAGAATAGCAAAGGCGGTTGCACGTCTTTTACGGAACTGATAGATACTATTAAAAATTATACCATATCTTGTTTTTACTAAGCTTAGGGAGGGCCTACGGTGTAAGTTGTGTTTAAATGCAATATGCATTGAATTAATTTGATTCAGCTACATGATTCAGCCAACATCTTAATGCTGGATACTCGCATAGTAGGAAAATTTCACGTTGGAGTGAGGGCCATAACCTGGCGGATGGTGTCGTATCGGAAAGCTTGCGAGTCTTATCTTTTCCGTATGCGGACCCTTTGAATCCCCAACTATACCCCAACAAGCAGGCTCGGCCTCTCTGCCGTAGCCGCCACCCTACCCTCGCAAGTGTTGCAACACTCCACGACCCATTCCTCGAAATAAGCTTCCCCCTTTGCTCTGCGACATTTACTTAAACACCCCTCCCACAAAATTATCCACATACTTAAGAGGCGGTCAAAGGTGCATTGCGCAGAACGCCTTATACTGAGCCTTTAGCATTGTAGGTTTTGCGCCCCTGTTCGGTAATAACAAATACCTGCTACACCATTCTCGGATAGTCGTGTTAAGGTATTGCAGCGTAAGTGAATACCTCCTGTGTTCGTCCAGGTCGGAGAAACGCTAGTTACTGGTGATGTATGATTTATTTTATACACGTGCGAGATCATTGTTAAACTATTTCCGATGTATTGAGCACTACCATTATTGCACTGTTAACACAAATCGTATTATGCATGTCAAACAATGTACAGCTCATATGCGTCCAGAACGGAAGAGGCAGGCCTGGATGAAAAAGCAAAGGGTTAGATCTGTCGATAATCATGTCAAACATTGGTGAAATTTATCTCGGACACTCCTGCATTTGTATCTGTGTTTGTATTTATTTATGTAATTGAGCAACAGGTAAAACCCACTTATAGTTCAAGTCAAATAAGTAAAAAAGACATGATATTCACAATGAAATGATACAAATGATATCCATGACATTCCGACATGGGGAAACAAAACTAAGCGCTCGTCACGGCTCGTCCTAACTTTTGATGTCATTAAAAACCTCCGTATAGATAAAACATGATCATGATATAAAGACTCTAAAATAATAAAAGTGGTATATAAGATTAGTAGATAAAACCACAAGAGAAAAGACAAGATAAAAGGTAAAAGCTTCCACCCAAACAATAAGAGCCACACGACAATAAAAATGGGTGCTGCTTGTCGAACTTCAGCACAGCTCCTTTAAAGGGAATGTGACACCTTGATAGCGTGATTTTAAGTGATATATCCAAGTTGTAAAGCACGCCGAAAAACCTGGTACTCTACATATTAATTGTCTTGCAACTCAAAATTTCCGTAGAGAAAAACTAAAAACTACCTGAAATGTACCTCTCATGTACCTCAAGCAGCAGGCCACACTTGTAATGGCTGTTGGTGTGACGACATATGCTGACGTCATGGTGAGTATTAGTCAATCGAAGCCCTTGAAGCCTATGGAATATGGTAGTGGTTTCCAGATCATGACATCATCCACAGGCGGATAATTATTTTTTCCTCGAGGTGCATTTTAAAAACCAAAATATTGCGTTCATTGTGCATTTTCCCTAATTATAATAAATTCCAGGATTCGACCAAGGTGCCACATTCCCTTTTAAGATCTGGCATACACTGAAAAAATTTTGACACCTCGGTCGGGGGTAAGGTGGAATGGTTAAAAATGCTACCTCTCGAGGGTGTTTTTGGACACCACAGTTCGGTGTCACGCACCCCCTACGGGTGTAGCCAAAACACCCCCTGTCAGGGGTTACTCCTGTGAAATGAGGTGTAACAGGACACCCCTTGCGAGTGTTCAGCGATTCCAACGACACCCATTTATGGTGTTTCATTCCATTTTAACCCTTCGGCAGGGTGTTGCAACACCCCGTGTTCGAATTTTTGGTGTCGGAAACCCCGTGCATTCTACACCCCGATGGGGTGTAGCGGGACTTAAATTAGGTGTATGTGGTGTTACATATAATTTTTCCATGCGTCCTCCGTTCGTGAAGAAAACTGAAATTCTACTTCATCAATTGCAATGTCCACCGTACGCCAAACAACACTATAAAGAATGCAAATGTATTTGAAAGTACCTTGGGTGCAGAGCGAACATATGCCACAATAGATAAACTGCAGGATTGAGCATATGAGCGCAAACGGTGAGGAGAACAGCGACAGAGCTAATCACTTGCTCGGGTTTTGCTTCTGTCATTCTGACAATCCAAAATTTCATTAAAAAAAACTAAGCAGCCGACAACGTCCATCCTTTATCTTATCATTGTCAGCAAGCTTTTTGACCGTGATCCTCCTCGGCTGATATTAAAACCATACAACCGGTAGAGAAGGGCCGCGGAGAAGCGGTGGTCTCCCGTTAAGTTGAGTCCGTAGACGACGAGGGCAGCGGCCCACTGCAGCGCCGCTCCAACTTCACCGAAAGAAAGGCAAAAATGAATCTAGTTTTATCATCAATAGTAGCGAATCGAACAGGAAATTTGGCACTTCAGCTGATGTTTAATCTATTAGCTTAATACCAACAACTACCTTCCTTAACATTCTGAAATAAACAACTTTCAAATATTTTCGTAGGAAATCAGATAAACAAGGGTAATGACAGAAATTGATGAACATGATCCCAAAAACAAAAATAGGTATGAAGGTTGAAAATAACAATAACAGAGTGAGCCAAGGCGATATATGTCTCGGGCGCCTATTGTCTTGGTAATTTCCTCATTTACAACATAGCAAGGGTAAGAAAGTAGCTACGGTAAATTCATCAGGATCTATTCGCGGAATATATGTTATATGACGTCCGAGACACGCTATTATATCCCTTGTATTTTGATTCATTTTTCCATTTCTTTGGAAATTTCCTGATTAAATAGTTCATGAATTCGGCACCCGGAAATAATTGGAAATCATTTCCCGTAGAAGATCATTTCTTAGTACTCAAAATCCTTTAATAATTTCATGTCTGATTACCAGAGTGAATTGATGTAGAGTCAGGTTGAACGTCATGCACGCAGCAACATTTAATTTCCCGAAATGTGCCACAAAGCTGTTATCATAGTCACGCTGCCATATAGGCATGGGCCAGCATTAACATTTTATGACCGAAATTTACCAACGCTTGGTCGGATCGAGAAAAAACACTTAAAAAGGCACATCAAAATTTCGGTCGCGTACATTTTATAATGTTAAATTACTCTACGAAAAATATAGGAGATGGGTCCCGGTTACTAAGGGGGCCCCGGCCTGGGGGCCGACGGTAGTTGAGCCCCCCTTGGCCGAATCCTGGCTACGCCATTGCCTATAAGGGAACCAAATAGGGCGCTGAAGACACGCTTTGGAGGTTTCAAACGCCTGAAGTGGTTGCATGTACAAGTGACTTAAACACCAACAAGGCACACTCGCTCCAATGATAGCTACTACGGTCCTATTGCCCTATTGGATGGGTCAACACTTACCAATGCAGGAATGTTAGGGTTTGAATCCCTTTTTCTGCCAAAAATCAAAGAGAACCAGCACCTTTCAGCTACACTTTCACACTGACTGTTGTTCTTCAGGACGGCCTTGAACATTGTCTGTTCGCGCCTGCGCACGAGAAACGACGCCCGAATGCACGTGCCAACACCATAACGGGGTGTTAGATACCCCGTGGTAACACCCCGATGGGGTGTCTTTTACCTTTTCAGGGTGTTTAACACCTCAGGAAGGTGCGAGCTGAACGGGTATTATCTACACCTCTTTAAGGTGTAGCAGTATCAACACCCGCTCTGGGTGTTGCTGGTCCTTAACACCACCCCCAGGGGTTCACATACACCCTGAAGTCCGTCTATGGTGGTATCAACACCTTGCACAGGTGTGTGGGGTGTTAAACCAAAGGTGTGAGGGTGTTAAAACTTTTTTCAGTGTAAGAACACTTGGACTCAAAATCATTAAAAGAGAGTAAGACACGAATAAATACACCTCGCGTTACAGTTTCAACTCGACCAAAGGGGACATAAAAATTTGTCGCTGTGCCCACCTAGTTCGACGCTGTGGAACGTGAAAGGGGACGCTCTCGAGCAGGAGTGCGGAATATATTTTGCCCACGATTATTTTTTTACGAAGCATAAATTATATTGGCACATTCTTTGCGAGAGGCTGGCAATTTCGAATAAAATTAACAAGTCGTAATAAGAAAGCGTGGTGGAAGGCCGAGATGTATGAACGTGGGCAGCTAGCCACAGAAGAAATTTGTGCTGAATTCTGTCTAACCTTTCCAAATGAGTTTGAGCAGCCTTTCCCCAAATGACGCAACCGTAATCAAGAATGGACCGAGCATTGCCGAAATATGCTGCTAGAATTGGGTCTGTTTTCAGACTTCCCACTGCTCGGCCGGTCTGGAGAAATCGTATGAGCATATCCATCGTCCTTTTTGCCTTACTGACAATTTAATCTGTGTTTTTTAAAGGTCAGAGCCGCATGACGAAATCCATGGAGCGAAGCAGATTGAGATTTCTCAAGAGGCTCTGTTCTGGCCGCTTGGCGATTCTGACAGTTGATGCCAGGGCTCCGGAATTTTAAAGGGTGATAGCGCTTTTACGCTAGACGCCTAAACCAAGGCCCCAAATCTAAACTCAAAATAGTTTTTGAGAAATTTTGGAACAAATGTTTTCAATTTTGTATTTTTCTCATTTTTATTTCTTAAGCGACGAACTTAAAACTTGCCTCCTTTTGAATAAGCAACAGGAATCACCTAAGAAAAAATTCGAAATTGTCCGCCAATATTTATTACGCCAAAACGCAGTATTTCTAATAAAAGCAAAAAAGCGATTGAAATTTGACGGCCGACTTGTAAGCTCGATACGTCAGAGGGTACGCTTCATTTAGTTTAAAGACAGCCACCTGGAGGCAGCTAGGTCAATTTTCTTGTGCTTAGGCATAGTTTCCAGTGAAAAACGTAAAATTCTGACCTAGTTTTTGCCATTTTGCGGGGTGCCCTTTTGATTGCCGGGTGGTGTACCCCTTTGAGCCGTGCCGCTCAAAATTTAGTGCCCTACGCCGTTGAACCTAGATGGAACTAGACCGCATTTAGTGATTTCAACTATTGTTTGACAATTAAGTGCCTTTTTAGTCAGCTAGAGCATTCTGTCGCCTTTCCAAGCACCCGGGAAGAGTATACGCACGTAATCCGTTTCCAGATAATGCCTCATCGTCGCCAATAATCGTACGGGTGGAGCTCATCTGGTGCCCCCTGGAGGTGATCATGTGCCTTCTGAGCTGATCTGATGCCCTCGTAGTCAATCTGGTGCCCCCCTCCCCTGAATAAATAATTGTGCCTTCTGAACCTATATAATGCTCTCTAAGTTATTCTGATGCCTCCGAGCCTGCCTGCTGCCCTATTAGCTGTTTTAGTGTCCCTTGAGCTGATCCAGGCCCCTGAACTTATTTAATGCCTCCCGGCGTTTATCTACTGTCCAGGGGGCACAGGGGCACGTGCACCCATCGGTGCCGGGTGCCCTTTTGATTGCCAGGTGGTGTACCCTGTTTGGGCCGTGCCGCTCCAAATTTAGTGCCCTACGCCATTGAACCTAGATGTAACTAGACTGCATTTAGCGATTTCAACTATTGTTTGACAATTAAGTGCCTTTTTGGTAAGCTAGGGCATTCTGTCGCCTTTCCAAGCACCCGGGAAGAGTATAGGCACGTAATCCGTTTCCAGAAAATGCCTCATCGTCGCCAATAATCGTACGGGCGGAGCTCATCTGGTGCCCCCTGGAGCTGATCATGTGCCCTGTGAGCTGATCTGGTGCCCTCGTAGTCAATCTGGTGTCCTCCTGAGAAAATAAGTGTGCCTTCTGAGCCTATAAAATACTCTCTGAGTTAGTCTGATGTCTCCGAGCTTGCCTGGTGTCCTTTTAGCTGTTTTAGTACCCCTTGAGCTGATCCGGCCCCCTGAACTTATTTAATGCCTCCCGGAGTTGATCTACTGTCCAGGGGTGCGGCCAGGAAGGCACAGGGGGCACGTGCCCCCATCACTGCCGGGATGCCCTTTTGATTGCCAGGTGGTGTACCCAATTTGGGCCGTGCCACTCGAAATTTAGTGTCCTACGCCGCTGAACCTTGATGTAACTGGACCGCATGTAGCGATTGAAACTATTGTTGGACAACTTAATACCTTTTTCGGTCAGCTAGGGCATTCTGTCGCCTTTCCAAGCACCCGGGAAGAGTATGGGCACCTAGTATGTGTCCACCTAATGCTTCATCGTCGCCAATAATCGTACGGGTGAAGCCAATCTGGTGCTCCTTGAGCTCATCTCGTGGCCTCTAAGCTGGTCTTGGCCCCTTGAGCTGATTACTTGCCCTCTAAGCTGATCTGGTGCCCCTGAGTCAATCGAGTGCTCCACTGAGCAAATAATTGTGCCTCCTGAACCTATATAATGCCCTCGGAGTTAGTTTAATGCTTCCGAGCTTGTTTGGTGCCCTAATAGCTGATTTAGTGCCCCTTGAGCTGATTCGGGCCCCCGAGCTGATCTCATGCCTCCCCAAGTTGATTCTGTCTTCTAAGTCAATATGGTGCCTCTTCAGCTGATTAGGTGCCCCCTCAACCGATTATTGATGTCTCCTTAGATGGTCTGCCCCCCCCGAGCTGGTTTGGTGGGCCCTGAGACCACCTTGTGTCCCCTGAGCTGTTATGTTGCTCCCTGAGCTGATTTAGGCTCCTGCCATAGTCTGGGGGGCTGGGAGCTGATCTGGACCCCGAGCGGATCGATCTGGTGCCACCTGAGCCCATCTGATGCCCTCTGAGCTAGTCTGGTGCCCCCTGAGTAATCTGGCGCCATTTAAGCCGATCTGGGCCTCCTTACGTGATTTCATGAGCAGCTCTAAAGCCCTGGGCTGAGCTGAGCCCACAGAGGCTTATGAGGGCCCCTGAGATGGTATGGGGCCTCTGAGCTTGACTTATCTGGTATTCCCGAGCTGGTCGGGGACCACTGATCTGATTGTTTGTCCCCAGAGCTGATCTGGTGCCCTATGGGCATCTGGCGTCCCCTGAGCAGCTCTGGGGCTTTTGAACTGATTGGGCCCCGAGCTGGTGAGGGATCCCTGAGCTGATTTAGTGCCTCTGACTTGAACATGCCCACTGTGCTGATCGATCTGGTGCACCCTGAGCAGGTATACGGCCTCCTGAACTCAACTAATGCCCTCTGAGTCGATCTGGTGCCTGCTGAGTCATCAGTGCGTCTCCTGAGCTCATCTTATTCCCTCTGAACTAGTCTGGTGCCCCATG
The DNA here is from genome assembly GCA_034440635.1 of Lepas anatifera. Lineage (NCBI taxonomy): Eukaryota > Metazoa > Arthropoda > Thecostraca > Lepadidae > Lepas > Lepas anatifera. The sequence goes on along the minus strand of JAOTON010000708.1, from coordinate 16,029 downwards.
GCTAATATGGTGCCCTTTAAGCTAAACCGGGCCTCCTGGTTTAATTACGTGATTTCCTGAGCAGCTCCCAGGCCCTGAGCTGAGCTGGGCCCACAGGGGTGGTGGAGGGCCCCTGAGATGGTATGGGGCTCCTGAGCTGATTAAGTGCCTCCTGACTTTATCTGGTATTCACGAGCTGATCTGGGCCCCGAGCTGGTCGGGGACCACTGATCTGATTGTTTGTCCCCTAGACTGACCTGGTGCCCTATGGGCCGATCTGGTGTCCCCTGAGCAGCTCTGGGGCTTTTGAACTGCTTGGGCCCCGAGCTGGTGAGGGATTCCTGAGCTGAATTAGTGCCCCTGACTTGATCTTGCCCCCTGACCTGACTTGAGGCCCCTGAACTGATCTGGGGCCCCAACAGGGGCCAAAAAGTGTTCAGGTTGTCACCATTAAAATGCCAAACCATAAATGTGTCACCAGCCCAGGCTGTAAAATGTGGCACGTTTTGAGTTATTAAGATATCAAGGGATACTCCTGGACCATCTTAGTTGTTGAAAAACGATGATGATGATTATTGGTGTTTAAGGGCACTTCAGCTTCTTTGGCTATATGTGCCCAAGTTGTTGAAAAACATTGCGAGTTTAAATTGCATGTGCAAATTTTGGCTATTTGTTCCGTTATTCGTCTGGAGCAAACATATCAGCAAATTTTGTCACCTTGTCCATCCTGGGCTGTCACCATTTAGAATGTCAAAATGGTCAGTTTTTCGACCCCTGGGCCCCAAGAGCTGATCTGGGGTCCAAGAGCGGATCTAGGTTCTGAGGGTACCCTGAACTGGTCTGGGTGCTGAGCTTGTGAGAGCCCCTTAAGTTGGCTTGAGGTTCCCTGAAGTGCTCTGGCGCCTTAAACTGTTCTGGGGCTTCTTGAACTGGTTTAAGGCCCTTTGAGCCTATCTGTGGCCCATTGAGCTAGTCTGATGACCTCATCTCTGGGACCAATGAGCTAGTCTAGTCCCTGGGTGAAGCATGAGCTGCTCTGTGACCCTGATCTACATCAGGGGCCCCTGAGGTGGTCTTGAATAGATAGATAATAAGAACACAAGGCCAACTCCCATCATCTTGGGGTGGGGTCAATGAGCTAGTCTATTCCCTGAACGCACAACTGGGGGATGGGGGAAGCTGCTCTGGAGGCCTCTTATCCACACTTGGGGGCCCCAGAGCTGGTCTTGAATAGATGGGGAATAAGATTACAATGGAAACTCCCCTTGTAAAACGGAGCTAACGAGGAATGAGGAATCTTTAAAACGGCTTGTGATACCTAGGCACCCCTGGTTATATAAATTTATTATACTGGTGGATTCTGGGAAGGGATGATAAAAAGGCATGTGTCCCTGAGATCAGAGCACAGTCCCCTAAACGAGGATTTCTACTAATAAATTTGAATGAAGAAATAGTTTTCACAATTTTCAGCACTGTCACACCATCCCCATCCAAACCACCGGCCTGTTCACCTTTTATTTACTCTTAATTGGGACCGAGCCTTGAGAATATGGAACTTAATAAACGCGTTCAAAGGTATCTCCCAAATTTTTCCGGCAGCAAAAATGTGTTCTTCCAAAGACACTATGCTACTCCTCGTCCCACGGTGATTGTGGGAGGCAAGGAACTTAATCCGCATTCAGCCAGGGCTCACTCGTCACGACAAAACCAATGGGCATAACAAAATAATTTTCGGCTCCACTTTGCCTTAACCTGCACATTGTAACAGATATCACATGCTCCGCTGATTTCTCTGATGTTAAGTACTTGCATGAGTTGGCTGTCCTTAAATCTACCAAAAAGTAGTGTTTTGGCTACTTACATGGCATTTTGGTGATATTTTTCCCCCTTTGTTAGTTTTCATCGAGTTTTCCTTCTCCGTCATTGATTTATTTGCATTTTTATTGAACCAAAGATGCCCAAAAATGATATAAACAAAGATATAGTAAGTTTTTTAGGTTACGTTAAAAAGTGCCCTTTTTTCCCCGGGGTGCCCCTCAAAGTTGGTGTGCCCCCATACGAAAGCTCTGGCTGCGCCCCTGCACTATGGTTTGAAGTCCTCATAATGAATGGAAGTGGATGCAATTTGACATAAAGGTAGCTTAGGGTCGCCGATACAAGTGATTCTAGGCCAATATAATGTTTGGGGGCATTCCAGGACAAAACGACAAAAAAATCAATTTGACACCACCATGTCTAGAAAAAATCTGAAACTTTGTCTCCGGGGTAGTTTTGGGCCAGAAACACGCCTGTGAGAATCTTAGCCCCCTCCGACCAACGGTGACCGAGTTATAGCCCGAGGTATTTTCGGGAGGTCACCTTGTAGACTCATCTTTGATGCTTCATAACTCAACAACGCATTGCCCGATTAACAAGTTTTGTATATCATTGAACTCGTCTTGAACCATAAATTATTTTGGAAAAAAATTAAAATTTTAAAAATTTTGACTTAATTCGTTTGACCTTTTCTTAGATGACCTAGCTTGAACTTTTCGACATTGAAATTGACCTTTTAGACACCTCAAAAATTTTGCTTCGTCAAATATCTTTCGATAGAAAAAAATGCGTTTTTGCTATAAGTTCCAAATTTTTAGCACCTAAGGTAGGTATGCAGACGGTTTTTGACCACTGCGGTAGTACAGCCTTATGTTTAACGCCGCAAACAAAGCGATTGCTTTTGTAATCGGTTGCTTGCAATCATACGGCATTGTCTTTACGAAATTTTCATCGTGAAAGTGTCAAAATATATGAAAATTAACACGCGCCCACCCGAGGGGTGGGAAACCGGCCTCCTCAGGCCTCTACAGGTAGTAAAAAAAACACCTTCGTGCAGCGCCACCGTACTCCATGTACAGTCCCCCGCAATTGAAATTGCCATGACTAGGCTCGACCGGTTTAGGATGAATATCTCGCAACCTATGGCGTCTATAGCTTTATAAATGGATTCTTCTTATGTATTTTTGCAAGAGCTTTCCAGTGGTTACCATTATTTCCTAATCTGACATCTGCGTGAGAAAATATTACACAATTACTGATTTTGCTGCATTCTGACGGGGTAGTCTTCGGCTGACTTGCCACCGCCCCTGATAATCCCCGACCCTTCGCTCGACTGGCACGCATACCTGGGTCACGTGATTACTACGTGTTTACAACGACAGGTGCAAGGCCACACGTAGTAAATAGTGTGTGGCGCGCAGGGGGCACAGTGTTTTGAACCGAGGTGATCAGTACTGTCTCGCAGGTGTCTAGCCCCAGGCGGTCCGTCCAGTGACCGAGACGCCTGGGCACGAGAGTCCAAGACTGGGTATGTCTGAGTTATGGCTTCAAACAATGTTTCCAGCCTCATAAGGCTCACAGGATCACTGCTGAAATATTTATTCGGGGGGATTCGAGTTCATGGGGTTTAAAACGGCACCCTGTGGCCGAATTTTGTTATTTAACACCCGCCCCGGTGGGTCTCCGAGCCATCTTCTGCTGTTGGGGAGAATACTTCCCCTCGAACCGGGCTCCTATGCAGGATAGAGGGAAACGCGAACACTGGTAAATAGCTCATAAGAATTTATCGCGAAACTACATTAGTCACTTTTTGTCTCAGGTGAATATTTAGGTCATGACAGGTAAAAGAATGTGATAGGGTGTAGAGGAGTTTCTGGGGCCTATCGTCTGACTGAATTCAGTTAGTATAAACTGTATGGCGCCATTGGCCTCCTCTTTTTACGGAAAATTGAACCATGTATAATATGACTGTACTACATGAAATCATAAAAGTAACGTGCCCTAAAGTTGGGTCAAGGTCTTCATCTTGTCTAGCATAATCAATATGCATATCAATCAACTTGCAATAACAATCCAAACGTAATGGTATAAAAAACCTTTTTCATCATTTCCTGTGAAATTATTGACCCAAGTCTACCTGTTTAACCCTCGCCCCGGTGGAAGGTGTTTAAACACCCCCTCGGGTGTTTTCCGGCGGCACGAAAAAACGGTGGCGCGAAACGCCGCCGTACTTAGCACAGTTTATCCTTGATTGATTCCGCAACTTTTCCCAAAATTTTAAGGTTGGGTCATCTCAGTTCAGGTCACCAGTGTAGGTGACCTCACCTCCAAAAAGGTTTAAGCGGCATAAGTAGGAAATGGGTGAATTTATCGAATTAAAACTTATTCCATATAATGGGCCCACCGAGTGCTACAACATATATTCCGGGATTTTTCATATCGATGACCTAAGATCAACTACGGACCATGACCTCGCTATTGTAAATACATGGGAAAACAGAAATTGGGCTGTATTTGTGTACTCAACAGCTGAGAAAAACTCAATATTCCCCAAATCATAGTATCCTGGGACCCTTTCCAGGCTCCTGTTGCAATTTTTTGACCTGTGACCTCTGAGAGGTCATCTGGGGCTATTTAAGCAGTTTTCAGACTTATGTCAATAACTGCATGAAATGATCCAGCTTTTATTTTGATATCATTGCGTTCAGATTGCTATTGCGAGTCGATTGATTGCATATTGACTATGCTAGATTAAAAAGTGACCCTGAGCTGAGGTCTGGTCATTTTTAAGTGTTGACCCAGTATGGCTCGTTCGATTTTCCGATTTGATTCATCATTCGATTTTCCGTGACGAGAGGAAGCGAATGGTGTCTCACTCAACTCTCTCAGACGCCAGATACCAAAAACTCTACTCAAAATCCCACTTCCTTTGACCTGTCATGACCTCAAAATTGACCTGAGCCAAAAAGTGACAAATATAATTTCTTCATGAATTTGTATGAACTATCCAGCAGCTTTCGCTTTTTTCGCTATCCCACGTAGAGGCCGAGTTCGAGGGGGTGTTCAAACACCCCTCCCACTAGGGCAAAGATGGCTCGGAGGCCCACTGGGGCGCGGGTTAAGCAATCCAAGATGACCTCTCAGAGATCACAGGTCCAAACTTGCAGCATGAGCCTGGAGAGGGGCTTAAGCTACTACGATTTGGAGAATCTGAAGGTATTCAACTACATATCAACAGAAATAAAACCATTTCCCTCAATTTTCGTTTTCCCATGCATTTCCAATGGAGAAGTCATGATCTGTATTTGATCCTAGGTCATCGATATGTAAAATCCCGGAATATGTTTTGCACTATTTGATGGGTCTATTATGTGATATGAGTTTTAAGAAGACAGATTCACACCGTTCCTACTCATGAAATCTTAAACTTTTTGGAGTTGAGGTAACTTGACCTGCACTGTTGACCTGACCTGAGATGGTGCAAACGTAAAATTCTAGAAAATGTTGAAGAATTAATTACGGATAGGGTGCGCCAAGTACGGCGGCGCTTCGCGCCGGCATTTCTATGCCCAGTCGGAAAAATCTGAGTCAGACCCCTCCCTCCGGGGGAGGGTGAAGACGACGCCAAGAAATTTTTGATTTGGCTGAATCCAGTCAAGTGCAAGGGATAATAATGGGAAAAGCCAAGTATGTCAACCAGACACCACCTGGCCTCTTTTCGCACCCACTACGACGTGGGGCGTCAGTCTATCTCCCTTTCCCCTGTTAACTCAGGAGGCAAAGGTGATACGAAAAATAGAAATGGCGCTGGAAGCTCCTTGCCGTCTTGTTCTAAAGATATGAGCACAAACAAGCTCGAAACTATGACCTTTGGTGATCACTGGTAGCGTCTTCACTTACGTGATCTCAAAATAACTAGACGATATCTGGGAAATTTTTATTTCGAAGAGCTTTTGAATGAGGAGGAAACTCGACCTGGGCCTGCTGTAGGAGTCGCGTTTTTCCCTTGCTTTGTCGTTCTTATCTAAGAAAAACAAAAATGACCCACATGGCGTGGAAATCACGTTAAAACTCGTTCACCTGACCTGAACTGTTATCAATTTATAATTATAAGTTGTCAGGTTGATAACCATAAATTGGTGTAATTCGACTAGTCTCTCATTAAAATCGGCTCCGAATAACTCGCCAAAAAATGAGGATGGGGCCCCAGAAGAGCACCAAGGCTATTAAAATTATTTATATGGGCATATGTTTTCCTTTATATTCCCCGCTTAGCTTATCAATGGAATGGCCTGGGGTTGTGGGGTAAGTTTGAATTCAAATTGTTTATCAGGTTTAACATATATGCCTGTTCCATGGGCGTCTGTTCCTGTTGTGAATTATGCTGATAGTATTGTCACCATTGTGCTGCAAAATAAATAAATAAATAGCTCTTTATTATATGGTAATCAGGACTTATGGACCAGAAAATGGTTAAAATGAAAATGATTAACATATTTGGCTACAATTCATGAACGCTAGGTCGCTAAAACTCCTTATGAAGAACAAGAAGGGAGCATGAAAAAGTGCCGTTTGGCTAATGGGGTCTCAATCACAAAATATGGTAGATAAATGCATGAGGTAATGAGTTGAAACCTGCCACTACACTACAAATGACTAAAACTATCGACTTGCAAGTACTGAATCCTCATATTTATTTGAAATGTTTCTGAAATTAGGAGCAGATATTCTGCCTGAATTTTATTCCACTGTTTTTTTGTTGCTCATGTGTCCAGAGTGAAATACACACATTCAGGTCTTGCTTGTTTTCGCATTTTTCGAGGGACAAAGGAAGAAAATGGGTTCAAAGCAGCTTTGGGGGTTTACACACACCAACTGTTGAGGCTATATAGTGTCGCCAACTCTCATGTTGCTGGGAGATAGGCACAAGGGGAACATTACATGAATAAAAAAAGAGCTATTGTTTTCTTTATTAGGCTCTTCGGTTTCCTACCTTGCCCTTGCTTGCCTGGTTATGTGCTCATAACGACCTTCCTCAAAGGTCACATTAGCCCTTGCCAAACGGGAAAGGCCTTCAGGTATTTCGAGCTAGAGGGGTACTGTTTGCCAGTTAAGGAAAAATTCCAAAGGCTGGGGACCATTGGTAGGGGCTGCCAACCAACAATGGTCATCAGCTTATATTCAAATATATCCTGATTTGCATAAATCAGTATTCAGATAGAGGAATGTCTTCAATTTCAATTAAATGCTAGAGACGCTGTAGTGGAGTGGTCAGCGTAGCTGGATTCCACCCAGCCGACCCGGGTTCAAGGCCCGGCGGTTTCCCTGAACAAGGAGCAAGCTGGCTCCCGGGATATCTTTTCAACAGTAAAATAGTTGGCGACACCATATGACACTGGCAGTTGGTGCATCGATAAGCCCAAAAATTATATATTACGTACAATATCGTATAAAGCCGCCCCGGTAGCTCAGTTGGTAGAGCGTTGGGCTCCGGCCCGCTGCTCAGAAGCATGCAGCGGCAGTGCATATCCAGGCTTGGGATCGGTTCCCCTGAGACGCTCCGGCGCTCAATAGTTTACCCGACGTACAGGTCGGCTGGCAACTGACTGGTGAGAGGGTGGCCTGAGCGGGGCGGCCGTCCCTGTGCTTTGTGGGACGTTAAACTTTGGCTTCTAAATTAACCCTCCATTGAGGGAGTTGCTCGTTCGGGTGGTGGGGTCGGGGTCTCCGTGACAAGTCCTTTAATGACTTTAGTGAGACTCCGACTCCAGCAGCCTTACCAGGAACAACTTGAACAAAATTTATAAAAAAATAAGGGGATGAGGTGGCTTAGTGGATAGCACCCTTGTCTTCTAAGCCACCGGTCCCGGGTTCAAGTCCCGGCGGAGCCTCTGAATAAGTCGATCGGATCCCCAAAATCCCTTCCAACAGGGTGAGAGTTGGCAACGCCGTATGACCCTGGCAGTTGGTGCGTCGTTTAACCCCAACAATTATTAAAGTTAGTGATAAATGCTTATGTGCCTCTTACCGGGCGACCAAAACCAATGCAGATACGTTAAGTTGAGATGGCAGCTAAGGATGCACGATAGCTAGGGGCCTCTGAGCCAGCTAGGCTTTCGAAAGATTGCACGAGCTTAAAACACCCTTTAGCCCAAGGGGTTCAATATTAGGCTGCGGGAGTTCTCAAAAACTTATCGAGGCTAAAGATTTAAACTCAATGAAATCTCAAAACAATATACTGATAATAATCTCTCGGGCTAAACCAGAATCAGTCCAGCTTAACATTCGTTTCCAGTCCAATTTTAGTCTTGTTGGTAACATACCCTCTCAGGTCAAGGGAGCAGCGTAGGCTTCAGGGGCGTACGCAGACCCGAGTTTTGGGGGCAAACCCATGTCTTCCTGTCCTCCTGGGGGGGGGTGGGAGCGAAGATTTTTTGCTCTACATACCTAGTCTAAACACCTTTTTTCAGTGCTCGACAGACCTAGTGTAAGCTACCTCTCCAAGTGCATGATCGCTCTCCGGGGGAGGAGGGTGGGAGCGAAGATTTTTTCCTCTACAGGCTTAGTGTACACACCTTTTTTCAATAATTTCTCCGGCGTTTGGGGGAAAGATAGTTTGGCCCCCTCCAGCGCTTTGGGGGCCATAGTGGGAATGCCCCCTGCGTCCCCCAAAGGTAGGCTTTGGTTACAAGGTCCCCCGGGTAATATTCTGGTTTCGCCCAACCAGAATAGGTAAACAATATTTATCCTAAAATATTTTCATTTCAGCGACACCTCGAACAATTTTAACATCAATAATAGCTGGAACCAATGTCGCGCTAAATTTCGAAGATTAGTAGCTCTCAAGTTGGTGGATTTCATCAGAGAAACATTCACTATTCACTGCCCTTTTACCGCTCGGTGGTCGCACGTGGCAACGAGACCCCTCAAACAGCACCCAGTTCTAATGGAGGACCCAAGGGGAGGGGGACAATACGTATTTTCTCGCCGAACGAAAAAGCTCGGAGCAAAACCATAATGTTATCCCCCTCCCCCAAGCTGTCGACCTTTTCCCCGGCTCCTTTTAAGTTCATAAGCAAGGTGTTGGTGCTTTAACTGAAGAAATCATTTTCGAACAGAACCAGTCAACTTCAGTGTGAATATTGGAGCCTGGTCCTCTTGATATTTAAATTCTTATTCGGGTGAATGATCCTTGGATATCGAAAGCAAGCATTTTGTGGCTACATATTTCACCCAGTGACGCCTGTTTGTTTTGCTTTTCGACTTATATTTACTCCCCACTCCCCGCCTCCCCAACCTGCCGGCTAGTTAGATTGTTGCAAAAGCTTTCACTGCGTGAGGTTTTTTCTTGCGTTTCGATTTTTGTTTGCTCCACCAAAACTACCGCCTAGATCCATCACTGACCAATTTTACCGCTAATGATACGCTCAACAACGATCACTATCGCCGCTAAAGCTGCTACATAGGCTTTTATACCTTTGTAATACTGCTAAAAATTATCTAATATTTTCAGCATAAAATATGATCATATCCTTCCGACAAGTGAGGGTGCTGCCAAAAGGCCGCAAGAAACCTAGCGCTGATTCCCTGGCTCAACTCCCCCGGGTTCATCTCCTTGGGTTCATGTCCCGGCAGATTCTCTGAATAGGTATGCTGATCAAATGCACCAAATCTCTCCTTACAGGGTGAGAGTTGGTAACGCCATATAACTTTGAGAGCTGGAGCGTCGTCTAACCCCAACAATTTTTGTTAGAGACTATCGCAAACGCTATGCCAAGCTTGCACCGTGTGATGTCAGTCTAGAGGCCAGTTCATGGAAACTCAATCCTCCCGAGTTAAAGCAATGGTTGCCGTTCGTTGAGAGGAGACGACTGCGTGATTTTAGTCAAGCGAGGGCACAGTTTTATGCTCCCGATAAATAGGCTCTACAAAGGTTCTCAAGCTAGAAATTTAAAAATTCTCTGTGGACGGAATTAAGCTCATTTAGTTGGAAGCAATTGTCCCATAATAAATAATCGCCGCCACCGACGAAACAGTGATAGAGCCAGTGAACCGTCACCCTTGACAAGAAAATTTCCCTTCTAAAAACAAAACCTCGTCAGATTCAGGCTTCTTGTGACCTTGGCAAAATGCTGCCCACACAATGCCCGATTTTCCCATTGTTTCTTAAATCGCGATGTTTATGAAAATTGGGGGGCCTGCCCCCACCATAGGGGGATCCAGGATCGCCGATGGGGTCACCTTTGCCGGGGGTGGAACGCCATCCGTACCAATTGGGTGCCACTTCTGGCCGGTAAAAGCTTTCAGGTGGGTGCCAAATCCTATGGCGGGGTGCCGATTTTCGCATCCTGGGGGGAGAGGTGGAAGTGACATTTCAGGAAATGCCATCGACCGTTTAGAGGAATGCTGTGATCATTTTAGGGACGCCGAGGGTCAATGAGGGGGACCTGCATTCCTTTTACCATTGGATCCACCTATGGCTCCAACTGTCCCCTCTTCTGACGAGTATTTGAAAATATGATTTTAATGAAACCTCCAAACAAAGTTGTATCACTGTATCAGCCGTTTTACCAGAATCCTCTCTAAATAAACATGTAGGTGAGGGGAGCCCCGGCAGCCAATGACAGCTTACATGTTTCGCAACCCAAGCACAAGGACGGATATAGGAGGGAAAATTCGTGTGCTTCCCCGCAGCAAAATATATTCCGATGGTTTGCCCCATCTGTGCCCATCTTATTGGATATTTCTCCCCCCCTCAAAAAAGAAACTCGTGGTTCTGCCACTGCATTGCCCCAGGTCAGTGACGCCAGTTGTCCAGCACACAGCAACACAGTGGGAGCAATTGCAATACGAGTGCCCCTCAGACACGACAAGATTTGTGAGAGGGATGAATGAGCTGGCACAATGCCAACCGCCCATTCATCTGTGAGGTCACGTGGTCCAGGTATGGGCGAGAGGGTCAGGTATTATCAGAGGCGGTGGCAAGTCAGCCGAAGACTACCCCGTCAGAATGCAGCAAAATCAGTAATTGTGTAATATTTTCTCACCCAGATGTCAGATTAGGAAATAATGGTGACCACTGGAAAGCTCTTGAAAAAATACACATGATGCACCCGTTTCTAAACCTATAGGCACCATAGGATGCAAGATATCCATCCTAAACCGGTCGAGCCTAGTTATGGCAATTTCAATTGCGGGGGACTGTACCTCTAACACAACATTTTGCAACTTCTGAAAACATAATTTAGGTCAACTGGGAGGTGGTAGGTATCGTAAATACTGAAGGCCAGCTGGCAACTGACTGGTGAGGGGGGTGACCTGAGGTAGACGGTCGTCGTTATGCCTTGTGGGACTTTCAACTTTGGTTCATTGATTAACACTTCATCGTGGGAGTTGCTCGTTTGAGTGGTGGGGTCGGGGTCTCCGTAAAAAGTCCCTTGATGACTCTAGTGAGACACCTACTCCTAAAACTGAACTGGTATCAACTTGGACAATATTTATGAAAATAAAAATTGCAGTCATTAAAAGTGATAGAAAGGGATCCATTGTTTCGAGGGAGACGAGGGCAAATGAACTTATTAATAATTGACCTTTCAGCCTTAAACGAAAATTTACAAAGATGTCGCGGCTTTCTCCATAATTGAAACAAGTATAACTTATCCTATGGGCACCACTAACTCACACAATTACATCGTTCCTGGAGATGGAAAAATAATATCGATACAAGGTGACCCAGTGCAGCACAGCATACGTTTGAGAGGATTCATGCAATGTAACGTGTCTGAAAGGCGTTCATTCCCAAAAAGTAATCTGAATCTGCTCATATATGAGAAAAAATGTCCTGAAATTGTAACGCATTCGACTTGGTCACTTGAACAGGTTGCCTCATGATATTTTTACAAGGTGATCATTTCATAGCTGACACGGATCCCAGAATCCCAGATGAATAATGACACAGTGCACTGGGATTGATGCCACTAAACAGCCAGTTTTAACCACTACCGAATATGTTACATACAATCGTTTGGTCGTGTCACCTTTGAGTTTGCTCGAGGTCACAGTATTTTTTACAGGAACTAAGTGGAAACCTAAATTTTGTGGCATAATAGGTGACAGAGGTGAGCCGTAGAAAGAAACGTTCATCACCATTGGAACACTCTTGTTGAGCCCAAACGGATTATGTATCTTATAATATTGCCTAGTCAAATGTCAAAATTAACCTGCTTTGACCTAGAGCCAGGCTTAGGTCTGTATGGTAAAAAGAATATTAATCAAACTGCAGAGGCAAGTCAGACACGACAACGTAAAAATAAAACGTCCATCGCAATTCTCGACAATTCTCAATTCTCTCAAGTTATCAAAATTTACCAATTGCTCCATGCATTTCTAATGAAAAGATCATGACCCTGACCCTGCTCCCGGTTATCGACATAGAAATCCTGCTACGAAAATTATCGTGCTCGACGACCTTACTATGTAATGTGAATCTAACGACGATAGGCTAGATTTGATATTATTGATGCACCTCCCAAACTTTTTTCGAGGTTAGGTCTCTTGACCTGGGTTGGCCGTCTGACCTAGTATGACCCAGACATAAAATTTTGCCAGAAGCTGCAAAAATTTCGAGTTAGAGCTACATGAAGTACGGTGACGCTGCGCGAAGGTCTTTTTTACTACCTGTGGAAACCTGAAGAGGCCGGTTGCCCACCCCCTTGTGTGGGCGCGTGTTAATTCTCATATATTTTGACACTTCCACGATGAAAATTTCGTAAAGACAATGCCGTATGATTGCAAGCAACCGATTACAAAAGCAATCGCTTTGTTTGCGGCGTTAAACATAAGGCTGTACTACCGCAGTGGTCAAAAACCGTCTGCATACCTACCTTAGGTGCTAAAAATTTGGAACTTATAGCAAAAACGCATTTTTTTCTATCGAAAGATATTTGACGAAGCAAAATTTTTGAGGTGTCTAAAAGGTCAATTTCAATGTCGAAAAGGTCAAGCTAGGTCATCTAAGAAAAGGGCAAACGAATTAAAAGTCAAAATTTTTAAAATTTAAATTTTTTTTCTTCAAAATAATGCATGGTTCAAGACGACTTCAATGATATACAAAACTTGTTAATCGGGCAATGCGTTGTTGAGTTATGAAGCATCAAAGATGAGTCTACAAGGTGACCTCCCGAAAATGCCTCGGGCTATAACTCGGTCACCGTTGGTCGGAGGGGGCTAAGATTCTCACAGGCGTGTTTCTGGCCCAAAACTACCCCCGGAGACAAAGTTTCAGATTTTTTTCTAGATATGGTGGTGTCAAGCCTTGGTCGATCTGTCCTGGAATGCCCCCTTTACCACTGCAAATGGCTTTGTGTTTCAAAGACTCCTCTGGAACTTTAGTCTCAAACTTGCAACTGAAAAACAAACTGCATTTCACCTGGGTTAATGCAATACTTCCTCCTCTCTTTGTGTGTCAATACAGCGGCCAATAGTCGCTGCACTAAGCCATGTAGACACAGTTTATCACGCGTGTTTCCATAGGCGGATCCAGGGGGCAAGGGGGGCACGTGCCCCCCTCGACCCTCGGCACCCCCTGAAAGATTGATGGCGCCCCCTAAAATGTCGCTTCCCACCCCCCTCCCACAGGATACGAAAGTCGGCGCCCACCGATAGGTTTTGTCGGTCATAAGTGGCGCCCCTAGTCCGGATGGCGCCCCCGGGAAGGTGCCCCCTCCGATCGGTAATCCTGGATCCGCCTATGCGTGTTTCAATTTCTCTATGCCAATGTCCGATTATTTCCCAATTCAGAGGATGACAGAGACGCTGTCAGCAATTTGGTCTGCCAATAACCCGTCTAAACGCAGATTCTGCAACCAGGTGATGGCGGTGCCAGAAAACAAGCATGCGTTTTCTTTTGTAGTTATTTTGTTTTGATTTGCTTTTTGTTTTTGGCTTACACTTCAAGTCATTGAGCACGGCAGCCCCGCTTTATGGCTTTTTTATTACGTTCTGCACTTGACACAACAATAAAACGTTTCCATTCTAAATCAAGCAAAAGAGGCATGCCATTCCATTAAGTGACACTGGCACCGCTATGGAATGAAATATGTGAGTACGGAGTATGGAAAAGGGCATGGAGTACTGCTTACTGTAACATCATAGTTAAATTGCATGTTTTGTTCAAATACTAAAATGAAAAAATTGACCAAAATAAGTTTATTTTTCAAGCTGTATGCTGTCTATGATATTCATCATACCAAGTCTTGTACGACAGTTAAAATATCCCACTTAATAGAAAATACAGCATTCACATCACAGCTCAACTCTCAGAGACCAGACTGAGCCTGGCGGCTGCCAGAGGTGCTCGGACACCCGAGGCGGCGCGCCGCGCGCGAGACGACGACCAGCACGGGGGAGGAGGGGAAGGAGAGAGGTGAAAACAAGAGCTGTGTTCATACCACGGTCTGGAAGATAACAGTCTGCTCTATCATAATGAAATTTTGCACTTTCTTGCGTCTGTTCTCAGTATCATGGTGTGATTGACTTAATCAGGTATATTCTATTGCATTAAACGTTAGTGTCGATCACCGAAGGGAGACCACCCGCATATTGTTCTGTCTCTGGCAAACATCCCGACAGCAGTACGTCTATCTCTATCCTCTATGATAATTTTTAAAATATTCAGAGAATGACAGAAATAATCAAGACCTCGGTCTGTCGACGCCACGTCTAAAGGCACATTCCTAGGCTGGGTGACGTCGATGGTGGACAAACAAGCACGCGCTTTCCTTCACGGTTTATATACAAAGTACGAAGGACCAGTCTTTAAAACCAGTGGCCTATACAATATTGCATAGTGGTATGGCTTACGGTAATACAGTGCACATGACTTATATATGTCATACCCATTTACAGCCCGACTTGAAGAGGAAGCAGCAGACGAAGATTAGTCCATTAGTAATCACCACCTCACGAATGTCCGAGCAAGTTGAAATAACACTGAACAAACCGAGATGGCAGTTACAGAACAGACTTTTGGGTAGTCGTTGATATCTTCCTGAGCTTCTAGAATTACAAAACGGCACCTGTTTTACCGATCGAGGACCCGAGACGGATCATACAACGGAAGAGGTTAAAAGGGCAAGAGCACGTCCCCCATCCCCTTTTTGGAGGGGTCTGACGCTTGAATAATCAATCTTGGATTGGCCAGGTCTTAAAAAAACACTTCTAATCGAGAATCGACCAGTTACGGAGAGGCAACTCACTATTGAAGCCAGTACTGTTTTGTACTGTTTGTTTCCAACACTTACAGTTTTTACAGTTACAGTTTTTAAAACAATATTTTACGTCAACCTTATCTGTCTCTGAAACCCGAACGAAGCCGTGTCCCACAAAAAGTCTTGAAGCGTTCTTGCATATGTTGTGCAATATGTAGGAAGATGCCAGGTCGGTTGACCCCATAATTGGAGTCCTCGTTGAATCCTAGGTTAAAGGCAATTGGATCTAATACATCACAGCACGAACTTGATTTTAGGTACATATTGAACTTTACCTTAGGAACGGGATGAGCTAGAAGATCGAAATAAAGACCAGTTTTTTATTTAAAGATTGAACGCCGGAGCGTCTCAGGGGAACCGATCCTGAACATTCACTGCCACTGTATGCTCCTGAGCAGCGAACCGGAGCCCAACGCTCTACCAACTGAGCTACCGAGGCGGCAAACATTTGGAATATTTCCATCAAGAGCTTTCACACTATATATAATTTATGTTCACTCAGCATGGTGTAGCTAATATATTTATCGTGATTGCAAAAGAGAATTGCCGTTTAGTTCATCATGTGTTCCCCTCAACAACGGGAAAGATCGTCGTTCATCCCACTCTGCTGCAATACCCAGATCGACCACCGGCCTGCCCATCGATCCCTGAAGTGAATGACGGATGATTTGGTTGGAAGTTCATTGTGCCCAGTATCAAGTGAAGGTAAATGGACTTTTGGCGAAGAAGATGAAGACGGTTTCTGCACAGAATCACAGCGCACAGCAGGCATTAGACAGCGAGAAGCTATCCCACTAGGCATACCAGGTGAAATTATTCAAGGATGGATGTATTCAGGTTTGTTTTGAGCTGCAAACCATTTACGTAGGACACACTGCAATAATGGTTCAGTGTATCGCCTTTCGGGTGGGATCAGTGACCCAAAATAGGTTTTGCGCTAGGGTGTCGAGTGGAAAATTAAGCTCCG